>OX336388.2:1136937145-1138187145 GCA_946902985.2 Meconema thalassinum | reverse complement strand
ACCATCCCGGCATTTGCCCGAAGACGAAGTGGGAAACCATGGAAAACCACTTCGAGGATGGCTGAGGTGGGAACCAAACCCCCGCTACTCATTTGGACCACCCGAGGCTGAGTAGACCCCGTTCCAGTCCTCATACCACTTTTCAAATTTCGTGGCAGAGCCGGGAATCGAACCCAGGACCTCCGGGTCGGCAGCTAACCATGCTGACCGCTACGCTACGGAGGCGACATTTGCAATCGAAAAGATTATATAATATCCTGTACTCATAAAACCACACATTTCAACACTCGACTAGAGCTATTTAAATTCTTTGTCCTTGATCCGCGGTTTGAGTCTATTGTTGTTATTTTTGTTGTTGATTCTTTACGGGTTTTGCGGCATCATGGTCTTGTAGCCCCGTGTACTTGGGTGTGTGTAGAAGTTGTGTGATAACCTGTGTCACTGTGAGGTCTGTAGGCTTACTAGTGTGTGTACTTTTATACGATGCAGGATTTGGGAAAGAAGCTGTTGTTGCTGCTGTTTCATTTGAGCTGCATGGACATCATGGTCATTTAGTCCCGTGTACTTGGGTGAGTGTTTAATTTTGTCTCATAACCCGTGTTATTGTGATGGCTGTATTAGTGTGTGTATATATCATTCAGGTGAGGATTCAATCAATCAACGTATAATATCCGTATAGCACGTTGTGTTTCAACAAGCTACTACAACCAACATTCAATTATACTCCTTGAAGAGGACAAAGTGTTATAACTAGGGCTCGGATCGATATGCTCGATAAAATCTCCAGATATGCTCGAAAACCATGTGTTTTATGCTCGATAGATATGCTGGAAAAAACCATTATATGCTCGATAGGTATGCTCGAAACCCCCATTATATGCGGTTAAATATGCAGAATATGCTCGAAAAACACCGTTAAAAACTATAGAAAGAAAAGTGAAAAGAAAAAAAACAATAACATACTCGAATTCAAGTTTTTCAAGTATATAGTCTATAAGAGAAGTGTTCTTATAAAAGTTACAGTTTAAAAGTTCATTTACAAAATCTTCTGAATTAGGCGAGTCAATGAAGTAGATCTGCATTGGTCCGTACAACAAGAAATTTTCTGTGTTTTCAGTTTTGAATGATTTTCTTAAATCAGTCAATAAAAGTTTCAATGACGAGAACGACCTCACTAAAGGTTAAAAACCTGCGGTTCTATTATTCGCACCAGATAGGCTTTTCAATAATTATTTTTGTTTTTGAACCTTAAGGATGGGCAGGGCCCGAATTCGGGGGAGAATTCTTAGAAAAACAAACAAACTATTTAGACGAAACCCACAAGAATATGCATTTATATGCTTCTATTCTGAAAACCGCGGTTTTATACATTTATATGCTCGATAAATGTCAATTCTGTTGGTCCCAGAGAGGTGAAAATACCACCGAAAGGCTTCTTTCAATGTGTACTATTCAGGAAAAATATATGCAAATATGCTCGAATCCGAGCCCTGGTTATAACTAAACCCATGCATTTAGGTGAAAGTAGGCTATATGTTCTTTACTGAACATCTTGTTTTGTTACTATTTTTGGTAGGTAACGGTAATTGTTACTTATTTACTATTGAAAAGTATCTTACGCGACCCTGGTCTAATCAACTAGAAAAATGGCTATAGTAACACAGATTAAGTCCTAAGACACGAGAATGATTACCACGATTTTTCAAATGCAATAACAATGCAATAGAAACACATAATGTACTTCTATTGTTAACTGATAATTGTCTTTTCTAATTAAACCGAAAATTTTCGTGGACAAGTTATTAGGAGTAAATAATATGTTACAGGAAATATTCAAATTAAAATGACAAAAGCGTGTAATTAGAGTTTCTTAATTAATAGAAACACGGACAGTGCGTCCTGCCCCTTGCCGCAGGTTGTTACAAGGTAAGGGGCTGACTGAGTGAAGGGCCCCCTAGTTTCCCAAAATTAACAAGCTTCTAACAACACAAAAGAAAGTAAGTACTGTGCGTTTCGGTGACATATCTCCCTGTCTACTGCTTGCCGTAAAATACGCACGCACACACACATAGCCTACTTGTCACGCACCCTAACTTGTCTGTCAGTCACACAATGCTTTCACTCCATTTTGCGTTGCATACTCATCTGCTAGCTTTTGTGAGAAACATGTTGATTCATTTCATTCACATCCGACACCGTATTATGCTCCCCAACCCCCATTGCCATTCCCTTACAAAGTAAACACATTCCCCAGACATTATTTTTAAACTTGGAGAATAGTTTTATTTAATTTTTTAATTTTCTGAATTTCTATTCCGTTCTCACTATTCCATTCCATTCCATTTTGTTTTATTTTATTTTATTCTATTCTTTTATATCTATTCAATTCTAGTTTGTTTTGTTTTATTAAATTAATTTAATTTTAGTCGCCTCCGTTGCGTAGCGGTCAGCATGGTTAGCTGTCGCCCCGGAGGTCCTGGGTTCGATTCTCGGCTCTGCCACGAAATTTGAAAAGTGGTACGAGGACTGGAACGGGGTCTACTCAGCCTCGGGTGGCTCAAATGAGTAGAGGGAGTTCGATTTCCCCTCAGCCATCCTCGAAGTGTTTTTCCATGGTTTCCCACTTCGTCTTTGGGCAAATGCCGGGATGGTACCTTCTTCAAGGCCATGGCCGCCTCCTTCCCTCTTCCTTGTCTATCCATCTTAACCATCCCGTACCTTCCTTCTTGAGGCCCCTGTTCGCTTTGCAGGTGAGGCCGCCTGGGCGAGGTGCCAATGCCTCCTCACCAGTTGTATCCCTTCCGATTCGATGTTTCCAGCTCTAGGACACTGCCCGTAGAGGCGGTAGTGGTGAGTTCCCTCGCTGAGTCCGTGAGTTCCACCAACCTGGAGGGTAAACGACTAAAAAAATAATAATTGTATTCCCTTCTACTCAATTCTAACTTAGATTGTTTTAATTTTTTCATTCTACTCTATTCTATTCTAGATTGTTTTATTTTGTTTTATTCTATTCTATTCAATTCAATTCTTTTGTATTCTATTCTATGCTAATCTATTCCATTCTATTCTACTCTATTTTATTTTATGTTATTTAATTTTTTCTATATATTCTATTCTAGTATTTATTTATATTTATTTTATGGAATTATATTATATTCCAAAGACCTGAAAACTACCGTCCAATAGCACTTCTTAGTTGCATTTATAAACTCTTGGAACGAGTCCTCACTAGGATTGCACCACTCATTGAAGATGTAATCCCTCCAGAACAAGCTGGTTGCAGAAGAAATCGTAGCTGTACGGATCAAGTTTTGGCTCTTACCACTCACATCGAGGCAGGCTTCCAAAAGAAGTTAAAATCAACAGCTGTATTTATTGACCTGACAAGTGCATATGATACTGTCTGGCGACATGGACTAATTCTTAAATTGCTGGAAGTAATTCCCTGCTTGGAAATTGCAAACCTAATTTCCAACATGCTCTGTGAGAGAGAGTTTGTAGTGTTCCTAGGTGATTCAAAAAGTCGTAAAATAAAATTAAATAACGGTTTGCCACAGGGATCAGTATTGTCCCCAGTTCTCTTCAACCTCTACATCCATGACTTGCCATCAACCTCAGCTACTAAGTTTATCTATGCAGATGACATTGCACTGGTAGCTCAAAGCAGAAATTTTGAGGATGGAGAAGGCATTCTTTCAGCAAACTTGGAGAAAATGTCTACATTCTTCAAGTCTTGGCGATTGATCCCAAGCGCTTCTAAGACTGAGGTTTCATGTTTCCATCTTAGCAACCGACTCGCAAACTACGAGCCATCTGTTTTATTCCTTGGTGATAAACTAAAGTACAACCCTTTCCCGAAATATCTAGGAGTCACCCTGGACAGAACTTTAAGCTACAAAGAACATCTCACCAAGCTCTCTCACAAAATCACTACAAGGAATAACATCCTACACAAGCTTTGTGGTAGTTCATGGGGAGCCTCGGCTGACTGCTTACGATTAACGGGTGTTAGTTTTGTCTACTCAGCAGCGGAATACTGTGCCCCTGTATGGCTGGAAAGTGCACATGTGCATAAAGTAGATACTAAGCTGAATGAAACCATGCGCTGCATAACTGGTACTGTCAAGTCTACACCTCGCCACTGGTTACCTGTTCTTAGCCATATCCCACCACCCCACCTGAGGAGAAAGGAAGCTCTACTGAGAGAAGCAAAGAAAATCCGGTCATCTCCCTCTTTACCAGTTCACCAGGAATTTTGTTACCCATCGCCACAACGACTTCGATCGAGGAGACCAGCAAGTGTATTGGCCGGCCGACTCTTGAGGGACAATTTCAACCTAAACCGGAGCTGGCAGGAAGAGTGGTCAAATTCAACATCTGGTACTAATGCCCATGGGATAAATTCAACTCGGAAAATGAATGGATTTGACCTCCCAAGAAAACTATGGTGTCGCCTCAACAGACTGAGAACTGGGCATGGGCGCTGTAATTTCTTGCGCCATAAGTGGGGCTGTATTGATTTTCCAATGTGTGAATGCCGTGAAGAGGAGCAGACTATGGACCATGTCATCCTGCGTTGCCCTCTTCGTGCCTACTCCGGAAGCCCCAGCGACCTGTTTCATCTATCAGAAAGTGCTGCTCTGTGGATGAAACTTGGACCTGGACTTATGAATTCCTCGTTGTACTCACCATACGATTAAATAATAAATAAATAAATAAATAAATAAATAAATAAATAAATAAATAAATAAATAAATATTCCACTCTATTCTATTTTGCTTCATTTTATTATATTATTTTCTATCTATTCTAGTCTGTTTTGCCTTATTTTGTTATTTCCTATCTATTCTATTTTGTTCTATTTTATTTCATTCTACTCTATTCTACTCTTTTCTACTCTACTCTATTCTAGAATTTAATTTAATTCTATTCTACTATATTCTATGCTAGATTGTTTTATTTTATTCTATTCTACTTTCTTCTACTCTATTGTATTCTATTTTAGTTTGTTTTGTTTTATTAAATTAATTTCATTTTATTCTCATCTATTCTATTCTAGTTTGTTTTATTTTACTAAAAAGTTCATTTTATTCTCTTCTACTCTATTCTAACTTAGATTGTTTTATTTTATTTCATTCTACTCTATTCTACTCTTTTCTACTCTTCTCGATTCTAGATTTTAATTTAATTCTATTCTACTCTATTCTATGCTAGATTGTTTTATTTTATTCTATTCTACTCTATTCTATTCTATTGTATTCTGTTTTATTTTATATTATACATTCTTTTCTATATATTCTATTTTATTCGATTCTAGTTTTTTATTTATATTTATTTATTTTGTTCTATTATATTTTACTCTATTCTATTTTGCTTCATTTTATTCTTATCTATTCTAGTTTGTTTTACTTCATTTTATTATTTTATATCTACTCTATTCTAATTTACTTTATTTTATTCTATCTATTCTAGTATGTTTAATTTATCACTTAATCACTCTTGCTGAAAACATCATTGAAGACACTGTGGCCATATTGCAGCACCATATCTACGTGAATGCCAACACCTGACATTTCTCATAAGAAAATACCACTAGATTTCAAATTCTTCCCAAAATAAATGTATGTTAATGAAATGTCCTAACAAGGATTGAGGGGTGTGTTGTGTCTTAAAGAAACTTGGTAGAAACCAAGCAGCTCCAGTTTTTTATTACATTGTGAATAAAAATCTGTTAAGTAAGCTTAAGTTCTATTCTACTCTATTATATTTTACTTTACTGTATTTTATTATTTTCTATCTATTCTAGTATGTTTTACTTTATTTGTAATTATTTTATTCTACACTACACTGTTCTATTTTATTTTATTTTATTTTATTTTATTTTATTTTCGTTGTATACTTAAGAGTTTTATTTATGACATAGACCAGGGTGTTTTGTTGGTTGGTCTGCCTGAGTCCACCCGCTTACGACTCTTCAATGGCTGCAACGAACACCCCTAAAGTAAATAAATAAATAAATAAATAAATAAATAAATAAGTAAATAAATAAATAAATAAATAAATTCATAAATACATAAATTATCCCCAAGCTGTAGTCCACCACAAAATGGGTTGAAGAAACAAGAAAGGATCTCCAAGAAGTTGGAATTAATCCAAAAGATATACTAAACAGAACAGGGTTTCGAAGGAAGAATGATAAGTTCAAATGATCTCTGGGAAACTCTGCTCAAAACCCAAGGTTATCTGGTCTGAAGACAGAAAGAGGAGACTTAGTAATCGTATGAAGAAATTCTGGGTGGAGAAATAGAAATTGGCAAGCCGGCCAGTTGTTAACCGCAGTTCACCGTAGACCGTAAACAAAGCACATACGTAATTTAGCTGAAATCTAATGGATAGTTTGGAAGTTAAAAATTGAACATATCAGCAGGCTAGAATCATGTTGGCAACACTGTCATGTATGTGCTTCTGAAATTTAATCTGAATTATTATTATCTATACGTGTATCAATTTAAAATAGTTACCATTAATACCTTCGGAGATGTCCAAAATAGAGCAAAAAGTTCAATTGTGATTTTCCAGCAGTTGGTAACACTGACGTCATTTTTAAGTATGGCTGTGAGATATTCAGGTAGAGATCTTTATTCATACTAAATTTGGTTTCGATATCTACAACTGTTTAGGAGTTGATAGGGTCACACACATCTGCCCGGATGATCTCATTAGACTACTTTTTCACTAATTTTGCAAAATGTGATAAGTAGGTTAGAAATACAAGGACCAATCAAGGCGGGAAAATGAATATTACACTCTGCCTTGGATACCGGAATGCCGTCGGGGTTGGAAGATAACAAGACTTGTCCAAGAGAGTTCGACAGCGAAGAGGAGCTCAGCACAAGTTAGTGGAAGCAATACCGTGCTCAGTTGTGGTCCCCATGTCCCATTAGCTGTGAGCCCCTGAGCTTCATAGTGAGACTTTCACCACACTTGGTATTGAACTATAGACTAGTTCACTTATTGACTCTATGGCTTACTGTGCGGCTTAGCAACTCATATTTACCTTGCCTGCACTCTATTGACTCTACAGAGTTGGGCTAACATGAATGGTGCATTCTGAGAAAACTGGAATACAGCAAAACCTCTATTCATCAAACAGGACTCGCAAATTTTTCCATTAAAAATAGGTTTCTGGTTAATGGAGGATCTAAGCTAAAATAATTAAACCATGGACATGCATATATTGGACATGGCCTACTGAGGAAAAAATGAATGGTGTTCATGCCTTATTTAATGTTGTAATTACTATGTATGATGATGTATGAATCACAGCCAATGGCCATAAGCTGGGCATTTTTTATTGAACTCCCGATGGCTTCCAACAAGTTCAATTTCAAATAATTCCAACTTTGGCCACCAGATGCTACTGTCACTAACACTAGCGGCGATCGTTAGAACATGATAGAGCGTTTCCTAACCAGCCAAATATAACCTACAAATTTTGCTACACACCACCAATTGCTTTATTTATGCTACGAATTATCACAGCACTGATCCACTTTTACTCTATAGCAAAACTCTTGATTTCAAAGCCATAATGACTACTGCCGAACTGAGTCAGTAATGTAAGTTGAGAAGTTCTCAGTTAAAAGCTGAATTCTGAGCAGATTGACAAGGGCCAAAACAAAAACAGGCATTTGTTGATTGATGATGCATTAAAGCGAGCACTGAGACATGCTTGGGAAACATGTATTTAGCCGTACACATTGACGTGAAAGGTGGGTGACCTATAATCTGAAATGAAATACCATTTCGGCATTTCTGGGAGCCATATGGTGAATCTCGTGGGAAAATTGCACTCAAAACAGCCACCAAATGTCGACGCGGTTGGAGCTGGAAACAATCGAATTTAGTTACCCATTCCTCTCCAATGGACATGATGATCCACATGATTGGATTTTATATTGCCTGTGGCCTGTGACTTATTGGACAGCCTATAGATAAGATTTAATTTGCTTGTACGTCTCAAATGAACGCTATTGTCTGTATACTTCCAATATACGACAAGGAGGTATGATTTTGTGGTCTATCAAATGCAGGCCTAAAGATAATTATTAAGTATTATTCACATGCTTATAAAAAAACTACACCAATTTAAAAAAGTCCTCTCGGCACGCCGGAAGGCGGAGGTAGATTTCACCGGACAAACTTGGGGATAGGCGAAAATAGGCAGAATATGAAGATTTTCGTAGAAGGATCAGACCTCATTTAATGCGAGAAGGTATTTTATAATTGGAGCTTAATTAACTTTGTTTTTCGTCATTTTATGCTTATTTTAAACATTTTATTGTCTTATGGGAACGGTAACCTTCTTGTCATTTGGGGTCCATTTTTATACTTGTGGTCACACTGTCCTTATGCTAGGTTTCGACACTGATGTGCAACTATGTAACGGTCTGTTACTTCTTCACGCAAAATTATATCTACCGCAGAGATTTTGGTTGGTTCCTCAGTTTAGGGGCTGCGACAACGCGGTCATGTAACCCCGTGTACTTTGGGATGGCTGTATTAGTCTGTAATTCAGGTAAGGACTGCAGACGGTCAATTTCAAGCAGTAGTTACTAATGTTGCTACCAGGTACTACCGTCAACGACACCTAGCTGTGAACTTGGCTACTAGATGCCACCGCAACCAGCAACTCGCAACGAACGTTGGAACTTTCCCTCCAAAGGAAAGCATACTGAGCGATTTTTGGCGCTCTTAGAAAATCCGACGACTTCGGCCGGCTTTGAACTCGCGACCTTGGGCATAAACATTCAGCATGCTACCAGTTACGTCACCGAAGCCGCTTCACACTTAGATGGAAATCTGAATCTGATCTCGTGCAAGTGCGTTATCTTGGCAACGTCTGATGGCTCATCCCTCATCAATTTAGTAGTGTTGCCATGGCAACCACTGATAGGTCTTGGCATTGTCTTATAATTCCGAAATTATTTTTCTCATCCCTTGGCATAATGGTGGGTTATATCAAAAATTCTTTCAGACAAAAGTGTTAGGTAATTATTATGGGAATATTGTCCATTTTGTACGGTTTTGATATTGTGCCTATTAAGAGAGATATGATTAATGTTTCCCGAAAAACCCACTTTTTCCCACCCCTTTGGTCAATGGTTGGTGCTATAAAAAAAAACTCTTCAAACATACATTTTTGGGCTTTATCCGACACATAGTATGAATGTTGAACGGATTCGATATTTCACATATTAAGAGAGTTATAGCAATATTTCACTTTTTCGAAAAAAAAAAGCCCCCCATTTTCACCCCCCAACGACCGATTTAGCCCAGTAACGAACTCGACCGAGATTTTATAGGTATACGTATTCGGTAAAAAATTCAAAGTGATTGGTACAAAATTACGGCAGTTATCGTGTCCACAATAAACTGATATACATATACATACATAAATTATATATAACTTTTGAACTGACGGTGGTTTTGGGGCCTGGGGATGTGAAACGCGAAGATATGTCGAAATTTTCCGGAAGTCGAAACATGGTACCCATTGCAATAGTTAGCTTTCTAACGAAATCTACCTCTGGTTGGTTCCTCAGTTTAGGGGCTGCGACAACGCGGTCATCTAACCCCGTGTACTTTGGGTGAGTGTAGAATCTGTCTGATACACGGTGTGAATTGTAATGGCTGTATTAGTCTTAATTCATGTAAGTACTGCAGACGGTCAATTTCAAGCAGTAGTTCCTAATGTTGCTACCAGGTACAACCGTCAACGACACCTAGCTGTGAACTTGGCTACTAGATGCCACCCCAACCATCAACTCGCAACGAACGTTGGAACTTCCCCTCCAAAGGAAAGCATACTGAGGGATTCTAGTGCTCTTAGAAAATCCGACGACTTCGGCCGGCTTTGAAACCGCGACATTGGGCATAGACATTCAGCATGCTACCAGTTACGTCACCGAAGCCGCTTCCCACTTTATCAGGCGGCTTTGGTGGCGTAGTCGGTAACATGCTGAGCTTCTATGCCCAAGATACCGGGTTCAAACCCGGCCGAAGCCGTCGGATTTTTTAAGAGCGTTAAATATCCCTCAGTATGCCTTCCTTCGGAGGGGAAGTAAAGCCGGCGGTCCCATGTCATAGATTTATGGCATGTTAAAGATCCTTCCACTAATTGCACCTGTGTGAAGCTAAATTGGATAGGTTAAGAATGTATACAACGCTCTTAGGTTTCTATGTTCGTTGCCAAGAGCCGACTGCGGCGGCGTCTAGTAGCTCAGTTCTGAACTTGGCCTCGTAGTCGTTGACAGTGGCGCTTGGCGGCAAAAGTAGGAACTATCTGAAAAATTGTTAGTTGCAGTACTTAAATTAACAAACAGATAACACACACTAATACAGTCATCACAATTAACACCGGTTATCAGACAGATTCTACACACACCCAAAGTACACGGGGCTACATGACCGCGTTGTCGCAGCCCCTAAACTTAAGAACCAACCAACCAACCACTTAATCAGATGGAAATACTGAATCTGATCTCGTGCAAGTGCGTTGTCATGGCAACGTCTGATGGTCCATGCCTCATCAATTTAGTAGTGTTGCCATGGCAACCACTGATAGCTCTTGGCATTTTCTTATAATTCCGAAATCATTTTTCTCGTCCCTTGGCGTAATGGTGGGTCATATCAAAAATTCTTTCAGACAAAAGTTTTAGGTAATTATTAGGGGAATATTGTCCATTTTGTACGGTTTTGATATTGTGCCTATTAAGAGAGATATGATTAATGTTTCCCGAAAAACCCACTTTTTTCCACCCCTTTGGTCAATGGTTGGTGCTATCAAAAATCTTATTTGACATAAATTTTTGGCACTTATCCGACACATATTATGAACTTTGAATGGATTCGATATTGCACGTATTAAGAGAGTTATAGCGAAATTTCACTTTTTCGAAAAAAGCCCCCCATTTTCACCCCCTTCGACCGATTTAGCCCAGTAACGAACTCGACCGAGATTTTATAGGTATACATCTTCGGTAAAAAATTCGAAGTAATTGGTGCAAAATTACGGCAGTTATCGTGTCCACAAGAAACTGATATACATATATATATATACATATATATATACATATATATATATATACATAAATTATATATAAACTTTTGAACTGACGGTGGTTTTGGGGTCTGGGGGATGTGAAACGCGAAGATATGTCGAAATTTTCCGGAAGTCGAAACATGGGACCCATTGCAATAGTTAGCTTTCTAATGAAATCTACCTAAAACAAACCCTGATATTTCCAATACTTAGTTACGGTACATTTTTCTATAAATGTATACAGTAATCTTGACCAAGCAACATGAATTTAATTAATTAATGCATTCATTCATTCATTCATTCATTCATTCATTCATTCATTCATTCATTTTCACTTGTAATTGGTTTACCTATCAGCATACAGCCTGCAAGCCTCGAATCCATGCCATGAATAATACGGCTAGCAACTTCACTTGAATTGTACTTTCCGGAAACATGCTTACAATTTTGAACAACTTTGGACCTATTGGAGCGACGAAGTCCAACTTCTTTGGAATTATTTGAAGGAGTAACGATAAAGGATCTGACGAAAAGGAGTGAAGATTCTTCTAATTTTCTGAAAAATTAACATGTGCGAATAGCAGTGTTTGCATTTATGCACCTGAAATATTTGATTGCCTTTGTGAAGCCATTTAAACATATTATATATTATAAACAGTGCTTATATTAGTTCATTTCATATCGTTTACCTTTATAACACATGCTTTCTTTATATATTTCAAAAATATAAGCATTAGGTATTGATTATTTTAGAATATTTATCATGATAAATGAATTGCAGCCACTGGCCATAGCTGGGTATTTTGATTGAACACCCGTGGGCTTCCAACGTTGGAAATTGATAGAGCGCTTCTAACTATCAAAATATAACCTACAAATTTTTCTACACACTACCAATTTCAGTGGTAGGCTCTTTTACGTGCCATTAATCTGTGACATGGGCCCGCCGGCTTTACTTGCTCTCTGAAGGAAGACATACTGAAGGATTTTAACACTCTTAAAAATCTGGGTATGAACCTGCGATCTTGGGAGTAGCAAGCCGCCTATTTTAGAATATTTTGTATTCATTAATATTAGCCTTGATTTAATTTGCAATCAGAATGTTAAGTCTCTTAGGAATGTACGAGCCTATCTGTTTTGATGAAGAGTTTGCCTTAATTGTACAGTCATGATTAAGTCGTCGAAGGCTTGTTTATATATCATTTGATGAGATACTTGTAAACAAGAACACTAAGAACAAAAATTTCTTCTTACATGAGTCTGAAAGTAAGAGGACGTGTTAATATCTTAGTTTGTAGCTATGTATGCACTCCACTTGAAGACAAGAGCAGTGTATTGCAAACAATGACATAACATAGGAGGAGGTTCATGGAGCGAGTGTGCTTACGATATGTCAAGTGGACCTGTATAAGCCAAAATCTCGAGAACGGAGAAGAGCTTCTTGGAGAGGACTAGGCTGGGGAATCACACCAGCGCTGCTTCGTCAGGCATGTCGCCATGTAGAAGATTACAGCCCATTCCGTCAGAGGTCACTTGACACGTGAATCAGCTGCCTCTAATAATAATGTTTTATGTAGACCAACTAACACGTGTACAAAAAACAAAAGTTTGGTGCTTTTCAGTCGGTCAACACGAATGTACCCAAATAGAGCTGGGTTATGCCCTGATCCTGAAATAAATTACATAAGATTAATAAATACACTAGGATGACCAGTTTCGATCGTCAAGCGATCATCATCAGATCCATTACACTTAGGCTATAACATCTATGTTTGAGAATACAGGTGAAAAATATATACAATATGTACAATTATTTAGTTGCAGTGTTGGTAATGCAACAGTCGGTGTATGTTAAATGTGGTATATCTATGATCGCTTGACGATCGAAACTGGTCATCCTAGTGTATTTATTAATCTTATGTAATTTATTTCAGGATCAGGGCATAACCCAGCTCTATTTGGGTACATTCGTGTTGACCGACTGAAAAGCACCAAACTTTTGTTTACTTAGGCAACACTGAAAAATGGCTTTAAACCTCACAATAACACGTGTATTCAGGAAAGTCGATATTTCTCTGCTTGCATCCCGTATGGTACTAATGCACTGCAAGCATATCCCACAAAAGCTACTGAACACTATTCTTTTTATCATTTCAAATGATCTTGTCGACTTCGTCGGTTTGCTTGGATCCAACGTTATGCGTTACCGAGACGGAGACGGAAGTGACGTCACGCAGCCGAGCGGGAAGTGACGTCATGCAGTCGCGCGGGAACTGAGTGCGTGACGTCAGGCAGCCGCGCGGGAAGCAGAAGCTAATGGTTATTGGAGTCTGTTGAAAGAGTCCTGCGGCGTCGAGCGACCTGGGGCTTCGAGTGAAGCGAACACAAGAATACAGGGTGACTTCTAAAGAGATATACAAGATTCCATATACGAATACAGGGTGCCTCCTAAAGAGGTGTGCAGGATGTCAGAGCAAAATACAGTACAAGATGCCAGATAACAATACAGGGACCCTTAAAGAGGTGTACAAAATGGCAGAGAAGAATACAGGGACTCTTAAAGAGGTGTACAAAATGGCAGAGAAGAATACAGGGTGACTACTAAAGAGGTGCACAAGATGTCAGACAAGAATACAGGGTGCCTCCTAAAGAGGTGTGCAGGATGTCAGAGCAAATTACAGGGTGACACTTAACGAGGTGCCCGCGTGGGAAGCCTAAGTTAATGGGTAATGGAGTCTGTTGAAAGAGTCCTGGGGCTTCGAGCGAAGCGAGAAGCCCTCCTGAGCCTTTCTAACATGTGTAGCATTTGTAGCATGCGTCATTTGAAATGATATAACGTCTACTTTTTCAGACTGACTGTAATTTTTTCTCCTCGTATTAGGCTGTAGGCACATCGAGGGAAAAAAAATAGTCTTTAGTATCGCTTGCAAGATGTGCTTGCAGTGCTTTAGTACCATACGGGATGCAAGCAGGGATATATCGACCTTCCTGATAACAACGCTAGTTGCGATGCATAAAACAATATTATTAGGGGCAGCTAATTAACCTGGTATAATTTTATTAATGCAGCCAATATCCATTTATTAGCCTATTTTCATTGATGAAACAAGATATTCCGTGACAAATTAAAGAGCCTACTTTTCTTAAAATTTAAGATTAATGCCAATGATTAATCTATATGGATCTATCTAGAATAATGACAAAATGAAGTTGGTAATATAGAAATTTCAAATTAGTTCGAAATACTGTATACCTGGCATAATATAGCCTAATCAAGCCTAATAGAGAACTATAGTAGGCAGCCCTGGTGACTGAATATATTCTTAGTTCCATCTCTTAAGGTACAGAATACAAAATTTGGTATGTTACATGCAGTTAAACATTGGATCTAACAGCGCGCGTAAAATCATGTTGGCAACAATGTCACGCATGTATTTATCAGAAATCTGAAATAATACGATCTATTGTTGTGCCAATTTCGAATGAAATCCATTTGTTAGTATAGAAGTTACATGGATTTTAAAATTGGACCTATCAGCAGGCTTAGAATCACGTTGGCAGCACTGGCGTAGGCCTATATTACTTACTCCAAATTAATCTAGAATGGCAAGAACTAAACGTGTGCAAAGCTTAGAGCTATTGGCTTGCATACTTTCTGATATATTGATATTAAGGTAACAAAAATAGAGACAGTATTTATTAACAGTTGGCAGCCCTGGTTATTCTTAAGAATCGGCATAGTCATATCTGTTATGGTACACATAGCACACACGAAATTTGGTTGAAATCCAAATGATAGTATATAAGTTACATGTATTTAAAGTTGGACCTCTCAGCAGGCTTAGAATCATGTTGGTAGCATTGACGTATGTAAGTTACTCCAAATTAATATAGAATGTCAGGTACGATAATTGTGTATAGTTTAAAGCTGTCGGCTTGCATACTTTCTGATATATGGGTATTTGGAATTTAAAAAAATGAGAGCATTTATTAACAGTTGGCAGTCATGGTGGCTCTTAAGAATACGCTCAGTCATATCTGTTTATGTACACATAGCACATACGAAATTTGGTTGAAATCCAATTGATAGAGTAGAAGTAATATGCATTTAAAATGTGGACCTATCAGCAGGCTTAGCATCATTTTGGCAACACTGCCTTGTATGGCCACCTGAAAATTAAACTGCAATATCATTATCTATGCGTGTGCCAATTTTGAACTAGCTCCCACTCATATCTTCTAAGATATCCAACATCGAGCTCAAATTTCAATAGCGATTTTTAGCAGTTGGTAGCACTGACATCTTTTTCAAATATGGCCTTGAGATATTCAGGTATAGATCTTTACTCCTACCAAATGTTGTTTCGATTGCTGCAGCCGTTTAGGAGTTGATAGGGACACACACACACACACACACACACACACATACAGCCAACCAGACAGACAGAAGGACAGACAGACACACATTTGCCTGATCTCATAAGTCTACTTTTTCCTCATTTTTGCAAAATGTGAAAAGTAGGCTAAAAATAGGCTTACGAGATCACCTTTTGTCCTTGTGTCTGTGTGTGCGTGTGTTAGTGTGTCCCTAAAAAAATCTAAACGGCTGAAGCGATTTCAATGAAACTCGGTAAGTTCATAGCACTATTCTGGAAGACCCCGACCGTGCCTTCAAATTTTGTTGCGTCTCACCAATCCAACATGGTGGCTGTGCGAAATATTTCACCAGCATTCAATATCTCCGAAACTATTACCGATATCACCCTGGAATTTCGTACGATGATAAAGGGAACTACTAGAAGTTCACCTATGTGACTTTTGAAAACCTGGTAACTACAAAACTAACATGGCGGCCAAGCGAAGTTGCGACTTTTAAATAGACGTTTCTCGCGATTTAACCAACCTAACGCAATGAAACTTGGTACAGTATATGTTTATACACATTGTAATGCACCGACATCTAACTTCGTTCAATTGTTTACATAACCTCAAGATGGCGGCTGTGCGAAATATTTCACCGGCATTGTATATCACTGAAACTATTACCGGTTTCACCCTGAAATTTTGTACGGAGGCAAAGGGCACTACTGGAAGTTCATCTATGAGACTTTCAAAAACCGGTTAACTACTAAACGAACATGGCGGCCAAGCGAATTTGAAAGTTTTAAATAGACCTTTCTCGCGATTTAATGATCCAAACGCAATAAAACTTGCTACAGCAAATGTTTATAAGCTACACATTGCAATGCACTGGTATCTAATTTAGTTCAGTTGTTTACATAACCTCAAGATGGCGGCTGTTCGAATTTTAAAATTAAGTTTTTATATCTTGTGTCGTAATCATGCGATCAAAGTGAAAGTAAGAATAATAAACCTACGTAATAATTTTCCTTTAATGGTACATGACTCTATGGCCTATACATATAACAATCCAACTTGGCGACCATCCGAAATATTTAGACGGTTCTCAATATCTACGGATCTATTACAGTAATCAAACTGAATGTTTTTATGTTCATAGGGCCTACGAACATAAGTTCACCTATAGGACTATCAATAAACTGGTGATCACAAATCCAACATGGCGGCGACGCGAAGTATAAATATTCCCATGGACGTTTCTTGCAATTGAACCTTCCGAGTGCAGTGAAATTTGGTTCAGTAAATCCTTATACAAATGTTAATCCACTGGCATCTAATTTATTTCAATTGTTTCCACAACCACAAGATGGCAGCTGTGCGAAATTTTAAAATCTCGTTTTTACTTCTTGTGGCCTAATCATGCTATTGAAGTTTGAATACTACACGTACACAATAATCTTCATGTAACAGTACATACCTCTAAGACCTACATTTATAAAAATCCAACATAGCGACCATCCGCGATATTTAGTCGCTTCTCAATATCTACGAATCTATTACAGCAAACAAACTGATATTTTGTATGTTGATAAAGGCAATTAATATAAGTAGGATATATAAAAATAGGCTTTAGTTCTTCACGGAACTACTTGTTTTATATTCAGGACGGGTCAGGGAAGGGATTTTGGGAGGAAATCGACCGTGGACCTATTGAAAGGAGCCTTTCCGGCATTTGCCACCAAGATCATTTCCAAGACGCCCGAGGTGGGATACGCGTTAGCTCCCTCGGCCACACTGGCCATTATGAACACCTACATGAATGATCTTGGAGTACTGTCACATATAGCTTGGTATTCTGTATGAGATGATTGGGATAGCCTACTGTAAAAATTATTATGATTCTGAGAGGTATTGTTTAGAATTTTTTGAAATGCATTGAGGTTCTGCGAGCGATTATTTATAGTTCTGTGAATTGTTATTGGGATACTGTTATTTATACTGTAAGAAAAAGAATTGCAGCTATGTTAAAGGTTATTCGCGGTTTTTATAGATAATACTAGCAGAAGTACCCATTCTTCGAACGGTCTTCGGTATTAATAACCAGACGTTATCAATTGAGCTACTGTTGCAATGGTTAGGGGCTTGGAACCTGTTTGTAGACAAAGAGAAATGATTTGTTAAAATGTTCTCTCAAACTAAATTTACCTAACGTGTTCTTCCTGACGTGAAAATGAAATTGAAAACCTCGTAGACGAATCGCAATACACATCACATACAAACTGACCCTCACCGTTGTGTCAAGTCCCCAACCACAGGAAGACACCTTTTATAAATTATAAAGGCGTGTGGTGCATGAAAATGCAAGTTCTTTAGCCTCCAATGAACCAAATCCCTAAAAGCAGCTTGAAATACTATATCAAATCAGGAGTTTTTGAAAATTATGTTGCTGTTTGGAGATATAATAGACCTTCTGTACGACATATCGCACGTGTAAGTCGTGTGAAAAAATCTCGGGTACTCCTTGAACCCCTTAAGCGCATTGATGAATTTTGCAGTTTTAGTTGGTTTCGTGATAACCTTATAGCCATTTGCAAACTTTCACAGAAATGTAATAATGGAGTGGCTTTACTTCTTGCAGAAATAGATGGAAAGTTGGATGTCACCTCTTGAGATACTGTTGTCATGGTTACTGGCTTGCATTCCTTCATTAGTTTATTAAATGAAATTAGTTTTCTGGGAATATCTAAGAAACCGTTGGTTTTAGAGCCTTAAAATGTAGTTTTCGGGGACCCTTTGCGGCTCATTAGGGGCCCCGAAGTTTGTTACTGACACCAAGGGGTTGAAAATGAACTTTGTCTCGTCGTTGAACGCCATCATTATTATTATAATAAGTTAATAATATAACAATATAGGGATAGGGATATAATAGAACTTCTGGACCATATGATTCCCGCACGTGTAAATCGCGTGAAAAATTCTAAAGTACCCCTAGACCCCCTTAAGCGCATTATATGTATTGATGAATTTTACAGCTTAATTTGGATCCGTTATAACCTTATAGCCGTTTGCAAACCTTCACAGTGATGTAATAAATGGAATTGCATTGCGTCTTACAGAAAATATATGGACCTCTGAGATTGTGTTGCCATGGTTACCGGCTTGCATTCTTTCATTAATTTATTAAGTGAAATTAGTTTTCTGGGAATATCTCAAAAACTGTTGGTTTTAGGGCCTTAAAATGTGGTTTTCGGGGGGCCCTTTCGTTTCTCACATTGAGGGGCTGAAAATGAGCTTTGTCTCACCCTTCTACGCCTATTTCAGCATGTATTTTAAGGGGGGGGGGGGTCCCTTTTATGAGAGGTATGGAGAAGAGTTACATCAATGATTAGTGTCGTGCCTCTGATGGATATCTGTATCAAATTTTACGTTGATCCACCCACCCGTTCTCGAGTTATAACGACACGAAGCTGTCCACATACAAACAAACAGACATACAGACAGACAGACAGACAAATAAATGATTTTGCGCGCATTCATCATAAAACAGTCTGAAACGCGCAAATATCGCAAATTTCCGTGGAAATTCGGAAAAAACAGACAAACTTTCATTTTTATATATATAGAGATTAAGCGTTCTGTGAGAGATTAGGCTATTTAGAGTTCTGTAAGAAAATTTTGGTGCTACGTGAGAGGTTATGGAGATAATGCTTAGGATTCTGTGAGAGATTAGTGCCTCTTTGTGTGGTGCTATTTAGTCTGAGTGATTGTGAGATCACTTCTTCACTAGGCGAAAGTACTGTAGGTACTGAGGTATTTGGGTATTGAATCTGTGTTATAACTGGCGTTATTGTGGACATTGAAGCATATCGTTGATCCGCCCAACCGTTCTCGAGTCAAAAGTGTGCAAGTAGACAGACTGACATAAAAATATTGTTGTGTACATTTATCATCAAACAGTCAGAATCACACTTAAAATAAATTAAAAAACACGGAAAAATCAGTTTTTTTTTTCATTATTAGATAATGTATGAAGCCTATGTATTGAACCCGAGGGGGTCATGCTGACTGATATCGAACGTGGATCTCAGAGACTGTGATCTTAGAATAAAGGTTCCACCAGGGAACGAACCCGAGATCTGCTGAGGGAGTTTCGTTGTAAAAACCCCTAGAGGAAAGTATATATTTAATCACTGGTGTGATTTCAGTTGATAATGACATTATTTATTAGAATAATGCAGGGAAAATGAGCGGAATACAGCATTATTGGACTACTTGGAGTAGGCTATGCTGGACTTAGAACGCAGAAGTAGAGAGTTTAACATTTTACTAATAGCCCCAGAATTGTAGGAGGAGACTCTTGGAGCCCTGTCAATCTCGCTGACCTAGTTAAGTCGTCTGGAAGAGGTCGGGGGGTTGAATAATGACCCAGTTCTTCCCCGTTTGAGAATAGCACTAAGAAGAGAGGGGAGAGATCCCAGGGAAAATCATTGATTACTCGTGATTGGAGTAACGCCATGACATGAGAGTTGCACACAGGTGAATCTTTAGCCAGGAGGCTAATTTTAGAGCCTTTAATCTGCGAAATTGAGGCATATTTAATGGAGTGCGTAAGGACACAGGACTATGGATGTTCGCGGCTGGGTTTGACGATGTCGCCTGGGATTTCCACTGAAACCGCGTCCCCACGCTATGGAAAAGGCAATTAATATTAATTAATTGGCCGATCGATCCTTCAGCACGCAGATAGTTCTGGGATCAGTGAAGAAAAAGGAACCCGATGAGCATTGTTTCGAGACCAGAATCACGCTGGGAGAGGAGTTGATATAGCGCGGGAATTCTAGTTCTACTTTTTGTGTGAAACCAATATAAGGGAGTTGACCCTTGGCAGAACACAGTCGTTGTCAGCAGTTGTTGTCAGTTTTTGAAGAGACTCGAGCGCGGAACGTATGTGGGTCCGGCTCAGGAAAGGACGCTCAAACAAAGACTTGAACATTTGAGTGTTAACCATTATATTCACCGCACATCGTAATGCACCAAGTGAGAAGATAATCATGCATGGTCATGAAATAATAAGAAGTACGGTAATCAACGAACTTTATCGTGTGAAATGTGTATTACCGAAGACAAGGAAGGAGGCCCGGACTTCAACTTGGGAAGCCGTGCAGTAAAACCTTTAGAAGGCTTTTATTAAGGAAAGTCGTGCTGCATGTGTAGTCAGCAGTACGAGCAATGGTTTGTGTTCACATAGGAAGTACCGTGTGATATAAGTTGCAGAAATATTAAAAGTAATAATCTGTGTCAAAATTATGTACAATGTTAAGCGCAGTGTATAATATATTGACTGGTTATACATGTCTTATTACGCTGGACTGCGCTGAGAGAAACGTTATGAAGTATTTGGTAATGTCTTAAGAATACCAAATAGTAACGCTCAGGACGGAAGTAAGCATATCTATGCAAAGCAGGAAGTTTACCGTAGGATTATTGATAGACTGTTGGTGATTCCGGAGGCAGATGAACCAGACTTTCAATCAGGAGTTGGTAGGAGCATGGAGGATGCCGTTGATACCTGCAATTCTGATATTTTGCCAGGGAAGTTCAACCAATGAAAAGTGTAAAAAGTTACGTGTGTTATGTATAAATCATATGTGAAAAATCTTTCAAATTAATGGTATAATAAGTGTCATAAAGTGTCATGTGTTTTGGAAGCAATAGCTTCTTTATAGAAATGAAAAGTGCCGTGTGGTTGGTGAAAGAAATGTATCATAAAATGTGTATATTCAAGATGCAAATGTCACACTAACTCTGCAAATGGCAGGCGACCCGGAAGGATATAGGTGGTTGGAGCCACCATGATGAGCCTATATATGTGAGTACCCCACAGATTATGATTATGTAGAAGTATAGGCCACTGCATGTAATGTGATTTCAGAATTATAAATGTGCCTGTTAAAATGAGTATTGGGAGATAGACCCTCCAGGTTTAAACATTATTGTGTTGATTTTAATAGAGTTGAGATGTTGTTATATCAGTGAGTGGATTAATCGTTACCACTATTAATAAAATGGCAAAACAGTTATGTATACGTAACGTAACGAACACGGTTGTTCGATTTTTAAGATGGTTAAGTTGTGTCGGATTATGGTAATTTATGTCAGTAATAATAATAATAATAATAATGAATAATAAAAGGTATGAATGAACACATCAGGCAAAATGTTGTAAGCAAGAAATATTTACGCTAATTGGAAGACTTATCGATCTAAGCAGTAAGATTATACAGTAAGATTACATTAAGGGATTAAAAAAAGAGTTTAATATCAGAATAAATTGTATTAATGGGAATATAATTATGCCAAGGAAATGGAAGAGCTTCCTAGTGAATTGAATTGCAGCTTGTGTAAAAGCTTATAGAGTAATTGATAGATTTCTCTTAATAATTAACGGACGAAGATCATAACATTAGGTCATGGAACCAGGTATTCTATTCGACGTTTGAAATCTCGTATTGCCGTGGGCATACTGGGATATGTGCTTTGTGCTAGAGTGTAATTAGTGTTTGGAACCTAACTCTGATGATGGATATGGAATGTTCCGGGTTCGAATCCTGTGATATGTGAGAGGAGAACGTTGGACACCTCTGCACTCTATCTGATCGCCCGAGAACTTATTATTGAGTGATTCGGCTCTTGTGAAGCGAATCTTATGAACGGCAGTATATGACTGACCGCAGCATTTATTAAGATACCGGTTATCCAGATAGGCCCATGTTTTTATGAATCTCGTGCCTTCATGTTGAAATGGACCTATTTGGTGCCAGTTATTATTATATCCTCAGGGTAGGAATAAATGTTAAAGCTCATCCAGTACCTATTTGCATACTATTCAGTTTAAATCCATTGGGATATGTGTGTCATTGTGACCACGGTATTGTCTTTAAGAATCGTATTACTGCTTGGGGAGATGTCAGCCATGTGGCTGGAAGCGAGGGTCGAGGTACTGTTGGGACCTCACTCCACCCTATTGTATACAGGCCGCTCGGAAGAGGGGCTGCGCTGTCAAGCGAACCGTGAGAGAAGATTTAAGAAAAGGGCCGATTTTAGACCCTGTTTGTAATGTGAAAGGAAACATTATTATATTGAGTAATGAAGTCATGTGGTTTAAGAACACATTGGTAATTATAGATCACCCTGATGGTTCATGATTTTAGCAATCTAACGAATGGTTGGAAGTTGCATTTGTTACTGTCACTGACACCTTTTTCAGAAGTTGGTTACTACGCCACAGGCTACGATCGCAAGGGTAGCTTAATAATCATCCGACACAGCGATAACTAAAGTTTTTAAGATGAAATCAGAACGGCATGCAGTGGAGCTATAAAAATAGAGAGAAGTGTAGGGGTAGCTTTACATAATTATGGGGTTGCACGTAGATTGTTGTGCAACACCTGAATAGGCTAATGCATGTAAAGCATTTGGTGGAAAGAGAGAGATCAAACACACACGGTACACATAATTGTCAAATTAAGACGAGGTTTGAGGAATAAGTAATTTTGTGAAATTAAAGAAGTCACATTAGATGACAGAAGAATCAAAGTACAGTTTTGTTTATGAAGTTGTATGTGCATCAGCGCACTAGATTGAATTGTAAAGTTAATATAAGGGTAAAGGTTTGTGTTATGATATGAGTTTATTATGATAATATTATGTTAATATTAGTGGATTGTGGAAGTAATTTTTGTTTGATTTTGTTTTATGTTTGTTGGGATTGTTTTATTTGTTTGAAGCCATGATTTTATTACTGAATTAAAGTCTTAGAATAGAGTTGTGCCTTATCATTGTAGAGTTGATACCTTTTAGTCTCAAATCCAAAATATGCAACTGCTCAATGGGGGAACGGTACACGCCTGAGTCCTGACGCTAGCTGGAGGCGGAAGCATATTTTCCATGGGGATTACTCACATGGGTACAGTATGTATAACAGTTGCTACACTATCAGGGTTAGAAGAGGTGCTTCGGAACATGAGTTATAATTTCCGAAAGTGTCTAGAGTTAATATGAAAGAATTATGAACACATGGTCACTGTAAGTGGTGGAATTTGAACTTTACCTATAGGCACTGTGTGGCCACCCAACCCCATGCGAAATGCCACTTTCTGTGATCTAGGGGTATGTATTGAGACTCCTGTTCAGAGGTCCTGGGTTTGATTCTCAACTTTTTCCAGTAATTAAATCAAGGTGTGAGGGTTAGAACGGGGTTGACTCAATCTCAGGAGGACAACAGCGAAGAGATGTATTCGACTCCCACTTTACGCATCCTAAAAGTTGTTTTTCATGAATTCCCACTTTTACTCCAGTCGAATGCTGGGATAGTATGAGACACAAGACCTTTATTGTTTTGTTTCAGTTCTAGTTCCAGTAAAAGCATACACACTTGCATGGATACCATAGTAACGCGGGTTATGAGACAGATTACACACACAAATACATGAAGTTTACGAACACGTTGCCATAAGTCCCTAAATGTAACAACAACTACAACAACCCATGTGGAATGTGTCTAACACACTCGGCACATTGTTACATTTGAGGGGCTCGGACATTGTAGTCTTTTATCCCCGTGTACTTTGGTGTGTATATAGATTTTGTCTGGTAACCTGTGATATTGTGATGTGTGTACTGGAGTGTGTGTATTTTTAATTCAGGTGAGGGTTAGGAAGGTGGCGGCAGTGGCACTTAGTTAGGAACCATCCAGCATTTTTCTGGAGTAGAAGTGTGAAACCTCTGGAAACCACTTCCATGGTGGCTGAGGAGGGGATCGAACTCACCTCTTCTCAGTTTTGCCTCATGAAGCTGAGTGTATCCCGTTCTCAATTACAAATATGCACACTTTTACAGATACCACAACAACACACACATCACATATCTTCTATTTACAAACCCAAGTACACGGGGGTACCATGATGTCCAAGCCTCTAAACTTAAACAATAACAACAACATCAGTTATGAGACTAGTGAAATATAGCCCATTAGCAAATAAATCGGTCCTAGTTTTTCTCTGAAAGCTTGCAGGAACGGGAAATTTGTTTTAATGATCTCAGTGGCTATGGGAGAATCAGTACCACTGCCCATTGGCTTCTTCTTTCCCTTCAGCTTTTCCCAATTAATTGGGGTCGCCGGAGCCAACCAGGCTCATTTTGGTTTTGGCCGGGGATTTAAGGCCGGATGCCCTTCCTGACACCACGTGATTTTCCAGGTGAAAATTCCACCCCGCTGTCACCGGGATTCGAACCCCGGCCGTCCTGGTGAAAGGCGAGAAGCTAAGCTAGCCCATTGGCTAGTTTGTTGAATTGTTTCTGCACATGTGCTCCTCTGTACAGCATTTGTGGAGCATTTGTGGACGTCAAACTGCCAGAAGATTAGTTTCAACACGATAGAGCAACGTGCCATACGTTTAAAACGCTTCCAGGCAACTTGTAACCAGTTTCTTTGGTGACCGAATAACTCAAAAATATTTGTGCCCCCCCCCCCCCCCCCCCTCCCCCCTTCTCCATCACCTGACCTAACCTCACCGGTCTTTTTCTTATAGGGGTATCTTTAAGGCAGAGTGTACAACATTAGACCTCGGACAACTGCTTAACTCCGTGAGGTCATTAGACACGAAATAAACAACATTGGTGAAGATAGCCTACACTTCACAGAACGTCATGGAATATGGTGCTTGCCACCGAGGGTGAGTGGTTATCGTGTCGGATTACTAACCCCCAAGCTTGCAGGTTCGCTCCAGGCCCTGCTAAGTGATTTTTGAAAGGTGGCAGAAATCACGATACGCATGCCACACGATGTTGGCATGTTGAAGAACCCATTTGAATTCAGTAGGCCGTGTTCATAATGGCAAAATTAATCTCCGGATTTTGCGCCAACACAAAGTTCCTAATTTCTATACCAGAAAGTGCTATAGTGTCAAGGAGCTTAGATATCTAATCTCCTTGACTTTCATTGAGCTTCAAGGAACAACAAAATTCGACATGCAAGCTGCCCTCTGGGTGTCAAATAACAAAACTTGCACCTAGCACCCGAGGCCATAAGATATTATTATTATTATTATTATTATTATTATTATTATTATTATTATATTGAATAGAAGCCTCCGTGGCTTAGGCGGCAGCACGCCGGCCTCTCACCGCTGGGTCCGTGGTTCAAATCACGGTCACTTCATGTGAGATCTGTGCTGGACAAAACGGAGGCAGACAGGTTTTTCTCCGGGTACTCCGGTTTTCCCTGTCAAAATTTCATTCCAGCAACACTCTCCACTATCATTTCATTTCATTTGCCATTCATTTAATCATTGCCCCAGAGGAGTGCGTCAGGCCTCGGCAGCCAGCACAGTTCATATCCTCGCCGCTAGATGGGGGCTTCATTCATTCCATTCCTGACCCGGACGGAGACTGGAAGCAGGATGTGGATTTTTCATATGGAATATGGTGAAACGAGTACAGTTGTGTATGGATGCTGGTGGAGGGCTCTACCAACATTTACTGTGAGGAATCTCCCAACAAGTTATTGTAACCAGTCTCTTTGGTGATCGAATAATCTCCCCACCCCCTCCGATCACCTAACCTAACCTAACCTCGCCGGTCATTTTCTTATGTATAAGGGTGTTCAAATTAAAAGGTACGAAACGATGCTGTGGGTGCAATTTATTGGTTATTCAAAGGTAATCACCACTGGCCTGTACTCAGGTGTCCCATTGCTTCACTAGCCACAGGATTATCTGTTCCCAGAAGTCTTGTGGTTGTGACAGGAGCCAATCCTGTTCGGTGTCCTTTAGTTCGTCGTCCGATTGGGAACGTTTTCCCTTGAGAGGAACCATTAACCGTGACGTGTATTGTGCGACACTCCGTAGCCTACGCAAGTCCATCAAGAACAAACGGCCTGGACTGCTCATGAAGGGACTGATTCTGCTCCATGATAACGCTCACCCACACGTCTCTAACATCACACAAGGTGTATTGGCCACGTTCAAGTGGGAGCAACTTGAGCAACCGCCTTACAACCCGAACTTGTCACCCTGCGACTTTCATCTGTTTGGTCCGTTAAAAAAACATCTCAAGGGAAAACGTTTCCAATCGGACGAAGAACTAAAGGACACTGTACAGGATTGGCTCCTGTCACAACCACACGACTTCTGGGAACAGGGAATACTGCGACTAGTGAAGCAATGGGACACCTGTGCACAGGCCTGTGGTGATTACTTTTGAATAACGAATAAATTGTACCCACAGTATCGTTTCGTACCTTTTCATTTGAACACCAATCGTATGTATGCGATATCCGAATTGTGTATTATCATCTCCCAAAGTTGCACATGTGTCCTATAATTTGTTCAAATGTTCTAGGGCCCGGATATTGATGACATGTCATCTTTTTCTGAGCTATCTAAGACAATACTGGAGTACATAGAAACTCCGGACGGGCCACCCCGTCTTCAAATATGTCATTTTTATTTTGCATCTATTTGCAATTTTTTTAGCTTTTTTTTCATTTTAAGAGCATTTTTTAAAGTTTGGTAGATTTTTTGGGTCATATTTTAGAGAAATTAGCCTTTTAAGGTCTTTTTTTTTTCAATTTAGTTATGTCACAGCTTTATATGAGGGAGTCACGTCTCTCAAGGTTAAGAAGAAGCTAGTAGCTATGATCATAAACCTTTTGTTAAGTGCTAGAAATCTATTTTGATTGACTTTTCAGTTTGAGCTTCAGATGTCATTTTTGAAATATTGGTGAGTTTATTATTTTAAGATCATTTTCTCCATTGTATAGTGCATTTTTCGAATTTTTGAAATATTGGTGAGTTTAGTTTATTATTATAAGATCATTTTCTCCATTTTATAGTGCATTTTTCGATTTTTAGGTCATTTATTACAGTCATTTTTGAAAATTTTAAGTGCATTTTTTAAAGTTTTTTACGGCATCAACATCCGGGCCCTAATTATGACTCATTAAAGTTGTTCAGGTTTATATGGATCGCTCTGTACATTATTCTGTCTCCTGCACCACCCCCATGTCGCCAGAGATGCATACAACCAAGAAGTTATAACAATCATATTCTACTTTAAGCCTGGGGACAGAGGAGTTTCTGAAATGAAATATACGATGCACATTAACTTACTAGTAGATTGAAATTCATGAAAGACAGGATGTAACTTCCATCCCGGATACAAACCTGTTACGACTCAGCAAAATCAATAAGGAGCAACTCGTGGCGTCATTGTCCACGAGCAAAAAGTTATTAGGCTTATTGCAAATCGTAAGACATCTTCCCCTTACTTCATAAGATGAACTCAAACAACCGATTCCAGAGCTCCCGAAACAAAAGTCGAATATTTCGGTTTCTACAGGGTTCAGGAATGAGGTGTTGTTGTTGTTGTTGTTGTTTCATTTCAGGGCCTTTGCAACATTGTAACCATGTAGCTACTGTGTGTGTATTTGTAATTAAGGCAGGCGAAATTTGATGTTTTCCAGCCGGTCAACACGATTGTACCCATTTGTGATGGGTTATACCCTAATCCTGAAAGAAATTTTCCTGAAATTACGTATATTCAACCGACAGGTTTTTCTCCGGGTACTCCGGTTTTCCCAGTCAAAATTTCATTCCAGCAACACTCTCCACTATCATTTCATTTCATCTATCATTCATTTAATCATTGCCCCAGAGGAGTGCGTCAGGCCTCGGCAGCCGGCACAGTTCATATCCTCGCCGCTAGATAGGGGCTTCATTCATTCCATTCCTGACCCGGTCGGAGACTGGAAGCAGGCTGTGGATTTTCATTTCAGTCGTTTGGGCCACCTATGAACCACGATGGTTGTGCCTTAGCTGTTGTCTGCCCCTTCTGGTGCTTTTGGTGGATTGTTTGGCGGGTGCTTTTTTGTTGAAATCTTGAGACTTTCAATTGGACCAGTAATCTTTCATTTTCTTGCTGAACTCTATGTTACGTTACTCAGACCATTGTCTGGACGCGTTGTGGATCATGTGAGGAAAGGCTTAGTTTCAACTGTCAGACGGTAGCGACTCCTGTCATATATTGTGTCTTGCTGAATATTAAGTTCAGCAAGATCCTTCTCAATTTGTTTGATCCTCAAGGACCCAGTGGCTTTACCATTCTTGGCTACCTTGAAGATCTTATAATACAGCCTGTGGTGGTCCATTCTGTACCGGTACAGGTTGCCGTAGAAAGCCAGGCGTCCCCTTCTGATCGCATCGGTGATGTTTTCCTGGTGTTTGTAGAGTTCCCAATTTGGTTTGTACCATCGTCTTCTATCTGGGAAGAGCCTTGGTCCCACTATTTTCCTCAAAACATAATTAATATTAAATAAATAATTTAATGTGTTTTTTTTTTTTCAGGATTAGGGAATGACCAATCACAATTCGGTACAATCGTGTTGCCGACAGAAAAGCATCAAATTTCGATTACTAAGGCAACTCTGAAAATGGCTTCAAACATTGGCAGGATGGGACAGGAAGTAGCCATTGCCTTAACTCAGAAACAATCCATGCATTAGTCTGGACTGGAGTGCAAGTAGTGAACCACGAGAAACCACTTCCAGCATGGCTGAGGCTGAGGTTTGCCTCACGAGGCTTCCTGTACTGCAACGTTCCAGCCATCAGACCAGAATTATATTTCTTGGTAGAGCCAGGATTAGAATCCGGAGCTTCGGGGCGATAGCCAATAATGGTAGCCACTGCACTACGAGGCGAACTTGAAGAAATAAGAAAGAAAGAAAGAAAGAAAGAAAGAAAGAAAGAAAATAAATTTATTTTAAAAGATGGTATGTTGGCTTTCACGGCCAGTGAATTAAAACTCAGCAATTTTTCAAGGTTTCTGCCGTGTCTTGTGTGTGGTTTCGCCTAGGACACCAAGCTGGCTCATCAGCGGTAAGAGGTGCAGTAGCACTCTATATAAAGGGAGGTAGCGCGCAGTTCGCTACTTCCGTGGGGGTCCGGGCGGGGAGACCAAGAGCCCACTGATGAGCCAGCTTGGTGTCGTAGGTGTAACCCCACACAAGACATGACACAAACCTAGAAAAAATGGTGAGTTTTAAGGTTATTTTCATTTATAAAATTATTGTTCATTTATGCTTATTCATGATTAAGATCTGACGTATGGGCTGAAACAGTGTCCACTCAACTTCGTGAGGACAAATAAGTAGTTACTTGACGTTAGTACTCCATGGCCTAGAACCAATGCTGAAGGTGTCGTCACATTAGTTTCGTGCCCTCCCCCATAATTTACAAAGTATGAGCTGGGAGGCAATTGTTCTTGGATACGTACGGTCCTCTGAAACCGAATCACGAGGTTTTATTCTTTATAAATTTGCGCATCACAGGAAAGTTCACAAATTATCACGTATTTTCGTGACAATATTTTATGCCTCACTAACGGCACCTGTGATATGCATCAGCGTGTGCAGGTGTTATGATCGGGAAGGGGGCTCCCTTGGTCGTATGTTTGGTACTAAAGGAATTATTTGTCTCAAACAAAAGTGGGAATATACGGAAAATCACTTCTGGGAAGACTGAAGTAGGCCCTTGCGAGACAGAGTGAACCGCGATTCGACCAGAGAATAATTCTTGGTAAAGCCAGGAATCAAACTCAGGATCGTTGTAGCAAACGACATACAATACGTAAGCTTGGTCCATGAAAATGGCAGTTTTAACGTTGTTTTTGATTTATTTTAGGTGCTTGACACATTTTGGTCATCAGGCCCGTGTGCTTAAGTGTGAGAAGAATTAATCTCTTAACCCCTGTTTCTCTGATGACTGTAATAATATGGCTAACCGTGGAATATAGAATTAGGATAGGTTCCCCGGTACTTGAAATAAGGGATCATCCTAGCATATTCCTAGATGAAGTGTGGATACGCTAGGGAAAGGAAAACACTGAGGTTGGTAGCTCTCAGGATCGGGAATCGAACGTTCGGTTCCAGACCTACAGGTTGCCATTGCAACTGTGTTGCATAAGTTAAGGCGCTCGACTAGGCTACGTGGTTGAAAAGTTTCTGATCAACTTCATATTTTGATTAGTGAACCAGATGCCTATAGTCGACTATCATGATAGGGACCGCCCTTATTCACCTTCAAAAGGAATCACGGGAGGTAATACTTTATCACTTTGTTACGTGCTTAATATGGAAACATTATTTAATATTATAGTTATACGTAGCTTTATTATAATAATAATAATAATAATAATAATAATAATAATAATAATAATGATAAAAATAATATAATTTTGTGGCCATCTTAGAGGCACAGTGCAGTTCTTTCTAGTTGACGCCCGTAGGCGACCTGTGCGTCCTATTGAGGATGAAGTGATAATGAAGACGGCCCTACACTCAGTCCCCGGGCCAGGGGAATTAACCCCAGGAGATTAAAATTCCCGATTTCCCGGCTAAAAATCGAACCCGAGACCCTGGGGGCCAAAACCTAGCGCGCTAACCCTTTCGCCATGGGGCCGGAAATAATAATAATAATAATAATAATAATAATAATAATAATAATAATAATAAATAATAATAATAATAATAATAATAATAATAACAGTAATAATAATAATAATAAAATTAACGTATGACCTCGGTCGGGTGCTGGGTGAAAGCTTTGTTAGCTGACGCCCAGAGGGCAGCTTGCATTCCAATTTTTAGCCTATTTTCAATTTTGAAAAAATAGGCTTATGAGATCACCTTTTGTCCGTGTGTGTGTGCGTGTATGTGTGTGTGTGTGTGTGAGGTGTGTGTGTGTGTGTCCCTAATAAAATCTAAACGGCTGGAGCGATTTCAATGAAACTCGGTAAGCTCATAGCACTATTCCCGGCGACCTCGACCGTACCCTTCAAATTTTGTTACGTCTCACCAATCCAACATGGCGGCTGAGTGAAATATTTCACTAGCATTCAATATCTCTTAAGCTATTACCGATATCGCCCTGAAATTGTGTTCGGTGATAAAGGGCACTACTAGAAGTTCACCTATGAGACTTTCAAAAACCTGGTGACTACAAAACCAACATGGCAGTCAAGCGAAGTTGAGACTTTTAAATAGATTTTTCTCGCGATTTAACTATCCAAACGTAATGAAACTTGCTACAGCAAATGTTTATACACATTGTAATGCACTGGAGTCTAATTTAGTTCAATTGTTTACATAACCTCAAAATGGCGGCTGTGCGAAATATTTCACTGACATTCTATATCTCCGAAACTATTACAGATATCTCCCTGCAATTTTGTACGGTGATAAAGGGTACTCATACAAGTTTGTCTATGTATATTTCATAAACCTGTAAAGTACAAAACGAACATGGCGACCAAGCGAATTTGAAATGTTTTAAAATACTTTTCTCGTGATTTAACTCTCTGAGCGCAGTCAAATGAGTTGCAGTAAATATTTTGCAGATTGTAATGCACTGCCATCTAATTTAATTCAATTGTTTACATAACCTCAAGATGGTGGCTGTGCGAAATTTTAAAATTAAGTTTTTATTTCTTTTGTCGTAATCATGCGATCGAGGTGAAAGTTTGAATAATGAACCTAGGCAATAATTGTCCTTGAATGGTACATAACTCTATGGCCTATACATATAACAATCCTAAATGGCGAGCTTCCGAAATATTTAGACTGTTCTCAATATCTATGAATCATTTACAGCAGCCAAACTGAATTTGTTTATGTTCATAGAGAATATGAACATATGTTCACCTAAAGGACTTTCAGTAACCTGGTGAGTACAAATCCAACATGGCGGCGACGCGAAGTATAAATATTTAAATGGACGTTTCTCGCGAATTAACTATCCGAGTGCCGTGAAACGTTGCACGTTAAATGCTTATACAAATGTTGATCCACTGGCATGTAGTTTATTTCAATAGTTTGCATAATCACAAGATGGCTGCTGTGCGTAATTTTAAAATCTCGTTTTTACTTCTTGTGTTCTAATCATGCGATTGAAGTTTGAATACCACACGTACACAATAATCTTAATGTAATAGTACAAAAATGAAAATAAAACCTGGCGGCCATCTGAAATATTTAGACGGTCCTCAATATCTACGAATCTGTTACAGGAATTAAACTGAAATTTTGTATGTTGATAGAGACAATTAACATGAGCAGGATATATGAAAATAGGCTGTGTAATTCTTCACGGAACTACTTGTTTTAAACTAACCTCCTTGTCACTTTAGCGCTTTCTAGTAGAAAAGGAGGAACTTTGTGTTGGCGGAAAATCGTGAGATTAATTTTGTCATTATGAACATGACCTACTGAATTCGAATGGGTTCTTTAACATGCCAACAACGTATGACATGCGTGTCGTGATTTTGTCGCCTTTCCAAAATCACTTATCACGGACAGGAGCGAACCTGCAAGCTTGGAGTTGGTAGTCCGGCACGATAACCACTCACCCACTGCGACAAAATATAATAATAATAATGATAATTATAACAATGACATGCTCACCAAAAGGATTTTCATCCTTGCTGTCTCAATGGAAGTCAAGAACAACTGACTTAGTGAAATTGGCATCATGGAGGAAGATAGCCTATACAAGATTGACTCGGGCCAAAACAATAAACAACAACTATCATTTTGCTGAGAAAATTAATACCAGGACCAATAAATCATGGACTGAGGAACGGAGGAAGATCTTCAGCGCCCAGATGAAGATTTGGGGAAAAGAAACAATTAACATCATCCGCTAAACATATGGGCGTAACAATATAAAATAATAATAATAATAATAATAATAATAATAATAATAATAAGAGAGTAATACAATTATATTTATAATAATTATAATAACAATAATAATTGATATGCCTTACATGTTTCACCTTTACGGTTTAGGAATTCGCAGTAAAAATTGCAATTCGATATTTTTATTTACCGTCTAATAATATTTTGATTGGTTGGTTGGTTCCTCAGTTTAGGGGCTGCGACAACGCGGTCATGTAGCCCCGTGTACTTTGGGTGTGTGTAGAATCTGTCTGATAGCCGGTGTTAATTGTAATGGCCCTATTAGTGTGTGTTATCTGTTTTTAATTCAAGTAAGGACTGCAGACGATCAATTTCAAGTATTTCCCACTTTTGCTACCGATAATGTTACCGTCAACGACACCTAGCTGTGAAATTGGCTAATAAATGCCACCACAACTGACACCTGGCGACGAACGTTGGAACTAATAGAGCGATAATCATATCTAACCTACAAATTTAGCTTCACACAATTGTAGTTAGTGGAAGGTTCTTTTACTATATAGGCCTATGCCATAAATCTATGACATGGGCCACCAGCTTTACTTCCCCTCCGAAGGAAGGGACACTGAGGGATTTTTAACGTTAAAAAAAACCGACGATTTCGGCGTTGGGCATAGAAACTCAGCATGCTACCATCTACGCCGCCCAAAAATAATTTTGAATAATTTCTAGAAAATATGATTATTTTAAACAAATATTTCACAATAATTGAGTTTTAAGTTATAGACAGATATCTATTATGATTTTCTGAAGACTTCAAAATAGATGCTTTATAGAGCATGACGAAAACGATTTCGGCGTTTACAGTAAACGATCTTATGCTAATGTCACCAACGTTGAGCGTCTTTCTGTTCAGCTTGCCGTTGCAAACTGTGAAATATGTGGCCACCAAATTGGGAAATACTGTGCGGGGAATGAGCTGTACACCTGAAGATCCGATCATGTTTGGCATGCTGTGAATATTAAGTGTTTGGTGTATCACATCAACACATCATGTAAAGAGAGGCGGGAGCACCCTCGCCCACACAGCCGGGCCTGCCAGTACCAAGGTCGGCCACTGGGCTCTATCTCCCAAAATCTATGCAACAAATAGGATGTATCTGAATGAAGACGTGTGATTGACAAAAGTGTGAAAAATCAACAACACCAAGGATATTGCAAAATTGAATTATCAATTAAATCGTTTATTACTATTGATATTAATAATAACTAGCGGAAGCCTCCATGGCTTAGGCGGCAGCATGCCGGCCTCTCACCGCTGTGTCTGTGGTTCAAATCCCGGTCTCTCCATGTGAGATCTGTGCTGGACAAAACGGAGGCAGACAGGTTTTTCTCCGGGTACACCGGTTTCCCCTGTAAAAATTTCATTCCAACAACACTCTCCACTATCATTTCATTTCATCTGTCATTCATTTAATCATTGCCCCAGAGGAGTTCGTCAGGCCTCGGCAACCGGCACAGTCCATATCCTCGCCGCTAGATGGGGGCTTCATTCATTCTATTCCTGGCCCGGTCGGAGACTGGACGCATGCTGTGGATTTTCATTTTCAATAACTAGCTGACCCGTGCGTGAGCTCTCGCATATTCTAATGGGTTGTGCGCGTCCCTTGTGTACAGACTACCCGTCCAGCTCGAGTGCTATGCGGGCTGTACGCGCGGCAGTTCTGCCAGGGGCTTTCATCTTGTTTATTTGTTTAATAGCACTTTATAAACAAATAAATATATTTCCGTTGACTTTTCAAGAAATGCAAGATTTTTCCTGTACTAATGAGATGATTTGGAAGATTTTGGTACCAACCACACCTTCTAACTCCCTCTGGTTTAGGAGCTTGAGTTTTGTGAAACATACACCTTAGCGTATTAGCCTACGTAATAAGATAATAGTAAGTTAATATTATGTTATAGATTCTCATTTTGAGGCACAATACATCTTGATCATATGGTGTGTTAGTGGTGTTTGGGTGTTAATTCAATTTCTATGATAACCTGTGTTCCTGTGTGTGTAATTGTACTTATTAGGGTCAGGAATGTGGTAGGGGTAGGTGCCTCGGGACTGTAAATATGGTACTATCCCGTCATTTGCCTGGAAGGAGTGTGGAAAATCGTGAAAAAACCCACTTTCAGGATAGCCACTGTCAGTGCAGGAATTCAAAACTACAGCCTCCGGACTCGTTGCAGCATCCAATCGCGGTCATAGTGCACTATTTAACGCCCGGGTGTGCATAAATTAGTGCAGACCGACTGAAACGCTATACATTAATAATAATAATAATAATAATAATAATAATAATAACATAATAATAATAATAATAATAATAATAATAATAATAATAATAATAATAATTCATGTTTTTGGGCTAATGCCGTGTGTATTTAGATTAGAACCAAACGTTTCGGAGAAACCTTGCCTCCTTTCTCAATGGAAATCAAACAATGTGGCCAAAGAAAATATAACAATGAGATTACAAAAATTACAAAAAATATAGATCAATTCCTCGGTTCTTCACCAGAGAGCAGCTGCCAAAAATTACTGTATGGACCATGGTGGAACGGCGGACAGAGTAGGAGTAAGGAGTCTCTATATTTTCACCCTGCCCCCTTTACCTTCTCCTTACTCCTACTCTGTCCGCCGTTCTACAATGGTCCATACTGTAATTTCTGGCAGCTGCTCTCTGGTGACGAACCGAGGAATTTATCTATATTTTTTGTAATTTTTGTAATCTCATTGATATATTTTCTTTGGCCACATTGTTTGATTTACATTGAAAAAGGAGGCAAGGTTTCTCCGAAACGTTTGGTTCTAATCTAAATACACACGGCATTAGCCCAAAAAACATGAATTATTTATATAATCCGGACCGTGAAAGCCTTAATACTCAAATAATTATAATAATAATAATAAAAATAATAATAATAATAATAATAATAATAATAATAATAATAATAATAATAATAATAATAATAATAAACAATAATAGTAAAATTAACTTTGCTTGGTTAACACAATCGTAACATTATAGGATTTTACATTATACGATTCCTACAATAAATATTTGACTTCACATATGATTAGATTGACATTAAGAAAATATTATTATTATTGCTATTATTATCATTGTTATACAGGTTGGAACACGTAAGTTGGGACTATACAATATCTCAGAAACTAAGCGTTGTATGTAGAACTGTCTGGAATAAAAGTTCCGTGATACACAAATGCACACAGCAGTACAGTTATCACTAGGGCTCGGATCTTTAGGTAAATAAATATTTTTTTATGTAAATACATATTTTGAGCATTTTTTCTATAAATACATAAATTCCTGCTTTTCACTTATTAGATCTTTGAGTTTATTGCATTTTTGTTCTGTTTTACTTCAACGGGGAAGAGTCTGTGAGTTATCTAATCTTAATGCAGAGCGTATGTCAGCTTGCAACTGTGTTATTCCTAACTTGTCGCCCCGTGCCACTCACTGTGGAAGCCGGGGATTTCCTTGTACATAGCCATATTGCACCACGTGCTAGACTCCCTCCCCCAGCTACCTGGAACCAGTGTCACTCACATGAAGATCATATCTGTACTGTGAAGTGTAAAGCAGTTCTACGATGCCTAAAGTAAAAACAACTATAAGTTATCGTCTGTGGCTGAATTTAAAGAAAATTTTATTTCTGATGGGGCGTTCTGTTCTGCCGACGATGGCAGTCATGGCTGAACTGGGATCTCAAGTTGCACAACACCTCAAGGGCGCCTTTAGAATAAGTGTTTCGCGATCATCGTCGGTCATTTGTGATGGACAATCTGAAGAACTATCTCGTTGCGTATTGTAATGCTTCAGCAGTCAGTGAGACATAGATTAAATTGCATTCATGAGTACTGCATATTGTTTATATTCACATTAATAAACTAAATTATAATTAAGTATTTTTACTTTTTCATCACATATTTCAAGTATTTTTAATACATAAAAAATAAATATTTTCCCGATTTTTATCACCTAAAAATCCGAGCCCTAGTAATCACAATGACACAGGTGATACGACAAATTCAACACACACACATCCAAGTACATGGGGCTAAATTATTATGATGTCGAAAAGCCCTTAAATGAATGAACAACAACTAATTTAGGTAAATGTTCCGCTATCCAAGGTCTCGCGGAGTGTCACATTTAATGACACTGATTTGGCATTCAACGACAGAGAATTTGGTCGATTCCACGTTTGAGGGTGAGAACTATTTTATTTAAGAATATTATTAGGTGCCGGCCACGGTGGCAGAGTGTTATAACGCACTAACTTGTGCTTTGCTGGCGTCGGAAGAGCGTGAGTTCGAATACCACCTCGGCCGTTCTGAAAATTATTTTAGTGGCTTCCTATTTTCACCACCAGGTAAATGATAGGACGTTTCCTATCAACAGGTCCACGGCCGACTTAATTCCAAAATCTATTCTATGAACCTTCCTTACTTGGACCCAAGTTAGCAGTCACCTGAGCGAACGGCTGGTCACCATCTCCAGTTTTATATGCTGAAAAAGTGTGTTTATCTCCCAGACACCGTTCTTGTGACGGTAGAGGAATGATTCCTCGCAGAGTCCGTGGGTGGAGCAGAGCTGAGAGAAGTGTTTGAGTCTTTAGTCTTTCGACTGGTTTGGTGCAGCACTCCATTCCTCCCTGCCCTGAAACAATCGTTTCATCTCTACATAGCTACCTCACGCTACATCCGCGGCAATCTGTTTAACATATTCTAACCTTGGTCTAACCCTGCAGTTCTTAACCTTCCTTCAATAACTAACTTTGCTATTCCCGGGTTTCTTAGTATATGTTCTACCAACCCATCTCTTCTCTTCATTAGCAGTCACCAGAAACATCTCTCCTCTCCCAATCGTCTTAATACCTCTTCATTTTTAACCATATCTACCCATCTGATCTGCATCATTCTTCTGTTACATCACGTTTCAAAAGCTTCCATTCTCCCCTTTTCTGCGACTCCAACAGTCCAAGTTTCACTTCCATAGAGTGCCACGCTCCAGACATAGTCTTTCAAAAATGACTTCCTAATACCTAAATCTATATTCGATTTCAACAGATTCCTTTTCTGTAGAAATGCTTCTCTGGCCTGTGCTAACCTTCTTTTTATATCCTCTTTGCTTCGATTCTTCTTATTATTATTATTATTCTTTATTTCCCGTTTCCAGTTCCCTGGGTCAGGTTGTGAATCAAGGACATCCACAGTTGTCTAATCCTCCACCATTCATTTCCTTCTTTCAATACTTATTTTTCTTTTACTCCTCTTTCCTCTATGCTTTCCTTCACCGTATCTATCCACCTCTTTCTGGGCCTTCCTCGTTGTCTTCTTCCGAGTACTTTCTCCATAAATATTCTTCCATTCTCATCATATGTCCGTACCACTTCAGCTTACTGGTTTCTATCTTGTCTTGCAGTTTTGGGAAACCAGTTCTCTCCCTAATGTCCACATTTCTGGATTTTATCCCTCCGTGTCTTCCCAATAATTCCTCTAAGGAACTTCATCTCGGCAGCTTGGATTCGGATTTCATCGCGTTTTGTTGTTTCGATTTAAAATAAAATAAAAAATAAGATTTGGTAGGCGTTTAGGCGTGATCATTTTCAACAGCTGTGGGATGTCAGGCCATTCCACATTAGTCTTGTAAAATGCAAGAAATATCTCCCATTGGAAGTTTGGATACAGGAGCAGGTCTTGTATGGCTACTCCTTACTTAGCATATCTCAATTTGAAATGCTGCACATGTAAATAAACAGGTAGGCACGAGTAATGAATTCATTTTAAGAAACCCCCTAGAGTAAATCATGCTTAACAGGAACCGAATGGCATGTCAATTAAAATCAAAATTACAAATGATAAAATAAATGTCCCAGGCCGGACAACACTCACACAATTATAAATTAAAGAAAAGGCAGTGCATATGAATGCAGATAGAGAAATTATTGTATTGCTGTTGTCAAGTTTTTAAATTTATGTCCCTGACTTACAAGGCTCTGGCAAGTAATATCGGATATCTTATTGCAGTTTACATTTATGTGGGCTTAGCACGTGCAGCCATACTAGTGGTTGGTTGGGTTCTAACAATGGAGAACGACCAGCGTATGGGACCATACGTGATAGGGCAATTAATTGGCTTATCTTTACTATTACATAGTGTTTTGTGACCCAGGGAGTGTGTAGAGATGTTCCTCCACATCTTTATGGTGTACTCATGTTTCGGATTGGCTTCTGTTTCGTCGTAAAGATAAACTTTTAGCACAGACACAAATACAAACAAACCAAAACCAAACCCCTTGGCACTACAGCCCATGAAGGGACCAGGTCTACCAAGCGACCACTGCTCAGCCTTTTGGCCTACAGATTATGAGGTGACGCGAGGTCAGCGTGTCAGGTTCCCTCAGCCGTGACCGGGGCGCTGTCTCACTATCAGACAGCTATTCAATTATCCTCACTAGGCTGAGTGCACCCCGTTCCAGCCCTCACGTCAGTTTCTAAAATCCGCCGGGAATCGAACCTGGGACCTCCGGGGGCGAGGCAGGCGCACTACCTCAACACCACAGGGTAAATAAACGTTCAAATTCAGAGGTAAAATGAGTCATTCATTTTTCTACCAGTTCACCTCATGCTGTAGTGGCTAGCATTTTCGGTTGTCACCTTGCAGATCTGGATTTGATTCCCAGCTCCACCAAGGAATTCAATTCTGAGGAGCAGGAACGGGATATTAGCCAATTAATTGCCCTATCACGTATGACGCTCCTATAAGCTGGCCGTTCTCTTAGGTAGAACAGTCCAGCCCCGATGCTTTGCTCCGAAGGATTCCGGGTCCGATTCCCGGCTGGGTCATCGAGGTTCAATCTCCTGGGGGTACTTATTCTGGCCCAGGAACACGCAGGTCACCCACCTGCGTCAAATAAAAATAAGTCTCAAGAGCCCACATGGCATATAGGCAGACAGAGATGGGATGCGTTTCAAGAAATGGTTCTCTTGACAGATTTGGGAATCGTACTCGGACCTTTGAGGTGGTCGTGAGGCCTCCTGAGAGGCCGAGTGCAGGTCTTTCTATTCGACGCCCGTGGGCGACCTGCGCGTCGGGATGAGAGATGGAATGGATGAAGATGAATGCAAGTGGGCAAGGATGTGGAAGGAAGCGGCCGTGGCCTGTCAGAAGGTACTGTCCCAGCATTTGCCTGGTGTTGAAAATGGGAAACCACGGAAAACCATTTCAAGGACAGCCAACGGTGGGGCTCGTACCCACGCGTCTACCGAGTCAGCAGAGAGCTTGGCCCCATGGCCTAACGCAGCGCTTTAGCCAGCGTAGCCACTACTGTCGGTACCTATGAGGTAATAGCCAATAATGATAGCCACCATACTTGTAGTCATCTCAAAACCTAAGTGGAATGTTTGACGTTCTGATCTGTAAAGATGCATACGCACCAGAAATTAGTTCTCACTTTCACTGTTTGTACAAGATTTTCCAGCTAATGCTCGAATATATTGTACCTATGAAAAAAAAAATCATTTTCAAATTAACTGGGAGCATTACCAACATTGATTTCCGTGTTATGATTTGAGTACGTGAATATAGCCTAGCTTTTAGTGGCTATTGGAGGTCCGGTTTCGATTCCCGGTTCACATAAGAAATTGAATTCTCGTCTGAGGCCTAGAACGGGGTACAATGAGCCTCGTGGCGCAAAACTGAGAAGAGGAGGGATCGATTCTGACCATAGCTACCCTGGAAGTTGTTCTCCGTGGTTTCTCACTTCTACTCCTGGCGAATGCCGGGATGGTTCCAAACTAAAGGCTACGGTTGCCTCCATCCCAATCCATACCTGAATTACAAATACACACACTACTACAGCCACCACAGACATATTCTACTCACACTCAATTACACGGGGCTTAAAAGACCACGATGTCCAAACCACTCAAATGAAACAACATAAACCAACAACAGTTTTTAGTGGTATCTGAAACAATAGGTAGAGTTACTCAGTACAAATTTGTTAAATTACATTTCGTTCGGTAGGCTAAAAACTATGTTTGAGACGGCTTCGGTGCGTAGTTGATAGCATGTTGAGCTTCGATGCCCAAGATCGCGGGTTCAAACACAGCCAAAGTCGTCGGATATTGAAGAGCGTTAGAAATCCCTCAGTATGCCTTCCTTTGGAGGAGAAGTAATCGATTTATGGCATAACCTTCCACTAACTACAATTGTGTGAAGCTAAATTTGTAGGTAAGATTTGAGTAACGCTCTATTAATTCTAACCTTCGCCGCCAGCTGCGAGTTGTGGTGGCAGCTAGTAGCCAAGTTCACAGCTAGGTTTTGTTGACGGTAGCATTAGGTAGCAAAAGTAGGAACTACTTGAAATTGATCGTCTGCAGTCCTTACCTGAATTACAGATAACACACACTAATACAGCCATCAGAATTAACACCAGTTATCAGACAAATTCTACACACACCCAAAGTACACGGGGTTACATGACCGCGTTGTCACATCCCCTAAACTGAGGAACCAACCAACCAAACTTTGTTTGAGTTAATCCAATTGGTGCAAAAGAGCAGCCCAGTGATTTGATATTACTGCGAAGCTGGTTCAAAAGTTGGCAACACCATTATGGTGCCAGAAAGTAGGTTATACAATTATTCACAAGTAAATAGACAAACCAAACCCGAGGCATTCAGTCATTTAGCCAACCGAATACGAGTCCCCTTTGTCGTTAATCTTGATTTTTCTGACCGAGGCTCTACGCCATTGTCAGACAGCAGACAGCTACTCAATTGTCCTTATGAGGCATAGTGCAGCTCATTTCTGCCCTCACGAGAGTTTCTAAAATCCATGCTGAATTCGGGAAGTGAACCCGGGTCCTCCAGGTGAGATGCTGGTCCTCAAGTAAACAACACATCACCCGGACAACCGACTTCAAATCAGACAGTGGATTGTGTACAGATGCTGAACGAGAGCGAACACCACATCTCCCAGATAACCAGCTACGTTCTTTAATCCATATTCAATTTAGAACACCAACCTGACCATTTATTCACCATTCCAGATAATCACACTAAACAAGAAAAATTGACGTCCAATAGCCAATAACATCCTCAAATTAAAACAAGATGCTCAATAAAGAACATATAGCCTACTTTCTCCTAAATGCATGGGTATTGTTATAACTCTCTGCCCTTTTCAAGGAGTATAATTGAATGTTGGTTGTAATAGCTTGTTGAAATACAACGTGCTATAGGGATATTAAATATGAATATGAGGTGCCCTTTGCTAGTGCTACCTCAGTAAAAAATTTCATTCAATTCGGTTTCACCGTGTTTGAATTGATAGGGGGGAATCGATTTGCACGCACACTGGCCACCATCTGCACACTATTAGGCTGATGATCTTGCAGTTTGGTCAGAATATGCTTCCCACATAAAGATATGTTGTTGCAAAATTTGGTAGAGAATAGATTATTAGGTTGGTCGTAATTACATTTTAGATTTTAAAATTTTGGGTAGCCGCGATTACGTTTCCGTCAAGATGGCGGTGATATAAAACATGACACTGAGGTGCCCTTTGCTAGTGCTACCTCTGTAACAAATTTCGTTCCAGTAGGTTTCACCGTGTTCGAATTAATAGGGGGAATCGATTTTCACACAAATATGGCCGCCATCCGCAAACTATTAAGCTGATGACCTATTAGTTTAGTCAAAGGATGCTCCCCCCATAAAGGTATGTTGTTGCAAAATTTGGTAGAGATCGGATGATTGGGTTAGTCGTAATTTGATTTAAGCTTTGAACATTTGTGTGGCCGCCATTACGTTTCCGTCAAGATGGCGGCGATATAAAACATGACACTGAGGTGCCCTTTGCTAGTGCTACCTTTGTACCAAGTTTCGTTCAATTCGCGTTCACCGTATTCGAATTGATAGGAGGGGGGGGGGACAGACATTCAGAGTACACACACTCACACACACACAGACTCACACACACACACACACACACACACACACAGACAGACACGCTTTTTTCGCCCTGTGTTGATCTCATAAGGCTAAAAACACATAATATTAGCTAACGTGACATGTTACGCAAGTTTACAATAAAACCTCTGTATTGTAAGTACCTTAACCCACATATTCGTAGACATAGATCAATAGCCTATCAGTGTAAAGGATCTGATGATGTTCGTTTGACGATCAATACTAGTCAAGTGTGCTATTTAATATAATGTATATTTTCTTCAGGTTCAAAGAATAACACCCATTACAATTTGTTCACAATCGTGTTGACCGACTAAAAAGCATTTAGATTATTTTTACTGAGGTAACACCGAAAAATGGCTTCCTACACGACAACGTAATTTAGTTAATTATTAAGGACATGTCTTACGAGCTGCTGAACAACAGTTGCACGCACTGGATTGGCATTGTGGATATATGGGAAGAGAACAATAGGACGACCGAGACAGCGTTGGCTTGTCACCCTACATGACGATCTAAAAATTGCCCGACTTGATCCTGAAATGGTACACAACCATGTAATATGGCGACAGAAAACCAAAAAAAGCAGACCGTGCTAATTTGTGGGACAAATGCTAAAGAAAAGAAGAAGATTATCCATTTACAAAGCCAGGACATTTTCCATCTTTCTGCCTTAGGAATTTACTTTCTTTTTCTTCGATGACGGGGATATGGCGTAGGCGTTGTCGTCATAAACTACCTTACTTTACTCTATGTACCCGTCAACGACGGGTTACGATAGCTAGTCTGTAATACCACAGGTCGTGCAAGTCCTCATCAAGCCAGTTATGTAGCTGTGAATGAGATCTCGTCGTGCTAACCGAATGTGATTTTAGTCTTGTTTGTTTTGGCAATACTACTGTACATATCCAGCAAATTTGCATGTGTACATCGTTCAACAGTGTTTATTGGAAAACATTAATTTATTACTTGTAAATACGCCACATTATATTGCGCATCAGGGTGTACACTAGCCTAAACTGTCATATATCAAGAACTAATGGCTATTTGCATAGTAATGAAATACATGCATATATTAGTAACTTCTAGTTATAGTGAAATCTTACAGTGTACGTTAACATCACTATTAAAAGTGGTTGAAAGAATTGTAGTCGTAACAGGTATAATAATGGATCGATATTGATGATGAAAAAATCATCTGAAATGCTCTGAGAGTTAAGAAAAATGCTCTAAAACAAATAAAAATTGACTACATATTTTAGTGTGGATACCAGTAAGTACTTTAAAGCAGTGGGTTTGCATTATTATGCATTTTCCTGAAATTCTCTTTTCAACAGCGGATTTTGTTCATATGTTACCTCTTTTCAATCTACTTTTGAATTTTATAAGCACAAATATAAAAGTAGTCTTATGGGATCTACACGGGCCAAATGACCATGTGTTTGTGTGTATGTGTGTATGTCTACCCATACCCCCCACCCATCAATTCTCAAACGACGATTGAATCAGGTAGAGTACTAGAAAAGGGCATCTCAGTGTCAAGCTTTATATCGCCGCCTTCTTAATGAAAACAAAAAGATGGTCAGTCAAATGTTCAAAGCATATATTGATCTAGCAACCCGACCCAGCTTCGCCCGGGAACAGGTATGAATGCATTACGTGATAAGTGCTTTTTTTTTTTTTCAATGTCAATGAACAACGAACAATATCCGTTTTACGTCTCGGCATGATGGGTTAAAATCACTGACTGGACTACTAATTATATTATCATGGAGATGCATGTGCAACAAATTCTTGTCAGACGTAATTTAAGAATGGCGAGGTGCTTGAAACACAAATCCCCCTTCCGTCCAGTCTTAACTTGACTGTGAATTTTGCGGAACGAAAAGTTCACAGGCGAAATGAGAGTTGCAATTCCAGGGATTGGCGAGATGAATGAAACTCAAATCCCCCTTCCATCCAATCTTAACTTGACAGTGTTTCAGAGGCGAAATGAAGAAAACCCGAGTTGAACTTCCAGTGAAACTCCAAACACAACCATCCTTCTCAGAAGTCTTAACTCAACACGACTTAACGGTTTGCTGCTGGGGCTGTATCAGGGGCAATAGGTTCACCCGCTATCTAGGCTGTAACAGGGATGATAGACTCACCCTTAGCTAGCTCGTACTGTCGCCTCAGTACTTGAATGGACACGGTTGGAAGAAATTAAAACATAAAAACACTTGTAGTGGGCGATGTATTGAAGATAGGCATATGCTCTCCCGGACGTTTTTGTAGAACTTTTCATGCTGAACAATTCTTACACTCATAGTATTTAGATATTTTTAACGGTTTGCCCAGCGTAAGCTTAAAAAAGCGCTCGGACGCCAGTTTTTTCGACTTTTCCACTGAAATAGTTACTATTCGGCTTCCTTTCATAATAAATAAATTATTTTCTACAGAAATCATCCTCGAGATATCCTTTACAGAATGGTGAAAACCGCATCAAAATCTATCCAGTGGTTCTCGTGTTTACCCGCAACATCCAAGAATCGGGGATTTTGTTTTATACTAAGTAGAGATTACGAGGTAGGACCGTATGTGTGGCTTTGTATGGCCAAGCCAAAAGAACATACTCTATACATTCAAGATGACGGCTGTGTCATCTGTTATAACTTAGCATTAAAATCAACATTTCAGGAAGTAATTGCGTAAAGTCGGATATTGTCAAGAGATTAGAATATTGTTACGGCTGTGAGTTTGTGTCATCACTCGCCGCATGAGTCACAACTGCCCCAGGGCTGGGCTGTGCCCTGCCTCCTGTATTGCGTGCGCCTTATGCAACAGGGCTACTAGGACAAAGGGATAGTCCAGAATATTCGTGACTGGACCAGCGATGGAAACCTCGAGAAGCCGTGAACCCTGGATGGATCTAGAAGCATTTATTGAGTCACCGGCCTGCTATATAAGTGCGACCTGTTAAGCAGTTGTTGTTGTTGTGTTTTATGAGCTAGTGCGAGTGTTTATCCTGGGCGACAGAAGTGTGGTGACTTGCGAAATCCCTAGTGAAGCTGATTCTCTTGACACCGAGGAAGTGATTGTAGTGCTTGTGAAACAGTGTATAGTACAGTGACAGACCTAGTGCAGCTATTTCCAGCTAGCGTACCGGACCGGACTCATTAGCGAAGAGGATTAACTGTGGTCTGTTGACAAGTGAAAGGGAAAGTATTCTCGACGTGAGGAAACTGGAGTATGGTAATAATTGCTGTTGAGTAGTGTATTTTTCTGGCTGCAATAAAATTAATTATTTCTTTAAGCAGTAATTGGTGTTGTGCTTTATACCCACCGTAGTCCAGTTAACAAAGGTGCCACTAGGGGTGGCACGTAACAATATATAAGCTAAGGGTTCTCACCTCTGTTGGTAAAATGATTATCACACTGAATATTGTGCACAGTGGCCATCTTGATATTTAAAAATCACAGCTATAATAACGAAATTTAGCAATGAGGTAGAATCTCATAAGTCGCTTCGTGAACCCGAAGCAGAAGAACAGCAATTATATACGTTCAAGATGGCGAGTATGCGTACTAATATAATGTACAAATTAGTAACTCAGGATATAATTGCACAATTAAGATGGAACTTGGTAGGAGAGGAGTATTATGTAAGAATAATTGAATGTTGGTTTTAGTAGCGTGTTAAAATACAATGTGGTGTATTATACCAACATTGATTGGTTGCTGTTTTAAGGTGAGGAACTGCGAGGTCATCTGCCCCTGTATTATATGTTATACCATGTTAAGATTTTCCTTATTTTCAATCATTACGGTAATTCCTGAAACTATATTCGACATATTAGCTCAATGTGATACTTTGGTCGAGTGGTCTAGATGCTTGACTCTCACCCGTGTAGCCGGGGTTCAAATATGTAAAGGTTGGTTTTTTATTTGTGTTTTATAATATTTGTTGTTTTTTACCCATACAATTACATGTAATGGGAAATAAATACGGTTTACACAGTACGTTATATAGCAAGCTTCCACAACAAAGAGGCTAGTTCATAAGCTAAAGATTCCTACACCCGTCCCTTGGCCAAAAATTACATTACCTACTATTAATATAAAGAACACTATTTGGTTTACGTGTCAGAAACTATGCTGGCTGTAGTAGGGTCTACCGCGAATCAACGACTAACAAGGAAATCGCTGTGGTAGTGTGTTGAAATATTTGGAGTTTTAGCTTATCCTTATATCATATTTTTCATTGGAATATACAAATTATATTCGTATATGCTTAATATTATAACGTCTGAGTAACTATAAAAAATAAATATCCGTGTCAGTTTTCCATACACGCTTATCGCAGATTGACCCAGCCATAAATCATAGCGATGTTAAAATATACTCGGTAACGTGTAGGCCTATCTACAGTAGTTCTGTAGATCGTAATCTAGTTGAACTTTGTGGCTAATGAGGTCTTAAGTTTACAGTGGTTCTGCAAACTACAGTACATTGTGACTTTTTCTCACATGTTATTCTGGAAAAATTCTACTACATCCTATAGTCAGAAAAATAAATCCTTGCGTTTGAACGTCAGAAGAGTAGGGAATAAATACACTGTATTAGCGAGCGGAGTAGGCCTACATGTTACGAATTTGAAACAGAACATGTTCACTGAAAATAATAATCTTTTTTTATTTTTTTTTCAAGGAGTATAATTGAATACAACATACTATACGGATATTCTACGTTGATTGATTGAATCCTCACCTGAATTATAATAATAATAATAATAATAATAATAATAATAATATATTTTTAACTCCGCTATACCGGTCGCAAGCCCGGGGCCTCTTCTTGCAAGAGTCGAGGAAGGAGGCGCGGGAGGAGTAACAACCTCGTTAAAAAACCAGGGTTCAGCTGGCCCGGCTGATAGTACCCTGTGAGGGCCCCTGCTTAGGGTTATAGGTGAAAACTGGTCAACAGCTTCTGAGGTGGATGAAGATGGTTGGCATCATCTCAACGGTTAGGAAGGCGGAAGAACCAATATGGGGAAGATTGGTCTCCTCGGCCTTGGAAGGCAACCAATCTACGGGAGACAACCCTAATTCAAACCTACTGGAGCTCACAACCTCGGTAGTAACTTGATCAGGGTGTTAAAGCTCTGATCCCCCTAACCAATCTTCAACTAAAGCATGGAAAGTAAACGCACGGAATTCTACCCCAGGTGGTATCAAATCCACCTCCGCTGTCGGCGGTGTTAGTGGGCCTTTGGAGTCTGGGGAGCCCACACCAACATGCTTTAAGGACGGGTCGGAGCGTCCTGGAACTACTAACAACAAGATCAGATATAAACAACAGAACTACTTCGCCACATTGAACTTCAACTCGCTACTTAAGATAGGCAAACTGAAGCATTTAACAGACACTTTGACTAATCACAAGATACTGCTCACAGCAATACAGGAAACCAGATATACTGATGAACATGCCTTCGACTCCCAGGGCTACCGTATTTTCAAAGGAAAGGTAGGACGTAGGAGAACGAAGAACGTACTACACCTGGGGACTGGTTTTATTGTAAGCCATAAGATACTGGATTCAGTTATTGACTTCAGCTCACTCAATAGTCGAGTGTCTTTAATAACCTTCCAGTGCACAAACAAGGTCTACACTGTAGTAAATGTCCATGCACCCATCAATGAGGACAATAAGCGTAACTCTGAAAATACTGACAAGTTTTGGGAAGAACTAGAGGACATCATATGCAAGGTCCCAGAGCGTCATACAATCATCTTACTCGGTGACTTCAACGCCCAGCTAGGAAAAGAACGCAAGTACAGAGACATTGTGGGAGATTTTCCGGCCCACACAAGGACAAATAGGAATTGAGAGCGCCTAGTAGGACTTTATAAGGCCTTCAACTTGGTAATGAAGTCAACGGCTTTCAAGAGACTGCCAAGGAAGCAAAAGACCTGGACATCACCTAACTGTCTCTTGGGAGAATTCCAAATAGACCATGTTGCCATCTCAAAGAAGTCCCATAGAGAGATCCAGAATGTTCGAGTGTTAAGAGGAGCAAATTTAGACTCCGACCACTATCTCTCCAAGGTCAAGCTAAGATTTCTACCTCGGAATACTAAAAAAACAAACTCACTCAAACTTACTAAGTTTGATTTAGAAAAACTTTCAAATTGCAACCAGTTCACGGAGAAAATCGAAACACAGGAATGTAAAACCTGGGATGAAGTGAGGGAGAACCTAGTGAAAGTTACCACGGAGATTGCGCCATTACTGAAGCAGAAGAAGCATGCCTGGTGGACGACACCCTGTGATGAAGCGGTGACACAGAGACAAGCAGCCTGGCTTAAGTGGAACTCTCAGAAGACACAAAACAACAGGGATCAGTTCATAGAGCAACGAAAGTTATCTTCCAGGATCATCCGACAAGTAAAACGGCAGTTCACAAAGAACCAACTGACTCAGTTGGATGACGATTTCAGGAAGAACAACACCAGAAATTTCTACAGAGGCTTTAAACGGAACCTCAGCCGTTATAATCCTCCCAGCCTCCACTCCAGAGGACCGGATGGACAGATAGCCTATAATGATATGGACAATTGCCACTATCTGGCCAATACTTCGAAAATCTTCTTAACTGTGAATCACCTGACACATTCTTCACTTATCAAGACACTATCAGGCAACCAAACTCTCAACCACCAACCAGAAGAAGAAGTGATAGACATCATCAAGTCCTTGAAAAACAACAAAGCATCAGGAGAAGACTCAATTGTAGCGGAACTATGGAAACAAGCTGGGAATAGGACTATAGGCAAGTTGACAGAAATCTTCCATGACATTTGGTAGACTGAAACATTGCCTAGTGACTGGACCGCTGCTTTGATTCATCCCCTACATAAAAAAGGAGACTTGACCGACATCAACAATTATCGAGGAATCTCGTTAGTACCTGTGACATACAAGATCTTTTCTAAGGCTTTATTAAACAGAGCTGAACCCCAGCTAGACCCTCGACTAGGAGAATACCAGGCAGGATTTAGAAAAGGACGCTCTTGTAGTGAAGAGATACTCAACTTGAAATCAGTGCTACGGCAAGCAAAGATGGCTAGTAAGAAATATGTCATCATTTTTGTTGATTTTAAGAAGGCGTATGATTCGGTTGACAGACCTACTCTAATAAAGATCCTGCAAGAACTAGGACTAGACGAGAAGACACAACCTTATCCAACAGACTTTAAAGATCACCAAGTCACGAGTGAAGTTCAGAGGAGCCCTCTCTGAAAGTTTTGAAATTAAGTCAGGCGTAAGACAGGGAGACGGTCTCTCACCTCTCGTCTTTAACTGTGCCCTGGAAAAGGAGATAAGGGAGTGGCGAAAGGAGCTAATTAGTCAGGGGGTACCAAGTGGTATCACTTTGGGACACAAGTGCAATGGGCTCAGTGTTGATTGCCTGGCATTTGCCGACGACCTGGCACTTCCATCTCATTCAATAAAAACGTCTGTGAAACAACTTAATGTTCTCACGCAACAAGCAGCTAAGGTAGGACTATATGTGTCACTTGAAAAAACACAGTACATCACAAACATCAGTGAATCTCCTTGTACACTGCATTTGGACCAGGGAGAGATCAAGAAAACTGACAGATATAAGTACCTAGGAGAATGGCTTGAACCGAATCTCTCGGAAGTAAGGGCATTATCAACTCGAGTTAACAAGTTAGAAATGGCTTATCAACTAACCAAGAACACATATAATAAGAAGTGTCTCTCCCGAAAGACTAAAATGAGACACTACCAGACAGTTATACGTCCTGAAGCCTTATATGCTTCAGAATGTCTAGTATTCAACCGGAAGGGACTCACGGACAACCTCGAAGTACAGGAGAGAAAGATAATGAGGAATATATTGGTAATGAATACAGAAGGCGGCCTAATCACGTGCTGTGAAAGAATCACGGATGTTGTTAGGAAACGACTTCTAGCATTTTATGGGCATGTCTACAGGATGCATCCTACCAGGTTGACCAATCAGCTCCTCGGTTACTGGCAGAAGCGGAAGACCAAGTCACCATGGTTGTGGGAAGTGAGCAAAGATCTGCAAGAACTTGGAGGGACGGAAAGAGACTTAAAAGACCGGACATCTCTCAGGAAGATGCTTCAGCAATTGAGGTTCCAGGACAAACCGCCAAGAAAGAAAACAGGTGCCCTCTGGACGCAGGAGAGTAGGGAACAACACAGCCAGAGGATGCGTAACTACTGGGCAAACATCAAAGCCCACTCCAAATGTAACAGTTGAATGTCGTGGTCCTTAGATGGCCTATACGAAACAAGAAGAAGAATATTTTTTTTTCAAGGAGTATAATTGAATACAACATACTATACGGATATTCTACGTCGATTGATTAAATCCTCAACTGAATTATAATAATAATTATTGTTATTTTTAGGACTTTTCACGAATCTACTCTGGTTGCTCAATACTGCAGTTTCCCTTGTTTTGGAATATGGTTGGGAATTAAAAACCGGATGTCTCTATCGGCACGTGAGATTACCATCAGTGGACCACGAATTTCAAAAGCAAGTGGCCGAGGCTCCTATAAGATGAAATGGAAAACCATACCTAGAAATATTCTAGAGAGAGGGTGTGTGATCCTATCCCATTTCCATTTTCTCTTATTGCAATATGTCAACTTTCTATTTTACCATTAATTATCCCATTTTTAATTAATAACTAACAAGTTTATATATTGTGAGTATTTTGAACCCTAGTTTCAATGCATTTATACTAAAAGGTCGGAAATTGTCACATTTGCTTTGACGATAGATTTTCAGAGTAGTTTCAAGCAACTTATGCGTGACATATTTCTACGTTGGCTGATAAGTTCAATGTTTAACTGTGTCTAACTTCCATAACTTTTAATGCGTAACTAACAAATTTTATATATTGTCAGTATGCCGTAAGGGAAATATTTGTGCGCATTTTCAGAGGCAGCAGACCTAAAACGAGATGTTCAGTAAATAACATATAGCCTAATTTCTCCTAAATGCATGCATATAGTTATAACTCTTTGTCCATTTCAAGGAATATAATTGATTGTTGGTTGTGGTAGCTTGTTAAAATACAACGTGCTATACGGATATTATACATTGATTGAATCCTCACCTAAATTATATATAGGCTACACACACACACACACACACACACACACACATACACACATTATAATACAGCCATCACAATAACACAGGTAATCATACACAATTCAACACTCACCCAAGTACACGGGGCTAAATAACCATGTTGCCCATGCATCTCAAATGAAACAACAACAACAACAGCTTCCTACCCAAATCCTTCCTCATGTAAAAATACACATAGTACGCCTACAGACACCACAGTGACACAGGTTATCAGACAACTTCTACACACACACATCAGTACACGGGGATACAAGACCATGATGCCGCAAACCCCCTAAAGAATCAAGAACAAAAACAACAACAACAACAACAACAACAACAACAACAACAATAGACACTACCGCGGTTCAAGGACAACGATTTTTTTTATCGTTGTAGTCGAGTGTTTAAATATGTGGTGTTATAAGAATATATATAATGCTCGTATTTTAGATTGTTAATACACACTATATATGCTTAACATTATAATGTGTGAGTAGTTATAAATCAATAAATACAAAAGAATCGAAGTAAACAATTTTGAACCTGCTGGGATTTGATCCACGAACCTCTAGACTATGAGTCTAGGTCGCTACCACTACACCACACATGTCCTACACTAACATTTGGTAAACAACTCGTTTACTATAACTCCATAATATTTTGTCTTGGAATCAACGATTTCATTAGCGTTTTCTGTTGTTCTTATAAACCATTTGATACTAAATATGTATTATTTTGTTCAGTACATTCCTAAATGGATATAAACTTACGAAGTTGTGGAAATATATGGATTTACGAGCAAACAATAGCCGCTATTTTGACCCAACGGGACGACTCAGCCTGTACTGTTTGTCACTACTACGGTTACATATTCTCTTTTAAAACGCAAATACCCTACCGGTCACCTCCTCGGAGGCAGTTTAAACTCCCCTATGTACGATGAGCGTATTTGGTAAGACCAGGCCTTGTTGAATCGTAAGTTACTGTTAGGCTATAATACTTGCATGATTCATGCATCCACCATCTTGAAACTATTTGGCTGATGATCTTGTAGTTTGGACTAAAGACGCTTCCCACATGAAGGTATGTTGTTGCAAAATTTGGTAAAGATCAGATGATTAGGTTAGTCGTAATTTAATTTTGGCTTTGAACATTTGGGTGGCCGCCATTACGTTTCCGTCAAGATGGCGGCGATATAATACATGACACTGAGTTGTCCGTAGCTAGTGCTGCCTCTGTATCAAATTTCGTTCAATTCGGTTTCGTCGTGTTGATAGGGGGGACAGATACACACAGATATACACAGATATACACACTCACACACACACAGACTGACAACTTTTGGTCCGTGTAGATCTCATAAGTCTACCTTAATTTTTTGCAAAAATCGAAAGTAGACTAAAAAAAATTCTCTCTGAGAATTTGAGCCGTAGATTCTCAGTATCTCATAATCCATGGAAGGAAACCGTTTCGAACAAATCATAGATGCCAATATCACCAACATAATTTCGTCATTATTCTAGATATTTCTGTATGGAACAATCATTGGTATGAATCTTAAATTTTAAGAAATGTATGCTCTTTAGTTTGTCACGGAACTACCTGTTTTAAAATAATTTGATTTTTTCATCAAATATATATATATAAACCTCCATAAACCTCCATAATGTAGTATGGTCATCAATCTTGCTGCTAGCTTTTCGCGGCTTCCCTCTATGAGATTAATAGCTGTAGCAGACCAGTTCAGAAACTGAATTTAACGTTTTCAATTAAGTCCGTTGCTTTACAGCCTTCTTGCTGAATTGGCTTGATTGCCAACGAATCGAATAGATTTACAATTGTCATTTATCTCTCTTTGTACCACTGTCTCTGAATATAATCTTATCTTGGTCTAACCTCGTTTGAATAGTAAACAATTATTTTTACTAATTTTAACCGCCTTATATATTAATGGAATGGTTTTCAGTAACGTAATTACAAGGATTGGCAAGCTCACCAGTTTAATGCTTCTTATGGATTCATATTACAATTACTGTTAGTTGAAACTCTTCTGTCGGTCAACCAAATGAGTGGATGGGGTTACAATGTATATAATAAATAAATAAATAAATAAATAAATAAATAAATAATAATTAAATAAATTCTCCTGAAAATCCTAGATGTATGATGTTAGTTATAATCATTGTTATTAATGGGGAAATTTAGGATTACGGGTTTCGACCGTCAAGTGGTCATCATCAGATTATTATCACTAGCGTTGACGTTTAAATTGATGTACAGTAAAACCTGCTTAAAGCGGAACGCACCCTTCCGGATTTATTTTCCATTTTCACAGGTTTCCGTTTTAGAAAGGGTTGAGTTTTAGTAAGACAAGATTCACTACTAAGAATTACTGTATTATCGCATAGGATTACTATGAAATAATTTGGGTTTTTCCAACTTTAAACAACACAATTAATTCTTTAGCCGGACGTTTGTTTTCATCGTGTTCGTCAATAACTTTAATGTTTCTCCTCCAGAGTAATAGTCTTATGTTTAGAAGTCATTGTCAATGAATTACAGAACGTTAATAAATGCAGTGACAATAAAAGGAACATCTTTGAAGATTACTCCAGTTCACTGCTTTCTTCTACTCTCATTTGTCAGAAGGAACAAGAGGGTTGGAAGAAGTAATGTACAGATGTTGTGAAATGTAGCGTACCTGCTGCATCCTTGAGGAAAAATTAATGTTATTGTTTCCTAGGACTTTGGTGCAAGTACAGTCGCGCTCAAAATTTAGTACATAGCTTTGCATTATGAATATGATAATCCATCTTAGTCAGGAAATTTACGCCTACAGTTCTGGAATTTCTTTCCGTTTCCGCGTTAGGGAGTTTTCCGGTTTACCGTGTCATTATACATAGGAAACACCTCCGTTCCAAATTTTGTTTTCCGTTTGTCCAGGTGTCTGGTATAGAGAGGGACCGGTTTTGGCAGGTTTTACTGTACAACTATTCATCGGTGCACTATTATTATACTTAGTATAATTAATCTAATCTTATATATTAAAATAGTTCTCAAAACATTTCACCCTTTACTAAAACTGAAATATCTCGGGAAGTATTTGCGCTACGACGACGTTTGTTGTCTTAAAATGTAATGCCCGTCAGGCACCGTCGATTGATATCCACCTTACTTGATTATATCATTCGAGTATTAAAATAATTGCGAATATTACTTCCTTCAAGGTCTCACGAAAATAGAATTGAATGACTTGACGGTCATAATGTCGCTAGGCGACAACGACTAACACTGTATCATGATATTCAACGCCACCCCAATAATAAATCTAACTTGATATTAACAGAGAGTTCCCTAATTTCGTCATGATATCGTTAACTTCTATCTGCTCCACTCGGGCGCTAATGTCGCATGTATCCATACATGATATCGTTAACTTCTACCTGTTCCACTCGGGCGCTAATGTCGCATATATCCGTACAATAAGCAGAAGGGGATTCTGTGCACATAATTTAATTAAAACTTCTCAAGGAATGGATTACTTTGAGACTGAAATGCTCATGCACAATCAGCAGTCATTTTGCTAATGACACTGTCATGTCAACATCTTTTTGAATGACAACAAATACTGTATACGAAATACAACTAATTTCACGAAGATGCCGCTAGAGTCGATTGTTGGAACCGCCATTATGTATTGTGTATTCGATCTTTTTGTTATATAGTCTTTGGTCTCACCAGCTACAAACTGTCTTCTCTTCGTTTCATCATTCGTCCTTATAGGTTGTGTGCTCGATCAATACAATGACACAATGAATCAATTACAAATGTTATAAATATTAAAGGTGACGGTAATTGTCTGTTCAGGTCATTGGCATCTTGTGAGTACAACAATCAGAGTTTATTTACACAGGTTAGAAAGTGAATTTTAAAACGTATTACAGACAAGTGGAATAATTATTCTTCCTTTATTGTTGGCAATAGCGATATGTACGAAACTGCTATCAATACGAGCGATGATTACAAAATGTATATGTCTATGAATGGTGTTCATGGAGGTCATGTTGAGTTAGTTGTCGCTGCTCAAGTTTGCAAAATGGATATATATTCGTGGATTACTACTGTCGTATGGAAGGTGACCGGTTAAAATATATACGTCATCAACAAACGAAGTTATGAGTTGATACATATGCCGGTTTAGCAGACGCCTTGCATGTACGAGCAGAAAATTAAAACCTCAGAGTCGGTCGTATTGTAGTTTTGCCAACTTCTTTTACAGGTAGCCCAAGGAAAATATTGCAAAACTATCAGGATCCGATGGCGATAATGAGGAAGTTTGGAAAGCCAGATTTATTCATTACGTTCACCTATAATGCGAGCTGGCCAGAAATACTTAACAGCATTCATCTCTGGGAAACGGCTCATGATAGGCCTGATATTGAAGTGAGAGTTTCCCATTGCAAAGTAAAAGAATTGCTACGATTGATTATGTTAAGGAAATTTTCGGTAAAAGCATATCTATATAGCCTACAGTGGAATTTCAAAAACGAGGTCTCCCGCACATCCATTTACTCTTAACATTAACGGAAGATTGTAAGTTTCGAGAAATTTCTGACATTGGCAGCGTGATGTCAGCCGAAATACCAGATCTCGAGGATGAAGCGCTATACGAGTTGGTATTGGTAAGGCGTCATATGGTACATGGTCCTCGCGGATCTTTGAATCCTTCTTCAGTCTGTATGAGAGATGGCGTATGTACGAAAGATTTCCCTAAACAGTTTCAGGAAGAGACCAAAGATAATGCCAATGGTTATCCTTCGTATAGGAGAAGAAATAAAGGACGGATTATTATAAAAACAATTCGAGGCATTGACATTGAAATCGATAGTCGATTCATTGTTCCCTACAATCCATTCTTTTACTTTACTTGCAAGCTCATATTAATGTTGAAATATGCTCAAGTGTTCGGAGTGTTAAATACATCCACAAGTAGTTTATATATTAAAATCGACAAGTATGTGTATAAAGGTCATGACTGCTGCATTGTTAAAATATGTCCTGGAGGCGAAACGGTGAACTACGATGAAATTACTTCTTTCCTAGATGCTAGATATGTTGGTCCAACAGAAGCCGCAATCAGGATATTTTTATTTCACATGCATGAACAGTCATATTATATCGTGCGATTACCAATTCACTTGCCAAACTTGCAAAATATCTATTTTAAAAATGATAACGCCCCTGATATTTTACTTCAAGCACAGTTGCGCAACACGGAATTACAAGCGTGGTTCAAGTTAAATCAAGATTCGCAAGCCAGAAGTCCGTATATATATCTTGAAACACCAGTACATTACGTCTGGAATAAGAGCAACTGCCAGTGGCAAAAAAGAAAAATATCAGAAACTATAGGCAGAACGTATAATGTTTCGCCTAGAGAAACAGAAAGGAATTATTTACGCCTGTTATTGCTTCACGTCATAGGTGCTACCATCTTCGAGGATCTACGAACATACAAAGCAGTTGTCTATTCTACTTTTAAAGAAACAGCTAAGGAGCAAGGTTTGCTGATTGGCGATTCTGGATGGCAGCGTTGTTTGGCAGAAGCGTTACAATTTCAGATGCCTTCTCAGTTACGACAACTGTTTTCTTACAAATGTATCTTTCAGACCCCTTCAAATGTAAGATAGTTATGGGACATTTTCAAGAATTCATTATCAGAAGATTATCTGCAGTTTCACGAACCGAACATTGCATATCAGTTCACGTTTATACTTATTTCTAAAGCTCCATGGTCTTCCCGTTACTTCTCTCGAATTGCCAGCTATTATTGATAATTTCCCTCAGACAAATTTACCAATGAATTATCCAAAACTTAATGAGTATCAATTAAGTGGGATGATAAACCAAGCAAATGGAAACCAAAGGGCTATAATTGCAGAAATTTTGGGGTTAGTACAACAGCAATGAAAGGATGAGTAATGCATATTTCATTGATGGTCCAGGGGGCACCGGGAAAACATTTCTATACCAATGCTTGATTCACAGTTGCACAAATTTGGGGTTAAATGTAGTTCCTGTTGCATGGACTGGTATTGCAGCAAAGTTACTACCTCAGGGTAGTACAGCCAGTTCAAGTTACCTCTACATTTACATGAAAGTTCTGTATCAGGAATAAAAGTTAACAGCAAGGAAGCTTTTTATATTCGTTCAGCAAAACTTATCATCTGGGATGAAGCCCCTATGGCTAATAAGCACGCGTTTATGTGTGTAAATAGGTTGCTCAAGGATATCATGAATAACGACGTGCCTTTCGGAGGAAAATTATCATCTTAGGTGGAGATTTTAGGCAGGTATTGCCTGTTGTGCCTCACGCATCTAAAGCAGCATCAGTCCAAATGTCAGTAAGGTTTTTTAAAACTCAACAAAAAAATGCGAGCGGATACAGATCAACGTGACTTTGCAAACTTCTTGATACAAATTGGTAACGGTGAATACCCTCACGTCGATGGAGAAAATTCAGAATTAGTCCCACGCTGAAAAATATTGCACGCTTTTAAAAAATAGCGATTTTAGCACCTAAAAATGAACATTGTAAAGAAATCAATGACAAAGTTTTAGACCAAATCCCAGGATCATTGAGAACTTACATCAGTGTGAATAATTTGATTACTGAAGATGAGAGTGAACTTCTACATTTCCCAATAGAATTTTTAGACAGCATATGCTTAAGTGGATTGCCACCTCATATCCTTCGACTAAAAGAAGGCTCAATTGTGATTTTGTTGAGAAATATTAATGTTACCCAAGGTCTGTTGAACGGTACTAGACTGTTGGTTTGGAAGGTGCGTGACAATTGCTTACACCTGGAAGTTATTACTGGCGTAAATGTTGGAAACAATGTCCTACTCCCTCGCCTTGACCTTACACCATCAGATACTTCTATGCCATTTTCCTTCAAAAGGAGGCAGTTTCCAGTACGTTTGGCTTTTTGTATAACTATCAATAAAGCTCAAGGTCAAACACTAGATCAAGTAGGCATTTATTTACCTCAACCGGTGTTTAGCCACGGACAACTTTACTGTATGCCGCACTATCGCGAGCAAAATCCTTTCATGACGTCAAAGTTCAAATAGAACCAAAAGGCAAGCGAACAGCTAATGTCGAATGGAAGGAAGTACTATTATAATTTTTAAACGAATGTTGCGGAGGAGCACAGACCTCAGCAAACGGGGCACAGATTAAATAACAATTATACAAGGACGTCCGCATCCCTAATACGATTACTGTCCTGTCGTAATTTAAAAAAAAATACTATTGTCCTACTTCGGTGATTACTATCCTACATCCTGTTATTTCATTCCCTCAGTTCTATAACAAAGATATACTCAATGAAATTTACAGCTTAATAAATATTAATTCCAGCTGTGTGAGTTATCTTTTCATTTCTCATCAATCGCCTTTACTTACTATTCTATCTGTAGGGGTGGAGGCGATAGCTGTCTTTACAGAGATGTGCAAATTGTTAGATTCGATGTCAGTTTTCCAAAATTGCATTTTTACTTTTCACGGTTTAATGCACTAAGTATGTTTACAAGGCGATGAAATTACTTCAAATGTTTAACGAAGACTATTTTCATTTAAGAAACTCAAATTAAAATGATTTTTTAGAATTTCCACTAACAGAGGAGCCTTGCAAATGCAAAATGCCACACGTTTCGTTTTTATTACTTCTCTCTACTTTACGTGTGAATTTAGAGCGGAGGGATTTGCGGTCTTTTAACTGATGAACGCTATTGAACTATTCAAACATTCATGAACTATGCATTGAAATCACCTGGCCTGAATTCTAAAGACAATGAAAAATTGAAAATGGACCCAGCTCAGATATCCCTCGGAATCCAATAATCTTAAAATTTTTCAGACGCAATTCCTTACGGGAAAAGGTGTAATTCCACGGGAGAGGAAACACTTCTAAGTAGGACAACAAAAGAAGTTGTCAAAAGTTGATTAAAAGTAATTATGACTAATTAAAAGTATTTATTTATTCTATTAATTTGCACACTTCTATATGTTAACGAAGGTTTACATCTCTAAATTCAAATATAAGAGACCCATCTTTTATTTTAAATTTATACCATTGTTCATAAGTAGACAAAACACCAAATTGTACCTCTGTAGCCTTAAATTTTGTGGAAATCTCTATCTACTTAGTATAAAATAAAGTTCCCAATTCTTGGATGTAACGGGTAACCTCGAGAGCAACTTGATGGATTTTGAAGCGATTTTTACCATTCTGTAAAGGATTTCTCGATGAAGAATTAGGTAGTAAAACATGTATTTATGACCAAAAGAAGCCGAGCATTTACGATTTCAGTGAATTGAGTTGAAGAAAAACCTAACGTCCATGTGTCTTTTAAGCTTACACTGGGTAAACCGTTAAAAATTTCGATATTCTCTGAGAATTGTTCAGCATGAAAAGTTCTGCAAGAAAGTCCGCGACAGCTCCCACATCGACCACTGTAAGTGTTTTTACGTTTTCATTTCTTCCAGCAATCTCCATTCAGTGGAAATTTAAATTACTAGCTTCAGAGTGAATTTACGAGCTTGCGAGCGACCTATCACCCTAGCTTCAGCCAGCATCAAACTGCCGAGTCGTGTCGAGTTAATTCTTCAGAGAAGAGTATAGCTTATGTGTTTGGAGTTAGCTGTTCACCTAGGCTTTTCAGAATTGCGTCTGGTACCTTTCGTCCGTGCGCCTTTTAAGCTTACGCAGGGTAAGTAGTGGAACACACACACAGAGGACAGGCAGACACCCACACATTTGATCTCATAAGTCTACTTCATCATTTACCCAAAAGCGACGGTACCGTAAATGTCTCTTCAGGTCACTAGCATGAAGACATGCAAATGTCATATGGACAGAAGTGCTGTAGGATTGTTGAAGTGAATGCTGCGGAGCAGCACGGGTCTTCTAGTTGAGGTTTATATTACAATTCACAGTTTACATTTTATAAGGGTTTGTGAACTATGTGAGAGTATTATGGACATGTATACAGTTAAAACAAACACAATATAGTAAAATTAGAACATGCACTCAAAATCTCTTTTTAGCCTACTTTCGATTTTTGCAAAAAATGAAAGTAGGCTTATGAGATCTACACAGGGCCAAAAATTGTGTGTCTGGCTGTGTGTGTGTGTGTGTGTGAATCTATGTGTGTGTGAGTGTGTGTACTCTGAATGTCTGCCCCCCCCCCCCCTATCAATTCGAACACGGTGAAACCGAATTGAACGAAATTTGGACAGAGATAGCACTAGCAAAGGGCACAGCAGTGTCATACATTATATCGCCGCCATCTTTACCAAAACTGAATGGCGGCCACTTAAACGTTCAAAACGTAAAATCAAATTACGGCTAAACTAATCTTCCGATCTCTACCAAATTTGAAAACAACATACCTTTATATAGGACGTGTCTTTTCCCCGAACTACAAGGTCATCAACCACGCCATTTCAGGATGGCGGCCGTGTGAATTATGCTACTATTATAATCGATAGCTTAAGACCCACCAATTCCGATTATCGAGCCTAGGGTGGTTTAAGCTATCCTGAAGGTCGTGATCCGTTATTTAATATAATTGAATATTATATTATACTGTATTATACGGTATGCGTGGCTTAAAGGAGCTGAGCCGTCTCTGTCACACGACAAGATGGCAGCTGTCCTCATGTGTTTGTCTTATATTTCAGTAGTTTTAGTATGTTGTATGTGTTATACCCTTCTGATACAATAATTTAAACTTTGTATGAAATGATTTATTATGAAGAAGTACTGCAGTGAAGAAATCGTTTATATCAAGACATTATTTGCTAACAGGTTGTATTTAATATGTCAGTTAAGAACACTATAATGTTAAGGTCAAGGTTAGCTCTGGGCTAGCGTGTTAGTCTCCCTTGCGGTTGACTGGGGATCTAATACTACTACAGTAAACTTTTTTTTTCTTGAATTCTTTTACAAATGATTTGCACGAGTTCTTTACACAAATCTTATCTCTCTATATATAAAAATTAAAGTGTGTCTGTTATTTCTGAATTTCCACGGAAATTTGCGTTATTTGCGCGTTTCAGACTGTTTTATGACGGATGCGCGCAAAAATAATTTTTTGTCTGTCTGTCTGTCTGTTTGTTTGTTTGTTTGTCTGTCTGTCTGTCTGTCTGTCTGTCTGTCTGTCTGTCTGTCTGTGGACAACTATGTGTCCTTGGAACTTGAGAACGGCTGGGTGGATCAACGTAAAATTTGATACAGATATCCATCAGAGGCACCACACTAATCATTGATGTAACTCTTCTCCGTACCTCTCATAAAACAAGGCCTACCACCTTAAAATACAAGCTGAAATAGGCGTAGAAGGACGAGAAAAACCTTATTTTCAACCCCTCAATGTGAGAAACAAAACTCGAGGGCCCTAAAGGTACCCCGAAAACCACATTTTAAGGCCCTAAAACCAACAGTTTTTGAGATATTCCCAGAAAACTAATTTCATTTAATAATCTAACTAGGGCGCCCGTACTGCTCCGCAGCATATTTTTTCAGTATTGGAATTAAAAAATTACGACATTAAGTAATAGTTTATAACCTTTATTTTACAATACTTTCTTCCAGACAATGTTCGCTGTACGTCGAGTCTTAGTTTTAAATGATTTTCCTCGGGATAAGGCAACATAGAACATTCCATGGCCTAAAACAGGATCAGGCAAGTAGATTACAACTCGATGAAGCGTTTGACCCTGCACTTTGTTGATTATAACACAAAACGCTAGTGTAATACGAAATTTCCCTCATTAGAACAAAAGATATGATTGCTAAAATGAGAAAAAATATTGAAAAATGAGATATAATATCGAATGTTCACTCATAACATTCCGAAGAATCAGCAGATTTGAATAGTTAACGGCTCAAATGAAAGGGCTTCAGTCCCTGAGTGTTCTTAGACTAAAACGACTTGAGTACCTCGATCAGAACCAAAGATAGGATTGCTTCAAATTTGGAAAAAGATGAAAAACGTTGAAAATATCAAATAAATTGAGGAAGGCGGAAGTGAAGTGATTTGTAATACTTGATAACAAATCTTGGCATGAATACCTTTCAATGAATAGTGGTATGAAGGAAATCGACCGGATAGAATGGCCGGACGGACTCAGTAAATTTTCATAATTATTTCTAATATTCGCTTCGTCACTCATAACATTCTTCAGAATCAACCGATGAAAATATTTAATACCTCAAAAGATATAGCTTGATCCACTGAGTGCTCTTAGACCAAAACGAACAGTGTAAATCAATTAGAATCAAAGATATGATTGCTACAATGAGAAAAACTGTTGAAAAAATGAGCTGTAATATCGTATGTCCACGCATAACATTCCTCAGAATCAGCCGATTTGAATGGTTAAGAGCTCAAATGATAGCGCTTGATTCACTGAGTGTTCTTAGACTAAAACGACCTTCGTTACTCAATTAGAACCGAAGATATGATTACTTCAAAGTTGGAAAAAGTTGGAAAAAGTTGAAAAAATCAAATACCTTGAGAAAGGCGTAATTTAAGTGATTTGTAATACTTGATGACAAATCTGTGCATGAAGACCTTTCATTTAAAAAAAGGATGAAGAAAATCGGCCGGATAGTATGGCCGGACGGACTCGGATAAGTTTTCATCAATATTTTTAATAATATAGATAGCTTCAATGTGAAAAAAAAAAAGTAAAAAAGGTGCAAGAAATCAAATAATTTGAGGGAGGCAGAAGTTAAGTGATTTGTAATAATTGATATTAAAACCATACATGAAAAACTTTCATTTAAAAGTGGTATGAAGGAAATCGACCGGATAGAATGGCCGGACGGACTCGGTAAATTTTCATAATTATTTCTAATATTCGCTTTGTCACTCATAACATTCCTCAGAATCAACCAATGTAAATATTTAATACCTCAAAAGATAGAGCTTGATCCACTGAGTGCTCTTAGACCAAAACGAACAGTGTAAATCAATTAGAATCAAAGATATGATTGTTACAATGAGAAAAACTGTTGAAAAAATGAGCTGTAATATCGTATGTCCATGCATAACTTTCCTCAGAATCAGCCGATTTGAATGGTTAAGAGCTCAAATGATAGCGCTTGATTCACTGAGTGTTCTTAGACTAAAACGACCTTCGTTACTTAATTAGAACCGAAGATGTGATTACTTCAAAGTTGGAAAAAGTTGAAAAAATCAAATAATTTGAGAAAGGCGTAATTTAAGTGATTTGTAATACTTGATGACAAATCTGTGCATGAATACCTTTCATTTAAAAAAAGGATGAAGAAAATCGGCCGGATAGTATGGCCGGACGGACTCGGATAAGTTTTCATCAATATTTTTAATTATATAGATAGCTTCAATGTGAAAAAAAAAGTAAAAAAGGTGCAAGAAAACAAATAATTTGAGGGAGGCAGAAGTTAAGTGATTTGTAATAATTGATATTAAATCAATACATGAAAAACTTTCATTTAAAAGTGGTATGAAGGAAATCGACCGGATAGAATGGCCGGACGGACTCGGTAAATTTTCATAATTATTTCTAATATTCGCTTTGTCACTCATAACATTCCTCAGAATCAACCAATGTAAATATTTAATACTTCAAAAGATAGAGCTTGATCCACTGAGTGCTCTTAGACCAAAACGAACAGTGTAAATCAATTAGAATCAAAGATATGATTGCTACAATGAGAAAAACTGTTGAAAAAATGAGCTGTAATATCGTATGTCCACACATAACTTTCCTCAGAATCAGCCGATTTGAATGGTTAAGGCTGTGCGGTCAAAAATTAAAATGTTGTTTTTATTTTTATTTTTATTCTTAATCTCTAATGCAGGTCTTTGTGAGACATTATATGCGTTTTGCAGAAAATAACGACGGCTCGTTTGCTGAGGACATGGCTTCAAAGTGGCTATTTTGAGCGTTAAAAGTACGATCACCACGACGAAACTAATAATCGGAAGACACCGACATTTCTCTACAACAACCCCTGTAGTAGTACCTGCAATAGGAACAATTCTTATTTCGAAATTCAAATTTTGTATTAACCTCTTCAGATTTGAATACCATTTTTAGTGAGAAAAAAATGTTATATTAACTTCAAAGTTATATTAATTTGAAGTGGATGTTATTCTGAGCAGTAGAAAAGTTTGATAAAGAAAATTGGTTCAGCGATATACCCGTGGTGCATGCTCCTTTCAGACTCTAAAAAACGCTGCCTGAATCAGTCACACACACATACACACAAGCCCGCACACACACAGCGGTAAGACAAGGTCTTGGGCAAGAGCGCGCTCGGACACCTGCCTTCCCCTCTCCATCAACACCTTTGCTATCGCAGCTTCCGCCCCCCTCCCACCCTGACTCATCCTGCCAGGCTACACGACCAATGTCTAGAGGAAATCGTAGAAGTGTTATTATCTCACCCATTACTCCATACAGAATGTTAAAAATTATTTATCAGTTACTTTATAAAATTCTGTAAGTTATATTAGCAGAATAAAACATGTTTATGATCAATAGAACTTTATGTGAGTTGTAATCTTCAAAATTAGGGGGCTACATGACCGCGTTGTCGCAGCCCCTAAACTTAAGAACCAACCAACCAATCTTCAAAATATATCAAAATAATATATATACTAATATAATAAAGCTGAAGAGTTTGTGTGTTTGTTTGTGTGTTTAAACGCGCTAATCTCTGGAACTACCAGTCGGATTCGAAAAATTCTTTTTTTATATGATAGCTAGATTCAAGAGGAATAGTTTAGGCTATGTTAAATTGCGGACAGACCACTCCGTTCCCTGCATTTAGGCCCTTTGGCACAAATCTACACCGTTTCACCGATCAGAACCAAAATTTGTATATATATATCCTTTGGAACCCTGCGAGTAACACTGTCTGCATGAAATTTATGACAGACCGGTCTATTCCCTGCATGTAGGCCCTTTGGCACAAATCTACACCTTTTCACCGATCTGAACCAAAATGTGTATACATAGCCTTTGGAACCCAACGAGTAACACTGTTTACATGAAATTTCAGACAGACCACTCCATTCCCTGCATTTATGCCCTTTGGCACAAATCTACACCGTTTCACCGATCTGAACCAGAATATGAATATTACCCTTTGGAACCCTGCGAGTGACGTAGTGTACATGAAATTTCGGACAGACCATCCATTCCCTAAATTTAGGCCCTTTGGCACAAATCTACAACGTTTCACCGATCCGAACCAACATTTGTATACACACCCTTTGGAACACTGCGGGTAACACTGCCCACTTTAAATTTCGGACAGACCAATTATTTTCCTGCATTTAGGCCCTTTGACACAAATCTACACCGTTTCACCGATCTGAACCAAAATGTGTATACTTAACCTTTGGAATCCTGCGAGTAACACTGTTTACATGAAATTCCGGACAGACCACTCCATTCCCTGCACTTATGCCCTTCGGCACAAATCTACAGCGTTTCACCAAGCTGAACCAAAATGTGTATACTTACCCTTTGGAACCCTACGAGGAACACTGTCAGCATGAAATTTCGGACAGACCACTCTATTCCCTGCATTTAGGCCATTTGGCACAAATCTACACCGTTTCACCGATCTGAACCAAATGTCACATACTTAGTCTACACTTTGGAATCCGACGAGTAACACCGTCTGCTTGAAATTTCGGACAGACCACTCCATTCCCTGCATTAGGTCCATTGGCATAAATCTACACCGTTTCACCGATCTGAATCACATTTTGTACACTTACCCTTTGGAACCCTGCGGGTGACACTGTCCACTTTAAATTTCGGACAGACCACTCCATTTCCTGCACTTAGGCCCTTTATCACATATCCACACCGTTCTTCCTAATTGCACCAAATTATACATACACTTTGAAACCCTGCTGGTAACACTGTCCACTTGATATTTTGGACAACGCTCTCCATTCCCTACATTTAGAATAACAAACAAACTTAACTTGAAAACCATGTATTAAGGCCCTAGAATCATTCATGTCCGTAGTAATGTAAATGTAAGAGTATTTTAATAAGTCTATTGTTGACTGGCAATTAGGGCTGCATCACGTCGCACCTACCAGTGTTCTGGTGCAGAATTGCGAAAATAGTTGAATCTTGCGCTGCTTTTAAATTGCAGTCAAAATTAGTGCAAAAATACTTCTTTTGCCCCTTAAAACAGTTATCATCATGAACATATTATGCATCTGTATAGGGGCGTGGTGGCTCAGCGGTGTAGCTGTATGCCTCTCACCAAGGCGGTCCGGGTTCGATTCCCTGTCAATGCATGTGAGATTTTCGAAGTGAAATGCCATGTCCTGTGGTTCGGATTCCACGTAAAAAGGAGGTCCCGTGGCTTATGATCTACAGATTAACGGTCACGTTAAACTACAAGCTTCCTTCCTTTAGCTTCCATCTGTATAAGTGCAATGGTGTTGGTGCAATACATTGAGGTTATCAGCTGCAATAAGCGTTGGTGCTTTCAAATTTACCGTAATTTATTCCGAAAATTATCGTTGAGCGCTATGTGGCCATAAATGATACTATTGCTACCTCAGGAGCTCGGGACAGCCGAAGTTTTCCAAAGTGTTCTGATTCTTTTCCTACGGCGCTATGCGACTAAAGACGACACTATTGGTCTCTACATCTCTAACAGACAATGAGACCTAGGCCCTAGGCAGTGTCTTTTATTTCGCGTATCACTCTTTCTAATCATTTTAGCCTATTTTCAATTTTGAAAAAAATAGGCTTATGAGATCACCTTTTGTCCGTGTGTGTGTGTGTGTGTGTGTGTGTGTGTGTGGTGTGTGTGTGTGTGTGTGTGTGTCCCCTAATAAAATCTAAACGGCTGGAGCGATTTTAATGAAACTCGGTAAGTTCATAGCACTATTCCCGGCGACCTCGACCGTGCCCTTCAAATTTTGTCTCGTCTCACCAATCCAACATGGTGGCTGGGCGAAATATTTCACTAGCATTCAATATCTCCGAAACTATTACCGATATCGCCCTGAAATTTTGTACGGTGATAAAGGGCACTACTAGAAGTTCACCTATGAGACTTTCAAAAACCTGGTGACTACAAAACCAACATAGCGGTCAAGCGAAATTAAGACTTTAAATAGACATTTCACGCGATTTAACTATCCAAACGTAATGAAACTTGGTACATCAAATGTTTGTACACATTGTAATGCACTGGAGTCTAATTTAGATCAATTGTTTACATAACCTCAAAATGGCGGCTGTGCGAAATATTTCACTGACATTCTATATCTCCGAAACTATTACAGATATCATCATGCAATTTTGTACGGTGATAAAGGGTACTGATACAAGTTTACCTATGTATATTTCATAAACCTGTAAAGTACAAAACGAACATGGCGACCAAGCGAATTTGAAATATTTTAATAGACTTTTCTCGTGATTTAACTCTCTGAGGGCAGTGAAATGTGGTACAGTAAATGATTTTGCAGATTTTAATGCACTGCCATCTAATTTAATTCAATTGTTTACATAACCTCAAGATGGCGGCTGTGCGAAATTTTAAAATTAAGTTTTTATTCTTGTGTCGTAATCATGCGGTCGAAGTGAAAGTTTGAACAATGAAGCTAGGCAATAAGTGTCCATGAATGGTACATAACTCTATGGCCTATACATATAACAATTCTAAATGGCGAGCTTCCGAAATATTTAGACGGTTCTCAATATCTATGAATCTTTTACAGCAACCAAACTGAATTTTTTTATGTTTATAGAGACTATGAACATATGTTCACCTGTAGGACCTTCAGTAACCTGGTGAGCACAAATCCAACATGGCGGCGACGCGAAGTATAGATATTTAAATGGACGTTTCTCGCGAATTAACTATCCGAGTGCCGTGAAACGTTGCATGTTAAATGCTTATACAAATGTTGATCCACTGGCATGTAATTTATTTCAATTGTTTGCATAATCACAAGATGGCTGGTGTGCGTACTTTTAAAATCTCGTTTTTACTTCTGGTGTTCTAATCATGCGATTGAAGTTTGAATACCACACGTACACAATAATCTTAATGTAATAGTACAAAATTAAAAATCCATCCTGGCGACCATATGAAATATTTAGACCGTTCTCAATATCTACTAATCTGTTACAGCAATTAAACTGAAATTTTGTATGTTGATAGAGACAATTAATATGAGCAGGATATATGAAAATAGGGTGTATAGTTCTACACGGAACTACTTGTTAGAAATGTGTTTGTAAATTACATGTGTCAGTGCTGTAGTTAGTAAATAGCCGTTTCCCTATTCATTAGTATCATTATTATCATTAGGGGAAAATGATCTAAATGTTACGTCCATTATACTGTACTTCTTATCACCCTCACTACATCCACCACCACCAACACCACCCCCTCCAACACAAAAAGTTGTATTTTTTTCTTTCGGGTAGCTTAAGTATCATATGCCAGTTCTGTAAAAGTATTCATTATCATCCATAAAACAAATAAATCCACCGGGCGAAGCCAGGCACTGCTACTAGTTTATAAATATATATATTACAATTTGCCTTACGTGGGAAGGAAGCGGCTGTGGCCTTAATTAAGGTACAGCGCCCATTTGCCTGGTGTGAAAATGAGAAAGCAGGGAAAACCATCTCCAGGGCTACCGACAGGGGGGGTTCGGACCCACTATTTCCGGAATGAAAGCTCACAGCTCCACAACCCTAACCGCACGGCCAGCTCTCTCCGTCAATCATATCATACTACACACATCAAAAAAAGTTTTGCATCACCTCTGTTCCAAGAGTTCCGGAACCTTTAAATACAAAGGGAATAGAGATCAACACAAACAACATTTCAGCTCGTTTTATTGCTCATGAGACCCACACATTGCATGTTGTACCAGCATACAGCTAGACTTGCAGCATTTGTGGTCCAGATTGCAGTACACACCACTACCTCTAATACCCAGTAGCACGTCCTCTTGCATTGATGCATGCCTGTATTCGTCGTGGCATACTATCCACAAGTTCATCAAGACACTGTTGGTCCAAATTGTCCCACTCCTCAACGACAATTCGGCGTAAATCTCTCAGAGTGGTTGGTGGGTCAAGACGTCCATAAACAGCCCTTTTCAACATATCCCAGGCATGTTCGATAGGGTTCATGTCTGGCGAACATGCTGGCCACTGTAGTCGAGCGATGTCGTTATCTTGAAGGAACGCATTCACAAGATGTGCACGATGAGGTCGAGAATTGTCGTCCATGAAGACAAATGCCTCTCCAATATTCTGCCGATATGGTTGCACTATGGGTCGGAGGATGTCATTCAGGTATCGTAAAGCCGTTTCGGAGCCTTCCATGACCACCAGTGGCGTACGTCGGCCCCACATAATGCCACCCCAAAACATCAGGGAACCACCACCTTGCTGCACTCGCTGGACAGTGTGTCTAAGACGTTCAGCCTGACCAGGGTGCCTCCAAACACGTCTCCGACGATTGTCTGGTTGAAGGCATATGCGACACTCATCGGTGAAGAGAACGTGATGCCAATTCTGTGGGGTCCATTCAGCATGTTGTTGGGCCCATCTGTACCGCGCTGCATGGTGTCGGGGTTGCAAAGCTGGACCTCGCCATGGACGTCGGGAGTGAAGTTGCGCATCATGCAGCCTATTGCGCACAGTTTGAGTTGAAACACGACGTCCTGTGGCTGAACGAAACGCATTATTCAACATGGTGGCATTGCTGTCAGGGTTCCTCCGAGCGGCAATCCGTAAGTAGCGGTCATCCACTACAGTAGTAGCCCTTGGGCGGCCTGAGCGAGGCCTGTCATCGACAGTTCCTGTATCTCTGTACCTCCTCCATGTCCGAACAACATCGCTTTGGTTCACTCTGAGACGCCTGGAAACTTCCCTTGTTGAGAGCCCTTCTTGACACAAAGTAACAATGCGGACGCGATCGAACTGCGGTATTGACCTTCTAGGCATGGTAGAACTACAGACAACATGAGCAGCGTACCTTCGTCCTGGTGGAATGATGGAACTGATCGGCTGTCGTACCCCCTCCGTCTAATAGCCCCTGCTCATGCATGGTTGTTTACATCTTTGAGCAGTTTTAGTGACATCTATGAACAGTCAAAGGGACTGTATCTTTGATACAATATACACAGTCAACGTCTATATGCCGGAGATCTGGGAACCGAGGTGATGCAAAACTTTTTTTGATGTGTGTATATCATAATATAATCTTTTTTATTGGGCTGGACCGAGGGAGAGTGCCTAGTCCTCAAATTGGTAATACGCAGGGCCGTCGCGAGACGTGCGGTCTCGCCAGGCCCCGCGCTTCAGGCTATTTTTTTTCATAAATGTAAATAAATAAATAAATAAATAAATAAATAAATAAATAAATAAATAAATAAATAAATAAATAAATAAATAAATAAATAAATAAATAAAGTGTGTTTGATTCAGTCCAGCCCAAATTAAAATTTGTCCTCCGCTATGTTGATATGATAGCAGAAACTCCAAGGATCGTCGAATCGTTCATCGAGTTTTTGGAGGTACACGACACTACGGGAATGGGGTTAGCTGAGGTTTTAGAAGGAGTATTGGAGGATAATGATCTTGATATCATGGACTGTTGGGGACAAGGGTATGACAAGGGTGCTAATATGAAGGCTAAGTATAAGGGAGTGCAGATGCGAGTAAAAATACTAATAAACGAACAATGTTCATGGCATGTGTTGCACATAATCTTAACTTACTTTTGGGTGACATGGTTAATGCAATAAGAACGCTATGGCATTTTTTGGTATAGTTCAGCGCCTGAACACTTTGTTTGTAGCTTCCACGGAAAGGTGGGACATTTTGTGCGAACTATGTCCTGGCCTCCTCACACTAAAATCTTTAGCTAGCACGAGATGGGAATGTTGAATTGGCAGTGCCAAGCCCATCAGGTACCAGTTAGGCAAAGTAAACGAAGCTCTAGAAGAATTGGCAGAAACTACCAAAGATCCTGTTACCCGGTCAGAGGCCCAATCTTTGTTGTTTCATACAAGTTCGTATGAATTTGTTTTAAGCCTCGTTATCTGGTACGATATTTAATTTTCTGTAAACTCAACAAGTAAAACTCTCCAATCTGAGAAGACTTCGTTAGATACGGCTTTAACCGAACTTCAGGGCCTAAAGTCATTTTTTCAAAATCATCGCAACACTGGCTTTGACAGTGCAATGTCCACCGGTAGAGAAATAATGGAAAATTTGGGCTATGCAAATAAATTTTCTATTCGCCGTCAAGGCAATCGCAAAAGCTTCCTTGATGAAATAAAACAGCAAAATGATCGGTAAGTGTAAAAATCTGAAGATGAACTTTAAAAAGAAGCTGAAAATAAATTTCGGGTAAATTACTTTGTGTCTGTCGTAGATACTGCACTGAGCTGCGTAGAAAATAGATTTAACGAATTTTTTTTTTTTTTTCGGAATACTTTGGATTTCTCTTCGATCCTTCCAAGCTTTCCAATTTGGAGGAAAGTCAATTGAAATACCATTGTCAAACACTCTCTAATTTTCTAAAAGCGCCCCGCTTGAAGATTTGGATGCAGAGGATCTTTTTCTGGAGCAACAATTATTTAGGTACGCTGTTCCGCAATCTGTAAAAAGTGCTTGCGGTGCACTAGAGTACTTAGCCCCGATAAAGGAGTCCTATCCTAATTTAACGACAGCATATCGAATTATGCTTACAATTCCTATAACGGTTGCGTCGGGGGAAAGGAGTAGTTCCCTGAAGAACTAAAGCCTATTTTCATATATCCTACTTATGTTAATTGCCACTATCAACATACACAATTTCAGTTTGATTGCTGTAATAGATTCGTAGATATTGAGAACCGACTAAATATTTCGGATGGTCGCCATGTTGGATTTTTATATATGTAGGTCATAGAGTTATGTACTGTTACAGGAAGATTATCGTGTACGTGTAGCATTCAAACATCAATTGCATGATTAGGACACAAGAAGTAAAAACGAGATTTTAAAATTTCATACAGCTGCCATCTTGTAGTTATGGAAACATTTGTATAAGGATTTACTGTACCAAGTTTCACTGCACTCGGATGGTTATATTGTGAGAAATGTCCTTGTGAATATTTTTACTTCGCGTCACCGCCATGTTGGATTTGTGATCGCCAGGTTATTGAAAATTCTTTAGGTGAACTTATGTTCATACCCCTATGAACATTAAAAAATCAGTTTGATTTTTATAATAGATTCGTCTAAATATTTCGGAAGGTCGCCATGTTGGATTGTTATATGTATAGGCCATAGAGTCATGTACCATTAAAGGAAAATTATTGTGTAGGTTCATTATTCGAACTTTCACTTCGATCGCATGATTACGACATAAGAAATAAAAACTTAATTTTAAAATTAGCACAGCCGCCATCTTGAGGTTATGTAAACAATTGAACTGAATTAAATACCAGTAAATTACAATGTGTATAAACATTTGCTGTGCCAAGTTTCATTGCGTTCGGATCATTACATCGCGAGAAAAGTCTATTTAAAACTTTCAACTTCGCGTGGCCGTCATGTTCATTTGTAGTTAACCGATTTTTGAAAGTCTCATAAATGAACTTCCAGTAGTGCTCTTTATCTCCGTACAAAATTTTAGGGTGATAACGGTAATAGTTTCAGAGATATAGAATGCCGGTAAAATATTTCGCACAGCCGCCATATTGCGATTATGTAAAAAAATGAACGAAGTTAGATGTCAGTGCATTACAATGTGTATAAACATATACTGTACCAAGTTTCATTGCGTTTAGTTGGTTAAATCGCGAGAAACGTCTATTTAAAAGTCGCAATTTCGCTTGGCCACCATGTTGGTTTTGTAGTTGCCAGGTTTACTAAAGTCATATAGGTGAACTTCTAGTAGTTCCCTTTATCACCGTACAAAATTCCAGGGTATTCTCGGTAATAGTTTCGGAGATATTGATTGCTGATGAAATATTTCGGACAGCCGCCATGTTGGATTGGTGAGTCGTAACAAAATTTGAAGGGCACGGTCGGGGTCGTCCAGAATAGTGCTATGAACTTACCAAGTTTCATTGAAATCGCTCCAGCCGTTAAGATTATATTAGGGACACACACACACGAATCACACACACACACACACACACGCACACACAGACAGACACACGGACAAAAGCTGATCTCATAAGCCTATTTTTCCATAAATGAAAATAGGCTAAGAAACTATTTGCGATCAATGATGGCGCAGGAGCGTCTGAACGGTTTGGCTACTCTGTCAATTGAATGTGAAACGGCCAAAAAATTAGAAATGAACGATTTAATGAGCACTTTTACCCTAGCAAAGGCCCGCAAAGCGCCTTTTACATAAATAAAAAAGTCCTCTCGGCACGCCGGAAGGCGGAGGTAGATTTCACCGGACAAACTTGGGGATAGGCGAAAATAGGCAGAATATGCAGATTTTCGTAGAAGGATCAGACCTCATTTAATGCGAGAAGGTATTTTATAATTGGAGCTTAATTAACTTTGTTTTTCGTCATTTTATGCTTATTTTAAACATTTTATTGTCTTATGGGAACGGTAACCTTCTTGTCATTTGGGGTCCATTTTTATACTTGTGGTCACACTGTCCTTATGCTAGGTTTCGACACTGATGTGCAACTATGTAACGGTCTGTTACTTCTTCACGCAAAATTATATCTACCGCAGAGATTTTGGTTGGTTCCTCAGTTTAGGGGCTGCGACAACGCGGTCATGTAACCCCGTGTACTTTGGGATGGCTGTATTAGTCTGTAATTCAGGTAAGGACTGCAGACGGTCAATTTCAAGCAGTAGTTACTAATGTTGCTACCAGGTACTACCGTCAACGACACCTAGCTGTGAACTTGGCTACTAGATGCCACCGCAACCAGCAACTCGCAACGAACGTTGGAACTTCCCCTCCAAAGGAAAGCATACTGAGCGATTTTTGGCGCTCTTAGAAAATCCGACGACTTCGGCCGGCTTTGAACTCGCGACCTTGGGCATAAACATTCAGCATGCTACCAGTTACGTCACCGAAGCCGCTTCACACTTAGATGGAAATCTGAATCTGATCTCGTGCAAGTGCGTTATCTTGGCAACGTCTGATGGCTCATCCCTCATCAATTTAGTAGTGTTGCCATGGCAACCACTGATAGGTCTTGGCATTGTCTTATAATTCCGAAATTATTTTTCTCATCCCTTGGCATAATGGTGGGTTATATCAAAAATTCTTTCAGACAAAAGTGTTAGGTAATTATTATGGGAATATTGTCCATTTTGTACGGTTTTGATATTGTGCCTATTAAGAGAGATATGATTAATGTTTCCCGAAAAACCCACTTTTTCCCACCCCTTTGGTCAATGGTTGGTGCTATAAAAAAAACTCTTCAAACATACATTTTTGGGCTTTATCCGACACATAGTATGAATGTTGAACGGATTCGATATTTCACATATTAAGAGAGTTATAGCAATATTTCACTTTTTCGAAAAAAAAAAGCCCCCCATTTTCACCCCCCAACGACCGATTTAGCCCAGTAACGAACTCGACCGAGATTTTATAGGTATACGTATTCGGTAAAAAATTCAAAGTGATTGGTACAAAATTACGGCAGTTATCGTGTCCACAATAAACTGATATACATATACATACATAAATTATATATAACTTTTGAACTGACGGTGGTTTTGGGGCCTGGGGATGTGAAACGCGAAGATATGTCGAAATTTTCCGGAAGTCGAAACATGGTACCCATTGCAATAGTTAGCTTTCTAACGAAATCTACCTCTGGTTGGTTCCTCAGTTTAGGGGCTGCGACAACGCGGTCATCTAACCCCGTGTACTTTGGGTGAGTGTAGAATCTGTCTGATACACGGTGTGAATTGTAATGGCTGTATTAGTCTTAATTCATGTAAGTACTGCAGACGGTCAATTTCAAGCAGTAGTTCCTAATGTTGCTACCAGGTACAACCGTCAACGACACCTAGCTGTGAACTTGGCTACTAGATGCCACCCCAACCATCAACTCGCAACGAACGTTGGAACTTCCCCTCCAAAGGAAAGCATACTGAGGGATTCTAGTGCTCTTAGAAAATCCGACGACTTCGGCCGGCTTTGAAACCGCGACATTGGGCATAGACATTCAGCATGCTACCAGTTACGTCACCGAAGCCGCTTCCCACTTTATCAGGCGGCTTTGGTGGCGTAGTCGGTAACATGCTGAGCTTCTATGCCCAAGATACCGGGTTCAAACCCGGCCGAAGCCGTCGGATTTTTTAAGAGCGTTAAATATCCCTCAGTATGCCTTCCTTCGGAGGGGAAGTAAAGCCGGCGGTCCCATGTCATAGATTTATGGCATGTTAAAGATCCTTCCACTAATTGCACCTGTGTGAAGCTAAATTGGATAGGTTAAGAATGTATACAACGCTCTTAGGTTTCTATGTTCGTTGCCAAGAGCCGACTGCGGCGGCGTCTAGTAGCTCAGTTCTGAACTTGGCCTCGTAGTCGTTGACAGTGGCGCTTGGCGGCAAAAGTAGGAACTATCTGAAAAATTGTTAGTTGCAGTACTTAAATTAACAAACAGATAACACACACTAATACAGTCATCACAATTAACACCGGTTATCAGACAGATTCTACACACACCCAAAGTACACGGGGCTACATGACCGCGTTGTCGCAGCCCCTAAACTTAAGAACCAACCAACCAACCACTTAATCAGATGGAAATACTGAATCTGATCTCGTGCAAGTGCGTTGTCATGGCAACGTCTGATGGTCCATGCCTCATCAATTTAGTAGTGTTGCCATGGCAACCACTGATAGCTCTTGGCATTTTCTTATAATTCCGAAATCATTTTTCTCGTCCCTTGGCGTAATGGTGGGTCATATCAAAAATTCTTTCAGACAAAAGTTTTAGGTAATTATTAGGGGAATATTGTCCATTTTGTACGGTTTTGATATTGTGCCTATTAAGAGAGATATGATTAATGTTTCCCGAAAAACCCACTTTTTTCCACCCCTTTGGTCAATGGTTGGTGCTATCAAAAATCTTATTTGACATAAATTTTTGGCACTTATCCGACACATATTATGAACTTTGAATGGATTCGATATTGCACGTATTAAGAGAGTTATAGCGAAATTTCACTTTTTCGAAAAAAGCCCCCCATTTTCACCCCCTTCGACCGATTTAGCCCAGTAACGAACTCGACCGAGATTTTATAGGTATACATCTTCGGTAAAAAATTCGAAGTAATTGGTGCAAAATTACGGCAGTTATCGTGTCCACAAGAAACTGATATACATATATATATACATATATATATACATATATATATATATACATAAATTATATATAAACTTTTGAACTGACGGTGGTTTTGGGGTCTGGGGGATGTGAAACGCGAAGATATGTCGAAATTTTCCGGAAGTCGAAACATGGGACCCATTGCAATAGTTAGCTTTCTAATGAAATCTACCTAAAAGCTCTAAATACTAAACATAAAACAGATTTTTTAAATAAAAAATAAAAGCCTGCCTTGTAAACCATGTTATTTCTCGAACAAAGGGGCCGTTCAGCTGATATTTATCGGTAGAAGTAGACTTATAGCACTTTTAGTAGTTTAGTTTATGAATAACTGTATAGCCGAAGAAATGTTGAAATATGTAAACGTGATTGCGTATTATTATTAATGATGTGCGTTTGAGTAAGAAATTACATCAAGCATATGCTTCGTTTTCCATAATATATTATTTATGCCAAAAAAAACACCTGTGTTTGCTCATTATATCAGGTTTCCATTGATATAGCTTGTTGCTTTTATCTGATCAGGTGCTTCCTGTATCCAATTTTATGCTTAGGCCTATCCTATTTGTTGAGGTTTGTTTAGAAACTATAAATGTAATAAAATGAGTTTTAACTAGCCTAAAATTGTAGTTTCTTTTAAAACATCACTCTCCGTACAACACATCCACATCCACTTACATTCTAACGCTATCAGTGAGAGAGAGAAGACATTGAGTGACGAGGAGAGGTAGGGGAGGAAGTAGGTGGTAAGTGACGGGTAGACAGATCACGAACACAAATGCAGCGGCTGTCCAACGGTGATAGTGCTGCCATCTCTTGCCATGCGATTGACGGCGGTGGTGATCGCACAGCCTTAAGAGCTCAAATGATAGCGCTTGATTCACTGAGTGTTCTTAGACTAAAACGACCTTCGTTACTCAATTAGAACCGAAGATATGATTACTTCAAAGTTGGAAAAAGTTGGAAAAAGTTGAAAAAATCAAATACCTTGAGAAAGGCGTAATTTAAGTGATTTGTAATACTTGATGACAAATCTGTGCATGAAGACCTTTCATTTAAAAAAAGGATGAAGAAAATCGGCCGGATAGTATGGCAGGACGGACTCGGATAAGTTTTCATCAATATTTTTAATAATATAGATAGCTTCAATGTGAAAAAAAAGTAAAAAAGGTGCAAGAAATCAAATAATTTGAGGGAGGCAGAAGTTAAGTGATTTGTAATAATTGATATTAAAACCATACATGAAAAACTTTCATTTAAAAGTGGTATGAAGGAAATCGACCGGATAGAATGGCCGGACGGACTCGGTAAATTTTCATAATTATTTCTAATATTCGCTTTGTCACTCATAACATTCCTCAGAATCAACCAATGTAAATATTTAATACCTCAAAAGATAGAGCTTGATCCACTGAGTGCTCTTAGACCAAAACGAACAGTGTAAATCAATTAGAATCAAAGATATGATTGTTACAATGAGAAAAACTGTTGAAAAAATGAGCTGTAATATCGTATGTCCATGCATAACTTTCCTCAGAATCAGCCGATTTGAATGGTTAAGAGCTCAAATGATAGCGCTTGATTCACTGAGTGTTCTTAGACTAAAACGACCTTCGTTACTCAATTAGAACCGAAGATGTGATTACTTCAAAGTTGGAAAAAGTTGAAAAAATCAAATAATTTGAGAAAGGCGTAATTTAAGTGATTTGTAATACTTGATGACAAATCTGTGCATGAATACCTTTCATTTAAAAAAAGGATGAAGAAAATCGGCCGGATAGTATGGCCGGACGGACACGGATAAGTTTTCATCAATATTTTTAATTATATAGATAGCTTCAATGTGAAAAAAAAAAGTAAAAAAGGTGCAAGAAAACAAATAATTTGAGGGAGGCAGAAGTTAAGTGATTTGTAATAATTGATATTAAATCAATACATGAAAAACTTTCATTTAAAAGTGGTATGAAGGAAATCGACCGGATAGAATGGCCGGACGGACTCGGTAAATTTTCATAATTATTTCTAATATTCGCTTTGTCACTCATAACATTCCTCAGAATCAACCAATGTAAATATTTAATACCTCAAAAGATAGAACTTGATCCACTGAGTGCTCTTAGACCAAAACGAACAGTGTAAATCAATTAGAATCAAAGATATGATTGCTACAATGAGAAAAACTGTTGAAAAAATGAGCTGTAATATCGTATGTCCACGCATAACATTCCTCAGAATCAGCCGATTTGAATGGTTAAGAGCTCAAATGATAGCGCTTGATTCACTGAGTGTTCTTAGACTAAAACGACCTTCGTTACTCAATTAGAACCGAAGATATGATTACTTCAAAGTCGGCAAAAGTTGAAAAAAGTTGAAAAAATCAAATACCTTGAGAAAGGCGTGATTTAAGTGATTTGTAATACTTGATGACAAATCTGTGCATGAAGACCTTTCATTTAAAAAAAGGATGAAGAAAATCGGCCGGATAGTATGGCCGGACGGACTCGGATAAGTTTTCATCAATATTTTTAATAATGTAGATAGCTTCAATGTGAAAAAAAAAGTAAAAAAGGTGCAAGAAATCAAATAATTTGAGGGAGGCAGAAGTTAAGTGATTTGTAATAATTGATATTAAATCCATACATGAAAAACTTTCATTTAAAAGTGGTATGAAGGAAATCGACCGGATAGAATGGCCGGACGGACTCGGTAAATTGTCATAATTATTTCTAATATTCGCTTCGTCACTCATAACATTCCTCAGAATCAACCAATGTAAATATTTAATACCTCAAAAGATAGAGCTTGATCCACTGAGTGCTCTTAGACCAAAACGAACAGTGTAAATCAATTAGAATCAAAGATATGATTGCTACAATGAGAAAAACTGTTGAAAAAATGAGCTGTAATATCGTATGTCCACGCATAACTTTCCTCAGAATCAGCCGATTTGAATGGTTAAGAGCTCAAATGATAGCGCTTAATTCACTGAGGGTTCTTAGACTAAAACGACCTTCGTTACTTAATTAGAACCGAAGATATGATTACTTCAAAGTTGGAAAAAGTTGAAAAAATCAAATAATTTGAGAAAGGCGTAATTTAAGTGATTTGTAATACTTGATGACAAATCTGTGCATGAATACCTTTCATTTAAAAAAAGGATGAAGAAAATCGGCCGGATAGTATGGCCGGACGGACTTGGATAAGTTTTCATCAATATTTTTTAGCCTACTTTCGATTTTTGCAAAAAATGAAAGTAGACTTATGAGATCAACACAGGGCGAAAAAAAGTGTGTCTGTCTGTGTGTGTGTATGTGTGTGTGTGAGTCTGTGTGTGTGTGTGTATGTGTGTGTGTGAGTCTGTGTGTGTGTGTGTGTGTGAGTGTGTGTACTCTGAATGTCTGTCCCCCCCTATCAATTCGAACACGGTGAATGCAAATTGAACGAAATTTGGTACAAAGGTAGCACTAGCAAAGGACACCTCAGTGTCATGTTTTATATCGCCGCCATCTTTACTAAATCTGAATGGCGGCCACTCAAACGTTCAAAACGTAAAATCAAATAACGACTAACCAAATCATCCGATCTCTACCAAATTTGGTAACAACATACCATCGTATAGGATGCGTCTTGTGACCAAACTACAAGGTCGTCCGCCATACCATTTCAGGATGGCGGCCGTGCGAATTATGCAAACTTTATAATCCATATCATGGGACCCACCAGTTCCGATTATCGAGCCGAGAATCGTTTTAACTGTTCTAAAGGAAGAGGCACGTTCGAAATTAAAAGTTTATTTTGTAATACTATAGTGCAGACGTGATTTTAAAAAGCTGAACTGATTCAGTAATAAGACAAGATGGCAGCGGATATCTTGTGCCGGACTTATATTTCACTAATTTGAGTATTGCATGCAATATAGCGTACTGATAATAAATAAATAAACTTTGTATGAAATGCTTTATATATAAATAATATACTCCAGTGATGAAATCGTTTAGTATAAATCATTATTTGCTAACAAGTTCTATGTAAGTCATTTTAAATAGAACGACATTCGTTGACACAATTAGCTCAGTGGGGTTGGTCACTGGTCGTGGCCGAGTGCGGTACGTGTGTGCGCGCTGAGTGACCGCATTGGAAGAGTTTACGGTTCCTAATACCGGTGCTTCCTTAGTTCCACGTGTGTACTGACCTTCCGTGTGTCATTCGGACAATACTTTTTTAAGTAGTGTTCCAGATAGGACAACAAAACCAGAAACCCAGAAAACCCCGCTGAAAATCATGTCCGGATACCAGAGAAAAAACACCGTACGCTGCCAATGGGACAGGCAGAGTTCTCGCCCCTCACCAGGAGAAATTCACCGCTGGATTGGCGATACCCTCCGGTTGACTGTCGACCAAGTAGAAGCCATCCAGTTAAATGCGCACGAAAAAACCATGTACATCAAGGTAATCACCATATCTATTTATCAGAAATTGTTAAATACTTTTGCAGATCCTATTAAATTTCAGTATGATTCAGGCGAAATGACCAATGTTAAGCTCTCCACAGCGGATTCCAATTTTACCACAGTGCGTATATTTAATGTCCCACTCGAAGTACCCCCTGAAATTTTCAAATCCGTCCTGTCGAAATATGGCACTGTGAGTGACGTCAGGAAAGAACAATGGTCTTCTGCTTATCAGTTCCCGGTGTATAATGGAATACGTGCCGTAACTATGGAAATCAAGCAAGATATCCCCTCCACTGAGGCTTTTGGTGGCCATTCTGGCTATATAACGTATAATGGACAGAAACAGACCTGTTTAATTTGCAATGCTACCACACATCTGCGTATTAACTGCCCAAAGAAAATGATTCCCCTCGGTATAACTCCTACACAACAACGACGTGTACAATACTCGGAAGTTGTGACGCAGCAAACGTCATATGAAAACATGCTCATTGAGCAGTCAGCTGAGACAACACCAGGAGTGACCTCGGATACATCTGACGCAGAACTGGTACCTTGCCCTGACCAGTGCTGCGAGACACAGAGTGCCCCTGTGCTCTCGGCAACCTGTATCGCAGCCTTAGAACCAACTCTGCCGTCACTACAGGCTGCCACAGAAATTTTGTCTTCACTGCCCCCGACTTCGCTGGTCCCTACCGACTCACTAAAGAATGTTGATCGGGGAGCCGAGAACGTCTCTAAGAAGATTAAAACAAATGCCTCGATTGCCGTACCAGCCCCGAAGAATAAAACTGGCTCCCCAAACGTTTCCGCAGCTGTGAAAAAGAAACAAAATCTTCTTTCTACGTCATCTAGGGACCCACGAACGCTCTCAACCGCTGACAGCCGGCCTATGAATGGCAGTCAAAAGGAACTATCTCAACCTAATTTGACATAGTGCACCAGGATAATTCTCACCTGTGTCTTCTTTCGAGTCCACCTTCCAGTATGTCTAGCACAGCTTTTATACTTCTCTTAATGGCGCAATTTCTCACTGTGGCCACTGTGAATATCAATGTAATAGAATGCCCTCTGAAATTTCAACTGTTGGAGAGATTCCTTCGAGATGCTGACATTGACATTGCTTTCATTCAAGAAGTTGCTATACCGTGTTTACCCATATCTGCCTTCTACAAACAATACATCAATACCGGTAATACGAATAGAGGGACCGGATTCCTCATAAGACATGATATCCCACTCGCAGGTGTGCTATGTCATCCATCAGGACGCATAATATCTGGACACATAAACAATACCACCCTGATAAATGTATATGCCCCATCCGGGTCTAATAAACGTGTGGAACGGAAAATGTTCTTTCAACAGAGTATACTGCCTCATCTGCACGACGTTAAGGAAAAACTTATTCTTGCAGGGGATTTCAATTGTATTCAACGCCCAGAGGATTCCACTAGTCCATACAGAGGTGTCAACCCGGCTCTCAGGACCCTTCTTACCTCCCTACACCTCATTGATGCTGTGGATAGTTTAAGGGTGCCCCTGCCCCATTACACCTGTATAAGTCACAACTCCTCATCACGACTTGACCGCATCTACTTTTCACAGGAACTTATCCAGCCTAGACGATATGAAGTGATTCCTGCCAGTTTCACTAACCATCATGCTGTCGTATGTACAATCTCTTACCCCCATCCCATATTTCACATAGGAAGAGGTTATTGGAAGCTGAATTGCTCGCTGTTACTGGAGGAGGAATGCCAAGATATTTTCAGACAACACTGGATTCGATGGGTCCAACAAAAATGCAAATTTCGCGACTGCACAGACTGGTGGGATATTTTAGTTAAACCAGGGATCCGCCGCGTCTTTAAGAACATATCTTACCAACGAGGTCGGGAAAGACGGGACACAGTTGAATTTTACTATCGAGTTCTTCGCCAGCTCCAGCAAAGATCTGATGCTGGGGAGCGTATATATGACCAGATCCGGGAAGTTAAAACCAAGCTCCTGTCTCTACAGCAACGAACGCTCGCTCATATCAACGTGGCTTTAAAAGATCGTACAGTGCTCCCGGACGAAAGTGCAAGTGTATACCATATCGCCAAAGGACAACGTGAGCGGCAACGTAAATATATCCACCGCCTCCGCACCAGTACTGGAAGTGTCGTCACCTCCCCTGACGCTATACGTAGTGAAATATCATTATTTTATCAACGGTTCTACGCTAAGGCTCCCATTGATCCACAGCAGGTGACCCTATTGCTGTCATCTTGCAGTACCAAACTATCTCCGGACAACAAAACTCTGCTCAGCGCGGATATTACGGATGAAGAGATTCACTCTGTGGTTAAACGACTCCCAAACAACCGCTCACCTGGCATTGATGGACTGCCATATGAAATGTATAAACACTTCTGGCCTCTCATTGGCAAAGAATTTTGTCATGTCCTGCGTACCATTCTCCAACGTCGTGCTCTTTGTCAATCACATCACGAGGGTACCATAGTCCACATACCAAAAACATCCTCTCCCATGGCAGTTGGTGACTTCCGACCAGTTACTCTGCTCTGCAGTGACTATAAAGTCCTTACCAAAGTACTTGCATGCCGATTGAAGACTGTTCTACCTGATATCATTGGTGATGAACAATGTTGCAGTATTCCTGGAAGAACTCTGTTAACAAACTTAGCGATACTACGGGACCTACACCTAAAAGCCGAAATGCTCCCCACTGAGCCAATGAGTTTTCTCGCCTTAGATCTTGATAAAGCTTTCGACCGCATCAGTCATGAATACTTTTACATGGTCTTGCAACACTTCGAATTTCCTGAAATCCTTATTGACTACATTCGTATGATAAATTGTAATGCTACGTCTAGAGTGCTCGTCAACGGTTTTCTTTCCCCTCTGATTCCAATACAACGATCAGTTAGGCAAGGATGTCCCCTTTCTATGCTACTTTTTGTCATTGGCCTTGAACCATTCATTCGGACTACCCAGGTGAAGCTACAGGGTTACAAACTGTCCACACATGTTTTTGGAATGTGCGCCTATGCTGATGACGTATCAATATTGATCCGCAATGAAGAAGACATCTCCCACATCGATAGCGTCCTTCAGCTCTACCATATCGCCTCTGGAGCACAATCGAACCCCCAGAAAACTGCTTTGCTTCCGCTCAATACTAACTCAGTGATTACCCCACAGCCCTGGTTCCGGATAGTAAATGAGGTGAAAATTCTTGGCATTACCTGGAAGCAATCGCTTCTGGACACAGTGCAAGTTAACTGGACTAAGGTCATTGCCAAAGTTAGGGGAGTCCTGATCCAATTTGGTCAAAGAAACCTCAATATAGTGCAACGGGTCATGGTCCTCAACGTGTTTGCGCTCTCTAAAATATGGTATGTCGCACAACTTTTCCCCCTTCCCAAAATGTTTGAGAGCCAATTGGCAAAATATACAGGTTGGTTTATATGGCAAGGATTTTTGTTCCGAGTACAACGGGAACAGTTGTATCTCCCATCCCGGCAAGGCGGGCTAGGGCTAACAGCTCATGGCATGAAATGCCGTGACCTCCTCTGCAAGAACGATATCACCATTCTTTCCCAACATGACACTTTTACGAAAGCGCTATACAAAGATATTCGAAACACAGCCCGTGGTTGTGATAGAGCTTTGCCGAAGATATTTAGGGACCATCAACAGCACCTTCTGAAAACTGTTCGCCAAATGCCATCAGGGATTGTTCCAACGACGAAAAGTATCTATAACATGTTGCGGCAAGTGGTACACTCCAAACCGCGAATAGAGGCCACCACCCTCTATGTCCATTGGCCCACTGTTTGGAAAAATTTTGGGGCTATGTCCATTTCTTCTGCTGTACACTCCCAAGTTTTTATCTTCCTCAACGATCTCATCCCAACCGCTCTACGGCGATATACCATCCATCTTGAAGCTTACCCATGGTGTACTATATGTGGTCAAACTGATACGGCGATACACCGCTTCACATCATGCACGCGAGTTGCCTCCACGTGGCTGTGGTGTAAGGGAAAAGTATGTCAACTATTAAATGTGCCCTCGGATGACCTTGATGACAGGAAGTTGGTTCGTTTGTCGGTGACCGCCTTCCCCCAAATTAAACAGACTGCCATTGTGTGGATAATGGGCCAATATGTACACTTCGTGATGGACAATGATCAACATTTCTCTTTCCTGGATCTCAGGTATCACCTGCAAAAAGAGCGTTGGAAGCTTAGTGAAAGTGGACAATTGTACGATAAATATGGACACTATCTGGATTTCTTGTGATGTATTAGTCTGATATTTATCATATCTGACAATTCTGTAATTCTGTAAAGAGCTAATAAAAAAAAAAGTGGTAGAGCGTTAGCCTATCGCTCAAATGCCTATGGTTCAAACCCGGTCAGAGCTAGGTTTTTTGCTTGAAATGTTATATGTTTATTGTTTTGTAATGACTCAGATGTTTTAAAATTAAGCGTTATATTGTGCACATTATGGTGTAAAATATATATTTAATTAAAACATAATTCGCCAGCAGATTTACTCGGGACATCTAGCTGCCAAAAAGGTAACTTCCAGATTTTATTGAAAAGTTTCTTCTTCTGGCCGCTAGAATGCACTCGCTCTGTTAGGATTATATTGTTCGATATTTCACCAATAGATGTCACGACTAGTCTACGTGGGGATCCATTGATTACTATACCATTATCATTCTATGCGCATCGAATTTGAAGAATGACAAGATGATACTACGATACATTTTAACTTTTTATTTTAAAGGGTTTGTAACAGCCTATTTTGCGTTACTTGAAAATGTTATTAAGCGTTATATTGTGCACATTATGGTGTAAAATATATATTTAATTAAAACATAATTCGCCAGCAGATTTACTCGAGACATCTAGCTGCCAAAAAGGTAACTTCCAGATTTTATTGAAAAGTTTCTTCTTCTGGCCGCTAGAATGCACTCGCTCTGTTAGGATTATATTATCGAAAATATCCACAAAGTTTGTATACACACATCTCTGTAGGGTCATGGAAAGATTTATTAATTCAATTAGGGTTGTGAAAGCCATGCACAACCAGACGTGTAAAGACATGCCTCAACTCAAAGTTGGATGTTGCCCACGGCAGGTCGTAATAATAATAATAATAATAATGTTATTGGTTTTACATCCCTTTTAACTACTGCTGATTTTAGAGACACCGAGGTGCCGGAATTTTGGCCCGAAGGGGATCTTTAACGTGCCAGTAAATGTACTGACACGGCTCCCTCGCATTTGTGCACCCTCAAATGCCAGCTGACTGCGCCAGGATACGAACCTGCAACCTAGGGCCCAGCAAGCGAGAACGTTACCGCTGAGCCACGCCGCCAGTCCGGTCGATTATGTCTCCAGATCCATAACATTCTTGATATACCGGTACTTCTTATCTTTCTTTCTTCAATGATGGTAGCAGTTTTTATCTAGGTTGTGGCGTTTGGTAGAGGTAAATCGTTTCTAAGGTCTTCAACAAAGAATAGTTCTATTATACTCTTTGATAATAACAACGAGTTATAACTATACTCATACATTTAGGAGAAAGTAGGCTATATGTTCTTTACTGAACATCTTGTAGTAATATAGATGAAGGAATGCAAGCCGGTAACCATGGCAACGGAATCTCAGAGGAACATCTATTTCTGCAAGACGCAATGCAATTCCATTTATTACATTACTGTGAAGTTTAAAACGGAGGTTATCACGGAACCAAATTAAACTGTAATATTCATCAATACGTATAATGGGCTTAAGGGGGTCAAGGGGTACACTAGATTTTTTTCACTCGATTTTCACATGTGGGTGTGGAACGGAAGGTCTTTTATATCCCTATCCCTATATTGTATTTATTACATTATATTATCTATTATATTATGGCATACAACGACGAGACAAAGCTCATTTTTAGCCCCTCGGTGGCAGAAACAAAACTCGAGGGTTCCCGAAAACCACATTTTAAGGCCCTAAAACCAACAGTTTTTGAGATATTCCCAGAAAACTAATTTAATTTAATAAACTAATGAAGGAATGCAAGCCGGCAACCATGATAACAGGTTCTCAAGAGAAGACATGCAACTTTCCATATATTTCTGTAAAAAGCAATGCCACTCCACTTATTACATTTCTGTGAAAGTTTGCAAATGGCTATGAGGTTATAACGGAGCCAACTTAACCTGTAAAATACATCAATGCGTTTAAGGGGTTAAGGGGAACATTAGAATGTTTTCACGTGATTTACACGTGTGATATATCGTACAGAATTATATCTTCAAGCAGCAACATTATTTTCAAAAAAAATCCTGAATTGAAATAGTATTTATTGCGGCTATTAGGAATTTGGTCCATTGGAGGCTAAAAAAAAACTGAATATTCGTGCACCACAAGCCTTTATATTTTGTTAAAGGTGTGATCCTGTGGACGGGGACTTTACACAACGGTGAGGGTCAGTCTTTATGTGAGGTGTATTGCGTTTCGTCTACGAGGTTTTCAATTTTATTTGCACGTCAGGAAGTACACGTTAGGTGAATTTAGATTGCGCACATCTTTACTTTTTTTTTCGACAAACGGTATCATCGTAAGAATGATTTTGATTGATACTGTGTGGTTGATTCGGAAATCTGGGTGAGATGTTGTAGGTTGGTTGGTTGGTTCCTCAGTTTAGAAGCTGCGACAACGCGTTCACGTTGCCTCGTGTACTTTGAGTGTGTGTAGAATCTGTCTGATAACCGGTGTTAATTGTGATGGCTGTATTAGTGTGTGTTATCGGTATTTCAGGCAAGGACTTCAGACGATCAATTTCCAGTAGTTCCTACTTTTGCTACCAAATGCTACCGTCAACGACACCTAGCTCTGACTTGGCTACTAGATGCCACCGCAACAGGCAAATGGCGGCAAACTTTGGAACTAATAGATTGATAATCAATTCTAACCTGCAAATTTAGCTTCACACAATTGTAGTTAGTGGAAGGTTCTATTACATGCCAAAAATCTGTGACATGGGACCGCCGGCTTTACTTCCCCTCCGAAGTAAGGCCTACTTAGGGATTTTCGGCCTTTCTGTGTATCGTTATGTACGCCTATAACTCGTGTTCGAATGTTTGGAGCATCGTAAAATTAGGTATCCATGAGAGTTAATACACCAATCATTTATAAAGCTCTTCACCGTACTTCTCATAGAAGGGTATAGAAAAAACATTTCAAAATACATGCTAAAGTAGGCGAAATATAAAAATTATCCTAGAAGGACGACCAAAGCATATGTTGCGCTTCTCAATGTGAGACACAAAATTCGGGAGTCTATAAAGAGTCTCCGCAAACCTCATTTTAAGGCCCTTAAATTAACAGTGTCTGTGATATTTCCAGAAATCTAACTCCGTTCTGATAAACGTATGAAGGAATAACACGCCCCTAACCATTGCAACAGCATCTCAATTGATAACGTCTGGTTATTAATACCGAAGACCGTTCGAAGATCGGGTAGTTCTGCTAGTATATATATATAAGAAGGAATGTCTGTGTGTTCGTCTTTTATGCGTTCATAAACCATTCATCCGATTGCGATCAAATTTTGTTGAGTTGTTGTAAACACTACCGGGAGGTTTATAGGCATAGTTAATCCAATTCAAAATATATAGCGCGCGAGTAGTTTAAACAAATGCATAATGGCGATGCGTTCACATACAATTCATCCGATTGCGATCAAATTTTGGTGAGTTGTTTGCACAGTCCCGGAAAAGTTATAGGCGTAGTAAATCCAATTAACAATAGATGGCGCGCGAGTAGCTTCAACAAAATGGCGTGCGTTTATGTCAAGAAAGTCCCACATGCGTTCATATGCCATTCATCCCATTGCGATGAAACTTGGGTGAGATGTTCTGTAAAGTTCAGTTAATATTTCTGGCTTAGTAAATCCACTTAACAATAGGAAGCGCACGAGTAGATTCAACAAATGACCGACGACGGGCGAAGCGTTTCAACAAAGTCCTGTATGCGTTCACATACCAATCGTCTGATATCGATGAAAATTGGGAGATAGGTAGTGTACACTACAGGCAAGGTTTCTGGCTTAGTAAATTCATGTTGTAATAGGTAGCGCTCGAGTGGATTCAACAAATGAGCGACGACTCGCGAAGCGTTTCAACAAAGTCCCGTATGCGTTCATATACTATTCGTCTGATAGTGATGAAACTTGGGTGAGATGTTGTGTGTACACTTCAGGGAAGCTTTCTGGGTTAGTAAATCCACTTAACAATAGGTATCGCACAAGTAGTTTAAACGCGCGAAGTGTTTCAACACAGTCCCGTATGCGTTCATATACCATTCGTCCGATAGCGACTAAACTTAGGTGAGTTGTTGTGTACACATCAGGGAAGGTTTCTGTCTTAGTAAATCCACTTAACAATAGGTAGCGCACGAGTAGATTCAACAAATGAGCGACGACGGGCGAAGCGTTTCAACAAAGTCCTGTATGCGTTCACATACCATTCGTCCGATAGCGATGAAACTTGGGTGAGAGGTTGTGTACACTTCAGGCAAGTTTTCTGGCTTAGCAAATCCACTTTACGGTAGGTAGGGCACGAGTAGATTCAACAAATGAGCGACGACGCGCGAAGCGTTCCAACAAAGTCCCGTATGCGTTCATATACTATTCGTCTGATAGCGATGAAAGTTGGGGGAGATGTTGTGTACACTTCAGGGAAAGTTTCTGGGTTAGTAAATGCACTTTACAATAGGTATCGCACAAGTAGATTAAACGAATGAGCGACAACGCGCGAAGTGTTTCAATATAGTCCCGTATGCGTTCATATACCATTCGTCCGATAGGGACTAAACTTGGGTGAGTTGTTGTGTACACTACAGGGAAAGTTTCAGGCTTAGTAAGTCCATGTTACAATAGGTATCGCACAAGCAGATTAAACAAATGAGCGAAGACGCGCGAAGCGTTTCAACAAATTCCCGTATGTGTTCATATACCATTCGTCCGATTGCGATAAAACTTGGGTGAGATGCTGTGTACCCTTCAGGGAAGGTTTCTGGCTTAGTACATCCACTTTACAACACGTATCGCACAAGTAGATCCAACAAATGAGTAACGGCACGCGTATCGTTTTAAAAAAATCCGTATGTGTTCATTTACCATTCATGCGATTACAATGAAATTTAGAGAAATGTTGTTTCCACTCCCGCAAAGATTTCTGATTTAGTAAATACATTTTACAATTGGTAGCGTACGAGTACATTCTACTAATGAGCGACAGCGCGTGAATCGTTTCAACCAAGTCCGGTATGCGTTCATATACCATTCATCCGATTGTGTTAAAACGTTGGTGAGTTGAGTACAGTCCTGCGAAGGTGTATGGATTAGTAAATCCGTTTTTCAATGGATGGCGCACAAAAGATTTAACAAATGAGTGAAGGCACGTGTATCGTTTAAACAAAATCCCGTATGCGTTCATATGCCATTCATCCGATTGCGATGAAACGTTCATGAGTTGTTGTGTTCACGCCGGGGAAGGTTTTCGACTTAGTAAATCCATTTTACAATAGGTAGCGTACGAGTATATTCAACAAATGGGTGACGGCGCTTGGATCTTTTCAGCAAAGTCCCACATGCGTTCATATACCATTCATCCCATTGCGATGAAACTTGGGTGAGATGTTCTGTAAACTTCGGGTAAGGTTTCTGGCTTAGTAAATCCACTTAACAATAGGTAGCGCACGAGTAGATTCAACAAGTGAGCGACGACGAGCGAAGCGTTTCAACAAAGTCCTATATGCGTTCACATACCATTCGACCAAAAGCGATGAAACTTCGGAGAGAGGTTGTGTACACTACAGACAAGGTTTCTGGCTTAGTAAATCCATGTTATAATAGGTAGCGTACGAGTAGATTCAACAAATGAGCGACGACGCGGGATGCGTTTCAACAAAGTCCCGTATGCATTCATGTACTATTCGTCTGATAGCGATGAAACTTGGGTGAGATGTTGTGTACACTTCAGGGAAGGGTTCTGGTTAGTAAATCCACTTTACAATAGGTTTCGCACCAGTAGATTAAACAAATGAGCGACAACGTGCGAAGTGTTTCAAGATAGTCCCGTATGCGTTGATATACCATTCGTCCGATAGCGACTAAACTTGGATGAGTTGTTGTGTACACTCCAGGGAAAGTTTCAGGCTTATTAAATCAATTTTACAATAGGCAGCGCACAAGTAGATTCAACAAATGAGCGAAGAGGCGCGAAGCGTTTCAACAAAGTCCCGTATGCATTCATATACCATTCGTCCGATAGCGACGAAACTTGGGTGAGATGTTGGTTACACTTCAGGGAAGGTTTCTGGCTTAGTAAATCCATTTTACAATAGGTATCGCACAAGTAGATTCAACAAATGAGCGACGGCTCGCGAATCGTATAAACAAAGTCCCGTATGCGTTCATATACCATTCATTTCATTGCGATGAAACTTTTGTGAGTTGTTCAGCACGCTCCCATGATTTTTTGAGATAGTAAATAAATTTTATAATAGTTTAGAGGTGGTTAACGGAAAAAGAAAAAAAATATTGGGAATCCAAAAGCACTTCAACAAAGTTACAACGCCAACACTTTCTTTGATTAGCATTGCAACGCATTCCGGGTACAGCTAGTACTGAATAAAATGCCATTTAGCTCAAAGGAGAGGCTAATGTACCATACACTCGTTTATTAATAAAATCACAGCCCCAGCATCGCACATAAATAGAAGACATTAGGAAAAGAAGAATAGATACACGTTGTCATCAACCACAGCCTTCTCAATGCCTCTGTACGGTACTGTCCTCTTGTGGGTTACGTGGGTAATATTGTTCCAAACATACCGCTGTGTAAATACCTGGCCTCCTGAAGTATGGCAATTTTGTAATACCGGTTGTTCAACTATTAGCCACGATTGCAGTCCGATTAGCTTTAAACACTGCCAGCTGGATCGCCTCCCTCCTAGCTACTTTAAACTGCCTGCTCATTGAACACCCAGAGGCGTACATGATAAATAGTAATTCACTGCTAGGTAGCAGCACCAACCTACTGTGATCGGCGCTGATTTTTAAAGAAGATACCCAAAACGAAGGATTCTTGGGTTTGGAGGCTTAATATCGAGATTAACGGACGTGAATGCATTACAATATGTTAGTAGTTTTGTTATTCGATCATCATAAGGTATATAATATTGATTTTGTCACTTACTGGCTAATTATCAATATAAAAGAAAACAAACAATACATGGTGGTAGAGGTGATTTATTTAGGGATGAGGACAAAGAGTTATAAATATACCCATACATTTATGAGAAAGTAGGCTATATGATCTTTGCTGAACATCTTGTTTAATGTATATTTGTTTATACATAAAAAAATCAACCCCCAGTGATCAGGATCTAATGCTGAATACTTGACGGTCGAATGCGTAATCCTAAATTACTCATAATTAATAGTTATTACATATAGGCTAACTAATACGTGCATTTTTAGGAGTGTTTACTTATTTATTTTTATTTATTTGGGTAAATTTGTGTTGACCGACTGAAGAGTTACAACTGACAGTTTGCATAGGCAACACGGAAAAACCAGCTTCAAAATTTACATATCAAAACCACTCCAGTCAAATCGCATCCCCAGCCTTGACAGCGGCATTTCCTTGTTCATTTCCGCATTTACAGTCCTCGTACGGATTATATACAGGATGTAATTGATATAATGGAAGTCCGTTACACTTCCTTGGTAAAACATTTGTCACCTATCGCTAAATTGAAAATTAATCATTAAAAAGTCAATGTTTTTAGGTATTTCAGAAACTCTTCACGCAGAAAACAGGCTGGGGGAAATGAGGCGTGGCGACTTGGGGCGACGCGCGGTGGGGTAGCGGAGCATTGACCTTCCGGTTGAGGGGTGTTATCAGCTGTTATGAGGGTAACACTACCCGTCTCGTAAGAATATTTGTATTGCTGTCGTTCTTGTTGTTGTTGTTGTTGTTGAAATCGCACGCAATGGCTTGGGACGTTAGGACCGGCAGTATTGTGTAGCCTACTTTGTAAGTGAAGAACTCATTGATTGATGTCCATGTTAGTTATAAAATAATTTCGATAATCAGCCCTGGTGTGTCATTGGCGTTCGGCACGTTAATGAAATACAGTGCGACAAAATTCCGACATCCTGTAGTCTGTTCAGAACTAGCATTTAAGACGGAAGTGAAATATTTGATGTTTTGTTTGAGAGGCTTGGCGATTTTGTTCATTTAGCCCCATGTAGTTGGGTGTAGGTAGAATTTGCCTGATAACCTGTGTTTTTGTGGTTTCTGTAGTAATGTGGGTATTTGAAATGCAGGTGAGGATTGGGAAGAAAACGGCCGTGGCTTTATGTTAGGAACCATCCAGGTATTTGCCTGGGGTAGAAGTGGGAAACCATGGAAACTACTTCCAAGATTAAATACTATTACGGTACCACATGTGCGTAATAATAGTAATAATAATAACAATAAGGCAAATATAGCGAGTTGGTCGGCCCTATCAAAAGGTAATGGCATGTAGAACGGGTAAAGACCATACCTATCATTTTCTCAAGTACGGGCGTGATCCCAAGTGCCTTGCTCCAAGGCCTTAAATAACTGGATCTGGATACTCAAGTGTACAAACTAATGCAGAAGGCAGTAGTTCTCTCAACAACTCGAATCGTCTGGAAGTTCATGGGTAGCGATTTCGACTTTCCAGCTTAGAAGTGGCTGTTTCAGCAACTATACTTAGGTTCCCTGAGTCCCGTATAGTTATGTTGTGATGAAACAATAATAATAATAATTAAATGATAGCGAGGCTGTGTAGCTCAGGTAATGGAGTGTTATCCTTCTCGAGGGTTCGATCTAGGCTCAGTCATGAAGGTGAACAAATACGACAACCTTATGCCGATGGATGTAATGGCTCGTACATGAAATTCTGTGAACACAACATTCCGGAATCTCGACATCCCCCCAAAAAATAAAAATAGTGTTTCTAACAAGATGTTATTCCTATTAAACTATTAAACAAATTATTAGAGATTAGGCCTATATCTTTACTGAATGTTAATGATTTTTAAGTAGGGTTCCATTTGTTTAGGATTTTCAGTAAATAAGTATTTTTGGTAACAATGGTGATAGAAGAGACTTGCAAGCTTGTAGTGATGGTTGTTGTTAATTTATTTTGGGGGCTTGGGACATTTGCTTAACAGCCCCACGTAGCTGGGTGAGTGTTAGATTTGACTGATAAACTGTGTTCCTCTGGTGACTGTAGTAGTATGTGTAGCTGTAGTTATTAGGGTCACGAATGAGTTTGGTGCCCCGGGACTCCAAGTACCATACTATCCCGCGATGTGCTTGGAAAGCGCGTGGAAGAAGCCGGGGAAATCCAAGCTCAGGATAGCCACTGTCGGTGCGGAGTTCGGACCTCCAATCACTGGACTTGCTGCGATCGTGGTGCATGATTAAACGTGCATGCCTACATCGCGGGGGTAGGAAAGAAAGCAGCCGTGGTCTTATGAAGGGACATCCCAACTTTGGCCTCGTGGGATGCCCCAGGAAATTTTGTGGCTGCAGATGGTGGGAAGTAAGGAAGCTTGTGGTTTTACATGACCGTACATATCGTGATCATTAGCTACTGGACCTCCTTTTTATGTGGAATCCGAACCACTGGACTTGGCATTTCACTTCAAAAATCTCACATGCATAGACCGGGAATCAAACTCGGTCCGCCGTGGTGAGAGGCCAACAGCAGTACCGCTGCGCCATCACACCCCGACTTGCAAATTGGCCGGTAATGGTAAGCTGTCTCAACACTATCACCACATGTAGATGATGATAAAAAAAAAATAGTCTAATAATCTATATATCTAAAGCTCAATGTTTGTCTGTCTGTCTGTCTGTCTGTCTGTTATGTATACAAATCCACACCGTTTCACCGATCTGAACCAAAATTTGTATACTTACCCTTCGGATCCCTGCGGGTAACCCTGTCCACTTGAAATTTCCGACAGACCACCCCATTCCCTGCATTTAGGCCCTTTGTCCCAAATCTACACCGTTTCACCGATCTCAACCAAAATTTGTATACTTACCCTATGTAACCCTGTGAATAACACTGTCCACTTAAAATTTCGGACAGACCACCCCATTTCCTGCATTTAGGCCCTTTGGCAAACTTCTACACCGTTTCACCGATCCGAACCAAAATTTGTATACTTACCCTTTGCAACCCTGCGGGTAACCCTGTCCACTTGAAATTTCGGACAGACCAACCCAATCGTTGCATTTAGGCCCTTTGGTCCAAATCTACACCGTTTTACCGATCAGAACCAAAATGTGTATACTTGCCCTTTGCAACCCTGCGGGTAACCCTGTCCATTTGAAATTTCAGACAGTCCAACCCAATCTCTGCATTTAGGCCCTTTGGTCCAAATCTACATCGTTTCACCGATCAGAACCAAAATTTGTATACTTACCCTTTGGTACCCTGCGAGTAACACTGTCTGCTTGAAATTGCGGACAGACCACTCCATTCCCGGAAAGTGGACAGGGTCCGTCCCAAAGGCAATGGAAAAAAGGGGTAAAACCGGACCCGCTCAGGAAACCTTCAGGGTTGCCAGCTCCTGAACTCACCAGCCATGAGCCCTTGAGGATGTAGCACTATCCAGGGTGCACCAGGGCTACACACACCCTGCCTCCTTGAGGGTCTTGAGCAGAAGATATGAGATATTAAGAAAAGAATGAGGCTATCAGGAATGATTAGACAAGGGCCAATTAAGGCGGGAAAGTGAAAGAGTCGCTAGGCCTCGGATAACCTGATACCATCGGGGTCGGAAGAGAACGAGAGTTTGACCAAGGGAGGCTGACAGGAAAGAGAACTGAAAGGTGCCCGGCACCAGTAAGTAGAAGCAATGCCGGACTCAGCTGGGGTCCCGTGGTCGCAAACCCACGTCCCACAAGTTGTGACCCTGGTGGGTGGAGGGGGGAAGAGGGGGGCAGGGGTGAGAATAGCTTGCTCATTCATCGCGAGGTTACATGAGAAAAATGTCCAGACCCCGCCGTGTTACCTGTTATTGCTGACTATGCTGATGTTCATACAGGGTCTTGGCTCAAACCGCTGTAGTGTTACGAAAGAATGAGTGATTCACCGGTCAATGTGAATAGGACCGGGAACCCCCCCCCCCGAACGTCTGTCATCATATATCGTCATCATCTACGATATTCTCAGCTACGTGCAGCTTGGACCCGAGCAGTACTCGATAAGCTCTTTCACTACACGCATCGAGTATAGGCCTAAGCCAGAATATAACGTTCAGACTTTGGAAGACATCGAAGGTAGTAATCTGAATTACCTATATCAGATTTAAAATTACACCATGTTCGTTTAGTAGTCATCTTTCATTACCTTATTATTATCATAAGGGCAAATGACCTAGATGTTACACCCTTTATACCACTAATCACCACACACAATACGTCTTCATCGCCTGTGAATTTTGAAATATTTCTTTCTATCACGGTAGTTTGTAAGTTTGTCGTGTCAATTCAACAGTAGTTTTCATTAACATCCTCATCAAAAGGGCAAATGACCTAGATGTTACGTCCATTATACAACTAAGTAACACCACAGTCTTCATCGCCTGTGATTTTTAAAATGTGTATTTCCATTAGTTTGTAAGTTTGATATATCCGTTCAGTAGTAGTCGTCTTCATTATCATCCTCATCAAAGGGGCAAATGACCTAGATGTTACGTCCATTATACTACTAAGCAACACCAGAGTCTACCTAGCCTGTGATTTTAAAAATGTGTATTTCCTTTAGTTTGCAAGTTTGATATACCCGTTCAGTAGTAATCGTCTTCATTATCATCCTCATCAAAGGGCCAAATGACCTAGATGTTACGTCCATTATACTACTAAGCAACACCAGAGTCTACCTAGCCTGTGATTTTAAAAATATGTATTTCCATTAGTTTGTAAGTTTGATATACCCGTTCAGTAGTAGTCGTCTTCATTATCATCCTCATCAAAGGGGCAAATGACCTAGATGTTACGTCCATTATACTACTAAGCAACACCAGAGTCTACCAAGCCTGTGATTTTAAAAATACGTATTTCCATTAGTTTGTAAGTTTGATATACCCGTTCAGTAGTAGTAGTAGTAGTCTTCATTGTGATCCTCATCAAAAGGGCAAATGACCTCTCATTCCTTTAAAGTATCAATTATTCCCATCCGTTGATAAGTTACATGTGCCAGTAGTCGCTTCTATGTTCATCATCACTATGTAGAAGATGTTTTGCGTCAGAAGAAAAGACAACTGGATGCTCAGGAACGTTAACGATATATCGACTGCGAAATCTGGAAGCTTCTCTTTGAGGAATTGCTTCAGACATTTATCGTACAGTTTAAACCTTAACAAGACGAAACTTTTCACCAGATAGCGATCTAAGTGGGAGCTCTTTGGCAAAAAATAATCAAGTCTTTCCCGAAATGTGAGTCCTAAAAATAACTTTTTCTATTATTTTCTAAGTTTCATATGTCAGTTATGTAGTAATTTTCAATATCATCCTGATCAGTAGGGCAAATTACCTAGATGTTACGCCCTCAACGTCATTTGGGGTAAATGACCTAGATTTTAAGTCCATTATATTTCTAATCACCACCACATAAAGTCTTCTACGACTGAGATGTCACGAATTCTGGGACCGCTAACGACATATCTCGACTCGGACTGAAGACAAATATCACGAGAATGATCATTATTTTACAGAGCCTTCCCATAGTGACTTAAGTATAAACATTGTCACTGGGTTTGATAATGTAAGAAATGAATACATAAATAAATATAATTTATGACGTTGAGTGTTAAGGAGACTGAAATATTATCATCTTTCCACCGGGCGAAGCCGGGTACTACTGCTAGTAATAATAATAATAAGAGTCAGTATTTGTATCTAAGGCGGTAAAGTGCTAACCTTCCTGAGGGTGCGATCTACGTTCAGTCATGTAGTAAATGAATGTGATCTAATACGATCATGTCCATGGATTTCATGGCACATACAGGAAATCCTGCGTACATAAAAGTCTGGCAACTCGACATTCCAAAAAAAGCATACAAGAAGCCAGTGTGTCTAAAAGTCTATTAATACTATTATTAGTAGGTCTAGTAGTAGCCTACTATAATAATAATAATAATAATAATAATAATAATAATAATAATAATAATAATAATAGACTAATAATATTTTTATTACAGTTGTTGCACTGTCTTCACACAAAGATATACCAACAGTTCCTAAAATTATTTCACCAAATCTTTAGGATTTCCATTTTCTATGCATAGGCCATGAGGCTGGCAGAATCCTAAACAGATCCACCATCACTAGTCATGTAGCCACTCCCCATAAAGGTGTGAATCAGCTGTTCATAGGCTCTGTTTGTGTATTTCAATGCCATTGGCAGACAAGGTGAGTAGGTCACTCGACTTCAGACTCTTGTCAACATTCCTCAGCGTAGGAGGGGAGGGAGACGGGGAGAAGTCAACTGTGCTGCTGAGGGGAACGCAGCCTAAGCCCTTTTCCAAGACATTGACCGACGATTTTTGTGATTTAATTCCACCTACACTAATTAAGATACGACTAAATTTCATGAAGATATGTGCTTAGAATAGTCGCTTCTATCACCAGTGTAATGGACTTCCATCTTATCAAATACACCCTGTATATCTCAGCCGGTGAGCAATCGTTGCATTTCCGAGAATTCGAACCGTCAACTCCCTTACGCCTATTCACGTGACATTGCCCCACATCGTGGGGATCGGGAGTTCTGAAGGCCGACTTAGCTTAATGCACTTGCCACAATATTGTCCGTGTATGTAATTCTGCCAATTTGAGAAATGTTTTTGTTGTGGCAAGTACAGTCGATGTACCATCCAAGACCAACTACAATACTCAGACCTTAATGCAGGTATCGAAAGTGTGAAAATGGCGTATGCTGAAGCCCCGGCATATTGTTTGTTTACATTCGTTGCTGGGATACAATATTAGCTTTGATTAGCTTCGTTTGATGAAAGTTGGGATAAACTATTGCTCATCTGTAATTTGTAGTGTCTTCAGTATGTCTGTAAAGTCCAGTTCGCGTTTATGTACTGCAATCGTGTATAAATATGACGTGATAATACGCTTATTATGGACTAGTTCGTTTGTGTGATGATTGTTCAGTTGACTGATGGCATTGTGTCATTTACTGCAGATGTTGAAGTACCCAAGACTAAAGCATTAATAGAAGTGTCTCAAGAATATACACCGCAATGACTTGCTAGTTAGTGACAATATAATAATAGCTTAGTACACTTCAGTACCGGTAGTGTCGAACTTAAGTACGTAAAGGGAAAACGCAATGATCATCTACGGCAAGACTAAACTGTTGACGTTATCTTGAACGCTCAGCTTCATGTGTCTCCGTAAATCCTTACCAGTCTGGCAGTCTGCCTTGTATACACGCCAAATACTACAGTGAACTTCTGTTTTATTGGTTAAGGAAGATGTTTCCCCTGTGCCAAACAGTGAACTCATTGTGTTCCGTCATTATTCATACTTTTGTGATTCTTACAGCTTGCAAGTTATTTTTTATTATGATGTGTGTAGACAAATAAAGTGTTGTGAGTAACTTGCCAATTATGTACTTTTATTACAAGATGGTGTGCCGCGATAATTCCGTAAGAAGGAGATGGTGCTTTCCTACCTACATTACTTTACTAAATCAACTATTTCCAGCGTACAACTATTCCAAACGGTATCAGCGAGTGTTTAATAGGTTAGATGGTAACATATCGCGTCTTTTGTGTGTGGTAATCTCCATAATTATGTTCAGATATCCGCACGACGACTTCTTTTCATATTTCAATCAACTAATTCGGTGTGATGTTTTACCCGAGATTTTAGACAATTCCACGAGATGTCTTAATTGAATCGTATCTCTATAGCGTTGGTTCGATTATTTCAGGCAACTATTCTCATTCCGATTGTGTACACAAATACTCTGCATGTGCTGGGACAGCACTTCAGTAACCGGGTACTTTCTTCTCTCCTACTTCAGAATCTGTTTGATTTTATGCTAATAATATTAATCTATAATTAATGAACTTAAATACAAATCGTGATAACTCGCCAAAAAGCTTCTTATTCAACCACAGAAACAGTGAGACTATTGTAACTGCCCCTTGGGTGAAGACGAAGAAACCTATAATTCGAGGCCAGCACTATAGATAAATTAATTCAGGTAAGTCTAAATTATTGATGCATATTTCTTCGGAACCTAGTCTCATCTTGTGATATCTTTTTATGCTCTTAGGTGAGTAAAAATAATAATTTACACGAACTGTGACAAGCCCGATGACATGATCTTAGCTATTAGTAGGGCAGCCGTCGCCGCCATGTTTTTTCTAGATTAAGGTCTGAGTATTGTAGTTGGTCTTGTACCATCCCCGGAAGGAAGTGGTGACATAGCTCACTGGCATTGTTATAACACAGGCACAGAACTTTTACACTCATGCAAATATGCAAAGTAAGGCAAAGGGAATACGGTCCATCAAAGAGATTTCCTGGAATGAGAATATTAATTTTGAACGTTTTGTTAAAAGGGCGATACATATTTCAGGATTATAGGCCTAATTTGAATTGCTGGTCTGGCAAGCAGAGTCAATGTCCGATACGTTTACTTGCTCAGTATGGATGCCCGAACACAGGAAAATCCTTCATCTTATAAATTCATTTTCAAAATGCATTTGCATGTGATTTAAAATCTCGGTTGGTTGGTTCCTCAGTTCAGGGGCTGCGACAACGCGGTCATGTAACCCCGTGTACTTTGGGTGTGTGTAGAATCTGTCTGACAACCGGTGTTAATTGTGATGGCTGTATTAGTGTGTGTTATCTATAATTCAGGTAAGGACTGCAGACGATCAATTTCAAGTAGTTCCTACTTTTGCTACCTAATGCTACCGTCAACGACACCTAGCTGTGAACTTGGCTACTGTATGCCACCACAACCAGCACCTGGCAGCGAACGTTAAACTTAATCTAATCAAACCTACAAATTTAGCTTCACTCAATCTATGACATGGTCCCTCCGACTTTACCTCCCCTCCGAAGGAAGGCTTATTGAGGGATTTCTATCGCTCTTATAAATCCGTCGACTTCGGCCGGGTTTGAACCTGCGATCTTGTGCATAGAAGCTGAGCATGCTACCAACTACACCATCGTAGCCGCTATTTAAAATCTCTAACATCAAATATAGATTTAGGTTTTTTAAAGCCTTTGTCTGAAGCATGGCGCTCTATGGAAGTGAAACTTGGACTGTTGGCGCAGTAGAAAAGAGAAGAATAGAAGCGTTTGAAATGTGGTGTTACTGGAACATGATGAGGTTCATATGAGTAGGTAGAGTAACAAATGAAGAGGTATTAAGACGAGTGGGAGAGGAGAGATGTTTCTGGTGACTGCTAATGAAGAGAAGAGATGGGTTGGTAAGACATATACTAAGAAACCCGGGAATAGCAAAGTTAGTTATTGAAGGAAGGTTAAGAACTGCAGGGTTAGACCAAGGTTAGAATATGTTAAACAGATTGCCGCGGATGTAGCGTGAGGTAGCTATGTAGATATGAAACGATTAGCTCAGGACAGGGAATGCTGTATCTATTCAGTCAAAATACTCAAACAACAACAGCAACAGGTTAATAATGGCATTTATTATTATTATTATTGGTATTCTCCCCGAAGGCAGGTCCGTGCCACCGAAGAGAATATCCTCAGCCGGAGATTACGTGCGGTAGGGTGTCCAGGGCCTTTCCACTCCTCTTTTTCCCGCCAACAGTGCGTTGTCCCAAAGAACCGGCATTCCATCCAAGGTACAACCACGCCAAATGCTGCTTAACTGCGGAGTTCTCATGGGTTCCGGCGTTTCAACGTGGTCAGGCCGTTGGTTAAGACTGGCATATGTGAGTATTTATTTGTAATAAGTTGCATCGTGTGTAAGAGAGGGCCTTGAGCCCTAATTTCACCACAATGAAGCCATCAACAACAACAAATTGAAAAAACATCTCACTATGTTAGTTCGTATGATCTAGGTGGTCATCTGTCGTGCAAAGGCGATCAACTCATTTTCCTCACCGCTACACCAAACAGAGGAGTGGAGTTGCTCCATCCTGTGCGTTTATGTGTGAACAGGCAGGTTATATTTATTTATCGTATGGCTTTTAGTACCAGGGTGTCCGAGGAGATGTTCGGCTCGCCTGAGGCTGTAGCTGCTTCAAGCGGACACACATAGGGTGAGCTACAAGTTCCGTTCAATTTTAAGTAGTTCCAACTTTCGCTACCAGATGTCAATGATACCTAGTTGTGAACGTTGGAACTTTGAAAGAGCGTTCCATCGAAATCTATGCTAGAAATTTAGCTTCACGCAAGTTTAGTCTGTGGAAAGATCTTTTACATGCCATAAATCTATGACATGGGACCGTCTGCTATACTTCCCCTTCGATGGAAGGCATACTGAAGGATTATACCGCTCTTAAAAATTCCTACGACTTCGGCCGGGTTTGAACCCGCTATCTTGGGCGCAGCAGCTCAGCATGCTACCAACTACGCCACCGAAGCCGCTAACAGGTAGGTATTGAACACTGAGAAAGAAATTTTGACGAAAAATAAGTCTACTGTATTCCAACTTGTAAGACAATCGACCCTTTGAATGTCATTTTGAAGCAATATCCTGTAAGATGATCGATAACGAGTGCCTTTACACTTGACATTATTTCCTGATTCTACTCTCGGCTTAACTTAAACGCTTTTTAATGTGAGTGTACCAGTTTTCCCTATCAAACCTCGTTAAGTCTTATTTGTTCAAGAAATTATCGATCTAAAATTAATTGACCACTTTGCAGAAAATACAATTTGTTTAAGAAGAGGCCGGTGAGCCGCAGCTGGTATGAGTTGCTCTCTTTAAGGCAGAGAACGTTTAGTACCGCGGTTATAATCGCCGGTTATTTTCGATAGCCCTATTAATAAGATTGTTAGATTTTCTTCACTTGACAGACTAAACTTACATTTAAGGGCTCTTCAGTACTGTCCCTACTCAACATTTTAAACAGAGACCGTCCTTCAAGAGTCATTTAATACCTTCACAACCAACATCAGTGGACCACTTAAAGTCTTCATGCATACCTCAACATGTAAATGAGAAGACCAGCCACTGCTGCCGTTGTTGTTCTATCATTTAGAGGCCCAGGAAATTGTGATCATCAGCTCTCCTTACTTGAGTGTGTGTATGGAATCCAGTGGTGGCCCGTAATAAGTTTGCAGTGTTGTACAGCAATCGGATAAATAATCATAAAAATAATAATAATAAAAAATATATATAAGAGCCTTACTCAAATTTCGTGGTGAATTGTCCGAAGCCTTTGCAATTAAGACTGGCTGTAGACAAGGTGATCTGGGATCACCGATGCTGTTCAACTGTGTCTTGGAAAAAAATATAAGAGAATGCTTAACAATCTTACCAAATAATTATGGTATTCGAATTTGGTTATAAAAAAGAAGACCTGAATATAAACTGTCTCGCTTTTGCAGATGACATTGCTTTGTTCGCTAATACAATGGAAGAGGCCACTGACCAACTTAATAAACTACAAACCATAGCTGCTAAATCTGGACTTTAAGTGGCCTTCCATAAAACTAATTTTATCACAAATGTCAATGATGCCTCAAAATTTATCACGATTGGTCTGCAAAAAATCAAAAAAGTCCGAAAATTTAAATACCTAGGGGAAGGGATTACCCCTAATAATTCAGAAATAGCTGCCATTGAGAGCAGATGTAACAAATTGGAAGGTGCCTTTCAAACCTGCAAAAACATTTACAAAAGTAAAAGCTTTTCCCGGAATGTCAAACTTTGTCATTATAACACAGTAATTAGGCCGTCAGCACTGTATGCCGCAGAATGATTACAGCTGACAAACAAAGGTCCATTGAGAAAATTAGAACTTAAGGATCGGAAAATTCTAAGGAAAATATTAGGACCTGTTAATAATAATGGTACTTACAGAAGAAGACATAACAATGAATTATTTGAACATATAGAAGATTTGGTGAGTGTGATGAGAAAAAGGAGAATGTCTTTCTTTGGACATTTGGAGCGGATGGAGCATCATCGACTTTCATATCGAATCCACTCATCAATATCTAAAAAAAATCCTATTGTAAATGGTCGATGCAAGTTAAAAATGACCTAACAGACGCTCGAATCAATCAAGCTCTGGTTTGGGATAGGAACCTGTTCAGAAAGGCGGTTAAATCAACCAGTAATCTACACCCTTTAACATCTGTGATGCCTCGCCCTCACTGCAAGTGGACGGAAGAAAGGAGAGCAGAACATTCGTCAAGAATGAAGATCTACTGGCAGACAAAAAAAACAAGCATTACAGTGATCATATGAGTGAAGAACATCGTGGTCCATTGATGGCCGAAACGTCTCAAAAAATAAAATATAAGAGCCTTACAGTAGTCGCATATGATGTGTAACATCTAACATAGAAGAAACATCACATGAAATTGTTGATACACCGGTATTGTATGTCTACCCCTTATTATTCCCGTTTTCCTACGGGGTCGGGGATGAGATGCGATGGAAGTATTTGTTGCGGGTGGTTTTTACGACCGGATGCCCATCCTGACGCCAACCTTACGAGAGGAGTTAATGAGAGATGAAATGAATGATGGTGAATGAAACTGGGCAAGGATGTGGAAGGAAGCGGCCGTGGCCTGTCAGCATTTGCCTGGAGTTGAAAATGGGAAACCACGGAAAGCCATTTCAAGGACGGCAAATTGTTGATACATCTGTATTTTATAATATTGTTGGCACAAATATTAATCTATTGTAAAATGTAGTGTTTTACAGATATTGTAGTTAATAATACGGAACTCATTTTATTAGAGGTTTTGCACCTTCCACCAGTACTAGCCTATATAAAGAATACGATATGGATCAACTAGATTAATAGACGCGACACCGCTCATAATCTTAAATTCCCTATAAATAGGCCAACCTGTGAGTAAATGCAATGTGCACAGCAGTAGATCATGAAAGGCTTGCGAAGTTCCCGGACCTCTTGATTCACAGACCAACACGTAATTTCATATGGATTCTGTTAAAATTAATCATATTGATACGATAAATAATGTTTAAAACGATAATCTGGTAGCAAAACTATCTAACGCGTCCGGGATTCGAACCCGAGATCTCTAGATTCACAGTCAATGACGTTAACACCCCGGATATTTCGACCACGCGAATATTAGGTACAAGATGGTGACTTATATTCACGTACCAATAATACTGCATCACGGAATTAAGTTTCATTTATATTTTGCTTGCTTCGATAATGTTCCTGCGCGAAATTGAGTTAAAATGCCTTATGAATAGGCCCACTTGTGAGTAAAGAGACTGTGTTCATCATTAGTTCATGAAGGCTTTCCTAGGTCCCGTATAAACACGATGATATATATTATATTGATGAGTGCATTGCCGTTATGCGGGTTAATATTTGAATAGCCATTGTGCAGAAACAAAATACCGGAATTGCCGACTACTTACAATGCGTCATATTGAAGCATATAATAATTTAAATACTGATACGAAGACTTCGACTAAGTGCCATGTGCTTTGTGTTCAATCAGTTGACACCAGAGTTCGCATGAGCGTTTACCGTCAAAATGAATGTGTTCAGCAATGCGATCCAGCTGGGAGTGCGTGTTACACTTCCGTTCAATCCACCACTGCCAGCTGGATCGTCCGATCCACTTCCGTCCCAATTTTTAAAATCACTCCCACCAAAATATCCAGCTACCGAGTGGAAAGATGTTACACATAAATAATAACACCAGCATACGGAGAAAATCTCAGACACATTTAGGAAAAGTCGATTGAAATTTTACGGGCATATCCTCAGGATGGGCAATCAGAGACTGGCCAAGAAGATTCTTAGCCTTGTCAATGAAAGTTAAAATCACCTGGTTGCTTGAAGTTGGAAAAGATCCTCAGGAAGTAGGCATCACAAATGGCATTGTACTAGACAGACCTAAGTTCAGAGAATTAGTCGACAGTCACCGCTTTGCAGACCATCCAAGCATTAGGGGCTGCGATAACGTGGTCATGTAGCCCCGTGTACTTTGGGTGTGTGTTGAATCTGTCTGATAGCCGGTGCTAATTGTGATGACTGTATTAGTGTGTGTTATCTGTTCTTAATTCAAGTTAGGACTGCAGACTATAATTTCAAGTAGTTCCTACTTTCACTACAATATGCTACCGTCCTCGACACCTAGCTGTGATCTTGGCTACTACTAGATGCCATCGCATCCAGTGCCTGGTGGCGAACGTTGGAACTTAAGAGCATTAATCGAACCTAAAGTACAAATTTTGCTTCTCACAAGTTTAGTTAGTGGAAGGTCCTTTTACATGCCATAAATCTATGACATGGGCCCGCCGGCTTTACTTCCCCTCCGAAGGATGGCATACTGAGGGATTTTTAACGCTCTTAAAAATCCGACTATTTCGGCCAGGTTTGAACCCGTGACCTTGGGAATAGAAGCTCAGCATGTTACCAACTACGTCACCGAAGCCGCCAGTGTATTAATTAATCTGAAGTAATTCTTTTCAGGTGTAGGAAATAACACCCATAACAATTTGTGCACAATCGTGTTGACTGCAAATCATTTATATTTCTTAAAGCAACAACAATAAAGTGATTTTCTTCTGAAATTTACAAAAAGTTAGTTCATTGGGTCATATTGTGCTGCAAGTCAAGGTTTGGATACCCCTACTTTAGAATGTGACAATCGGCATTTTCACTCCAGTAGCGCTTCCTCACAAGACTCCCGAGACGTGGACTTGGCATAGTAACCTAACACTATAAGTACAATACATGGCCCATCAATGCCTTCTACTGTAGATGACAATGATGGGGACAAAACATGAAATAGCAATCATCTTAAAATCGAAGACGGAGACTTTTGCTTCGAAGCCAAGAGATTATAAAAGTAGTTTGGCTCAGGCAAGGAAAACATTTCTACAGAAAAGGGATCTGTTGACATGGAATATAGATTTAGGTATTGTAAAGTATTTTTTGAAAGCCTTTGACTGGATCGTGGCGCTCTATGGAAGTGGAACGTGGACTGTTGGCGCAGCAGAAAAGAGGAGAATAGATGCATTTGAAATGTGGTGTTACAGGAGAATGATGAAGATTAGATGGGTGGATAAAGAAACAAGGCAAGGAAAACATTTCTACAGAAAAGGGATCTGTTGACATGGAATATAGATTTAGGCATTGTAAAGTATTTTTTGAAAGCCTTTGACTGGAGCGTGGCGCTCTATGGAAGTGGAACTTGGACTGTTGGCGCAGCAGAAAAGAGGAGAATAGATGCATTTGAAATGTGGTGTTACAGGAGAATGATGAAGATTAGATGGGTGGATAAAGAAACAAATGAACAGGTACGTATTAAGACGAGTGGGAGAGGAGATGTGCTTCTGGTGTTGTTGTTTGAGTCTTCAGTACTTCAACTGGTTTCATGCAATTCTCCACGCTCCCTGTCCTGAGTTAATCGTCTCATCTCTACACAGCTACCACACCTTACATCCGAGGAATTCTGTTTAACAAATTCTAACCTTGGTCTACCCCTACAGTTCTTATTCCTTTTATAACTAAGTTTGTTATTCCTGGGTGCCTAAGTACCGTATGTGTCCTACCAACTTATATCTTCTCTTCATTAGCAACGCCAAAAACATCTCTCCTCTCCCACTCGTCTTAATCCCTCTTCATTCGTAACCCTATCTACCCATCTGATCTTCTTCATTCTCCAGTACCACCACATTTCAAACGCTTCAATTCTCCTCTTTTCTAACAGTCACGTTTCACTTCCTTAGAGTGCCACGCTCCAGACAAAGGCCTTCAAAAATGACTTCCTAAAACCTAAATCTGCCGCCCCTTGGTGTTGAGGTAGCGCGCCTGCCTCTCACCCGGAGGCCCCGGGTTCGATTCCCGGCTCCATCATTGATTTTAGAAACTGACGTTTGGCTTGGAACGGGTTGTATTCAGCCTCGTGAGGAAAATTGAGTAGCTGTCTGACGGTCAGGGAGCGCCCAGGTCACGAAAACCAAGATTATCGGCCGAGGGGGCCCGACGCGCTGACCACGTGTCGACCCAATATCTGCAGGCGAAATGGCTGCGCAGTGGTCGCTTGGTAGGCCTAGGCCCTCGAGGGGCTGTAGTGCCAGGGGTTATTATATAATACCTAAATATATATGAGTTGTCAACAGATTCCTTTTCTGTAGAAATGCTTTCCTTGCCTGTGCCAACCTACTTTTTATATGCTCCTTGCTTCGTCCATCACAGGCTATTTTGCTTCCTAAGTAACAGAAGTCACCTACTTCCTTTATATTTTCACCTGCCAATTCGATATCCACAGGGCTTTCTGATTTCTTTCGACTGCATTCCAATATTTTTGTTTTACATTTATTAATTTTCATCATGAATTCTTTCCTCAAGACAGAATCCATACCATTTAAAAGCTCATTCGGATCTTCTTGTGTGTCGGCTAAGATGACGATGTCATCAGCAAATCTCAGAGTTGGAATTATTTGTCCTTAAATCTTATACTCCTTCTTTGAATTTTTCTCCAATTTTCTTCATTGCTTGTTCAATGTATGAATTGAAAATTATGGGTGATAAGTTACAGCCTTGCCTTTCACCTTTCTGAATACCAGCTTCTCTCTCATCTCCTTCAGCTCGAATGAATGCTGTCTGGTGTCTGTATAGATTGTAGATCACCCTCCTATCCCTGTACTTTATTCCAATCGATTTCAAAATGTCAAACAATTTAGCCCAATCAACGTTATCAAAAGCCTTTAATAAGTCTATAAATGCCTTGAACGTTCTCTTATCGTTCCTTATTCTAGTTTCCAAAATCAGCCTCAGACTTAGTACAGCTTCCCTTGTTCCTACAATTCTCCTGAAACCAAACTGGTCTTCACCCAACTCCGCTCCTGGGGCCGATAACCTCGATGTTAGGCCCCTTAAAACAACAATTATCATCATTATCATCAACTCTGCTCCTATCTGGCTTTCCATCCTCTTGCAAATTATTCTAGACAGGATCTTTGAAGCTGATTGTACAGTAATCTTCACATTTGTCAGCTCTTACTTTCTTCGGTATAGGGATGATAACATTCTTCTTCAATCAGAGGGCACCTCCTCACCTGTCTCATAAATCCTACATACCAAGTGAAATTACCTGATCAGACCATCATCATCTATGCAGCGTAGCAACTCAATCGGTATATCATCTATGCCTGGTGCTTTGTTCCTGCTTAAGTCTTCCAATGCTCTGTCAAATTCTGATCTCAATATTAAATCTCCTTTCTCATCCTCAACAATTTCCTCTTCCCTTTCCATAACCTGATTCTCAATCTCCTTTCCAGGGGCAGATGACCTCGTAGTTCCGCCCCTTGAAACCTCAACTAACTAACTAACTAACTAACTAACTGACTAACTAATCTCCTTTCCCTTATACAAACCCTCGATGTAACCTTTCCATCTCTCAACACTTGCTTCCCTGTCTGATAGAGGTTTTCCATCTGAGTCCTTAACATAAAAGCACTTACTTTTCCTTTCCCCAAAAGTACGCTTAATCCTTCGATAAGCTGTATCTATCTTTCCTAATTTCAGACAATTTTTATACCTGAACATTTATCTTACAAACATTCTTCTTTTGCTTCCTTGCACTTCTTGTTAACCTCATTTCACAGTCGTCTGTATTCTGCTTTTCCCCTTTCATCTCTTTCATTCCTGTACTTCAGCCATTCGTCCATCAATTCTAGTAGATCCTGCATGATCTACGGTTATCTAACTCTTCTTTCTTTCCTACCAATGTTCTATTCTGCGGATTTTGTTATTTCTTCCTTCAAAAGTGTCCATTCCTCTGCAATTTTAGCTTGTTCATGGTTTTAATTAGTCCTTCCTTCATACTCGTCTTTAATCATTTGTTCAGGTCCTTCGCCTTCAGTCTGTCCACAATTTTGGCTTTTGACTTTTCTTCAATTTCTTCAACTTAAGTCTGCATTTCATAAAAGCAAGATTGTGGTGAGAGGTTATGTTAGGACCGGGATATGTTTTTCAATCCAAAATATGGTTTCGAAATCTCTGCTTGACCATAATGAAGTCGATTTGGTAACGCCCTGTATCTCCTGGTCTCATCCATGTGTATATTCTTCTATTGTGGTTTCTGAATAAGTTGTTAGCTATGACCAACTCATGCTCGGTGCAGAATTCCATCAGCCTGCTTCCTCGATCATTTCTTTCACCTAATCCTAATTCCCCGACTATTTACCCTTCTCTTCCTTTTCCTAGCACAGTAATCCTATCTCCCATTAGTATAACATTTTCATCACCCTTGACATACTTCAGAACGTCATCTACTGTATTTCTTCGTAGATCTTTTCTACATCTTCACCATCAGATTGACTGGTGGGCATAGTACCACTGTGGTGCACTTTGGTTTTGTATTGATCTTTGCCACAATAATCCGTTCACTACTGTATATTGCTCATAATATTCTACCTGCTGCACCAAGTTTCCTAGTCAATATGAGACCAATCCCTACTTAGCCATTGATTGATTTAGTGCTATGATCCTATAGTCTCTTGACCAAAAGTTCTGATCTTCCTGCCAGTGCATTCCACCAATCCCAACCAAGTCCAACTTCAACCTATCCATTTCCCTCTCTAAGCTTTCTAACCTTCCACTGACTATCAGACTTCTAACATTCCACGCTCCGATCCATAGAATATCAGATTTTCTCTTTGTCACTTCTGTGATGTTAACCCTCTCCTGAGTAGTGCCCACCCGGAGATCCAAATGGGAGACTACTAAAGAAGAGACACCCAGGAATAGCAAACTTAGTTATGCTATGAAGGGCCAAGAATAGGAAGGTTAGAATGTGTTAAACAGATTGGGTGGATGTAGGATGTGGTAGTTATGTAAAGGTGAAACGATTAGTTCAGGACAGTGAGAAATGAAGAGTTGCATCTAACCAGTCATATGACTGAAGACTCAAACAACAACAAAGCAACAACAAATTAATTCACTTCCCCTGAATCTTACAAAAACATTTCATTGGGCCACGTTCTCCTGCAATTCGTGGTTTGAATACCCCTACATTAGAATCTGATACTCGACCTCTTCACTGCAGTAGCTCTTCCTCACAATGCTGCCAAGACGTGGGCTTGGCACTATCAATAAAATACATGACCCATCACTGCCTTCTAGATGACAATGATGGGGACAAAACACGAAATAGCAATCATCTTATAATCGAATTATATCACACGTGTTTCGACCAACCTCATTACTCGTTTTTACTGTACACAAAACAGACAGGCAGGCATTCAAAACTGTTTTCCAGTAGATCTTAATCAGTTTAGCTGAAGTGATCTGACGCCAGCCAGCCCCAGTCAAGTTGAAATGGATTTAATCAATTTTGCCCCACAACTCATCATGATGGAAAGAGACAAGGGGATAGATCCAGATCTGGACCGCTGCCATGGACCCAGGAGGGGGTCTGAAGGGGCCGCAAGGGAAGGAGGCGTGAATACACAGCAGGGGTTCCATGTCAGTGCAGGGCCCTCCTGAGGTTTTGGAAAATTACCAATTTTGAAAGGCATCTTAAGTGGAACTGAGAACGAATAAACAGCAATAAGGGTGTCACTATTTTTGTCCGTGTCAATTGAACAAGCTGTCTTCTGAAAATAAGTTATCACTCCTGACTTAACAATTGCCATTCAGACTAACTTGTCTGCCCTGTTTTAGTTACTTATACCGTCTTCATATTTACTTATGTATGTATACAAGTAGCACTGGGTACATTTACATGCATACCTTTTCTATACGATCTAAGATATACAGTACAGTCAGAATTAATGTGATTTCATTTAGCATCCTTTGTGTTATTTGTAGCTTTTTTATTCAGTTAAGATTCCAAACTAGCACAGTGACTGTAAGCTGTTGAATTATGCAGTGTTTACATTGTTCAGGTTATCATATATTGCTATTGTTAATTTATTTATGAGCTTTGCAATAGCTCCGTGTTGAATTAGTCTCATAACCTGTGTCATTTTGAAGGTTGTATTATTGTGAACATTTCTCATGGAGACTAGTATTGGAGAAGGAGGTGGCCGTGGCCTTAAGTTGTGTGTCAGTTGTAACTCTTCAGTCTGTAAGTATAGACTGGCCTTGCAAATGATCGATGAATTCAATGTACGTAGCAATATGAATCAACCATGTGAGTTACATATTAGGCCGGATCATGGGACCAATCTCTCTTGGAGAATCTCCCGGCCTCATGTTTCTGCAGATAGCTACTTCTCTGCCTGTTGCCCTCAATTTCACTCGTACATAGGGCTGTTAGAAATGGTACTATCTTACTGCTTAAATAACGAAAACGAATTCTTAAATTCTTTGGATATGTTTCAAGAATGCCTGATGACAGACTTATTAAGAACATTTTTATCCACTTCAACAAGCCCAATAGAAAAGGTAACTCTTATGAAAAATGGTTTGCTAACACCAAAAAGGATCTACAAGAAATTAACATCACTGATCTAGACATCCGCAACAGATTCTACACACACCCAAAGTACATGGGGCTACATGACCGCGTTGTCGCAGCCCCTAAACTTAAGAAATAAGATAGGGTATAGTTAAGTAACTCCGTGATACTAAGTTTTTTTGTTACTATTTCTGAAATTTTATATTTCAGTTATTTCGATTAGTTTCATGTTAAGGAGGGACACCCTACGGAACATTTCTGGCATATATCTTACAAATATTCATACGTTATTTCAAGGTATTAACTAACAAAATCCGGTAGTAGAAGTAGGTAACGCCGTGATATTCAAGTTACTCCGTAATAGTGTTCAGTTACTCCGTAATAGCATGGTGTTAATCATTCAGTGTACTTTTTAAACATGTAATAAACGTGTTCAAATCGTATGTAGACAATAAGTTTTTACTACCCCATATTGAAACATTTCACTATACAGTTTTTTAATAGAAAATAAACATTCTATTAAAATATTACATTAAACATATTGTAAGTCTTCTTAGTCACTATCAGATTCCTCACACCTATCCGACATAAAATAGCCATTATAGGTTCCAGACATTACAAAACTAATAAGCAATCCATTCGGCTCCATTGTTCCTCTTGGTGTCATCCGCCAGGGGAGTCTCCTCACGCACCACAACCCTCATCGTCATTGTTCTAGACCGATCTATTGTGTCTATCTTGACACACTATCTTCACTTCAAATTCAGGCGACACAATGAACGGCTTTCCAATTTTTGCAAGGGTTGCACTTCCTGGATCGGCTGAATATTTTGTGCAATAATCCTTTAGTGTACTCCACGGGTTATTTAAACGTCTACTGGCCTTGTATACTGACCATCCTCCTTCCTTCATCGACATCAATGCTTCTTGAAGTGTTTCAGCTGTGTAGGAGCGAGCCTCTTTATTCCGTTTTAGCGCCATTCAGCATCCAACCTAAGAAAAACGTACTTATTGCTAAGCTCAAACACCTTGCATGCGTGACACTACATGCATGTAAATTTTATATGGGAATGGTCTGCATCTTACCTCTGACTGGTGTTAAAATGAAACTTACACAATGAAACAGCTGTGTAAAATAAATTAAAATCTTCACCACAGATTTCACGGGATGTGGATCACTTGGTGAAATGTCAACTCTCTGTTAATATATTATTTGAACTTCATTGAGTTGGTCAAAGATAGAGCGCAAGGGCTTCCTGGATTCCTGGTGTCTAGTGCCATCTGTTGGTAGAAACTTAGAACTTTCGGAATTGAACCTATGTAGTGATAGAGGAAATACGCTTTATCACGGCGTTACTTGATATCACGGAGTAACTTGACTCTACCCTACACACATTTGAGGGGTTCCTAGAGCCAGAAACAGCGACCAAGAAGAAACAACATTGGACAGCTGTAAAGAAAGAAGCTGAAAGCAAGAGAATGAAAGAATACTGGCGCCAAAGAAAACTGGATCCATGAAGAGTTATTTACGTGGTCCTTAGTTGGCCAAAATCGATTATGATGATGAAGGCTACATGTAGGCCTATATGGATATATTCTCACTGCCTCCAAGTATCAAACTAGGAACCACAGCTTAACGGTTGCACGCGATAATAGCCGTGACGGTACAATTGGGCTTGGTGTTTTTCAGAACGTTGATTTCTTGTGTCGGTAAGTGTATGTACCGATATGTACGCCCAGCAGTGTGTTATAAAACCCTTAATGCAGGAATGAAACGGAATCATAGATTACAATTTCCAGTAGTCAAGTTGAAATGACTTCTACTGTGCATCTGGTTGAAGAATACGCGATAAAATAATATAAAATAAAAGCATCCTGAAGGAGGATGATATGCTACGCGTAACTCTTTGTAAGGAGCATTTTATGAGCATGGGCGTTTGCTAGATCATGCGCATGAGTGTTTGCTCATACCTTCTGTTAGATAGTAAAGCTTTTACAACAGCTCCGTTATCAGAAAACAAATTCAGAGGAGTTTGATACGCTTGATATTCTAAAATGATAAAATAATAAACTGGTTGATGTTTCGCTTGCAGAAGGAAAAATAACTCCGCAGTACTTGAAATACTGTATATCTTTTCTGCAGACATACTTCGGTGCAAGAGACGAGTTCATCTCACCAGTTGTGTTGAGTCAATTATTTAATTTCTCTTTACTGTGGATTTCAAAACAACAAATGCTACCACCTGGTGGTGAAGTCGTGAAACCCTGTGTTTTTGAAGTACTGTATTTATAGAATCTCATGTATTTCCGTGTTTCATTTAGGAAGTAGTGGTAGCATATTATTAGACTTACCATATTGTAGATTTTGATAAGATATAGCGGATTTAGGACTAGTACCACTATCATCATAAGAACTAAAAGTTACCGAATTCAAATGTCTTCGAAATTATTAACAATTGATTTAGACAACACACGCCAGAGGAAATTTTAAGAATTGAATTTGTTACAAACAGTCTACATAGAATATCATCTCTAGGTTATTCGTTTGGAAACCTTTCCCTTTATTTATCTTCTTTACAATCATCCCCTTAATAGCGTGGATTTAGCCGTGTCTCCCCTATACTGGTGTTGTAACTGGAGGAAATGCACGTTTTCTATATTTATAATGTATAAAGGCCTCTATCTGCTCCAATGGGGTCCTTCTCTATATGATGGGACCAATTAAAGGCCGCGTGCCAGAGGGGGTCTCACTGTATAGCAGCCTGGTGCTAGCAGCAGTAGTGTAGTGCCCAACGAGTTAAACATATTTACACTTTTTAATGTATTTAGTAATCATCATTACTTCCATGAATTCCAGAGAAGTTGCTGGAAATGCTGTCATTCTTTTTCTAGACAGGCATTGCACCACCATAGGAAAGTTTTGTACACTCACTGTAATTCATCCTCACTGATATTTCGTATCAGTGCAGTTATTTCGTTCTCGAGAGCCTCCAGAGTACGCGGATTGTTTCTGTAGGCTGTACCTTATGTGTGAGATTCCCCCACAAGTAAAAAACGCATGGCGTTGATAACTTAGGTAACTTTTTTTAGCGTATGGCTTTTAGTGCCGGGAGTGTCCGAGGACATGTTCGGCTCGCCAGTTTTGTAGCTACTTTGAGACGGACACCCATTGGGTGAGCTACAAGTAACGTTGGGGAGGACAGTTGGAATGGAAGGTCGAGGAGTTGGAAGGTAGCGGCTGTGGCCTATAGTTAGGGACCAACCCCGGCATTTGCCTGGAAGGAAGATGGGAAACCACAGAAGACCATCTTCAAGGTTGCCGCCCGGGGGATTCAAACCTCTCGCCACCCGGATGTGAGCGACTGACAGCATTCATGTCGTAACGACCACGGCTAACTCACCTAGTACTTAGGTAACTGCTGTACGGTGATAGCTCCATTGAGATTAGTAACCATATACAAAAAGAAGCCAACGGCCTGTCTATGTAGAAACACCGGATCCCATGAGAACTCCGCAGTTAAGCAGCATTGGGCGTGGTTGGACCTTGGATGGAATGCCGGTTCAGAGGGACTACGCGCTGTTTGCGGGGAAAGGAGGAGCGGAAACGCCCTGACCACCCTACCAAACCTAAACTCAGGCTGAGGATAGCCTCTTTGGAGTCACAGACCTGCCTTCGGGCAGAATACCAATAATAATAATAATAATACAAAAATAATTCTAAAGTCTGTTGTCCAGTCGAGATAACGTGCGTAAATACTTGCACGTTGGCACTTGTCTCCCTGGACAGGGAAACACGCCCAGTTTACGTCATCGGCTCTGCCCGACAGGGGTAGCCAAGAAGCTCCGAGATCATTAGTCATGCCTAGCCCTAGAAAAGACAAGACTTGCTGCACTTATGGGCTGTGCTGCACTGTATACTGTTGCCTGTCATAAGTAGTTAAGAACAAAAAACAACAAAGTCAACCCCTGGCACTATCCATCCCATGACGGGCTAAGGCCGACCAAGCGACCGCTGCCCAGCCATTTGGCCTGCAGATATTGGGGTGACGCGTGATCAGCGCGTCGGGTCCCCTCGGCCGTTAATCTTGGTATTCGTGATCGGGGCGCTGTCTCACTGTCAGACAGCTACTCAATTGTCCTCACGAGGCTGAGTGCACCCCGTTCCAACCCTCACGTCAGTTTTAAAATCCCTGACGGAGCCGGGGATCGAACCCGGGGCCTCCGGGTGAGAGGCAGGCGCGCTACCCCAACACCACGGGGCCGGCGTAGTTAAGAACTAATTAATGAAATAAATATATTAACGAACAATAAATAAACCGCGCTGTAGCATGTAACCGATAAATCAGCCCACTTCACATGTAGACTATACACAGCACTGAAGTTGGAGTACGTTCAACAGGCACAGCTCTATGCACCCCTTGTGGGCAGCCTTGCAATCACGTCTACAACTGTGTTTACTTCCACTATCTCGACTCGGCGAACAGACGTTAGTGCATACTTTAATTATTTTTTTACTAATTTATTTATTATATTGTGTTGTTCTAAATATGTATAAAGTGTATAATACCAGTACTCATACGTATTTCACGGACCTTTAAAAGAAAATAAACCAACTTTATAACGAGATTCAAATTGCCAATCGTTTTGTAAATACCAAAGCGCGCTACAATTTTGTAGTGAGATAATATATTAGTGTACGGTATACATTTAAACCTCAACACAGACTGATGATGACCGCTTGAAGGTCGAAACACGTAGTCCTAAAATGTCCCCGTTATAATAGTAATCATAACTAATAGCCTATATGAAATTTCTCCAGGAGTGTTATTTGCATATTACAGTAGATACAGATTGCACCTCGCACAGTCATTGGACACATTTGTGTTGACCGACTGAAGAGTTACAAATAACAGTTTGTAAGTTATAGACAATACTGAAACAATGGCTCCAAAACTTAACATTTCGTATGTACATTTGTTAGTTACCGGTAGGTGAAAGTATTCTGTAACTGAATCTTCCCCCACGGAACACTTCCGCATAACGAACGAATGTACGATTCGAAGTTTGCTTCTTCGCCGACGAACAATTTACCACCCCAGTGACGTGTGGGAGTTTCAGACTGTGGCGCCAGGAATTCTTGCTCCCAGCTCATGAAAGAACTGCCGTTAATTGTTTCATCATTATTATCACGACTACACAGTGGAGAGTGACGTTAATGAGGGAGGAAGTCGTTTATTTAACAGTGAGATAAGAGTTCCTCCCCATGCGGGTACTTCCTGCACATCCCCAGTGCAATATAAAATAAGAAATAACCCTGGCACTACAGCCCATGGAGGGCCTAGGCATACCCAGTGACCGCTGCCCAGCCATTTGACATGCAGAAATTGGGGTGACGCGTGGTGAGCGCATCGGGTCGCCTTGGCCGTTAACCTTGGTTTTCGTGACCGGGGCGCTGCCTCACTGTCAGACAGCTACTAAGATTGTCCTCACGAGGCTGAGTGCACCCCGTTCCAGCCCTCACGTCAGTTTCTAATGTGATAGTGAGTGTATGTCTTTATTTGATCCTCTTTTTCCAGCTTTGAGATGTGGAGTCAAAATAGTAATAATAATAGTAATAATAATAGTGCAACATGCATGCACCTCTCTTTCCTTTTCATATATATCTCTCTCTCTCCCTCTGAAGCTGAAATAGCTAGGGATTCATCACTCACCAGGCAAGCTGCAACTGCTTGCATGACTCATGCAGAAAAGATTCATTGCCGTGTGGACAGTTGAGTCGAATAAGCATCACGTTTGTTACTCATAAAACACGAAAGTGTATAAAGTCTCATAAAAAGCTTAAGTGACCTGGATCTGATGATGTTAGCCTGATGAGCAAAACATGATCCATTATAACAATTTTATAACTATGCCGGGAGCGTATATAAGGGGGGAGCTGAGGGGGTTCCAGCCCCCCCCCCCCTGAAAAAGTCAATACAAATTAAGGAAGTGTTGCATTGGGAAAAGCATACAATTATTGTAAATTTGGTTGTACCCTAATCTTAACTTTTTGGCTAAGTTATAAACAATATTAAGATTGAAATCAGACTATCTCGTGGTATAGTGTCTAGCATTCTCGGATGCCGCCCCTGAGGTTTGAATTCGAATCCCGGCTCTGTCAAGAAATTTTAATTGTGGTCTGAGGGCTAGAACTGAGAATTCCCCAGTACGGTACTTTTGAGAAATACATTATCAATTTGTAAAATAATAATAATAATAATAATAATAATAATAAATAACTTTCTGCTTAATAAAGTGACAAATATTTAGATCTTTGCCATTCCTACTCCATAGGTCCTAATTGAAAATTCATTAAGTATAAAATTTTATTTTGTGTTGTATTTTACAATTTTTTTGTATTGCCACTAATTGTAGGCTATATAAACTTAGAATTTTACAATATTAACTCTCATCTAAAATAATTACAAAAAGTTATATGCTCTAAGATATTGGTTGATATTTCTGGGTATTTTGTGGTGACAAGCCCCTGAGAATAATCACAATTTTCCAGGATAGTCAGCCCCCCCCCCCCCCCCCACGAAAAAAATGTATATACTCCCCTGAACTAAGCCATGTTTTTCTTTTTCGGTTAGCTCTTTAATTTTTCCCATTAACATGTTGATCGACTGAAAATCAATTATTATTTTTGCTGTGGAAAAAATTGTTCAACAAATGTTTAGAGAAAGGAGATATCCCGCAGTGCTGGAGGTACTCAAAAGTTAAAATTCTCTACAAAGGGAAAGGAAACACAGAAGACCCCAATTCCTATCTGGGTATCGCATTAGAGAACAACGGATTCAAAGTGTCACTAAAATCCTTTGTAATAGATTGACAGAGTTGGTTGATAACTCTATCCCGGACTTCCAATTTGGCGTTAGAAGGAGAAGATCAACTCTCCATGCAGTCAGGAATTTATTGACGGACATAGATGATACCTTAAGAAAGAAAGAAAGAAAGAAAGAAAGAAAGAAAGAAAGAAAGAAAATTCTTCGCAGTTTTCATAGACTTTAATAAGGATTTCTACTGGATAGAGAAGTACGTATCAAGAAATTAGAGCGCTTCGTAGTACGGGAAAACTATCTTGCCATAATAATCAGAAACATACCATCTGATACAAAAGTGATCATAGATGATGGCTGGTTGGTTCCTCAGTTTAGGGGCTACGACAACGCGGTCACGTAGCCCCGTGTACTTTGGGTGTGTGTAGAATCTGTCTGATAACCGGTGTTAATATTGTGATGGCTGTATTAATGTGTGTATCTGATTTAATTAAAGTAAGGACTGCACACATTGAATTTTTCAAGTAGTTGATACTTTTGCCGCCAAACGCCACCGTCAACGACCAACTAGTTCAGAAATTAGTTACCAGATGCCACTGCAGTCGGCTCCTGACGACGAACGTAGGAACCTAAGAACATTAGTCAAATGTTTAACCTATATTAATTTAGCTTCACACAGGTGTAATTAGTGGAAGGTTCTTTAACATGCCATAATTCTATGACATGGGACCACCGGCTTTACTTCCCCTCCGAAGGAAGGCATACTGAGGGATTTTTAACGTTCTTAAAAAAATCCGACGACCTCAGCCGGGTTTGAATCCGCAATCTTGGGCATAGAAGCTCAGCATGTATGATGGCATTACAACATCCAGTACTACAGGGTGACCCGATGAGTCCCGTATTATTCAATATCGTAACATCCGATGTGACAAAATTCACTCATGGGACGGATAAGAAAGTCGTGGTATACATGTATGCCGATGACATTGTCATAGGAGGACCAATCCTGAAAGACGTCCAGGATGCGATCAATAGACTCTCGGATTGGGCAATGGAAAATAAGTTTACAATCAATACCAAGAAAACAGTTCAGATGACGTTCCGGAAGGGAGGAAGAAAAGCATTATAAGAGCAATATTGTACCTAGGAGGAAACAAATTAGCCATTGTGAATCAGTTCAAATATCTGTGCATTTGCCTTCAAAGTACATGTACCACCTTCTCTTTTCATGTTACAGAAAAAGCAACAGCAGCGATTAGAGCTATGAAAGACATTCCAAAACCAGAAAAACTGTCCCTGACCACCGCAATGAAACTCTTTCGAGCAAAAATAATATCAGTTTTGACTTATGGAATTGAACTTATATGTGATCGATTAAAAGTGAGTGATCTACAGTAGAAACTCTAGAGAAAGTGAAGGCATCTTTCCTCAAGAGAACACTTTGTGTTTCGAAATTCACTCGATCGAGACTCATAGATGTACTAACTAAGGATGACTATCTGATAAATGAGATCAGAAAGAGAATGTTTATGCCATTAACTACCGTTTTCCAAGATACTATAAGCAGACGAGAGCAAAAAAGAGCAGACATATGGTGGGAATTTTACAGCACTGACGCGATGACAAAAGGCTCTGGACTCAGACTAATTACGAGTTGAGACATGTCACCAGGTTTGCATGTCATGGTTTCCGTCAAGCTGTCTGCACAAATAAGAAATTTCATGAACCTTGTGATTCTTGTGTGTGTAAACTGTGTGATGTTCGGTGTGGCAGATACCACTTGCAATTTTGCAAAAGAAAACCTGTCTGTTTGTGTGATTATGCTAAACAAATCTAATGCACACTGTGCGCAATTCTTTAATAAATATTATACTACAGAGATAGATAAGATTTAAGAAACCATAATTGGTACTTTTTATATTTTTAGCCTACTTTCGATTTTTGCAAAAAATGAAAGTAGACTTATGAGATCAACACAGGGCGAAAAAAGTGTGTCTGTCTGTGTGTGTGTATGTGTGTGTGTGAGTCTGTGTGTGTGTGTGTGTGTGTATGTGTGTGTGTGAGTCTGTGTGTGTGTGTGTCTGTGTGTGTGTGAGTGTGTGTGCTCTGAATGTCTGTCCCCCCCCCCTATCAATTCGAACACGGTGAATGCGAATTGAACGAAATTTGGTACAAAGGTAGCACTAGAAAAGGACACCTCAGTGTCATGTTTTATATCGCCGCCATCTTGACGGAATCGTAATGGCGGCCACACAAATGTTCAAAGCTTAAATCAAATTACGACTAACCTAATCATCCGATCTCTACCAAATTTTGCAACAACATACCTTTACGGGGGGAGCATAATTTGACCAAACCAATAGGTCATCAGCGTAATAGTTTGCGGATGGCGGCCATCTTTGTGTGAAAATCGATTCCCCCTATTAATTCGAACACGGTGCAACCGAATGGAACGAAATTTGGTACAGAGGTAGTACTAACAAAAGGAACCTCAGTGTCATGTTTTATATCGCCGCCATCTTGACTGAAACGTAATGGCGGCCACACAAATGTTCAAAGCTTAAATCAAATTACGACTAACCTAATCATCCGATCTCTACCAAATTTTGCAACAACATACCTTTATGGGGGGAGCTTCCTTTGACCAAACTAATAGGTCATCAGCGTAATAGTTTGCGGATGGCGGCCATATTTGTGTGAAAATCGATTCCCCCTATTAATTCAAACACGGTGCAACCGAATGGAATGAAATTTGGTACAGAGGTAGTACTAACAAAAGGAACCTCAGTGTCATGTTCTATATCGCCGCCATCTTGACGGAAACGTAATGGCGGCCACACAAATGTTCAAAGCTTTAATCAAATTACGATTAACCTAATCATCCGATCTCTACCAAATTTTGCAACAACATACCCTTATAGAGGAAGCATCCTTAGACCAAATGAATAGGTCATTAGCCTAATAGTTTGCGGATGGCAGCCATCTTTGTGTGAAAATCAATTTCCCCTATTAATTCAAACACGGTGAAACCGAATGGAACGAAATTTGGTACAGAGGTAGCACTAGCAAAGGGCATCTCAGTGTCATGTTTTAATTCGCCGCCATATTGACAGAAACGTAATGGCGGCCACACAAATGTTCAAAGCTTAAGTTAAATTACGACTAACATAACCATCCGATCTCTACCAAACTTTGCAACAACATACCTTCATGGAGGGAGCATCCTTTGACCAATCTAATAGGTTATTAGCCTAATAGTTTGCGGATGGCGGCCATCTTTATGTCAAAATTGATTCCCCCTATTAATTCGAACACGGAGGAACCGAATGGAACGAAATTTGGTACAGATGTAGCACTAGCAAAGGGCACCTCAGTGTCATGTTTTATATCGCCGCCATCTTGACGGAAACGTAATGGCGGCCACGCAAATGGTCAAAGCTTAAATCAAATTACGACTAACCTAATCATCCGGTCTCTACCAAATTTTGCAACAACATACCTTTATGGGGGGAGCATCCTTTGACCAAACTAATAGGTCATCAGCGTAATAGTTTGCGGATTGGGGCCATCTTTGTGTGAAAATCGATTCCCCCTATTAATTCGAACACGGTGCAACCGAATGGAACGAAATTTGGTACAGAGGTAGTACTAACAAAAGGCACCTCAGTGTCATGTTTTATATCGCCGCCATCTTGACGGAAACGTAATGGCGGCCACACAAATGTTCAAAGCTTAAATCAAATTACGATTAACCTAATCATCCGATCTCTACCAAATTTTGCAACAACATACCCTTATAGAGGAAGCAACATTTGACCAATCTAATAGGTCATTAGCCTAATAGTTTGTGGATGGCGGCCATCTTTGTGTGAAAATCAATTCCCCCTAATAATTCAAACACGGTGAAACCGAATGGAACGAAATTTGGTACAGAGGTAGCACTAGCAAAGGGCATCTCAGTGTCATGTTTCATATCGCCGCCATATTGACAGAAACGTAATGGCGGCCACACAAATGTTCAAAGCTTAAGTTAAATTACGACTAACATAACCATCCGATCTCTACCAAACTTTGCAACAACATACCTTTATGGAGGGAGCATCCTTTGACTAATCTAATAGGTTATTAGCCTAATAGTTTGCGGATGGCGGCCATCTTTATGTCAAAATTGATTCGCCCTATTAATTCGAACACGGTGGAACCGAATGGAACGAAATTTGGTACAGAGGTAGCACTAGCAAAGGGCACCTCAGTGTCATGTTTTATATCACCGCTATCTTGACGGAAACGTAATGGCGGCCACACGAATGTTCAAAGCTTAAATCAAATTACGATTAACCTAATCATCCGAGCTCTACCAAATTTTGCAACTACATACCTTTATGGAGGGAGCATCCTTTGACCAATCTAATAGGTCATTCGCCTAATAGTTTGCGTATGGCGGACATCTTTGTGGCAGAATCGATTCCCCCTATTAATTCAAACACGGTGAAACCGAATGGATCGAAATTTGGTACAGAGATAGCACTAGCAAGGGGCATCTCAGTGTCATGATTAATATCGCCGCCATATTGACAGAAACGTAATGGCGGCCACACAATTGTTTAAAGCTTAAATCAAATTACGACTAACATAACCATCCGATCTCTACCAAACTTTGCAACAACATACCTTTATGGAGGGAGCATTCTTTGACCAATCTAATAGGTCATTAGCCTAATAGTTTGCGGATGGCGGCCATCTTTATGTCAAAATTGATTCCCCCTATTAATTCGAACACGGTGGAACCGAATGAACGAAATTTGGTTCAGAGGTAGCACTAGCAAAGGGCACCTCAGTGTCATGTTTTATATCACCGCTATCTTGACGGAAACGTAATCGCGGCCACCCAAATGTTAAAAGCTAAAATGTAATTACGACCAACCTAATAATATAGTCTCTACCAAATTTTGCAACACCATATCTTTATGTGGGAAACATATTCTGACCAAACTGCAAGAACATCAGCCCAATAGTTTGCAGATGGTGGCCAAGTATGTGTGCAAATCGATTCCCCCTATCACTTCAAACACGGTGAAACCGAATTGAACGAAATTTGGTACAGAGGTAGCACTAGCAAAGGGCACCTCATATTCATGTTTAATATCCCTATAGCACGTTGTATTTCAACAAGCTACTACAACCAACATTCAATCATACTCCTTGAAAAGGACAAAGAGTTATAACAATACCCATGCATTTAGGAGAAAGTAGGCTATATGTTCTTTACTGAACATCTTGTTTTGTTCCTTATTGACTTATAGTTACGGTAAATCGAAATATACCTATAAAGTTCCACCTAGTCAATACTTAAGTTACAATTTTTATTTTAAAATAGTGTACATATGTTTCAAGTTATATTTAACTCATCTTCAGCACTTCACAACCATGTAAAAATATTATCAATACATGCACACTTAAGAGAACTTTTCTTCACTTTAAACACAATGAATTTATAAAATATTCTTCTATTCGGACCAACTAAAAGTCCTCGTAAAAATGCGTAATATTGCATGAAGGAAAATAACTGTCTTCTCTCTTGAGTGGTATTGAGAATCTCATTGGAAAATGGTACGTCAAATTGGAACTTGGTCCTAATATGCAATGGCAGCTCAAAAATCTAGAATAAGAAAGAAATCGCTTGTTAGAAAACCAATTTTTTTACTTAATAAAAGAAATAGACATAAGCTGAATTAACTTTCATAATTAGTGGTGTCGAGGTATGCCTCCGTGGCTTAGGCGGCAGCACGCCGGCCTCTCACCGCTGGGTCCGTGGTTCAAATCCCGGTCACTCCATGTGAGCTCTGTGCTGGACAGAACGGAGGCAGACAGGTTTTTCTCCGGGTACTCCGGTTTTCCCTGTCAACATTTCATTCCAGCAACACTCTCCACTATCATTTCATTTCATCTGTCATGCATTTAATCATTGCCCCAGAGGAGTGCGTCAGGCCTCGGCAGCCGGCACAGTTCATATCCTCGCCACTAGATGGGGGCTTCATTCATTCCATTCCTGACCCGGTCGGAGACTGGAAGCAGGCTGTGGATTTCATCATTCAATTAGTGGTGTCGAGGAGCCTCCGTGGCTTAGGCGGCAGCACGCCGGCCTCTCACCGCTGGGTCCGTGGTTCAAATCCCGGTCACTCCATGTGAGATCTGTGCTGGACAAAACGGAAGCAGACAGGTTTTTCTCCGGGTTCTCCAGTTTTCCCTGTCAACATTTCATTCCAGCAACACTCTCTACTATCATTTCAAGTCATCTGTAATTCACTTAATCATTGCCCCTAGAGGAGTGCGACAGGCTTCGGCAGCCGGCACACTTCATATCCTCGCCACTAGATGGGGGCTTCATTCAATCCATTCCTGACCCGGTCGGAGACTGGAAGCAGGCTGTGGATTTTCATTTTTTCAATTAGTGGTGTAGAAAGAGATCTGTTCCATGTCCGAATCTTGCCAATTAAATCATTGACGTATTCTTGTCATGTGCCAGAGATATAGGAGACATCAGTGTTCATGCAACAAGGCTGAAAACCACTGCTGTCGACCATAACATAATAAAGTATTATTTTTCTTTGCCGTCTGCCAGTACAGCACTGTGCAAATGAGAAACACCACACACTATGTAGTTTCTGCAGTTGTATGTTGCGGTTTTAGCGTGAACCTGGCAGATGGGAAGTGCACTTGGTTTATAGCTACTTTATATGTCGCAATAAAACCAGCGAGCTGGTAGCCATACTATCTGCTGTTTCACACACATATACACATGCTGATAGTCGCGGCAATTGTGTCCCTCCCTCTGACAAGGGTTAGTGTCAAATAAAACTCGGCCTGGATTGATAAACCGCGTAAGTACATATTTCTTAAAACAAAGTGCTCTCTGACATGCCAGGATGTAATAAGCACCTTGTTAAACCCATCTGGCCCCTTATAATACATAGCATGTCCATGGCAACATGTTCAAACATGGTGTTCTTGAGATAAGTAGTTCCACCGCAAAATAATTAGGATATTTTGACACTGGCGAGGTCAATCTTGGAATACGGCTCAGTGGTTTGGGATCCATTTCAAGTAAGGTTCTTCAATCAGCTGGAGATGGTACAAAGGAAGGCTGCTAGGTTTGTGATCTACGAGTTTAATCCTAGAAGTAGTGTAACTCGAATGACAGAAAAACTAGGGTGGGAATCTCTGAAAGGTGGCTTCGGTGGCGTAGTTGGTAGCATGCTGAGTTTCTATGCCCAAGATCGCGGGTTCAAACCCGGCCGAAGTCGTCGGATTTTTTAAGAGCGTTAAAAATCCCTCAGTATGCCTTAATTCGGAGGGGAAGTAAAGCCGGCGGTCCCATGTCAATGATTTATAGCATGTTAAAGAACCTTCCACTAATTACACCTGTGTGAAGCTAAATTATATATAGGTTAAACATTCGACAAACGCTCTTAGGTTCCGACGTTCGTCGCCAGGAGCTGACTGTGGTGGCATCTGGTAATCAAGTTCTGAACTAGTAGTCGTTGACGGTGGCGTTTGGCGGCAAAAGTAGGAACTACTTGAAAAAATTCAATGTCTGCAGTCCTCACTAGAATTAAAAACAGATAACACACACTAATACATTCATCACAATTAACACCGGTTATCAGACAGATTCTACACACACACAAAGTACACGGGGCTACATGACCACGTTGTCGCAGGCCTAAACTGAGGAACCAACCAGCCAACCTCTGAAGACTAAACACTGTGTTTAACACCGGAACTAATCGGCCAGTATGGGGAGAACTAAGCACACGTCTGGGAAATCCCACCTACCTGAGCAGGGCAGATCATCCACATAACGTTAAGGGCCGACTGCAGCGTAAACATTATGGGAAATATTATTTCATTAATCGTATTATTAACTGGAATTCATTACCTGCCACAGTGTTAGAGCCCTTCCCCAAACATATTGATGTGTTTAATAACCGAAGACTGAAATTTCGTGTAAATACTCTGATGTTATTACTATAGTTTCCAAATCGCTACTTGTGTACAATAAGCGTGTTTGAAATTATTGTTGGTCATTTTCCGTGAGTGTACAATTTGCCACGAGGGGAATTACCCCCCCCCCCCCTCCATTTACAAATAAAATAAATAAAGTCAAAGTCAACCCCTGGCACTATACAGCCAATGACGGGCTAAGGCTGACCAAGCAACCGCCATTCGGCCTGCAGATATTGGGGTGACGCGTGATCGGCCGTTAATCTTGGTTTTCGTGATCGGGGCGCTGTCTCACTGTCAGACAGCTACTCAATTGTCCTCACGAGGCTGAGTGCATCCCGTTCCAACCCTCGCGTCAGTTTTAAAATCCCTGACGGAGCCGGGGATCGAACCCGGGGCCTCCGGGTGAGAGGCAGGTGCGCTACCTCAACACCACGGAGCCGGCTGACATCGTCATCATATAGCCCCATGTACTTGGGTGTTAATGGACTATGTCTGATAACTTGTGACTCTCTGATGGCTGTACTAAATAATAAATGCATCACTCAGAGTGTTATCAGACCAGGGAACTTAAGGAGACTTTGAGACTTCAAGACCATTCGACCGGGCAAAGCCGGGTAGGTCTACTACTGCTAGTTAATTAGTCTATGTATAGTTGAGAGTTGAATATTTTGAATCATAACGCGTGTATAGTATTTTAGATGATAAACAGAACTGGACACTATTAGCGGGAAAACTGAATGGAACCTCTGGAACTTTCCAAGGGCGGGAATTATTTTGGAAATACAGTAATTTGGAAAGGGTTCTAGGGCCTTAAATGTAGTATTGTTTTATATACTGAAGGGCGTTAAATGAGCTGTTTCTAAAGCCTCGGTCACACAGAAAGCTAACTGTCATGGCGGGAAGCGATCCAGTGGTCGTCGAGGCGGTCTGCGTCATGGGGACGTCACATAGGACGCGAGGCCTTTTTGTGAGGAGTCCAGTCTAGAGAATATGTCGTGCGTTTTCATATTAAGTATTGCTTGATATTGTTATTGAGTATGAGCTTGGACGAAGAACAACTCCGTCTCCCATTTGCTTTGCAAAACACGAAGAAAGAAAAAAATACGATGTTGCATGCATGACCTCAATAAGAAGAGAGATCAATTAAAAGAATACCACCGTGTATGTATCGAATTGGAGTCACATGAAGATATGCTTTTCAAGTATTTTCGTATATCAAGAAAATGTTTCGAGGAATTGCATGATTTGATACAATTGAGCATTGGAAAGTGCACAACGAACTGGAGAAAATCAATTGAAACAGTTTGGTCACTCAAAACGTGGGACCGGATACTTAGGTTTTTACCCATTATTTTCCTTGCTTCTAAATACAAACATATTTTAATAATTAACCGGATCACACTCAAAAGAGCAATATTCATGAATTCTGTAGTGCTTAAAAAAAAAAGATATGCGAGTACCTAAAAATACCTAATTGCAGTTTTGTTCCAATTATTGTAGTATATTTAAGTCATTAGTCCGTATTTTGAAAAGTAAACCACAAGACAGTTTTTATTCCTACCTCTAGTTGATTGAGAAAAATGCTACCTGCCAGAAAATTCAAATACTTATACCACTTTTTGGTTATTTACTGTCAGGAAAGAGGGGAAAAATCCCTTATCGTTTCGCTATATTCTAAATAATCACAGTTAATTAAACGGGCTAGAATGTGAAAATAACCTATGGCATCCTTGGTTTTATTGTATTCGAATAATTAACATATTTAATGAGAGCAAATATTGTCTAAAAGTGTGAAGTTCTCGGGAATAATTTGATAAAGGAGGTATCATTATGTAAAATATTTGCATTCTCGTTGCAAACAGATTTTCTACTAACAATTAGGCATTCATTTTAAGTTTTCCGCGGTTTATGTCACCTTTTTCAACACTTTAAACATAAAAATCTATTTAAAACCTATTCTACTCATTAAAAACCTAAAAGAACCTATTTTATGTTTTTGAAAACTTAAAATTATAATTTAAAAAACTTAAATACCCGTTCCCTACTCATAGCAATCGAAGGTGATCACGCGAACAATCTGCGAGTTTGTACTACGGCATCGCTCGTCGTCGGGACAACTATATGACTAGGGCTCGGATTTATAGGTAAATAAATATGTTTTTATGAAAATACATATTTTAAACATTTTTTCTATAAATACATATATTCCTGCTTTTTACTTATTAGCAAATAAAAATACATAATATTTTCATTTTTTTAAATCAGTGAGCTATATATTTCACTTTATTGCATTTTTGTTCTGTGTTACTTCAACGGGGAAGTACCTGTGAGCTATCTGATCTTCATGCAGAGCGTATGTCAGCTTGCAGCTGTGTCCTTGTCGCCCCGTGCCACTCACTGTGGAAGCCAGGGATTTCCTTGTCCATAGACATATTGCACCACGTGCTAGAGCTACCTGGAACCAGTGTCACTCACATGCAGTTCATTTCTGGCACTGTGAAGTGTAAGGCAGTTCTACGATGCCTAAAGTAAAAATAAATACAAGTTATCGTCTGCAGCGGTATTTTGCAGAATTTAAGGATTATTTAACTTCTGATGAGGGCGTTCTGTTCTGCCAATCATGTGGGAAAGCAATCAAGGCTGAACAGCGATCTCAAGTTACACAACACCTCGAGGGCAAGAAACATATTGCCGCATTTTCGCGCCTTCAGAAGAAGTATTTCGCGATAATTGTCGGTGTATTGTGTATCGTAATTCTTCAGCGGTCAGTGAGGCATACATAAATTGCATGTGAGTACTGCATATTGTTTATATTTATATTAATAAACTAAATTATAATTAAATATTTCTACTTTTTTGTCACATATTCCAGGTATTTTTAATACATAAAAAATAAATATTTTCTCGATTTTTAGCACCTTAAAATACGAGCCCTATATATGACATATGCTCATGCCATATTGATTTTAGGGAGCTATAAATAAATAAATACATAAATAAATAAATACATTTAAAAATCCCTAATCTGTACAAGGATAATGGTGACGAGGAGTGTTGATTTAACGACCGAACAGGTTAGGGTATCGACTCTAAAACTTGCTGCTTTGAACCGAATTCTTGAGCACAGATTTTCCATTCTGTGTACCTGAACAAATCATTTTAGAACATTATGAACTGTTAAATCTGGAGCCATTGAGCTGACCACGAGTATGGATACAATAATGAGGCGAACAATGCAGTAAACAAAGTGTTTGGATAGCGGTTGTTGGAAGGACCCCGGGGGAGGGCCAAATCTCATTAACAGACCCGCTCCTCGTGTCTACACCCAATTTGGCTGCTGCCTCTTGTGTGTGTGTGTGTGTGTGTGCAAGAACAAAACAACACCACAAAGAATAAAGAAAGAAATTCAAATAAAAGAATAAGAACAAGAGACGAAAGTAATATATGAAAAGGAGAAGGAAACGAAATGAAGGGGAAGGCGTAAAGCATTGCATGTGTGGTGCTCGGAATGCAATGCATAAACAAATATTTACCGTACTACTCGAGCTAAAAACATCTTTCCCACTGTAATATATGCCATACGTTTTCTTACTACTCTGTGTTATAAGTAAGGGTGTTTTTGTAAACAGCTTAATATTAACATATCAATTAGTGGGTTGTTACAACCGAGTCTAATACGCGTGATATTGCCCACTATATATATTTTAATCAGAAGCAGCCTCCCTGAGCTCGCCACACTAATAGTGCTAGTGTAGCTGTCTTTGCGGGCATTTAACATTCTGTAGTCTTGGATGTGTTTGGAAGCTTCCTGGCAAACTGTGTTCTTGTGGTGGCCGTGTATTTATAAGTTTGACTCGTATTGGGAAGTAGGAGGACGCGGTCTTAATTTACAGACTCAGACTTAATAATAACCCCTGGCGCTACAGCCCATGAAGGACCTAGGCCTACCAAGTGACCGCTGCCGAGCCATTAGGCCTGCAGATATTGGGGTCATGCGTGGTCAGCGCATCGGGTCCTCTCGGCCAGTAATCTTGGTTTTCATGACCGAGGCGCTGCCTCTCTCTGAGACAGGTACTCAATTGTCCTCAGGAGGCTGAGGGCACCCCGTTCCAGCCCTCACGTCAGCTACTAGAATCCCTGACGAAGCCGGGAACCGAACCCGGGGCCTCCGGATGAGAGGCAGGCGCGCTACCCCAACAACACGGGAAGGCGACTCGAACATATTTTATAATATTTAACAGTAGTTCGAATTATGCATCACATTCTTTGAACTACACTGCCGGCCAAAAATTCCGCAGCGCTTAGGAAACTGTAAGTTATCGAAAAGTGTTTCATACTTAATTTAGCTCTACGATCATTATAAAGATTATCTTTCAAGTCTAGGGGCAAAGGATTATGTTCAATACATTCGGGAACAAGAATATGAAAATGTACGGTTTATAAAGGGATTCTATCGCCTAGGGTTGGATTTTGAATTTTAAGGCGGCATTTGTATTGACTTTACAGCTGCGTGCTTCCGCTATTATTGGGATGAGGGAATGGTGGTTTGTTTTGGCATTGTTGGGCTCTCATCTAATGACTAGTTATTCAACACTTCATAGAGCATCGATAATTTTGGTTGAAGTAAAGATGCCTTTAAGCTCTGTAGATTCTGCGAGAGTTGTTGCGTTAGTTGACGGTGGACGTAGTTCATGAATATTTGACAAAATTCAAAGAACATCATCTCTCCTCATCTGAAAGTAAACTTTTAAGTGAAAAGTTATCATACTAATATATAACAAGTAGTTCCGTGAAGAACTATACAGCCTATTTTCATATATCCTACTTACGTTAACTGCCACTATCAACGTACAAAATTTGAGTTTGGTTGCTGTAATAGATTCGTAGATATTGAGAACCGACTAAATATTTCGGATGGTCGCCATGTTGGATTTTATATATGTAGGTCCAAGAGTTATGTACTGTTACATGAAGATTATTGTGTACGTGTAGCATTCAAACTTCAATCGCATGATTAGGGCCCAAGAAGTAACAACGAGATTTTAAAATTTCGCACAGCTGCCATCTTGTGGTTATGGAAACAATTGAAATAAATTAGATGCCAGTGGATTAACAATCATATACGGATTTACTGTACCTAGTTTCACTGCACTCGGATGGTTAATTTGCGAGAAACGTCTGTGTGAATATTTATAATTCGCGTCGCCACCATGTTGGATTTGTGATCACCAGGTTATTTAAAGTCCTATAGGTGAACTTAAGTTCATAGTCCCTATGAACAACAAAACATTCAGTTTGATTGCTATAATAGATTCGTAGATATTCAGAGCTGTCTAAATATTTCGGATGGTCGCCATGTTGGATTGTTAAATGTTTAGGCCATAGAGTCATGCACCATTAAAGGACAATTATTGCGTAGGTTCATTATTCAAACTTTCACTTCGATCGCATGAATACGACACAAGCAATAAAATCTTAATTTTAAAATTCGCACAGCCGCCATCTTGAGGCTATGTAAACAATTGAACTAAATTAGATACCTGTGCATTTCAATGTGTATAAACATATACTGTACCAAGTTTTATTGCGTTTGGTTGGCTAAATCGCGAGAAACGTCTATTTAAAAGTCACAAATTCGCGTGGCCGCCATGTTGGTTTTCTGGTTACCAGTTTTTTAAAAGTTACATAAGTGAACTTCTAGTAGTTTCCTTTATCACCGTAATAAATTCCAGGGTGATACCGCTAATAGTTTCAGAGATATAGAATGCCGGTGAAATATTTCGCACAGCCGCCATCTTGAGGTTATGTAAACAATTGAACGAAGTTAGATGTCGGTGCATTACAATGTGTACAAACATATACTGTACCAAGTTTTATTGCGTTTGGTGGGTTAAATCGTGAGAAACGTCTATTTAAAAGTCGCAAATTCGCGTGGCCGCCATGTTGGTTTTGTAGTTACCAGTTTTTTAAAAGTCACATAGGTGAACTTCTAGTAGTTTTCTTTATCTCCGTAATAAATTCCAGGGTGAAATCGGGAATTGTTTCGGAGATATTGAATGCTGGTGAAATATTTCGCATAGCCGCCATGTTGGATTGGTGAGACGTAACAAAATTTGAAGGGCACCGTCGGGGTCGCCCAGAATAGTGCTATGAATTTACCGAGTTTCATTGAAATCGCTCCTGCCGTTTAGAATTTATTAGGGGGACACACACACACCTCTCTCACACACACACACACACACACACACGCACACACACACGGACAAAAGGTGATCTCATAAGCCTATTTTTCCTAAATTGAAAATAGGCTAAAAATGAGATGGTGTGTGTCTGTCTGTCTGTCTGTCTGTGTGTTACCCAATAACGCAACAACCACTGGTCCGATTTAAATGAAATTTTGCATGGATGTAGCCGATTTACCATGTTTACATATAGGATACTTTTGATTTCGATATCTTGCACTATTTAAAAATGGCGACCATTTTAGTGTCGTCACTACACCCTTTGGTTTCAAAATTTCACATTTCCATTTCAAATAAAAAGTGAACGCTAAGAAATACCAAACTTTTGATGGGACACACGAGCTTTAAAATTTAATTTCCTATCCGAAAGGACCTGATCACTTTTCGTGTATCTCCAACGGTTAGCGAGTAAAACCCACATTTGTGACGTCACTACACCCTTTGGTTTCAAAATTTCATATTTCCATATCAAATAAAAAAAGAACGCAAAGAAATAGCGAACTTTTGATGGCACACACGAGCTTTAACATTTAATTGACTATCCAAAAGGTCCTCATCACTTTTCGTGTATCTCCAACGGTTAGCGAGTAAAACCTAAATTTGTGCAATAAAACACGGTCAACCCCGAGCGGTGCAGTATATCTCTATATATAAAAATGAGAGTTTGTCTTTTTTTCTGAATTTCTACGGAAATTTGAGTTATTTACGCGTGTCAGACTGTTTTATGGTGGATGCACGCGATTTTTTTTGTCTGACTGTTTGTTTGTTTGTCTGTGGACAACTTTGTTCCCTTATAACTCGAGAACGGCTGGGTGTATCAACGTAAAATTTGTTACAGATATCCATCAAGAGGCACGAAACTAATCATTGATGTAACTCTTCTCCGTACCTCTCATAAAAGGGGGCCTACCCCCTTAAAATACATGCTGAAATAGGCGTAGAAGGACGAGACAAAGCTAATTTTCAGCCCCTCAATGTGAGAGACATAACTCGGGGGCCCAAAAGGGGTCCCCCAAAACCACATTTTAAGGCCCTAAAACCAACCATTTTTGAGACATTCCCAGAAAACTAATTTCATTTAATAAACTAATGAACGAATGCAAGCCGGTAACCATGGCAACAGATTATCAGAGGTCCATCTATTGCTGTAAGACGCAATGCAATTCCATTAATTACATTAGTGTGAAAGTTTGCAAATGGCTAGAAGGATATCACGGAACCAAATTAAGCTGTAAAATGTATCAATACGTATAATGCGCTTAAGGGAGTTAAGGGATATTCTAGAATTTATTCTCGCGATTTACACCTGCGGGTGTGGTACGACAGGTCTATTATATTCCTATCCCTATATTATATTATTATTAGTATTATATTATGGCGTACAACGACAAGACAAAGCCGCTCGGTGCCAGAAACAAAACTCGAGGCCCTCAAGTGTCCTTAAGTCTCTAAAACCAACAGTGTCTGAAATATTCCCAGAAAACTAATTTAGTTTAATTTAACAAACTAATGAAGGAATGTAAATTGGTAACCATGCCAACATTATCTCAAGGGGTGGCATCCAACTTTCCATCTATTTCTGTAAGATGCAATGTCACTCCATTTATTACATTTCTGTGAAAGTTTGCAAATGGCTATAAGGTTATCACGGAACCAACGTAGACTGTATAATTCATCAATGCAATTAAGAGGATCAAGAGGTAACCTAGAATTTCTTCATGCAATTTTCACGTGCGACATATAGTACATAATGTCTATTATATCTCCAAACAGCAACATTATTTTCAAAAATTCCTGAATTGAATCAGCATTTTTGCGACTTTTAGGAATTTGGGCCATTTGAGGCCAAAGAACCTGAATTTTCATGCACCACAAGCCTTTATAATTTATGAAAGAGGTCTTCCTGTGTATGGGGACCTAACACAACGTAGAGGATCAGTTTTTTATGTGACGTGTATTGCGTATCGTCTACTAGGCATTCAATGCTATTTCACGTCAGGAAGTACACGTTAGGTGAATTTAGTCAGAGAGCACATTTTAACTTTTTTTTTGTACATACGGGTTCATCGTAAGGATGATTTTGTTTGATACTGTGTGGAAGATATACCCACATTTGGATATCTGGGTGATATATTGTAGACAATAGAATTGTCTGTCTGTCTTTCTGTGTATCTTTATGTACTCCTATAACTCGTGTTCGGATGCTTGGTGCATCGTAAATATAGGTATGGTAACCATGAGAGTCAACACACCAATCATTTATAAAACTCTTCACCGTACTTTCCATACAGTAGAAGGGTGGATATAGGGAAAAACTTCTCAAAATACATGCTAAAATATGCGAAATATAAAAATTATCCTAGAAGGACGACTAAAGCATATGTTGCGCTTCTCACTGTTAGACACAAAATTCGAGAGTCTATAAATGGTCTCCGAAAACCACATTTTAAGGCCCTTAAATTAACAGTGTGTGTGATATTCCCAGAAAACTAACTTCGTTCTGATAAACTTACGAAGGAATGACAAACCGCTAACCATTGCAACAGTAGCTCAATTGATAATGTCTGGTGTTAACACCAGACACCGTTCGAAGAACGGGCACTTCTGCTAGTCTTTTATAAAGTTGCTGTTTAGCTTCATTGAAATAAAGTTTCAAAATAATGCAAGTATAAATAATTTTGCGTTCAAGCGTTACGCTTTTTTTGACCGGCAGTTTATTATAGCAAAAGCATTGGCGTGAACTTTGGTGTGTGTTTGGAATGTGTCTCATAGCCTGTGTCAATGTGATATCTGTAGAAGTGTGTGTATTTGTAACTGGAAATAGGATTCGGAAGGAGGCGGCCGTTGTCTTATGTCAGGAACCACCATCCCAGCATTTGAATGAAGTAGAAATGGCAAACCATGGAAAACTACTTCTAGCACAGCTGAACTGTAAATTAAAACCATCTCTCCTTAGTTTTTGCCTCACAGGGCCGAGTGAACCCCGTTCCAACCCACACACCAGAATGACTACATTTCCAGGCAGAGCCGGGAATCAATCTCAGGACCTTTTCGATCCGGAGTCACAATAAGTAGAATGTGGGTATTTAGAGAAGAAAATACCGGGATCTTGTTATTGTGATAGATTCATTTTAGTGGCTTACGACATCTTGGTCATCTTGGTCATTTAGGTGTGTTTTTTTTTTAATATGTGTGATGACCATATCGACGTTGTCAATGCAATACCTTGTTTCTTGCAATACTCTTCGTTCCCATTATTTTCCTTGTGATTGATCACGCCTCCCAGACGTATATGTGCGTCCAACAGAACAATTCACTTTTTCCTTTGGAGGAACATAAATACAAATGAGCTTTAAATTTATTGTACTATAGAAAAGTATATTTCCGTGTAGTTATGCACTCCTACAGTACAATACATTTATAGTATAATGGCAATAATTAAGATTTCCATACGAGTGGCTTAATTACCTTCATAAGCGAGTTGCATACGACTGTTTGTTTGACGATAATTATAACTTTATTTTATTTTATTTAATGTTCGAAAATAAATATTCATTAATATCTGTCGAGATACAGTAACTTGAATTTAGTGATCGGAGTACAAGAGCTGAGTTTGCTGTATGTGCTTTACAAGTTCCCTGACCCACGCATGCGCTCTGTCTGCTTGGCAATGCCATAATATGTTTACAGCCTGCCGATCTGCACCATGACGTTCTGGTGTGCTTATATTAACACCAGCATTCACTAAAATTGTCGGCGAAATCCTACGAATGCAATACCCTGTGTAGAAATTGGCGTTGTGGATAATAAGATACAGTGCTATTTATTTTGCAATATTCTGCAGTTTGTTTGTGCAAACATTACGGACGGTGCGCACTTTCCATATAGGGTAGGGTTCAGGGATGGTGTGTTGCAAACTTCTGGACCTAGATTCCTAAATTTCATGCATATTTCATAGTATTTCCCTGTTACCGTAAAGTTTCATGCTGATTTTGTCTTTGTATTTGGGATTGTAACTACAATGGTTGATCCCATATACATTGTCAACTTTATTTTAGGCGGCTTCGGTGGCGTAGTCGGTAACATGCTGAGTTTCTATGCCCAAGATAGCGGGTTCAAACCTCTCCGAAACCGTCGGATTTTTAAGAGCGTTAAAAATCCCTCAGTATGCCTTCCTTCGGAGGGGAAGTAAAGCCGTCGGTCCCATGTCATAGATTTATGGCATGTTAAAGAACCTTCCACTAATTGCACCTGTGTGAAGCTAAATTGGATAGGTTAAGAATGTAAACAACGCTCTTAGGTTTCTACGTTCGTTGCCAAGAGCCGACTGCGGTGGCGTCTAGTAGCTAAGTTCTGAACTTGGCCTAGTAGTCGTTGACGGTGGCGCTTGGCGGCAAAAGTAGGAACTATTTGAAAAATTCTAAGTTGCAGTACTTAAATTAAATAACAGATAACACACACTAATACAGTCATCACAATTAACACCGGTTATCAGACAGATTCTACACGCACCCAGAGTACACGGGGCTACATGACCACGTTGTCGCAGCCCCTAAACTTAAAAACCAACCAACCAACCATTGTCAACTTTCAAATCACTTAAATATTGTCCACATAAGGTGGAAGGCAGTGGCGTAACTAGGGTTTGTTTCTGGAGGGGGATGAGCTGAGTTAAAATTACATTGTAGGGGAGGGGCTCGGACATATTTAATGAAAGCTGATATGCAGTCTCGAAATTTCAATCATCTGGCCCTTTCTATTCCCTAACATTGTATAAATATTAACAAATTACAGTTTCCAACTAAAGTTTAACTTAACACAACGATACAAGCAAACACAATATTATTAACTTTCCACAATGACACTCACACTCGGATACTAACAGAATGGTAACTGACAAGTGGCGTATTTTTAGAAAGGGATGAGGAAAGATACTGCCAAACCCATCTCACTGCCACCCTTCTGGCTAGCTAAATATTTTGCTCATGCTGTACGTGTTAAGTTAGGGTAACACTAAACATGTTACACGAGTAAAAATATATGATTTCAAACACACTCCAATCATTTTTCATCAACCCGAAGTTTAGTTTTCTTCAAAATTAAAGACTTTATCAAATTTCATATTTTCACTATTTGGGTCTGGTGGCTCCCTGTTTACCATCTCTTGATGAATGCAGAACATTTGCATTTGATGTTGGCACAGGCTAGAGTAAAATGTGGCTTTTCATCGATGTCTCAGTCTCATTCATGGCTGTGATTATATGGAAGCTACTGAGGTATGGGTGGTGCTGAGAAGTGGCCTCAGGGCACAGCCAGTGCCTGTGGATGTTGTGAAAGGTTCTGCTCATAGGGTTAGTACAGCTGTACTGACTCAGTGAGGAAAGCAATAGCAAACTACCTCATTCCTCACCTTGCTTAGTACGCCTCATTATAGTGCTGCCTCGGTTTTGTGGGTTTCTACCACATAACCTATGGTGGTACTTTTCGAGGATCCAACCAGCCTCCAGGCAGACGGCTCTGGTGGAGATTGATCTCCCTGATCACCCCCGTAGCTACGCCACTGACGGGAGGCGTGACCAATCATAAGGAAAATATTGGAAACGAAGAGCATTGTCAGATACAGCCTACTTGGACTAAGTTACGATTTGAAGGAAGGAAGGAAGCTTGTAGTTTAACGTGACCGCTAATCTCGAGATCATGTGCCACGGGACCTCCTTTTTACGTGGAATCCGAACCACAGGACATGGCATTTCACTTCGAAAATCTCACATGCATTGACCGGTAATCGAACACGGACCGCCTTGGTGAGAGGCATACAGCTAGACCGCTGAGCCACCACGCCCTCAGTTACGATTTGCCTGAAAGAGGTGTGAAAATAGCAACAAAAGAAACATTTAAATTGATCATGGTCAGTGCCGGGATTCAAAGTTTTGATCTCAGGAGTTGGCAGAGTTTGGGGCTTGACTCAACCCGCTGGGTTCAGAGCCATATGGAAAGTGGAAGCTTGCTGACATGCACAATGCAGTAAGATCACACAGTTTGTGACAGTAGCGCGCAGGGGAATGTCAGGGTTGGACTTACGAGCTACTGGCTACTTGGGAACCAACTTGCTGTCAAGTGGTCTGTCTGTACACTTGTTTCAGTGGGAGAGAGCACTCTCATTTGGGAATGCGGTCAACGTCCCACAAATGCGTCATTTGCTTAACATGTCACCTCGTGGCGTAATGGCTAGCATTCTGGTCAGTCACACCGGAGGTCAAGGTACGATTCGCGGCTCTGCCAAGAAATATAATTTTGGTCTGAGGGTTGGTACGGGGTACACTCAGCCTCGTGAGGTAAATCTGAGAAGAGGAGGGTTCCATTCTCACCTCAGTAATCCTAGAAGTGGTTTTCCGGAGTTTCCCATTTCTACTCCAAGCAAATACCGGCATGGTTCGTAACTTAAGGCCACGGCCGTCTCCTTGCCAATCCTCACCAGAATTACAAATAGGCCTACACACTCCACAACTAACACCAAAATGACCATGATATTGAAGCCCCTCAAATGAACAACAACAAAGCTTAACATGTCATGAGTTCATCTTTCGCGTAAAATCTTACGTCGATATTTCTCCCCGTGGTGTAACCGTGCGTGTTAAAACACGTTAAAAAGTTCACCAGGACCGCGATGAGGTGTGGCAGCAAGTCCGGAGATCACAGGTCCCAACCCCGCCGCTGACAGCAGGTATCCGGAGTATGAGGCTATTCTCCAAGTTTTTCCACACCCTCTCCTGGCAAATGCCACGATAATAATAATAATATCGTATGGCCTCTGGCGCCTGGTGCAAGCTTTGTTAATTGACACCCAGAGGGTAGCTTGAATGTCGAATTTCGTCGTTCTTTGAACGCTATGAAAGTCAAGGAGTTTAGATATCTAAACTCCTTGACACATCAGCGCTTTCAAGTAGAGAATGGAGGAACTTTGTGTTGGCGGAAAATCCCGAGATTAATTTTGCCATTGAACACGGCCTACAGAATTCAAATGGGTTCTTTAACACGCCAACAGCGTATGACACGAGTGACGTGATTTTTGTCGCCTTTCAAAAATTACTTACCACGGCCAGGAGTGAACCTGCAATCTTGGGGTTGGTAGTCCGCCACTATAACCACTCACCCACCGTGGCAAGCTAATGCCACGATAGTATCTTATTTCAAGTCCCGGGGCACCTACCTAATCCCTGTCCCTAAAACATTTACACACACTACTGCAGTCATCACATCAATACTGGTTATTAGACAAGTTCAACGCACACCCAACAACACCCTTGCCCTATAGAAACCATGTGCAACAGCCGGCCCCCGGGCCGCCCTCCGATCCGCTGAACTCTTTCATCCGGCCCGCCTGATCAGTTATTGAAAATATATTTCTTACATAATCTGTCAAACTGAAGTGAACATTTTTCCAATACTCGACAATGCAGTGCGAAAATTATCCTGGCACCAACGACAGTCCCCCACCCCTATTCACTAGGCCTTGTAAATCGCGTCAGAAAATGTGTAAGCGTGTCGCTAAGTTTCTCATTAATATGGGAAGTAGCCAATTGTGCATTTTCTTTAATAAATACAATTCTTGGTTACCATTATAAAATTCTTGTTAGCCTACTTTCGATTTTTGCAAAAAATGAAAGTAGACTTATGAGATCAACACAGGGCGAAAAAAGTGTGTCTGTCTGTGTGTGTGTATGTGTGTGTGTGAGTCTGTGTGTGTGTGTATGTGTGTGTGAGTCTGTCTGTGTGTGTGTGTCTGTCTGTGTGTGTGTGAGTGTGTGTACTCTGAATGTCTGTCCCCCCCCTATCAATTCGAACACGGTGAATGCGAATTGAACGAAATTTGGTACAAAGGTAGCACTAGCAAAGGACACCTCAGTGTCATGTTTTATATCGCCGCCATCTTGACGGAAACGTAATGGCGGCCACATAAATGTTCAAAGCTTAAATCAAATTACGACTAACCTAATCATCTGATCTCTACCAAATTTTTCAACAACATACCTTTATGGGGGGAGCATCCTTTGACCATACCAATAGGCCATCAGCGTAATAGTTTGCGGATGGAGGCCATCTTTGTGTGAAAATCGATTCCCCCTATTAATTCGAACACGGTGCAACCGAATGGAACGAAATTTGGTACAGAGGTAGTACTAACAAAAGGCACCTCAGTGTCATGTTTTATATCGCCGCCATCTTGACAGAAACGTAATGGCGGCCACACAAATGTTCAAAGCTTAAATCAAATTACGACTAACCTAATCATCTGATCTCTACCAAATTTTTCAACAACATACCTTTATGGGGGGAGCATCCTTTGACCTAACTAATAGGTCATCAGCGTAATAGTTTGCGGATGGCGGCCATCTTTGTGTGAAAATCGATTCCCCCTATTAATTCGAACACGGTGCAACCGAATGGAACGAAATTTGGTACAGAGGTAGTACTAACAAAAGGCACCTCAGTGTCATGTTTTATATCGCCGCCATCTTGACGGAAACGTAATGGCGGCCACACAAATGTTCAAAGCTTAAATTAAATTACGACTAACCTACTCATCCGATCTCTACCAAATTTTGCAACAACATACCTTTATAGAGAAAGCATCCTTTGACCAAATGACTAGGTCATTAGCCTAATAGTTTGCGGATGGCGGCCATCTTTGTGTGAAAATCAATTCCCCCTATTAATTCAAACACGGTGGAACCGAATGAACGAAATTTGGTACAGAGGTAGCACTAGAAAAGGGCACCTCAGTGTCATGTTTTATATCGCCGCCATCTTGACAGAAACGTAATGACGGCCACACAAATGTTCAAAGCTTAAGTTAAATTACGACTAACATAACCATCCGATCTCTACCAAACTTTGCAACAACATTCCTTTATGGAGGGAGCATCCTTTGACCAATCTAATAGGTTATTAGCCTAATAGTTTGCGGGTGGCGGCCATCTTTATGTCAAAATTGATTCCCCCTATTAATTCGAACACTGTGGAACCGAATGGAACGAAATTTGGTACAGAGGTAGCACTAGCAAAGGGCACCTCAGTGTCATGTTTTATATCGCCGCCATCTTGACTGAAGCGTAATGGCGGCCACACGAATGTTCAAAGCTTAAATCAAATTACGATTAACCTAATCATCCGATCTCTACCAAATTTTGCAACTACATACCTTAATGGAGGGAGCGTCCTTTGACCAATCTAATAGGTCATTCGCCTAATAGTTTGCGGATGGCAGCCATCTTTGTGTCAAAATCGATTCCCCCTATTAATTCAAACACGGTGAAACCGAATTGAACGAAATTTGGTACAGAGTTAGCACTAGCAAAGGGCACCTCATATTCATGTTTAATATCCCTATAGCACGTTGTATTTCAACAAGCTACTACAACCAACATTCAATCATACTACTTGAAAAGGACAAAGAGTTATAACAATACCCGTGCATTTAGGAGAAAGTAGGCTATATGTTCTTTACCGAACATCTTGTTCGTGTGTTTGTGATGTGACTTTGGCTACTTCGTTCTTGTGAAAATAGTATGCATTATTACGTAGAGCCCTCGATAGCTGCAAGTCCTCCGTGATTGGTCCACCTCGTGTTCCAAGTTGAAGATGTCTGCCGTATAGGAATGTGATTGGTTTTTGTAATTTATAATTTCACATTCTACCTTCAGTATGCGTTATTTTCATCCACTAGTTTTCTACTTAGCGAAGGTGTTTACGCCCCCCGTCCCGAGCTCTCCCATTTAAAACCAAAACTTGCGCCCTATTCGAGTGGCAATACGATGCATTGAATTTGTAGGCTATGATGTTGTTTAGATGATCACTTTCATTTCTGAGAGCGTAGTAACAAAGAGAGTTGTTGTTTCATTTTAGGGGCTTGGGACACCTTGGTCATCAGCCATGTGTAGTTGGGTGTGTGTTTAACCTGTATTTATGAGATGATTGTAGTAGTATGTGTAACTAATCTAGGAACAGAGATGAGGGAGGCGCACCAGGACTAGAAGTAAGGTACAATTCAGTCATTGACCTACAATGAGTTTGTAGATAAACCCTGGGAATAGCCACAATCAAGATAGCCACTGTCAGCGCTGGGATTCGAACCTGTGATATCCGAACTTGCTGTAGCTCCCCTCGCGGACGTGCTTCCTGATGGAATAAGATGATGATGATGATGATAATTGTTTTTTAAGGGGCCAAATATCTAGGTTATTTGCCCCTAAATTGAACAAGCACGGCTACACTGCTGGACAATAATAAAAATAGGCTTCCGAAAATAATAATAATAATAATAATAATAATAATAATAAATGCTTACAGATCAAGAAAGAACACTTAGCGGTGTCATATCTACTTGTTCACGTCATATCACAATGGTTGATTTAATGGCCATATCGTATCGTAGTGTTTATCTCTTAGGAGGTGTATGGTCCATCAAGTAAGATGAATATTTCATATCTACTGTTTTATTCCAGTTGGAACTCCCAAACAATAACTCATATCAGGTAACGAAATCAAAATAACTTTATCATGACGTGCTACGAAACCTGCCACAGTGAATTACATGCAGCCAATACGAGATGAGCAGCTGCGAACCTCTTGACAGCTGCATTTCCATTTGACTTCTGGGCAGCTGCTTGGGACGACATTTCCTCATGTGTTAATGGAGAACACGCAAAACTTGCAATACTTGTCCAAATGTCTTCGTTTATTACGATCACCATAATCTAAGAGTCAACAGAGGTGATCTCTAAAGCCTATTTTTTTCATATGATGAAGATATGCTAAAATAGCAAGTTAGGATTGGAAATGTATTCAGTTCAAATTGATGTAGTTGTTGTTGATTCATTTGCGACATCGTGGTCATGTAGCCCCGTGTACATGGGTGTGTGTAGAGTTGGTCTAATAACCTGTGCCACTAAGTAGGCCTACTCTGTACTACTGTGTTTTTAACCTATTTTATTTTTGAAGAATTAGACATGGGATCACCTTTGGTCCGTGTGTGTGTGTCCCATCTAATAAAATCCAAGCAGACGAAGCGATTTCAATGAAACTCGTTAAGTGCATACACTAACGCCACTGATATCCACCATGGTTTGCAAGCAGATATCATGATAAAATCGAACATTGTGTAGGCCTATATTGAAATTCGGAAAAACATGTCTGAGTCTCAGTCTATCTATGCAGCCTACATAAATATGTTTTGTTTGACCTCAATTTAAACTGTACGCCTCGTTGCGTAGTTTCATTGAAATCGCTCCAGCCGTTTTGATGTTAGTAGGGACACGCACACACAAAGTAACGTAGATGTACTGCAACAAGTAGTTCTGTGAAGAACTGAAGCCCATTTTCATATATACTACTGTACCCATGTGAGTAATCTCGATGGAGAATATGCATCTGCCTCCAGCTAGCATCAGGTCTCAGGCGTGTACCGTCTCCCCAATTGAGCAGTGCATATTTTGGATTTGAGGCTATAAGGTATCAACTCTACAATGATAAGGCACAACTCTATTCTAAAACTTTAATTCAGTAAATAAAATCATGGCTTCAAACACAAAAACACTTCCCAAAACCATAAAAACAAAGCAAACAAAAATTTACTTCCACAATCCACAAACAAAAATGAAATCATAATAAAATCATATTAAACCATAAAGCTGTACCCTTATGTGAACTACATAAAGATATCCTAGTGCGCTGATGCACCTACAACTTCAAAACCAACTGTACATTAACATAACAGTCATACACTGTGACTTCTTTAATATCACAAATTAATTATTCCTTAAACCTCTTGGTTTTAACAATTATGTGTGCCGTGCGTGTTTTGATTTTTCTCTTCTCACCAAACAAATGCTTTCATGCATTACCTATTCGGACGTTGCACCGCAATCAACGTGCAACTCCATAATTATGTAAGCTACCCCTCCACTTCCTCTATTTATATGGTTCCACTGCATGCTGTATGTGATTCCTACATAAAACGTTACGTTATAGCTTGTGTCGGATGGTACAATTAGACTACCTTGCTCTCGTGGCAATTGGTATCTGGTAACCAACTTCATAACTTGGTTTCAGTGACAGTACAAATACATCGTCTAACTATTCGTCAGATAGCTAAAATAATGAACCATCAGGATGATCTATAATTATCAATGTGTTCCTAAACCACATGGCTACATTACTCAACATAACAACCTTTCATTATATGTCATTTACCAGGGTCTAAAATCTGTCCCTTTCAACTTGCCTTGACGGTTCGAGTGCCCGCCTGCAGACCCTCGGCTAGAGGAGTCAGCACACAATAGAAAGTGGGATGGGTGTTCCACCAATTACCTCGACCCTCCTTAAAGGTTTGAATGCTTTCCTCTCTAAGCAGTAAAGATTTACAAGACAAATACTGTTGTCTGACCGACACACATATCCCAAAGGATCTTAATTGACTATTATGCAAACAGGTATTGAATGAGCTTTTATAATTACTCTTACACAGAGGATATAATAATTACTGGCCTCACACGGGTCCATTCAACATGAAGGTTCGGGGTTCGTAATGCATTAGTCTGACGGGTGACCGATGTCTCAAGTAAAATATAGGCGCTCAGTCCAGGCTGTCGCCATGAGTTTCGCTACCACGAGCGGAATAACTCATCAATAAGTTCTCGGGAGACCATAGAGTTTCGAGGTGTCCTCGTTTTCCTCGTCTCTATCACAGGATTCCAACCCGGAACACTTTCATATCCTTCCCCAGAGCTAGGGTGCACACTACAACTCTGGCATAAATTATATCTCCACTTATGCCCATGACATAGGAGATTTCATACGTAGAATAGACCATCTGGCCCCTTACTCAATGCTACGACCTCCGACCTATATTATTAAGAGAAATCTATCAATTACTCTATAAGCTTCTCACATAAGCTGCAAATTCAATTCACTAAAAGCTCTTTCATGCCTGGCATCATTACTGAATATATGCAATATTCTGATATAAAACTTCTTTCCTTAATTACTGTAATATAATCTTACTGTATCATCTTACTGCTTAGATTGATAAGTCTTGCAATTAGCGTAAATCTCTCGCTTACAGCATTTATTTGTTTCCTGATGTGTTCATTCATACTTTTATATTCATTATTATTATTACCATTAATCTCACTGACATAAATGACCAAAATCATTACTTTATTATTAATCTCACATAACTTTACCAAAAATCCGACATAGCTAAACGTCTTAAAAACTCGAACAATCGCGTTCGTCACATTTACATAACTGATTGCCATTCTTAATTCATAGTGGGAATAATTACTCCACTTAATGATGCAAATTAACATCTCAACTCTATAAAAATCAACACAATAATGATTAAACATGGAGGATCTCCCTCCTAAACTGATTTTTACTGGCATCTTTAAGGAAATCACAGCATGCAATGGTCCATATTTCTACATAATCATAACTTGTGGGGTACTTACATTTCTATAGGCGTCTATGGTGGCTCCGACCAATCATATTTCTCCATGTCGCCCGCCATTAACAGGTTTAACGCGACATATTTATCTTGAATACACACATTTTATAACACATAATTTTCATCAACAACACGGCACGTTGCATAACTCTCAGGAAGCTATCGCTCCCACACATGTGAAACACTTATCTAATCACTTCTTTAAAGGATATTTTACATATGCTGCACACTTAACACACGTCACTTTATACACTTTTCAATGCTGAAATTCCCTAGCAAAGATCGAAATTGCAGGTGTCGACGGCATGTCCCGTGCTCCTATCAACTCCTGATTGAAAGTCTGGTTTACCCGCTCTCGGAATTCACCAACAGTTTTTATTATTCTTACTCCTACAGTAAGCGTCCTGCGTTGCATAAAATGCTAGCTCCCGTCCTGAGTGTTATCATCTGGTACTCTCATGACATTACCAACCGCGTCATAGAGTTTCATTTAGCGCATACCATCGTAATTACACATATACGATCAGTCAATACTTCACACATTGCGCTTGTTGTTGTTTGAGTCTTCAGTCTTTTGACTGGTTTGATGCAGCTCTCCATGCCTCCCTGTCCTGAGCTAATCGTTTCATCTCTACATAGCTACCACACCCTACATCCGAGGCAATCTGTTTAACATATTCTAACCTTGGTCTACCCCTACAGTTCTTGTCCTCGACCCTTCCTTCCATAACTAAGCTTGCTATTCCTGGGTGTCTTAGTATGTGTCCTACCAACCTATCTCTTCTCTTCATTAGCAGTCGCCAGAAACATCTCTCCTCTCCCACTCGTCTTAATACCTCTTTGTTTGTAACCCTATCTACCCATCTGATCTTCATCATTCTCCTGTAGCACCACATTTCAAATGCTTCAATTCTCCTCTTTTCTGCTGCACCAATAGTCCAAGTTTCACTTCCATAGAGTGCCACGCTCCAGACAAAGGCTTTCAAAAATGACTTCCTAATACCTAAATCTATATTCGATGTCAGCAGATTCCTTTTTTGTAGAAATGCTTTTCTTGCCTGAGCCAACCTACTTTTTATATCCTCTTTGCTTCGTCCATCACTGGTTATTCTGCTTCCTAAGTAACAGAAATCTCCTACTTCCTTCAGCTTTTCACCTGCCAATTTGATCTCCATAGAGGTTTCTGATTTATTTCGGCTGCATTCCAGTATTTTTGTTTTACATTTATTAATTTTCATCATGAATTCTTTCCGTAAGACGGAGTCCATACCATTCAAAAACTCATTCAAATCCTCAGGCTTGTTGGCCAAGATGACAATGTCATCAGCAAATCTCAGAGTTGAAATTATTTCTCCTTGAATCTTCACTCCCACTTTAAATTTTTCTCTAATTTCCTTCATTGCTTGTTCAATGTAAAGATTGAAAAGTATGGTGATAAGTTGCAGCCTTGCCTTACACCTTTCTGAATACCAGCTTCTCTCTCATGTCCTTCAAAACACTGTCCAATACTTTACACAAATAATTATTTACAATAGTTCTGCCATTAGTCTACACGGTGCTTCGTAACTGAACACGCCATAGTTCGTACTGCTGATTATGCCTATAGCACGACTATTATTCATACAAGCTTATTAAATGCTTCATTTACATGTACCAGTCTTTGTTCGGCGTCTATTATGAGTATGACCGCCATGCGTTCTGCCTTGACAAACTTGCTTCAAAGTGGCTGTCACTGACTGAAGATTCACTTGAAGATTGCTCGTAACTTACTTGAAGACTGCTGTAGACTGCCTACATACTGTCTCGTACTGCCCTCGTATTTTCTGCATACTGATTGCAACTTACTGCAACTGAGCTACAACTGGGTAACTTCTAACGTCGTGAAGACTGCTACTTGCTCGACTGTAACTGGCTGTAACTGGGTGTAAACTGCACGTGAACTGCGCGTAGACTGAGCTTGAACTGAGCTGAGACTGAGCTTGACTGTGTGCTCCTCCAAGGGTCTACTCCCTTATATCGGATTACCACGGAAAGTAGGGCGAAATCTTCCCGCGTAATCTTGGCTCCTCTCCCAGCATGATTCTGGTCTCCAAACCATGATCATTGGGTTCCTCTTTCTCCACAGATCCCAAAACTATCTGCGTGCAAAGGAATCGCTCGTCCAATTAATTAATATTAATTCCTTTCTCCATAGCGTGGGACGCTATCTTACGGGTATTCCCCGGCAACATTCTCAAATCTATCCGCGAACAATGGCAGTTTTACAGTCCTTCCGCACATCATTAAATATGCGTCAATTTTGCAGGTAAAAGGCTCTAAAATTAGCCTCCTGCCAAAAGATTCACCTGTGGGCAACTCTCATCTCAATTCGTTGCTCCAATCATGAGTAATCAATGATTTTCTTGGGCATCTCTCCTCCCCCTCCTCAAATCTATTCTCCGTCGGGGAATAACTGGGTCATTATTCAGGCCTCCACCCTGCTCCAGACGACAGAATGGGGTCACAGAGATGGGCATGGCTCCACTGGGGCCCTCCCACAATCCTGGGCTAATTTGTAAAATGTCAACTCTGCCCTCTCCGTGCTTCAAGCCTCGTATAGCCTACACCAAGTAGTCTAATAATGCTGTAATCTGCTCATTTTTCCCTGCATTATTTTAATAAATAATGTCATTGCACCAAAATCACACCAGTGATTAAATATACACTTCTTTCGAGGGTTTTTTACCATGAAACTGCCTCTACAGATCTCTGGTTCGTTCCCTGGTGGAACCTTTATACTGAGATCACAGTCTCTGAGAACCACGTTCGATTCCAGTCAGCATAACCTCCTCGGGTTCAGCCTACATAAATATGTTTTGACCTCAATTTAAACTGTACGCCTCGTTGCGTAGTGGATAGCATTCTTGGCTATCACCGCCCCGACGGCCTACTATGACCTTAGCGAGTTTCATTGAAATCGCTCCAGCCGTTTTGATGTTAGTAGGGACACGCACACACAAAGTAACGTAGATGTACTGCAACAAGTAGTTCCGTGAAGAACTGAAGCCCATTTTCATATATACTACTTATGTTAATTGCCTTTATCAACATGCAACATTTCAGTTTGATTGCTGTAATAGATTCGAAGATATTGAGAATCGTCTAGTATTTCAGATGGTCACCATGTTGGATTTTTATATAAATGTAGGTCTCAGAGTTATGTACTATTACATGAAAATTATTGTGTACGTTTAGTATTCAAACTTCAATCGCATGATTAGGGCACAAGAAGAAAAAACGAGATTTTAAAATTTCGCACAGCTGCCATCTTGTGGTTATGATAACAATTGAAATAAATTAGATGCCAGAGGATTAAAATATGTATAAGCATTTACCGTACCAAGTTTCACTGCACTCGGATGGTAAAATCGCGAGAAACATCCATTTAAATATTTATAGATCACGTCGCCGCCATGTTAGATTTGTGCTCACCAGGTTATGGAAAGTCCTATAGGTGAACTTATGTTTATCAGTGTCATTGCTGTAAAAGATTCGTAAATATGGAGAATCGTCTAAATATTTCGGATGGTCGCCATGTTAGATTGTTATATGTATAGGCCATAGAGTTATGTAGGCCTACCACTAAATGAAAATTATTGCGTAGGTTCATTATTTAAACTTTCATTTCCATCGCATGATTACGACACAAGAAATAACAAGTAGTTCCGTAAAGAACTATACAGCCTATTTTCATATATCCTGCTCATGTTAATTTCTTCTAACAACATACAAAATTTCAGTTTAATTGCTGTAACAGAGTCGTAGATATTGAGAATCGTCTAAATATTTCAGATTGTCGCCAGGTAGGATTTTTATTTTTGTACTATTACATTAAGATTATTGTGTACGTGTGGTATTCAAACTTCAATCGCATGATTAGAACACAAGAAGTAAAAACGAGATTTTAAAATTACGCACAGCAGCCATCTTGTGATTATGCAAACAATTGAAATAAAATAGATGCCAGTGGATCAACATTTGTATAAGCATTTAACGTGCAACGTTTCACAGCACTCGGATAGTTAATTCGCGAGAATCGTCCATTTAAATATTTATACTTCGCGTCGCCGCCATGTTGGATTTGTGCTCACCAGGTTAATGAATGTCCTATAGGTGAACATATGTTCATAGTCTCTATGAACATAAAAAAATTCAGTTTGGTTGCTGTAAAAGATTCATAGATATTGAGAACCGTCTAAATATTTCGGAAGCTCGCCATTTAGGATTGTTATTTGTATAGGCCATAGAATTATGTACCATTCAAGGACAATTATTGCCTAGGTTCATTATTCAAACTTTCACTTCGATCGCATGATTACGACACAAGAAATAAAAACTTAATTTAAAAATTTCGCACAGCCGCCATATTGACGTTATGTAAACAATTGATTTAAATTAGATGACAGTGCATTACAATCTGCAAAATCATTTACTGTACCACATTTCACTGCGCTCAGAGAGTTAAATCACGAGAAAAGTCTATTAAAATATTTCAAATTCGCTTGGTCGCCATGTTCGATTTTTACTTTAGAAGTTTATGAAGTATACATAGATAAACTTGTACCAGTACCCTTTATCACCGTACAAAATTGCAGGGTAATATCTGTAATAGTTTCGGAGATATAGAATGTCAGTGAAATATTTCGCACAGCCGCCATTTTGAGGTTATGTAAACAAATGAACTAAATTAGACTCCAGTGCATTACTATGTGTATAGACACTCGCTGTACCTAGCTTCATTACGTTTGGATGGTTAAATCGTGAGAAAAGTCTATTTAAACGTCTCCACTTCGCTTGGTCGCCATGTTCGTTTTCTACTTTACAAGTTTATGAAATATACATAGGTAAACTTGTATCAGTACCCTTTATCACCGTACTAAATTGCAGGGTGATATCTATAATAGTTTCGGAGATATAGAATGTCAGTGAAATATTTCGCACAGCCGCCATTTTGAAGTTATGTAAACAATTGAACTAAATTAGACTCCAGTGCATTACAATGTGTATAAACATTTGCTGTACCAAGTTTCATTACGTGTGGATAGTTAAATCGCGAGAAAAGTCTATTTAAAAGTCTCAACTTCGCTTGACCGCCATGTTGGTTTTGTAGTCACCAGGTTTTTGAAAGGCTCATAGGTGAACTTCTAGTAGTACCCTTTATCACCGTACACAATTTCAGGGCGATATCGGTAATAATTTAGGAGATATTGAATGCTAGTGAAATATTTCGCACAGCCGCCATTTTGCATTGGTGAGACGTAACAAAATTTGAAGGGTACGGTCGAGGTCGCCGGGAATAGTGCTATGAACATACCGAGTTTCATTGAAATCGCTCTAGCCGTTTAGATTTTATTAGGGGGGGACACACACACGAATCACACACACACACACACACACACACACACACACGCACACACACACGGACAAAAGGTGATCTCATAAGCCTATTTTTTCATAATTGAAAATAGGCTAAAAACTTGATTTTAAAACTTCGCACAGCCGCCATCTTCAATTAGAACAATTGAACTAAATTAAATGCCAGTTCATTACAATTTGAATAATCATTTACTGTACTATATTTCACTGCGCTCAGATGGTTAAATCGCGAGTAAAGTCTATTAAAATGTTTCAACTTTGCTTGGCCACCATGTTCGTTTTGTACTTTTCGGGTTTTTGAAAGTAACATATATAAACTTGTAGTAGTGCCCTTTATCACCGTACAATATTTGAGGGTGATATCAGTAATATTTTCGGAGATATAGAATCCCGGTGAAATATTTCGCACAGCCGCCATCTTTAAGTTATGTAGACAACTGAACAAAATTAGACGCCAGTGCATTACAATGTGTATAAACATTTGCTGTAACATGTTTCATTGCGTCTGGATGGTTAAATCGCGAGATAAGTCTATTTAAAAGTCTCAACTTCGCTTGACTGCCATGTTGGTTTTGTAGTTACCAGGTTTTTAGCCTACTTTCGATTTTTGCAAAAAATGAAAGTAGACTTATGAGATCAACACAGGGCGAAAAAAGTGTGTCTGTCTGTGTGTGTGTATGTGTGTGAGTCTGTGTGTGTGTGTGTGTGTGAGTGTGTGTACTCTGAATGTCTGTCCCCCCCCTATCAATTCGAACACGGTGAATGCGAATTGAACGAAATTTGGTACAAAGGTAGCACTAGCAAAGGACACCTCAGTGTCATGTTTTATATCGTCGCCATCTTGACGGAAACGTAATGGCGGCCACACAAATGTTATAAGCTTAAATCAAATTACGACTAACCTAATCATCCGATCTCTACCAAATTTTGCAACAACATACCTTTATGGGGGGAGCATCCATTGACCAAATTAATAGGTCATCAGCGTAACAGTTTGCGGGTGGCGGCCATCTTTGTGTGAAAATGGATTCCCCCTATTAATTAGAACACGGTGCAACCGAATGGAACGAAATTTGGTACAGAGGTAGCACTAGCAAGGTGCACCTCAGTGTCATGTCTTATATCGCCGCCATCTTGACGGAAACGTAATGGCGGCCACACAAATGTTCAAAGCTTAAATCAAATTACGATTAACCTTATCATCCGATCTCTACCAAATTTTGCAACAACATACCTTTATAGAGGAAGCATCCTTTGACAAAATGAATAGGTCATTAGCCTAATAGTCTGCGGATGGCGGCCATCTTTGTGTCAAAATCAATTCCCCCTATTAATTCAAACACGGTGAAACAGAATGGAACGAAATTTAGTACAGAGATAGCACTAGCAAAGGGCATCTCAGTGTCATGTTTTATATCGCCGCCATCTTGGGCTGAAACGTAATGGCGGCCACACAAATGTTTAAAGCTTAAATCAAATTACGACTAACATAACCATCCGATCTCTACCAAACTTTGCAACAACATACCTTTATGGAGGGAGCATCCTTTGACCAACCTAATAGGTCATTAGCCTAATAGTTTGCGGATGGCCGCCATCTTTATGTCAAAATTGATTCCCCCTATTAATTCGAACACGGTGGAACCGAATGAACGAAATTTGGTACAGAGGTAGCACTAGCAAAGGGCACCTCAGTGTCATGTTTTATATCACCGCCATCTTGACGGAAACGTAAAGGCGGCCACACAAATGTTCAAAGCTTAAATCAAATTACGATTAGCCTAATCATCCGATCTCTAGCAAATTTAGCAACAACACACCTTTATAGAGGGAGCATCCTTTGACCAAACTAATAGGTCATTAGCCTAATATTTTGCGGATGGCGGCCATCTTTGTGTGAAAATCGATTCCCCTTATCAATTCGAACACGGTGAAACCGAATGGTACGAAATTTGGTACAGAGGTAGCACTAGCAAAGGGCACCTCAGTGTCATGTTTTATATCACCGCTATCTTGACGGAAACGTAATCGCGGCCACCCAAATGTTAAAAGCTAAAATGTAATTACGACCAACCTAATAATCTAGTCTCTACCAAATTTTGCAACACCATATCTTTATGTGGGAAACATATTCTGACCAAACTGTAAGAACATCAGCCCAATAGTTTGCAGATGGTGGCCAAGTATGTGTGCAAATCGATTCCCCCTATCAATTCAAACACGGTGAAACCGAATTGAACGAAATTTGGTACAGAGGTAGCACTAGCAAAGGGCACCTCATATTCATGTTTAATATCCCTATAGCACGTTGTATTTCAACAAGCTACTACAACCAACATTCAATCATACTCCTTGAAAAGGACAAAGAGTTATAACAATACCCATGCATTTAGGAGAAAGTAGGCTATATGTTCTTTCCTGAACGTCTTGTTTGAAAGTCTCATAGGTAAACTTCTAGTAGAGCCCTTTATCACCGTACAACATTTCAGGGTGTTATCGGTAACTGTTTCGGAGATATTGAATGCTGGTGAAGCATTTCGCACAGCTGCCATGTTGGATTAGTGAGACGTAATAAAATTTGAAGGGGACGGTCGAGGTCGGCCGTAATGATGCTAAGACCTTACCGAGTTGCATTGATATCGCTCCAGCCGTTTGTATGTTATCACAGGGACACACACACACACACGGAGAAAAGTTGATCTCATAGGCCTATTTAAAAAAATAAAATGAAAATAGGCTAAAAATCTACGGGTCCATAACTACGACACTGATTTTTTATCGTCGTTTCGTTGTTGTTGTTGTTGTTGGTTTACAGGTTATGAGATATCGCGGTCTTGTTTGATGATGATTGTAGTTTTATGGGGCCCTAATGATTTGGGTGATAGTGAAATACTTTGTTTTCGTGTGGCCTCCTGACAGGCCAACTGCAGGTATAGATAGTCGACACCCATGAGTGACCTCGCAGAGAGATGGAATGGATGAAGATGAATGAAACTGGGCAAGGATGTGGAAGGAAGCGGCCGTCGCCTGTCAGAAGGTACCGACCCAGCATTTGCCTGGGGAAACCAAGGAAAACCATTTTAAGGACGGCCAACGGTGCGGCTCGAACCCACGCGTCTACCGAGTCAGCAGAGAGCTTGGCCCCATGACCTAACGCTGCGCTTTTGCAAGTGTAGCCACTGCTGTCGGTATAGAAAGAATGAAATTACAGCTAAAGCTAACTACAGACTTTACAACTACGTAACTAACAGACTACAAGAAGAAAATGATTTAAAACAAGAAGTTCCGTGAAGAACTATACAGCCTACTTTCATATATCCTACTCATGTTAATTGCCTCTATCAACATACAAAATTTCAGTTTGATTGTTGTAATATATTCGCAGATATTAAAAACCGTCTAAATATTTCAGATGGTCGCCAGGTTGGATTTTTATTTAAGTACTATTACATGAAGATTATCGTGTACGTGTGGTATTCAAACTTCAATCGCATGATTAGGACACAAGAAGTAAAAACGAGATTTTAAAATTTCGCGCAGCTGCCATCTTGTGGTTATGAAAACAATTGCAATAAATTAGATGCCAGTGGATTAAAATTTGTATAAGCATTTAATGTGCAAAGTTTCACTGCACTCGGATGATTATATCGCGAGAAACGTCCATTGAAATATGTATATTTCGCGTCGCCGCCATGTTGGATTTGTGCTCACCAGGTTACTGAAAGTCCAATAGGTGAACTTATGTTCATAGCCTCTATGTACATAAAAAATTAGTTTGATTGCTGTAAAAGATTCGTAGATATTGAGAACCGTCAAATGTATTTCGGATGCTCGCCATTTTGGATTGTTATATGTATAGGCCATGGAGTTATGTACCATTAAAGGAAAATTATTGCGTAGGTTCATTATTCAAACTTTCACTTCGATCGCATGATTACGATACAAGAAATGAAAATTTAATTTTGAAATTTTGCACAGCAGCCATCTTGAGGTTATATAGACAATTGAACTAAATTAGATGCCAGTCCATTAGAATACGTATAATCATTTACTGCACCACATTTCACTGCGCTCAGATGATTAAATCACGAGAAACGCCTATTATAATGTTTCAAATTCGCTTGGCCGCCATATTCGTTTTGTACTTTACAGGCTTTTGAAAGTTACATAGTTATACTTACAGCAGATCCCTTTATCACCGTACAAAATTTCAGGGTGATATCTGTAATAGTTTCGGAGATATAAAATGCCAATGAAATATTTCACACAGCCGCCATTTTGAGGTTATGTAAACAATTGAACTAAATTACACGCCAGTGCATTACAATGTGTATAAACATTTGCTGCTCCAAGTTTCATTACGTTTGGATGTCTAAATCGCGACAAAAGTCTATTTTAAATGTCTCAAATTCGCTTGGCCGCCATGTTGGTTTTGTAGTTACCAGGATTTTGAAAGTCTCATAGGTGAACTTGTAGTAGTGCCCTCTATCACTGTACAAAATTTCAGGGTGATATCGGTAATAGTTTCGTAGATACTGAATGCTGGTGAAATATTTCGCACAGCCGCCATGTTAGATTGGTGGGACACAATAAAATTTGAAGGGCTCGGTCGGGGTCGACCGGAATGGTGCTATGATCTTATCGAGGTTCATTGAAATAGCTCCAGGCATTTAGAAGTTATTAGGGGGACATACACACACCATCACACTCACACACAAGCACACACACACGCACACACGGATAAAAGGTGATGTCATAAGCCTATTTTTTTTTCATTAAATGAAAATAGGCTAAAAAGAGACAGTGATAGGAGATGCCCTTAACCCTCGAAGAATGAGTAAGCCTATTGAGGGACTTGGAAAGAAGCAAAAAGGCAGATAGGAAATGGTTGGTTGGTTGGTTCCTCAGTTTAGGGACTGCGACAACGCGGTCATGCAGCCCCGTGTACTTTGGGTGTGTGTAGAATCTGTCTGATAACCTGTGTTAATTGTGATGACTGTATTAGTGTGTGACATCTGTTTTCAATTCAAGTAAGGGCAGCAGACATTGAATTTTTTCAAGTAGTTCCTACTTTTTCCGCCAAACGCCACACTTCAACGACTACTAGTTCAGAACTTGGTTACCAGATGCCATCGCAGTCAGCTCCTGGCGACGAACGTCGGAACCTAAGAGCGCTTGTCTAATGTTTAACCTATAATTTAGCTTCACATAGGTGCAATTAGTGGAAGGTTCTTTAACATGCCATAAATCTATGACATGGGACCGCCGGCTTTACTTCCCCTCCGAAGGAAGGGACACTGAGGGATTTTTAACGCTCTTAAAACATCCGACGACTTTGGCCAGGTTTGAACCCGCGATCTTGGGCATAGAAGCTCAGCATGCCACCAACTACGCCACCGAAGCCGCTGATAGGAAAGGGAAAGAGGAGAGAGTCCGCCCCAAAGTAGACGGTGTTGTTCCTTTCTCTCTTTTGTCCACACCTTTCCAGTTTCAGCGTCGGCATAGGTTGGAAACTCCGATGTTCGAAGAGTTTTCCCTCAAGCTGGTCACGCTCCTGGATATCTTCACATGAGATCCCAATCTCGTGCTGACCTTTGTGTAACTCACTGAACCAAGTTCCCTTTGTCTTTTTCTCTTGGAGAAAACTGAAAATGCGATAGGTTAATCGAGTTAACGTCATTCTGGCCACGTGCCCATAAAACGTAATTCGTCATTTCCGCATCGCGTCAGTAATTTTCTCCACATGTGTACAGTATATAAATCCTGTTTATGCCGTCTTCTAAACACACCATTTTCTCTAACCAGACCTATGATTTTCCTCAAAATCTTCCTTTCCTTGGTTTCCAATTTCTCTATCATTCCTTCCTTGCCCATGGCGAGACATTCCGATGCATATTCCGCTGGCCGGATGACAGCGCAGTAATAATGTTCATTTTTGCATTCAAGGATATACATCTTTTGTTATAGACATTTTTGTTAGTTGACAGGCCATTTCAATTGTGTTTATGCGTGACGTAATGGCTTCGTTTTTGGACATATTAGGTTCTATCCATTCACCTAGGTAATTAAATTTGTCAACCCATGAGTCGCTTCTAGCTCTGTTGCGCCAGTTTAATGTTTGTAATGCATTTCGCTTTTCTTTATAAAAGACCTAGGAGGCTGCCCTCGAAGCTCGGGATTGAAGCTGGTTGATCTGCTTCGTGGCCATATCCAAGAAATTAGCGAAAACTGCAAGATAACCTGCAAAATGTAGACAGTCAATTGAAAGATTCTTGTTTCTGTAATCTAGTCTGACTCCTCATTGGACTCCTTCAGAACTGATTTGTTTGCGTCATTGAGAACGCAGTCGATTAGCAGAGGTGAGAGACTATCTCCCTGCCTAACTCTTGTTCTTATTTCAAAAGTGTCTGAAATTTCTTCTCTAAAGTTCACTTCTGAAATGGTATTGGTGAGAGGCTGTCCAATGATCGCTCTTGTTTTGTCGTCCCAGCCAAATTTCTTTAAAATCTGAATTAGGGTAGTTCGATCAATTGAGTTGTAGGCCTTCTTATAGTCGACAAGCTTAATTATTAATTTCTTGCTACTTAGTTTCAAATATGAAAGGATCGATTTGAGATTCATAATCTGCTCCACTCATGACCGTCCTTTCCTGAAAAATACTTGGTTATTATTATTATTAGTAGTAGTATTGTTTTACTGAGCCCGTGTGAAACTTTCGAACTTAAGCATCAAGGAAACGAAATGTGAGGACTAGTTTCTGAAGCTTACAAATCCCTGCACTTTGTAATGAGGGTATTAAAAGGAAGTAGTACCTCTGCTAAAGAATTAGGATATTTGTCACTTGTAAGACCAATTATGGAATACGCCTCGGCGGTTTGGGATCCATATCAAGTAGGGCTCATAAATGAGTTGGAAATGGTACAAAGAAAGGCCGCTAGATTTGTGTTCAGTGACTTTAATCCCAGGAGCAGTGTAAGCCGTATGTTAAAGAAACTTGGGTGGGAATCACTTGAGGCTAGGAGGATGAAATCTAGACTCTGCGCTATGTACAACACGTTTACAAATCAACCAGCATGGGGTGAGCTTAGCAAACGATTGGAAAAGCCTACTTGCATGGGTAGGAGCGATCATACTTTCAAAGTTAAGGGCCGACCACAGCGAAAAAATTATGGTAAATATTCTTTCGTAAACCGTGCCATTGATAATTGGAACTCTCTACCTGCCGCAGTCTTAGAGCCTTTTCCCAAACATATAGGTGTGTTTAAGAAAAGACTGACTATTTGTGTAAATACTCCAGTTTAATTGTTAGTGAATTGTTATGTACAGATATTTATTTGTTATGTATATCTAATTTGCCACCGGGGGACACACCCCCAATTGCAAATAAACGAATGAATGAATGAATGAAATAACTTATTTAAATTTAAAAAAAATAGGCCTATAGCAGTGTACAATTATCATGCTCCCATTGCTAAAATTTTGCCGTGGTGGTACCACTGCATAAACACCGGAACATGAATAGAAAATAGAATAAGATGGCAGAGTATTTCTCTAGACACATGACCAAAAGCACTAACTATAATGAACCCCAGTTTCATTGGATTGTATTTTCTCTGCTCGAAACATTCTCAGTCTCCTTGGGTTCCTGTGCCATCTCACTTGGTTCAACAATTGTATTCTTGGTCCACTGTGGGTATTTCACTGGTCATTTACCGTCCTAGTGTTTCCATGGGAATTCTTCCATTCCTGTGTTTCTTTGAATGACCAAATCTTATTATCTCGGGCGCGTCAATCCAATCTAGACCTACTCTAATATTAATAGCTTCACTCATATTCTGCACTCATAAATAGCCCAGCTATTCGGTATCGAGAATGGTACGGGTACGGGAGAGCATAATTTAATAAAATATAGAAGAAAAGAGAAATAAGCAAAGATGATTCATGTTTCTTTTACCGGCTTATGTGGCGTGGACGTTAGCATGAGGAACTGCTAGGCCCAAGCTCGCGGGTTCAAACTCGGCCCAAGTCGTCGGATTTTTAAGAAGGTTAAATCCTTGAGTATGGCCTCCTTCGGAGGGTAAGTAAAGCTGGCAGGCCCATGTCACAAATTTATGGCATGTAAAAGAACCTACCACTACAATTGGTAGTGTGTACCAAACATTTGTAGGTTATATTTGACTGGTTAGAAACGCTCAATCAAGTTCCAACGTTTGCCACTAGGTGTTAGTGACTGTAGCATCTAGTAGACTAGCCAAAGTTGGAACTACTTGAAATTGAACTTGTTGGGAGCCCTCGGGCGATCAATTAAAATACCCTGCTATGGCCATTGGCTGCAAATCATAATTCATATACTTTCAAACATCCGTAATCATCTAAACTAACTTGTTATATTCTACGCCTGTACAACAGACAGAGAAATTAAGGTCGACAACAATGGGTCATTTGGAGGTTTGGGTCAACATCGTCATCAATTCCTCTCGTCAGTAATTGGGTGAATGTGTGATATTTACCTGATAACCTGTGGTATTGAAGTGATTGTCAGAGTGTATGCAACTGTAATTGTAAGGTTCTGCTAATAGGATTAGTACCCAACATTGGGACTTTAAATCACAAGAGTACTAGAATTTTCTTGAAATTAGTGGTTGGCCGATGTCAGTGAAGGGATGGGAACATTGGATCTTTAATCCTTAGCTACCGAGTCTAGTCGTGGAGTTTCCTTATACCACACGGCTTCTCTGATGAGTGAAAGTATATATTGTTATTGGTTTTACGTCTCTTTTAACTACTGTCGCTTTTAGAGACGCGGGGGTGTTGGAAGGAGATCTTTAACGTGCCAGTAAATCTACTGATACGGCTCCCTCACGTTTGCGCACTCTCAAATGCCAACTGACTGCACCAAGATTCGATCCTGCAACCTCCGTCACACGAGGCGAAAAAGTTACCGCTGCCCCACGCAGCCAGTCAAAGTGAAAGGCATACATAGCTTTGTACAATAAAGTACAGCAATATCAAACGTTCTTTTCTGAATTTTACTTCAGGCAAACTCTGTTATGGTGCCTTTTTCAATACTATAATCGTTTATGGAATTGGTGAGAGAGAGTGGTTCTAAATACATTGTGTTATTATGTTGGTTATAGTTGCTTTTAGAGGCGGAGCAGTGAGGTCATCTGCCCCTGTAAATCCATTGTGAACCGTCCTTGAAATAGCTTAAGTTGTTTTCTGAATTTTACTTCAGGCAAACTTTGTTAAGGTGCCTTTTCCAATACTATGATCGTTTGCTTCCCCATTTTATCCCAAATTCAGCCCTAATGTTCAGGGATCACAGCGCCGCGATATTGGTATGAGATTGTATGTGTGATGTGGATCCGGTCTGCGGGGAGAAGCCACTGAACCAGGGACCCGCCTTAGTTGCTATTCTACCGCTACTAACCACACCCTACACCGCCTGCAATCTGAAAATATAAATCGGTATTGGCAGGTTTATTTCAAATCGAGTCTCCAACACAAGTACCGATACAGTAATAAGATATTGTAACTTGGCACGGCAATGCTGCCGTGTTAATAGTTACATACCGAATAAAAACAGTTGAGATTTGAGTGTTACTTCTGAGATGATAACATCGACTGCTACATTCAACAGCGAACCATTAAACCATCGTTCATCGAAGAGAATACTTAAGTGCGTTTAAGCGCTGGTCTCTGTGGCCGTTCTGCCAGGTTCAGTGGGGCAGTTTGTCAGGCGTTGCCCTTCAAACATAATAAATAGTGGGGAGTTCGATCCTAGATCCATTGATGCCATTTAAGGGCGTTTAAATGCGACAAACTCGTATCGGTAAATTCACCGGCATGTTCAAGATATCCATTAGGGCAAAATTTCAGCATTCAACGTCTTTAAAGCGTTTCTATGTGAATTTGAAACTTGCTCGATGATGCTCGCTTGACGAACGAAACGTGTCATCCTTGTAATACCTCCCTCCTTGTAATCTCTGCATAGTAATCCAGTAAAATCTCACGTAATTTTTCCTTGTATTTCCCTTCTAATCAACGTAAGTGGAAATAAGTGTTGACTGACTGAAGATTCATCAATAATCGCTCATTATGCAACAGTGAAATTGTTTACTAAATTTTCTATTATTAGAAACTGCTGTCACTGTTCATGGAATTGGTGAGAGAGGGTGGTTCTAAATACAGGGTTATTCTAAATTAGTTACCTGAAAGCTTCAATTAATAATTTCGAAACTACGGTACTGATTGAAATTGATTCAGACGTTTGTCAAACCTCATGTCATATAATCAAGTTTTAGGCCTAGCCGACAGACTTCGCTCCATGCACTCTCGTCTGGAGGTGTTTGTTGTTGTTAATTAATTTGAGGACCATAGGAAGGGGTATTAAGACGCGTGGGAGAGGAGAGATGTTTCTGGCGACTGCTAATGAAGAGAAGAGATAGGTTAGTAGGACACATACTAAGACACCCAGGAATAGCAAGCTTAGTTATGGAAGGAAGGGTTGAGGACAAGAACTGTAGGGGTAGACCAAGGTGAGAATATGTTGAACAGATTGCCTCGGATGTAGGGTGTGGTAGCTATGTAGAGATGAAACGATTAGCTCCGGACAGGGAGGCGTGGATGGCTGCATCAAACCAGTCAAAACACTGAAGACTCAAACAACAACAGGACATCTTGGTAAATTGCCTCATGTAGGTGGATGGTTGATGAACTTGTCTGATAACCTGTATTGCTGTGATGACTGCATTAGGGACAGGGATGGGGGTAGGTTGCCCTGGGACTTGAAGTAAGGTACTACCCCGGCATTTTCCTGGAGGGAATGTGGAAAAACCCAGGGCTACACTCAGGATAGCCACTGTCAGCTCCGAGATTCGAACTTCCGATCTACGGACTAGCTGTAGTTGCCCTCGGGGCCGTGGTGAACGATTTAACGAACACGGCTATGCTGTGGGGTTCTGGAGGTGTACAGCAGTGCGCAGCACACGCAGTGTTGTCTGTCGTTTCATGAAACCTCCATGGCGACAGAATCACGTTTCCCTCCAGACGAGCGAGGAGAGTGCATGAAGCGAAGTCTGTCGGCTAGGCCAAAAACCTGAGGATATGCCATGAGGTTTCACAAACATCTGAACCAATTTCAATAAGAAGTTTCGAAATTATTCATTGATGCTTGCAGGTAACTAATTTAGAATAACCCTGTACATTGTGTTATTATGTTAGTTATAGTTGCTTTTAGAGACGGAACAGCGAGGTAATCTGCCCCTATAAATCCATTGTTAACAGCCTTTGAAATAGTAAACGTTTTTTCTGAATTTTATTTCAGGCAATCTCTGTTATGGTGTCTTTGTCAATACTATGATCGTTTGTTTCACATTCTATCCCAATTAAGTGAAGCACACTCCAGTGCAGACTCAAAACGAAAACCGTTTTCAGGACGGTCGAGGTGGGATTCGAACGCACGCTCTCTCGATGCCAGCGAGCCACGAGCTAGTGTGTTAGTGCTCTCGGCCACCGTGGCCAGTTCGATTTATTCAATAAAATCAATTACCCAACGTCGATTTAACCAACCTCCACTGTATCTTTCACCAGTTTAAACAAGCGTTAACCCCTGTGTAAAGAAGGAAATCAGTTGGAAGGTGCACGTGAGTTGGACTCAAACAATTAACATGGCCCCACCCAGGATAGTTTATATCGGTTTGCTTTACGGCGCCGTGTTGGTGTGTGCTCTCCTAATGGACCACACCACACCACACCACACCACACCAAGTCACTTCTCCCACACGGATACATTACCATACAGCACAACACTAGGCTCTGCTCTCTCAGTGGGAGTTGTGCGTCAAGTCCCCACTTCGATTCAGACATTCATCGTGAGTGGAGAACTTTCTCGGATTTCCTTTACACACTCTGGGTCGATCCTAGATTAGTACGAAAGGAACAAGGAAGCGTTATATATAGAGCCTTGCGTGGATAAACAAAACGTTATCCACATCCGCCCCGCATCCGCACGACTGTTATCGGCATCCGCCTCACATCCGAATCTACTGGCATTACAATAGACTACTATTTTTAATTAGAAAACATATTAAAGCAACACATTTTGACATTTGAGGAGAAAGTCGCTCGTAGTTCCGCCCCTTAAAACAACAATAACTAACTAACTAAAGTCGCTTCCTTAGGATATATGTGGCATGTGCTATGTTTAAAATGAATGTCATGAAAAAGCATCACGGAAAAATAAATATGTCATAAACATCCTGGTCCTAGTAATGATATTAAACAAGTTCGGATTGTCTTCTAAAAACTATCCGCAAATTTACTCCAAACATTATCCGCAGATTATCCGCTATCCGCACAGCCATGCAAACTACATCCGCATGGCGAAATATGTTGCGAATATCCGCGGGTTTATCGGCGGATATCCGCAACCACGCAGGGCTTTAGTTATATACAGCCTAATACAATCAGTGACTCCTTGCTCTCACTCTGCCCGTGGAGAAATCAGGAGAGATCGCCCTTTGTCATGGCGATGTGATGTTTAGCCTATTTATGAAAAAATAGCCTTTAATAGGGGTCGATAACCTAGTTGTTAGACCCCTTAAAACAACAATTATCATCAGATCACCTTTTGTCCATGTGTGTGTGCGGGTATCTCTCTAACAAAATCAAAATGACTTGAGCGATTTCAATGAAACATGGTACCTTGTCTGGCCTCAGCCGTCCCTTTTAAATTTTATTAAGTTTCAACAATCCAAAATGGCGGCCGCGTGAAATATTTTACCAACATTCAGTATCTCCGATACTATTACCACTATCAATCTCAACGTTTGTATGGTCATAGAGGATACTACACTAAGTTTGCCTATATTACTTACAAAAGTCTGAAAAGTACAAAACTAACAAGGCACCCGTGCAAAATTCAAGTAATAAAATGAACTTTTCACACAATTTATTCACCCGAGTGCAATGAAACTTGGCATCATAAATATTTATGTGAGGATTAATATACTGGCACCTAACTTAATTGAAGTGTTTTGAGAAATTCATTATGGTAGCTGTAGGAAATTTTAAAAATATCTTTGAATTTCTTGTATTTTAATTAAGCGGTAGACGTTCATAATACATGTCTTGTCTATTAGGTAGTCAGCCCGAAGGCTGGGTGGATCCTCAAAAAGCAACGCCGTTAGGTTATGTGAGTAGATACCCACAAAAACCCAAGGCAACGCTATATTGAGGCGTACTAGGCAAGACGAGGAGTGAGGTAGTTTGCCATTACTTTCCTCACTGAGTCAGAACAACAGTACTAACCCTATGAGTAGAACCTTTCACAGCATCTACAGCCACTGACTGTGTCCTGAATGTCATTACTAAGCACCACCCATACCTCAGTAGCTTCCATATAATCACAGCCTTGGGTGAGACTGAGACATCGGTGAAAAGCCACCTTTTACTCTAGCCTGTGCCAACAGGCAAATGCAAATGTACTGCATTCATTAAGAGATGGCAAACAGGCCAATAATACATGTAAGCTGCATAAATCTATAAAAACCCCTGCCACGACAGCCCATGAAGGGCCTAGGCCTACCAAGCGACCGCTGCCCAGTCATTTGGTCTGCAGATATGGGGTGACGCGTGATCAGCGCATCGGGTCCCCTCGGACGTTAATCTTGATTTCCGTGATCGGGGCGCTGCCTCACTGTCAGACAGCTACTCAATTGTCCTCACGAGGTTGAGTGCACCCCGTTCCCGCCCTCACGTCAGTTTCTATAATCCCTGACGGAGCCGGGAATCGAACCCGTGGCCTCCGGGTGAGAGGCAGGCACGCTACCCCAAATCCATGGGACCGGCTGCATAAATCTATGGCCTACATATAAATACAATCCAACATGTCGGTCTTGAGAAATATTTCACATTTTGCTCTTATAAATATTATTATGTTTCTTGCCTGACATGACTACCACGTTTGAACACCAAGTTTTGAATTTGAAATTGTTACTCTATACTTTATCACAATGTAGGTCTACCCAAAACTATTTAGTCCGTTATATGGGAATTGCATTTAATAAGTGGGAGAGTTCTTAAATTGAAGAGACCGGTGTAGTATAAGAAAATAAGCTAATTAGTTCTTCAAGAAACACTAGGCTCTGCTCTCTTAGTGGGAGTTGTGCGTGAAGTCCCCGCTTCGATTTAGGCATTCATCATGAGTGGTGAACTTTCTCGGATTTCCTTTACTCACTCTGGGTCGATCCTGGATTAGTACGAAAGGAACAAGGAAGCGTTATATACAGCCTAAAACAATCAGTGACCCTCTGCTCTTACTCTGCCCGTGGATAAATCAGGAGAGACCGTCCTTTGTCATGGCGATGTGATTTTTAGCCTATTTTCATATATGAAATATAGCCTTTTATAGGGATCGATAACCTAGTTGTTAGACCCCTTAAAACAACAACTACTTGTTGATTTTCTAATCCATATTTTCTGTTAAATGAAATTATGAATATTGTATTCGTAACAGAATATATGACAATGGATTCAGGAGAAATCGGAAGAATCCAAGTCGACGGCGATGATCTGCCTCGAACGACAAAATTTCAGTGTCTTGGCTCTACGATAACTGCTGAAGGTCGTCTCACCGAGGAGGTCAACGTAAGAATTAATGCTGTGTGGATAAAGTGGCGAACAACGACAGGTGTCATGTGCGATCGCCAGATGAAAGACCACCTAAAATCCAAGGTTTACCGCACTGTCATTCGTTCCGTGGCGCTTTATAGTACCGAATGTTGGCCGACCCCGAAGGAAGCAGAACGTCGGCTAAGTGTCATGGAGACCAAGATGCTTAGATGGACAGCAGGCATTACTAGGTTGGATCACATCCCCAAAGAAAGAATAAGGGAACGATTTGGTATCGCGGCAATCAATAACAAAATGCGTGAGGGTCGTCTGCGATGGTTTGGGCATGTGTTACGGTCAGGAGCGGACACCATAGCAAAACAGGGCTACACACTAGAGGTCGCCGGGAAAAGACCAAAGGGGCGACCGAGACAACGTTGGGCCGATACACTGCACAGGGATCTGAAAAGCGTCAACCTACATCCGGCATGGCCCATGACCGAGTAAAGTGGAGACAGCGAATTCACATAGCGGACCCTGCCACGAGGCGGGACAAACGCTAAAGCAAAAGAAGAATAAGTATTCGTAACGACCACTGACAGAAGTAGCTACGCTCGCTAAAGCACAGGTCATGCGGCCAAGCTCTCTGTGGACTCGGTAGACGTGGGATCGAGCCTCACCGTTGGCCGTCCTTGAAATGGTTTTCCATGTTTTCCCATGTTCAACTCCAAGCAAATGTTGGGACGGTACCTTCTGATAGGCCACGACCGATTCCTTCCATATCCTTGCCCAGTTTAATTCATCTTCATCACTCATTAACACTTCTCATGAGGTTGGCGTCAGGAGGGCATCCAACCGTAAAACCACCCGACACATAGACTTTCGTCGCATCTCATCCCCGACCCCGTTGGAAACGGGAATAATAAGGGGTAGACATATATACATATTCGTAACGACCATACACTACTGCTGACTCTACAATAACACAAATTCTATACATATTGAAGTACATGTGGTTGATGACCACGATGTCAAAACCTCCAAATGAAACAACAAGAGTATCAGCAACAACGAAGCACATTAGTATGGCCGTTGGTGAGCTTTTATGAACCCTGAAGCAATGGCTGTTCCGATGAAGTTGTTCTGTCCCTCGAGGGTTGTCCTGACCTCTTCAGGTCTCGCAACTTGGAATTCAATACGCTGATGGTGTTCTCCCGGGGAACTGAGGTATAGTTAGCGCAACAGCACCGTAGGGAGACGACCTAATACAGTACCAGGTCTTGGGCTTACGTTAGCTTGGCTTCATGCAACTTATTTCGCCTGACGCAGCTCAATGCTGACTTCATGTTCTTATTTCATGTTGTTGAAATATCTAGGATACCTGGAAGAATTTAATTCGAACATCTACACCAAAGTACAGTAGTAGCCTAGCTTGCAGCAACAAGCATCCAATACAATGAGTTTGCCTTGGAACTCGACTGTTGATTCATACATGTCGCAAGGAAAAACTTATGCCCAATTATACAGTGAGTCCGGGAATGTTCTCCGCAGCTCCTACATGCGTCTGCGAGAGCTAGCTACAGCAGTTACGTTGGCAGCATGGCTGCCGCTTGCATCATAGCAAACGAACAGTAAACTTTGTACTCACCACAGCCATTCATAACAGATGCTGGAAGTGTTGTCTTTGTGTTCGAAGACAGACATCATTACGTCTACGCATATTGTCGAAGACTTTCACTAAAGTTTCTTGCGGAATGGACTGCATACAATTAATGATATTCACTTTAAGTTCCTCAATCGTTTTTGGATTAGTTTTGTATTCCTCAGATTTCGCCGCACCGTGGTGGCCATAGGCCTTTAGTTATTATTCCATCCCCCAAAAAATAATTTTAAAAGGTGAAGTGACTGGTGGGACGTATGTGCTGTAGCATTGTTCTGTTGAAAGAAAGAGCATTCAATTTCGTCTTCATTTAACTGAGCAATAAACTTGTAAATTATCTCAGAGCCGTAGACATCAGAATTCACCAAACTGGCAAAGAAGATTGGCCCAATTACGCGTGCTCGTGATATGGCAACCCATACGCCAATTTTCTGCGAATGCAATGGTAATTGTCTGAGTGCATTGGGATTGTCTGAAGACCAAATTCGTGAATTTTGGGAGTTTACATAGCGGATAAGTGAAATCATGCTCCATCTGAAAAAAAAAAAGTTTTATTTAAAACGTCAAGCCCATGTCGATTTATGAATCTTTGGAACCATTCACAGTACATCACTCTTTTTCCTTAATCAATTTGTTTTAATTCATGAACAGTGGTAACTTTATAAGGGAACAACTGAAGCTTTCCTCTTACAGCTTTATGTGCTGTCGACTTAGAGATCCTGTTTGTTGAGCTAATTTTCGTGTTAATTTACTTGGACTATGCAGCATTATATCGGAGATTTCATCAAGTTTTTCGTCTGTTAAAAGCGTAGGCCTGCCTGTTCCCGGTACATCGTGAACTGAGCCAGTCACACGAAATTTACTTACCCTATCCCGAACGGTTTCACGGTTTGGACACATCGAATTAGGAAACCGCGCCTGAAATCTTAATTTAACATTTTCTGTAAACCGATCGCCTTCGCGAAAAACTTATTTAAAAAAAACCTCTCTCTTCTGTAGTAAACATTACAGCCTGTATACTGTTGCACTCTTCCAATAAGCTATCTGAACGCCCGCTTACTGCAATACACACTGAAGACATGCACACTCACTTAACTGACGATTTCGACAGCCTACAGCCCACACGCGCGGGATTCCCACTTTCAAGGACACAGTGCTGCCAACTAAACTGATGATGCAACCACTCACAGCTGCACGTAGCCACTGCGGAGAACATTCTCGGGCGCCCTGTAGTAGGTGGGAAATATGAGACTCGACCTGATAAATCTATGTGTTTAATTAATTATTTGCACAATTTTTGTGAGGGGTGGGGAGGGGGATTGGGGAATGGGGAATGGGAGGAGTGGAGGAAAGGAGGAGTGAAGAAGGGGGAGGTGGAGGGGACTAAGGGGGAGGAGGAAAATGAAAATCTAGAGAGAAATCCTCTCCCCTCCTGCTCCAATTGTGCGAGGGGAGGTGACGGAGGAGGTGAGGAGGGGGAGGGGGAGTGAGGAGGATGAAGGGAGGGGGAGTAGGAGGGAGGAGGAAGAATACAAATCTAGAGAGAAATCCCCTCCCCTCCTGCTCCAATTGTGCGAGGGGAGGTGGACGGAGGGGGGAGGGGGAGGGGGAGTGAGGAGGATGAAGGGAGGGGGAGTAGGAGGGAGGAGGTAGAATAAAATCTAGAGAGAAATCCTCTCCCCCTCTGCATCTATTGTGTGAAGAGGTGGAGAGGGGAATGGAAGTGAGGAGGATGAAGGAAGGGGAAGGAGGAGGAAAAATAAATATCTAGAGAGAAATTCCCCCCCCCCCCTTTCTGCTTTAATTGTTCGAGAGGGTGGGGTAGGGAGGCGAATGAGTGGGTTGAAGACGGGGAGAGGAGCGAGGGGGGGAATAGGAGTGGAGAAGAGGCAGGAGGAGGATAAATAAACATCTGGAGAGAAATAAACTCCCCTTCCTCCCCCCTCCTCCTCATGCTCCAATTGAGCGAGTGGTGGGAGGGGAGTGGAGGAGTAGTGGAAGGGTAAAGGAAGGGAGAGAAGAAGAGGTGAGGAGAGGGAGAAGGAGGGAGGAGGAGGAAAAATAAAAATATAGATATAAATCATCTCCTCCTCATGCTCCAATTGAGCGAGTGGAGGGAGGGGGAGTGGAGGAGTAGTGGAAGGGTAAAGGAAGGGAGAGAAGAAGAGGTGAGGAGAGGGAGAAGGAGGGAGGAGGAGGAAAAATAAAAATATAGATAGAAATCATCTCCTCCTCCCCTCTTGCTCAAATTGTGTGAGGTGGTGGCGAGGGGAAAGGAGTTGTGAACGTGATGGGAGGGAGTGGAGGGAAGTGGAGGGATGGAGGGGCAGTGGAGGAGGAGGAGGAGAGAGGATGAAAAATATAAAGATAGAGAGAAATCACCTCTCCCTCCTTCCTACTCCAATCCTGCGTGTGGGTGGATATGGGTGGAGAGGGGGGAGTGGGGATTGTGAATGGATGGAGAGAGGAGGAAGGGGGAGGAGGGAGGCGGAGTAGGAGGGAAGTAGGAGTGGAGAGGTTGAAGGGCTGGAGACGAGAGGAGTAGAGGAGGATGGAGTAGAAAGATAAAAATTTAGAGAGAAATCCTCTCCTGCTCCTCCTCTCCTCCTCCAATTATGCAAACAATCATCACATGAACATTTACCTTTTTTTTATCATATGAAATATAGGCTTACGAGACCATCATTTGTCCGTATGTGTGTGTGTGTGTGTGTGTGTGTGCCCCTAATAAAACCTAAACATACATCCTAAGGTTTATGAGTGCTGTAGTTGGCTGAAATCAGAAGATAATGAGCCATTCCTACGACCTTCCATCAATGGGGTGTTAGGTAGCACTTGGAGGTTGAATGAGAAACTTCGCTAACTTTCAATACTCAGCTTGCCTAGAAGAATGACCCAGTGAAATTAATATTCGCAATATTTTTTATACACAGATGACAGAATCAAGTAAGTTGGTGCTCAGTGGATAATGCGTAACTTGAGTCATGTCTCAAGCCAACAAGCGTCATCTTAGCACAATAACTTGTCAAGGTATTTCTATTTTTAGTCCAGTCAATAGAGGCTCAAAAAGGGGGTTCACCTCACATCAGATGCGGGATCGTTTTTTATTTTTTGATGTTGTTTAGGACCATTGGGTAGTTATTAATCCAAGTTTCCGTCATCCTCCCCCCCCCCCCAACCCTGCTTCGTCCGCCATCTTGAAATAACTGTCAGAAATCGGCACTTTTTTAGTTTTTGGCCTCTACCTCATTCCCAGTTCATTTGTTTCAAGATATGTCTAAATGAGAAAATGTAGATTACTAAATTTGCAACAACTTTGATATGGAAGGTTTGTTTGTAAAACCAAGCGTATTCGAGCTACGAGAAGGCGAAAAAGGTCGAAAATTGGTGATTTGGCATATTTTTCACTTTCGCTCCAATTTCCATCGCAAAAACGGGGGGAAAACTTGATTTCAGCAAAAGGTTTATTGAATGAAAGTTGTAGAGAATTTAATTTCCTTTGAAACTCCTGTATCAAAAAACAATTACGAGCAATGGGAAGGAGTGGGGGTAAATTTAAGAAAACTATAGGAAATACGTTTTTTGTGATTCAGCCCTGGAGCGCCGTGTTGGTGAAAGATTTTCGTTTTCATTATATTACAACCATTTTTTGAACACAGCAGTGCTTCTAAATATTGTTACGTGCCACCCCCTAGTGGCACTTTTGTTAACTGGATTACGGTGGGAAGGAAGCACAACACCATTTACTGCTTAAAGAAATAATTAACTTTATTGTGGCCAGAAAATTACACTAATCAGCAAATACAAGCAATTAGGAACCTTACTCCAGTTTCGTCAAGTCTCTTCCTTGAGCGCTCTTGGCCCTTCCACTTGTCAACAAACCACAGAAGTTAATCCTGCCGCTAATGAGCCTAGTGGCCTTGACAGAACTACATGCAACTTCTTTCTAATGTGCGCCTACTACAGTACTTACGAGCACTTGCTGCGCGCTGTTCACCAGCTGGGAGAAACAATGTCACTTAATTTCGACACCACAATATCTGACACTCAGTGAAAGCACACTTACTCAGAACACGGCAGTCCCCTGTATGTTCCTCACTTCGCCGCTACACTAGGGGTTTCGTAAGTCACCACACTTCTGTCGCTCAGAATAAACGCTCACACTAGCTCGTAAAACACAACAACAACTGCTTCACGGGTCACTCTTATATAGCAGGCCGGTGACTCAATAAATGGTTCTAGATCCATCCAGAGTCCACGGCTTCTCGAGGTTTCCACCGCTGGTCCAGTCACGAATCTTCTGGACTATCCCTTTGTCTGTAGTAGCCCTGTTGCATAAGGCGCGCGCAATACAGGAGGCAAGCCACAGCCCAGCCCCTGGGGCAGTTGTGACTCAAGCGGCGAGCGGTGACACAAACTCACAGCCGTAACACCACCCCCTTCCTAAAAAGGCTGATCGTCCCGATCAGTCATTGGTCCGTCTGTGTCCCTCCGTAGGCTGCCAGGCGATCTCGATGCACGATCTTCATCTTCGCCCTCGGGCTCCGCTGGATCCTGTAGACGACATCGTTGATCCGTTTCACGACTCGGTACGGGCCCTCCCAGGACTTCTGCAGTTTGGGTGACAGGCCTTTCTTCCGTAATGGGTTGAAGAGCCAGACCAGGTCGTCCTCGTGGAATCCGCCGGCATCCGTCTGCTGGTCGTATCGGGTCTTCATTCTGTCGGTCTCGATCCGCAGTTTCCTCCTCGCGAACGCGTGCACGTCCTCCAGTTGGTCGACCAGTTCTTGACAATACTGGCTTACCGGGATCGGATCATTCCCAGGTCGGCCAAAGGCAAGATCGACAGGTAGACTGAGCTCCCTCCCAAACATGGCCCGGGCTGGTGTGCACCCGGTGGCTTCATGCACGGCGGCGCGGTAGGCCAGGAGAAATAGTGGAAGATGTTGGTCCCAATCCCTCTGGTGCTCGCTGACGACTATTCGAAGATGGTTCTCGATGGTGCGATTGAATCGCTCTACCATCCCGTCGGACTGAGGGTGTAGTGGCGTTGTCCTTGTCTTCCGGATTCCCAGCAGCTGGCATAGGTTCTGGAACACCTGCGACTCGAAGTTCCTCCCTTGGTCGGAGTGCAGCTCCAGGGGTACTCCGTACCGGCTGACGAATTCCTTCACCAGGGTCTCTGCAATCGTCGCGGCTTCTTGGTTAGGGAGCGCATACGCCTCCGGCCATTTGGTAAAGTAGTCGCTGACGACTAATATGTAGCGGTTCCCTGCCTCGCTTAACGGGAATGGCCCAGCAACATCGATGGCCACTCTCTCCATGGGGCCGCCCACGTTGTAGGTCTTCAGGGGACCCCGTCGTCTTCGTCCTGGGCCCTTGCTGGCTGCGCAATCGTGGCACCTCGCGCAGTGGTTCTCCACGTCTGTTCGGCATCCGATCCAGTAGAACCGCTCTCTCAGCTTCTCCAGGGTCTTCTTTATCCCTAGGTGTCCACCAGATGATCCTCCATGAACTTCCTTCAGGACTTCCTCCGTCATAGCCTTTGGAACGACGACTTGTTCCCGAGATGTCTTCCCGTCGGTGCTCTCCCAGGTACGGCAGATGAGGCCATCCCTTACAATCAGCGAGTCCCACTGTGCCCAGTAGGACTTAAACTTTGGGCTGCAGTCACTCACAATGTTCCACCCGGGTCTGGGGACACAGGCCCTCTTCCATTCGGCTATCAGTCCCAGGTCATCATCTTCCGCTTGCGCCCGCGTGAAAGATTCACGGCTCCAGCTCCCTTGAAGTTCCACGGTAGTCCTTCGGCACTGTATCCCGGTGTTCTCCTCCCTTCGGGCACAGAAGGTGCAGTTTTCTGGGCACGGTCTTCGTGACAGGGCGTCGGCGTTAGAATGCAGTTGGCCTTTCCTGTGCTGAATCTCAAAGTTATACTGTTGAAGCCTCTCTAACCACCGCGCGAGTTGACCCTCGGGCTGCTTGAAGTTCAGGAGCCACCGCAGGGATGCATGGTCGGTCCTGATGAGAAATTCTTGCCCGTACAGGTACTTGTGGAAGTGTTCAATGGTCTTCACGATGGCGAGCAGCTCCTTCCTGGTGACGCAGTAGTTCCTTTCTGGCTTTGACAAGGCCTTGCTGAAGTAGGCCACTACTCTCTCCTCGCCGTCCACTACCTGCGACAGGATTCCCCCTATGCCAAAGTCGCTGGCATCGGTATCGACGATGAACCTTGTTCCAGGTCTGGGGTAGGCCAGAATAGGCGCGGTGCACAGAGCCTGCTTGAGTTGCTCGAAGGCATTGTGGCATTCTGCTGTCCACGTGAAGAGTTGGTCCTTCTCAGTCAGTCGATGTAAAGGTTTGGCGATGTCGGCGAATCCTCTCACGAAGCGACGATAATAAGTGCAGAGTCCCAGGAAGCTTCGTAGTTGCGACTTGTCCTTCGGAACTGGCCACTCCCTCACAGCTGCGGTCTTCTCTGGGTCGGTGCGCACCCCTTCCTCGGAGACGATATGCCCAAGGTACTGGACCCGCTTCTGGAAGAGCTGACACTTCTTGGGGCTCAACTTCAGCTGGGCAGCCCGTAGCTTCAACAAGATCTCCTTCAGGTTGCTGTAGTGCTCCTCGAAGCTCCTCCCCAGAACGATGACGTCGTCTAGGTATACCAGGCAGGTCTTCCAGTGTAGTCCCCTCAGAATGGACTCCATTAGCCTTTCGAAGGTTGCAGGGGCGTTGCACAGACCGAATGGCATGACGGTGAACTGCCAGAGCCCGCTGCCCACAGAGAACGCCGTTTTCTCGCGGTCCTTAGGGTGGACCTCCACCTGCCAGTAGCCACTCTTCAAATCCAAGGTGGAGAACCATCTTGATCCTGATATGGTGTCCAGCGTGTCGTCGATCCGGGGTAGAGGGTAGCTGTCCTTTTTCGTGACGTCGTTCACCCGCCTGTAGTCCACGCAGAACCTGGTGGAACCGTCCTTCTTCTTCACTAGCACGACCGGAGAACTCCAAGGACTATGTGATGGCTCGATCACCCCTTGCTCCTTCATCTCTTCTACCATCCGGTCGACTTCGGCTTGCTTGGCGAGCGGGACACGTCGGAATGGGGCCCTAATCGGTGCGCTGTCCCCAACGTCGATTCTGTGCTGGACCAAGCTTGTCCTGCCGAAGTCTTTGCTCCCCACGGAGAAGACATCCTGGAATTCGCGTAGCAGGTCCTGAAGTTGGCGTGATTGCTCTTCGTCTAGATGGTCCTGGGATCCTTGGTACAGCTTCTGTAGTTCTTCTGGCAGGGCGCGTCTTCTTCGGTTGTCCGTCTGCAGGTGTCCGTCCGTCGTATCTGTGATGCGGGCAATCCAGGTAACGGGCTCGCAGACTCCTAGGTTGGTGTCCCGGTGAACCGTAATGTCGTAGTCGTTCAGGTTGGACAGGCGGACGTACGGCCGAGACGTCGTGTTGATGAGAGTCTTGGCAACTAGCAATCCTTTTGTCTGGATGTCCTCATATTTTGGCTCGATAACAGCCGCCACTCCCTCAGCAGTTCCGTCGACAATTACGGCAGCGCTGACCTCCGTCCTGGCGGGAACGATGACGTCCTCTCTCAGCCTTACTCGTCGTGCGGTGACGGCCTCGTGTGCTGGTTGCAAAGCAAGTTCCTCACCTCCGAAGTGCAGAGTGTTGGTACTCAGGTCCAAGATGATGTTGTTCTGGTCCAGGAAGTCCAGTCCGACGATCACTTCATTTGATACGTCAGCCACAAGCACTGGATGCTTTATCGCCCGTCGACCAATGACGAACTCCAGTGATGCTTCGCCGTGTACCGGTGCGGTCTCTCCGGTCGCGGTTATTAGCTGGAGGTTCCTTTGTGTGGGTTGCACTCTCCACTTCGGGATCACGGTGGGACTGACGATGGTCCTCGATGCTCCCGTGTCGATTAGCATGGGCCAGCTCTCTCCGTTGACGACTCCGTCGACCATCAGGCTGCTATTATCCCTCCGTAACTGCGTCGCACGAACTTGGACTGCCGGGGCTTGACGACTGTCATAAGCCAACCTTTGCCCCCCTAGGCTGGCTGATACTTGCTTTCCTGGGCCGCGCGGTTTCCCTACGACTGACTGTCCCGACGGAAACCCTTGGCGGCGGCGATCACCGCAGTCCTTGCTCAGGTGGCCTCTCTTACGGCAGGTCCAGCAGGTCGGTAGTCCTCTTCCGGGCCGCCTCTCCGGATGTCCTTCGGCTACGTTTTTGCTGGTGGTACCGCGACTATCGAAGAAACGGCTTAGCGCCTCCATTAATTCGTCGGCCAGGGCTTGGTCTCGTTGGTTTTTACTGGTTCGTCGACGTCCACTTGACGCACCCGCGCGTGCATTCTAGATGCCTGTTTCGCCGTCTCAAACTCAAGTGCGTGGCTCAGCGCATCTGCCAGGGTCTTATTGCGCGCGAGTCGCAGCGCCTGTTGAGTGTCCGAGTCCCGTAGTCCGTCGGTGAAGGTTTGCGTCGCAATCTGCTCCAGAAAGTCGGCCGGCGCTGTTGGGTAGGCTAGCCTTACGAGGCGTGCGATGTCCATCTCGAACTCCTGCAGGGTTTCCGCGTTCTTTTGTACCCGGGTCCGGAGCTGCATCTGGTAGGCCTGCTGAAGATGGCTATCCCCATATCTGGACTCCATATGTGCGATCAGTGAAGCGTAGTCCTGGGATCCGGTCGGGATGGCCTGAAGGACGTTAAGGGCGTCCCCTCTCAGCGCTACAATGAGAGCTGTAGCCTTTTCCGTGCTGTTCCAGTTGTTTATGGAACAGGCTGCCTCGAACTGACGTAAATAGGTGCTCCACGGGATCTTTCCGTCGAAGGTTGGGGGCGTCACTCTGCTCTGTCCCGTTCCTGGTGTCCCCGGTGTACCTGTGGGCGGGCGTCGGCGCAGCTCGGCAACTTCCTCTTGAAGAGCGTTGACTTTCTCTTCCACCCCCGTGAGTGGGCGTTGGCGCAGTTCGGCTACTTCCTCTTGTAGGGCTTTGACTCTCTCATCCACCCCGGTCGGCGGGCGTTGGCGCAGCTCGGCGACTTCCTCTTGTAGGGCTTTGAATCTATCTTCCATCCCTGTCGGCGGGTGTCGGCGCAGCTCAGCAAATTCCTTTTGTAGAGCGTTAAATCTCTCTTCCACCCCCGTCAGCGGGCGTCGGCGTAGCTCAGCAACTTCTTCTTTTAAGGCGTCGAACTTCTTTTCCACTGCCGTGACTTCCTCACGCAGACCCAGTTCTAATTTCTTCAAGTCCTGTGCTAACTTATTCTGCCCGTCTTCCATCTTCTTCTGGCCGTCCTCTATCTTCTTGGTTAAATTCTTCTGGCCATCTTCTAATTTAGCAGTTAGGTCCTCGGCTAACTTATTTTGACCGTCTTCCATCTTCTTCTGGCCGTCTTCTAATTTGCAAGTTAGCTCCTTGGTTAAATTCTTCTGGCCGTCTCCTATGCCATTTAACTTTTCTAGCAATGCTGCCAATTGCGCCTCCATTTTAGTTGTTTGCCTTGTAAAGGGCATGCACTCACAGGAAAATTTAAAAAAAATTGACCTGCTCGGGTTTTGAAACCAGGACCGTCAGGTATTGTGCTTGAGTTCGTAATCCGGCTTCTGACACCAGTTGTTACGTGCCACCCCCTAGTGGCACTTTTGTTAACTGGATTACGGTGGGAAGGAAGCACAACACCATTTACTGCTTAAAGAAATAATTAACTTTATTGTGGCCAGAAAATTACACTAATCAGCAAATACAAGCAATTAGGAACCTTACTCCAGTTTCGTCAAGTCTCTTCCTTGAGCGCTCTTGGCCCTTCCACTTGTCAACAAACCACAGAAGTTAATCCTGCCGCTAATGAGCCTAGTGGCCTTGACAGAACTACATGCAACTTCTTTCTAATGTGCGCCTACTACAGTACTTACGAGCACTTGCTGCGCGCTGTTCACCAGCTGGGAGAAACAATGTCACTTAATTTCGACACCACAATATCTGACACTCAGTGAAAGCACACTTACTCAGAACACGGCAGTCCCCTGTATGTTCCTCACTTCGCCGCTACACTAGGGGTTTCGTAAGTCACCACACTTCTGTCGCTCAGAATAAACGCTCACACTAGCTCGTAAAACACAACAACAACTGCTTCACGGGTCACTCTTATATAGCAGGCCGGTGACTCAATAAATGGTTCTAGATCCATCCAGAGTCCACGGCTTCTCGAGGTTTCCACCGCTGGTCCAGTCACGAATCTTCTGGACTATCCCTTTGTCTGTAGTAGCCCTGTTGCATAAGGCGCGCGCAATACAGGAGGCAAGCCACAGCCCAGCCCCTGGGGCAGTTGTGACTCAAGCGGCGAGCGGTGACACAAACTCACAGCCGTAACAATATTATTCGAACCATTTTTGTATAAATGTAACCACACACATACACTCACACTCTCACACACACGCATATTTTTTTTTTGTTTTTTTTTTCAGTTGATGTTCGTACCTCCAGTATTCACATCGGGTTTAGTCAACATGCTTGGAAGGAGCTTTCCTGTGGAGTGAGTTGTAGTGGTGAAGGATGGCTTCTTCATCCCAAACACCGGACAGTGAGTGCTTCACATGCGGGAAGAGTTTGGACGAAGGAGTTGTTATTACTGTAAAGAAGAAAGGAGTTCAGATTCTATTAAGAGCAAGTGTTCGAAGGGGGCGAAACGACCACTGCCAGATTTTGAAGAAAAGAGATGAAATTAAAGTTCACCATGCCTGCTCTCAAAGAATTACACCGATCCAAGACGGATTGACGTAGCTTTACGCTCAGAATCCCCTACACCTGGACCATCTTCAAAGCTAAGGTCAGTAAGTGAGGCGATTATTTTCAAGGGCCATTGCTTTCTATGTGCGGAAAACATTGAAGAGGATTATATGAACAAACAGAAAAAGCTCCCCTTGATTTCTCGAAATCCAGTCGCTTGGTGGAGAAGATGGAGGTAAGGGACAACTTGTTGCTAGCAGCTCGGGCACGCGGAGATGAGGGGGCTCAACAAATAATTAATCGTGTTCCCCCAGACTTAGATCTTATTGCTGCTGACGGTCAGTACCACGATGCTTGTATGAAGAAGCTGTACCGACCACCGAGAGCTGGGGGAGGGGCAAGAGGATACAGAACACACCCCAGAGTTGATGAAGCAATGGAATGTGTTTATGCTTTTCTGGAAAGAAACAAAGAAGAATGCCATTTCTCATTTGATCAATTGATGGGGGCCCTTAAGGAAGGATGTGAACTTGATCGGAGTACAGTAAAATCCCGTTTGCTGAAAAAGTACGAGGATGACATCATGTTCGTTGAAACAGGCAATAAATTGACGGTCTGTTTCAAAAATACTGGTTATAAAATATTGAATGACACTTGGTATGCCAATATAAAATCGAATCCTTAGGAAGAAAGAATAAGAGTGGTGAAAGCAGCTGCAGATATAATTACAGAGGATATTCGCTCCCGTGTGTACAATACAAAGACTATCCACCCCTTGATAAATTTTTGAACAGTATCGAGTCAGACATTCTACCAACGTTATTGACAATGGTCCAAACAATTGTGCTAAAAACAAACAAGGAAGTTAAGATAAATGGAAGAGGATCAGTATTGCCATTTCCCATTCAATCATTGCTGCTGCACGTCCTCGGTCGTTTGGATCCCGTAAGAAGGGAGGAGAGCATCAGCTCTGGTGTAGTTGGAAGTGAGCAGGTGAACTGCTACAAGGCTCAGCAAGTCGGTATGGCTGGACTCTCAAGAATAGTGGGAACAACCTTTGGTGAAGTGTCCTTCAAAAAGAAGGACAAAGTGATATATTTAGCAGCTGACAAGAACATCTTGAAAGTTGGGCGGAAGAAGATTGCTGTGGACCCACTCACACTCTATCACAAGATGTGCATAGCAAAAACAACCCAGGACGACCTTGAGGAATACCTCTGTTATGAGCTTGCTCCGTACCCTAAGTCGTTGTTCAACGAGGATGTCATGCGCAAGGGCACAAAGTCTGCTTGATATGCAACGTTCACGCCCATAGATTTCGAACTTCTCTCAAATCACTTCACTGTCATCGATGGTGGGCATTTGCTCCACAAAGTTGTGTGGAATCGAAATTCAACTTTTGAAAAAAATTGTGCCGATTATATCAAGTACATCCATCAGCATTATGGGACAGTGGTGATGGTCATTTTCGACGGGTACCCAGACAATCTTCTGATGAGTACCAAGAATGCTGAAAGAGCAAGAAGGCGCAAGCTGAACTCCTCAGTATATGTGATATTTGATGGAGCCACAGTCAACACAACTCCTCGAAACAAATTTCTGTCCAATGAGAGCAATAAAAACGATTTGTTGCCCTCCTCAGAACAACACTTGAGGCGTCCAATGTCATGAACAAGCAAGCTGAAGAGGATGCTGACGTGCTCATTGTGACCACTGCAACATCGATGGCTTCTTTGTACGACGCTATGATTATTGTGGGGGAAGACATCGATTTATTAGCCATTCTCACTGGGACAGCAAATACGATGAACAACCTTAAAAAACACAGGAAGTGGCAATTCACCTGACGTCATGTACTCCCCCTCATCTTTTATGTACGACATCGCCGAGAACCTGCTGCTCATCCACGCCTTCAGCGGGTGTGACACAACGTCAAACATTTATGGATTCGGAAAAAACAAATTTTGATCCCTGTTCCGGAGGAATCCATTATTATTGGAGATAAGTGATGTCTTCATGGACCCAGAAGCCACATTAGAGGACATCTCCAAAGCAGGAGAGCAAATATTGGTCATCCTCCATGGTGGGGAAATCGACCAATCACTTTCTGACCTCCGACACACAAAATTTGTTGCCACCACGACAAACTTGAACCTGGAAAAGCTGCCCCCAATCTCCGATGCAGCACGATACCACTCGTTGAGGGTATACCACCAAGTGACGTCGTGGATGAGCAGGAAGAAAGACCCCATCATCTTTGGATGGATTAGAGGAAGCAGGGGCTTAATTCCGACAACAACCACCAGAGATGCTGCTCCTCGTACCCTGCTGAAGACGGTATCATGCAGGTGTGACACCGGCTGTTCCGCAGCATGTGGATGCAGAAAAGCCGGTATGCATTGCTCCACTTTCTGCAAATTCTGCTGCGGCGGAAAGTCCTGCGACAACCGTCCTTTGATAGTTGCTGACGAGGAAGAGGAAAACATCGACGACCCGTCCATACCATTCGACGAAGACCCTGCCGAAGAGTCAACCCTCCCGACCCCCCTTGCGAAACGTCTCCGATTACTGTAGCAACCCCCCACCCCCATCTATTTTAAAGTTTTTATTTTAGTGTAATAATTAATATGTAAATTATTAATATATAAAACGCATTATATTGTAATCTATATTTTGTAAATACACACTAACTTTCTTAAATGAATGTGTAACGAATTTGTTCTCTCACATCTATTCATATTTATACAAAAAATGGTTCAAATATTATTTACATGCACTGCTGTGTTCAGAAAAGAGTTGTAATATAATGAAACCAAAAAACTTTTACCAACACGGCGCACCAGGGCTGAATCACAAAAAACGCATTTCCTCTAAGTTTCTTAAATTTACCCCCACTACTACCCATTGCCCCTAATTGATTTTTTGATACATGAGTTTCAAAGGAAATTAAATTATCTACAACTTTCATTCAATAAATGTTTTGCTGAGATCAATTCTTCTCCCTGTTCTTGCGATGGAAAGTGGAGCGAAAGTGAAAAATTTGCCGAATCGCCAATTTTCGCCCTTTTTTCGCCTTCTCGTAGCTCGAATTCGCTTGGTCCAACAAAAAAAACTTCCACATCAAAGATGTTGCATATTTAGTAATCTACATTTTCTTATTGATACATATCTTCAAACAAATGAACTGGGAATGAGCTAGAGGCCAAAAACCGAAAAAAGTGCCGATTTCTGAAAGTTTTTTTAAGATGGCGGACGAAGCAGGGGGGGGGGGGTGACGGAAACTTGGATTAATAACTACCTAACGGTCCTAAACAACATCAAAAAACAAGTAGTTCCGTGAAGAACTATACAGCCTATTTTCATACATCCTACTTATGTTAATTGCCACTATCAACATACACAATTTCAGTTTGATTGCTGTAATTGATTCGTAGATATTGAGAACCGACTAAATATTTCGGATGGTCGCCATGTTGGATTTTATATATGTAGGTCCTAGAGTTATGTACTGTTACATGCAGATTATTGTGAACGTGTAGTATTCAAACTTCAATCGCATAATTAGGACACAAGAAAAAACAAGGAGATTTAAAAACAAGATGTTCAGTAAAGAACATATAGCCTACTTTCTCCTAAATGCATGGGTATTATAACTCTTTGTCCTTTTCAAGGAGTATGATTGAATGTTGGTTGTAGTAGCTTATTGAAATACAACGTGCTATAGGGATATTAAACATGAATATGAGGTGCCCTTTACTAGTGCTACCTCTGTACCAAATTTCGTTCAATTCAGTTTCACCGTGTTTGAATTGAGAGGGGGAATCGATTTGCACACATTCTTGGCCACCATCTGCAAACTATTGGGCTGATGTTCTTGCAGTTTGGTCAGAATATGTTTCCCACATAAAGATATGGTGTTGCAAAATTTGGTAGAGACTAGATTATTAGTTTGGTCGTAATTACATGTTAGCTTTTAACATTTGGGTGGCCACGATTACGTTTCCGTCAAGATAGCGGTGATATAAAACATGACACTGAGGTGCCCTTTGCTAGTGCTACCTCTGTACCAAATTTCGTTCATTCGGTTCCACCGTGTTCGAATTAATAGGGGGAATCAATTTTGACATAAAGATGGCCGCCATCCGCAAACTATTAGGCTAATGACCTATTAGATTGGTCAAAGGATGCTCCCTCCATAAAGGTATGGAGTTGCAAAATTTGGTAGAGATCGGATGATTAGGTTAATCGTAATTTGATTTAAGCTTTGAACGTTTGTGTGGCCGCCATTACGTTTCAGTCAAAATGGCGGCGATATAAAACATGACACTGAGGTGCCCTTTGCTACTGCTACCTCTGTACCAAATTTCGTTCCATTCGGTTTCACCGTGTTTGAATTAATAGGGGGAATTGATTTTCACACAACGATGGCCGCCATCCGCAAACTATTAGGCTAATTACCTATTCATTTGGTCAAAGGATGCTTCCTCTATAAGGGTATGTTGTTGCAAAATTTGGTAGAGATCGGATGATTAGGTTAATCGTAATTTGATTTAAGCTTTGAACATTTGTGTGGCCGCCATTACGTTTCCGTCAAGATGGCGGCGATATAAAACATGACACTGAGGTGCCTTTTGTTAGTACTACCTCTGTACCAAATTTCGTTCCATTCGGTTGCACCGTGTTCGAAATAATGGGGGGAATCTATTTTCACACAAAGATGGCCGCCATCCGCAAACTTTTACGCTGATGACCTATTTGTTTGGTCAAAGGATTCTCCACCCATAAAGGTATGTTGTTGCAAAATTTGGTAGAGATCGGATGATTAGGTTAGTCGTAATTTGATTTAAGCTTTGAACATTTGTGTGGCCGCCATTACGTTTCCGTCAAGATGGCGGCGATATAAAACATGACACTGAGGTGCCTTTTGATAGTAATACCTCTGTACCAAATTTCGTTCCATTCGGTTGCACCGTGTTCGAATTAATAGGGGGAATCGATTTTCACACATAGATGGCCGCCATCCGCAAACTATTACGCTGATGACCTATTGGTTTGATTAAAGGATGCTCCCCCCATAAAGGTATGTTGTTGCAAAATTTGGTAGAGATCGGATGATTAGGTTACTCGTAATTTGATTTAAGCTTTGAACATTTGTGTGGCCGCCATTACGTTTCCGTCAAGATGGCGGCGATATAAAACATGACACTGAGGTGTCCTTTGCTAGTGGTACCTTTGTACCAAATTTCGTTCAATTCGCATTCACCGTGTTCGAATTGATAGGGGGGACAGACATTCAGAGTACACACACTCACACACACACAGACACACACACACACACACACACACACACACGCAGACTCACACACACACATACACACACACACACAGACTCACACACACACATACACACACACAGACAGACACACTTTTTTCGCCCTGTGTTGATCTCATAAGTCTACTTTCATTTTTTGCAAAAATCGAAAGTAGGCTAAAAATTCACAGCTGCCATCTTGAGGTTAAGGAAACAATTGAAATAAATTAGATGCCAGTGGATTAACATTCGGATAATGATTTACTGTACCAAGTTTCACTGCACGCGGAAGGTTAAATTGCGAGAAACGTCCATGTGAATATTTATAATTCGCGTCACCGCCATGTTGGATTTGTGATCACCAGGTTATTTAAAGTCCTATAGGTGAACTTAAGTTCATAGCCCCTATGAACATTAATAAATTTAGTTTGATTGCTAAAATAGAATCGTAGATATTCAGTATCGTCTAAATATTTCGGATGGTCGCCATTTTGGATTGTTAAATGTATAGGCCATAGAGTCATGTACCATTAAAGGAAAATTATTGCGTAGGTTCATTATTCAAACTTTCACTTCAATCGCATGACTACATCACAAGAAATAAAAACTTAATTTTAAAATTCGCACTGCCGTCATCTTGAGGTTATGTAAACAATTGAACTAAATTAGATACCAGTGGATTACAATGTGTATAAATATTTCCTGTACCAGGTTTCAGTGCGCTTGGAACATTAAATCGCGAGAAAGGTCTATTTAAAATGTTCAAATTCGCTTGGCCGCCATGTTCGTTTTGTAGTTAACCGGTTTTTGAAAATCTTATAGATGGACTTCCAGTAGTGCCCTTTATCTCCGTACAAAATTTTAGGGAGATACCGCTAATAGTTTCAGAGATATAGAATGGCGGTGAAATATTTCGCACATCCGCCATCTAGTGATTATGTAAACAATTGAACGAAGTTAGATGTCGGTGCATTACAATGTATATAAACATATACTGTACCAAGTTTCATTGCGTTTGGTTGGTCAAATCGCGAGAAACGTCTATTTAAAAGTCGCAAATTCGCTTGGCCGCCATGTTGGTTTTGTAGTTACCAGGTTTTCAAAAGTCACATAAGTGAACTTATAGTAGTTCCCTCTATCACCATAGAAAATGTCAGGGTAATATCGGTAATAGTTTCGGAGATATTGAATGCTGGTGAAATATTTCGCACAGCCGCCATGTTGGATTGGTGAGTCGTAACAAAATTTGAAGGGCACGGTCGAGGTCGCCGGGAATAGTGCTATGAACTTTCCGAGTTTCATTGAAATCGCTCCTGCCGTTTAGATTTTATTAGGGGGGGGGGGGGCACACACACGAATCACACACACACACACACACACACACACACACACACGCACGCACACACGGACAAAAGGTGATCTCATAAGCCTTTTTTTTTCAAAATTGAAAATAGGCTAATAAAAAACTATCCCGCATCTGATGTAGGGTAAAATTCGTTTATTGACTGGGCTATTTAGCAAAATATGAAATTTCTTCCCAATTATTTTAATATATAAGATTAAGATTATTATTATTATTATTATTATTATTATTATTATTATGTGCGTATGGACCCTATTGGATCACGCATTACATTTATGATTCGCCTTTCTAACAGACCATATTGCTTTCATTCTTTCACTGTGCGCTTGTTTCCTTTCTTCTGACCACATAGTCCCCGATCTTCTGGGGACTTCATTCTCTGGCTGTACCACCCCTTTATTTATCTTCTGACGGTAGACATTTCTGTCTAGTATTTCTGACGTTTCTATCCGGGCCTTTTCCAGGTCATTTTTAACATCTTGTATCCAAGATACGTTCTTCAGTTTTCCAGAGTATGTCAAAATCTTGTGAGTTAACCTTGAAGATGAGAGTCTGTGAACGTGTCCATAGATAGTATTATTATTATTATGATTATTATTATTATTATTATTATTATTATTATTATTATTATTATTATTATTATTATTATTATATTCACACGGATCGACACAAACACCAAAACTTTGAAGTACTAAGAACCCCATTTTGCGTGAAGTAGAGAAAACTGCTTTCTTTCATTGAGATAACTCCGAAACAAGGTTATTGTAACAGAGCCCTATAGGCCTATCTGATGCTCATGGACAGTGGTGTACTTGTACATTCTGATCTTGATTATTCAGGCTGTGTTTGTGAATGCGTGATACACGATTGAATAAAATGTTCTCGGGTTGGAACTCTTCCATCTTGTGTGCGCACTTGCCTCGAATACCCACCAATCATGAACTGGAATGCTATGCAAGGACTCAGATTACCTTACATCGTGGAATACTAACTCAAGGCTGTAAAACTGTTTTGTTTGCTCTTGCTGTTTCACTTTAGGGATTTGAACATCGTTGTCATCAGCCCATTGTAATACTTGGATGAGTAGCTATTTAAAGAGTGCGTATAAACTACACAATTGTCCGGGCACGGACACCAAGAGCCCGCTGATGAGCTATCTTGATGTTCCTAGGAGTAACCCCGCACAAGACACGGGATGAACCTAGAAAAGTTGCTGAGTTTCACACAATAATTGTTGTTGTTTGTTATTTGTTGAGGCTTTGTGGCATTGTGGTCATGTATCCCCGTGGATTTGTGTGTGTGTGTGAAATCTGTCTAATAACGTGTGTTATTGTGATGGCTGTAATAGTGTGTGTATTTGTGATTGGAGCTTGGTTTTGGATAGGAGGCAACCATGAACTTTAATGAATGTACCAAGCATGCATTTGTCTGGAGTAGAAGTGGGATACCACGGAAAACCACTTCTATGATGACTGAGATAGGAATAGAACCCAACTCTTCTCAGTTCTGCCTTATAAAGCAGCCTCAGACTAGTATTGAAGTTCTTGGCAGGGACGGGAATCATTACGCTAGGATCTGGACATGAGCAACGTAGCGCACATCTAATAAGTAATGATCGGAGTTCACTTGAATGATAGGCAAATGAATGTAACCAACGAGAACGCGGCACTTCGTTATCTGACTGAGGGTTGCCGATATCAGCCTTCCTAAAAAACTGTGCCACAACTCATTCGAAACATTTCTGGGAGTCACAAGAGGAAAGAAACAAAATAGTGAGTGATAATAACGACTTAAATACATACACCATGAAAGCCACGTGGACAGTGACTACTGAGTGTCTGCGCAACGGGCCGATATATTCTACTGAGTAGTAAGCAGGTTTCCATGGCAACGACTGGAACGTTATGTAGAGGGAAGCCCCTTCCCACCACTCTACACCTCACCCTGCACTCGCAAACATATTATGATGATACTTGTTTTAAGGGGCCTAACAACTGGATTATCGGCCCATCATGACATGGGTGATAGCGCAAAAATAAGGATGTAATGAACCTACTAAACTAGTTCTAACTACAGACTTATAATTAACTTACATTCTAGCAGAAGAAGTGAGCCTCTGTGGCTTAGGCGGCAGCACGCCGGAATCTCACCGGTGGGGCCGTGGTTCACATCCCGGTCACCCCATGTGAGATTAGTGCCGGGCAAAGTGGAGGCTGACATGTTTTTCTCCGGGTACTCCTGTTTTCCCTGTCACAAATTTCATTGCAGCAACACTCTCCCCAGGGAAGTGCGACAGGCTTCGGCAGCCAGCACAGTTCATATCCTCGCCACTAGATGGGGGCTTCATTCATTCCAATCCATGATCCGGTCGGTCGACTGGAAGCAGGCTGTGGATTTTCTAGCAGAAGAAATGGAAACAGAAGTAAAAAGGAAGTCTAAGTAAATGACAGGAAGAAAATAAATGCTCTCAACCCTCGAAGAATGAGGATTGAGGGACTTAGAAGGAAGAAGATCCATTAAAGTCAGATCGGAAAGAGAAAGAGGAGAGGGTCCGCCTCAAAGTCAGTGAAAAAATGGGGGAAACCGGACCCGGCTCAGGAATTCATCGTGGTCGCCAACTCCCGAACTCACCAGCGGTGAGCCCTTGAGGGTGTAGCTCTATCCAGGGTGCATCATAAGTCGTGGGGCTACACACACCCAGCCTTTTATAGGGCCTTGAGCGGAAGGCAGGAGATACCATGAGTAGAAGAGAAGAGGTATGATTGCTCATAGAATAAGGGGCTAGGAAAGATGAAACAAGAGCCAATTAAGGCGGGAAAGTGAAAGACACCCTCGGCCTCAAATACCTTAATACCGTCGGGGTCGGGGGAGAACAAGAGTTGACCAAAGGAGGTCGAAGGGAAAGAAGACAGAGAGGAGACCGGCACAAGTACGTGGAAGCAATGGCAAATTCAGGTGGGTACCCGTGGTGCTTCGCTTGCCTCGGGAGTGCGTGGGTCCGAATACCACCTCGTCCGTCCTGAAAATGGTGTTCATCGTTTCTGATTTTCAGCACCAGGAAAATGCCGAGACGGTTCTTTTCAATGAGTCTACGGCCGATTTTCTTCCAAAATCCTTCCCCTGGCCCATTCTGAAAATAAAATAAATGGCTGAATTATTACAATTACTGTAGTATTATATTAATTATTATTACTGTTATTATTAGTATTATTATTCTTGTTGCGTTTCAGCCAACTAAGGACCACGTTATTTCAACTGGTTTCTGCGTCGAGCTTTAATATTCGTCCAGTACTGTCTTATGAATTCTTGATGTTGTTGCTTCCTTTCTTCCGTCTACTTTATGCCTATTTTAAGCTTAGTTATTTTCTAGGAAATTCCGGTGAGTTGACAGTTTCATCTTAAGTGGCACACGCTCCTCCACATCGTCACATTTTATCCCAATTTCTTGTAAATCTCTGCATACCTTAGTGAATCAAGCCCCTTAGTTTTCTTCTCTAGAAAGTAGGTAAAGATCCTGTTTGTCAATCTCACAGAGCTCATTCGTGTCATGTGGCCATTCCTTTCCTCATCACATCAGTTATTTTTTCCACACGTGCGTAGAACTCGAGGTTTAGCTGTCTCCTGTATTCACCATTTTCTTTTACTGGCCCCAAGATATTTTTAAGTTTCTTTCATTCTTTTACTTCCAGTTTCTCCATAAGTCCGTTCGTACGCATTCCAAGGCATTCCTGAGCATATAATGCCTCCGGGTGGATGACTGTGTGATAGTGTCTTAGTTTGGCATTTCGTGATATTGATTTCTTGTTGTAAACACCCTTGTTAGATGACATGCCTTTTCCATTTTTGTTATTATTATTATTATTATTATATTTACATGTTTCAGGCCATTTAAGTTCCTATTCAGTGAACAGTCTTGAAGTGAGTTAAGAAAACAACTATGAAATTTGTACTATTGATAACATTCTACTTACTCAAATGAACTATCACCAGATTCATAAGCCACGGAGGCTCATTATTGTATGTATGTCTACCCCTTATTATTCCCGTATTTCCTACGGGGTCGGGGATGAGATGCGATGGAAGTCTTTGTGGCGGATGCTTTTTACGGCCGGATGCCCTTCCTGACACCAACCTCATGAGAGGAGTTAATGAGAGATGAAATGAATGATGGTGGATGAAACTGGGCAAGGATGTGGAAGGAAGCGGCCGTGGCCTGTCAGAAGGTACCGTCCCAGCATTTGCCTGGAGTTGAAAATGGGGAAACCACGTAAAACCATTTCAAGGACGGCCGACGGTGGGGCTCGAACCCACGCGTCTACCGAGTCAGCAGAGAGCTTGGCCCCATGACCTAACGCAGCGCTTTAGCGAGCGCAGCCACTACTGTCGGTATGGAGGCTCATTATTAATACTAGGCTATATATTAAATATATTATGTGCTTTGAAGCCATATTAAATATAATTGTATGAGAGCACAAAATATCTTTAGCCTACATGTTTCGGGCATTTTTTGGAAAGTAGAACAATATCAATAGGTTTTAGAGTGGAAATTTCATAGCTCTTGTTGATTTGTGTTTCTTTTTATTTTCAACACAAGTATAAACAGCCAGTATAAAGAAACAAATAGTAGGAAGTCTTTCAAAACTAGTCAGGCGTAACTATTCTTTCATATAATTTTCGTAGTTAAATTATTGCGTCTATATTGTTTTTTTGAGAATCGATAAATGTAAAAGCATTTTGCGAAAATATGGAGATTAAAGTTGGAATGCACATTGATGTGCACACTGATGTAATTGCAGTCGGGTTGTGTGACTTGGCGTCCTCGGTTACGTTGCTGGATGTGCATCCTTTATATCGAGTGCACATTCCCTCAGTGGCACGTGGGCAGAATAACAATCATCAGACGGACTTAATCTTGGATAGAATTGTTATTAACAGCGTTGCAATTAATGGTTCAACTCCATTTCACTCCTACTGTTTGCCGTTTCTCTAACCTTGAGTTCCTACTTCCAATAAAATGTATAGAAGTATTTTACGGTCTGTTAATACTCGTGAGTGTTTTCTTATGTTAACAATAAATCTTACTGTTAATATTGGCATTGTTTGCAAGCGGGGATTTTTCTAGCCACACCTATCATAAAATTCATAAACAAGTTCGATCTATTTGTACCTTCCCATACTAGGCACAAGTAAGTTTTTACAACGGTATATAACTTTTCATTAGTCTCTATGATGATGATAATAATAATAATAATAATAATAATAATAATAATAATAATAATAATAATTCAGTGCCACATTCCTGGTTAATCCAAACCCTGAAGATATATAAAGTTGATCCTGCCATCATTATAAGTCTGCAACATATGATGTCTCATTGGGGGACCAACTTATTAATGTCAAATGGACACACATGTATGGAATCGGGATTTATTCAAATAAAAAGGGGTATCTTTCAGGGTGACAGCTTGAGCCCTCTGTGGTTCTGTTTGGTGCTCAATCCGCTATCATCATTGCTGAACAATGCAAAGTGTGGTTTTCCAATTAAGCACCATGGTATAGTGAAATACAAGATTTCTCATTTGATGTACATGGATGACATTAATCTCTATGCATCCTCTGAGAAACACATCGACAATCTAATTGCAATTACCGCTTCATTTTCTTCTGATATTGGAATGTCCTTCGGATTAGATAAGTGTCGCACCCTCACCATTCGGCGTGGAAAATTAGAGGTCCGAGCATTTCAACTTGATGACGGTTGTTTCATAAAGGCTATGGAAGGTAATGAGACCTACAAATACCTTGGTCTCCTGCAATCTAATCGAATTGATCATAAAGGTATTAAAGATAGAACCGTAGCTATCTACAATCAAGGCCTTAACAAGATTTTAAAATCAAAGTTGAATGGAAAGAACACCTTTAAGGCTATTAATACCTATGCTATCCCTACTCTGACATACACTTTCAGTATTATCAAAAGGACGCAGACTGACTTGGAGAACATCCTAATTAGGACACGTACCATCTTAACAAAACACAGATGTCTCCACCCTAAGTCAGCTGTTGAGCGATTGACAATCCCGCGCCAAAGAGGTGGACGAGGGCTTGCGGACATTATCCAAATCCACGCAAGGTAAGTGAGGAACCTTCAGAGATATTTTCTGGACAGACATGACTCTCCCATACATCAAGCCACTGTGAATAGAGCCGGGCAAAAAGCTCTTGAGTTCCGATCGGTCTCGTTGGACGAGAATAAAAAACGGAAATGATGGTTCCGGAACTGGTATTACCGATAACGTGGGCTCGATAACGATTATTCTCGACATTATCGCTCGTTCTCGCTTGGGCAATATGGCGCTGCCTGAAGGCACTGAGGCTTGTTTGTGTAAGGATTCAATGGAAATTGTTCATTCCGTTGACTGGAGTCTGCGAATTGGAAGAATCCACTCAACTTCAACGATATCATATTAACAGACTACCCAAGGTATATTGAGCATATCATCCTAATAACATATGGAAGGAGATTTTGATAGTCATTCGGTATTTTTTGGTCACTAAATTTCAGCAAAAGAAAATTCTATTTGACGTGTAGGCTATATATTAAGATCTTTTCGTGTAGTGCCACATTCAAGCACTACCGTATGAAACTTTCTCGTAATAAAACCTGAAAATTCATGCACTCGCTATATTACTAAAGCCCCTGTGATGCAACTGTGTTCTGTCGTATCATTTTTGTAGTAAGATACTGGTAAAGTGGTCGTCATAAACAATAAAACGTAACGAAACAAAAATTAAAATTACTTCCCCTACCGAGTATCGAGCCCCGGCCCTTCTATTCATGAGTTCAGCGCGCAACCAATTCAGCCACTGAGACTCTTATTCACTGAGGGAAAATGGTACAAACATACACAGTGAAAACTTTTGCGTTGGATACCTGACTCTCTTCTCAAATGCTCCTACCAGTTTGAATAATATTCTCTAGTCGTCGGGCATACGAAACAAGTAGTTCCGTGAAGAACTATACAGCCTATTTTCATATATCCTACTTATGTTAATTGCCACTATTTAACATACACAATTTCAGTTTGATTGCTGTAATAGATTCGTAGATATTGAGAACCGTCTAAATATTTCGGATGGTCGCCATGTTGGATTTTATATATGTAGGTCCTAGAGTTATGTACTGTTACATGCAGATTATTGTGAACGTGTAGTATTCAAACTTCAATCGCATAATTAGGACACAAGAAAAAGCAAGGAGATTTAAAAAAATTTCACAGCTGCCATCTTGAGGTTATGGAAACAATTGAAATAAAGTAGATGCCAGTGGATTAACATTCGGATAAAGATTTACTGTACCAAGTTTCACTGCACGCGAATGGTTAAATTGCGAGAAACTTCCATGTGAATATTTATAATTCGCGTCACCGCCATGTTGGATTTGTGATCACCAGGTTATTTAAAGTCCTATAGGTGAACTTAAGTTCATAGCCCCTATGAACATTAAAAAATGCAGTTTGATTGCTAAAATAGATTCGTAGATATTCAGTATCGTCTAAATATTTCGGATGGTCGCCATGTTGGATTGTTAAATGTATAGGCCATAGAGTCATGTACCATTAAAGGAAAATTATTGCGTAGGTTCATTATTCAAACTTTCACTTCGATCGCATGACTACATCACAAAAAATAAAAACTTAATTTTAAAATTCGCACTGCCACCATCTTGAGGTTATGTAAACAATTGAACTAAATTAGATACCAGTGGATTACAATGTGTATAAATATTTCCTGTACCAGGTTTCAGTGCACTTGGAACATTAAATCGCGAGAAAGGTCTATTTAAAATGTTCAAATTCGCTTGGCCGCCATGTTCGTTTTGTAGTTAACCGGTTTTTGAAAATCTTATAGATGGACTTCCAGTAGTGCCCTTTATCTCAGTACAAAATTTTAGGGAGATACCGCTAATAGTTTCAGAGATATAGAATGCCAGTGAAATATTTCGCACATCCGCCATCTTGTGATTATGTAAACAATTGAACGAAGTTAGATGTCGGTGCATTACAATGTATATAAACATATACTGTACCAAGTTTCATTGCGTTTGGTTGGTCAAATCGCGAGAAACGTCTATTTAAAAGTCGCAAATTCGCTTGGCCGCCATGTTCGTTTTGTAGTTACCAGGTTTTCAAAAGTCACATAAGTGAACTTATAGTAGTTCCCTCTATCACCATAGAAAATGTCAGGGTAATATCGGTAATAGTTTCGGAGATATTGAATGCTGGTGAAATATTTCGCACAGCCGCCATGTTGGATTGGTGAGTCGTAACAAAATTTGAAGGGCACGGTCGAGGTCGCCGGGAATAGTGCTATGAACTTTCCGAGTTTCATTGAAATCGCTCCTGCCGTTTAGATTTTATTAGGGGGGGACACACACACGAATCACACACACACGCGCGCGCACACACACACACACACACGCACACACACACGGACAAAAGGTGATCTCATAAGCCTATTTTTTCAAAATTGAAAATAGGCTAAAAATAATGTTCACTTTCAAGAATAATATTAAGATTGATTTTATCTTTCGTCATAATGGCTTTGCCATATGCTTAAATCACCGCCATTACAATCGCGTTCCTACGCACGTGCTCACACGTTGCATCATGGGTAGAGAGAGCAACGATATTACCTTGTGATCGAACGAGACTTTGGAGTATCGGACGAAGTGACATTCCCGCGGTAATGAGTTGTTCTCAGTGCAACTCCCGTCGCACTATTCTCACTCAAACTGTCATATCATTGGCATTTATGACAAATCAGTGAAGTGTTTGCACTGACATGATTAATACACCGCATGCCACAAACTGGTATTGTTTTCAAGCAAAAAATCAGAGTTTTTAGTAGATGAAATTAGTTGAAACTTTTCAGCGTAATATTTTCCAAGTGTATTTTCACCATCGAAGCCAATTTTTGCACTATAGTTGCCTCTAATAACAACCAGTTACAAGGTGGAGAAGAAGATTGAAAGTATTCTTTAAAGCAAATTGCTAGTCAGTAGGGCTAAAAATTCATGAGTCATACGCGAGAGACTTTCTTATAGCTCTTTTCTGCTACGCCAATTATTTGAGTTTATTTTACTTTAGGGGCTACAACATCGTGATCATTTTTGTGTTCTTGTGTGTTAACTTTGTCTAATAACCTGTGTTATTATGGTGTCTGTAGTAGTGTGTGTATATTTGTAACTGAGGGTAGGAGTGGTAGGGAGTTGGCAGATGCGAACTCAGTTCAATGTGATCTTCCTGGGGTGTATCATTTCATACTGCTTTATATTTGTAAAATGTAAGAACGAGGAATGGTTTACATTCCGGAGTTATTACAGAAGGCTTCGACTTTACACGTGCAGCGGCTTGAGTGGGTCTGCTTTTTCCTTTAAATAGATACTGTCGATAACGCCGAGAAAAAAGGAGTTCCGGTATTATCGAGACTCCCACTCAGTACCGGTATTATCGAAACTGAAGATTCTCGTTCAGCGGAGAGACCTGGCCTTGAGTGCGCTTGGTGGGGGGCTAGAGACAGACCATGTTCCTCCATCCATCTATTGATTTTGCGCATTATCATATTGAGTCGCAACTGTGCCTGCTCGACACTTCTTCCTGCTACAAGAACAGCAACATCATCTGCATATCCTACTAGAATAGTTTCTTCAGGCATTTCAAGCCTCAACAAGCTGTCGTATGTAATATTCCAGAGATCAGGTCCGAGAATCGAACCCTGGGCAGCCCCAGCCGTGACTTGTACTCTACGGATCCCTTCTGTAGTATCGTAGAGCAGAGCACGATCTTTCAAGTAAGAGTCTAAGATCCGAAGGAGATACCTTGGAATATGAAATGAAAATTCTAGAGCATCTATGATATCTGTCCATTTGACGGAGTTGAAAGCGTTTTTAACATCCAGTGTAACAAAGAGAATCACCCGGCGAGAGTAATGATTATAATTCTCCGCTCTTCGTACTTTATCGGAGACTTCTTGCACTGCATCCAGTGTCGACCGGCCTACCCTGAATCCAAATTGTCTTGGTGATAAATCGCCGGCTGCGATTATTGCTTCAAGCAATCTCCGTCTTATGAGTTTCTCAAATAGTTTGCCTGTTGTGTCAAGAATACAAAGTGGGCGGTACGATGATGGTAACTCAGGGTCACCCATGCCCTTACTAATGAGCACTAAGCGACAGATCTTCCAGCGAAAGCTAAAGATTTCTGCTTTCAAGCACACATTGAACATTCTCAACAATAACAACATAGCCTATCTTGATCAACTATTATTTTCAGAACCTCATTAGGAATCCCATCCGGCCCCGGAGTCTTGTTGTTCCGTAAAGAATGCGTTGCAACCCGAAGTTCATCTTCAGTAAACAGTGGGAAATCTAGATCACTTTCAAAATTCCTCTCAGGTCTTGTGGGATTAGTTGGAAAAAAGGGGTTGAACAACAACAATAATAATAATAATAATAATAATAATAATAATAATAATAACCTAGTGAAAGCTTTTAACACGTATGCTGTTCCTGTGCTGAGCTACTCCTTTGGTGGATTAAAATGGTGTAAAACGGACATAGAAGGTTTTCAGCTAAAAATGAGAACGATGCTTACAAAAGGAAGGAGACACCACCCACGGCCTTCAATAGAGCGAATGACTCTACCCAGAAGCCCAGAATAACCAGATGAAACGACAGATAGACGGCTTTCGGGAGTACTTCTACGCAGAAGCGGGATCATTTGTACTTCACAAAGCCATCAGTGAGGCGGACAATTCAACGACAATGGTCTTGGGTGATCAAGGGATTCAACACCACCTGCATACTGACCTACAGAAGATGGAATCATGGAAGGCAAAACCTTTGCACGGAAGACATCCAAATGAGGTGAGTCAAGCAAATGTTGATGTAACTGCGTCAAATTACTGGCTCACTTCAGGACAGATCTTTCCAGAAACTGAAGGTTTTATACTTGCAATTCAAGACCAAGTCATCCCTACGAGTTGGGGACAGATGACCTCGTCGTTACGCCCCTTAAAACAACAATAACTAACTAATTCATCCCTACAAGGAACTACCTTAAGTTCATTGTAAAAGATCCCGCTGTACCAGACGATAAGTGCCGCTACGGCTGTCAACAGTCAGAAATAATACAGCACATTACATCTGCATGTAGATATTTCATGGCGACGGAGCACAAACAAAGACATGATGCAGTTGCTAAAATCTTGCATCAAGAGTTCGCTGATAAGTTTCAGCTTCTAAATGGAAAGAAAGTTCCGTACCACCAATATCGGCCAGAGTGTGTTCATGAAAACAAGAAATACAAGTTGTATTGGGACCGAACTATTCTGACTGATCAATCGGTATCACACAACAGGCCGGATCTGGTGGTTGTCAGCAAGAAAATCAAGCAAACTACCTTGATTGCTGTTGCGATTCCTAACAACAAGAATTTTCAGTCAAAACACATAGAAAAGATCAGCAAATATAGCGAGGTGGTGGACCCTATCAAAAGGTAATGGCATGTAGAACGGGTCAACACATTACCTATCATTGTGTCAAGTACGGGCATGATCCCAAGTACCTTGCTCCAAGGCCTTAAAGAACTGGATCTGGATACGCAACTGTACAAACTAATGCAGAAGGCAGTAGTTCTCTCAACAACCAGAATCGTTCGGAAGTTCATGGGTAGCGACTTTCCATCTTAGAAGTGACAGTTCCAGTAACTATACTTTGGTTCCCTGAAGCCCGAATAGTTATGTTGTAATGTGCCAGCAATGTGTTATATGAACTGTATAAAACAATAATAATAGTAATAATAATAATAATAATAATTATAAATAATTTGAAAATATTGAGGAAAGTCTTTGGTCCAGTCTGCGAAGAGGGAATGTGGATGAAACGGAAGTCTCAGGAGCTATATTATCACTCTGTAAAGATCACCAACATATTCAGGAAAAGGCGATTATAGTTCTATGGCCACATTCTTCGCATGACCGATGACAGACTGACGAAGATGATTCTCAACCTTCCTCTCTCAATGAAACTCAAGACCAACTGGCTTAAGGAAATAGAGGAAGATCTTCAGGAAGTTGACATCGTGGAAGAAATCATACAAGACCGATCGAAATTCAGAACAGTTGTCAACAACTATCATTTTTCGGTGAATTTATTTATTTAGCGTATGGCAATAACAAAACTGAATTACAACATAATAAATGTACAAAAGTAATTTAACTAAGTCATTATATTTATAATTTAATATCCAAATTCTCTATCCATTGAAGGGCTGCCTCTGTCACTTCATAGAATTCGTTAAGATTTCCAGGGTACGCTCGACGGCTGCAACTTGATATAATGTGTTGGGTGGTCTGATGTTCACTGCCACAATCACATTGGGGAGATGGGACCTTTCCCCAGCGGTGAAGACTCTCTGCGCAGATGCCATGGCCTGTTCGAATCCTGTTAATTGTCTTCCATACATGTCGCGGGAGTTCCATGCCTGGTGGCTTTGCGGTGGTTCTTATTAGAGTCTGATGTTCGACGTTATTAGTTCTACTCCACATTTCCGACCACTTCTTGTTCATGTTAAAGCCCATTTCTTGTAACGATTCTGCCAATATTATGGATGGCCGCATAGATTTTAATCTACTCCTTTTAAGCATAGGAACGTCAGAGTGAATTGGGAGCTGTGGATTTTTAATCAATTTTTCTTATTCCTGGAGAAGGGCATTCTGTCTTCGCAAATCTGGTGGAGCAATATGACTTAAAGGTGGTAGCCATTGTAGAAGAGTGCATCTAATGCATCCTGTTATTGTCCTCATTGCTGTATGTAGTTGAACATCAATTTTCCTCACATGAGGGCTATTAAGCCATACTGGGGCGCAATATTCAGCAGCAGAGTAGACAAGACTTAAGGAAGAGCATCTTAAAGTTGTAGCTGTTGCACCCCATGAACTTCCACTCAACTTCTGTATGATGTTATTACGTGAGCTCAACTTTGCAGCGATGTTTTCTATGTGTTTCTTCCAGGACAAAGTTCTATCAAGAGTAACTCCTAAATATTTTGGGTAGACTTGATGGTGAAGGACTTGACCGTTGAAGGTTACGTTGGGCTTTGCATTAGCCAGTCTCTTGCTAAGATGAAAACAACTAACTTGAGAAAATCAATACCGATACCAGGAAACCATGAACTGAAGAACGGAAGAAACTCTTCAGTGCCCGGATGAAGAGACTATGGGAGAAAAAGAGATCAACATCATTTGTTAAATTAGTTTTCTCGCGCTCCTTAGATGGGCATAACGATGCCAAAAAAAAAAAAAAAAAAAGAGATAATGTGCATCAAGGTACGTCAGAAGAGCACATAACCAACAAGCTTCATCAGTGGACTCCGAAGGAATTGCACGCCCTTCATCCGTATGATCTGAGTCAGGAATATGTAGACATACATGCGTCGAACAGCTGATTGACCCTTGCGGATCTATTTCCTGAGACTGAGGGGTTCATGGTCGCGATACAAGATCAAGTAGTGGCAACAAAGATCTGCATGAAGTACTTCATTAAGGCAGACATGCCAGATGACAAATGTAGGAGATGACATCGCGAATCGTAGACCATCCAGCATATCATGAGGGGCTCTCCGATAATTTCATCTCTTTTCTACTTATTACTTGAAGAGGCATGACCAAGTAGCCATGATAAACAAACTGAAACTCGCAAAGAAGCACTGCTGAAGTAATAATATTCTGCCTCAATAGCAAAATATTCCTAATGCTGTTCTACTCTAGGACATGACAGTGATTACTGATAGACCTATATCAGCAAACAGGTCAGACATTTTTAGCCTACTTTTCACATTTTGCAAAAATGAGGAAAAAGTAAACTTATGAGATCGATCCGGGAAAATGTATGTCTGTCTGTCTGTCTGTGTCGTCCCCCCCCCCCTATCAATTTCTAAACGACTGCAGCAATCGAAACAAAATTTGGTATGAGTAAAGATCTATACCGGAACATCTCAATGACATACTTGAAAATGATGTCAGTGCTACCAACTGCTGAAAAATCGCAATTGAAATTTGAGCTCAATGTTGGATATCTTGGAAGGTATACATGGGAACTATTCCTAAATTGGCACACATATAGATAATAAAACTTCAGTTTAATTTTCAGGAGGCCATTCATGACGTGTTGCCGAAATGAGTCTAAGCCTACTGATAGGTCCAATTTTTAAATGCATATAACTCCTACACTATCAATTGGATTTCAACCAAATTTCGTATGTACTATGTGTACATAAACAGATATGACTGAGCGTATTCTTAAGAGCCACCAGGGCTGCCAACTGTTAATAAATGCTCTCTCTATTTTTTATCCAAATACCAATATATCAGAAAGTATGCGAGCCAACAGCTTTAAACTTTGCACACGTATAGTGCCTGACATTCTAGATAAATTTGGAGCAACTAATGTATGTCAGTGATTCTAAGCCTGCTGATAGGACCAATTTTTAAATACATGGAACTTCTATACGATCAGTTGGATTTCAACCAAATTTCGTATGTGCTATGTGTGCCATAACAAATATGACTGTGCGTATTCTTAAGGGCAATCAGGTCTGCCAACTGTTAATAAATTATGTTTATATGTTTTACCCTAATATCAATATATCAGAAAATATGCAAGCCAACAGCTCTAAACTTTGCGCACGTATAGTACCTGACATTCTAGATTAATTTGGACTAACTAATATACGTCAATGCTGCCAACATGATTCTAAGCCTGCTGATAGGTCCAATTTTAAAATACCAGTAACGTCTATACCAACAAATGGATTTCATCCAAAATTGGCACAACAATAGATCATAATATTTCAGATTATTTCTTACCAACACATACATGACATTCTTGCCAACATGATTTTACGCGCGCTGATAGATCCAATGTCTAACTGCATGTAACGTCCATGCTATCCATTGGACTTCAACCAAATGTTATATTCTGTACCTTAAGAGATGGAACTAAGAATATATTCAGTCACCAGGACTGCTAACTGTAGTGCTCTATTAGGCTACATTATGCCAGGTATATTTCGAACTAATTAGAAATTTCAATATTACCAACTTTAAATATTTCGTCATTATTCTAGATAGGTCCATATAGATTAATCATTGGCATGAATCTTAAATTTTAAGAAAAGTAGGCTCTTTAGTTCGTCACGGAACTTCTTGTTCTTATAGATTAAGTGCAGAAGACAACCTTTCTAAAATACATTGCAGTCTCTAAATCGCATAATATACAACACATTATATGCTAAGAATGTGACCAAATACATGCCTCTGGCTGAAGAAATCCGACAGATCTAGCAAAAGGAATTTGTTACAGTATTGCCTATCATAATCTCTTCCACTAGGATCATCCCGAGTTCGCTAAGGGCCAACTTCGATAAACTGGGACTCCACCAAAGCTCTGAAATCGTACCTGACATCCTGGTACGCAGGCATGTTGACTGGCGGAGGAGCTGGACATCCCTGCTACACTCGGAGTTACCACGTGGTGGGGCGTAAATGCAGGTTGCTTCCCACCGGCCTTGTGTGCCTGGGCCGCCAGGACTGTCCCAACATGTACGGTACTCGCTACTTCCCATTGATTTATATGGGAGATTCGCCACATGATTTCGTAGCCTTGCAGTTCAATCTGGCGGCTGATTTTCCGCATGTTGTCCTCTTATAATACAACGATTGCGTCCACAAAGTTTCAAGATAGGTTTCGTCCTGTCTTACCTGATACTTCCTTTGTTAGTTATGTTATTGTTGTTTTCAGGGGTGGAAGAGTGAGGTCATCTGCCCCAATGTAAATGTGTCAATATAATTATTAGACTGAAAGCTTAGTTTGAGCTTACAGAAGGAGTAACTGCAAGTCTCCTGGATGCAAATGAAGCATCAGCAAGAGGGTTACTGGGTGGACGGGGTAAGAAGTGTACTGGAAAGATTAGGAATGGGTTATCTATGGGATAGGGACTTACAAAGAGAGGAAGGTAGGGTGTGCAAAAAAGTGTGTAGAAGGGTTAATGACGTAGAGTTGCAGGTGCTAAGAGAAGAGTGCACCAGTAGGAGAACCTTAACGGAGTTCCGCGAAATAAGGAACATAAATGAGCATAAAGCCTCAATGCCTAATGAAAAGAGAAATGAGAGGGATAATTTGGTGGTTAATGGGGGTGTATAAGAACAAAGCGTTGAGAGAAGTAGGAAAAGAGGACATTTGCCTGTTTTGTGGGAAGGTTATGGGTGCAGCGCACCTGATCAGGGAATGCAAGGAAATTAAAATGATAAGAGCAAAGTTTGTAGACAAAGCAGATCTAAACAGAATAGAAAATGAAAATGAGTATCACACTTTAATTAAATTACTAAAAAGGGAATGGGGGAAAGCAGGTCAATTAGCAAAATATTTTAATACCATCAGGGCAATGTGGAATAAGAAAGCGTCGGATGAGATTCAGAACAAAGATGCATGTAAATTAAGCATTCAAGTACAGGAGACGGCTTCCTAAGCTATAAATCTTGTTAAAGCCTAGGAGAGCCTATCTGTATTAACTAGGTAGCCTATACGATTACTACAGTACAGCCACATATTGCTGTCTGTAGATTTTTCCTGTGAGTTTGATGGTTTTTTTCCTTACTACAAAACTTATCAGACTCTTACAGTCAGTAAGGGCTCGATAGGGAAATAAAAGTAACTCTTTCTGTGATGTGTCTCCCATGGAGAACTGTCTAAAAATGAAGAACACTGTGTCCACATTTATGATTAAGAAAGATCTTTGTGCAGTCTCCATCAGAAAAGTTGCCCAGTGATATTGTGAATGAAGATAACTACTGCAAAGCATGATTAAGTTTTGAAATAACGTGGAAGCTATGAAATGCCGAATGAACATTTGGTTTAATTATTTAACGCCATAATGTAAATTTATGTTATATATGTGTTTATTGTCTGTATGTCACGATATGACTCTCTGAGTTAAAGTGACAATTATCAAGTAGATTTGGTTTAAATTAAATAAAGAACCTTAAATAAAGTCTCCTGGATGCAGGTGACACATACAAGTACTCTACCTTGGGATGCTGCACACTAGCAACGTTGAACACAACGTGACGAAGAAGAAAACAAAAGAAACTTACATAAAACGCATGACAACAGCTTTACGAACAAAACTGTATGGTAGGAATGCTATCAAATATGTAAATACCTGAGTTATCCCGACGCTGAGATACGCGTTTGGCCTAATTAATTGGTCAAACATAGAGCTGCAAGACATTTAAGGGAAGACTAAGATATCATCCTAAATCCGCCATTGAGCGATTGACACTCCTTCTATCCCACGGAGGCAGAGGTCCGACCAACATCACGCATACGCACAACAAGCAGGTCCACATAACTGAGGACGTACTTTGCAGAAGGACAAGTAAACTCGACCAAACGGGGTTATCGTCTCCTCAGCTAACAAATACACTTTGCATGACCAGTTTCGATCGTTAAGCGATCATCATCAGATCATTTACACTTAGGCTACCAAATCTATGTCTACAAGTATGTGGGTGAATGTATTTACAATACGATACACATATTTAGTTGTAGCAGATATTATAAACTAGTGACACCTGTCAAGATTTTAAAGCATCCTTTGAAAGTCTATCCTGTCTGCTGTTACAGTTGAATCTGTAGCTAGCAAGGAATGTGCAAATAGGTCTTTCTTCTTTTGTTCTTTAATTTATACGTCAAAGTGTACGGCATATTGCCTGTTTTCTGTTCCCTAAGACTTTCCCAATGCTCTATTTAATGAGCTGTCAATCAACAAATGCCAGTCTTTGTCTCAGTCCTTATCAATCAGCATAGAATTCAGATTTTTAACTGCCCACTCCTCAACTTACATTACTGGAAGTTCGACAGCAGTCATTGGGACTTCGAAAGCAAGAATTGTTGATCTTAACCGCGGCTTCGGTGGCGTAGTTGGTAGCATGCTGAACTGCTGTGCCCAAGATAGTGGGTTTAAACCCGGCCGAAGTCGTCGAATTTTTTAAGAGCTATAAAAATACTACAGTATGCCTTCCTTCGGAGGGGAAGTAAATCCGGCGGTCCCATGTCATAGATTTAAGTCATGTAAAAGATCCTTTCACAGACTAAACTTGTGTGAACCTGAATTGTTAGGTTAGATTTCGTCGGAACGCTCTATCAATGTTCCAAATTTCTCCACTAGGTATCATTGATATCTGGTAGCGAAAGTTGGAACTACTTGAAATTGAACTGAACTTGTAGTTCACCCTAATGGTATCCGCTGGAAGCAGCTACAGACTCAGGCGAGCCTAACATGTCCTCGGACACTCCCGGCACTAAAAGCCATACGATAAATAAATAAATATTTGATCTTAACACGAGAGTAAAAGTGATACAATATTAATTCGCAGCTGAATTATGTAAATATAACATTTAATAAGGTAAGTACACGTTTTTATTTTTTCCCAGTATGTCCACGGTTTAATTATTTTAGCATAGACCTACCTCCGTTAATATGTATTGTGTAATCGGCCCTTGTCAATCATGTTTAACAACATTTTAAACGTTCATGTTTCTATATGACAATGCTATCTTCATCAGCGTTGATAGTTTAATGATGAAGTGAAATGGATATCCTTACAAAATTTAGATTTAAAATAAAATGTATAGTTCAAATAAAAATTAAATTTTACACACTAGAAAGAAGTGGTTACGAAAAATGAAGTTACGAATAATACTGGTGAAATGTATAAATGAAAAATTTAGAAATCTACCTTTCGAAACTGCCCAAGTCATAGGGGCAGATGACCTTGTAGTTCCGCCACTTAAAACCTCAATAACTAACTAACACTCTTCTAATTTGGTTCATTAACGTAGTAGTAGAAGACGCCACTTCCAGGTGGATAATGAGGTGAAAAACGTAAATCTGTAATTACTATTGGGTCTTCCAACCTCGATATCTGTCAGTTAAGCCCCACTTGTCGGCTCACTCTAGGTGCATCAGCTATTCACGGAGTATCACAATATATGAATCAGGTCTTGAGCCCAACATCCAAGCATAGCCTATAATACAGTATGCACATGCCGCCTGAACCACTTAGAATGTGACTGGCCGAATTCATACAATGCTTGAAAATACTGAGAAACTCTCAATTAAAATACCTTTGCTTATTGATAAAACAGTAGGCCTACCTTATTTGGTTCATACAAATTTGTTACAATTCTGTGACAATAACTAGTATTTATTACCATTAGTCAATACGGATAAAACTCATACCCATTTAAAATGGATAACATATACGCATTCTATCTCCGTTAACAGGAAACCTATCTTTAACGGAAACATTTGCGAGTCCCGTCCTATTCCGTTGAAGGCAGGTTTTACTGCAATAATAATTAACAATAATAATAATTAGGGCTCGGATTTTTAGGTAAATAAATATTTTTTATGTTAATACATATTTTAAGCATTTTTTCTATAAATCCATAAATTCCTGCTTTCCACTTATTAGCACATAAAAGGATATAATATTGTAATTTTTTTTAAATCCTTCAGTTTATTGCATTTTTGTTCCGTGTTACTTCAAGTTTTCACCTGTATCATTCTTAACTTGTCGCCCCGTGCCACTCACTGCGGAAGCCGGGGATTTCTTTGTCCATAGCCATATTGCACCTCGTGCTAGACCTTCCCACCAGCTATCTGGATCCAGTGTCACACGCATGCAGTTCATTTCTGGCACTGTGAAGTGTAAGGTAGTTCTACGATGCCTAAAGTAAAAACAACTACAAGTTATCGACTGTTGCAGAATTTATTGATAATTTTACTTCTGATGGCGGCGGTCAGTTCTGCCAACCATGTGGGAAAGCAATCAAGGCTGAACAGCGATCTCAAGTTACACAACACCTCAAGGGCAAGAAGTGTTTCGCGATAATCGTCAGTCATTTGTGATGGACAACCTGAAGATGTATCTCGTTATGTGGTGTAATGCTTCAGCAGTCAGTGAGACATAGCATAAATTGCATTCGTGTGTACTGCATATTGTTTATATTCACATTAATAAATTAAATTATAATTAAATATTTTTACTTTTTTGTCACATATTTCAGGTATTTTTAATACATAAAAATAAATATTTTCCCGATTTTTTGCACCTAAAAATCCGAGCCCTAATAATAATAATAATAATAATAATAATAATGGCATGAGGCTTGCGGAGCACATCTTCATAGTTGACGTCTGTGGGATTCCTGCTCGTATGTTGAGGACGGAATAATGAAGGCGACGCAAACACCAGGTGAATCAACAAATAAGAGAGTGGAATCCCCTGGCCCGGACGGGAATCGAATTCGGAGTCCATTGAGCCATAGTTTATCATGCTTGCCAGTAAGCCACTGAGCCATACAATGTACTGCTAACTCTGGACAGGTCCACTGAACACCTCGCTAGGAGACATTCATTTCACAGAACACTTGACATTAATCCAAGCAGGGCGGTAGAGTTTGTAATTGTGTTTAAGCACATACCATTGGCGTGTAAGATAACGGAACAAATGTCAAGTCGAGACAAAAGTTTATAGGAACAAGCTCTGTTTGGTTGGGGGGACAAGGGTTTGAGTGGAGTCGCCTTGCCGGATTTGCATCGCTACATCTAAACAGCACTGCTGGGCAGTAAAATAGCCAGACATTTAATGTAGCTTTACGGTAACTCAGTTTAGCGTGTTAAAAGAAGTCTGGGAGGTGGAGATTTACGAACCTTGGCCAGATGACGGGCATAATGATTAATGTAATAGCTTTCGAGTTGAATCGTTTAGAAGTAAACAAGAAAAAAACATATCCTCAATATATGGGCAACATCTGTAGGAAGGTAGCTTAATCGGAGTTAGAGAACCGCAAATCAATATAAAAGGGTCATCATGTTGGAGCAACGCCGTGTTGTAGTCGTACCACTTGGAGTTCGCCATGTTAGGTGACCATGGAAGGCAAATTCCATGGTCGTTAGGTAATGGTTGTGAGCAGAGTATCGACCAATCCAGAGGGGCATTATTTAGTTTTATGCTGAACAAATCTAGGTATGTCAGACTGGGTCAGTGATCTGGAGTTCAAAGCCAAATGTGGACGTCGTTCTAAAGCAGCTACGTGCCCTGATTGATACGGTTTTTAATTCATTTTAGGGGCTTAGGATATCTTGGTCATATGCCCCGTGTCCTTGGGTGTGTGTGGAAATCGTCTGACCTCCTCGTAGGGTAGTGATTAGCATTCTTGGCCAAGACTGCCTCCTTCCCATTCCTGAGCTGAATTACAAATAGACTACATACACTAATAAAGCCATCACAATAACACAGGATATCAGACAAAAATTCCACACTCACCAAAGTACACGGAGCTGAATGACCACGATGTCCAAGCGACTCAAATGATACAACAACTACAACAACAGAATTTGCGTGGAAACCTCTGTCATTGTGGTGTCTGCAGTAATGTGTGGACTGTGTATTTGTTATTCAGGTGAGGGCTAGAAAGGAGGTAGCCGTGGCCTTAAGTCAGGAACCATCCCGGCATTTGCCTGGAGCAGACGTGGGAAACCTCTGAAAATAACTCCCAGGATGGCTGAGGTGTGAATCGAACGCACTTCTTCTTAGTTTTGGCTCACGAGGCTGAGTGTACCCCGTTCCAGCCTTCAGACCAGAATTACATTTCTCGGCAGAATCGGGTAATAAATAATAAAATAATAATAATAATAATAATAATAATAATAGTAATAATAATAATAATAATAATAATAATAATAATATCGTATGGCCTCGGGTGCCGGGTGCAAGCTTTGTTATTTGACACCCAAAGGGAAGCTTGCATTTCGAATTATTTGTCGTTCCTTGGAGTGCTTTGAAAGTCAAGGAGGTTAGATATCTTAAGCTCCTTGACACTATAGCGCTTTCTGGTAGAGAAAGGAGGAACTTTGTGTTTGTGTAAAAACCCAAGATTAATTTTGCCATTATGAACACGGCCTACTGAATTCAGATGGGTTCTTTAACATGCCAAAAACGTATGACATGCGTGCCGATATTTTTTTGCCTTTCAAAAATCACTTACTTCGGCCAGGAGCGAACCTGCAAGCTTGTGGTTGGTAGTCCGACACGATAACCACTCACCCACCGTGGCAGAATCGGGTGACAGTCAAGCATGCTAGCCACTGGTCTACAAGGCGCACCCATAATTAGGATTATTGTTGTTGTTGATTGATTTAGGGGCTTTGCGACATCGTGGCCGTGTACTTAGGTGCTTATGGAATTTGTCTGATATCCTGTGTTATTGTAATGGCTGTATTAGTTTTTGTAATTCAGGTGAGGATTGCAAAGGACGCGGCTGTGTACTTAAGTAAGGAAGTGGGAAACCACGGAAAACCAATCCCAAGATGACAAAGATGGGAATCGAACCCACCTCTTCTCAAATTTGTCTCAAGAGGCTGAGTGTACCCCGTTCCAGCTCTCAAACCAGAATTGAATTTCTTAGCAGAGCCGGGAATAGAACTCGGTCCTCCATGTTGACAGCCGAGAATGCTAGCCACTATGCAACGAGGCAGACCCGTAAATAAGATGATTCCTGGTAAGAGAAGAGCATGGTTGGTTGGTTGGTTGGTTGGCTCTTAAGTTTAGGGGCTGCGACAACGCGGTCATGTAGCCCCGTGTACTTTGGGTGTGTGTAGAATCTGTCTGATAACCGGTGTTAATTGTGATGACTGTATTAGTGTGCGTTATCTGTTTTTTTAATTTAAGTACTGCAACTTAGAATGTTTCAAATAGTTCCTACTTTTGCCGCCAAGCGCCACCGCTCTTCTCAAATTTGTCTCAAGAGGCTGAGTGTACCCCGTTCCAGCTCTCAAACCAGAATTGAATTTCTTAGCAGAGCCGGGAATAAAACTCGGTCCTCCATGTCCCTCATGCATTTCGCATTCAGAACTTGGCTACTAGACGCCACCGCAGTCGGCTCTTGGCAACGAACGTAGAAACCTAAGAGCGTTGTTTACATTCTTAACCTATCCAATTTAGCTTCACACAGGTGCAATTAGTGGAAGGGTCTTTAACATGCCATAAATCTGTGACATGGGACCGCCGGCTTTACTTCCCCTCCGAAGGAAGGCATACTGAGGGATTTTTAACCCTCTTAAAAAATCCGACGGCTCCGGCCGGGTTTGAACCCGCTATCTTGGGCATAGAAGCTCAGCATGCTACCGACTACGCCAAGAAGAGCATCATACAAGAGATTCACGTGCCATCTATTGAGAAGTTCTTGATCTACACACACTTGTTGAGCCAGCATTGAAACTAATAGGAAATTAAACTTCAGCAAATGTTCTATTAAGAGTGCTAGAAGGAAAACCACAAGGAAAAAGACCCCTCGGTAGACCAAAGTTGAGGATGGAGTCAGGAAAGACCTGGAGGCCCTGGGAGCCAACGAGAATATGGCCGGAGACAGAAAGCAATGGAAATGACTGAAGAGTGAGGCAATGACCCGACTTCGGTTAGTGTGGCCAACTAAGTAAGTAAGTAAGTAAGAAAGTAAGTAAGTAAGTAAATTTTCTAATTCCCACACAGTTAAGCTGTATGCAAATTGCATGTGTTGGCTGTCTAATTATCAATAAGATATCAAGATGTTACTTTACAATGTTGCAATCACGCGATGGAAATTTTAATTACCATTTTTCTTGTGAGAACTAGTTTAAAGTAACCTGCCTCCCTCATGCATTTCGCATTCCAAGTGTGAGTGAGTTTCTATAAAGTTGTCAAATATCCTCTATTTGGTTGCAGTAGTACTTGCGCCAATTAGCTGCAAACTTATATTTTCACTACACCTTCGTAATTACTTTACGTTCTTTATGTGCAGCAAGCAAACTCAAAGGTTTGCAATCAACAGAGGCTAAATGGGTATACAATGATTTTGACACATGTCTTCCAGACCATATCGACGCCAAAAAAGGGTAATAGAGCATTCTTGATATAGTTTGTATAATTTATACGAGTGTAATTTCATATAACAGGCCGCGATGCCCATGAGCGCTAACGCGCCAGCTCGTGCTTCGCTGACGTTGAGAGACCATTGGTTCGAATCCTACCTCTGCCATCCTGAAAATAGTTTTCATGATTTCCCATTTTTACCTTCAGAAAAATGCCGGGACGGTTCCTTTCATAATAGAATAGAATAGATTTTTCTTGGCCCGATGAAATCTATCTCTGCATTCCGGCGTTCTGAGAGGGTTTTTGATATTCTCTGATCTGGGCAATCTTAGACACTTGGCTGCCTACATATACTACGTCCACCCGGTTTTCCTTACTACTAATGCAAAACAATTGTGTGATTTGATTTGAGGTTGAACAATATGGCAGATCTTCCATAATGTACATGTATGTGTGTCCACGCTTCCTTCTACACTATGTGATCAGAAGATACTACAGGTTGACGAACTCTTCTCTTGAAATGACTGGATGATTTGTACGTCAGGGTTCCATATGTGGTCTCATATGATTTCAACAGCTGTAACATATTTAAATATTGATATGCTATAACACTTCCTTGTAATAAGATATATTATCCAGATCACATATCGACTGTGGGCTGATGTGATTCAGTACTCTACTTGGGAGTCGACATATTACTACTGTAGGTAGCTCCTTAATCATTTGCGGGAGATTTACAGATATGTATGAGTGATCGTTGTTGACCAACCTGACATTTAACACACTGCACTAGGGTTGCTGCCAGGTGGCACGAGTAGGATTTATGTACGAAAACATATTTATTGACTGATCATTTACTAATATAAAAAACATGATAAACACCTTGTGATATGTTGTAGAACCGTGTTGGTTATGATAACTAAATATAATCTAATAACACTAGACAGCAAAGTTTAACTTTTTGTGTTTAACAAAGGCAAAAATAGTTGATTTATATGGATTTGAGCGTGTTTTAGTTGAAAATGACAGTTAAAAATCTAGATTCGCTCAGGTTTGGAAGTTATTGAAACCTTTATGTCCTTCACTTATTATAATGGGACAAACATTGTTGGGACTATTAGCACATCAGCGGGGCATTATAAAGGCAGTTTTGATTCCACACAGTAACTCAGAAACACGTGTCACAATACACAATGGAGCACTACGGAAGACAAGCAATTTTAGACTGAGTAAGCTAGAAACAAAACACAGCATTCATTGGCATTCGTGATATAAGAAAAAAAAAGGAGAGTTAAAACAGAAATAAGGACGTAACAAACAAACTTCATATAGCACGAAAACGGGAGCTAAAAAACGAATATTATTGTCAATTTCGAAATCAGCGTACCAAAATCTATAAAGATTTTGTTTTTGTTTACGGTATGTAAAAATGTCATTGTTGATCAGTGTAATCTACCAACTTTCAGCAATAATAATAATAATAATAATAATAATAATAATAATAATAATAATAATAATAGTAATAATAATCATACTAATATATAAAAATGAGATGGTGTGTGTCTGTCTTTCTGTCTGTCTGTCTATCTGTTACTCAATAACGCAAGAACCACTGGTCCGATTGAAATGAAATTTTGCATGGATGTAGCTGATTTACCATGTTTACATATAGGATACTTTCACTTTCGATATTTTGCACTATTGAAAATGGCGACCATTTTAGTAGCGTCACTACACCCTTTGGTTTCAAAATTTCATATTTCCATATCAAATAAAAAGAGAACGCTAAGAAATAACAAACTTTTGATGGCACATGCGAGCTTTAAAATTTAATTTCCTATCCGAAAGGTCCTTATCACTTTTCGTGTATCTCCAACGGTTAGCGAGTAAAACCCACATATGTGACGTCACTACACCCTTTGGTTTCAAAATTTCATATTTCCATTTCAAATAAAAAGAGAACGCTAATAAATAGCAAACTTTTGATGCAAACACGAGATTTAACATTTAATTTTCTATCGAAAAGGTCCTTATCACTTTACGTGTATCTCCAAAGGTTAGCGAGTAAAACCTAAATATGTGCAATAAAACCCGGTCAACACCGAGCGGTGCAGTATATCTCTACATACATAAAAATTAAAGTTTGTATGTTTTTCGCAATTTCTACGGAAATTTGAATTATTTACGCGTTTCAGACTGTTTTATTATGGATGACCGCGAAAATAATTTTTTGGTCTGTCTGTCTGTCTGTTTGTTTCTTTGTTTGTTTGTCTGTGGACAACTTTGTTCCCTTATAACTCGAGAACGGCTGGGTGTATCAACGTAAAATTTGGTACAGATATCCATCAGAGGCACGACACTAATCATTGATGTAACCCTTATCCGTACCTCTCATAAAAGAGGGCCTACCCCCTTAAAATACATGCTGAAATAGGAGTAGAAGGACGAGACAAAGATCATTTTCAGCCCCTCAATGTGAGAGACAAAACTCGAAATCCACATTTTAAGGCCCTAAAACCAACCATTTTTGAGATATTTCCAGAAAACTAATTTCATTTAATAAACTAATGAACGAATACAAGCCGGTAACCATGGCAACAAATTCTCAGAGGTCCATCTATTGCTGTAAGACGCAATGCAATTCTATTAATTACATTGGTGTGAAAGTTTGCAAACGGCTAGAAGGTTATCACGGAACCGAATTAAGCTGTAAAATTCATCAATACGTATAATGCGCTTAAGGGGGTCAAGGGGTACACTAGATTTTTTTCACGCGATTTACACCTGCGGGTGTGGTACGGCAGGTCTATTATATTCCTATCCCCATATTATATTATTATTATTAGTAGTAGTATTATATTATGGCGTACAACGAGGAGACAAAGTCCCTCGGTGCCAGAAACAAAACTTGGGGGCCTCGAAAACTACATTATAAGGCTCTAAAACCAACAGTATCTGAAATATTCCCAGAAAACTAATTTAATTTAATTTAACAAACTAATGAAGGAATGGAAATCGGTAACCATGACAACTTTATCTCAAGGGGTGGCATCCAACTTTCCATCTATTTCTGTAAGAAGCAATGTCACTCCATTTATACCTTGCCACGGTGGGTGAGTGGATAGCGTGTCGGTCTACTAACCCCAAGATTGCAGGTTCACTCCTGGCCGTGGTACAGGCCGGACGTTTGTTTTAGACGAGTGAAACATCTTAATGGAAGCCTGGAGGCGAGTTACTACAGTACCTGTGTTGTTATCAGCTGCTCCAAGCGCTCCGATGATTGATAAAGCTGTTTCACACTATTGCTGAAGTATAGTCACTGGCAAATATAATGACGTTCTGTTCGTAACTACGTAACGTGTACTTCCGTGTCACACAATATTTCGACGTGGACTGTACTGTCTGCTCAAGTCTGGAATTCCATTACATCAGATCGGTGGTGACAAATGTGAAGTGATAGGGTGAGAGAGTGACTGTGTACAGGCTCTCCCGCAGGCTTCAAGGTCAAGGGCAATCGTCTAAAACAAACGTGCGGCCAGTACGTGATTTTTGAAAGGCGGCAAAAGTACGACTCGCATGTCATACGATTTTGGCATGTCAAAGAACCCATTTGAATTCAGTAGGCCGTGTTCATAATGGCAAAATTAACCTCAGGAGTTTCCGCCAACACAAAGTTCCTCATTTCTCTACTAGAAAGCGCTATAGTGTTCAAGGAGCTTAGATATCTACCCTCCTTGACTTTCATAGTGATTCAAGGAACAACGAAATTTCGACATGCAAGCTTCCCTCTGGGTGTCAAATTACGAAGCTTGCACCCGGCACCCGAGGCCATACGATATTATTATTAGGCTACTCTATTTATTACATTTCTGTGAAAGTTTGCAAATGGCTATAAGGTTATCACGGAACCAACGTACAGTAGACTGTATAATTCGTCAATGCAATTAAGGGGGTCAAGGGGTAACCTAGAATTTTTTCATGCAAATTCACGTGCGACATATAGTACAGAAAGTCTATTATATCTACAAACAGCAACATTATTTTCAAAAATTCCTGAATTGAATCGGCATTTTTTGCGGCTTTTAGGAATTTGGGCCATTTGAGGCTAAATAACCTGAATTTTCATGCACCACAAGCCTTTATAATTTATGAAAGAGGTCTTCCTGTGTATGGGGACCTAACACAACGTAGAGGGTCATTTTTTATGTGAGGTGTATTGCGTTTCGTCTACAAGGCTTTCAAATCTATTTCACGTCAGGAAGTACACGTTAGGTGAATTTAGTTTGAGAGCACATTTTAACTAATCTTTTTTTTTTTTTTTGTCGACATACGGGTTCATCGTAGGGATGATTTTGTTTGATACGTATGGTAGATATACCCATATTTGGATATCTGGGTGATATGTTGTACACAATAGAATTGTCTGTCTGTCTTTCTGTGTATCTTTATGTACGCCTATAAATCGTGTTCGGATGCTTGGTGCATCGTAAAATTACGTATGGTAAACATGAGTCAATAAAGCCTCCGTGGCTTAGGCGGCAGCACGCCGGCCTCTCACCGCTGGGTCCGTGGTTCAAATCCCGGTCACTCCATGTGAGATCTGTGCTGGACAAAACTGAGGCAGACAGGTTTTTCTCCGGGTACTCCGGTTTTACCTGTCAATATTTCATTCCAGAAACACCCTCCACTATCATTTCATTTCATCTGTCATTCATTTAATCATTGCCCCAGGGAAGTGCGACAGGCTTCGGCAGCCGGCACTGTTCATATCCTCGCCGCTAGATGGGGGCTTCATTCATTCCATTCCTGACCCGGTCGGAGACTGGAAGCAGGCTGTGGATTTTCATTTCAAACATGAGTCAATACACCAATCATTTATAAAACTCCTCACCGTACTTTTCATACAGTAGAAGGGTGGATATAGGGAAAAACCTCTCAAAATACATGCTAAAATAGGCGAAATATAAAAATTATCCTAGAAGGACGATCAAAGCATATGTTGCGCTTCTCATTGTGAGACACAAAATTCGCGAGTCTATAAGGGGTCTCCGAAAACCACATTTTAAGGCCCTTAAATTAACAGTGTGTGTGATATTCCCAGAAAACTAACTTCGTTCTGAAAAACTTATGAAGGAATGACAAACCGCTAACCATTGCAACAGTAGCTCAATTGATAATGTCTGGTGTTAATATATAACACCGTTCGAAGAACGGGTACTTCTGCTAGTTATAATAATAAAAGTATCGTATGGCCTCGGGTGCCGGGTGCAAGCTTTTGTTATTTGACACCCAGAGGGCAGCTTGCATGTCAAACCTTTTGTTGTTCCTTGAAGCACTATGAATGTCAAGGAGGTTAGATATCTTAGCTCCTTGACACTATAGTGCTTTCTAGTAGAGAAATGAGGAACTTTGTGTTGGCGGAAAATCCCGAGATTAATTTAGCCATTATGGGCACGGCCCACTGAATTCAAATAGGTTCTTTAACATGCCAACATCGTATGACATGCGTGTCGTGATTTTTGCCGCCTTAAAAAAACACTTACCACGGCCAGGAGCGAACCTGCAAGCTTAGGGTTAGTAATCCGATACGATAACCACTCACCCACCGTGGCAAGCTTTGAGCAATAATATATTTAGAGCAAAACTCGGTAGGCCTACTTGTTTCGGTCAATCTGTTGTAGCCTACTTCTTCGGCTATAATAAGTTATCGAAATATTACAACTACTGTTCTATAAAATAAGAACTGGAAAATTAATTATAGGGGAAGGGGTAGGGGGAGTTTACGAAGATGACGTTTCACTCATTAAGCGAACATCATCAGATCTACGTCAAACAAGTCAATCAAGTATACAAGGCATGGAAATTGTTCTACCAAACACTATAAAACCCGCAATGCCAACCTCAAAAACTTGTAGCACTCTAACCCATAGCATTAGTAGAAGACTTAAATTCTGGTGTAATTTATTTCACTAATTGTGAGATATTATTCTAACTGATGCCTTTCCGACGTCCGTGGCTCTTGATCGCGACTTTAACGGTCACGTAAAACTACATTCTTCCTTTCTTTTTTTTTTCTTTCTTTCTTTCTTTCTTTCTTTCTTTCTTTCTTTCTTGCCGACGGTCAACAACACATATTTTTGGCCAATTATATTAGGCGGTCCCTGTGGTATTTGGGGTAGCGCGCCTGCCTCTCACTCCGGGATTGATTCCCGGCTCCGTCAGGGATTTTAGAAACTAACGCGAGGGCTGGAACGGGTTCACTCAGCCTCGTGAGACAAGACAGTGAGGCAGCGCCCCGGTGACGGAAAACCAAGATTAACGGCCGAAGGGACCCAAAGCGCTGACCACGCGTCACCCCACAATCTGCAGGCCATATGGATTGGTGGGCCTAGGACCTTAATGGGCTGTCATAAATTTTAAATCACGCTACTACAGACACCACAATAACACAACTTAACAGACATACTCTACACACACCCAAGTAAACGGAACTAAACGATACGAAGTCCAAGCACTCAAACGAAAGAACAACAACAACAAATTATGCGCGGAGATATGTCCGCCCAGGTGGCTAATTAGTTAGCAAGCTAGGCTTTAGTCCGAAGGTTACCGGGTTCAATTCGCCGCTGAGCCGTGGGGTCAATTCCTCTGGCTCGGGGACTGGGTTTTTGTGACGTTTTATGGACGAAATCCAGGGAATAAAGAAACAGAAAAATGAAAACGGAAATAGCAAAAGAAAAGAAATGGAAGTCTTGATAGGTAGAATAGGATAGATTTTCCGACAGTATTTTCCAATTTCAATTGATATTTTTGCTTTTTAGTCTGCCAAATGGCTATAGTTTTCCAAGTGAAATAAACGTGAAAAAGAAAACAGATGCTATTATAGTACATTATGCGACGAACCTATATTGGCAATAATTAAGAATTTTCATACGAGTGTCTTAGTACCATTATAGGCGAGTTGCATACGACTGTTTATGTTCAACGATAATTGTAACTTTTATTATATGTTCTAACATAAATATTCATAAATATCTGTCAAGATTCTGTCGGTTGATTTCTTCTCCTTGGGAATTGTGTGGGCTCAGCATTTGAACTCTACCCAATAAGGGATCCCAAAGCTTTGAAACATTGTTTCTCCTGAAATAGCACCATCAGATAGTGCCCTGGTACTATGTTAAATCATTTTTTATTTATTTTTACTCAAATAACACAAAATAGACTGTTACAAACGTTTTAAAATTATAATGTATCGTATTATCAACTAGTTATTCTTCAAATTCGATGCGTATAGAATGTCAACGGAAGGCAAATCAATGGAGTCCCAAATAGAACAGTTATGACACCTCGCGGAAAAGTTTCGCATAAGAAATCCATTTACTGAACAGAGAGCAGGATTATAATTTCCGTGGAACTAATGTCATACGCTGCTTCCTCCATGACGTACTGGTATGTATATGTTTTCGAGCATACAATAATGCTCGATGGTCTATGTCAACAACAGCAATCACTAAAATTGTCGACGAAACCTTACGATTGTGTAGAAATCGGAGTTGTGGATATTAAGGTACAGTGCTATTTCTTTTGCAGAATTGTCCAATTTGTTTATGCATTGTAACTACAATGGTTGATCCAATATAGGCTACATTGTCAACTTTCAAATCATGTAATTCATGTCCGACATGTTGAATTTTGAGTGCATGTAGAAGCTATCCTTACGTAATTGGTTATGAATGTAAATATTGAGCACTGATTGGTTGGAAAAACTGTGTTATAATGAAAAGTAGTACTTAAATGACCCCCATTATGAACAGTTTTCTGACATATAATATTTACATATCGGCATCGTCGAACATAAAAAGTTATTTTCAACAGATTACATAAAGTGGGAGAAACAACAGGATGACATGTTTTGCTCTTTAAGCCAGCATCATCAGGTCCATTGCAAATAACATTTAATCAGATGTAAATTATTTCAGGTTTGTTTCGCGTTTCCGAATAATTGAGATAATACCTGTGTTGTGTTGACCGACTGAAAAGTCAGAAAATCAATGTTTATCAGGCAACACTGAAATATGGCTTCAAAGCTTTCTATAAAATATATTCATACAAGTGGCCATGGCACTTGTGAGCATTTTTGTTTAGATGGATAATGTTGTGTAACCTCGGACAACTATATTAAGGATTCGAATTCCCTCCATGCCAAAGTCGTAACGAGTACTGGTACTTTTAATCGATTAATTTAAGTAATCGAATACTCCATTAATCGTAGCAGAATTCCGTCTTGAGGAAATAATTCATGATGAAAATTAATAAATGTAAAACAAAAATACTGGAATGCAGCCGAAATAAATCAGAAACCTCTATGGACATGAAATTGGCAGGTGAAAAGCTGAAGGCAGTAGGAGACTTCTGTTACTTACGAAGCAGAATAACCAGTGATGGACGAAGCAAAGAGGATATAAAAAGTAGGTTGGCTCAGGCAAGGAAAGCATTTCTACAAAAAAGGAATTTGTTGACATCGAATATAGATTTAGGTATTAGGAAGTCATTTTTTAAAGCCTTTGTCTGGAGCGTGGCGCTCTATGCAAGTGAAACTTGGACTATTGGTGCTGCAGAAAAGAGGAGATTTGAAGCATTTGAAATGTGGTGTTACTGGAGAATGATGAAGATCAGATGGGTAGATAGGGTTACAAACGAAGAGGTATTAAGACGAGTGGGAGAGGAGAGATGTTCTGGCGACTACTAATGAAGAGAAGAGATAGGTTAGTAGGACACATCCTAAGACACCCAGGAATAGCAAGCTTAGTTATGGAAGGAAGGGTCGAGGACAAGAACTGTAGGGGTAGACCATGGTTAGAATATGTTAAACAGATTGCCTCGGATGTAGGGTGTGGTAGCTATGTAGAGATGAAACGATTAGCTCAGGACAGGGAGACATGGAGGGCTGCATCAAACCAGTCAAAAGACTGAAGACCCAAACAAAGACGTAGCAGAAAAATAGATTAATTGCTACAAATAACGATTATCGATACGTTTTATCGATTAATTTGATGGTCGAATAATTGACTACTAGTGGGCCCGTGCGAGCTTTCGCAAAGTGAATGTAGGTTTATGGGGTAGTAGGGTAGAATGTGGGAGAAGGAAGTTTTAAATATTGAAGAAATGTATTTATTGTTGTTAAACGGCATACGTACATGAGAACACAAAGAATTATGTAGAACAGTGTTTTGTACTTGTCACAGCACCTCTTTGTAGACGATATTCAATGTTACAACGAATTAATCGGTTATTGTTTGCTCGGGAGTTTCTTCTACAGCAATTTTTACATTTGCAAAGGATTGAACCCTAGAGAAAGTCTTGGCGAGACCACACCGGAGCCATCGGCCAGGGGGTGTCAACCAGATAGGGATTATTTGGTACCATCGGTGTAGTTGCGCGGCCAGCCATATGGAGCGCTGAATATCATCTTACCAACATATGCATGATACACGTTGTAATTAAATTGCAAATACATCCCTATATTTAGTAAAAAAATACACATAATTCCTAATTGACATTTCCTTGCAATTATCTTGCTCACCGACGATAATTACGGCACTTATCATTAAATAAACATTATTTCTACTGGGTTGGCGGCATTGACCAACATGGACGCTCTGTTTATGTCGTGCTTGCTGTAACAATATTGGCGGTATATTAATATTTTATAATAAGCTAATGTTGTGTTCTTTCTCATCTTTCTTTCATCAAATCGTCTTCATGGTAATGAGAAGTGAACAGTTCTTCTTCTGCTACGCCAAGTAATGAACCCATGTACCATGGCCTCAAAGAGGGTCGAATCCATGTACTTTGAGAAAGGAATGAAAGAATCATACAGTCTTTAAGGGAACGGAGAGAGATTTCAAGCCAGGATTATAGCCTAACATTGTGCAAGCGCTTGGGCCAGGTGTTCCTTAGATGAGCTCATGCCTCTTGAAATTTATAAGGAGCCAGTCATGGATATTATTAGAACGAGTGGAAAGTTTTGACTGTAAGACGAAGAAGCTGGACTCGGAAATTGCTCTTACGTTGCAGGAATATGGCAAACTCGCTGCTGAGTCAGAACAGAAATAATTAAATTTAACCCGTTTACGAGTATAAAAATAAGTAAACAGATACAGTACGGTGAATCATTTTGGATTAGAGATTTTTGTGTAAAGATAAACCTTGTAAAAATTGCACAGGAAAAACTGCAAACGCAAGTAGACGTCATTGGGGGTTCACCGAGACCCAAGGAGTGGGAGAATAAAAAAAGAACAAAAGAACAGCACCACCCACACAGTTGAGGACGAGAAATTAATTAATATCTCGGAAATGCACGATCGATTTCTATGGACAGGAAGATTATTTTACGTTTGGAAGACGAGCTGTCTGGAGATACGATTTTTATAATTGTGCGACAATTAGTTCAAAAGTTGGTCACGAAAAGGACTAGGATTTTATCTTTTTGTGACTGAAAGGTATAAAGCTCCTGGCAGAGCCAGACCAAACATGCAGTTATTCTGACAGCCCGTGAGGGGAACGTCACGCTGTATCAATACATGCAGTATTAGTCCGTCCAGGGGGGCGTTACGCTGGAGCATCATAATCATTCAGTCTACGAGCATTCCGTGAGCGGAAGTGCTGCACCACATCGTATACGCAGTATTCAAGAGCCCGTGAGGGGGACGTTAAGCTGTATCAGACATCGATCCAGAGCCTGTGGGAGGCTAGGCTACAAGTTCACCGAGTGTAGACCAGTTACGATATAAGTACGCTACGCTGAGGGTTAGCAGTTCGAGACTTTGAAGAGTCCTAAATTATAAAGAACATTAAATATACGGACTTTAAAGCAATATCGCCAAAGTAAGACACAGCGATCAGTAGGGAACTTCGAGTTCCAGAAGAATACTAGTTCAATACAGTTATGAAGTTATAAGAACTCCAACAAATAAACGGCGTTACGTCTAGTAAAGACCTTGTTAAAGACATTAAGTCCTGTAAAGGACAAGAATAAACAGTAATTACGATCGCGAAAGATAGAAGTTCAAGCGAAAGGAACTTAGGAACTTAGCTTCGAAACCAGAGGGATACGTACTCTAGTGAGAAAACGTCAAAAATATACGATTGACAGTATACGGTCCTCGAAGGGAGGCCAAGATATAGAAACTAAACGGTACGATAGACAGTATACGGTCCTCGAAGGGAGGCCAAGATATAGAAACTATAGGGTGCGATAGACCACCATATATAAATAGAGGTGACGGCAAAGAAAAGACATTTATCGCCTAGTTAAAGCAGATAAAGTAAAGCCGAGTAATAGACAATAGAAGCGGTTTTGAGAGACTGAAACCAGTAGTTTCCATTGTAGGAGAGAGAAACTTTGAACGAGTAAAATCACACGTCCAATGCAGGTCGATAGGATTCACATCAGGGATCATCAACAGCCGACAGAAATTGTAAAAATCGTTGAGATACACCCGTGTGATAGGAGTGAAGTGTAAATATTGTAAGAAAAGAAATAAGAGTATCATTTTAAGTGTTTTAGGTAAAGTGAAAGCGTTTTATGCACAGTGATATGTGTTATAATATGTACCAGAGTAATATTTTTTAGTGTTTTAATGTGTGTTCAAAACGGATACACCAGTTTATAAAAAAAAAATGTTGTCAGTGTTAAATATAGTGAATATGTGTCAAGAAATTTCTGTACATAAGATGAGATTGTACAATATGGAGTAGGTCAAGAAGGTGGGCCAAAATGTCACATCAAACGAGAATAAAGGTCAGAAAGCGACCTTAAACATGTAAGTAAAGATTTTCATTATGTTTTGGTGTCGGGAAAAATTTTGTGTACAATTCCACCGGAGTTTTGAGTAGAAGGGATGTTTTTAAATGAATAATAACTAAATAAGAACGCGATCTGAACGAAAATAAAGTTTTAAGAAATAATAAATAATTATGTGAAATAATAAATCCTGTAGAGGAAATGCATGGAATAAAATGTCAGTATTTAATGAATGTTATAAAAGCAAGCGTGATAATAATAATTATAACAAAGATATTTACATAAAGGGAAATTTGAATTATATGAAAGAAATAGCTTTTGAGCTTTTGTAAGGAATGAAAACATGATGTGAATAACAAGGTAAAGAAATCTAAATAAAGATTAAATTGAATGATATAAAAATATAGAGCGTTGAAGCCTTAACAAATGTATAAGACATGATGTGAATGCGTGTTCTTAAAAAGGGAGCGATTTATTGTCAACGGAAAAGATTAATATAAGAATTAAGATATGTATCAATTGTTACTATGAAATTTATGAGTTCTTTGGAAGACATTCGGCCGTAAAGTAATGTGTAGCGAAATGGAACGCAATTAAATAAAAAGTCACGCTAGAAACGCGTAAAAGTTAAAGTACTTGGTAAGTTACTTATGGAGGGTAGTTGATTGCAGTGAATTGAGATATGTTGTAAGTCCTCTAAATTGTGACGTGGATCACGAGGCCATGTGTGTATTATTTAAAAGGGAGCTAATGTACGGTCTTATTGAGCGTAGGTCCTGTAAGCTACGGCTTGACCCTAAATCGCGTTTTGTATAAGTCCTCTGATGTGGAAATGTTCCCGAGGCATGTTAAGAGATTCGAACCTAGAATCCTCTTGTTGTTAAAGCCCCTAATTATTCGTCGTAGAATGTGTATTAATCTTCCCAATCAATGAGGACCCTCTCATAATTAATAAATGCCAAGGTTACGAAAGTGGTTTATGAGCCAAAGAATATTGTTGAATGGAAATAAGTGAAGTAAAAGCCAGGTCTCTCCACAGAACTGAGAATAATGTGAAGGTTTGTTTTAAAGCATTGAAGAGAGCTGCCACCGTAGGTCAGGCAGAGAGTCGCTTTCCTTGTCATAAATCACGCCCGAGTATAATGGCCTGACCCTCATCGAGCGAGGGTGGGTAAAAACCGTCTTGTAGATGTGTTAAATACACCGTGAGTGTTTAAAGTTGTTAATGACCCGGGCGTTGAACCGAGGTCCTTGTAGATTGATATTATCGCTTGCCAATTCAGATCGTAGTTTTCTTATGTGATAATGGTCTTATAAGACAAATGAATTAAATAAAATCCCTATTGTAATATTGGATGGAAAATAGGAATCCACGAGTTTTGTGAAGATAACTAGGTTTCGGGAGTGATCATAGTTTTTGACTTTGTCAAGTAATCTTTATAACTCTGGAGTACACAAATAGTTTTCCCGATCACCGTAGTGAATTTGCAAAACTTGAGAGAGATAGTAAATACGGAGAACATGTGATATGCCCAAATATTGAAGTGAATAATTAACATGTAATTTTAAATGTAATTATATATTTGTTTTGATGATAAGAAAAGATAAAAATAATTCTTGAGGTGTACAAAAATATGACACCATTATTATGGGAAAGTATCGAGCCAAAGAAGCTCGTAGTTATTTGGAACTTTAAGATAAGTACTTTATGGAAGTGAAAATAATCGTGAATTGTTGGTTTTAAAGAAAACCATGTGTTTTAATCTAATATTTGTTTTATTTTTATGCTATTCCTTGTTCACTTTGGACAAGTAGAATGATAATGGTCAGTAGTTTATGTGTTTATTTGTTTGTAGCGCCATAATTTTTGATTAATTAAATGTGTTAAAATAGGAGTTGATTTTGTTGTTATTTTTGCAAGTGTATCCTCTATTTAATCCAAAATATGTAAGTCACAGAGTGGGAGAACTTACCGCAGCCCCGAAAAATCCCGAATTGAGCAATGCTGGCATACTGTGATTTGCATATTTCTTGCTGCAAGGGCACAGGGGGGTGAATAGAAATACTGTGCTTGGATTAATAATTAGAGGAACACTAAAGACGGCCGATTCATGTAAAAGTAAAGTAATGATAGTAGTAGCTACAACGTATAATATTAACTGACCGCATTGGGTCCCTAGAAAGTCACACCGAGCAGCCCTGGATTTAAACAACCCCCCCAGCAAAACTTTATTTTTTGGCGCCCAGTACGCAGGGATGAGTTTTCCTAGGGAAAACCCGAGTTTTCTCGAAAAATCAAAATTCCTTTTTTTTGAAAAAAAAATGGTTTTTCGAAATTTTGAATTTTTAAATACTTCCATAAAGGTCTTTTGAGTTTGAAGAAGAGTATCAAAAGGGTACGGTGTAGTAAACACCCGTACCAAAGTAAATTTTTTTGAAAGAAATTGGGACACAATGGTTCAGATTACTATCTCTCAAGCATGTTCTAGCGATGTGGCATTAGTGGCCCACTATATTCTAATATGATGTCATTAAGTGAAGAGAGGCGGAGGCTCTCAGAGAATGTAAGGGTAAAGAGTAAAGATAAAGGTAAAATTACAGATGTTAAGAAGTGCCTGAGGGAGCATTTTAATAAAGAGATAGAGGAAATGATAAAGATAAATAATGAAGTATGGGAGGGCCAAGAAGGCAGAAAGTAAAGCTAGAGATAATCAAAAGAACCTCCAAATAGATGATAAAGAGTACCTAAATAAGGAAATTGTAAAGGTTTCTGTAGAAAGCATGCGTGCACCTGGAGACATAGTTACACGAAGAGAAGGTAACATGTCTGCAGACAACAGGGTAACAAATGAGCCTTTAGAGCTCCAAACGGAAAAAGAAAAATGTAAACCGAGTCCAAGGGAGAATGAAATTAATACCGAGGATGATAATAGTGAAGGTAATTCAAAGTCTCACGTAGAAAGGCAGGTTCAAATAGGCTCGGAAAGCGAAGGGGAAAAGAACGATAGTCTTTGCGTTCAGGATCAGGAAAAGGTAGAAATGGCGACCTGGAAGGAAATAAAAGAATTCTTGGATATAATTAGAGAAATGTGGAATGAGCATGAGAAGATGGATGACGAACTTTGGGAATTAAAAGATTTAAAGTCAAGAGTGAAAGAAGGAATTGAGGAACAAAGAGAAAGGATTTCCGAGGAAATAAAGAAGATATTTGAGCTCCGTGAAAGGGCAAGTAAAGATTGGTATACAATACCCAAACAAGAATTAGAGGAATTGTACAAAGAAATCCCTAAAGTTAAAGAGTCATTAAGAGAAACAAAGAAGAAATTTGCAGAACGTATGGTGAAAGAAGGAAAAATGGAATTAGCTTCGTGGGAACAGATAAAGACATTTGTGGGGGAAATTAATGAGATAAGGGAAAAATGGTCGGAGGTACATGATAAATGGAATCACAGTTGGTGGAATACCTTTTATCCAAAGCCAAAAGAAGGAGATTACGTGCAGGAACAGAAACAATGGATAGGAAAAGAAAAGAGTAAGATGCATCAGTTCACGATGAGCATGTATGATGAACAAGATATAATAACTGTTCAGGAGTTAGCTGAATTGAGAAAGGTTAAGATTTCGGAATACGAAGAAATATTAGAAGCCATCCAAAAGAAATATGAGGAATACATGTGGGAGCAGAACCGTCAGGCAAATGAAATAGTTGCCCAAGAGGAATAACAAGCTGAAATTGAAGAAGAAAAAGAAGTCACGGTGCCAGAGGAGCCCAAAATTGATATTAGAGAAGAAATACAAGAAGAAGTGGAGATTGCAATAACTCCAGTGGAGACTGAGAACAACCTTGAGATCCTTCCTGAAGAAGATATGGAGACTCAAGAGGAAATAGTAGTTCCAGACCAGGAGGAGAGCCAAAATGAAAACGAGCTGCGAAGTGAAGAGAATCATTTTGATGAAAAGGATGAGCAGGAAGATCAAGAAATAATCTCAGAACAAGAGACAATAACCGAGATGAAAGTTGAAGAGATGGAAATAATAATTCCTGAAGAAATGAAAAAGGTAGATGAAACCCTAATAGAAACTATCGTCGAAGCACCGATAGAAACAGAGGTTCAAAATGTCATAGAAATTGAAGAAGAAAACTCCGAAGAAATTCAGGAGGTGAAGAAAGATGAGATACACTTAGAAGAAACTCAGGATAAGAAAGATAGGAAACAATTAGAAGAAGAAGAAGAAAAATTGAAGGCACAGATCCTTGAATTAATGATAAAATGTCAGGAATGCCAACGACAGAAAAGAGAAATGGAAAAAGGTACCAACAAGAGCCAAGAAAACCTCAAAGGAAAAGATGAGATTGTTGGAGATAATGAAAAGAAGGAAGGAGATGCCTTTGAAGAAAATCAGGAAAGAGGAAAACCGCCATTGGTAGTCGGTTTACCAGGAAATAGATACCCCATGGAATGTAAGAAAGGAGGAGATACAAAGTACGAGGACTTAGAGAAAGAGGATGCCCAGGCATATTTCAGCTGGAAGCTCCGTAAAAAGAAAGGGAGTGATAAAAGGAAGAGACAGAATGGAGATCTGAAGGATCTAAAGAATTGGAAGAGTCGAAAAAAGAAATACTCTTTCGAAATGCCATCTCGATGCGAGACGAGAGGATAAGAAAAGAATTATTCCATTGGCACCAACGGGTTAAGCCAGATGCAACCGTTGAAGAATAAAAGGAATAAAATTAATTTTGTCTGAAATACCATCTCAAAAAGAGATGAGGAAGGTGGTAGAAAACCGAAAAGAGTCAGGTGAGGTTAGACCGAGCTCTTAAGAATTAAAATGAAATTTTACAGACTTGAGGATTCTGACAATAATAATGATGATGTTACGGGTAAAGCCAGTTGCACCCGCAAGGTAATTTAAAGAAGGTCATTAAGTTGACAATATGTAATGTGGAAAGAGAAACATACCGGCAGGATGTCCGTCTTATAAAAGAAGAAAAGAAACAAACTGTTTGACGCAAGCCTGGAGGGTGCACACCAGACTAGAGGAAGACTAACAAAACACCCGAACGTGACAAGAAATTTATGACCCTGAAGTGTAGACGTCCACTAGGGGAATGAATGAATGAATGAATGGGACCTTTAAGAAAGACCCATACAAATATAAACCAGAGAGGAAGGGAACTTTAAAGAAATAATTGATTTTATTGAAGAAGAAAATTTCAATTTAAGGAAGGAGAATGATGAAATAAGGGAACGGGTAGGAATAGACCACACCCGTAAAGAAGAATGAGGTTCTGGAAACCTGATATCCAGACAAATAAAAAGGAGAAAGAAAGGGTAGGGACAGAGCGTACCCAACCGACACAATTACCGGATATGACTTAAAAAGATGAAAGAAATCAAATTATCGTGGGATTTTTTAGGAATAAAGAAACAAAAAGGACGGAGAACGTTATAATGGCTTCGACTATTAAAGGAAAAATAAGATGTTTATAAATAATTGAAATAAATTTCCTCAAAATGTTTCGAAAATTTATTTACCTAGGGTGGGGAGAGATGAACCCATGTACCATGGCCTCAAAGAGGGTCGAATCCATGTACTTTGAGAAAGGAATGAAAGAATCATACAGTCTTTAAGGGAACGGAGAGAGATTTCAAGCCAGGATTATAGCCTAACATTGTGCAAGCGCTTGGGCCAGGTGTTCCTTAGATGAGCTCATGCCTCTTGACATTTATAAGGAGCCAGTCATGGATATTATTAGAACGAGTGGAAAGTTTTGACTGTAAGACGAAGAAGCTGGACTCGGAAATTGCTCTTACGTTGCAGGAATATGGCAAACTCGCTGCTGAATCAGAACAGGAATAATTAAATTTAACCCGTTTACGAGTATAAAAATAAGTAAACAGATACAGTACGGTGAATCATTTTGGATTAGAGATTTTTGTGTAAAGATAAACCTTGTAAAAATTGCACAGGAAAAACTGCAAACGCAAGTAGACGTCATTGGGGGTTCACCGAGACCCAAGGAGTGGGAGAATAAAAAAAGAACAAAAGAACAGCACCACCCACACAGTTGAGGACGAGAAATTAATTAATATCTCGGAAATGCACGATCGATTTCTATGGACAGGAAGATTATTTTACGTTTGGAAGACGAGCTGTCTGGAGATACGATTTTTATAATTGTGTGACAATTAGTTCAAAAGTTGGTCACGAAAAGGACTAGGATTTTATCTTTTTGTGACTGAAAGGTATAAAGCTCCTGGCAGAGCCAGACCAAACATGCAGTTATTCTGACAGCCCGTGAGGGGAACGTCACGCTGTATCAATACATGCAGTATTAGTCCGTCCAGGGGGGCGTTACGCTGGAGCATCATAATCATTCAGTCTACGAGCATTCCGTGAGCGGAAGTGCTGCACCACATCGTATACGCAGTATTCAAGAGCCCGTGAGGGGGACGTTAAGCTGTATCAGACATCGATCCAGAGCCTGTGGGAGACTAGGCTACAAGTTCACCGAGTGTAGACAAGTTACGATATAAGTACGCTACGCTGAGGGTTAGCAGTTCGAGACTTTGAAGAGTCCTAAATTATAAAGAACATTAAATATACGGACTTTAAAGCAATATCGCCAAAGTAAGACACAGCGATCAGTAGGGAACTTCGAGTTCCAGTAGAATACTAGTTCAATACAGTTATGAAGTTATAAGAACTCCAACAAATAAACGGCGTTACGTCTAGTAAAGACCTTGTTAAAGACATTAAGTCCTGTAAAGGACAAGAATAAACAGTAATTACGATCGCGAAAGATAGAAGTTCAAGCGAAAGGAACTTAGGAACTTAGCTTCGAAACCAGAGGGAAACGTACTCTAGTGAGAAAACGTCAAAAATATACGATAGACAGTATACGGTCCTCGAAGGGAGGCCAAGATATAGAAACTAAACGGTACGATAGACAGTATACGGTCCTCGAAGGGAGGCCAAGATATAGAAACTATAGGGTGCGATAGACCACCATATATAAATAGAGGTGACGGCAAAGAAAAGACATTTATCGCCTAGTTAAAGCAGATAAAGTAAAGCCGAGTAATAGACAATAGAAGCGGTTTTGAGAGACTGAAACCAGTAGTTTCCATTGTAGGAGAGAGAAACTTTGAACGAGTAAAATCACACGTCCAATGCAGGAGATAGGATTCACATCAGGGATCATCAACAGCCGACAGAAATTGTAAAAATCGTTGAGATACACCCGTGTGATAGGAGTGAAGTGTAAATATTGTAAGAAAAGAAATAAGAGTATCATTTTAAGTGTTTTAGGTAAAGTGAAAGCGTTTTATGCACAGTGATATGTGTTATAATATGTACCAGAGTAATATTTTTTAGTGTTTTAATGTGTGTTCAAAACGGATACACCAGTGTATAAAAAAAAATGTTGTCAGTGTTAAATATAGTGAATATGTGTCAAGAAATTTCTGTACATAAGATGAGATTGTACAATATGGAGTAGGTCAAGAAGGTGGGCCAAAATGTCACATCAAACGAGAATAAAGGTCAGAAAGCGACCTTAAACATGTAAGTAAAGATTTTCATTATGTTTTGGTGTCGGGAAAAATTTTGTGTACAATTCCACCGGAGTTTTGAGTAGAAGGGATGTTTTTAAATGAATAATAACTAAATAAGAACGCGATCTGAACGAAAATAAAGTTTTAAGAAATAATAAATAATTATGTGAAATAATAAATCCTGTAGAGGAAATGCATGGAATAAAATGTCAGTATTTAATGAATGTTATAAAAGCAAGCGTGATAATAATAATTATAACAAAGATATTTACATAAAGGGAAATTTGAATTATATGAAAGAAATAGCTTTTGAGCTTTTGTAAGGAATGAAAACATGATGTGAATAACAAGGTAAAGAAATCTAAATAAAGATTAAATTGAATGATATAAAAATATAGAGCGTTGAAGCCTTAACAAATGTATAAGACATGATGTGAATGCGTGTTCTTAAAAAGGGAGCGATTTATTGTCAACGGAAAAGATTAATATAAGAATTAAGATATGTATCAATTGTTACTATGAAATTTATCAGTTCTTTGGAAGTCATTCGGCCGTAAAGTAATGTGTAGCGAAATGGAACGCAATTAAATAAAAAGTCACGCTAGGAACGCGTAAAAGTTAAAGTACTTGGTAAGTTACTTATGGAGGGTAGTTGATTGCAGTGAATTGAGATATGTTGTAAGTCCTCTAAATTGTGACGTGGATCACGAGGCCATGTGTGTATTATTTAAAAGGGAGCTAATGTACGGTATTATTGAGCGTAGGTCCTGTAAGCTACGGCTTGACCCTAAATCGCGTTTTGTATAAGTCCTCTGATGTGGAAATGTTCCCGAGGCATGTTAAGAGAATCGAACCTAGAATCCTCTTGTTGTTAAAGCCCCTAATTATTCGTCGTAGAATGTGTATTAATCTTCCCAATCAATGAGGACCCTCTCATAATTAATAAATGCCAAGGTTACGAAAGTGGTTTATGAGCCAAAGAATATTGTTGAATGGAAATAAGTGAAGTAAAAGCCAGGTCTCTCCACAGAACTGAGAATAATGTGAAGGTTTGTTTTAAAGCTTTGAAGAGAGCTGCCACCGTAGGTTAGGCAGAGAGTCGCTTTCCTTGTCATAAATCACGCCCGAGTATAATGGCCTGACCCTCATCGAGCGAGGGTGGGTAAAAACCGTCTTGTAGATGTGTTAAATACACCGTGAGTGTTTAAAGTTGTTAATGACCCGGGCGTTGAACCGAGGTCCTTGTAGATTGATATTATCGCTTGCCAATTCAGATCGTAGTTTTCTTATGTGATAATGGTCTTATAAGACAAATGAATTAAATAAAATCCCTATTGTAATATTGGATGGAAAATAGGAATCCACGAGTTTTGTGAAGATAACTAGGTTTCGGGAGTGATCATAGTTTTTGACTTTGTCAAGTAATCTTTATAACTCTGGAGTACACAAATAGTTTTCCCGATCACCGTAGTGAATTTGCAAAACTTGAGAGAGATAGTAAATACGGAGAACATGTGATATGCCCAAATATTGAAGTGAATAATTAACATGTAATTTTAAATGTAATTATATATTTGTTTTGATGATAAGAAAAGATAAAAATAATTCTTGAGGTGTACAAAAATATGACACCATTATTATGGGAAAGTATCGAGCCAAAGAAGCTCGTAGTTATTTGGAACTTTAAGATAAGTACTTTATGGAAGTGAAAATAATCGTGAATTGTTGGTTTTAAAGAAAACCATGTGTTTTAATCTAATATTTGTTTTATTTTTATGCTATTCCTTGTTCACTTTGGACAAGTAGAATGATAATGGTCAGTAGTTTATGTGTTTATTTGTTTGTAGCGCCATAATTTTTGATTAATTAAATGTGTTAAAATAGGAGTTGATTTTGTTGTTATTTTTGCAAGTGTATCCTCTATTTAATCCAAAATATGTAAGTCACAGAGTGGGAGAACTTACCGCAGCCCCGAAAAATCCCGAATTGAGCAATGCTGGCATACTGTGATTTGCATATTTCTTGCTGCAAGGGCACAGGGGGGTGAATAGAAATACTGTGCTTGGATTAATAATTAGAGGAACACTAAAGACGGCCGATTCATGTAAAAGTAAAGTAATGATAGTAGTAGCTACAACGTATAATATTAACTGACCGCATTGGGTCCCTAGAAAGTCACACCGAGCAGCCCTGGATTTAAACAACCCCCCCAGCAAAACTTTATTTTTTGGCGCCCAGTACGCAGGGATGAGTTTTCTAGGGAAAACCCGAGTTTTCTCGAAAAATCAAAATTCCTTTTTTTTGAAAAAAATGGTTTTTCGAAATTTTGAATTTTTAAATACTTCCATAAAGGTCTTTTGAGTTTGAAGAAGAGTATCAAAAGGGTACGGTGTAGTAAACACCCGTACCAAAGTAAATTTTTTTGAAAGAAATTGGGACACAATGGTTCAGATTACTATCTCTCAAGCATGTTCTAGCGATGTGGCATTAGTGGCCCACTATATTCTAATATGATGTCATTAAGTGAAGAGAGGCGGAGGCTCTCAGAGAATGTAAGGGTAAAGAGTAAAGATAAAGGTAAAATTACAGATGTTAAGAAGTGCCTGAGGGAGCATTTTAATAAAGAGATAGAGGAAATGATAAAGATAAATAATGAAGTATGGGAGGGCCAAGAAGGCAGAAAGTAAAGCTAGAGATAATCAAAAGAACCTCCAAATAGATGATAAAGAGTACCTAAATAAGGAAATTGTAAAGGTTTCTGTAGAAAGCATGCGTGCACCTGGAGACATAGTTACACGAAGAGAAGGTAACATGTCTGCAGACAACAGGGTAACAAATGAGCCTTTAGAGCTCCAAACGGAAAAAGAAAAATGTAAACCGAGTCCAAGGGAGAATGAAATTAATACCGAGGATGATAATAGTGAAGGTAATTCAAAGTCTCACGTAGAAAGGCAGGTTCAAATAGGCTCGGAAAGCGAAGGGGAAAAGAACGATAGTCTTTGCGTTCAGGATCAGGAAAAGGTAGAAATGGCGACCTGGAAGGAAATAAAAGAATTCTTGGATATAATTAGAGAAATGTGGAATGAGCATGAGAAGATGGATGACGAACTTTGGGAATTAAAAGATTTAAAGTCAAGAGTGAAAGAAGGAATTGAGGAACAAAGAGAAAGGATTTCCGAGGAAATAAAGAAGATATTTGAGCTCCGTGAAAGGGCAAGTAAAGATTGGTATACAATACCCAAACAAGAATTAGAGGAATTGTACAAAGAAATCCCTAAAGTTAAAGAGTCATTAAGAGAAACAAAGAAGAAATTTGCAGAACGTATGGTGAAAGAAGGAAAAATGGAATTAGCTTCGTGGGAACAGATAAAGACATTTGTGGGGGAAATTAATGAGATAAGGGAAAAATGGTCGGAGGTACATGATAAATGGAATCACAGTTGGTGGAATACCTTTTATCCAAAGCCAAAAGAAGGAGATTACGTGCAGGAACAGAAACAATGGATAGGAAAAGAAAAGAGTAAGATGCATCAGTTCACGATGAGCATGTATGATGAACAAGATATAATAACTGTTCAGGAGTTAGCTGAATTGAGAAAGGTTAAGATTTCGGAATACGAAGAAATATTAGAAGCCATCCAAAAGAAATATGAGGAATACATGTGGGAGCAGAACCGTCAGGCAAATGAAATAGTTGCCCAAGAGGAATAACAAGCTGAAATTGAAGAAGAAAAAGAAGTCACGGTGCCAGAGGAGCCCAAAATTGATATTAGAGAAGAAATACAAGAAGAAGTGGAGATTGCAATAACTCCAGTGGAGACTGAGAACAACCTTGAGATCCTTCCTGAAGAAGATATGGAGACTCAAGAGGAAATAGTAGTTCCAGACCAGGAGGAGAGCCAAAATGAAAACGAGCTGCGAAGTGAAGAGAATCATTTTGATGAAAAGGATGAGCAGGAAGATCAAGAAATAATCTCAGAACAAGAGACAATAACCGAGATGAAAGTTGAAGAGATGGAAATAATAATTCCTGAAGAAATGAAAAAGGTAGATGAAACCCTAATAGAAACTATCGTCGAAGCACCGATAGAAACAGAGGTTCAAAATGTCATAGAAATTGAAGAAGAAAACTCCGAAGAAATTCAGGAGGTGAAGAAAGATGAGATACACTTAGAAGAAACTCAGGATAAGAAAGATAGGAAACAATTAGAAGAAGAAGAAGAAAAATTGAAGGCACAGATCCTTGAATTAATGATAAAATGTCAGGAATGCCAACGACAGAAAAGAGAAATGGAAAAAGGTACCAACAAGAGCCAAGAAAACCTCAAAGGAAAAGATGAGATTGTTGGAGATAATGAAAAGAAGGAAGGAGATGCCTTTGAAGAAAATCAGGAAAGAGGAAAACCGCCATTGGTAGTCGGTTTACCAGGAAATAGATACCCCATGGAATGTAAGAAAGGAGGAGATACAAAGTACGAGGACTTAGAGAAAGAGGATGCCCAGGCATATTTCAGCTGGAAGCTCCGTAAAAAGAAAGGGAGTGATAAAAGGAAGAGACAGAATGGAGATCTGAAGGATCTAAAGAATTGGAAGAGTCGAAAAAAGAAATACTCTTTCGAAATGCCATCTCGATGCGAGACGAGAGGATAAGAAAAGAATTATTCCATTGGAACCAACGGGTTAAGCCAGATGCAACCGTTGAAGAATAAAAGGAATAAAATTAATTTTGTCTGAAATACCATCTCAAAAAGAGATGAGGAAGGTGGTAGAAAACCGAAAAGAGTCAGGTGAGGTTAGACCGAGCTCTTAAGAATTAAAATGAAATTTTACAGACTTGAGGATTCTGACAATAATAATGATGATGTTACGGGTAAAGCCAGTTGCACCCGCAAGGTAATTTAAAGAAGGTCATTAAGTTGACAATATGTAATGTGGAAAGAGAAACATACCGGCAGGATGTCCGTCTTATAAAAGAAGAAAAGAAACAAACTGTTTGACGCAAGCCTGGAGGGTGCACACCAGACTAGAGGAAGACTAACAAAACACCCGAACGTGACAAGAAATTTATGACCCTGAAGTGTAGACGTCCACTAGGGGAATGAATGAATGAATGAATGGGACCTTTAAGAAAGACCCATACAAATATAAACCAGAGAGGAAGGGAACTTTAAAGAAATAATTGATTTTATTGAAGAAGAAAATTTCAATTTAAGGAAGGAGAATGATGAAATAAGGGAACGGGTAGGAATAGACCACACCCGTAAAGAAGAATGAGGTTCTGGAAACCTGATATCCAGACAAATAAAAAGGAGAAAGAAAGGGTAGGGACAGAGCGTACCCAACCGACACAATTACCGGATATGACTTAAAAAGATGAAAGAAATCAAATTATCGTGGGATTTTTTAGGAATAAAGAAACAAAAAGGACGGAGAACGTTATAATGGCTTCGACTATTAAAGGAAAAATAAGATGTTTATAAATAATTGAAATAAATTTCCTCAAAATGTTTCGAAAATTTATTTACCTAAGGTGGGGAGAGATGAACCCATGTACCATGGCCTCAAAGAGGGTCGAATCCATGTACTTTGAGAAAGGAATGAAAGAATCATACAGTCTTTAAGGGAACGGAGAGAGATTTCAAGCCAGGATTATAGCCTAACATTGTGCAAGCGCTTGGGCCAGGTGTTCCTTAGATGAGCTCATGCCTCTTGACATTTATAAGGAGCCAGTCATGGATATTATTAGAACGAGTGGAAAGTTTTGACTGTAAGACGAAGAAGCTGGACTCGGAAATTGCTCTTACGTTGCAGGAATATGGCAAACTCGCTGCTGAGTCAGAACAGGAATAATTAAATTTAACCCGTTTACGAGTATAAAAATAAGTAAACAGATACAGTACGGTGAATCATTTTGGATTAGAGATTTTTGTGTAAAGATAAACCTTGTAAAAATTGCACAGGAAAAACTGCAAACGCAAGTAGACGTCATTGGGGGTTCACCGAGACCCAAGGAGTGGGAGAATAAAAAAAGAACAAAAGAACAGCACCACCCACACAGTTGAGGACGAGAAATTAATTAATATCTCGGAAATGCACGATCGATTTCTATGGACAGGAAGATTATTTTACGTTTGGAAGACGAGCTGTCTGGAGATACGATTTTTATAATTGTGTGACAATTAGTTCAAAAGTTGGTCACGAAAAGGACTAGGATTTTATCTTTTTGTGACTGAAAGGTATAAAGCTCCTGGCAGAGCCAGACCAAACATGCAGTTATTCTGACAGCCCGTGAGGGGAACGTCACGCTGTATCAATACATGCAGTATTAGTCCGTCCAGGGGGGCGTTACGCTGGAGCATCATAATCATTCAGTCTACGAGCATTCCGTGAGCGGAAGTGCTGCACCACATCGTATACGCAGTATTCAAGAGCCCGTGAGGGGGACGTTAAGCTGTATCAGACATCGATCCAGAGCCTGTGGGAGGCTAGGCTACAAGTTCACCGAGTGTAGACCAGTTACGATATAAGTACGCTACGCTGAGGGTTAGCAGTTCGAGACTTTGAAGAGTCCTAAATTATAAAGAACATTAAATATACGGACTTTAAAGCAATATCGCCAAAGTAAGACACAGCGATCAGTAGGGAACTTCGAGTTCCAGTAGAATACTAGTTCAATACAGTTATGAAGTTATAAGAACTCCAACAAATAAACGGCGTTACGTCTAGTAAAGACCTTGTTAAAGACATTAAGTCCTGTAAAGGACAAGAATAAACAGTAATTACGATCGCGAAAGATAGAAGTTCAAGCGAAAGGAACTTAGGAACTTAGCTTCGAAACCAGAGGGAAACGTACTCTAGTGAGAAAACGTCAAAAATATACGATAGACAGTATACGGTCCTCGAAGGGAGGCCAAGATATAGAAACTAAACGGTACGATAGACAGTATACGGTCCTCGAAGGGAGGCCAAGATATAGAAACTATAGGGTGCGATAGACCACCATATATAAATAGAGGTGACGGCAAAGAAAAGACATTTATCGCCTAGTTAAAGCAGATAAAGTAAAGCCGAGTAATAGACAATAGAAGCGGTTTTGAGAGACTGAAACCAGTAGTTTCCATTGTAGGAGAGAGAAACTTTGAACGAGTAAAATCACACGTCCAATGCAGGAGATAGGATTCACATCAGGGATCATCAACAGCCGACAGAAATTGTAAAAATCGTTGAGATACACCCGTGTGATAGGAGTGAAGTGTAAATATTGTAAGAAAAGAAATAAGAGTATCATTTTAAATGTTTTAGGTAAAGTGAAAGCGTTTTATGCACAGTGATATGTGTTATAATATGTACCAGAGTAATATTTTTTAGTGTTTTAATGTGTGTTCAAAACGGATACACCAGTGTATAAAAAAAAATGTTGTCAGTGTTAAATATAGTGAATATGTGTCAAGAAATTTCTGTACATAAGATGAGATTGTACAATATGGAGTAGGTCAAGAAGGTGGGCCAAAATGTCACATCAAACGAGAATAAAGGTCAGAAAGCGACCTTAAACATGTAAGTAAAGATTTTCATTATGTTTTGGTGTCGGGAAAAATTTTGTGTACAATTCCACCGGAGTTTTGAGTAGAAGGGATGTTTTTAAATGAATAATAACTAAATAAGAACGCGATCTGAACGAAAATAAAGTTTTAAGAAATAATAAATAATTATGTGAAATAATAAATCCTGTAGAGGAAATGCATGGAATAAAATGTCAGTATTTAATGAATGTTATAAAAGCAAGCGTGATAATAATAATTATAACAAAGATATTTACATAAAGGGAAATTTGAATTATATGAAAGAAATAGCTTTTGAGCTTTTGTAAGGAATGAAAACATGATGTGAATAACAAGGTAAAGAAATCTAAATAAAGATTAAATTGAATGATATAAAAATATAGAGCGTTGAAGCCTTAACAAATGTATAAGACATGATGTGAATGCGTGTTCTTAAAAAGGGAGCGATTTATTGTCAACGGAAAAGATTAATATAAGAATTAAGATATGTATCAATTGTTACTATGAAATTTATCAGTTCTTTGGAAGTCATTCGGCCGTAAAGTAATGTGTAGCGAAATGGAACGCAATTAAATAAAAAGTCACGCTAGGAACGCGTAAAAGTTAAAGTACTTGGTAAGTTACTTATGGAGGGTAGTTGATTGCAGTGAATTGAGATATGTTGTAAGTCCTCTAAATTGTGACGTGGATCACGAGGCCATGTGTGTATTATTTAAAAGGGAGCTAATGTACGGTATTATTGAGCGTAGGTCCTGTAAGCTACGGCTTGACCCTAAATCGCGTTTTGTATAAGTCCTCTGATGTGGAAATGTTCCCGAGGCATGTTAAGAGAATCGAACCTAGAATCCTCTTGTTGTTAAAGCCCCTAATTATTCGTCGTAGAATGTGTATTAATCTTCCCAATCAATGAGGACCCTCTCATAATTAATAAATGCCAAGGTTACGAAAGTGGTTTATGAGCCAAAGAATATTGTTGAATGGAAATAAGTGAAGTAAAAGCCAGGTCTCTCCACAGAACTGAGAATAATGTGAAGGTTTGTTTTAAAGCTTTGAAGAGAGCTGCCACCGTAGGTTAGGCAGAGAGTCGCTTTCCTTGTCATAAATCACGCCCGAGTATAATGGCCTGACCCTCATCGAGCGAGGGTGGGTAAAAACCGTCTTGTAGATGTGTTAAATACACCGTGAGTGTTTAAAGTTGTTAATGACCCGGGCGTTGAACCGAGGTCCTTGTAGATTGATATTATCGCTTGCCAATTCAGATCGTAGTTTTCTTATGTGATAATGGTCTTATAAGACAAATGAATTAAATAAAATCCCTATTGTAATATTGGATGGAAAATAGGAATCCACGAGTTTTGTGAAGATAACTAGGTTTCGGGAGTGATCATAGTTTTTGACTTTGTCAAGTAATCTTTATAACTCTGGAGTACACAAATAGTTTTCCTGATCACCGTAGTGAATTTGCAAAACTTGAGAGAGATAGTAAATACGGAGAACATGTGATATGCCCAAATATTGAAGTGAATAATTAACATGTAATTTTAAATGTAATTATATATTTGTTTTGATGATAAGAAAAGATAAAAATAATTCTTGAGGTGTACAAAAATATGACACCATTATTATGGGAAAGTATCGAGCCAAAGAAGCTCGTAGTTATTTGGAACTTTAAGATAAGTACTTTATGGAAGTGAAAATAATCGTGAATTGTTGGTTTTAAAGAAAACCATGTGTTTTAATCTAATATTTGTTTTATTTTTATGCTATTCCTTGTTCACTTTGGACAAGTAGAATGATATTGGTCAGTAGTTTATGTGTTTATTTGTTTGTAGCGCCATAATTTTTGATTAATTTAATGTGTTAAAATAGGAGTTGATTTTGTTGTTATTTTTGCAAGTGTATCCTCTATTTAATCCAAAATATGTAAGTCACAGAGTGGGAGAACTTACCGCAGCCCCGAAAAATCCCGAATTGAGCAATGCTGGCATACTGTGATTTGCATATTTCTTGCTGCAAGGGCACAGTAAGTACGCTTATTTTAAGAGTTTAAGTGAAAACTTGTTTCTGTAGTGCCTGTGAATAATATACCGTAGCCTAGTTTTGAATTGATATTTAATTAGACGCAGTGTACAGGTGATATTCTACTTGACATATTAATTAACTTTCACTATTATTTATTTCACAGGTAGGCCTACCAAATTCTGTGAACAAACAAATCGTAAATTGCTGTTCTCGAAATAGCAGATTAATGTGGCAATTGGGCCTACTCTCCTGAGAAATGACCAGGTAAGAGTCTATGTTACCGTAATGTTTTCAACTTGATTACATCTTGCAGAGATACATACAGTACCATGAGCCTATTGCATATGTGTACTCAATTTCTTGAGGAGTGTTAATAATTTATTTTACATTGCGGTAGATTAAAAATGTCATGGCTCATGGCAACGTGTCTAAGCTTTAATATTTTCCCCTTCCTTGAATTTCAAATTATTGGTACCGTATTCAAAAAAGATCAGTTCTTGCACATGTTAGTTACTGGTGCAGTGGCAAGTATTCAGTTGGTCGAATATGTAGTAATGCCATTACTGATGTAGAAATGTAGGTACAGGTTCAAAATCTTAGCACACACTGGTCCTATTGGTGGCTGTGTGCTCTTGTTCTGTGGAGCAAAGTCCAACTTTAAAATTTATTTCAGAGGTCTACATTTTGGTCCAAATATACAAATGAACGAAGCACCAAATGGTGAACGCATTTGTACTCTGAATTTGAAGCATATTAAGTTCATCAGAATGGTTTCATTTTATGCGTATGTTGTTATTTTAGAATAGGCTATATTTATGTTTCTTCCCATCATTCCATAATTATTTTTAGAAAATTCAGCAGCTACAGCACTGTATTCATGCGTTGCAAAACTATTTCTCCTCTGGCAGAAGATTAAGAATAGAATTAGAAACGATGAGACATCTTTCAGAAGGGTGATACCTGCAGAAGCAGTAACAAAACCACTCACCAGACACATCAAAAATCTAGAAGATATGCTGGAGTTACCCTTAATTGTTGTGTAATAGAAACACTCGTGGATTAGTTACATTAATCGCAGAATTAAAATTTTAGTTATTTTCTGAAAGGTGAGAGAGGCAATCTTATGGGTTTCATCAATCATAGATGTCTATTACATTAATAAATAAGCTTCTGTGTCCAACTAAAATAAATCCTCATCAGTTTTGATGTGGTGTTAACTCATAAAACAGTGTAAAGAAGATTGGTTAATATGTTTATGTTCGACACTGGCGAAATGTAAATATTATGTCAGAAAACTGTACTATAATGAGGCTCATTATAGTACAAGTTTTCATTATGATACAGTTTCTCCCACCAATCAGAGCTCAAGAAACAGTTGTGTGACCAATTAGGTGAGGATAGCATCGCACCTACGCTCACTTCCATGGCCCCCTATTTTAAATTTCACTGCGTGGCGAGTGTCATAGCGAGGTATTCCAGGAGGCCATGGTCAAATACAAGGTATTCTCTGCATCCCATGCGCTCTGTTCAGTACATAAAACTGGTGAAATCTCGACAGATATTTATGAATATTTATGTTCGAACATAAAATAGTTATAATTATCGTCGAACATAAGCAGTCGTATGCAACTCGTCTATAATTGTAATTAAGACACTCGTATGGAAATTATAAAACTCGTGTCTTAATTATTGTCATTATAGGCTCGTTGCATAATGTACTATTAAGTTACAAGGTGCACATATAATAAGCCACTACAACAGAGATCTGAGTGAAATCACATGAAATTTTATTAACAAATAGGTGCAGGCTAGAACTATTACCACTGTGTTGTATTGTTTCTTCCAGTATCACAGTAAACAATTTGTTTTAAAGGACTCTTCACCTTGTATTATGTTATATCGTGGGATAGATAGATACAAGATAAATATAATTCATTTATTATATGCCAATGTAATGGTTAACATACCTATAGGTAGTATTTTATTCCTACACGTTACTTACAATATTTTTCAACACGTAGGATGCTAATGTCTAAGCCAGTCACAGCTCGTGCTCAGTAGCGGCTGGTGTAGAAAATTAGTTGTGTGTAGAGATGGGCAGCAGTCGACTGAAAACAGTCGAATTAGTCGATAGTTAAAACAATCGACTTATTCGACTGCTTTTAAAAAACAGTCGAATGAATTCAACGACTACTCACCGTATCATAAACAAGTCGTTTGCAAACGACTGATCCCAAAACAATCGTTGGAAATCATTGGAATGAAACAAGTCGTTGGCAAACGACTAATTCCAAGCGAATGGAATCATTCGAATTGAAGTAGTCGTTGTAAACGACTGATCCCAAAGCAATCGTTGGAAATCATTGGAATGAAACAAGTCGTTGGCAAACGACTAATTCCAAGCGAATGGAATCATTCGAATTTAAGTCAACAACCAAAAGTCAACCCCTGGCACTATCCAGCCCATGACGGGCTATGGCCGACCAAGCGACCGCTGCTCAGCCATTTGGCCTGTCTGTTTAAGGTGTAGTGTGGCTGAAATGAGGGAGGTTTACTAATTTTGGTGTTTGTGGAGTAGTCTTTTCGAATTTAAGTAGTCGTTCAAATCAAACGACTTCTTCAGGATAACTTCATGCTACAATTCATTGTGATGTATGTTTATTGTAGAGCTTTAATTAATAAGTTAAGTATACCTGTAGGTGCCTATAGTTTTATACAGTTCGTTGATTCTTTCAATGAAATAGCCTAAATCCAGTTGTCCAAGTTATTGGAAATGTTAAGCATTCAATATTTAGGTTATGCTTGAACTCCAGATACTGGTTTTCTGGCCCATCATCCCAGGCAAGCCTCCCAGTCAGATGGATCATTTGGCCGTAATTTTGAATTAGAGTAAGGTTGTAGTATGCGTGGTCAGATTTAGACAATAGCCTACTCCATGAAGGGGTCATGGCTACGCCTTCTATGTTTGTTTATTGAATAGAGTAACTGAAATGAGGGATGTATACTGATTTTAAGATTTGTGGAATGAGTTTATGAATTTTTAATAGAATTTAATGAAGTCTTCAGTAAAGTTGAAGGAGACATGATCGTGTTTAGACAATAGCCTACTCCATGAAGGGGTCATGACTATGCTTTCTATGTCTGTTTAAGGTGTAGTGTGGCTGAAATGAGGGAGGTTTACTGATTTTGGTGTTTGTGGAGTAGTCTTTTCGTTTATAATTTAGGTTTTGTGAAGCTCGTTGCGGAGTTGTTTTATGGATTTTATTGCTCTGCAAATGGAGTGTATTAGGGGGTTCTGGGTTTGGTTTAGCTGTAGTTTACAGGGTTATGGCTGAGAGTTGTTGTAGGAGGCCTAACAACTGTGTCAGAGCAGTGGCGTGCTGTGTGGGAGGGGGGTTAGTGGCAAAGACATGAGGGAAGGGATGGAAGAGTTTGTGTGTTCCCTCACAGTTGGCGCACTTAGGCTTATCTCGAGGTACCGTACAGATAGAGTGGTGATGTAAATCTCCAGCGGGTACTGTGAGGACAGCTTGACGGCTGTAGGTGCCTATAGTTTTATACAGTTTCTTGTTCGTAGATTCTTTCAATGAAATCTCCTACGTCCAGTTGTCCAAATATATATGTATGTCATTTCATTGGAAATGTTAAGCATTCAATATTTAGGTTATGTTTGAACTCCTTAACACAGTCTATACACTTTTAATGAGAATTGGGTGCATTCTTGAATTATTACACATTATTACACATTATTACACATAATGACTTGATTTTGTCTGCTGTGAATTCATTTTATGGGCTTGGGACATCTTGGTCATCAGCCCCATGCAGTTGGGTGTGGGTAGAATTGCTCCGATTATGTGATGACTGTAGTAGTGTGTGTAGCTTTATAAGGGACAGGCTTGGGGAGGTGCCCCAGGAGTTGAAATAAGGTACTACCGGATTTCCATCAGGAAAGGAATAAAATAAAATAATGTTGAGGCCCACAGGAGAGATCTGCAGAATATCTTGGCTGAGTGGACAGGGAATTTGTAACTGTTCCTGTTGGTATTTAAATTTTATTTTAGTACATATTATTAAACATTCTTAAAAATAAATGTTCCAAACTATGACTGCCACCTTTCCAGTCCTCATCTGAATTACAGAAAGTATAGCCTACACACTACTACAGATACCACAATAACAGAGATTATCATATAAATCCTATACACTTCCAAATATATGGGGCTAAATGAATATGTTATCAAAAGCCCTGAAATTAATATCAAAAACACAATGATTCTACAATAAGAGATTGTTTTAAAATATAGTTATAGTAGGTGCAAACATACACATAACAGCAAATTCAAGTTCTCCATTTCAAGCATTACACATTTATTAAGTTAACTGTTTCAACATACAAACTTGCATGTGTTGTAGGAATTTGCGGTTCATCGTTGTCAGCCATGGCGTCAAGGAGGTAATAGGTCCATTATCATGTGCTGTAGCCTACCGTTATACCTTGGCAAGAAAGAAGAACATGCCTCAACACATACTTTTAAAAGGACCAGATTTGATTACTGTATTTTTGCTAAGTTTGATTTTGGCTCTCCCTGTTATTTTTTCTTCGTTGACAAACTTTTTAAATAAAACATGATGATTTCTAGCAGTATTGAGTGTGTTTCTTGTTTTTCATTGAAAGTCCTATTTCTCCTTTCCCCTTCACAGCATGTCATAGAATTTACTGTATTAGTGTGCCATGAAATTTGTTTATGTACATGTATTTTCTGTATTTCACCCTTCAAAATTGGTGGACTGGATATATTTTAAAGGGAATCTGAAATGAACTACTGTATATAAATTTTGTGATATCCAATTATTTTTCTGAAACTAATGAATTTGGCATTAATTATACTAACAATTTTAGTGTATTGAGGATCAGGTTACATCACCTATTTCCTTAGTATTCTCTCTTAAAATTTTCCTGTTATTGCGAACAGCATCAAGCATTTTAAGATATGAATATTCTCCCTTCCCAGTACTTTTCCTTTCTAGTTTAATCTCGGACCTAATCGGTTATAATTGGGCCTACAGTGGTTAATTGGAAGGGACCATTTTTTTTAAATTGAGTAATAATATGCTGCAGACCTTATAGTAGCCTAATTCTTGTCAATGCAATATGCTCCAATTGCAACTGAAAGAAATGTAAACATGTAAATTATTGATGAGGGCATGTCCTAAATGCTGTGATTGCTCATTTCAGAGTTCCGGAATTCACAATTTACCACTTTGGTATTATTAAAAAAACTGTTATTGCTATTTTGAATGTGATTTATTTCGTGTAGATCATATTATTAACTCCACACTTAAAGACGTGTGCTATAAGTATTGGGAAGACTGTGATTTTCGGAACATTGAAGTGGGCAGAGCAGTTAGGACGAGAATATTTAGCGGAACGAGGGGAAGGGGTGGGGTAGGCTACCCACACGGCCGTGCTCAACTAGTTCCGCGGTCAAACACCAGACAGCGCTGAAGTCTTAGGTGCCAAGAATTAGCATGGCTGTCGGCTATCTGTAGTAGTAGGTAATCTGTGCCATCGGCTGAGAGACTCTTCAGCTAGCAGTACGCCGCGCTCCCGCCAGCTGGCTGCCGCCGCCGCGCTGCCCTGCGCTCTAGTGGCAGTCTCGCCAGGTTACGGTGCTCCCATTGTAAATGTACATTTTAAAGGTATTTATTTAATTGTGAGGCATTTAAAGAGGAAGTGAGTGCGTTTCGGGCACACATGGGGTTAGGCGGAACCTGTAGGTACCTCATATGTGTAGGCTGGTGTTAACAGGACCTTATTTTTGGTACAAAACCGGAATGGGACCTTAGCAGTATAATATAGGGAGGATTGTTTTGTCGTTTAATTGATGTACTTCGCTCCTTTCACTACTCTCTCACAGAGGCAAAACAGACTTCTTTTTCGTATCCAGTTTACCCTCCAGGTAGGCGTTTCCCACGGACCGCCTCTACGGGCAGTGTCCAGGAGCATGACATCTAGTTTGAGATACAACTGGGGAGGCGGGACTAGCGCTTCACCCAGACGGCCTCACCTGCAAAGCGAACAGGGGGTCTCATGAGGGATGGGACGGGAAGGGAAGAATGGGAGGGATAGACAAGGAAGAGGGAAGGAGGCGGTCGTGGCCTGAAGGTAGTTACCATCCCGGCATTTGCCCGAAGACGAAGTGGGAAACCACGGAAAACCACTTCAGGGATGACTGAGGTGGGAATCAAACCCCCTCTAATCATTAGGACCACCCGTGGCTGAGTAAACTCCGTTCCAGTCCTCATATCACTTTTCAAATTTCGTGGCAGAGCTGGGAATCGAACCTCGGACCTCCAGGGTGGCAGCTAAGCCTGACCCAAGGAGGCAACAAAACAGACTATTAATTAATTAAAATATATTGTATGATATACTTAAAAAATGCACTTTCATTGAGAAAACTATGATAAAATAAAATAAAACAAAATTAATTCTGTCCTAAACTGTAAATATTGAACAAGAATTCAAAACCTTTGCTGAAAACTCACATTCTTTTTGGAAACTCTTCCCAATTTGATTGATGTTTGTCCTTCCACTGTCACTGACTCTCATTTAGTTATTTTTAACATAAGCAAGGAAGGACACTTTGTAACTTTTATAGATTAAACTAGCTGAAGTACCCGTGCTTCACTACGCGTCATAAATAAATTAAAATGTGAAGGTGACAGTTAAAACAGGGGATAGGCGAGGTGCTGCGCAGAGGGAAATTAAGGATGGAACATTTTGTCCAACTACACCGCTCGGCGATGACCGTGTTTTGTAGCACAAATTTAGGTTTTACTCGCTAACGGTTGGAGTTACCTTTCGGATAGAAAATGTAATTTTAAACCTCTTATATACCATCAAAAGTTTGCTATTTCTTTGCGTTCTCCTTTTATTTGAAATGGAAATATGAAAGTTTTAAACCAAAGGGTGTAGTGACGTCACTAAAATGGTCGCCATCTTTAAATAGTGCAAAGTATTGAAATCAAAAGTAACCTATATGTTAACCATGTAAATCAGCTACTTCCATGTAAAATTCATGTAAATCGGACCAGTGGTACTTGCGTGATTGAGTAATACACAGACGCACACCATCTCATTTTTAGCCTCGCTTCGCTCGCGTCATAGTCGTGTCATATTGTTATTCAATGAAATGCCGGTTTAACCCCGTTAACGCCCCTTTAGAACCTGAATATCCAAAAATCCCTCCTTAGCAGACGTTTTCGACACACAACAAACATATCCCCAAAATATCATTCTTCTAACTTTAATAGTTTGGGTTGGTCGATGAGAGTGAACATCCAAAAATCCTTCCTTAGTGGACATTTTTCTTCCAGAATGTCACCCCTCCCCATAGGCCCCTTAAATTGGATTTATGATAAACGGGCGAACACCAATTTATTTTATTTATGTATTTATTTATTTATTTATTTTTAAGCTGATTGATTTCCTCCGAGTTTCAAACTCCTCGCCTATGTCGTTTAAGAGATACACGCTCCGTTAAGAATCTTTCAACCCCCACTTTTCATCCCTTTCACCTCATAATATACACTACATCGAAAAACCATTAGACATGTGTCAGCTTATTTTTAATGATTAGTATATATGCCAAGTATCACATCCCCAAATGAAACCACTCGTGAGATATTGTTATTCAATGAAATGCACGTTTACCCCCTTAACACCTATTTAGAACCCGAATATTCAAAACTCTTTCCTTAGTGGACGTTTTCGACATACAACGAACACATCCCCAAAATGCCATGTTTCCAACTTCAATATTTTTGTCTGGGCGATGATGAGTGAGTGAATGAGTCAGGACATTTTCTTTCATTTTCTTCCTTCAGAATTTCACCCCTCCCGATCAACCCCTTCAATTTGATTGATCAAAAAAACTGTTGAACAGCTATTTACTTACTTTAAAGCAGTTTTTCCCCCTGAGTTTGATGAGCGAGTCAGTCAGTCAATCAGTTAGGACATTTTCTTTCCTGTTCCCCCCCCCCCTCCAGAATTTCACCCCTCCCCATGGGCCCCTTAAATTGGATTTATGAAAAAAAAACGGTCAAACACATATTTACTTATTTTTATGCTGAATTTTTCCACTGAGTTTAAAACTTCTCGCCTATGTCGTTTAAGAGATACACGCTCCATTAGGAATCTTTCAATCCCTACTTTTCACCCCTTTCACCTCATAATATACACCACATCGAAAAACCCTAAGACACGTGTCTTCTTACTTTCTAATGAGTATATATGCCGTGTATCACATCCCCCAATGAAACCAATCGGGAGATATTGTTATTCAATGAAATGCAGTTTTAACCCCCTTAAGACCCCTTTAGAACCTGAATATCCGAAAATCCTCCCTTAGTTGACGTTTTCGACATACAACGAACACATCCCCAAAATGCCATGTTTCTAACTTCAATAATTTTGGCTGGGCGATGATGAGTGAGTGAGTGAGTGAGTGAGTCAGGACATTTTCTTTCAATTTTCTTTTTTCAGAATTTCAGCCCTCCCCATGAACCCCTTAAATTTGATTTATGAAAAAAAAACTGTCGAACAGCTATTTACTTACTTAAAGCAGTTTTCCCCCCTGAGTTTGATGAGTGAGTCAGTCAGTCAATCAGTTAGGACACTTTCTTTCCTGTTTCTTCCCCCCCCCCCAGAATTTCACCCCTACCCATGGGGCCCTTAAAATGGATTTATGAAAAAACGGTCAAACACATATTTACTTATTTTTTATGCTGATTTTTTCCCGCTGAGTTTCAAACTCCTCGCCTATGTCGTTTAAGAGATACACGCTCCGTTAGGAATCTTTCAATCCACACTTTTCACCCCTTTCACCTCATAATATACACCACATCGAAAAACCCTCAGACTCGTGTCTTCTTATTTTTAATGATGAGTTTATGTGCCGAGTATCACATCTCCCAATGAAACCAATCGGGAGATATTGCTATTCAATGAAATGCAGGTCTACCCCCTTAACACCCCTTTAGATCCTGAATATACAAAAATCCTCTCTTAGTGGGCATTTGCGGCCCTTGGGGAAGCAGCATACCAAATTTCATTCCAATCCGTTCGGTGCTTTCTGAGATTTCGTGATGAATGAATGAGTGAGTGAGTGAGTGGTATTTGACAAATATATAGTAGAAGATAGTGTCAAGTCTTTGTTATGCTAAACTCGGTTGACAGTGCTGTGTGAGTAGGTGAGTAACTAACGGGATTTCAAGTAAAGATGCTCATTTTCTATACCGGTAGTGCAGAGCGCAACTGGCATCCAGACGGCCGTGTCTCGATTTGAGCTATGCTAGAAATGGGACTATCGACTACTTTTAACTATCGACTGACTAGTCATTCGTTGGAAGAAACTATCGACTAGATATTCGACTACTTTCACTCGAATGGTTACCTGAATACGCATAGCTCTTAAAAGCGTGTCGTTTCATGTATTCGACTGAGAGTAGTCGCTTCTAGGCGGCGTACAAAGCACTGTAAACCGTTACCCGCGGAGTTCTGTTGTACCAACAGATGAAAAACAAACTTCTCCCTAACCTACCTACTTTTGCAGACGTTAGTTCGGACTACGCGACACTCGGCAACATGCAATTGGTCCAAGTAATTTATTTTTACTGTGCTTCGAATGGAGGCTGCGGCGTTGTGTATAGTGCAGCCATTATATCCAATGTTGCAATGAGTAAATGTTCCCCGATATTGGTATAGGACACATTACCTGTATGTACTCTGAATAAGTGAAGCAATAGAGCAATACTTAATTAAATTACTAGAACTGACAGGGAGTTCGTAAGTACCGGTAACAATTCCATAGTACAAAATTGTGACGTACCTTTTATTTCTTAGTTGTTTTGCAGAAAATACTAAGAATGTAGAGTTTAAATACAACTTGAACAAGAACACGACAGCCTAGAATAAATACACACGAGACACGACAATAGAGCACTTTAGAACAGTAACGAGAGCGAACTTTCAGTGGAGATGTTGGCAACCATGTGAATACAAACAATTTATGACCAGAACGTAAAACTATGCCAGCGCTCAGAACATGTTAAAACAGTTGGGATCAGTTCAGTCGTTTGCAAACGACTTGTTTATGTTACGGTGAGTAGTCGTTGAATTCATTCGACTGTTTTCTGAAAGCAGTCAAACAAGTCGATGGTTTTAACTTTTGTCAGTCGACAGCTGATACCCATCTCTACAAACCAATTGACCAGAATCAATTTGAGCGTACACGCCCTCCGACTTGCTAAAATGCTATTAATATTGGATCCCAATATAAAATATTTTCAGATTTAATTTTCCTGGAAAATCTATTCTATGTTTGCATCGATCATTATTATCACCCTATGGGGAGAATTTCGTAATAATTTTCTTGTAATTCATTTATCACGCGCTAGAATAAATGAATGAAATTCAATCATAAAATAAATAGAACTCTAAGCCGTAATTGGTAAGCCCATGTTCAAGTTGTGTAATAATTCAAGAATGCACCCAATTCTCATTAAAAGTGTATAGACTGTGTTAAGGAGTTCAAACATAACCTAAATATTGAATGCTTAACATTTCCAATGAAATGACATACATATATATTTGGACAACTGGACGTAGGCTATTTCATTGAAAGAATCTACGAACAAGAAAATGTATAAAACTATAGGCACCTACAGCCGTCAAGCTGTCCCCACAGTACCCGCTGGAGATTTACATCACCACTCTATCTGTACGGTACCTCAAGGTAAGCCTAAGTGCGCCAACTGTGAGGGAACACACAAACTCTTCCATCCCTTCCCTCATGTCTTTGCCACTAACCCCCCCCCCCCCCCCCCCTCCCACACAGCACGCCACTGGTCTGACACAGTTGTTAGGCCTGCTACAACAACTCTCAGCCATAACCCTGTAAACTACAGCTAAACCAAACCCAGAACCCCCTAATACACTTCATTTGCAGAGCAATAAAATCCATAAAACAACTCCGCAGCAAGCTTCACAAAACCTAAATTATAAACGAAAAGACTACTCCACAAACACCAAAATCAGTAAACCTCCCTCATTTCAGCCACACTACACCTTAAACAGACATAGAAAGCATAGTAATGACCCCTTCATGGAGTAGGCTATTGTCTAAACACGATCATGTCTCCTTCAACTTTACCGGACACTTCATTAAATTCTATTACAAATTCATAAACTCATTCCACAAATCTTAAAATCAGTATACATCCCTCATTTCAGTTACTCTATTCATTAAACAAACATAGAAGGCGTAGTCATGACCCCTTCATGGAGTAGGCTATTGTCTAAATCTGACCACGCATTCTACAACCTTACTATAATTCGAAATTACGGCCAAATGATCCATCTGACTGGGAGGCTTGCCTGGGATGTTGGGCCACAAAACCGGTATCTGGAGTTCAAACATAACCTAAATATTGAATGCTTAACATTTCCAATAACTTGGACAACTGGATTTAGGCTATTTCATTGAAAGAATCAACTTACTGTATAAAACTATAGGCACCTACAGGTATACTTAACTTATTAATTAAAGCTCTACAATAAACATACATCACAATGAATTGTAGCATGAAGTTATCCTGAAGAAGTCGTTTGATTAGAGCGACTACTTAAATTCGAATGATTCCATTCGCTTGGAATTAGTCGTTTGCCAACGACTTGTTTCATTCGAATGATTTCCAACGATTGCTTTGGGATCAGTCGTTTACAACGACTACTTCAATTCGAATGATTCCATTCGCTTGGAACTAGTCGTTTGCCAACGACTTGTTTCATTCCAATGATTTCCAACGATTGTTTTGGGATCAGTCGTTTGCAAACGACTTGTTTATGAAACGGTGAGTAGTCGTTGAATTCATTCGACTGTTTTTTTAAAAGCAGTCGAATAAGTCGTTTGTTTTAACTATCGACTAATTCGACTGTTTTTAGTCGACTGCTGCCTATCTCTAAGCTATGTTGCCATGGAAACTATCTGCCTTGCCATTCCTTCATGAGTATATTTTATGATTTGATTAGCCTGTGCTTGAGTGCAAAAGGGCCGAAATCAGAAGAATGAGAAAGACTATCGAAAATTCATGTAGCCAGCGGTTCCTTCTGGGTCCTAAACTATGTGTATGCAAAATTTGGTTGAGATTGGTGGAACGGTGTAGATTTGTATACGGAACCAACCCACCCACCCACCCACCCACATACATATATACATACATACAGACTTTCACTTTTATATATAAGATTAAGCGATGACCTCTCATTTAAACTTTTATTATCTCGTGACTACTAATCAATTAATCAATTCTTCGGTTAGTAGATTAGTCTATTACTCGTTTAGCCGATTTATCGATTAAATGGTCAGTTGATTAATCGTTTAATCGCTTTCGATTAAATTCAAGTTATTCGATTTATAGAATATTAATCGATTAACGAACATCACTCATTTTTTTAGCGTATGGCTTTAGTGCCAGGAGTGTCCGAGGACATGTTCGGCTCGCCTGAGGCTGTAGCTGCTTCTATGCGGACACCCATGGGGTGAGCTACAAGTACCGTCGCATGTGGAGTGTTGTCTGGAGAGGAACGTGTGTTTTGTAAGGACGAGGAATAGGAAGGTAGCGGCTGTGGCCTATAGCTAGGGACCAACCCCGTCATTTGCCTGGAAGGAAGATGGGAAACCAATCTTCAAGGTTGCTGGCGGGGGGAATCGAACCTCTTCGCCTCCCGGATGTAAGCGACTGCCTGCAGCCACGCCGTAATGACCACGGCTAACTCACCCAGTATCACTAATTACCAGCTCTAGTCTTAACACACTGTTGTCCTAGTAGATGGCACGTGGACTTCATCACCATGTCCACCTCATCATACATGATAATGAGAACAGCATTTGACTGAACTCCCGCAGGACTTATGTTAAGATATTAATATTTTAAACAAACAACGTAATGAGGAAAATGTTAAAGCAAACAAGGTAATGGGAAATTTAATTTCAAAATTACTATCCATAATAAAATAGATATCACAGTAGGCATATGATAATAGTAACCTGCGCAAACAAGCAGGTCATACATATTAAATGAAGGTGGTGATGCACTCTAAGAACGGAGAGCGGGAGAGAACCATTGTATTCAAAACCTTGTGTGTGTTTGCGTTCCCTAAATTGACTCATCTCCTATAGCTGGTTGGTTAGGTGATATTTTATGTGCGCTACAGTTGGTATTCAAATCAGTGCTACACCCCCACAGTTAAGATCCCCCCAGGTCCAACAAAAGGAATACCTCGTTATCCTCATTTCTCATCTCAGAGTTTATATTACATCGGGCAGGTGTTGGGGCATCTCTGTCTTGCTTGTAACGTCTCACAGAATAAAGAATTATCTGATGCTTCTAACTATCAAGATATGTTACCCCTGTATTCTATTCTAGTATATACATAGAGGGATGTGTTCTGCTGTCTCGTTGTATGTATACCAGTGCGTCTTTCCTACGGCGATGCTTTCTCATCTACTCATTCTGTATTAATAATGGACTGGATTATATTAGTTGTGGCAGGTCCTTTAGGGTTCAAACACATTTTTCTGCTCTCTCTTATTAAATCAAGCTTAAAACGGATTGGAGTGTTTTATAAATTCAATGTTCTTGTAATATATTAAGAACTATTCTCAGCACGTTCCAAGGCGCTTCATTTAATTCACTGATTATTGAGAACGACTTTTCTGTATTCTCCTTCTTTCAAAAGATTTGATTTAAAATGTGATGGAAGTAAATTACATTTCAGGTAGCAAAGTGAGCGGATGGATTTTATTTAAGTCTGTCTGATTCAGTTCTGAGAGTTAAGTAAAACTATGCTAGTCTTTGCATGTAATCGTTTTAGAGAGAAACACGTTCTTATCACATTGGTTCTGGATTATACAGCAGTTAAAATTTACAATCCAATAGGTAACATGATTTAAGGAGTAGTGATAGAACGAATATTAGAATGAATGATTTACAGAAGAACTAACTCTTAATTCAATCGTTTATTATTTTAAATCATGGTGCGTTCCCTTGACATTTCAACACTTGAAAATAAAGCTTCTCTACTTCGAAATCTTGAATAATTGAACTTTCAGCGCGGTTCAATACATACTCATAAATAAACATGAAACACATCTAATTCAAAATCGTGAGAAACCCGCATATTTAGCGTGATTCTAGACATACTCATAAATGAACATGAAACACTTCTAGCTTAAATCGAAGTCTTGAATAATTTTAATGTTTAGCGTGGTTTTTTATATTCTCGTAAATGAACATGAAATATTTTTAATTCGAATTTGTGAATGACACGCACATTTACCGCGGTTTTGGATATTCTCATATTGGAACATGAAACAAGTCTAATTTGAAATCGTTAATGACTCAATCTTTTAGCATGGTTCTTGACATTCATATAAACAAACATAACATCTGTCTAATTCGAAATATCGAACAATTCAAACTTTTAGCACGGTTATTAACATTTTTATAACTGAACTTGAAACTTGTCTAATTCGAAATCTTGATTAAGTCGAACATTTAGCACGGTTCATGACAATTTTATAACTGAACTTGAAACTTGCCTAATTCGAAATCTTGAATTATTCTAATATTTGCACGGTTCATGACATTTTATAACTGAACATGCAACTTGTCTACAGTAATTAGAAAACGTGAAAAACGCGAACTGTTAGAGTGGTTCTTGACATTCTTGTAAACGAACATGCAACTTGTCTAATTCGAAATCTTGAATAGTTCGATATTTTAGTGTAGTTATTGATATTCTTATATATCTACGTTAAACTTTAATGATAATAATAATAATAGCGAGTTGCATCCAGAGAGACCTAGTGTAAGTCTTTAGATTTGACAACCGTGGGCAACTACGCGTCGTAATGAGGATGAAATGAATGATGAATAGCCTACATCACAAACACCCTTAACGCGAGACACGGGAATCAACAGCAGGAAGTTAGGAATCACACTACATGGCCAGGAATCGAGTCCGGGGTTCTTTGAACCCAATGCAAACATACTTTCCGATTTATCACGAAGTTGGCACAGTCCATAATGAAAATGAATGAATTAATGAACGAATGAATGAATGAATTTCAAAATAATGATTCAGTAGAATATACTGATACTGGAATGCACTGAACTCCTAAGGTGCACCAAAGACGTGGAACAAACTCAATATTGTTATTTGTCAATCAGATCGTGAGGGATGGAATGCCACGAGCGTTGCATGTCATCCTCGTGCACTTACCTTGCGACTGAATCACAAGCCTTATGAAGGTAAATGTTGATCTGTGAACAGTTCTTCAGAAAGGACATGATCGTGCAAGCTCTGCTACCGTTCGATACAGATATTACCATTTCATTGAAGTCAAATCGGGACCTACGAATTAAATACGAATGTAAAGTTTTAGAGAGGAGAATGTAAATTTTCTTACTGAGAAGAAAACAAAATTAATACTTTTGGTTCAAATAGTTTATTCTGTACACCTGGAGAATGCCTATAAAAATATCCATCACCACTACATTTTTTTTTGTAAATAACAGTATATTGCAGGATGCAAAACAAAATAGAAATTAATTCCGGATATTACTGTTGTAGTTTCACTTTCGATATTGTAACATCATGGGTATGTGTGGTAATAATAGTATCGATTTAACTCCCTTTTAACTGCTGTGGAGTGCCAGAAATTTTACCTCGAACATGTTCTTCAACGTGCTGTTAAATCTACTGACCCATTTGTCACATTTAAACACCCATAAATGCCATCGGGTTAGTCCGAACCAAAAGTAGGCATCGTATTAATCTTGTTTTTTTTTCTCTCAGTAAGAAAGTTTACATTCGCCTCTCTAAAACCTCGCGGTACTTCTCATAAAATGAGCAAATTTTAGAACCTCTGCTTGGAAACTAAAACATCCATTAGTGTTATCTCCTCTCAATAGAGATAACAGAAGATGGAATATTCACTTTCACGCCTAAGTATTTAACTTCAGCAATTCTTCCAGTAGTACAAATTGTCTGATCAGCAGACACCTGGTACAGAGGGATAAATAGATAATCAAAGAACTAACACGATGCACTTCAAATATGGGAAGTAGTGCAAAGTTGCTATCCTAGCAGGGTGTAAAACGGGTGTACCCAGTGTCTAAAGGGGACCTCAATTTAGCACACCTGGGCGAAACACTGCAACATACGTGTCAAAATCATAGAATCTGTTAACATAATGCTTTTCAGTCGGTCAACCAATTAGATTGGGCAGGGAATAATAAATGTTTTACTTCCCTTCTCTGAAATAAATATTACATTAATTAGTTATTCACTTAATTAACACAAATTGTAAAACGAAGGGGTAGAAAAAAGGGGTATTTTGTACAAAAGTGGAGGGGAGGGAGAGGAGGACAAAATGAGGGGTAATTTTGTACAAAAGTGGATGGGGGGTGGTAGTACAAAAGAGGGGTAATTGTCTCAAATAAGGTAGTACAAAAAGATGAGCATTTTTGTAAAAGGGAAAGGCGGATATTGTTTTACAAAAAGATGGTGATTTTGCACAAAAATAGAAGTAATTTGTACAAAAAATGGGGAGTACAAAATGAGGGGTAATTTTGTACATAGTGGAGGGGGCATAATACAAAATAGGAGTAATATTGTACAAAAAGGATGGGGGTAGTACAAAAAGAGGCGCAAATTTGTACAAAAGAGAGGTATTTTGTGCAGAAAATGGGCTAATTAAATTATAAATAATTCCTAAAATACTTCTCTCAGGTTAAGGTGATAAAACGTTGTTATTTCCCGCCCAATCTAATTGGGCACAATCATGTTGACCGACTGAAAAGCATTAAGCATATGTTAAGGGATTAACACTGAATAATGGCTTTTAATTCTTCAAAAAACAGAAATATTGCTGGAGTTTAATAGACCTGTCTGTAAGCTACTAATCCATCAATTTTCTAGTTTGCTCTGTGAATTACACACCTTCCTTACTACATCTACCTACTATGGCAGTATGGAAAAGCAGCTCATATATTTAATACCTGGCATTGAGTATAGTATGTCTGTACAGAAACTTTATGACTCGGGTCAAACCAAGCCCAAGGTTTGCTATATAACTTTCATACATAATCCTATTATTATAAGATCCCACGCAGTTTGGAATAGCATTTGGCTATACTGTACTTGCTAACGATGTAATAATTGATAGCTTCTATCAGCATGTCCTAAAATTGATGCAAAAGTATTTAAAATTGACGAAAAAAATTCGTAGCAGCAACTTACTCCCTTATTATAATCTCTAGTAATCACGTCCGGTCATAAATCACGAGATCAAATTACCTTCCAATTGACTTGCAAAGTAATGAAGTTACTATTTTACTTGTCATGCTCCGACTGGATCGCAATTAAACTGCACAGCTTTCAGATTCTTCTGGGAAATAAGAAGATCCTATTCTTTCGGTCCATTCTTTGTTTTTCTTCTCGTTTCGAAATGGTCCGACTCTAATTCAATCAAAGTACAGCCTTGAATCGTTTTAGGATACTAAATATTCCTTGTCGTGACACTAGATCTTCACTTTTGGTTCCTTTTTATCACGATCTAGAATCGCGAGGTTCACGACAAGATTACATTAACGTTTCCAATATATACCGTACTTTTTCAATGAGTGGAAATAATTTCATGCTCCAAAACCTACTGCTATTGCATATTTCGCAGCAACTGTGTTGTTGTTGTTGATTCATTTAGTTTTTTTTTTTGACACCGTGGTCATGAAGTTCCGTGTACTTGGATGTGTGTGGAATTTGTCTGATAACCTGTGTGTTTGTGATGGATGTACCAGTGCGTGTAATTGTAATTGGGGTAGGATTTGGGTAGGAAGCGGCCGTGGCTTTATGTTAGGCACCGCCGAGGTATTTGCCTGGAGTAGAAGTAGGAAACCACTTCCAGGATGGCTGAGGTGGGAATCGAACCCGCCTCTTCTCAGTTTTGCCTCATGAGGCTGAGTGTAGCCCTCAGACCAGAACTAAATTTCTTGACAGGGCCAGTACTCGAAGGCATGAATGCTAGCCACTACGCATCGAGGCGGACTGGTTTAAGAGCTGTCACTCATTAATTAAACTTTAGACCATCTCAAGGCGCAGCAGTCAGGCTGTTGGCCTCTCACCACGGCGGACCGGGTACGATTCCCGGTCAATGCATGTAAACTCTTCAAAATGAAATGCCATGGCGAGTGATTCGGATTCTACGTAAAAGGGAAGTCCCGTGGCTCATGATAACGAGATTAATGGTCACTTAAAACTACAAACTTCCTTTCACTACTACAGTCATCACATAAATACAGGTTATCAGAAAATGTCAACTCACCCTTAACTACACAGGGCTGATGACCACGATGTCCTAAGCACCTCAAATGAATTAACAGCAACACAATTTAATTCAACTTTGTTTATTTCAATTTTCATTCATTCTTTCCTCTGGAGAGTTGGACATCAAGAACATATTCAAACCAAAAAACGTATCCGCCACATGTACACAGAACTCAACTCATCCCAATCCTCATAGAAATGGGATAATATGGTGTAGAAATAAAATATTGAGTTTTAATTGGCCAACACCTAATAAACCTACACCATTTCCCTCGTAGTTTTAATAACATGGCCAGTTTTCTCTAACAAAACTCTGATTCTAAAAGTGCATTGTCCTCAATACAGAATCCTACATCAACCCATCTCGTAAGAGTTACAAATACTGCATTATGAAAATAAAAATGCAAGAAAAAATGTTATACTGATGGCATGCTGATGGTGATACCCTCGCACAGAGGTATCCGAGGTAACGAATCAGCGGACAAAGCAGCAAAGAGGCTACTCATCTTCCAATTAGCGACATGAAGATTGCCACTCTACATACTGATGTTACTGTTCAAGTCAAAATCAAGTTACATGAGCGATGGAAGAAAAACTGGCTTGAAACTTCTACCAGTAACCCCAAGAAAATTAAAATGATATCCTCAAATAATATCAATTCCATACCTTCTCAGACGCCACCAAGTATTAATCTCCCGGCTGAGGATAGAACACACTAAGATCACCCATAACTATATTCTGGAAAGGAAACAGCCTCATGTAACAGTCATCTCACTGTCAACCATATCATTTCACAATGTCAACTGTATCACCAATGACGCCAACATCATAACATCTCCAAGGATATGGAAGTGGCACTGATTGTGAGTTTTCCACTATTGGGCCTTCAAGTGATCAAGTTCCTCAAGGACACCGATCTTCACTCTAAAGTCTGGTACAGGCGGGACGTTTGTTTAAAACGAGTGAGAAATCTTAATGAAAGCCTGGAGGCGAGTTACTACAGTAACTGTGTTGTTTTCAGCCGCCCCATGCGGTCAGATCCATCTGATGCTACTGCTGAACTACAGTCATTGGCAAATACATAATGCCGTTCTGCTCGTAACAATCTAACGTGTACTTCCGCGTCACACAATACTTCGACGTGGACTGTACTGTCTGCACGGTGGTGCCGGCACGTGCTCAAGTTTGGAATTCCATTACATCAGACTGGTGGTGACAAATGTGAAGTGAGAGGGGTAGAGAGTGACTGTGTACAGGCTCACCCGCAAGTTTCTAGGTCAAGGGCAATCGCTTAAAACATACGCCCGACTTGTATCTACCTACATTGTGCTATGTCCAGACATTTATAATAATGTAATTTATGTTATCACCTGAATTGTATGCTACAGTATTTATGATAGTCGCGATAAGACTAATGAGTTAAAGCGACTTTAAAAATCTTAAATAAAAAATAAACATTTTGCGAACATTCATATTATTTCGTAGGCTTAAAAAAAAGGAAGAGCAGAATAATACTTCACTCTTGACCATCCATAGGATGTTGTTGTTTGAGTCTTCAGTCTTTTGACTGGTTGTACGGTAATCTTCACATCTGTCAGCTTCCACTTTCTTTGGTATAGGGATAATAACATTCTTCTTGAAATCAGGGGGTACCTCACCTGTCTCATAAATCCTACACACCAAGTGAAATAACCTGATCAGACCTTCATCTCCTATGCAGCCTAGCAACTCAATCGGTATATCATCTAACTTATGCCTGGTGCTTTTTTCCTGCTTAAGTCCTCCAATGCTCTGTCAAATTCTGATCTCAATATTAAATCTCCTTTTGCATCCTCATCAATTTCCTCCTCCCTTTCCATTACATGATTCTCAATCTCCTTTCCCTGGTACAAACACTCTATGTAAGCTTTCCTTCTCTCAACCTTTTCTTCCCTATCTGTTAGAGGCTTTCCATTTGTGTCCTTAATATTACAGCACTTAGTCTTCTTTCCCCAAAAGCATTCTTAATCCTTCGATAAGCTGTGTCTACTTTTCCTAATTTCAGACAATTTTCTATAACTGCACATTTCTCTTTCAACCATTCTTCTTTCGCTTCCTTACACTTCTTGTTAACCTCATTTCGCAAACGTCTGTATTCTGCTTTCCCCTTTTCATCTCTTACATTCTTGTGTTTCCGCCTTTCATCCATCAATTCTAGTATATCCTGAGTGATCCACGGTTTTTTACCGATTCTTTCTTTCCTACCAATGTTTTCTTCTGCGGATTATGTTATTTCATTCTTAAAAAGTGTCCATTCGTCTGCAATTGAAGTTGGTTTAGGGTTTTTCATTAGTCCTTCCTTTATACTCTTCTTGAATCTTTCGTTTACATCCTTTTCTTTCAGTCTGTCTATTGCCCACCTTTTTGGCTTTTGACTTTTCTTCAGTTTCTTCAACTTTAATCTGCATTTCATAACAACCAGATTGTGGTCAGAGTTTATCCATAGGATACAACCTGGAAAAGCAAATACAACTTGTTATTTAATAGAAGTGGGAGGAATGTTGTGGTATCGGAGGCGTCTGCTAACATTTCAAGTACCGTGCATATTTACTCTGCTATAACATCCATTGTATTAACTAACGAGGGGTAAAATCATGACGAGTGAACTGTTTTATTGTGTAAAATAAATGCATTCAGTTTCTGTAGCTCGCTTTTCACACAGTGGTGAGTTTCATAAACATTATCAGACTAAATGTACTGATTTCTGTGTTTTTATTTATTTACATATGTTACGCCCTCATTGGAGCACTTAACCAAAACAAGTATATACATATCTCAAAAACAATATTAAAGATTCAGCTTCTTATTTTTCTTCTTTTCCCAAAACATTTTCATTCTAGTCGACCTTGCCGCTCTCTCTGCATCGCTTATGGTGTAAGTTTTGCGGGTAAAGGTTTTTAAGGGAAGTCGGATGTTGTTGTTTTTCAAGATATTCTTCTCATCTTTGTTAGCAATTTGGGACATTGTCAAGCCGAGTTCATCCAGATCATTTTGAATTTCCATAAACCAAGAGTTCTTTGTTTTACTTTTGAAAAAATAATTAAATAAGACTTTTAATTGTCTGGTATCCGGCAGGCGTGAGATATGACAAAAAAAAGCAATTCGCCTTTTTCGCATAGTATCGACTATAGACTCAGTTTCTTTATAAACCACTTCATTTGGTAATAGACGCCATTGACCATCCACCTGATGTTTTTTATTAATTATAGTTCTGAGAATGCTTCTATCAATCTTCTGTAATGTGTCAGTAACTGATCGAGTGTTTAACTTGAAAAGTGTTTCACAAGCATATATTGCTTCCGGTTTAATAACTGATTCGTAATGTCGTAATTTGGCATTTATGGAGAGTGATTTTTTTTTTTTTGTAACTAGACCGAGTAATATATTGCGCTTGTCTTAACTTTGTTGTTCTATTTTCGATTGACGCTTTCTCATTCAAATTCCATGTTATAATCTCCCCTAAATATTTAAATTTATGTACAACTATAATTTCTTTATTGTTGATCAATGTAATAGCTTGTGTTTCCACATCAAAGGATGCCATTATTTCAGTCTTTTCAAATGAAATTTGAAGTCCAACTTTTGCTGCAATAGACCCAAGTTCTTCAATTTGGTGTTTAGCTTCATCTATACTGGTTGCAAGCAGTGCAAGGTCATCCGCAAAGGCCAAGCAATTCAGTTTTATATTAGTTTTATATTATATTTCTGTATTATTATATTTTCTAACACCACACACATCAAATACAGCTGTCTGGCGTTTGTGATATGTTTCATAGAATAGTAATAATTGTATTAATGCAGCGAATGACCATGTATTTTCTTTCCAGGATGGGTCAGGGAATGGATTTTGGAAAGAAATCGGCCGTGGACCTATTGCAAGGAACCGTCCCGGTATTTGAACTTGAATTTGAATTCAATGTTTTCTCTCATACGGGCTACTGAGGCTACAAAGCCTCTTTATACAGCTCTCTTCATTCAGAGGGCGGTTAAATACAATAACATAAATGAAGAAAGAAATATAAATAACCTAAACATTCAGTCGACAATAGAAGTACTTAATATAGATAGTTGTTATAATATGTACCTCTCACTTTGGTGCTTGTACTCCTTATATCCTCTCTACTTGTGATTTATATTTGTTTTCTTTGTATTCTCTTTGTATAAGAAACAATGTGAAACATGGCATTTATCACATACGCAGCTGGAAAAGTACCTTAGTTGAGATAAGGCTTGTTGTGAATTCCTCTAGTCTATTTCGTATCCCGTGAACATGGTTAGGTATAGAACAAAATATCGAATTTTCCTAGTGGAAACTTATCTTCTCAAGAAGAAGTCTTACACTAATAATGTGTGCGTAAGTTTCAGCACTGTACTATTTACACTTGTGGTGGAACCTCAAACAAAATGTATTCAGAAGCAATATGGGTTGTCTGGAGGCTCTCGAAAACGAAATAACTGCACTGATACGAAATATCAGTGTGGGTGAATTACAGTGAGTCCTACGTCGGTGCAACGTATGTCTAGAAGATGCAGGACTGCATTTTCAGCAACTACTCTGAATTTTATGTGAGTAATTATGATTATTAAATACAGTCTGTCAGGAGTTCAGCCTGGAGGCTGGTTGGATCCTCAAAAAGCACCACAATAGGTTATGTGGTAGAAACTCACAAAAGCAAGACAGCACTATAATGAGGCATACTAGGCTAGGTGAGGAATGAGGTAGTTTGTCATTGCTTTCCCCACTGAGTCAGTACAGCTGTACTAACCCTATGAGCAAAACCTTTCACAACAGCCATAGACACTGGCTGTGCCCTGAGGCCACTACTCAGCACCACCCATACCTCAGTAGCTTCCATATAATCACAGCCATGAATGAGACTGAGACATCGGTGAAAAGCCACATTTTACTCTAGCCTGTGCCAACAGACAGATGCAATTACAGTAAAAGGTGTAAATGTAAATGTGTTAAACGAGTTGGGTGCTACGCTGCTGCTAGCACCAATGCCTCGCACGACACGCTACTTCACACACACAGACAGTGGCCCGCCGTCACACGGCGCCTGCGAGGCTCCGTTCAATAGGGAAGTCCCTCACTGTACTACGACAGCTATGTTCCCTTCAGTCCATAATTAGCCCATGAGGGCTATCCGTATTGGAATACTGTAACTGTTTCCCGAAGGATCCAGGATGTCCAGTATATTTTTTCTCCAAATGAGCTCAATAACACTCTCAATAACACTGATGCCCTGAGTGAGGGCGCTGTTCGCGCGATCGAGCGAAGGAAGGAGAAGGGAGAGCACGTGGTGAACGGAGGGAGAGAGTGAGAGCGCGATGAGAAAGCGCCGATGCCAAATCAACAATTAACACACACCTAAGATAGATGTTGGAATGGTGCGATTTACTGTGTTACATTTGAAGGTTCCACGGGAAGAAGGGGTAATGTCACTCAAAATGCAATATCGAGATATCAGCGCGATCTGGTAGGTCTCTTTGCGACGTACTGAAGGCACAATTGTGTCTGGCTAAGAACAATGAGGGTCGTGAGGAAATGATGTTTCAAGTTGACGCGTACATACTGTATTAAGTACTGAGCCCCTGGAAGCTCATGGCTCGGTGATATAAGTTGGAACTTATGAGGAACAAGTCATATCTGTGCAACAGAACGCGCCCTGTTACAGCGCGGGACATACAGGAAAATATGGGAGTTGTCTTGACTCTGGACACTCACCTGGATATTTTATTCTGAGCACAAGTATTACCTATTTTGCATTTTAAAGTCTCAGATCATACCATTATATAATACTGCTTCGAGGAAACATTTCGATGTTTACCGCATTTTTGTTATAAGGTAAAAGGTATTTGCACCGTAGATTGGCGGGAGGAAATGGACCGTCAACGACTCAACTTTTGACTCCGCACGAGGCAGAGAGACCGACACTCATGGCTCTTACTGTTTGACAGCCGTCGTGTACAGACGTGCTGGGATAGACCGTCCTATGTGACGAGGAAATATTCAAAGTCCACCGTGTAGGTGATGAACAATTTGTGTATCCGACTACGTCGATGTATAAGTATTACTTTTGCGCGAATGTGTGCTGTGCTACGTTGTGAAAAGTATTTATTAAATTGTGAGTGGAAAAGTGCAATTCACGTCCAAGCGACGACCACCACATGCTGCGTCCACGAAGTGGAGATAAAATCCACAATCATCTGTGAGAGATTAAGTGTGAAATTAATTTAATGGTGATAATTGTTACCAGTGATATTCTGTGGAAATGCACATGTCAAGTGCGATATTTTTGTAACAATTGTGTCGGATATTTTTGTGTAACACCACATTTTCATTGTGAACGCCATGCTGCATGTTACACGAGTGTGATAAAATACAGTCAATCAGACATGATCACTAAACCATCCATCAAAGTAAAAGTGCTTGATTTTACTTCATGTAACGCCGCACTTTATGTGTGAATTTTTCGCCAGATCAGTCCCATACTTGTGGATGTGGAAAACATATTCGAATCAGTGATTGCTGACAACGCATGTCTATTAAATGCAGTGAAGCAGACAGTGAAAGGCCATTTGTTGAAAGTCTGCACTTTAAAGCCAGTGATTTGCTATACTGACAAGGAGGAGGACGAATCTACAACCATGGCAGAAGGATCAACTAACACCAACCTGGATGTGGAGATCCAAGGTACACTCAACCCTAGCGTTGACCATGAGGAGGAGATCATTACTCGAAAGACGAGAAGCCGATGGAGAGGAATGGAGTGGTATAAGCTCGATGTCCGAGCAGGTTCATGGAAGATTGCAAACCATCCTGAATCTCTGTTACACCATACTGTTGGAACCTTCGATTATGGTGGCTTCTGAGTGAGTCAAATCTCTTCTTTTGTACGGGTTGATCTGTGGTGGTAGATTATAGATTGTAGAATGTAGACATTAACCGAACTTGTGACACCAGTCAGGCAGGGATTTCTTGTAGTTAGATTAATTATGCATTATTTCAGTGGATGAGTTAGTTACCCGAGTGTTTGGTGCAAGTAAAGGTGTTCGCAGGATTTTTGTCCTAATTTTGGTTAGGGTGACCTCAAATCACTTTGATTTGATTTGGTCAGTCCTTCAGATGGACTAGATTAGGAATTTGGAATAATGGACAACCATTATTCGCTTATTTTTCCTGACCCCCTTTTTGCGAACCTCTCTTTTACGCCACTGTTAGTTTTTTGAGTTATTTATGCCTCGTATCATTTTCATGATCGACAGAAGTCATGACCTTCTTGAATGGCTTTATTTAAGCTTTAATGTGAGCTTTGATGCCACAACAGTTCTGAGGAGAACTATATTTGGGAGCATTATTGTAGATGCCAACCCAGCACCGAACCTGATGCCATTGTATCATTTAAGACGACCTATCAGTTAGTAGGATTGTCAACTGTTTATTATTTTTTGTTCAGTGTCAAGTTGTGAGACACGAGAAAGTTTTGTAAAGGCATATTGTCTTTATCCATTTCCAGTGGAATATCTCCACTATTTTGTCTTTGTAACATTTTGACGTTACCCATCAGTGTTAATGGAATTTTAGAGTGGTAGTGAAACCACGGAAAAGTATTTTGTAATCGTGTTAAATTTTAAGCCAGCGTTATACCAGAAATACTTCTATTTGAGAGATATTATACGCCCATGTAGTGTGTTCCACCGCAGACGCGATGAGATGAGTGTAAGTGCTTTGATGAGTAGAAGCTTTTGTCTGTTTTATGAGATGTTTTGACACCGTTTTAGTAGGCTTGTGTTATTGTCGTGACGCCTTGTGTTGCGTCGTCGTACAGATTGTCATATCTGCGACCATTTATTCCGGCCAGGTGTGTGCTGATGATGACCAGGTCAGTACCTGAAGACTGTTACGGTGAGCTTCGAGCCCCGACAGTGTTATTGTGAATTCCGGCCAGGTGTGAGCCGATGATCTTTGGTGTTGTTCTTAGAGAGACTTCACGAGTTCAAGCCTAGGTGTCCTTTGAGGAATGAGCCAGTACTCTAAACCGCTGACAGATAATAATCACGCTTCTAATAATAATAATAACTAATGGTTATAACGAGAATAAATAAAATGACAGTAAAACTTTGACTTGCGATTGGATGCGAACTGGCCAACTCATAGGATCAGTCACATTTCCGAGCGGGGAATGACTTGTAATTTTTGATAACACTACTTTTTGACGACAGAGTTGTCGCGCACCATTAGTTCTCAGCTAGTGGCGCACGCCACCTCAGTAATATAAGACGTGTTTTGGGATCACGTATTTACAAACATAACAAACACTAAATGACCCAAGGATGCAAAGAGTATTCTTGCGTGTACTCAGGGCAATAATATGAAGGTTTCTGAAAGCTGTGACTTATTTGTTTATTTATTTGTGTATAAATGTATGTTTACCCCTTGACCCTAATAGTTTGTAAGGAACTTAGTTATTTTTTTTACTGGTTTGTCACATAGCTTTGTCATTAAATGTTTGTTTGTTACGGTAGTCAATCACTGTATAATTTGTTGTAATTGTCAGGATTTAGCTAGATTAACTTATTTAAAGATAAATAAGGGAGTGGTACCATCATAAATTCTTTTGATCTTTGTTGTTGTTAATTTAAATTTATAAGTAACCCGTTTCTTTGTGTAGGGTGTACTTTACGTGCCACTGCCCTAGCATGCTGCTTTTGCATTTTTTTTGTAACTAGATCTTTCGCGAGGGTTATTTCAATTTACAATCAGTTTAGGATCAGCAACTTGAACCTTTTTTTATTTCGTTTGCGGGATTATCCCGAGATTAACCCTCCGAACTAGGATAGGTGTTTGCACATTTTTAAATAAATTTTATTCAAGTTTTACATAAGACTGGATGTTATCATTTTAAGCTAAGTGTTTCTAGAGTGTGCTTCTTGGATCCATTCACCTTTTTGACCGTGTCAGCCCGATCGCCCCGGGATGCTGCGTCTTCGTGCGCAATGACCTATAGGAAGTACACTCAAGCCTTCTCGGCTTATGCGTCCAGACGGTGAGTTGTCTGGGAAGACATCTGGGTTAGTGGCAACCCAAACAACTCGTCTGACGGGCTCAGTACATATAAGTAATGAAACTTTAAAACTCGTTTCCTGAATATTTTACATTATTTGACATTCGGCCTTCTTCCCGTGGATCCTTCATTTGTAATTGGAAATAAAACAATAACAGATTAAAATAGGGCATAGCCTATTGGCTTTCATGGCCAGTGAATTAAAACTCAGCAATTGTTCTAGATTTATGCCGTATCTTGTGTGGGGTTTCAGCTAGGAACACCAAGCTGGCGGGCACGACAGCAAGATCCCGCTGATGAGACAACTTGGTGTTCCTTGGTGAAACCCCACACAAGATACGGCATAAACCTAGAAAAGTTGCTGAATAACAGTTTAGTTCGAAACTAACACAAAATATTGTTCATAAAATCCTGCGAAATGAAGAATAATGCCAACCTACGCCTAGCACACATTTCTTAAACAGTCTCAGACGTTTTTAAGTAAATAAATAACGAAAAAAGAAGGAAAGAAAGAAAGAAAGAAAGAAAGAAAGAATGAAAAAAAACTCGATCGAGATTTTAAAGGGATACACATTATGTAAAAAATTCAAAGTGATTAGTAAAAAATTACGGCAGTTATCGTGTCCACAAGAAACTGAAATACTGTACCCACTTTAGCGGAGAATGTGTAGTCAGTACCCAAACTATGCTCTTCGGCATCGGGGCGCGTTACGTTCCACCCACAACCGACCTCACATTCAGATATGTAGACACAATAAGGCTATCAAGATTTAGGAACAACTCAACATTACAGTTATCGACCATTTATTTTACTAAAGAAAAATAAAATAATCAAAATAAATATCAAATTTTCACAAAATTTAAACAATACTCGGAATTGTCCCTTCGAGTAAGATCACTCAAACAATAAAACTTCACTTCTTAAAACACTTAAACTTTCTTGCTTAGCTTATTCACTCACCAATATTAAATTTACTCATTTTGGCATAGAGCCTTCCTATCATTTCAGTTAACATTTGACTTCTAAGGCTTGTGGGTATTTACATTACTTGACTACCCTTCAGGGTCATTGTGTGTGTTTGAGTCTTCAGTCTTTTGACTGGTTTGATGCAGCTCTCCATGCCTCCCTGTCCTGAGCTAATCGTTTCATCTCTACATAGCTACCACACCCTACATCCGAGGCAATCTGTTTAACATATTCTAACCTTGGTCTACCCCTACAGTTCTTGTCCTCGACCCTTCCTTCCATAACTAAGCTTGCTATTCCTGGGTGTCTTAGTATGTGTCCTACCAACCTATCTCTTCTCTTCATTAGCAGTCGCCAGAAACATCTCTCCTCTCCCACTCGTCTTAATACCTCTTTGTTTGTAACCCTATCTACCCATCTGATCTTCATCATTCTCCTGTAACACCACATTTCAAATGCTTCAATTCTCCTCTTTTCTGCTGCACCAATAGTCCAAGTTTCACTTCCATAGAGCGCCACGCTCCAGACAAAGGTTTTCAAAAATGACTTCCTAATACCTAAATCTATATTCGATGTCAGCAGATTCCTTTTTTGTAGAAATTCTTTCCTTGCCTGAGCTAACCTACTTTTTATATCCTCTTTGCTTCGTCCATCACTGGTTATTCTGCTTCCTAAGTAACAGAAATCTCCTACTTCCTTCAGCTTTTCACCTGCCAATTTGATCTCCATAGAGGTTTCTGATTTATTTCGGCTGCATTCCAGTATTTTTGTTTTACATTTATTAATTTTCATCATGAATTCTTTCCGTAAGACGGAGTCCATACCATTCAAAAACTCATTCAAATCCTCAGGCTTGTTGGCCAAGATGACGATGTCATCAGCAAATCTCAGAGTTGAAATTATTTCCCCTTGAATCTTCACTCCCACTTTAAATTTTTCTCTAATTTCCTTCATTGCTTGTTCAATGTAAAGATTGAAAAGTATGGGTGATAAGTTGCAGCCTTGCCTTACACCTTTCTGAATACCAGCTTCTCTCTCATGTCCTTCAACTCGAATGACTGCTGTCTGGTTTCTGTATAGATTGTATATCACCCTCCTATCCCTGTACTTTATTCCAATCGATTTCAAAATGTCAAACAATTTAGTCCAATCAACGTTATCAAAAGCCTTTTCTAAGTCTACAAAAGCCATGAACGTTCTCTTATCTTTCCTTATTCTACCTTCCAAAATCAGCCTAAGACTTAGTACAGCTTCCCTTGTTCCTACATTTCTCCTGAAACCAAACTGGTCTTCACCCAACTCCGTTTCTATCTGGCTCTCAATCCTCTTGTAAATTATTCTAGACAGGATCTTTGAAGCATGAGTAATCAAGCTGATTGTACGGTAATCTTCACATCTGTCAGCTCCCACTTTCTTTGGTATAGGGATGATTACATTCTTCTTGAAATCAGGGGGTACCTCACCTGTCTCATAAATCCTACACACCAAGTGAAATAACCTGATCAGACCTTCATCTCCTATGCAGCGTAGCAACTCAATCGGTATATCATCTATGCCTGGTGCTTTGTTCCTGCTTAAGTCTTCCAAAGCTCTATCAAATTCTGATCTCAATATTCAATCTCCTTTCGCATCCTCATCAATTTCCTCCTCCCTTTCCATTACATGATTCTCAATCTCCTTTCCCTTATACAAACTCTCTATGTAAGCTTTCCATCTCTCAACCTTTTCTTCCCTATCTGTTAGAGGCTTTCCATTTGTGTCCTTAATATTACAGCACTTAGTCTTCTTTTCCCCAAAAGTATTCTTAATCCTTCGATAAGCTGTGTCTACTTTTCCTAATTTCAGACAATTTTCTATACCAGCACATTTTTCTTTCAACCATTCTTCTTTCGCTTCCTTGCACTTCTTGTTAACCTCATTTCTCAGACGTCTGTATTCTGCTTTCCCCTTTTCATCTCTTACATTCTTGTGCTTCCGCCTTTCATCCATCAATTCGAGTATATCCTGAGTGATCCACGGTTTTCTACCTATTCTCTCTTTCCTACCAATGTTTTCTTCTGCGGATTTTGTTATTTCATTCCTCAAAAGTGCCCATTCGTCTGCAATTGAAGTTTGTTTAGGGTTTTTCATTAGTCCTTCCTTTATACTCTTCTTGAATCTTTCGTTTACATCCTTCTCTTTCAGTCTGTCTATTGCCCACCTTTTTGGCTTTTGACTTTTCTTCAGTTTCTTCAACTTTAATCTGCATTTCATTACAACCAGATTGTGGTCAGAGTTTATGTCAGCACCAGGATATGTTTTACAATCCAAAATCTGGTTTCGAAACCTCTGCTTGACCATAATGAAGTCGATTTGGTAACGCCCTGTATCTCCTGGTCTCATCCATGTGTATATTCTTCTATTGTGGTTATTGAATAAGGTGTTAGCTATGACCAACTCATGCTCAGTGCAGAATTCTACCAGCCTGCTTCCTCGATCATTCCTTTCACCTAATCCGAAATGTCCTACTATCTTCCCTTCTCTCCCTTTTCCTACCACAGCATTCCAATCCCCCATTACTATAACATTTTCATCACCCTTGATATACCTCAGAATTTCGTCTATTTCATCGTAGACCTTTTCAACATCCTCATCATCAGCTTGACTGGTAGGCATATAGACTTGTACCACTGTGGTGCAGGTAGGTTTAGTATTTATTTTTGCTACAATAATCCGTTCACTATATTGCTCATAATATTCCACCCGCTGTCCAAGTTTCCTACTCAATATGAGGCCAACCCCTGCTTGGCCATTGTTTGATTTAGTGCTAATGACCCTATAGTCTCCTGACCAAAAGTCCTGTTCTTCCTGCCAGCGCATTTCACTAATCCCAACCAAATCCAACCTCAACCTATCCATTTCCCTTTCTAAGTTTTCTAACCTTCCATTTCCTAGCAGACTTCTAACATTCCACGCTCCGATCCGTAGAATGTCAGAGTTCCTCTTTGTCACTTCTGTGATGTTAACCCCCTCTCGAGTAGTCCCCACCCGGAGATCCGAACGGGGGACTAGTTTACCTCCGGATTGAAATTTTACAAGGGAGGAGGCCATCATCACATGTATTTATGCATAGAGAGGTGCATATCCTCGGGAATAGCAAACGGCTGTAGTTTCCCCTTGCTTTCAGCCGTGCAGCAGGACGCAGTGTAGCCATTATTTGGCTTATATTATCAATATCTTAACCATCTATAAGACTAGTAAAGAATTGGTCATTTGTATTCTTATAATTATTTGTTATCATTTATTTACTTTCTTAATTAAGCCACTGTCTTCCACCAAGCCTTAGGTATTTCAAGAACATAATCCATTTATTTACAATCATTGTACAACATGGATCGGACCCTCATTCCCTTACTGTTTATTCATGCACCATGATGACGTGTTTTAACGTTACACTATGCACTGTTTCTTTTATTACTTGTGGGATTACAAATCATATTAAACTCATTATTCCATAACCCGTCAGTATCATTAATTTATAAAGAAAGAATCGATAATTTAACAAGAATAATATTTGATTAAGTCTGTCAAATATTATTCAATTTTTTCAAACTTAATATTGGGAGACTTGTATCAATCCCAGCATTCCAATTATCTAATTTGTTTTATACTAGCACCTTTTATTAAAACAATCATGTCGCAAAGATTTTATTGCTAGTCTCCTTTTAGAGACCTGCTCGGCCGCGGAACTTATTAAATGGCCTCTTTCATTCACTCATTAGGGTAGGTCAGATCTGGCGGGCTGTCTCCTTCCCCCTTGACACTTTACTTAATTTATGATGTTTCGTGGACCGCTCTGCTTTTAGACTACGGTAATTTCCTTTCAAAACATATGATTATCCAAGCTTCAATTCACATACAACTCTTTGCTTCCTCGTTTACATTTTTACTATCATCAATATTTCGTGTCTTCAGGATATTAGTTACTCGTTCGGAGAGATGTACGACGACTTCATTCATGTACCTTTAATTACGACGATTCATTTCAACCACTTTATTCCGACGAATGGCAAAGCTGGGCACACACATCCAGTCTCACATGCAACATACCATAAGGTACCATTTAATACCAACCTTTCTTACGATGCAACAATATTAACCTGGCCGGAACCCTTAGTCCGCCAGTGGGTCACGCCCTCATACAATATACCTTCACTTACGACGATTCAATATTAACCTGGCTGGAACCCTTATTCCGCCAGTGGCTCACGCCCTCATACAATATTCCGACGAATGGCAAAGCTGGGCACACACATCCAGTCTCACATGCAACTTACCATAAAGTACCATTTTAATACCATAACACATTACCAACATCTCTATTTACTTTTCATCTCACGAAACGAAGTATATCCTGAATCACCTCTTTCTTTGCTAACTTTGAGCTACCTTTATTTATTTATTTGCTCTTTCGGCATTATAACTTTTCTTGGATATTCATAGTTGATGTACTTTCAATAACAAATGTATTCCTTGACGGCAAGACTCCGAGTCTTCCGATTTATTTTATTTCATAACATTGGCCTGATAGCCAGCAATATAAGATTATATTTCTCATTCTTCGGTGATCCGTTTTCACAATTTATGAGGGCACTCAAAAATCACTATTATTTCAAAGTGTTATTATTTATTTAATTCAATATCATTTTATATTTTGAGCTTAATCTTCAACTTTTCAAAATGCTTCATTATTTCTTTATTTATGAAACGCAAATGCTCATTCCTAATTGATTATTTTGATATACAACACTCGATAACGTCACAGTTATTATTATTATTCCTTCAACGTTTAATGACATTATTACAGCGTTTATTTAGTTTAATTTATTTATCTGGCGAAAATTCAAGCCATTGGTACTTTACTATTCTTTCAATTTTTTATAACATATTATGGTGTTTATTTATTTTTGCAATTCATTGGTATCGCGAAAATTCTAGCCATTTACATCTTACATCTCGATTCTTCCTTTTTCAATTATTTACTTATTGAATCTTTTCATGTTTGCGGGTTTTAATTAATTTATATTTAATTACTGCAATTATATATGCATTTCCAACGAGATTATCCTCGTGGTTAAACTTAACCTTTATCCCAAACATATTTATCAATCATTTAGTGCATTTCAATTATATCTAGCGAATCAAGGCAAAACTCCCCAGTAAGCACTTGATATGCTAGCACAGTACATACTGCAACAACACTCATAATGTAATATTCATTACTCACCCGTGTGCAGCTGATGATTATATCTTTAGAATGGGGTCGCCCATCATACTAATCTAATACTTTTCCATAGTAGTCATTTTCAAGCACTCCCTACCATATTTGCAAATTATACACTGGTTTATGAATGAACACATTTTCACTTTCAAAAATAAATTCTTAACCTACAAAAATAGTAATACCCTTTCTTTTAATTTACAACACTTCACTTCACTGCACTCTTTATTCATATCACCATATCTCAGTGATTCCTAATTACGGCTGACACTTCACTGCTAGTTCCAAAAAACAGCATTTAACGTGTAAGGGCTCGTACTGGGTCTTTTCTCCTACACCGGAATTTCTACATAAGTCTCTCGAACACTGCTTTAAATAAGTCTATTCTTCGACTTCGCTGGTTGCTCTGATTTGACGAGAACTGTCTTTAACAACGCCTTCTGCTAGACGGATTGTAACTTGACTTTAAGTGCATCCCCTAACTTTGTGATATCGTTTGAACTCGTGCTTCTCTTAACTATAGTTCTTTAATGTCTCTGCGTTATTTGAATACTGTTCTTTGCCTTCGGTAGTATTAGCTTTTCAACTGTTACCGTGCTGACTCCTCGAAATCTCGAACTCGTAACTGTTCTTTACTGGTCGGCTAACTGCGCAGCGCCTATCTGGCTTTGAACTGGCTATGGTTTGTGCGCTGACGAATAATAACGTTCCTTTTAACTACTGATTCTGACGTGATTTAACATGACTTCCCAAAGTCCGCTGTATATTGAGTTGTATTGTTTATCTATCGAGGACGGCACCATGCCCTCCGAACACTTTCGATAAACTGAATTTATACTTCGCGACTTAGCGTGACGCGTATCAGCACTCAATAGTGACTGAATAAGACTTTGATGAAACAGCGCGGTACCCCCGCGGATCTGTTTTTACTGAAGATTGAATGTCTGATGACCAATATGTTCCGTCACTGCGGACACTGTATACCGAACTGACTGATGTGATTTAGCGCGACGCGCCTTAACGCAGACTGGATGTAACGCTTCAACACGACACCTCTCAAGGCTCGTTGTAGACTGAGATACTTGGCCTTGTTTGATCCCTTATTTATTCTGATTTTTCAAAACGTTGTTCCTTCACCCACTTGCGGAGTCTATTCTCTATATTTGAACCCTTATCTGTTTGAAACATTTTATACAAACGTAGAATGAGCTAATTCTAACATTTGACCCATGCGGAATGACTTTTAATCATACGTTTATTTCCAATTAATTAAAAAGATCATTATCCCTATTGCAGGACTGGCAGATTGGTCTACTTTACTTTCGTATCCTTGAGTTTTAATTACCAATGACGCAACTGTTGACGTTGCAACTTTTATCCGTGTCAGCATCTAAGGCTGCCAACCTATGAAAAGACATGATCCCTATATGAGTCTTAACGCTCTGTATCTCTGGGCGGTGTTTCCTCCTGGTCATGTTGTCCCCTAGCATTCATTAGCTTTTGTTTGGTGCTTCCTTCGGGCCAGCTTGAATCATCGTAATAACCGTTAATCAATGGACTTTTTTTCATTAACTCTGACAGTTCTGCCATCGTAAATCTGATTAAAAAGTGTTTGCTTGAGGGTTTTTAATGACTTCTGCCTGATGCAATACCAACTCATGAGTATGCAGAATTTCGCTTATCTGTTTATATTTCCTTGACGCGTATTACTGATAGTAGTCTTTATTGCTTTCTTAATGGATTTTGGTCATGCAGCTGTGGGGTATGACTCCTACATGGCTGACGTAATCTTTCGCAATACTTCTTCTTCGGTTGGAACTTGGGCAATACTTCCATCTCCCAGGCATCGCGTTCGATACCTTGGGCCAAACCCCAGTTGGGCACAATACATACATAAATTATATATAAACTTTTGAACTGACGGTGGTTTTGGTCTAGGGGATGTGAAACGTGAAGATATGTCGAAATTTTCCGAAAGTCGAAACATGGTACCCATCGCAATAGTTAGCTTTCTAATGAAATCTACCTAAAATAAAGTACAACTGACACCCCTGAGAAGTCATCCTCAAGTACGCGCACAACCCAGCGCCAGAGTGTACAATGTTGTGGAACCTTCAGCTACTAGGTCAAAGCTGCCTGCGATAAAGCCACAATGCTTGCCTTATGAAGATCACGGTGCGGTAGCTGGCGACGGAAAGACAATAATAAAACAACGAAGAATGAACTCTCTCCTTATTGGATTCTGATACGTAACTGTGCAAGTCACGCCTTTCGTAGCAGCAAAAAGTAGTAGATCCTGTAGCATGATGTCTAGAGGGGCAAGGCAAGACTAGTAGTTTGGATATTTTCCGGGGCTTTAGATGAACATGTTGCGCTGTAGCTACAATAAATATTTCATATATACATATTTACCACCCTACTTAATTGGCCTGATATCCGTGTTGATTGACTGAAAGTTTCTATTCAACTGTTAACATGGAATCACTCAACAATTGCTCAAAGATTTCTATATCCTAGATATGTTTCTAATTCAACACGAAGGGGGTAACAGCTTTCAACGAAAACCTTTGATAATCCGTTGTAATCGAATCATAAATCACATATCCATTATAAACACATTATTATTCCCCTCGACGCACTCTGATATCCATTATAGCATTCTCAATTGGGATTTGCTATTTCGTAAAACATAAGAAAATAATGACAACTTCCAGAGTGATTTATTCCAGAATAGAGTTGTTCCGTCCATGTCAATAGAAATCCCTCCTTCTCTTTTATAAGCTGTTTGCCCGTCGGCTATCTGTCAGGCTGATGCTGAAGATGAGTAAAAAATGTATACAAACCTAACACACTTAAGGTTCTTGTAATTGGTCGGTCAAAGTTGGGAATGAAAAAACACCGCTGACCTTAGAAGGAGAGAGAGAGAGAGATCGAAAGAATTAATTGGCATGCAGGTCCCATCACTCATGTCATCAACTTATTCTCCTAATTGACTCCTCCATCTTTCACACGAAATAACTCAAACTTACGACCTCTTATTATTCTGCGGTCTTATGTTTTGATTTAACAATAAAATTAAATTTCCTAAGAGACACAGGGACTTAGTTTTCAAATTTCTGTAACTACTAACAGACAAGCCTGAGGATTGGAATGCAGCCGAAATAAATCAGAAACCTCTATGGACATCAAATTAGCAGGTGAAAAACTAAAGGAAGTAGGAGACTCCTGTTACATGTAGGAAGCAAAATAACCAGTGATGGACGAAAAAAGAGGATATAAGAAGTATGTTAGCTCAGGCAAGGAAAGCATTTCTACAGAAAAGGAATCTGTTAACATCGAATATAGATTTAGGTATTAGGAAGTCATTTTTGAAGGCCTTTGTCTGGAGCGAGGCACTCTATGGAAGTGAAACTTGGACTATTGGTGCAGCAGAAAAGAGGAGAATTGATGCGTTTGAAATGTGGTGTTACAGGAGAATGATGAAGATCAGATGGGTAGATAGGGTTACAAACGAAGAGGTATTACGACTAGTGGGAGAGGAGAGAAGTTTCTGGCGACTGCTAATGAAGAGAAGAGATAGGTTGGTAGGACACATACTAAGACACCCAGGAATAGCAAGCTTAGTTATGGAAGGAAGGGTCGAGGACAAGAACTGTAGGGGGTAGACCAAGGGTAGAATATGTTAAACGGATTGCCTCGGATGTAGGGTGTGGTAGCTATGTAGAGATGAAACGATTAGCTCAGGACAAGGGGTTTGGAGGGCTGCATCAAACCAGTCAAAAGACTGAAGACTCAAACAACAACAACAACTAACAGATTTGGTTCAATTTTGCACACAGAATCCATGTACATTTAATATATAGTCTACTGCGTGTTAGTAGAGCATGACATATCCACCAAAAAGATCGAGATATTTGCTTGGAACTCTTTAAAAGTACGGTAGTAATAATAATTGCAGTTTTCAACGTCTTTAAGACGACTTCTAACATGCTTTTTCCTACTTATCCTACTCACGCACCTGGTGCGTGACCCGCAGGATGGTTGACGGTTGATGGTTGATGTTGACAGAATTGCGTTGTCGGTCATTTGGCATAAAATATAAATACATGTAAAATGATAACTAGGAGTCATGACGCAGCTAAAGATGATTACAAAAGTTATTTCATGTTACAAGTGAATAGGCCTATAAAAACGGCGGAAAGAGCAACAATAAATTACCCGATGGATTCAAGATATCATTTTGGACTCCAAACGCGCCAGCTACATGCGCTTAGGCACAGTGCCAAGCGGCTGTCTACAGTAGGCCTACCTATACACTAGCCAGACAAATGTGTTTTGACCCACTGTTGGTCGTTTCTGAAGGGGATTTCAGTGGTTTCCATGGGACTGAACCTTGTGGTAGTCCAAGGTCAATAGTTTCCAATTCCTTGCCATAGAAATTCAGCGCGTTTCAACCCGGACCTTGCAGAAACGGGAATAATACGGAGTAGACTGGATATTGGATTCAGTTTGGTATGTTGTGGCAAGTTGCTTAAAGTGATTACAACATGTCATCGGAAATACTGGCCATTTTCATGATGTCAGACCATCGGGACATACTTTAGGATTTAAAAATTGATATTAAGCTAATGTATATTCTTTTTACGATATACCATAATTTATTTTCACGATATAATTTACACCACCTGGGTCGCCATCAGTGATCTACTGAGCTTGGAGATAGTTTGGCTGCCACGACCGCCGGAATGAATAAATTAAATTTTGTAATACGTGAAAGTGAGAACTATATTAGATATTGATGGTGATATAGGGAGAAGTGTAAACACTCACATATTAACAGCCAGAAGGTAAGGCGTGATTTGTGATGAATTCTAAAGAACGTTTAACACGCAGATTGTTAATGTCACTTCACTAGAAACTTTCTCGAAATGAAAATAATTTCTCACTGAAATACAGTATAAGTTATTAACCCACTAGCGAACAATAACAGTCTACATAGTGACTACTACCTCAAAAGTGTATTTTTTATTATGATGCGAATTCGTAAATAATTACTCGTTTGGTTAGCAGGCATTAGATTACTACATAAATAAGGATTTGGTGTTTCTTAGATGTGATTCAATCTCATACTAGGCCTGTCCTTAAAACCTGACGTTAATTATACAAAAATAGTTACATAATAAGCAATAGCTTTGGACGAAGCTAATATTGCTAATATTATATAGAAATGCTAGCAGGTACCCGCGGCTTCGCTCGCGTCATAGTTGAGTTATGTCCCATTATATATTTTGTTATTTCCCATTTTCTTTTGAATACCACCGAACCAAGCGTTAGATGTTCATCGAGTTGCATCAGAAATGTAAGACGTGGACGTAAATTATGTGTTTTCCCGTCCGACTTCGGCCGCGGAATTGAAAAGTTTCACATGTTATGTAACACTTATATCATGAAGAGATATTCTATTTAAACCGATTATCATTCCGAGTTCGCTGTTAAATGAAATTTAAAATTCCTCGTGATATCAAAATGCAAATATAATAATAGTTTACATTACTTCTTTTGTAACAATTTCTTTGCCTGCATTATAAATGGAATGAAATAATGAAATATTAAAGATTTGATAGAGCTTAATTAAATTGTCTTAATGTTGAAAATTAACTTTTAAATATGAAATCAAAATACAGAGTTAAAATAAAAATATTTGCTATCGAACAAAATTTTAATTTTAAAGATTTAAAGAAACTATTAACTATAAGAAATAAATTAACTATATCTTTAACCTAACCATAAATAACTTCAATATATTTTGAAAACATGAACTTTAATATACTTAATCAATGTATAAGTAACGTATAATCGTACGTCACATAACAACAAATAAAAGAAGAATTTTAAATATAATAATTTAGTTTAGAACTTCTTTACATAAAATATTGGCAGTTCTTCCTTCTGGTGTCAAAGTGACTAAGCTACTTGGAGAACCTACTCTGGAACAGGCAACATAAAATTGTCCGTGGGAGAAACAGTCTTCGCGTAGGTAGATTCTGGCATATGTTAAACTTTGGCCTTGTGTTTTGCAATGCACGATACGCAGTGAGCGGGAAGACATTCGCAGTTCAAACCCAACTGCCATCTCCTGGCGCGATATCAATAGATGCATTGTCAAAGGAAACATTCCATGTTACGAACATGGGCCGTATAACCTGTACCGAAAGTTTCTGCAGATTTAACACCAGCCCTATTCTGAACTAGTGCTCCCTATTACCCGTGTACCCGTGTACCCGCACAACCGTGTTTTTAAGATCCGTGTGCTAAGAATCCGGGTTCTACTATTTACCCGTGTACCCGTGTATTCGTGTAATTACGACCGGGTACACGGGTCACACCGAATATTGTTAAAGAGTGCCGTGTCTGGTAACCTTGCTCGAACAACTGTTCACGGTAATATCATGCCATTTATACATGCATTTAGAAATCGTGTTTGCGTGTGCAATGTGTCCGCGCGCGTTTATTCGAATCGAAGCAGTGTGAAATTAATTAATTATTTGCTTGATTATAAAGTTTAGTTCCGAGGATGAGAGAGGAGTAGATACAAAACTATATGTAACGGAATATAATTTATTATTTGCACTGTCATTTGACCAGAATGTAACGAAACAACAAAATTAAAATATCAGGCGTAGGAAACGAATACAAAATATAACAGTATAATAAGAACAACAATTTCTAGAATTATGACTCATTGACCAATTTACTTTAAGAAAGCTTTGTTTTAGGAACAAGAATACTAAGAGGTTTACATTTTCTGGCAGAAGACAATTCCGTTTGGCTGTGACAATGTTTCCAGCAGAGGAAAAGCACCTTTCGGAGCTTGTGGATGTTGCTGGAATACACAAGTATTTTTTCGCTAGAGCAGCAACCGCAGGATATTTGTGTTCCCTTGCTTTCCACCACTCGAACGGGTTCATGTCAAAACGAATCTGTGCCTCCGAAAGAAAATCTTCAAATTGAGATTCAGGGCTGTTCTTTCTCCCACATGGCATTTGATACAAGAACTCCAGGGCACTACTGGTGGAGGGTTGATCGGGATTAACCAAGACTTCAGCTGGTGCATCGCTCTGAAGCTTATGAAGCACTCTGTCGCGAATACATCGTCGAGCCTCTGCTGTCTCATCTACCAAATCCTTATACCTCGGGTCGAGGAAAGATGCAATCTGTCTGGCTGTGACAGTACTATCATTTATCCAAAGGAGGTCGAACCGATCGTTAAATTCACAGACCAAGGTAGACTGCACGTCCTCTAGGAATCTGTCGTCCGACAACTCCTGGGTGCTGAGGTGATTTTTAATTAGCGTCTGTATTAGTGGCCGGACCATCGATATGGGAGAATTGTCACCGCAAAAGAGAGTGGTTACCACTTCCACAGGTTTAAGGAGCTTGTTTAAAACCTCCATGTGATGCCACTCCTGTTCAGTTACTTGGAGCTTCTGTGCTGTGGCCATTGGCGTGCATGTCCGGTCACCTAGGACGTTGCTGACGGGTTTCCTGTTTTTCAAAAGGCGCTCGATCATGGCAAAAGTTGAATTCCAGCGGGTGTTGCAGCTCTGAATCAGGGGTTGTTCGGGCATTGAAAGTTGTGCTTGCATTTTTGTCAGCGCACTAGAGGCAACGTTAGAGTGCCGAAAATGGCCAACTATCTTTCTCGCTTTCAGACACACATTAGCAGCCTTTCCATGAGCAAGAGCCTTGTTTGCAGCAAGCTGTACAGAATGTGCAGCACAAGTCACTTTATCCTTCTCCAGCGCATCAAGAGCGCGCACAGCGTTGACGACGTTGTACGCGTTGTCAGTGACGATGGCGGTGATCTTGTCCTGCACATTCCATTCTTCTGCAACCAATTGCAATTCCGATGCCAGATTTTCTGAGGTGTGGCGGTCTTCCATTTCATGCGTGGTAAGCGTCATCGCCTTTGGAACCCACTGGGAGTCGATGGTGTGAGCCGTTACCGTCAGGAAAGACGTTAGTGAGCGAAATGTCCAACAGTCAGATGTAAGTGCAACGCTTGATGCCGCTGATATTTCCCACCGCACATTTTCTCTGACACCATCGGCTAGTAGTGCCAGTCTCCGCTTAAAGGCATCCTCTGAAATACACAAGTAATTGGGCTCTACAACTGCCATGAACTGCCTAAACCCATCACTGGCACAAAATGACAAAGGCAGTTGGTTCACAGCAACCATCCTTGCAAGAGCCTGATGTATTTCCTCTGAGCGTATGGTATCGCACGGACGGTGTGCGTTACCTTCCACGCGTCGCCTGCGTCGTCTCTTGGCTCGGGATGACCGTACCTGTTCCTGCTCCTCATCATCAACATGGTCACCATCTTCAGTGTCTTCCTTTGCTGCCTCCACTTCATGCCTCCTAGGGTGATTCTGAACTTGGAATAATATCCATATTGTTCCTTTTTCTTCGCTGGTCACAAAAATGTATATGTGTTCGAGGATCGATCGGCCACTTAATTTATATTAATTATCTTATCCATGGCGTGGGGACGCTACTTCACTGGGAATCCCTGGCAACATCCTCAAGTCCAGCCGCGAACACCCATAGTCCTGTAACATTGCGAACTGCATTAAACATGCCTTGATTTCGCCGTTTTATGGCTCTAAAATTAGCCTCCTGGCTAAAGATTCACCTGTGCGCAACTCTCATGTCATTGCATTGCTCCCATCATGAGTAATCAATGATTTTCCTTGGGATCTTCCCGTTCCATTCTCACATCTATTCTCAAACGGGGAAGAACCTGGTCATTATTTAACCTCCCGACCCCTTGCAGACGACTTATCTGGGTCAGCAAGATTGACGTGGCGCCACGGGCCTCCTCCCACAATTCTGGGGCTATTTGCAAAACGTCAAACTTTGAAACTCCTGTGTTTCAAATCCAGCATAGCCTACTTCATGTAGTCCAAATAATGCTATCTTCCACTATTTTCCTGCATTATTTCACTAAATAATGTCAGTAACAACTGATATCACACCAGTAATTAAATATATAATTTCTTCTAGGGGTTCTTACAATGAAATACCCTCAACAGATCTCGGGTTCGTTCCCTGGTGGAACCTTCATTCAGAGCTCAACTTATCTCCGAGATCCACGTTCGAGACCAGTCAGCATGACCACCTCGGATTCAATAGATGTATCTTGAAAAAGGGATGACCGTTTAGATTTGTAATGTTCTTATCGTGTTTAGATATATCTTCAAAAAGGGATGACCGTTTGGATTTCTAATGTTCTTATCATGTTTTAATAATAATGTTATTGGATTAACTTCCTTGTAACTACTCTGGCTTTTTGAAACGCCGGGGTGCTAGAATTTTGGCCCTAAGGGGATCTTTAACGTGACAGTAAATCTACTGACACGGTTCCCTTGCATTTGCGCACCCTCAAATGCCAGCTGATTGCGCCAGGATACGAACCTGCAACCTTGGGCCCAGCAAGCTAGAACGTTCCCGCTGAGCCTCGCAGCTAGTCCATCGTGTTTTAGATAATAAGTGGATTGACATTGCCTCCTATAGAGATAGATGGACAATTGGATGTCATGTCTTGAGCTACTGTTACAATGGATACGGACTTGCGATTAATTCATCAGCTTATCAGAGTGTACTGTTGCCATGGATACGGACTTGCCATTAGTTCATCAGTTTATCTGAGCGAAGATAGTTTTCTGGGAATATCATTGAAACTGTTGGTTTTCGGTGTCCCGTAGGGACCCACCGAGTATTGTTTCCCTCATCGAGGGGCTTAAAATGAGCTATGTCCGGTCTTTATGCGACAACTTCGATATTTTGTCCCAGTTAAGTAGAACAAAAATGTAAAGTCACATTTCACCCCTTTAAAATCGGAATTTTTAAAAATACTTTCTTAGTACGCATCTACACTACGGTAGGAACATATCTTCAAAGTTTCATGCAATTATCTCCAGTAGATTTTGCTGTGCGTTGATTATCAGTCAGTCAGTCAGGTCATCTCCCTTTTATATAGAAGATGATAAGTCAAGTTGTCTAGATATTCAATGTGCAACCTCGTTATATATCAACTAATTAATTCAATCAATTAATGATTTTTTAATTAATTAATTAATTAATTAATTAATTGATTTATTTATTTATTTATTAATCCTTAAGTAAGACGAGTAACATCATGGTGCACTCACTGTGATTGAACTTTGTATGTTATGAATAGTGATCAAATAAAGATGCTTTTGTTTGTTTAACATTTAAGTTTCACACAAGTCATTTAATACAAGCCCTATTACCGGTAACGTTTCCTAGCAGTTAGTTTTAGACATGAGTATGAGGCCTCACGGGTGATCAATGATGACAATATTTGGATTAGATGCACTATCACTTATCGACACCAGGATTTAGTAACTTAATTAATGATTCTCCTTGACTTCCAGTTGAACATTGAGTTACAAACGTATTAGTCTGCCCCTTCTCACCAGTGGAGCTGTAAAACTGACTTCAATCTGGCTTCGATGAAAGAGTTAAGTTAAAAGGTTATGTTTTTATTTTTGCATTGTTTTAGTTGGATGGACTTTTCATAAACCAGCACGCAGTTATCAGGTTTACAATTTTTCATGCTGCAGATGGAAAGTTATACTACATCGTTAATATCCGTACATGATGAATATTGGGTGAAGCGAAATGCGAACAATAACAGAAGGTCATGTACCTTTATTACTACAACAGATTCCGTAATTAAATTGGTTGTAGCTTTCAAAAAACAAGTGATTTGCTTTCCATGCTTCTTCATTCAGAAAAAACACATAATACGGAAATAACAGTTTACACTATTTCCCGAAATTTCATGACCTGGATCATTTTCATATCGCGTGTGGTTTTAGGTCAGCAACGACAAAAAAAAATTATGCCAGTCAGCCGGTAATAGATTATAACCTTTTCAAGGCATGATACTTAATTTGTGTAAATACCACAAAATGATGCTTTTGATATTAATTTTATGTGCCAATGGACACATTGCTATTTTATTCTAATACTAGCTGTTGTCCAAGTGATGGTAAAAGTATTCTATTTGTAGTTTCCTTTAAATTTGCTGGTTGTTACAACGTAAAGAATTACTCTAATTCACTGGTCAACAGAGTTTTTGTTACATTGAAGGTGAATGGTTTTCTTAAGTAAATCGTGGGTGCTGAATTCGAAAATGAAATCCGGCATGTTTAGTTACGTTGGTATTGCTTAATTAATTTGCTTTCATTTTTCTTTTGCGGATGTAATTTTTGGAAAACATTCGAAATATACAGTATATACAAAGACATACATTCATTATTCTCAGTTCTGAAATCCACCGCCAGGATATGAATCAGGTGGATGAGTCATAATGCAAAGTATCGTCGGAAATCGGGAAATAAAAACTATTTTAGTTATGTTTATTCTCTTTTCTTTACTCTAATGTAGCTCATTTCATTGATTAATTTGTGTACTACTCATATTTTTGGTTCTCCTTTTGACAGATACATATACGGTAATATAAAGGTTGGCGCAAGCATTTACAAAATCTATTATACCATGGAAACTGAGGCCGATACTTACATTCTGAGGTTAGATCTTGATTCAGGGTCAAATTATCTTCCAGAAAGAGTGAGTTTTGTTTTTGTAACTAAAAGAAAGAGGTTACTGAAAGTCCCATAGATGAACTTATGATCAGAGCCTTTATCAACATACAATTTCAGTTTGATTGCTGTCATAGATTTGTATATATTGGGAACCGTCTTAATATTTCGGATGGTAACTATGTTGGATGTTAATATATGTTGTCCATAGAGTTATCTTATATATAAATGTGAAAGTCTGTAAGTATGTATGTGGGTATATTTGTTCCGTATACAAATCTACACCGTTCCACCAATCTCAAGCAAATTTTGCATACACATACTTTAGGTCCCAGAAGGAACGGCTGGCTACATGAATTTTCGATAGTCATTCTCATTCTTCTGATTTCGGTCTTTTTGCACTCAAACAAAGGCTAATAAGGTCAGAAAATTAACTGATGAAGTAATAGCAAAGCCGGCATCTCCATGGCCACCAAAGTTCCATCTATCCCGGTAAGTGGCCATGCTACACCCACTGCCAGCTAGATCGCAACACTCCACTCATCTTAATAGCATAATTGACATTCCAATGGTTTAATAAAATATATAGGCTATCTGTGTAATGAATTTCTGCTGTACCCATAAAATATGACAATAACGTGTAACAAAAGACAAACCAGAGCCGACACAAACTTATAGTTTAACCTGAAGTAAGTTGAAAATGTAATTTATTATATTTCAAACAAGCTGTATCCGGCATGCGTTGCAATGCCAATCAAAGAAAGTGTTGGCGTTGAAATTCTGTTTCTTGAAGTGCTTTTGGATACACAACATGTTAACTGCCTCTAAGCTATCGTAAAATGGATTTTCTAATTTAGAACCATTCGTGGAAGCGTGCACAACAACTTTCAAAAGTTTCATCGCTGTCACTTATTTGTTGAATCTACTCGTACGCTACCTGTTGTGAAATGGATTTACTAAGTCGAAACCCTTCCCTGGCGTGTACACAATAACTCATCAATGATTCATCGCAATCGGATGAATTGTATATGCACGTATACGGGGTTTTGTTTAAACGATTCGTGCGCTGTCACTCATTTGTTGAATCTACTCGTGCGCTACCTATTGAGAAATGTATTACTAAGTCGAAGCCCTTCCCTGGCGTGTACACAATAACTCATCAAGGTTTCATCGCAATCGAAGAATGTTATATGAACGCAATAGGGGATTTTGTTGAAACGCTTCGCGCGTCTTCACCCATTTGTTGCATCTACTCTTGCGCTACTTATTGTGAAATGGATTTACTAAGTCCCCTTCCCTGGCGGGTACATAATAACTGATCAATGTTTCATCGCAATCGGATGAATAGTATATGAACGCATGCCTGATTTTGTTTAAACGATTCGCGCTCCGTCACTCATTTGTTGAATCTACTCGTGCGCTACCTACTGTAAAATGTATTTACTAAGTTAGAAACCGTCACGTAAGTGTCCACAACATCTCACCCAAGTTTCATCGCTATCGGACTAATGGGATATGAAGACATAGGGGACTGTATTGAAACGCTCCGCATGTCGTCGTTCATTTGTCGAATCTACTCGTGTGCTACCTACTGTGAAATGTATTTACTAAGCCAGAAACCTTCCTTGGAGTGTCCACCATATTTCACCCAAGTTTCACCGCTAACGGCAGAATGGTATATGACCTTATGCGGGACTTTGTTGAAACGCTTCGCGCGTCGTCCCTCATTTGTTGAATCAACTTGTGCGCTGCATATTGTATAGTGGATTTACTAAGCCAGAAATTTTCCATGACGTGTACCCAACATCTCACCCAAGTTTCATAGCTACGGACGAATGGTACATGAATGCATACGGGACTTGGTTGAAACGCTTCGCGCGTCGTCGCTCATTTGTTGATTCTACTCTTGCGCTACATATTGTAATATGGATGTACTCAGCCAGAAACCTTCCCTGGAGTGTACACAACATCTCACCCAAGTTTCATCGCAATCGGATGAATGGTATGTGAACGTATACGGGACGTTGTCGAAACGCTTCGCGCGTAGTCACTCATTTGTTGAATATAAACGTGCGCTTCGTATTGAAAAATGGATTTACTTAGCCAGAAACCTTTCCTGGAGTGTACACAACAATTCACCAAACATTTATCACTATCAGACGACTGGTATATGACTTTATACGGGACTTTGTTGAAACGCTTCGCGTGTCATCGCTCATTTGTTGAATCTACTTGTGCGCTATCTACTGTGAAATGTATTCACTAATTTTGAAACCTTCACGTAAGTGTACACAACATCTCACCCAAGTTTCATCGCTATCGGATGAATGGTAAATGAAATGATATGGGACTTTGTTGAAACGCTTCGCGCGCCGTTGCTCATTAGTTGATTCTACTCGTGCTCTACCTATTTTTAAAGGGATTTACTAAGCTAGAAACCTTCCCTGGAGTGCACACAAAATCTCAGCCTAGTTTCATCGCTATCGGACGAATGGTATATGAACGCAAACGTGACTTTGTTGAAATGCTTCGCGCGTCGTAGCTCATTTGTTGAATCTACTCGTGCGCTGCCTATTGTAAAGTGGATGTACTAAGCCAGAAAATTTCCCTGCAGTGTACACAACATTTTACGCAAGTTTCATAGCTATCGGACGAATGGTATATGAATGCATACGGGACTTTTTTAAAACGCATTGCGTGTCGTCGCTCATTTGTTGAATCTACTTGTGCGCTATCTACTGTGAAATGTATTCACTAATTTTGAAACCTTCACGTAAGTGTACACAACATCTCACCCAAGTTTCATCGCTATCGGACGAATGGTATATGAACACATACGGGACTTTGTTGAAATGCTTCGCGCATCGTCGCTCATTTGTTGAATCTACGCGTGCGCTACCTATTGTAAAATGGATTTACTAAGTCAGAAACCTTCCTTGGAGGGTACTCAACATCTCACCCAAGTTTCATCACAATCGGACGAATGGTATATGAACGCATAGGAGACATACCCACAGACATACCCACAGACAAACTATCACGTTACATTGATTTTAAGCCTACTTTCAATTTTGAAAAAAATAGGCTTATGAGATCACCTTTTGTCCGTGTGTGTGTGCGCGAGCGTGTGTGTGTGTGTGTGTGTGTGAGAGGTGTGTGTGTGTCCCCCACTAATAAAAGCTAAACGGCTGGAGCGATTTCAGTGAAACTCGGTAAGTTCATAGCACTATTCGCGGTAACCTCGACCGTGCCCTTCAAATCTTGTTACGTCTCACCAATCCAACATGGCGGCTGTGCGAAATATTTCACTAGCATTCAATATCTCCGAAACTATTACCGATATCGCCCTGAAATTATGTACGGTGGTAAAGGGCACTACTAGAAGTTCACCTATGAGACTTTCAAAAACCTGGTGACTACAAAACCAACATGGCGGCAAAGCGAAGTTGAGACTTTTAAATAGACTTTTCTCGCGATTTAACTATCCAAACATAATGAAACTTGGTACAGCAAATGTTTATATACATTGCAATGCACTGGAGTCTGGTTTAGTTCAATTGTTTACATAACCTCAAAATGGCGGCTGTGCGAAGTATTTCACTGACATTCTATATCTCCGAAACTATTACAGATATCACCCTGCAATTTTGTACGGTGATAAAGGGTACTGATACAAGTTTACCTATGTATATTTCATAAACCTGTCAAGTACAAAACGAACATGGCGACCAAGCGAATTTGAAATATTTTAATAGACTTTTCTCGTGAGTTAACTCTTTGAGCGCAGTGAAATGTGGTACAGTAAATGATTTTGCAGATTGTAATGCACTGCCATCTAATTTAATTCAATTGTTTACATAACCTCAAGATGGCGACTGTGTGAAATTTTAAAATTAAGTTTTAATTTCTTGTGTCGTAATCATGCGATCGAAGTGAAAGTTTGAATAATGAACCTAGGCATAAATTGTCCTTGAATGGTACATAACTCTATTGCCTATACATATAACAATCCTAATTGGCGAGGTTCCGAAATATTTAGACGGTTCTCAATATCTATGAATCTTTTACAGCAACCAATCTGAATTTTTTTATATCCATAGATACTATGAACCTATGTTCACTTATAGGACTTTCAGTAACCTGGTGAGCACAAATCCAACATGGCGGCGAGGCGAAGTATAAATATTGAAATGGACGTTTCTCGCGAACTAACTATCCGAGTGCCGTGAAACGTTGCACGTTAAATTCTTATACAAAAGTTGATCTACTGGCATCTAATTTATTTCGATTGTTTGCATAATCACATGATGTCTGCTGTGCGTAATTTTAAAAACTCGTTTTTACTTCTTGTGTTCTAATCATGCGAATGAAGTTTGAATACCACACGTACACAATAATCTTAATGTAATAGTACAAAAATAAAAATCCAACCTGGCGAACATCTGAAATATTTAGACGGTTCTCAATATCTACGAATCTGTTACAGCAATTAAACTGAAATTTTGTATGTTGATAGAGACAATTAACATGAGCTGGATATATGAAAATAGGCTGTATAGTTCTTCACGGAACTACTTGTTATATATATAGATATTGCTAAACCAGATAATATCTCATCACAGATAATTCCAGAGCATTCTTTGTAAGATGATTTTCGGCACTGCGGCATCATCGTTTTTAGAGTTCTACATCTGGTGAAGTATTATAATCTTTACAATACATTTCCATTCTCACTGGTGACTCTATTAGACATGTTGACACCATCTCGAGTGCTGCTAGGGACCAAATTGTATCTCGGTTAACATCTGCAGACCGCAGTGAGGCAGAACTGATACAGAGCTGAACCATTACCCTTCCGTTGGCGTCGGCAAACCACAATACAGCGTGTGTTTGTCTTCAAATTTGTAATTGTTTCGCCGCATGTTTTTCGGAAGAATTAGACCACATGACTGTTTCCCAAATGAAGAGTGCACAATACAGTGATCTGCAGGGAAGGGTGACCTTTACGAGTTTGTTCGTTTTGGTTTTCAAATTACAACTATTTCTTTCTTTCTTTCTTTCTTTCTTTCTTTCTTTCTTTCTTTCTTTATATTCAGTCACTAATTTTTAATGTATCTTTGGGGTAAGCATCTTCCACCTTTCCATTATGGCGCACCATAATAGGGTTATTGATGGGAATGTTTTTAGTGTTAAGCTTTCCAACCACCTGTTTTCCTTAATATTTAAATCTATATCGGTTGATGAAGGGGCCAAAACAATTAGGCATCGAAACATGTACCCAATGTCCACCAAGTGATCATTTATCAAAATAAAGGTATTGATTAGGTGGAACTTTTGCCACAACTATTACTAACTTACATACTAGACGAGATGAAAAGAATACAAGGGCAATAAAAGACAGGGAAAAGAAATGCCTCCAGCCGGCAAAGAATGGGATGTTGATTAATTTACGGGCTTTGCAACATCGTTCTCATGTAGCCCCGTGTACTTGGCTGTGTGTTGAATTTGTCTGATAACCCGTCTTATTGTGATGGCTGTATTAGTGTGTGTATTTATAAGTCAAGTGTAATTGTCCGATGGTAACTCATGAAATGAGATTCCTCGGCCTTCAAACTTGCCCTGTTCTGATTTACAAAAGCGCACACAGCAGTAGGCCATCAGAAAATACAAAACACAACTTCACAATTAACATCAATACAAAACAAATGTCTGTAACAGTGACTTCAAAAGGAGACGATCACAGTGGGTTGGTGCTGCTCTTAGCGTCTATATTTGGAAACGAGGTTGTTCGCATAAACCAATACTGTAATCGTTTAACGGCAGAGGGATGCGATCCAGCAGGCAGTGGCCACACCATTTATCACCTAAAGCACGATAAAAAAAAACATTAGAAATATGAACGCAATACAAATCTAAAACCGTATCTCTTTTATAAACAGGGGACGTAATAGCGAAATGAAATTAAAAAGGAAATACATTGGCAAACCCTGCATTCGACATACTATTGTAGATTGTTATCAATGCATCTTATTTGACATTATACTGGAATTATACGTTGTTGCATTTACATTAACTAGGTGAGATAGGTTGGTTGGTTCCTCTGTTTAGGGGCTGCGAAAACATGGTCATGCAGCCCCATGTACTTTGGATGTGTGTAGAATCTGCCTGATAACCGGTGTTATTTGTGATGGCAGTATTATTGTGTGTTATATGTAATTCAGGTAAGGACTGCAGACATTCAGTTTTAAGTAGTTCATACTTTTCCTACCAAATGCTACCGTCAACGACACCAAGCTGCAAACTTGGCTAATAGATACCCCCTAAGCCAGAACCTGATGGTGAACGTTGGAACTTAATAGCGTTTATCAAATTTAACCCACAAATTTTACCTTCACATGAGTGTAGTTAGTGGAAGGTTCTTTTACATCACATAAATCTATGACATGGGTCCATCGGCTTACTTCCCCTCCATAGGAAGGCATACAGAGGGATTTTTAACGCTCTTCAAAAATCCGATGACTGTGACCGAGTTTGAACCCGCAACCTTCGGCATAGAAGCTCAGCATGCTACCAAATACGCCACCAAAGCCGCCAAATATGAGATAATAGGCATGTAAATACAGCAATAATATTCCCTAATATGCAGCTATAGTAGCCTACACTCTGACTAATGCAAATGAATAAGCCATTTCTCATTAATCATACTATTTGTGCGGGGTTAAAAATCGTAAGTATATTTGACTCCAGAATTATGACTTTATATTCCAAATATTGAATAATTTAAATATTGTTTCCTTTCAAAAAGGTAGATGCAACAATTTAAAAATGAAAGAGAACTATGTGAACAAGATGTCTAAATTAAGCCCATTACAACAAACATAAAGACTATCAGGAAAGTACTGTAATTGTGAGACTAGGTCCTGTAATATCAAAGTTATATCGTTTTATTCACCCATTAATATCAAGGGAGGGGCCATACCATATTCACGTCATTACCATAGTCATATATAATATTGTCAAGTGCTTAGATTAAGAAACAGGGTTTTTATAGAGGTCTAGGGCTGTTTTATTAGTTAAATTGTAAAGACAGGACGGGCATGGTTGGAAGAAGTTACGGACGGTGAAGCAACATATTGCAAGAAAATGTATTTCTGGAACGAAGCCACGCTGACTGGAGACAAGGGCTTGGAGAAAGATTTCGGCGGAATATATATATGCGCAACGAGAGGAATAGCGGGTTCTGAGTGGAATATTTGAAGTACGCGGGCCTGTATTCCCGCTCGGAGACGTTTTAGCGTCGCTTGAGGACTGAGAAATGCTTTGCTATAATTGGTCTGATGGGTCGCGGGCAAATTTATGCCGCGAAACATCGGGACCATTCAGAGTGTATAAAAGCCCAGCGCGACTTCAGCACTGGCTATTCTATAGATTCTATTCTGTCATTCACATATTCGATCACGCACTCACTCACTGACTTTGTGAGTCGTAGACTCCGTCAGTCGCTCAGTAAGATGGGACTTAATGAATTCAATTAGCCTGGTTTGTTCAAATTTGCTTACCATGGTGATCAAACTCAGAAACAAGCAGCAGCAGCAGCAACAACAACAACAACAACAACAACAACGAGAAGAAGAAAACATATGTTTTCAAAGGTCAATAAACGTGTGTTGGCGTAAGATCTCAAATTAGACTGCAAGCAGACCAACGAGATGGACTTTGAACCACAAGGCACCAGGTATGTGGACCGAGTTATTATCAACACAGAAGATCAGCGCTAGCGAGAAGACAGTCAATATTGCCCCGCAATTAGGGAATATTAATGCACATATTGTACACAGCTCGAAACCTCAGATCAAATGTTAATAATTTTGTTGTAAATAAACCAGTATTAGTTAAAATGTCTTGTTCATTGGGAGTTGAATATATAGGATAGTTGGAATGCAAAGAGTATCTCATAGAGCAAGTTTATTGCCCTACGCTCCGATGATAGATCTTGGCTCAAGGAAGGGAGCGGCCGTGGCTAAATAAAATTTTAATGTGTTATCTTTACGATAACTGGCGCCCAGTAAATCTAAATTAATAAAGTGTATGTCGTCTGTCTAGACAGGCCAATGCTAAATAAGAACGATGAGGTGGTTTTAAGGAGTCTTGAGTGTAATATCTGTAGAAACGTTATAAATGATCGCCCAACTTGTAGAGCGATATCCAACGACAAAGGTAGCCGTTACAAATGGCACAACCAATGTGGGGCTACGAAATATCGTACTGAAGTGAATGGATATTATGTATAAATCCAGTTTATTTCAAGTATGTTAAAGTTTAAAGTTGTTTTCATGTACGATATAAACGAGTACTCTTTGCATTCATTCCGAGTTTTTCAATAAAGAGGCATATATCAAGTTAGGGAACTACGGTTATAAATTAGGAGTGTTCCTTTGATGAGTTGTTTTTTGGGTAATGAGTAACAGGGATAATTTGGGGAACATAAATTTGAGAAACCGTAGTATTATAAGATCAGTTAAAATGTCGAAATTAGATGTGCAGGGTACCAATGATGAGATGTCAAAAGTAAGCGAAAATCAGGAAACTGAGGAAAATAAACAAGACGGGGCTACAAACATCCAGATTAATGAGGGGGAGAATCCTTCCTGGCTTCGAAACCTGACGATGCTGATAACAGAACAGAACAGAAACATAGATATTAAGTTAGGCGAGCAAAGTGCAAAGTTAGCTGAACAGAGTATGAAGTTAGAGGAACAAAGTAAGAAATTTGACGTGCGTAGTGATCAATTAGAGAAATCAATAGATCTTAAGTTCACTGAGCATAGTAAGAAGCTAGATGAAGAACGTAAGAAGTTTGATGAAGCTACAGAGAACTTCAATAAACAAATTAATGAAGTAGGCCGAGAATTTCACAATAAGTTAGAAAGCAGGATTAGTGAGGTGGAAGAATCATGGTCACTTAAGGTTGACGCCAGAATGCAACAAGTGTCGGAGCGAGTTGATAAAATTGACGAGGAAGTGAAAATTAAATGTAGTAAGGTTAGGGTTGACTTAGAAGGAGAAGTCAACAGTATGAAGGTCAAGTGTGATAATAATATTGCTAAAATAGGTAATTTAGAAAATAAACTAGAGAGCGATAATCAAGAAATTAGGGAAGAGGTTAACAGTAAATTTAACAGTATCAGTGAAGAAGTAGCGAGTAAGACAGATAAAATGGAGGAGAAATTGCAGAGATGTCAGAAGCAAATAGCAACAAATAGCGGTAATGTACAAATAGGAAATTTAAGTAGATTTCTAACTAAAGAGGCAGATTTGCCAGTATTCACAGGCAAGGCATATAACCCAATGGAATTCTTAAAAACAGTAGAAAAGAAGTTCGCTAAAGATTTAGAAGAGGGGATCGTTCAATGGGAACAAGTACTTGAGATGCTAGATAAATCTTTTGTTAGGGATTCAAGGTCATGGTTCAGTGTGTATAAATACCAGATGACTAGTTTTAGAAAATTTAAAGAGAAGTTCATAGCCAAGTACTGGAATGAAAATGTGCAAGAAAGAGAAAGATGTAACATTATTTTTGGGAAGTACCAAAGGAGAGATGGTGTTTCGTACACAGAGTATTTCTTAGCGCATGTACTTATATGCCAGAATTTAGAAGGTTTAGAGACTGAATCACAGGTAATTAAAACATTATTAAGGCATTTTCCTGATATAATTAAAGAAGCATTCTTCATGCAGAATATTACTACTATTGACGGGTTCGAGAAGCTATTGGAAAACTTTGACTCTCTTGAAAATAGTAGGACCGAACGCAAGCCAATAAGTAGAGGAGATAATTTCGGGCAGGGTGAGAGAGAGAGGGGAAGAGAACAAGGCAGGAATGCGAATTACGAAAGACGACTTGACAATGGGGGACGCACAGCAAATACGAGGAACGAGAATTTGAACAGAGTAGGGGAAGGTACTAGGCCAGACAGACGTACAGGTCAACAACAACAATCTACATCAGGGGCAGGTAGGCCTAATTTAAACGAATAACGGGTTGCAGTGAGGTCAACAGACAGCCCGAAGTGATTGCAGTTCAATGTCCTAGGAATATTGAGTATTTAGGAGATTTTAATATAGATGTTAGAGAAGAACTGCTTTATGACCTAAATGGTGGAAATTTAGATAATGTTGAGAATGAGATTATATCACCAGTAATTAAACTTAATGTGTGGGGTAAAGAAGTTGATGTTTTATTGGACAGTGGAAGCGAAAACTCTTGTATAAATTTAAGATTTTTGGAAGATGTAATGAGAGAAGGTATTCATGTTGATATAATTCCAGTTAAGTCCACTTTCATTGTCACAGCTGTAGGTAGTAGGTCTCAGAAAATATCTAAGAAAGTCGCAGTTCCAATTAACATTAGTGAGTTAGTTAAATTTCAGCCCTGTTTGGCAGTTCCAAATTTAGTATATCCGGTGATTCTCGGTGCGGAATGGTTATCATTATATCAAGTTAAATTAGATTTTCATTTTGGCAGGATATGTTTATTTTGGCAGGATAAAGAAGTTCAGGTTACGTATAAGGTGTCTAAGACTGACAAACAGATGAAAGTGTGTATGTTTGAGGAAGAAAGCAACGTGGTTGTGAGTGATGAGTTTCCTGAAGTAAATGAGGTAGACCGCGGAGATGCTAGTGAGAGCAAAGTTTTTAAGGTGTGTCAGGTTGCAATGGAGTCTGAACTTGAGAGTAGGATCCATGATGCATTGTTACAATGTAAGCTGGATGAGGTGCAAGGTCATCAGTTACATGAGGTATTAATAAAATATAAGGAAATTTTCAGCTCAAAACCCGGAGCAACACACTTATATGAGCATAGTTTTGTCGTTAAAGACACAAGTAGTTTCGTAGGGCCTAGGTATCCTGTCGCAACTAAATATATGAAAGCCGTCGAAGAACAGATAGAATTAATGTTGGAAAACGACATAATTGAGCCTTCAGCTAGCCATTGTTTAAATCCATTAGTTGTAGTAGCAAGAAAGACAATTCAGTGAGACTGTGCATAGACGCCAGAATGTTAAATACTAGGGTCGAAAGCGACCAGCTGAGAACTGAAGCAGTGGAGGATTTAGTTCAACGTTTTCAGGGGCGGAAGTGGTTCTCAACAGTAGATTTTAGTAGTAGTTGCTCAACGTTAGTGAGGAAATTAGGTAGGACACTAGGTAGTTATTTCAGGTATGTATTGTTGACTCATGTGACGTTATTCAGGCTAGCCAGTGTTTTGTTGAGAGGTAGGAAGTACATGGAAGTCTGTAGCAACGATTGTTACGTAAGCCGTTGCCATCTTGTGCATTGGAAGGGAAAATGTCAAAGCTGTTTTTATTGTTTACTGGACCTTATGTCGTTTCGAAGAGGATAGAAAAAAATGCCTACTTATTGAAAGATCAGGAAAATTGTGTCATTGGTACATATAACATTTACAATCTGAGGAAATATCATAGAAAAGAGCAAGTGCTGCAAGAAGGGCAGACTGCCGTGTGTTTATAATTAGAGTCGTGTCGTGGCTCTAAGAAATTGGTGGAAGTGAGATAAATCACTTGTGTTGCGTGAAACAAGAAGCAATATATTGTGTTCTGTTATTGTAAGGGACTACAAGAACAAATGTAGCATGTAAATCCTGTATGACTGCACAGGACAATCAGAATGTTTATGTAACATTGCAAGAAGAGTGCAGATCAATCAAGGAAAATGAAAAGGGTATAATCATTATGTATGTAATTTGAAGGGGCATATATGTATATTCAGTGTATTTCCTGTTAAGTTTTAAAGGGAAGATTTGTGATTTCATCATTCATTACATTCTTTATGAAACCATGGGGACGTTTTGTAACGTAATCTTGATTACGGTACAAATTATTATTATTATTATTTTTAATATCATTGTGTAATTATTATTATTATTATTGTAATATCAAAGTTATATCGTTTTATTCACCCATTAATATCAAGGGAGGGGCCATACCATATTCACGTCATTACCATAGTCATATATAATATTGTCAAGTGCTTAGATTAAGAAACAGGGTTTTTATAGAGGTCTAGGGCTGTTTTATTAGTTAAATTGTAAAGACAGGACGGGCATGGTTGGAAGAAGTTACGGACGGTGAAGCAACATATTGCAAGAAAATGTATTTCTGGAACGAAGCCACGCTGACTGGAGACAAGGGCTTGGAGAAAGATTTCGGTGGAATATATATATGCGCAACGAGAGGAATAGCGGGTTCTGAGTGGAATATTTGAAGTACGCGGGCCTGTATTCCCGCTCGGAGAAGTTTTAGCGTCGCTTGAGGACTGAGAAATGCTTTGCTATAATTGGTCTGATGGGTCGCGGGCAAATTTATGCCGCGAAACATCGGGACCATTCAGAGTGTACAAAAGCCCAGCGCGACTTCAGCACTGGCTATTCTATAGATTCTATTCTGTCATTCACATATTCGATCACGCACTCACTCACTGACTTTGTGAGTCGTAGACTCCGTCAGTCGCTCAGTAAGATGGGACTTAGTGAATTCAATTAGCCTGGTTTGTTCAAATTTGCTTACCATGGTGATCAAACTCAGAAACAAGCAGCAGCAGCAGCAACAACAACAACAACAACAACAACGAGAAGAAGAAAACATATGTTTTCAAAGGTCAATAAACGTGTGTTGGCGTAAGATCTCAAATTAGACTGCAAGCAGACCAACGAGATGGACTTTGAACCACAAGGCACCAGGTATGTGGACCGAGTTATTATCAACACAGAAGATCAGCGCTAGCGAGAAGACAGTCAATATTGCCCCGCAATTAGGGAATATTAATGCACATATTGTACACAGCTCGAAACCTCAGATCAAATGTTAATAATTTTGTTGTAAATAAACCAGTATTAGTTAAAATGTCTTGTTCATTGGGAGTTGAATATATAGGATAGTTGGAATGCAAAGAGTATCTCATAGAGCAAGTTTATTGCCCTACGCTCCGATGATAGATCTTGGCTCAAGGAAGGGAGCGGCCGTGGCTAAATAAAATTTTAATGTGTTATCTTTACGATAACTGGCGCCCAGTAAATCTAAATTAATAAAGTGTATGTCGTCTGTCTAGACAGGCCAATGCTAAATAAGAACGATGAGGTGGTTTTAAGGAGTCTTGAGTGTAATATCTGTAGAAACGTTATAAATGATCGCCCAACTTGTAGAGCGATATCCAACGACAAAGGTAGCCGTTACAGCATTCTCTTCTACATTATTGTACTCCACAGTACCTTTCGCCTAGATTTACATTTAGTTAATATTGCACTAGATTAACTTCCGAGCCCAGGAGAACTATGTTTTAAACTCACTTAGGGGCAAAGTGAATATACCTTGCGTAATATATTGGCATTTATCTTTCTATAACATGTAAATACATCTCCTGGGCAACGCCGGGTAATATAGCTAGTATACTAATACATGACGATTATTGCGTAGGTTTGAATTTGATCGCCTGATTAGGACACAAGAAATAAAATGAGATTTGTAAAATTTCGCACAGCCACCATCTTGAGGTTATGTAAACAATTGAACTAAATTAGATGTCAGTGCATTACAATGTGCAAAAGCATTTGCTGTATCATTTTTCACTCCGCTCGGATAGTTAAACCGCGAGAGAAGTCTATTTAAATATTTCAAATTTGCTTGGCCGCCATATTCCGTTTGTACTTAGCAGGTTTTTGAAAGTTACATAGGTGAACTTCTATTAGTGCCCTTTATCACCGTACAAAATGTCAGGGTGATATCAGTAATAGTTTAGGAGATATAGAACACTGGAGAAATATTTCGCACTGCTGCTATGTTGGATTGGTGAGTCGTCATATAATTTCAAGGGTACGGTCAGGGTCGGACAAAATGGTAATATGTCCTTACTGAGTTTCATTGAAATCACTTCAGTCGTTTAGATTTTATTAGGGAACACACACACTTATACGTACACACACACACGGACAAACGGTGATCTCATAAGCCTATTTTTTCATAAATGAAAATAGACTAAAATGGCTTCATTGCATAAGTGTATTATTCAAACTTCAATAGCATGATTAGGACACAAGAAATAAAAACGAGGTTTTAAAATTTCGCACTGCCGCCATCTTGTGGTTATGAAAATAATTAAAATAAATTAGATGGCAGTGGATTGAAATTTTTATAAGGATTTACCGTACCAATTTTCACTGCGTTCACATGGTTAAAACGTGAGAAACTTGCAGTTAAATATTTAAATTTCGTGTCACCGCCATGTTGGATTTCGGCTCACCAGGTTATCGAAAGTCCCATAGGTGAGCTTATGTTCATAGCTTTTATGAACATGATTGCTGTCATAGATTAGTAGATATTGAGAACCGTCTCGGTCGGGGTCGGACAAAACAGTACTATGACATTACCGAGTTTCATTGAAATCGCTTCGACCGTTTAGATCTTATTAGGGAAACAAACACACTCGCACACACACACACACACACCCACAAACACACACACACAGACACACTGACAAAAGGGCGATCTCATAAGTCTATTTTTTCATAAATGAATATAGTCTAAAAAGGTATTTTAACACGATAGGGCTAATGTGAGTAATTCCTATTATAATTAGTCAATACTAACCTGATTCCTCGATTAACATATTTCACATCATGTCAAGGTACATCCTCTATTACGTAACTTATCGGCTCTCACATTTACCATTATACAGCAGTTAATGTATGGATTATCCTCCCTCCAACTTCCTTCATCTCATTGCGTAGCTGATCTTACTTTATCAGATTCCTATCTTTATTATTATCATTATTGTTTCCACCAGATTGTTATTATTACTAACTCAAGGTTGCATGGTAATTAGAGGCTCATGGGTAAATGCTGTATTCCACTCCCAGCAAACGAGAGTACAGGTTATGGTCTGAGATTACGATGTGATGTAACCGGACAGGACGATAAATTATGATCTGAAAGTCAGATAAGATTTTTCGGCGTGCTTCTGTATACATTTAGGGTCTTCATCGTGACTCTGTTGGGAGAGATTTAAGTTAAAAACCAAATAAGTAGCATAAGACTAGGTTAGGGGTGTCAAAGGAAGAACCCATGGGTCGAATACGGCCCATATGGAGATTTGATAACTGGCCGACAAGAACAAAGTCAGTCACCCGTGATCAAAAAGTTTCCGTTTGAGGGCCGTAGAGTCTAGAATTGGTATGCTAATCAATAAGGCAAAATCGCCGTGGGCATTAAGGCACTCATCCTACTGTCGCTCCAGGTTTAAGCTCCCTGTGTGGTAAAACACTGTGTCCTCCTGCGTGAAGAAGTTCGTAACCACCTGCTGCATATCCTCGTCTGACATGAATCTTCCATCCTTCAAGGCCTTCTTTCAAGTGACTGAAGGCGTGATAATCACATGGGGAGAGATCAGGACTATAGGACGGATACTCGAGTGTTTCCCACTTGAGTTGGCGTACCTTCTGCGTTACGACCTTTGGGTTATGGGGACGTGCGTTATCATGAAGCAGCAGCACCCCTTATACACCACTTCATCTTCGACGCTTTTGATTCCAATTCCCAGTGGTGGCACCAGCTCTAAAATGTAAAATTTGGATAAATTTCGAATTGTTTTTTGAAAGAAAAGCATGATGCGAATCACCAAGACAATAAATAATTTAAGAATGTGGATTTATCGCAGGAGCTAGAGTAGGGAGGACCCACGTGGCCTCATTTACATAAAAAAGTACGACCGATTTTTACAAATTTATTCAGATTATGAAAGATAATAAATTAATGCGCATTCTTGGAAGTTTCAGCATTGATTTGGTGTTATGTAGATTGATATTGATTTTTAGAAATAAATAGTGTTATGTTTGTTTTTACCCGTGAGAATGTGGCATATTATTTCGATCCACAGATCCTCCAGAAACTCCTAATATATGCTAACTACATGATCCATTTATGGGTTGTACACCCATTTGTAGTTCCGACTGAGCTTACATTTAATTAGAATGGAGTATGGCAATCGGTTACAGTATGTATGTATGCATGTATGTCCGATAGCATATAGGCCTAGGCCTATAAGCCTCAGGCATGCGCCACTTCAAGTCACTCAGAAGTCAGAACTAATCTTTGAAGATACCAGCCTCACTTGCTGGAAAAATGTTAGATATTAACATCTATCAACACGAAAAGCCATTCTAAAGATTTTTCACCAGGGTGTTACAGCCTGAACCAGCAGTGGGGTAACTACGAGGGGTGATCAGGAGGATCATTCCCCCCCAGAGCCAAATAATTCGTTGAAATGTTTAATTTGGATACAACCAATCATCAGATTGATGACAAACGACTGGAGTATGTAAGTTTATACTAATCCCTATATATATTATAATTGTGAAAATCTGTGTGTCCGTGTGTGTGTGTGTGTGTGTGTGTGTGTGAGAGAGAGTGTGTGTGTTAGTTTGTTACCTCTTGACACTAAAACGGCTGGACGGATTTGGATGAAATTTGAAATGGAGACAGCTTATACCATGGGATAACATATAGGCTGCCTTTTGTCCGGAAATAAATCATTGTTCCCGTGGAATGGGCAACATAACTGAAAAGTCACCAAAAATACTCAACCAGGACAAAATATCGAAGTTGTCGCATAAAGACCGGACAAAGCTCATTTTACTCCCCTCGATGCAAGAAACAATACTCGATATGTCCCTACGGGACACCGAAAACTACATTTTAAGGCTCTAAAACCAACAGTTTCAAAGATATTCGCAGAAAACTATCTTCGCTCTGATTGATGAACTAATCGCAAGTCCGTTTCCATGGCAACACTACCTCAAGGTATGACATCCGATTTTCTATATATCCCTCTAGGAGACAATGCCAATTCATTTATTATCTTTTTTAAGATATATATAAACACAATAAGAACAGTGTAGCGCGACTGCCTCCCGTCCGGAGGCCCCGGGTTCGATTCCCGGCTCCGTCAGAGATTTTAGACACTGACGTGAGGGCTGCAACGGGCTGAACTCAGATTCGTGAGGACAATTGTGTAGCTGTGAGGCAGCGCGCCGGTCACGAAGAACAAGATTAACGGCAGAGGGGTCACTATGCACTGACCACGCGTCACCACAATATCTGCAGGCCAAATGGCCGATTTTCTATATATCCCTCTAGGAGGCAATGCCAATTCATTTATTATTTTTTTCAAGATATATATATAAACACAATAAGAACAGTGTAGCGCGCCTGCCTCCCGTCCGGAGGCCCCGGGTTCGATTCCCGGCTCCGTCAGAGATTTTAGACACTGACGTGAGGGCTGCAACGGGCTGAACTCAGATTCGTGAGGACAATTGAGTAGCTGTGAGGCAGCGTGCCGGTCACGAAGAACAAGATTAACGGCTGAGAGGACACTATGCACTGACCACGCGTCACCACAATATCTGCAGGCCAAATGGCTGGGAAGCGGTCGCATGATATGCCTAGGCCCTTCATGGGCTGTAGTGCCAGGGGTAAAAAATATTAGGGGAAGCGCCTTCTAATACCACCTTTAATTTTTAAACACTACAGTAGCGGCTATTAAATAAAGGTAGCGATATAGCTACGTTCAATTTCATAAACACTGGGCTCACAAATCCCGTATAGTTAAGTACAAATATCGGTCTGGTCATAATTTCAATAGCAACGAAGCTCTTAGGCGGCTATTGCCGTTTCCTTAACACTTAAGGCATCCCGCCGTGATATACCTCAATGTGCACTTACCAAATTGTGAACCAGTCTATTTTACTGAAAAGAATTTCTACTAGCGAGTATCCACTCCGACAAAAACCACTCTCACTACATTTTCCAAAATTTACACAAGACAAGATTTTTAAAGCACTCTTCTGTATGTTGAGGTACAGAGACATACCACATGGAAAGATACAATAAAATGTTGGCAAATCTGAGTTCAAGGAACTGCTGTCCAGAATAGGCTTTCGGTACAGGTTATTCGGCCCATGTTCGTAACATGGAATGTTTTCCTTTGACAATGCATCTACACCATGTGCGAGGGCAACGCATTTCAAAGATCTCTAAAAACACAATAATCAGGAAATTGGAGAACAATTTAAAGTCGGAGTGAAGATTCAAGGAGAAATAATTTCATCTCTGAGATTTGCTAATGACATAGTCATCTTGGCCAATACGCCAGAAGCTCAATGTGCACTTACCAAATTGTGAACCAGTCTATTTTACTGAAAAGAATTTCTACTAGCGAGTATCCACTCCGGCAAAAACCACTCTCACCACATTTTCCAAAATTTACACAAGACATGATTTTTAAAGCACTCTTCTGTATGTTGAGGTACAGAGACATACCACATGGAAAGATACAATAAAATGTTGGCAAATCTGAGTTCAAGGAACTGCTGTCCAGAATAGGCTTTCGGTACAGGTTATTCGGCCCATGTTCGTAACATGGAATGTTTTCCTTTGACACAATATCTACACCATGTGCGAGGGCAACGCATTTCAAAGATCTCTAAAAACACAATAATCAGGAAATTGGAGAACAATTTAAAGTCGGAGTGAAGATTCAAGGAGAAATAATTTCATCTCTGAGATTTGCTGATGACATCGTCATCTTGGCCAATACGCCAGAAGATTTGAACGAGTTTTTGAATGGTATGGACTCCGTCTTGACGAATGAATTCATGATGAAAATCAATAAATGTAAAACAAAATTATTGGAATGCAGCCGAAATAAATCAGAAACCTCTATGGACATCAAATTGGCAGGTGAAACGCTACGGGAAGTAGGAGACTTCTGTTACCGGTACTTAGGAAGCAAAATAACCAGTAATGGACGAAGCAAAGAGGATATAAAAAGCAGGTTGGCTCAGGCAAGGAAAGCATTTCTATACAAAAAGGAATCTCTTGACATCGAATATACATTTAGGTATTAGGATGTCATTTTTGAAAGTTTTGAGTCACTATAAGGAAGTGAAACTTGGACTAATGGTGCTGCAGTAAAGAGGAGAATTGAAGCGTTTGAAATGTGGTGTTACGGGAGAATGATGAAGATCAGATGGTTAGATAGGGTATCAAATGAAGAGCTATTAAGACGAGTGGGAGAGGAGAGATGTTTCTGGCGACTGCTAATGAAGAGAAGAGATAGGTTGGTACGACACATATTAAGACACCCAGGAATAGCAAGCTTAGTTATGGATGGGAGGGTCAAGGACCAGAACTGTAGGGGTAGACCAGGGTTATACAGATTTCCTCGGATGTAGGGTGTGGTACCTATGTAGTGATGAAACGATTAGCTCAGGTGAGCGAGGCATAGAGGGCTGCATCAAACCAGTCAAAAAACTTTAGACTCAAACAACAACAATCGGGAATTTTAATTACTTAGAGAGGCATGTGAGGCAAAAGGGTTGTTGGAGAATTTCAATCCCTGGGATGTAACACTGGAAGTGACTGCATAATGTACATCAGCGACCAAGGTGAGAGATATTTTACTATAGGTCTATTAATAGCGACATGTTGACGTTCAAATCATCAATAAGTGTGGCAAAATTATACCCAGAATAGCTTAAGGAAAAATACTTTTAATTCCCCATATTCAGATAGATTTGCCATTCCAGGTGTACGTTTAGACAAAACCATTATTTCCCATGGACAACTGTATGTGGCGTGCTGGCGAGTATCCGGACAACAAAATCGTTATGTCTCAGCAGAAGATGGCAAAACCAAAACTAAAATTTTCAAATGTGTTCACAACTCTATAAAATTCCCACTTTGCTGCTCATATCTATATACTGTATGTATCAGAATTCTCAGAATTTGAATCTACCCACCTGTAGCCGCGATTGCTGTAATAGAATAAACCAACTATCAGCAATAATGCATCGTCCCCATTGTCTTGATCGCGAGCGAAGCCGCGGGTACCTGCTAGTTCGAGAATATTTCCCTTTACTTGTGTTAAACTTTTAGTGTTACCTAAACATAACACTTGGTTAAGTAAAACTGTTCATTTTCGAGCGTTTGCACATTGATAGGAGCAAATAAAACATATACAATGTTATCCAGGTCAAACAAGACAACGTGTGATTTTGTTTTCATTGATTATTTCTCATTTTGCCCAAACATCCCCCCTCCCTGCATAAAGCAAAAATAAAAAATCAGAAACGAAAGAAAAAACAAACACAAAACCAAAAATTAAACCAAAGCAAAAAACAAAAAATGTAACCAAAAACAAAACACTTAAAGCAAAAAACAGTAAATAACAATAACAAATTGTAATACCAAAACAAAATCACTGAGCAAAGAGAAAAAATCAAATCAAAAGCCAATGAGGAATACATATAATACGAAACCATTAAATAAGAGATATATAAAATTTAAAAAAGCAATAAAAATTAAAAACGAACACAAAATCAAAACAGAATACACATAAAAACATACAGAAAACCTTAAACTTAAACAAAAGAGAAAAAAATATAATTGAGTAAATTAGTTCTGAAAACTGTATAAAGGGTATTAGTCGTAGTAGTAAAACACTCTTCATAGATTATTAGTTCAAATTGGACTTCGCTCATCCTCCTCCAGAAGTAAATCCTAGTTACGACTCTGTGCACCAGTGTATGTTTACTTCAAGACGTTATTAACATTATGACTTTGGGTAGGCAGTTAGAGAACGACTCTCTCATCTTGAGAGTGATGTAGTTTGATTACGTGTTATTTGACTCCTAAATATGGCTGCTTTTTCGCTGAACTTGAAGCACTCTACTTTTTATAATGCAAATTGTAAACAGTGGTCACAACATTTTATGATACTGGATTGTGTGTGTGACCTGAAGCAATGCCAGTAATATAACAGGGATCGGCATTAGGCTATCGATTTTCAAAGAATTGTTGACGTGATTTACATGTCTTAGTGTACTTATCCTAAGAAGAGAGGCGTAACTTGCTAAGACCTTAAGAATAGTGGCAAAGATGCAACATATCTTCACGTGATGGCACTTAGGTCGAGTCCAGGTTTGTTGAAAGCAGTAAAGTTACTTGCTGTCTTTATTACATTGCCAATAGGCTAACAGGCGGGCCCACTCGGATACCACACAGAGCGCCGAATTAACATCATTACAAACCCGGCTGCACGATCGGCCAGGACTCCTAACCACTAGTTAAGTACCGGTACATTCAAAAGTTAGTATTCACATCAGATGGTATAGATCGCCGAGATACCTCATTTCAAAATTGAACAAAATATTTTCTGGAAAGAGTTGTTGTTGATTGATTTAGGGGCTTTGCCACATTGTGGTCATTTAGTCCTCGTGTATTTGGGTGAGTGTGGAATTTATCTGATAACCAGTCTTATTGTGATGTCTATATTAGTGTTTCTGAAAAGAAGTGATAAGCCTAGTTCATACGTACAGTAGTTTTGGAGGTTTTAACCACGTAAATCAAGTTTAATGTATGTATATCTTATGTAGCTCCGATTTCTATTTCCTTATGACCGCCTCGTTGCGTAGTGGATAGGAAGGACTCTTGGCTGTCGCCGCGGAGGCTTAGGTTCAATTCCTGGCTCTGCTAAGAAATTTAATTCTGATCTCAGGGATAGAACGGGGTATACTCAGCCTCTGTGTGTTATTGTTGTTTTAAGGGGCGGAACTAATGGATCATCTGCCCCTTACACTCAGCCTCGAGTGCAAAACTGAAAAGAAGTTGGTTTGATTCCCACCTCAGCCATCTATTCTAGGGAAATGCCGGGATGGTTTCAAAATTAAGGCCACGGCTGTCTCCTTCCCAATCCCCATCTGAATCACAACTGCACACATTAATACAGTCATCATAATGACACAGGTTATCAGACAATTTCCACACACATCCAAGTACACGGGGCTACTTGACCACGATATTGCAAAGCCCCTAAAGGAATCATCAACAACAACAACGTTTCATTCTTATTGATACCTCCTGAATGAAACAGAAGAAATGATAACCAGACCCCAGAAATCAGGCAAAACGTTTCTGTTACTAGTGAAATACGTTCAATGGAACTTTTCTTTGTTTCAATAAGTGGCAACATCATGGTCATTTAGCCTCGTGTGCTTGGGTGTGTGTAGGATTTGGTCTGAAAATCTGTGTTATTGTCATGCTGTAGAATTGTGTATTGTCATTGAGACGAGGATTGGAAAGGGGCGGCCGTGGCCTTAAATTAGGAACCATCCCGATATTCGCCTGAAGTAGAAATGGGGTAACCACAGAAAACCACTTCCAGGATGGCTGAGGTGGGAATCGAACCCACCTCTTTTCAGTTCTGCCTCTCGAGGACGAATGGACCTCTTTCCAGCCCTCAGACCATAATAAAATTTCTTGGCAGAGCCCGCAAATGTACCCAGGCCTCCGCAGTGACAGCCAAGAATTACAGTACACAACGAGGCGGACAAAAAAGAAACTTGTAATATTATCCTCAATTCTGGTCTGAATATTTAATGTGCCCTTATGATTTCATTGTTTTATGGTCACTTTATGTATACAGTATTTTGATGTATGACCTCAGATCACATCAATTTGCGTGCCTGCACAGGATCTCATGAAAGGTAAACGGCTCTAAGTAGAGTAGTAATTTGCACCCGTGAACAAAAGTTGCGTGTTTTAATTTAGAGCTCATTTTAATGGTAAAGCCACTTTAATCTTACTCACTCAATTACAAACAGTAAGAGAGGGAGTGGGGGGTGACAGATGATGGATTGAGTGCGTACTTGTTGATTCATCCAGATTATCCTGCCAGCACGTCTGAATGCTAATATAAACACTCAGCAAATGAATGCCACGTGTAAAACCGTAATAGAGACTTCTTACTCGCATAAAGGTTATTTACATTGCTCCATATGCAATCATGAAAGTCAGTACTAGCAATTTACAACAAGAAAAAATACAGGATCTATCTACACTGCCGGCCAAAAGTTTCCGGACAGCATAAAAATTTCCGATTTTTAGCCTAATTTCAATTTTGAAAAAATAGGCTTATGAGATCACCTTTTGTCCGTGTGTGTGTGCGTGTGTGTGTGTGTGTGTGTGTGAGGTGTGTGTGTGGCCCCCCTAATAAATTCTAAACGGCTGGAGCGATTTCAATGTAACTCGGTAAGTTCATAGCACTATACCGGGCAAACCCGACCGTACCCTTCAAATTTTGTAACGTCTCACCAATCCAACATGGCGGCTGTGCGAAATATTACACCGGCATTCAATATCTCCGAAACTATTACCGATATCACCAAAGAATTTCGTACGGTGATAAAGGGAACTACTAGAAGTTAACCTATGTGACTCTTGAAATACTGGTAACTACGAAACCAACATGGCGGCCATGCGAAGTTGCGATGTGTAAATTGACGTTTCTCGCGATTTAACCAACCAAACGCAATAAAACTTGGTACAGTATATGTTTATACACATTGTAATTCACCGACATCTAACTTTGTTCAATTGTTTACATAACTACAAGATGGCGGCTGTGCGAAATATTTCACCGGCATTCTATATCTCTGAAACTATTAGCGGTATCACCCTGAAACTTTGTTCGGAGATAAAGGGCACTACTGGAAGTTCACCTATAAGATTTTCAAAAACCGGTTGACTACAAAACGAAGATGGCGGCCAAGCGAATTTGAAAATGTAAATAGATCTTTCTCGCGATTTAATGTTCCAAACGCAATTAAACTTGGTACAGGGAATGTTTATACACATTGTAATGCACAAGTATCTAATTTATTTCAATTGTTTACATAACCTCAATATGGCGGCTGTGCGAATTTTTAAATTAAGTTTTTATTTTTTGTGTCGTATCATGCGATCGATGCGAAAGTTTGAATAATGAACCTAAGCAATTATTTTCCTTTAATGGTACATGACTCTATGGCCTATTCATTTAACAATCCATCATGGCGACCATCCGAAATATTTAGACTGCTCTGAATATCTACGAATCTATTATAGCAATCAAACTGAATATTTTTTATGTTCATAGGGGCTATGAACATAAGTTCACCTATTGGACTTTCAATAACCTGGTGATCACAAATCCAACATGGCGGTGACGCGAAGTATAAATATTCACATGGACATTTCTCGCAATTTAACCATCCGAGTGCAGTGAAAATTGGTACAGTAAATCCTTATACAAATGTTAATCCACTGGCATCTAATTTATTTCAATTGTTTCCATAACCACAAGATGGCAGCTGTGCGAAATTTTAAAATCTCCTTGTTACTTCTTGTGTCCCAATCATGCGATTGAAGTTTGAATGCTACACGTACACAATAATCTTCATGTAACAGTACATAACTCTATGACCTACATAATTATATAAAGTCCAACATGGCGACCATCCGAAATATTTAGTCGGTTCTCAATATCTACGAATCTATTACAGCAATCAAACTGAAATATTGTATGTTGATAGTGGCAATTAACATAAGTAGGATATATGAAAATAGGCTGTATAGTTCTTCACGGAACTACTTGTTAAAGAATGGGGAGGATTGAAGCCTAATTTCCAGATAATTTTAAAATATAGCCTATGTATTCTTAACATACAGAACCATGTTTGTAGGAACTTACATTATATTCTTAAGCACAAAAAACAAATACACATCACAATTTCTTTTCGTCGAAAAATCTACCCTTTGCTCGCAGTACACTCTTCACTATCCTTTGCATTCGTTCTACAAGTTTTTGCAGAACTGATGAGGGGATATCATTCCAGGCAGTCCTCCAAAGATCTTCCTCTGATGTAGGACATACTCTTCGCACCCTGCGATCCAGTTCTTCCTACAGAAGCTCTATTGGGTTTAAGTCGGGGGACTGAGGTGGCCATTCCATGTTTATGAATTCTCCTGCTTCCTGTTTCACCCTGAGATATTTTTTGCAGATTATTGACGTGTGTTTGGGGTCATAATCTTGCTGCAAGATGAACCAATGTCCTATCAGTCGCATGCCAGAAGGCACTGCACTCCTGGAAAGGATGTTGTGATAGCCTTCTTTCCTTAGAATTCCCGTTATTCTGCACATATCCCCAGTTCCATCATAAGAAAAGCACCCCCAAACTATCACAGAGCCCCCTCCCTGCTTGACTGTAGGAGTAATACAGTCGGGATGCATCTTTTCTGCTGCGTTCCTCCGGAAATACACACGACGTCTTCGGCCAAATACCTCAAAATTTGACTCACCAGACCACAACACACGTTTCCAATCTTCAAGAGTGCATTCTTTGTGTGCAATAGCCCATTTTAGTCTTTTTTGTCTGTCGACTTGCCTCAGTAACGGTTTCCTCACCGCTATCCTGCCCATCAAATTGGCTTTCCTTAGACGACGCTTCACCGTGGTGACAGAAATTTCATTGTCATGGCTCCTATTGAATTCTGCATGAAGTTCACCTGCTGTGAGCCTTCTGTTTCTCTCGCTGGGCAACATAACTGATTGGTCCTCGGCCTCGGTAGTGACCTGGGGTCTTCCACTACGTTTCTTGTCCTGATTTGATCCAGTTTTCAACCATCTTGATATTGTGTCATGAACAGTGGATCGCGAAAACTTCATTTTTTTGGCTATATCGCGGATGGAATAGCCCTCATTGTGAAGAGTAATCACTGCGGAACGTTCCTCTACATTCAGAGTACGTCCTCGTCTCATTTCTGCAATAAAAATGTGAAAAACTGAATAATAATGAATTACTGATGGGATTTTATGGGAATGTATGCTTAAAAGATTGTACTGTACAAATTAATGGTGATAAACCTATCGAGAGGTGATAGGGATTTTATTTATTTATCGTATGACTTATAGTGCCGGAAATGTCCGAGGACATGTTCGGCTCGCCGGAGTCTGTAGCTGCTTCCAGCGGACACCCATAGGTTGAGCTACACGTTCCGTTCAATTTCAAGTAGTTCCAACTTTGGCTACTAGATGCCACTACCACCCAGTGGCGAACGTTGGAACTTATAGAACGTTTCTCACCAAATAACCTTCAAATTTAGCTCGAGGCCCTTAGGGGGATCTTCTTAGTTAGAAACAGGGACTCAGCTGCGTAGAGGATTGATGGTCTGTCATTATAGTGTTTAAGTTTGACCTTCATACATTACTGGTCTTTTCCATTAAAATCGGTCTCACCTATTACAAAAAAATTCCATGTGTTCCACTGCGCTCGTATGATTAAATCGCGAGAACATTCGAATCCAAAACTCATGTTGTCCGGGCAGGTGCACTTAGCCACGCCCTAACCGTGGTACATTTTCAAATCTTAAGCTGCATTTACACTAGCGAAACTCCCTCGCGCGAAATAATTTCATGAGGGAACAGCGCTAGTGTAGACGTGCCCCACCCCGGAGTAATTTCGGGTGAGGGCCCTCGCTGCGAGCCGGTGCTCAGTCAGTTTTTGTCCGCGCATCAAAGGGTTTCACACGTCGAGTTTCTCTTAGTGTAAATGTAGTCGCCGTAGTTCCGTGAGGAATGAATCAAGAACAGTGTTTGCAGCTCATCGAGCTCTACAAAAATAGAGTTGTTATGTGGAATACAAAATACAAAAACTATTTCAATCGCAATAAAAGAGAAGATGCGTGGAAGGAAATTAGTTCTGAACTAAACTTTTCTATTTCCGCAGAAATGGGAAGATGAAAGCGCTACTGGGATCATACCGAAGCGAATAATTGTTTGCTCCACCATCGTAGAGGGCGGCGATTTTTCTTCTTCCCTTTCTTGATCAAAAATGCCGTTGACATGACGGAAAACGCGGCTGCAGCTGCTGGAGGGACAAAACAAGTTACCATGTTGGCCGCGAAACCAGAATTGAAGACGGCTCGTCCTATTCGTGTAATTTTTAGCCGGACAGCAAGAGATTCGGGTTCGAATCTCGAATGTCTACCTCGTGACTCATTCTTGGCTGTCATTCCAGACTGTTAACCTTTTCATCAATTAGGTATCTTAAAAAGAAAGCTTGTAGTTTTAGGTGACAGTTAATCTCGCGCTCATGAGCCACGGGACCTCCTTTTTATGTGGAATCCGAACCACAGGATATGGCATTTCTCTTTGAAACTCTGACATGCATTGACCGGGAATCAAACCCGGTCAGCCGTGGTGAGAAGCCAACAGCTTGACCGCTACGTCACCACGCCCATTTGTCTGTGAAAAGAGTATCATACTATGTAATTGCGAATTGTTACTTTAATCACTGTTAAATACGAGCTTGTTCACAAACCCGTGGGATAATACTACCTATTAACATGTATATTATCTCTCTGTAATTATTAACCCCCTCCTTTCTCTAATCTCGGTTTAGTTTAAAACCCTTTCAAGCCTCGCATTAAAATTAATCTTTTACTATGACAATAACGCTGTATAGTCTCTTCAGAATTTGGCATGAAATGTCAAACATAATTACACGGTTATTTATATGGCCATTATTAAAGAGGTAAAACAAACCCCCATTTAATGAGGCCGAAGAACAAAGGAGAGGGAAGCCTGTTTCAAAAATAATCATCCTGCACCATAAATCTAGTATTAGAGTGAACACAGCGTTAATTTGGGTTTCACAAAGTATTGATTTTTCGTGATTGTGTGTGGATGGACATGGTAAATAACAATACAAAAAATTGTTCCATGGACTGTAATTTACTTTGAATGATTCGGTCACGAGCAAGAGGAGGTACAATACACACGGTGTGTCAAAACTTGGTACACTAACACGAGGCCAATACTCGGAATAACTTTTAGTCTGTATGTATTGTTTATCTCTGCACCAACATCGGCGAATATCCGCTATTTGGGAAGCAAAATAAGTTGTGCTGGTCGAAGCAAAACGATATACAGCACATGTAAGGAAAACATTTTTAAAGAAAGATCTGTTGGTATCAAATATGGACTAAGGTGTTAGGAAGCCTATGCCCGTTACGTGGAGATCTATGGAAATGAAATTTAGACAGATGGTGCAGCAGAAATGAGGACAATAGCAGCCCTTGAAACGTGGCATTACAAAAGAATTATGAAGATTAATGGAGATGAAGATAATTGTTGTTATTAAGAGCCTAAAATCAAGATTATCATCCCCTAATGGTTTGAGTGAAAATAAAATAAATTATGAAGTGAAAACTAGAACTGAACTACAGTAACGTACGGGCTTGAAGAAGAAAAGCACAAAAAGGAAGGAAAGAGGGAAATAAAAGACAGGGAAAAGAAATGACCACACCCCCTAGAAAATTGAGAATTGAGAGACTTCTGCTACTTAGGAAGCGAAATAACGAGTGATGGACGAAGCAATGAGGATATAAAAAGTAGGTTGGCTCAGGCAAGGAAAGCATTTCTACAGAAAAGGAATCTGTTGACATGGAATATAGATTTAGGTACGGTATTAGGAAGTAATTTTTGAAAGCTTTGTCTGGAGAGTGGCACTACATGGAAATGAAACTTGGAGTATTGGTGCAGCAGAAAAGAGGAGAATTGAAGCATTTGAAATGTGGTGTTACAGGAAAATGATGAGGATCTGATGGGTAGATATGGTAACAAATGAAGGGTTATTAAGACGAGTGGGTGAGGAGAGATGTTTCTGGCGACTGCTAATGAAGAGAAGAGATAGGTTGGTTGGACACATATTAAGACACCCAGGAATAGCAAGCTTAGTTATGGAAGGAAGGGTCGAGGACAAAAAATGTAGGGGTAGACCAAGGTTAGAATATGTTTAAACAGATTGCCTCGGATGTAGGGTGTGGTAGCTATGTAGATATGTATCGATCAGCTCAGGACAGGGAGGCGTGGAGAAAAGACTGAAGACTCACGCAACAGAGACTTGACAAGAAGGAGAGCCATGAAAGGCAGATGTCAAAGGGGGAAAGAGGAGAGAGTCAGCTCCAAAGTCAAACGAAGGGAGGACAACCGGAAGCCCTCGGAGTCGGCAACTCCCGAACTCACCAGCTGTGAGCCCTTGAGGGCGTAGTGCCATCCAGGATGCACCATAAGCGGTCGGGTTACATACACCGTACCTCCATGATGGGCTTGAAAGGAAGGCAGGTAATACCATGAAAGGAAAAAGAATAGGTCGAACACCTGGAAGAATGAGGATATCAGAAAATATAAGACAAGGGCCGATTAAGGCGGGAAAGTAAAAATTCCCTAGGCCTCGGATATCCTAATTCCGTCAGGGTCAGAAGAGAAAAAGAGTTGACCAAGGCAGATTGGTAGGAAAGGTGCAAGTGAGGTGCCTGGCAGAAGTAAGCGGAAGCAATGCCGAACTCAGTTGGGGTCCCGTGGTCGCCAACCCACGTGCCACTAGGCATGAGTCCATGAGGGATGAAGATTAGAAGGGTAGATGGAGTATTAGATGAGAAGTTTTAAGGGGACTGGGATGATAGATGTTTCTGACGAGATCTATTAAATATAGTTTTGTAGGGCACATACTAAGATACCTAGGAATAACTAACATGGTTAAAAGGATGGAGAGGAAGAACTGTAGAGAAAGCCCTAGTTTAAAATATAGGGCTACTGAACAAATTGTCCCAGATGTGGGGTACCGTAGTTATGAAAATATTAACTCAGATCAGGGGGTATAGATCGTTGTATTAAAAATATCAGAGTGGCTTCGGTGGCGTAGTCGGTAGCATGCTGAGCTTCTATGCCCAAGACAGCGGGTTCAAACCCGGCCGAAGCCGTCGGATTTTTAAGAGCGTTAAAGATCCCTCAGTATGCCTTCCTTCGGAGGGGAAGTAAAGCCGGCGGTCCCATGCCATAGATTTATGGCATGTTAAAGAACCTTGCACTAATTACACCTGTGTGAAGCTAAATTGGATAGGTTAAGAATGTAAACAACGCTCTTAGGTTTCTACGTTCGTTGGCAAGAGCTGACTACGGTAGCGTCTGGTAGCTAAGTTCTGAACATGGCCTAGTATTCGTTGACGGTGGCGCTTGGCGGCAAAAGTAGGAACTGTTTGAAAATTCTAAGTTGCAGTACTTAAATTAAAAAACAGATAACACACACTAATACAGTCATCACAATTAACACCGGTTATCAGACAGATTCTACACACACCCAAAGTACACGGGGCTACATGACCGCGTTGTCGCAGCCCCTAAACTTAAGAACCAACCAACCTAAAATATCAGACTAAGACCCGAAGACACAACAACACCAATGCCATAACCATCACCACTACAATAATATTAGTTTCCTGGTTATTGTGAACCGATGATCGGGGTGAGATGCCTAAATTCAAATTTTCATAAAAAAAAGTAGAAAAATACAAAATTACTAATGTTACGGTAATGATAACTAGCCATTATACAGAAAACACTTGACGGAGAGTTCAAGTTCAGTATCAAGCCTAAATCCCATTATTTCACTTACATTTTGATCCTCAAAACACTATGATAGCCATCATCCCCCGATCCACTCTAATTAAATCACGCACATAATCGAGTAACATTTTCACTGAGTTTAAGGATGAACTACTGTGACATATCGTTTCCCTTGCGCCATAATCATAAAAGTTGCAGCAACATCGGTAGGTTCACGTGTGTGATGTTTGCTTGTGAGAGAACAGTACGAATACAGGAATGTTAAGGAATGACCACCACTGGGAGTAGGTGTATTTGTATTGGAGCTGTGAGCTGTATTGAGAAGTCCGAGAGATGTGAGCGACTCGCACATTACCACGGCTAATTGCACCTTATCCCACCACAGCCGACAATTAGCGGAGAGTTAGTCGCCCCATTACTTGTCTCGAGATTTAAACAGCGATCTAGCTTATCGGCTTCCACCCCCCAACTCCAGCCCCGCTACATCGCGTCGGCTTCGAGGTAATTGCAAAGAAAAATCTACGGCAGTAAGCTTAATGCTGTGTCAGCCCACCAAACAAAGCTCACCCGATTCTAAGATGTCTGAAACAAGGTCTGTAACACCAGGCCTGCGAGACTCATGTGGCTTGTCAGATAACTTACAAATTCCAACATTCTACATAATAAAATTGGAGCTAATTTTGCTGTATAAAAAGAAAAAAACTGACTGGCTGCGTGGCTCCGTGATAGCGTTCTCACTTGCTGTGCCAAAGGTTGCAACATCGAATCCTGGCGCAGTCAGTTACCATTTGAGGGTGCGCAAATGCGAGAGAGCCGTGTCAGTAAATTTATTGGCATGTTAACCCCTCTCGGGGAAACGTTCCGGCATCACAGCGTCTCTAAAAGCGTCAGTATTTAAAAGGGGCGTAAAACCATTAACATTATTATTATTATTATTCATTAATTCAGTTTCAATTGAGACTTTTAGTATTTGCCTTTCAGCGTCCAGTTAAGTCGGCAAGCCTCTGTTTGTGAACTAGTCGCCTCCATGATGACATATTAAAGGTTAGGCTGTGGCCTTCCGTGCTTCTACACCTCTCAATTTGAGATCGTTCATCACTGAAGCTCACCATCGCCTCCTAGTGTAACATTTTTTATAAGTCGTTGAACGTGGTGATGACTATTGTGGTTCAATAAAACAAACATGATATGAATAAATAATATACACTGTGGTGTGACCTTACCTGTGATAGTGTAATATAATAAGTTGTTGAGCGCCAGATTCCTATTTAAGATAGTGAATCGAAATTTATTGATTTAACCTCGGCTATCAGCAGTAGAGTCGAGAACCACTTACCCGGGCCGTAGTGAGACAAAGTCATCTAACCAATCCTGTATTTAATCAAGGAGTATGATTGCCCTAAAGTACCAACTACAATGAAAGAAATAGGCATTACGTTGAAGAGAATGAATTTATTAAATGCAAAAACAAAATATTAATAAAACAGAATAGTGATAGTCACACAATTGAATTTAAAATTACTCAATGCGGCAATTAATTATTTAAAAGAAAATGAATATTAAAATGAATTGAAAGTTAAATGAAGTTAAATTATAATAGAGACGATAGTTTTATTGAATTGTTGGCTCACCCAGTCGAAGATTCGTCATATTTAAGAAATGATCGATGATCTCGATGTTACGTCGCTTATGTTTAAAAAAATGATGTGATATCTCATTTACTATGAAATATCCTCATTAAGTACGTTGCCATCTGTAGAAAGACTCTTGATCAGGGATATAACCCATTATGTATTGATATAGATGTCGGCAAGACATCGTTCAGTGTCGACTCTCGGTGCTCAGTCCATTAGGACCCAGAAAGCAAGGTTACAACTTCCTTACTTCATTGAGAGCTGTAGATCAATGCGTCTTTTGTCGGAGTCGCAGGTACTAATGACTTCGTTGTCACGTGGTCTTCGACGGTCTCCCCCTCCAGTAAGCTTCCCTTTCTTCAGTGTTCATTCTCTCACGAGGGCTAATTGCACCACAATTTGTAATCTTTAGACGCGTACGTACCGTAGAAAATGGCGTGTTGGTTACACCATAGTGGGTTTCTTAACATCTCAGGAAAATGACGCAGTTTGCCGTGGTGTAATTATTACTACGTCGTTCAGTTTGTGACGCATTGGGTTGATCCTATTTGGCAATCTTGTTGCATTATATATTTTACTACGTCTCTTTACAAATAATTGTTAATAAAAATCTACTTGAATATAATAATAAAAACCGCTTACAATTATCTGATATAAAAATCATCTCATTGATGTACTAATTAATAAGAATAATAAATATGATAATTATAAATGAATAACCCTATAAATATAACCGCTATGGGATCGAATCGTTACAATCGCCCCTGATATAAATAATTTAAAATAAAATGTAACATTATTTGTATCACTACACATCCTACACAAATGAATACAAATTTAAATATTAATACCCCCATAACGACAACATACAAATAATACCCTTCAACAATACATAAAAAAAATATACAAGAAATATACTCTTCACAAAATACACGTAGAGACAAAATATGCTCTCTCAAGTGTTCATAATTACATACATTCTTCTTTATGTATTAAACGAGCTGTAAAAAATATACATATAAAATGCCCTTCACTTTTATTTTTGACATATATGTCAACGCTGCACTCGTTTATATTTCGGTGATCGTATGCATGACATACAATTTTGGCTTCATCTCTTTTGAACGTAGTTTTTGTATATCAGTCTGGCGTAGAAGTACATTGTTGTAATACCAGCTGATTAACCCATAATAACTATTACAGCACACGATAATAGGATGCAAACAATACAATATTCCTTTCGTCTTTATAAAGGGATTACTCAAATGCAGTAAAATTTCAATAATTGAAGAAAAAAATAACTTAGCAAGATACCTAAGGCAATTCCAATTTCAGTGCATATGTCATACATGTAAATATTTCCCCAAATACATAATGACATCGAAATACCTTAAAGCATTTATTAAACAGTTCACTTAAATATCCAAGTTACTACTCACCTGCCTTCGTGGCTTAATTCTTTCTTAGGCCACGGCCGCCTCCTTCCAAATTAATACTTCCTAAGTCTCCACGACTTCTTAACTTCTCATAAAACCATAATTCCTCTTTACTACTTCTCGAAAACAATAACTTGGATTTTTCAAAATCACAAATAAACATAAAATCTGACTTCTCGTTCATCTTATAAAATTTAACTTAGTGTCGAGATATCTTTACTCTATCGTCATTCATACCTACAACCACAAAATGATTAAGACTCGGACAAAATACTACTCAATAAACCTGATTTACGTATATCACTAAACTATTTCACAAAAACACATGACAAACTCCTCGGAATAAATATTTCGTTCCACAAAATATTAATGCTCTTATACTTTGAACTTAGTCTAATTATGATTTGACTTTTTGCTGAATACCTAAAAACCCCCTTAGTTTTCTCTCAAAACTCTTAATTAAGTACCGTGTCCTCCAAACACCACTTCCTACTTGTTCTGACCGCCTGGACTATAGCTCACTCTTGCTATACCAGAATCTCTCAAAACTCATCGTGACATCACACGTCACATACAAAAAACCTCCCCTATTCGTGGTATAATCCCACATCTTCTTACTGTTACAGGTCACCTCTTACTGACCAATAACACATTAAATTTCAGCTAAAAAAAAAATCTTACATGCTTCGACTAACTCCTTGGAATAATAACATCACCCTTTGCTTTCCTAACTATTGTCTTCCTCAAATAATGACAGTGTTCCAGTTGACAGTCAATAACACCGACACTCCTAATTCGCAAATATTCTCCCATAATCACTTCATAAAGCAAGTTCTGAGTTCTAACACAGTTCAGATACTTTCTTCTCTATCAAATTAAATGCGTAACTTACACCTGCCTTTAATTGTAACTTCATTATTACCCCTTAGGTATACACTTATCTTACCAACTTATTCTTCCTTCAAAATATTAACTTATCTTTACTAACTCCGTATGACATAAATAAAACTTTAATTTCCTGTCTACTAAAAAAAATGATTTTTTTTTTTTAAATCCTCAAAACATCGAATTATAACAAATTCCTTTCACTTCTAGAAAATATTATGCCAACCATATGATTATTATCTTTACTTTAACCTGTGTGTAGGACAACAATCTACCACATCATTAATTCGTTATTAATCATCAGTAACTTTTTTACTAAAAGTGGTTTAGCTCGATAACAAGCCTTGTAATATCTTTAAAACCTGCGTAACTGTAACTCAAACTTGGACCATATTACCTTTGTAATCTCTTATTACCTTGTGTGCATACATCCATATATACTTAAAAAAAACTCCCAACATTAACTTCACGTAGTCCCGTAGACACCATAAAAAATCTCATTGCTCAACGGAATATACCTTGCTGACCTACTTCATCCTCCAAAACCTTCTTAAAACTTCATTTGGCATCTTACCAAAACTTCCTCCATTATAACTCCATTTGGCATCTTACCAAAAACTTAAAACCACTTTGCTCAACGGCATTACCTTCGTTGGCCTACTTCTTCAAACTCACGTCCATTTACGTGAAAATACACACATACACACACACATATCTGTCACCAAGTAAGTTACCAGATGTCCTAATTAGTTACTACTTCCTCATTTCAACCCGATGTTGGTTAATTCATACAACGCATTACCATTAACAATTCTAAACCACTTATAAATTTCTCAACATATATCCGCTGATAACCTCGCTGTCCTCAACTGAAACTTCTTTATTAAATCAATACTTAATTCTTCAACTCACTAGTTTTATTACCACTGTATCATCTGATCTTCACTCACTTTTGAATTAAATCTTTATTACCATTATATTCTTAATTATGGTTGCCATAATAATTATTACTTTCTTTCGATTACTTACCTATGTAATAACCTTCCTACTTTTAAAATTTAATTCTTACTTCATCCAACTTACCTGCAGTTTAAGGACCTACATTCAACTTACCTGCATTGCTCAATAGCACGACAACCTCTGTCTTCAAAATTAAATAATTTTAGTCAATCTAAATCAATAAGCGTAGGCACTACGCGCCCCTTACCATCCTAACTTCACGACTGAATTAAAATTACACACAGCAGGTTCCTTATCTACCTCTGTTAAATCCTATTAAACTTCATTACTTAATTTTTAAGTCATACGGAACAGTAACTATCGGTAATATAAATTTACATAAATACGTTCACTGGCATTTCACCGTTCTTACCACATTCATCTTCAATTCTATCTTTAACTAGAATTCCACATAATTCCTTCCGTGTTACATTAGTTTCTACTTCCTCTGTACTACATTCATCCATAGTAACACAGTACTTCGGCTTTCCCCCTCTCACATCCCCAAGTCTGGCTAATTCAGTACGCCACTGCACGTCATATGCTTTCTTTCTCTCTCTCATCCTGATTTCTTTCTCCTCTAGCAACTTAATTCTCTTTTCTTTCATTTTACTTCTAAAATATCTACCTTTAGGTTTCATTTTCATTTCTCCGTTACTATCACTTAATGCTCTCTTTAGCCGTGGACTACTGCTTCTGCTCTTATCTATCTCTCTCCTCCTCTTAACCTGTTTACTAATTATGTTCTTCTGACTATGACTTAACGCACGCTTCTCTGCCACTAATAATTTCATATTAACTTCCTCTATCACAGGACTAAATTCTTCCCTAGTTTGCCTATCTAACTTATCTATGATTGTCTGCATCTTAATCTCTTGGGTGCTTAGTACTTTCTTTATCTTACCTACTTCTATCCCTATCTTTTCTCTCATCTTCTTCACTTCTTTTTCGCTACATTCTATAGTCTCTTCTACAGCTATCCTGCGTTCATCTAAAATCTCCTTCAACTCTACTATGCTTTCTCCTACTATCTCCTCTGACGCTAATCTATTTTCACCTAAAATCTCGTCTGACTCTAATCTGATTTCACCTAAATTCTCCGCTATTTGCCGTTCCTCACCTAAGATCTCCTCCGATTCCAATCTGCTTTCACCTACAATCTCCAATGACTCTAATCTACTTTCAATTACAGTCTCCACTAATTCCAATTTGCTTTCACCTAAAATCTCGTCTGACTCTAATCTGATTTTACCTAAAATCTCCGCTAATTCCAATTTGCTTTCACCTAAAATCTCGTCTGACTCCATTCTACTTTCAATTATAGTCTCCTTACAGGCTGTCTTTACTGATTCTACTGCAGTTTCCCCTAAAGTCTCTACCACCTGCCTAGTTTCCACTTCTACCAATTTGCTAAAACTTTCACCTTGAGTTGCTATTTTCTCTTCAATCACAGTTACTATTCTTTCCTGAATCCTACTTTCTGCTGCTTCTAATTTCTTATCTACTGTCTTAATAATATCTTTAGCCTTCATCTCTACCTCCTCCTTAATTTCACCTCTGATTTCCTGTTTCACCCCCTGAATACTCTCCTGTAGCATATCATACTTCATACTTAATTCTCTATTCATCGTTTCCACAATATCTAGTTTTACATTATTCTCTTCCAATTTCTGATTTATTTTACTCATATCCTCTCTCATCTTTTGATTACTCTTATCTAATTTCTCACCTAAATCTCTACTCAATTCCTTCCTACTTTCCAAATTATCTTTCTTACTCTCTTCCATATTTTTATTCATATCTTTATCTAATTTCTCAAATTTATCATTGAATTCCTTCCTACTTTCTAAATTATCTTTCTTACTCTCTTCCATATTTTTATTCATATCTTTATCTAATTTCTCAAATTTATCATTGAATTCCTTCCTACTTTCTAAATTATCTTTCTTATTCTCTTCCATATTTTTATTCATATCTTTATCTAATTTCTCAAATTTATCATTGAATTCCTTCCTACTTTCTAAATTATCTTTCTTATTCTCTTCCATATTTTGATTTAGCCTACCAATATCTTCTTTCATCTCCCTACTATTTTTATTCATACTCTCATCAAATTTCGCACTTAAATCTCTACTCATCTGCCTTATGAGCGCAGTTAATGGATCTTCAGGAATCTCTATAGACTTTTCTTTCTCTAGACTACCACTAGTCTCAGGATGTACCTCTATATTCGTCTCGATATTTTCCTCTGAATTAGTGTCAGGGTTAACCTCAGGATTATTTTCAGGATTACTCTCAGGATTATTCTCAAGATTTACCTCCGACATCTTGGTATTATTCTCTACGCTCTCAACATCGCTACCGCTATCAACCTCCTTATAATTAACTTTCTTGACTGCATCCCTACTTCTCAACTGCCTCTGTTCCTCCTCCGACATCTTGAAGTACACCGTATAACAATTGCCCGTCCAAAATTTCACTTCACTTCACTGTCCCCCAAAAGCACTGACAATTTGCACTGAAATTATACACTCCTCTGACTAAATACCGAATGGTTTTCGTGCCCTACTTTGTGGCGCCAAATGTAACATTTTTTATAAGTCGTTGAACGTGGTGATGACTATTGTGGTTCAATAAAACAAACATGATATGAATAAATAATATACACTGTGGTGTGACCTTACCTGTGATAGTGTAATATAATAAGTTGTTGAGCGCCAGATTCCTATTTAAGATAGTGAATCGAAATTTATTGATTTAACCTCGGCTATCAGCAGTAGAGTCGAGAACCACTTACCCGGGCCGTAGTGAGACAAAGTCATCTAACCAATCCTGTATTTAATCAAGGAGTATGATTGCCCTAAAGTACCAACTACAATGAAAGAAATAGGCATTACGTTGAAGAGAATGAATTTATTAAATGCAAAAACAAAATATTAATAAAACAGAATAGTGATAGTCACACAATTGAATTTAAAATTACTCAATGCGGCAATTAATTATTTAAAAGAAAATGAATATTAAAATGAATTGAAAGTTAAATGAAGTTAAATTATAATAGAGACGATAGTTTTATTGAATTGTTGGCTCACCCAGTCGAAGATTCGTCATATTTAAGAAATGATCGATGATCTTGATGTTACGTCGCTTATGTTTAAAAAAATGATGTGATATCTCATTTACTATGAAATATCCTCATTAAGTACGTTGCCATCTGTAGAAAGACTCTTGATCAGGGATATAACCCATTATGTATTGATATAGATGTCGGCAAGACATCGTTCAGTGTCGACTCTCGGTGCTCAGTCCATTAGGACCCAGAAAGCAAGGTTACAACTTCCTTACTTCATTGAGAGCTGTAGATCAATGCGTCTTTTGTCGGAGTCGCAGGTACTAATGACTTCGTTGTCACGTGGTCTTCGACGGTCTCCCCCTCCAGTAAGCTTCCCTTTCTTCAGTGTTCATTCTCTCACGAGGGCTAATTGCACCACAATTTGTAATCTTTAGACGCGTACGTACCGTAGAAAATGGCGTGTTGGTTACACCATAGTGGGTTTCTTAACATCTCAGGAAAATGACGCAGTTTGCCGTGGTGTAATTATTACTACGTCGTTCAGTTTGTGACGCATTGGGTTGATCCTATTTGGCAATCTTGTTGCATTATATATTTTACTACGTCTCTTTACAAATAATTGTTAATAAAAATCTACTTGAATATAATAATAAAAACCGCTTACAATTATCTGATATAAAAATCATCTCATTGATGTACTAATTAATAAGAATAATAAATATGATAATTATAAATGAATAACCCTATAAATATAACCGCTATGGGATCGAATCGTTACACTAGGTCTACCTCTGCTTCAATTACCCTATACTATTCTTCTTATTTCAAATAAACCATTCGGAGGGTACGACGAATCAACTTTGGCTTTCAAATTTCCTTCATCCTTCTAGTGTAATTCATTCTCTTATTGAGTCCACTATCGTCAAGGTGTTAATTTCTTTCTCTCCTAAAGTCAATCCATTTGAGGAACTTTTAGAAAAAATGTTTAGTTTGCTATTGTGTCGGTGTTCATTCCAGCATGTTTAGCCTACTTTTCTCATTTTGCAAAAATGAGGAAAAAGTAGACTTATGAGATCGATCCAGGCAAACGTGTGTCTGTCTGTCCTTCTGTCTGTCTCTCTGTCTGTGTGCCCCTCCCCTATCAACTCCTAAACGGATGCAGATATCAAAAGCAAATTTGGTATGAGTAAAGATCTATACCTAAATATCTCACAGCCATATTTAAATATGACGTCAGTGCTACAAAATGCTGAAAATTTGCAATTGAAAATTGAACTCCATGTTGGATATCTCGGAAGGTATGCATGGAAGCTATTCCAAAATTGGCACACATATAGATTTAACTTTAATTTTCAGAAGACCATACATGGCAGTGTTACCAAGAGTGTGACGAAAACATTTCCCCCAAGAAACCACGTACATTCTACCAAAATCTTTTCACGATTTTCGGCACTTCCTAACCTGAGGAATCGTATGTTCCCCTATTTGGTTATACCTCTCCACCCTGTATACTCTGAAGATGAATTCTTAAGAGTCCAAAGAATAGGAAGACCGGAAGGAAATTTAACGAAGAACTGGAACAAGCAAATATCAATAAGAGGCACATTAGTAAAACAAATAATGAGCCCACCCTGTATACTCAGAAGGTGAATCTTTAAAAGTTCAAGGAATAGGAGGAACGGAAGGAAAATTAACGAAGAACTGGAATAAGCACCAAACAATACCTTTAATAATTAAGATGGAGTAACACAAATTATTGTAATATTTGAATTGCAGCCAATGGCCATAGCGAGGTATTTTAATTCAACGCCCGTAGACTCCCCATCAAGTTTAATTTCAAGTAGTTCCAACTTTGCCTACCATTAATTATAATAGTCAGCCTGGTGACCAGAGATACCACCATCACTGACACCTAGTGGCAAACGTTGGAACTTGATAGAGCGTTTCTAACCAAATAACCTAAAAATTTATCTACACACTATCAATTGTGGTGGTAGGTTCTTTTACATGCGATAAATCTATGACATGGGCCCAAGGGCTTTACTTCCCCTCTGAAGGAAGCCATACTGTAGGAATTTAACGCTGTTGAAAATCCGACGACTTCGGCTGGATTTGAATCTGCGATCTTGGGCATAAAAGTTCAGCATGCCATCGACTTCGCCCCGAAGCCTGTAAAAAGAAAAATATAATGACAAATGACAATAGGCCCGTACTTACCATAGCATGACAGGTTACTATTTCCCATTCAAACCAGCTTTCAAGTAAATTCCTCATATCCTTTATGAGGAGGTACCATTACCTACTATTTCAAGACAAGCTAAGGTATTGTTATAAACATTTGACTAGTTGACTGTACATTATTTGAAAACCATAACTGTTGATTGTTTTTTTTTTTTTTTTTTTGTGCTCTATTTGCCTACCAAGGGACCGCTGCCTAGTCATTCGGCCTGCAAATTGCGGGGAGATGCGTGATCACCGCGTCGGGTCCTCAGCTGTTAATCTTGGTTTTCATGATGAAAGCCCTGCCTCACTGTCAGACAGTTTCTCAATTGTTGTTACGCGGCTGAGTACGCCGCGTTCCAACCTCACGTCAGCTTCAAACATCCCTGACGGAGCCGGGAATTGAACCCGGGTCCTCGGGGTGATAGACAGGTGTGCTACTCCAACACCATGGGGCCGGCATTAATAATACTCGTGGTAATTATAATAGATAGATAATAATCTGTTAGTCAGCCTGGAGGCTGTTTGGATCCTCAATAAGCATCACCCGAGGTTATATGGTAGAAACCCACAAAACTGAGGCAGCACTATAATGAGGCGTACTAGGCAAGGTGAGGAATGAGGTAGTTTGTTATTGCTTTCCTCGCTGAACCAGTACAGCTGTACTAACCCTATGAGCAGAACCTTTCTCAACATCCACAAACACTGGTTGTGTCCTGAAGACCATTACTCAACACCACCCATAACCTCAGTAGCATCCATATAATCACAGCCATGAATGAGACTGAGGCATCGGTGAATAGCCACATTTTACTCTAGCCTGTGCCAACAGACAAATGCAAATGTACTGCATTCATCAAGAGATGGCAACCAGTCAGAGTAATAATAATAATAATAATAATAATGATAATAATAATAATAATAACAAACACAAAAGATACGCGATGCAAAGTCCAGAGAAACGGTTGGTTGGTTGGTTAGTTCTTAAGTTTAGGGGCGCGAACACGCGGTCATGTAGCCCCGTGTACTTTGGGTGTGTGTAGAATCTGTCTGATAACCGGTGTTAATTGTGATGACTGTATTAGTGTGTGTTATCTGTTTTTTAATTTAAGTACTGCAACTAAGATTTTTTCAAATAGTTCCTACTTTTGCCGCCAAGCGCCACCGTCAACGACTACTAGGCCAAGTTCAGAACTTAGCTATTAGACGCCACCGCAGCCGGCTCTTGGCAACGAACGTAGAAACCTAAGAGCGTTGTTTACATTCTTAACCTATCCAATTTAGCTTCACACAGGTGCAATTAGTGGAAGGTTCTTTAACATGCCATAAATCTGTGACATGGGACCGCCGGCTTTATTTCCCCTCCGAAGGAAGGCATACTGAGGGATTTTAACGCTCTTAAAATCAGAGAAACGTTTCTTATGAAAATGATTCTTAATCACAAGTGGATTAAACGAGTTTTGCAACTGGACGACTCAAATGAGCATTCAAAAGAAAGAGAATAGAGCAGTGATGAATAATTGCACTCTAATTTCCTAAATACCAACAATTTGATTCAAAAATGCGTTTAAACAAATAAACAAGACGATAGCCCCTGGCAGAACTGCGTCGCGTTGAGCCCGCATAACAGTTAACGAGGGTGGGTAGTTTCGAGATTTCTCGAACAGGCCCCCTAGAGCAGTGTTTCCCAAACTATTTTGTGAGTGTACCACTTTAAGAGATGAGAATATCCCGCGTACCACCTAATGGTTGGGAGATACAGTAACTATAACCCCCACCACCACCGCCACCACCACCACCACCACCACTACGTAGCAGACCAAAGGAGGGATTGTAAATTGTGTTTGTTAGAGTTAGACTGTTAGAGTCAAAGTTCAAATAATAAAAAGTGTGTCCAGTTGTTTTATTATATAATTTAATTCAAACATTCAGAAACGACATCTGCACGCCTCTCACCCCAAAAGTTACAAGAGCCATTTTTGGAAAAGTTTGCCTTAGTTCTGAATCACATTTCAATTCATAAAACTGCTGCTTATCTTTGGCCTTAAAGTCCCCCAGCAACATATACATTTTTTATATTTTTGGTAACGTATCTAATATTTTTTAGCCTATTTTCAATTTTGAAAAAATAGGCTTATGAGATCACCTTTTGTCCGTGTGTGTGTGTGTGTGTGTGTGATTCGTGTGTGTGTCCCCCCCCCCCCTAATAAAATCTAAACGGCTGGAGCGATTTCAATGAAACTCAGAAAGTTCACAGCACTATTCCCGGCGACCTCGACCGTGCCCTTCAAATTTTGTTACGACCCACCAATCCAACATGGCGACTGTGCGAAATATTTCACCAGCATTCAATATCTCCGAAACTATTACCGATATTACCCTGACATTTTCTGTGGTGATAGAGGGAACTACTATAAGTTCACTTATGTGACTTTTGAAAACCTGGTAACTACCAAACCAACATGGCGGCCAAGCGAATTTGCGACTTTTAAATAGACGTTTCTCGCGATTTGACCAACCAAACGCAATGAAACTTGGTACAGTATATGTTTATATACATTGTAATAAACCGACATCTAACTTCGTTCAATTGTTTACATAATCACAAGATGGCGGATGTGCGAAATATTTCACCGGCATTCTATATCTCTGAAACTATTAGCGGTAAAACCCTGAAATTTTGTACGGAGATAAAGGGCACTACTGGAAGTCCATCTATAAGACTTTCAAAAACCGGTTAACTACAAAACAAACATGGCGGCCAAGCGAATTTGAAAATTTTAAATAGACCTTTCTCGCGATTTAATGTTCCAAGCGCACTGAAACCTGGCACAGGAAATATTTATACACATTGTAATCCACTGGTATCTAATTTAGTTCAATTGTTTACATAACCTCAAGATGGCGGCAGTGCGAATTTTAAAATTAAGATTTTATTTATTGTGATGTAGTCATGCGATCGAAGTGAAAGTTTGAATAATGAACCTAAGCAATAATTTTCCTTTAATGGTACATGAATCTATGGCCTATACATTTCACAATCCAACATGGCGACCATTCGAAATATTTAGACGATACTGAATATCTACGAATCTATTTTAGCAATCAAACTGCAATTTTTAATGTTCATAGGGGCTATGAACTTAAGTTCACCTATAGGACTTTAAATAACCTGGTGATCACAAATCCAACATGGCGGTGACGCGAATTATAAATATTCACATGGACGTTTCTCGCAATTTAACCATCCGCGTGCAGTGAAACTTGGTACAGTAAATCCTTATACGAATGTTAATCCACTGGCATCTAATTTATTTCTATTGTTTCCATAACCTCAAGATGGCAGCTGTGAATTTTTTTTAAATCTCCTTGGTTTTTTCTTGTGTCCTAACTATGCGATTGAAGTTTGAATACTACACGTTCACAATAATCTGCATGTAACAGTACATAACTCTAGGACCTACATATATAAAATCCAACATGGCGACCATCCGAAATATTTAGTCGGTTCTCAATATCTACGAATCTATTACAGCAATCAAACTGAAATTGTGTATGTTGATAGTGGCAATTAACATAAGTAGGATATATGAAAATAGGCTGTATAGTTCTTCACGGAACTACTTGTTATATTTTACGTACCATCACCGCGTACCACTGCAGCAGTACGAGCGTACCACAGTTTGGGAAACGCTGCTCTAGAGTTCTAGTAATCTATATATATAAAGCACAAAGTTTGTCTGTCTGTCTGTCTGTCTGTCTGTCTGTCTGTCTGTCTGTCTGTCTGTCTGTCTGTCTGTTATGTATACAAATCTACACCGTTTCACCGATCTGAACCAAAATTTGTATACTTACCCTTTGGAACCCTGCGGGTAACCCCGTCAACATTAAATTTCGGACAGACCACCCCATGCCCTGCATTTAGGCCCTTTTGCACAAATCTACACCGTTTCACCGATCTGAACCAAAAGTTGTATATTTAACCTTTGGAACCCTGCGAGTACCACTGACCACTTAAAATTTCGGACAGACCACCCCATTCCCTGCATTTAGGCCCTTTGGTCCAAATCTACACCGTTTCACCGATCAGAACCAAAATTCGTATTCTTACCCTTTGGTGCCCTGCGAGTAACACTGTCTGCTTGAAATTGCGGACAGACCACTCCATTCCCTGCATTTAGGCCCTTTGGCCCAAATCTATACCGTTTCACCGATCTCAACCAAAATTTGTATATTTACCCTATGGAAAACTGCGACTAACACTGTCTGCTTGAAATTTCGGACAGACCACACCATTCCCTGCATTTAGGCCCTTTTTGCACAAATCTACACCGTTTCACCGATCTCAACCAAAATGTGTATACTTACCCTTTGGAACCCTGCGAGTAACACTGTCTGCTTGAAATTGCGGACAGACCACTCCATTCCCTGCATTTAGGCCCTTTGGCCCAAATCTACACCGTTCCACCGATCTCAACCAAAATTTGTATATTTACCCTTTGGAACGCTGCGACTAACACTGTCTGCTTGAAATTGCGGAGAGGCTACTCCATCCCATGCATTTAGGCCCTTTGGCACAAATCTACACCGTTTCACCGATCTGAACCAAACTTTGTATACTTACCCTTTGGAACCCTGCGAGTAACACTGTCCACGTAAAATTTCGGACAGACCACCCCATTCCCTGCATTTAGGCACTTGGGCACAAATCTACACCGTTTCACCGATCAGAACCAATATTCGTAAACTTACCCTTTGGTACCCAGCGAGTAACACTGTCTGCTTGAAATTGCGGACAGACCACTCCATTCCCTGCATTTAGGCCCTTTGGCCCAAATCTATACCGTTTCACCGATCTCAACCAAAATTTGTATATTTACCCTATGGAACACTGCGACTAACACTGTCTGCTTGAAATTTCGGACAGACCACACCATTCCCTGCATTTAGGCTTTTTTTGCACAAATCTACACCGTTTCACCGATCTGAACCAAAATGTGTATACTTACCCTTTGGAACCCTGCGAGTAACACTGTCTGCTTGAAATTGCGGACAGACCTCTCCATTCCCTGCATTTAGGCCCTTTGACCGAAATCTACACCGTTCCACCGATCTCAACCAAAATTTGTATATTTACCCTTTGGAACACTGCGACTAACACTGTCTGCTTGAAATTGCGGAGAGGCTACTCCATCCCATGCATTTAGGCCCTTTGGCACAAATCTACACCGTTTCACCGATCTGAACCAAACTTTGTATACTTACCCTTTGGAACCCTGCGAGTAACACTGTCCACTTAAAATTTCGGACAGACCACCCCATTCCCTGCATTTAGGCACTTTGGCACAAATCTACACCGTTTCACCGATCAGAACCAATATTCGTAAACTTACCCTTTGGTACCCAGCGAGTAACACTGTCTGCTTGAAATTGCGGACAGACCACTCCATTCCCTGCATTTAGGCCCTTTGTCCCAAATCTACACCGTTTCACCGATCTCAACCAAAATTTGTATATTTACCCTTTGGAACACTGCGACTAACACTGTCTGCTTGAAATTGCGGCGAGGCCACTCCATCCCTTGCATTTAGGCTGTTTGGCACAAATCTACACCGTTTCGCCGATCTGACCCCAATTTTATATACTTACCCGTAGAACCCGACAAGTAACACTGTTCACTTTAAATTTCGGACAGACCACACTATTCCCTGCTTTTTGGCCCTTTGGCAGAAAACTACACCGTTTCACTGATCTCAACCAGATTTTACATAATTACCCTTTGGAACTCGACGAGTAACACTGTCCACTCGAAATTTCGGACAGACCACTCCATTCCACGCATTTAGGCCCTTTGGCACAAATCTACATCGTTCACCGATCGAAAACAAAATGTGTATACTTACCCTTTGGAATCCGATGAGTAACACTGTCCACTTTAAAATTTGGACAGGCCACTCCATTCCCTGCATTTTGGCCCTTGGCCCAAAACTACACCGTTACACCGATCTCAACCAGATTTTACATAATTACCGTTTGGAACTCGACGAGTAACACTGTCCACTCGAAATTTCGGACAGACCACTCCATTTCCCGCTTTAAGGCCCTTTGGTACAAATCTACATCGTTCACCGATCGAAAACAAAGTGTGTATACTTACCCATTGGAACCCGATGTGTAACACTGTCCACTTGAAATTTCTGACATACCACTCCATTCCCTGCATGTAGCTCAGGAATTCCTCGGGGTTGCCAGCTCTCTAACTCACCAGTCATGAGCCCTTGAGGGTGTACCAGAAGTGGTGGGTCTACACACACCCTGCCTCTTTGAGGGCCTTGAGCAGAAGACAGGAGATATTATGAAAAGGAAAAGAAGGCAGACCCCTCGAAGAATGAGGGTATCAGGAAAGATGAGACAAAGCCAATTAAGGCGGGAAATTGAAAGACTCCCTAGCCCCCGGGTACCCTAATACAGTCTGGGTCGGAAGAGAACAAGAGTTGACCAAGGGAGGCCGACAGGAAAGAGAACTGAAATGAGCCCGGCACCAGGAAGTAGAAGCGATGCCAGACTCAGCTGGGGTTCCGTGGTCGCCAACCCACGTCCCACAAGTTGTGAGACCCTGGGGGGTCAGTTGTGAGAATAGCTTGCTGATTCATCGTGAGGTGACTTGAGAGTACTTTCCAGAGCCCGCCGTGTTATCTCCTGCTGTCTATGCTGATGCCAGCACAGGGCCGTTGCGAAACAGTGAGTGATTCCCGGTCAATCTGTATAGGACGGGGAACCCCGAACGTGTGTCATCATATTTCGTCATCATCTGCGATCATCTCAGGTTCGTGCAGCTTGGACCTATATTCTTTGTCTTTGCCGAGCAGTACGCTCTTTCACTAGACGCATCCAGTACAGGCCTAAGCCAGAAAATAAGGTTGAGACTTTGGAAGACATCGAAGCTAGACACCTGAATTACCTATATCAGATTTAAAATAACACCATGTTCGTTTAGTAGTCATTTTTTCATTACCTTATTATTATCATCATAAGTGCAAATGACCTAGATGTTACGCGCATCATACCAATAATCACCGCCGCATAAAGTCTTTCTCGACTGTGATTTTTAAAATATTTATTTTTGGTTGGTTGGTTCTTAAGTTTAGGGGCTGCGACAACGCAGTCATGTAGCCCCGTGTACTTTGGGTGTGTGTAGAATCTGTCTGATAACCGGTGTTAATTGTGATGACTGTATTAGTGTGTGTTATCTGTTTTTTAATTTAAGTACAAACTGCAACTTAGAATTCTTCAAATAGTTCGTACTTTTGCCGCCAAGCGCCACCGTCAACGACTACTAGGCCAAGTTCGGAACTTAGCTACTAGACGCCACTGCAGTCGGCTCTTGGCAACGGACGTAGACATCTATGAGCGTTGTTTACCTATCCAATTTAGCTTCAAACAGGTGTAATTAGTGGAAGGTTCAATAACATGCCATAAATCTGACATGGGACCGCCGGCTTTACTTCCCCTCCGAAGAAAGGCATACTGACGGATTGTTAACGCTCTTAAAATATCCGACGGCTTCGGCCGGGTTTGAACCCGCTATCTTGGGCATAGAAGCTCAACATGCTACCAAATACGCCACCGAAGCCGCCATATAGTTATTTTTATTACAGTACATTGTGTACATTATACGTTGAAGTGTCAATTCAATACCGGTAGTAGTTTACCTTATCATCCTCATCATAAGAGCAAATGACCTACAGTAGATGTTACGCCCATTACACCATTAATCACCACACACAATAAGTCTTCCTCGCCTGTGAATTTTGAAATATGTATTTCTATTACGGTAGTTTGTAAGTTTGACGTGTCAATTCAAGAGTAGTTTTTATTATCATCCTTATCAAAAGGGCAAATGACCTAGATATTACTCCCTCATTGTCTTTGGGGGCAAATGACTTAGATTTTAAGTCCATTATATTTCTAAGGAGACCTTAAAACATTATCATCATTCCACCGGGCGAAGCCGGGTACTACTGCTAGTCTATCTATATATATAAAGCTCAATGTTTGTCTGTCTGTCTGTCTGTCTGTCTGTCTGTTATGTATACAAATCCACACCGTTTCTACGACCTGAACCAAAATTTGTATACTTAACCTTTGGAACCCTGCGGGTAACCCTGTCCACTTGAAATTTCCGAAAAACCACCCCATTCCCTGCATTTAGGCCCTTTGGCCCAAATCTACACCGTTTCACCGATCTCCACCAAAATGTGTATACTTACCCTTTGTAACCCTGTGAATAACACGGTCCACGTAAAATTTCCGACAGACCCCCCCATTTCCTGCATTTAGGCCCTTTGACAAAAATCTACACCGTTTCACCGATCCGAACCAAAATTTGTATACTTACTCTTTAGAACCCTGCGGGTAACCCTGTCTATTTGAAATTTCGGACAGACTACCCCATTTCCTGCATTTAGGCCCTTTGGAACAAATCTACACCGTTTCACCGATCAGAACTAAAATGTGTATACTTACCCTTTGGTACCCTGCGAGTGACACTGTCTGTTTGAAATTGCAGACAGAACACTCCATTCCCTGCATTTAGGCCCCTTGGCACACATCTACAACGTTACACTTATCTCAACCAAAATTTGTATATTTACCCTCTGGAACCCTGCGAGTAACACTGTCTGCTTGAAATGGCGGACAGACCACCCCATTCCCTGCATTTAGGCCCTTTGGCACAAATTTACACCGTTTCACCGATCAGAACCAAAATGTATATATTTACCCTCTGGAACCCTTCGGGTAACCCTGTCCTCTTGAAATTGCGGACAGATCACCCCATTCCCTGCTTTTAGCCCCCTTGGCACAAATCTACACCGTTTCACCGATCAGAACTAAAATTTGTATACTTATCCTTTGGTACCCTGCGAGTGACACTGTCTGCTTGAAATTGCGGACAGACCACTCAATTCCCTGCATTTAGGCCCTTTGGCCCAAATCTACAACGTTTCACCGATCTCAACCAAAATTTGTATATTTACCCTCTGGAACTCTGCGAGTAACACTGTCTGATTGAAATGGTGGTCAGACCACCCCATTCCCCGCATTTAAGCCCTTTGGCACAAATCTACACTGTTTCACCGATCTCAACCAAAAGTTATATATTTAACCTCTGGAACCCTGCGGGTAACCCTGTCCTCTTGAAATTGCGGACAGATCACCCCATTCCCTGCATTTAGGCCCCTTGGCACAAATCTACACCGTTTCACCGATCAGAATCAAAATTTGTATACTTACCCTTTGGTACCCTGCGAGTAACACTGTCTGCTTGAAATTGCGGACAGACCACTCCGTTCTCTGCATTTAGGCCCTTTGGCTCAAATCCACCCCGTTTCACCAATCTCAACCAAAATTTGTATATTTGCCCTTTGGAACTCTGCGAGTAACACTGTCACTTAAAATTTCGGACAGACCACCCCATTTCCTGCATTTAGACCGTTTGGCGCAAATCTACACCGTTTCACCGATCTGAACCAAATATTTCATACTTACCCTTTCGACCCAACAAGTAAAACTGTTCACTTTAAAATTCGGACAGACCACTCCATTCTCTGCATTTAGGCCCTTTGGCACAAATCTACACCGTTTCACCGATCTAAACCAAAATTTGTATACATACCCTTTATAACCCGACGAGTAACACTGTCCACTTGAAATTTCGGACAGACCACTCCATTCCCTGCAATTAGGCCCTTTGGCACATATCAACATCGTTTCACCGATCTGAACCAAAATTTGTATACTTACCCTTTGGAACCCGACAAGCAACAGTATCCACTTGAAATTTCGGACAGACCACTCCATTCCCTGCATTTAAGCCCTTCGGCACAAATCTACACCGTTTCACCGATCTGAACCTAATTTTACATACTTACCCTTTGGAATCCGACGAGTAACACCGTCAACATGATATTTTGGACAGACCACTCTATTCCCTGCATTTAGGTCCTTTAGCACAAATTTATACCGTTCCACCTAATTGCACCGTATTTTACGTACTTACCCTTTGAAACCCTACTGGTAACACTGTCCACTTGATATTTAGGACAACCCTCTCCATTCCTTATATTTAGAACAACAGACAAATGGATCTTAAAAACCACATTTTAAGGCATTAGAACTATTCATATCCGTAGTAGTGTAACTGTAAGAATATTTTAATAAGTCTTTTATTGGCTGGCAATGCGGGCTGTATCACGTCACCCCTACCAGTGTTCAGGTGGAGAATTTTGAAAATGATTACATCTTAAGCTGATTATAAATGGCAGTCACAGGGACTAATAAGTTCAAAAAGATTTCTTTGGTCCATAAAACAGTTATTATCTTGAAAATATTATGCCTCTGTTTAAGTGCCATGGTGTTGGTGCAGTGCATTGAGGTTATCAGCGACAATAAGCGTTGGTGCTTTCAAATTTACATTCATTTATTCCGAACCTTATCGTTGAGTGCTATGTGACAATAAATAACATTTTTGCTACCGGTACCTCAGGAGCTTGGGCCAGCCGACGTTTTTCCAAACTGCTCTGCATATTTTCCTACGGCACTATGCGACAAGAGACGACACTATTGGTGTCTATTTTTCGAACAGCTAATGAGATATAGGCCCTAGGCAGTGTCTTTTAGTTCACTGCCTCCTCTTTGTAATCATATCTTTCAATTCGATCGTAAATTACATATGTCAGTACAGCAGTTAGCAAATAGCCGTTTCCCTATTCATTATTATCATTATATTACGGGAAAATGACCTGAATGTTACGTCAATTAGACTGTAGACTACTACTTATCACCCCCACTACCACCACCACCATCACAAAAAGTTATATTATTCATTTTCTGTTAGATTTAATATCATTTATGTAGTAAGTTAGTATTCATTATCATCCATAAAACAAATAAATCCTCCGGGCGAAGCCGGGCACTACTGCTAGTAGTCTAATAAATACCAATGATACTTCGTTTACGACCGACAGAGTGCTCCCTCCACTCGAGTGGGAGTGAGGTAACTGTACTGTACTCCAGATTGCAATTGTCGAGATGGTGTCTGTTTTTCAGGCAGTTGGATCGCTGGTCACCGTTCACTATGAATGCGCAGTGAGTGTTGAGAATGGAGATAAAGAAGCGGTGAGGTGACCATCGATTGTGGAATGCGGAATCGAGAGCTAAACACGTCCACACGGGATTTGAATAAAAAACAAGGCTAGGATGTGCCGCTCACGTGACAACAGAGCAATGGGCAGCAAGATTGCCAATTAAAGGCGAGTCCACAGGTATGAGCAAGCTGACCCACCAACCGAGTGATTGAGTGGGTCCGAAACTATTTGAATGCGTGGTAAATCACGCACACTCCACATACTATAGAGTGAAATTTGAATACTCTGTTGTGTCTTCAGTCTTTAGAATGGTTGGTTGATTCCTTAGTTTAGGGGCTGCGTCAACGCGGTCATGAAGCCCCGTGTACTGTGGGTGTGTGCAGAATCTGTCTCTGGTTGGCTGCGTAGCTCAGTGGTAACGTACTCGCTTGCTGTGCCCAAGGTTGCAGGTTCGTATCCTGGCGCAGTCAGCTGGCATTTGAGGGTGCGCAAATGCGAGGGAGCTGTCTCAGTAGATTTACTGTTACGTTAAAGATACCCTACGGGGCAAAATTCCGGCACCCCGGCGTCTCTAAAAGCCAGAGTAGTTAAAATGGACGTAAAACAAATAACAGTATTATTAGAATCTGTCTGATAACCGGTGTTAATTGTGATGACTGTATTAGTGTGTGTTATTTGTTTTTAATTCAAGTAAGGACTGCAGACGATAATTTCTAGTAGTTCCTACTTTAACTACCAAATCCTACCGCCCACGACGCGTAGCAGCGAACTTGGCTACTACTAGATGCCATCGCAGCCAGCGCCTGGTGACCAACGTTGGAACTTAAGAGCATTAATACTACCTAACCTACAAATTTTGCTTCACGCGAGTTTTGTTAGTGGAAGGTTATTTTACATGGCATAAATCTATGACATGGACTCCGCTGGCTTTACTTCCCCTCCGAAGGTAGGCATACTGAGGGATTTTTAACGTTTAGAATGGTTTGATGCAGCGCTCCATGTCTCCTTGACCTGAGCTAATCGTTTCATCTCTACATAGATCCCACAAGCTAAATACGAGCCAATACATTTAATATCATATTCTAACCTTGGTCTACCCCTGTAGTTTTCTACCCTTCACCCATAAATAAGTTTGCTATTCCTGGGTGCCCTACCAACCTATCCCTTCTAACAGGAATATCTCTCCTCCGCCATAGTCTTAATATATCTTCATACCTCTTCATTTGTTACTTTAACTACTTATCTAACTTTCACCCTTCCACTGTAGCAACACATCTCAAATACTTCTATTCTTTCTTCTTTTTTCTGCTCCCCCAGGGGCTCACCATTAATAGGACGTGATTTGCCGACCGCGGGACCCCAGCTGAGTCTGGCATTCCTTCCACGTACCAGTGTCAGGCTCCTCTCTGCCTCCTTTCCCTTCGACCTCCCTTGGTCTTCTCTTGTTCTCTTCCGACCCCGACGGTACTAGGATATCCAAGGCCTAGCGTGTCTTTCAATTTCCCACCTTAATTGACCCTTGTCTCATCCTCCCTCACTCCCTCATTCTTCGAGGGGTCAAACCTCTACTATTTCTTTACATGGTAATTCACGCTCTACGTCCTGGAGGAGACAGAGTGTGTGTAGACTTAATATATAAACTATAATTTCTATTTAATAACCAAGTTTAAAGAAGCTAAACAATGCCGATCTACATGAAACTTAATCTTGCACTTAGCATTATAATATCAATATGATCTTTGAAGGACACACAATCGTATAATTCTATGTTACCAAAACAATGGATTACAAAATGTTCCTTTAAGAGCTGAAAAGTTAATCTTCTCCTATTGTCTCTAAGAATAGATTTATATTGACAAACTGCGTTCAACAGTAGAGGTGGTAATGGGGTCATATTTGGACTTCACAATGTTTGCTAGGGTTACATCCAACGTTGACTTTATACTTAAATCTCCACCAGGGGCGTATATAAGAGAGCCCCCCCCCCCCCCCCCCCCGAAACTTTTGTCACATATATTATTTGTTTATGAATTAAAAATTAAAAACCAATATAATCATGTACTATTGTTACTAAGTGACATATGGCAACGTTGCAAAGCAAGGCGAAGGTAGAGCGATGTAAACAGCGCGACAATCAGTTTGATCTGATCTTATGTGTAACAACATAACCTGTTATTACTCTCCAGTGCCTTCGCTCTTATGAACGAACAAAGAACGGCAACAAGTGCTCTTGAAGCGTGTGACAAAAGTTATTTCCCTAACTTTTATACCTTTATCAATCTTTTGGCAAATTTGCCTCCCTTTATAGCTACTGGTACTGCCGAACAGAGTTTGAGTTGGTTGAAAACATACTTAAGAAATTCTACTTCTGAAAACAGACTCAACCGTCTAGTATTGTCACCTATTCACAGAGACATACATCTCACTGACGATGAAGTTTTGAACCGATTTGGTAATGCTTCAAGAAACCTTGACTCTATATTATAGTGTGAGTTGTAAATCAAAGCAGAAACATTAATTCTTTCCATGTAAACACTATCAAGTGAGCAATATGATTGTGTTAATAAAAAGTATCATAAAATGGTCTTAGTTGTGTTTGACATTAACCAAACATAAAAAATTACAACAAATGGGTTGAAAAAGTGATAGCCTTAAAACTCATAATTTTGCACCAAATTATACAATAGTTTCCCGGGGACAACCCCGGACCCCCTAATCTTTGGGCCTATACCATGCCCCCTAATCCCCAGTTGGGCACCCCCCTAAATAAAACTCTATATACGCCCCTGATCTCCACACAAAATTGCAGCAACCTTTCCCATTCCTTCATATCCAGGGTTCTTTGAAAGTACAGTGCCGAACTTCATTTTTGCTACATCTGCAACTTTACCTGTGCCACGGTTTAGTTGTGTTCACAATCTCGAAACTTTCAGAAGTGAGAGATGCGAGTTATGAAGCCCTTTGGTTGTTTTTGTGACCTCACCTCTTCCGAGTTCAGTCCTCTCCCTTTCTCCCACCTTAACTTATCAACTCGGGCGTGGACAGGTATGATGATGAGCTGAACAACAGTAAATTATTAAAATTTAAAATGATTTTTAATTTGTTTCTCCGTTATTGACAGGACTGCCAATATAATAGAATTTAATATTTTTAGTAGAAATATGGACTATATTGATTATAATGACTAATAATATGGAACATACGTGCTAAACTCTAAAATATTGAAAAATATAGAAAATAAATAGTCCATTTTTCAAGTCCACACGTCAAGATTCGTAAAGATACGTTATCGTTTTACCCTCCAGAGTTGGCTTTTCCCACGGTCTAACCGAGGGATCCTACCTCTACCGCCACTGAGGGCAGTGTCCTGGAGCTTGAGGCTCTGTGGTGAGGGTTACAACTGGGGAGTGTGACTAGCAATTCGCCCTGGCGTCCTTAACTGCAAAGGGAACAGGGGCCGTATGAAGGGATGGGTAGAGTGGGCGGGATAGACACGGAAGAGGCGGCTGTGGCCTTACGTTAGGTACAATCCTGGCATTTGCCCGAAGACGAAGTGGGAAACCACGGAAAACCACTTAGAGGATGGCTGAGGTAGGTCGAAACTCCGCTACTCATTTGGACCACCCGAGGCTGAGTATACCGTACCAGTCCAAATACCACTTTTCCAATTACGTGGCAGAGCCGGGAATCGAACCTTCGACCTTCGGGGTGGCCGCTAAGCATGCTGAACACCACACCATGGAGGCGACACAGAAATATAACACAAAATATAATTAAGTTTAGCTTCCAAATTAGATATGTATTTATACATAAATCATTTCCCTTGTTGTAACTATGCACATGCATTTGTGAGTAAGTAGGCCTAGGCTATATGTTCCTTACTGAAGATCATGTTTCGCATGACCCAGTAATTAGGATCACATTGTGTTGGCCGACTGAAAAGTTGCAATATCAATAGATGTAGTGAGAAACCAAAATGGAGTGCGAGTGTAACAGCGTCTCATATAGACTTCTACGTATCACGTAATTGGTAGATACAATACAATACTGTATGTTTCATTCAGGAACTTCTTTGATGAGGATCAAGGGGAGTGGCGTATGCTGGCCCTTGTTTCACTTTACCCCCGACAATGCATAACATCGTCTGATTGAGCGAAATGGGAAGCCCTATTTCCTGTTCTGCTCTCCGCATAATTACAGGGCTATGCTTAATATGCACAAACGAGGACGTGTATCTAACGGCAGATCAATACAAGTTAAAAGGGATTGTAAGTAGTCTCTCTATTGTATGTCTACCCCTTATTATTCCCGTTTTCCAACGGGGTCGGGGAGGAGATGCGATGGTAGTCGATGTGGCGATGTTTGTTTACGGCCGGATGCCCTTCCTGACGCCAACCTCATGAGAGGAGTTAATGATAGATGAAATGGATGATGGTGAATGAAACTGGGCAAGGATGTGGAAGGAAGCGGCCGTGGCCTGTCAGAAGGTACCGTCCCAGCATTTGCCTGGTGTTGAAAATGGGAAACCACGGAAAACCATTTCAAGGACGGCCGACGGTGGGGCTCGAACCCACGCGTCTACCGAGTCAGCAGAGAGCTTGGCCCCATGACCTAATGCTGCGCTTTAGCCAGTGTAGCCACTGCTGTCGGTAAGTAATCTCTCTATTGCAGTAGATAAATATAGTTACTGTGCTACGAAAACGGAACTTCGGTGGCGTAGTCGGTAGCACCCTTAACCGCTATGTCCAAGATCGTGGGTTCAAACCCCGTCAAAGTCGTCAGATTCTTAAGAGCGTTAAAATCCTTCAGTGTGCATTCCTCCGGAGGGGATGTGAAGCCGGCGGACCCCTGTCATAGATTTATGGCATAAAAAAGAACCTGCTACTACAATTGGTACCGTATAGCCAAAATGTGTGAGTTATTTGGTTAGAAACGCTCTATTAAGTTCCAAAGTTCGCCGATGGGCGTCAGTGACAGTGGCGTCTGGTAGCCAAAGTTGGAACTACTTGAAATTGAACGGGTGTTCAATTGAAATGCCCTGCTATGGCCATTGTCCGTAATTCAAATATAATTAGAAACGGAACTAATAATGAGGGAAAAAGGAACGAATTAAATAACAAACAAGATGCTCAGTAAAGAACGTATTGCCTACTTTCTACCGTACACTTGGCTCGTGTAGATATCGTTAGTCTACTTCCATTTCCTTTTTACAAAAAATGTAAGTAGGCTAATTCCAAAAATCTAAAAGCTAAATGTATGCTTTTCAGTAGGTCAATACGATTTACCCAATTGAATTGGTTGTTGTGCCCTAAACTTTACAAAATACATGAGATTAACAAATTCACTTGGATGACCAGTATCGATCACCAAGCAATCATCGCCATATACTTTTTTCGTGTTTGTACCACTCTCCCAACAACTCAATTATTCAAACGTTCACTTCGATCGCATGATTAGGAAGCAGACAGAAAATCGCACAGCCGCCTTCTTTAGTTTATGAGAACCAGTAGGTCTACTAGAAGATGAGGAATACTGGAGACAACACAACTCAGAGCTGTACCTACAAATAGAGAGGATTTCTGACTGTGTCAGGATAGGAAGGGTTGCTATTTATGGTCATGTGAAAAGATTGCCTCCAAACAGACTGACCAACCGCCTGTTAACCATCTGATGAAACAAGAAAGTCCGTACCACTAGGTTGACTGAAGTTGAGAAAGACATCAAGGAACTGGAACTAACAGACCTACAAGACAGACAAACTGTGAGACCCCCAGGTCGGAGAAAAGAGAAAAGAAATTCACCGTGCAAAGATGCGTCAGGACCGGATACAAATCAAAACCCAACAGTTGAACAAGCGAGGTCCCCATTAGACCCATCCTAAAGACGAAGGAGAAGAAGAAGAAGTAAACATATCCAGATCAAGAGCCTAGTTGTCAATGGCCAATATGTCTGTGTGTGGATGAAAGTTTTGTTGACTTGTATAAAAAGCCCTCTTGCTTTGAGCATTGGCCTATGTCCAGCTTGTAATACTGTTGTAGACGGAAGGTGTACGCGTTTTTTTGAAGGATCGTTCGATTATTGAACTATCGTGTTTATAATGGGAACTTTAGAATTGGAGAGAGCTCTAGAATTATGTGTTAAAAATATTCCAATGTAGTATTTTCCAGTAATTTCAAACTGAAATCCATAGCTGGATGATTTATCACTTCCTCCGACAATTACACCTTCAGTTACAGTAAGGAGGTTGACGCATTCACACTAGGCACACCTCACTTAAGAATCAATTACTCCTTATGATCGGTCATAAACAGGTTCGCTTCATCTGCATCAGTTGACGTAAAACTCTCCTTTATGATTTGTGCGTGTGGGAGACAAGTGATGGAAAGACGAGACTCAATTAAGGATGGACAAAACGAAATCAGGGCACTACAAATGTTCTGGGAAACAAATATATTTTTAAAATATTGGGGCTTTTGACGGAAGCATTTAGATTTTAGGCATATCGCCAAGCTTGATAATTGCAAGTGTTAGCTCGCACAGGCTAGAACTAAAATGACTTTCCAGTAGTTTTAGTGACACGTTAAAGATTCACTTCGGGCAATGGACGTCTCTTAAAGTCTCAGTAGTTAAAAGGGTCGTAAACCGATAACATTATTACATTACATTACATAATGCGAACCGGCCAAAACTAAGGACCACGCAAATATCATTTCATTTCCTTCTCATAGTTCCTTCTTCCTTTCTCTTCCTCCACACTTCCTTCGTTCTTTCAGAGTGTTGCGCCCTTCTCTCTGCTGTCCACCTTCCTCCCCTACGATCCTTCTTTTCTCCCACAAGAACCTTTATGTTGGAAAGAATTTATCTGAACGGTGTTCTGTCTCGACAGTCGTCCTCTGTAATTTCAAGCCTCCGGAGTTCTTCCTTCATCTGCTTGGTGTAACCCCCTTGGCTCTTCAGATTATATATTTTATTAAAAATGTGTTTATTTAATCTTGTGGGACCCATTCTAACCATATGTCCATAGAAACGTAAACGTCTTTTCCTAATTGTTGTTTCCAGGTCTTCCACTTTTTCATATATGATGACATTATTATTATTATTATTATTATTATTATTATTATTATTAAACACCAGGCAAATGCTGGGATGGTACCTTCTGACAGGCCATGGCTACTTCCTTCCACATCCTTTCCCAGTTTCATTCATCTTCATCCCTTCCATCTCTCATCCCGACGCGCAGGTCGCCCACTGGCGTCGATTAAGAAGACCTGCACTCGGCCTCTCAGGAGGCCACACGACAAAAAAAAGTATTATTATTATTATTATTATTATTCTAGTCCGGAGATTGGCTGGTCCCATGGTCTCACACATAAACTCACTGCGCTATCTCAGATCCTATAAATCCACAACGTCCCTCTTACTCTGTCTTGTTACTCTTCCTAAATACGCTGATGGTGGAAGGCGATAATGTTTTGTGCCCACTGAGAAAGAATTCTGCGGGCGCCCCTTGTTTGAACTAATTACTAGTTTGTAGTCAACCATACAACATAGCTCAATTTCTTGTGGAATAATTACTAACGACTCTATTATGTAATTATGGAGAGTCTCGTCTGGTTGCTTCCGGCAAGTATTGATGAGATAATGATCTTACTGCAGTGTCCCTAATAAAGTGGTTATAGACTCAATAAGCACCAATGTCGGTACTTCTCCTCCCCCTATTTGATGAGACACTCCCTTGTTTGAATTTATAATTTATGTTAGGACCTGCTGTTATTCGTATGACCCGTATGTTCCAGCGCCTCCAATCTCTAGGCATATACAGCTGTGAATGACCTCGTGGCGTAGCACAAGCGTAAGAGGTATCTGAGGCAAGTCCGGGGATCGGAAGTTTGAACTATGACACTAACAGCAGCTATAGCCTACCAAATGTGGGGGTTTTTCCCCGGGGCTTCCTACACCCGGGATAGTACCTTATTTCAAGTCCCGTAGCACCTACCTCATCCCGACCTTAAAATCACAGCTACACCCACTACTACTGTCACTAGAGAAAACACGGGTTATTAGACGAATTGAACAGACACCAAAGCACACAAGTATGATGACTCTGGATGTCCTAATCCCCTCATACGAATTAACATCAACAAACAACTAATATACATACAGTACATGCTAATTCGAATGAGGGGCTACAGCTCTTGTAGGACTTTGGCCTCCCGGACAATCTCCACCCCATTTTTCCCTGTTGATGCTTTGGTTCTCCATCTTCTGACTCCCATCTTTTTCAGACACTCCTCCACGTTATTCAGCCATCCTGTCTTAGGTCTTCCCTCACATGACGTCTTCCTGGCTTCCCATCGAAGACCTTCCTTACAATCATGTTCTCTGTCATTCTTTCTACATGTCCCAACCAACGCAGTCTACTACTCTTTATTTCCACAACTATATCTGGCTTACAATACAACTCTCTTAAAGGAGCAGATGACCTCGTAGTTTCGCCCCTTAAAACAACAATAACTAACTAACAACTCTCTTTTCTCCACATTATTTATGATTCGCCAAAATTCACCTATTACTGGTCCTTATACATTCCTGAGTATGTTCGTTCCCCGTCTGCTTAACAATTCCTCATCACCTTGAGTCATGGTCCAAGTCTCTGGACCATACATCACCACAGGTCTCACTACCGTACGATCTACAGTCAACTTCAGATTTCTATTAAGGCTTCTTGCTTTTAATACTTTGTTTGAAACAAAGTAACTCCTATTTTTTGCTGCTATTGTTGCATGTATTTCTTCTCTCATATCATTGTTTTCAGCTATCATTGACCCAACATATTCTTTTACAGCGTTCATAGTTATATGACTTTATTTATTTATTAGCAAATGTTATGGACAAATATTTATGAATATATTATTCTTTCTCATTCGGTTTCACATTTTTCTTTAATTCATTATACTGAACCCTTATCATTGTGTCCAATAATAATGTTTCATATTATTAAAAATGCTGGAAATACTAAATACATGATATGCTGGATATTTGAGTAAAATTGATGCAGCAAGCAAACTGGACTTGGCAAGATGGGCTACGTGCTGGGTGGAAGCTATCGACAGTTTCACAACCAATGCAATTCTTATTCTTCTGAGAAAATCAGGTATGACGCTGAGGCGTACGTGACTCTCGACAGGCCACGATGCTTGGTCCACGGCAAGGAGTGAGAGAGAGAAGTGTCGTGACGTCAAAATAAGGGCGGGATTTGTAAGGTCAGAACCCACCGCCAACTTAACTGACAAATGAGAAAATAGGACGCCAGGACATAGCATCAGTGTATTTTGCGCGCCAATCGGTTATAAAAAGATCTAGCGATCGGTTTGCGTGTTCGGTGGCAGATTCGCGACCTGTGAGAAATTACAAGAATTTTGAGAGGTCACACATAATTATAGGCCCAATTTTAAAAATATTGAGGAGCTATTTCCCCCTCCATGGAAACTTTTAGGCTTTCTGTATATAAACAAATGTCTGAGATGAACCGGGGCACTCCTAATTATTCTTCGACAGTCAATTTAAGACGTCCTTATGACGGTCTATGTTTTAAATTTCTAGTTGTGTGTCTACAACTAAGTTTTAAATTTCGTAAATTGTGAGATGGCAATTAGCCATAAATAGGGAAAGTCTACGATTCTGCATAGGACTATATGAGGAAATAAAATACTCATAAAGCATATAGAACAGTTTTAAAACTTTAATTCAATTGTGTTTTAACAGCGGCAAGATGACGACCATGGAAAGAAGGCAACAAGTTTCATCCTCCATCACCATGAGTGTTATGGGCTAAAGGCCTAATGGTGGGAGATGACGAGGCGGGAGGCCTCTGGAAAGCGGTTTAAGTGATGAGTATTAAAAAATTGATTTATTGATTTTGGACGAGGGGGAATCGCGAGAGATGTGTGGAACTTTGTACAGATTTTATTTGTGTGGTTTAATTTAAATTTAGGGTTTGATTTCTTAACTGACATGCGTGTAGTAATATTTGGCATTGCGCGACAATTATGTTATACAGTAATTTTGTAACTTAAATATTGTCCTTATGTATACGTAAATTTTATAGCGAAATGGCCGCATATGATTGACGTATCAATAAAAAGTGTAGCCATGAATGAGAACCTAGGAACGACAATGATAAATGGACTGGATTAATGTTAATGTAAAACAAAACTAGACGTGGGGGAAAATCAGTGTTTTAGTTGCTTTTATAACTCGGGCTAATTCTGATTCCAGTAATTAATTCTTTATTGTCATTTGGACAAGTTGTGTGTCATATATCTGAAGGGTGGGCTGGTTCATATGCTGCGACGAGATCTTCGAGAGTGTGCCACGTACTCTTGGGTGTAAGTGTGATGGCGAGGAAAGGTAAAGCCTGTCCTTGACTGCAATAATCATTCCGGCAAATTAGTTACCCGAGGGGCTAAGTTTGACCTGGAGATGTGTTCTTGAAAATCCCTGAGAGGATGTTTTGAGATAATGTGATATTTTGTATTGACGCGTTTAACAGGTGACGATAGGCAAAGGTCGCTGGACGCTGGCTGTGGGCCAGAATCTATATTTAGCGTGGCACACATTACTACGATGGGGGAAGGAATCTGCCACTTACTCAGATATGCGATAACAGACCCGGCTGTCTCAAGCTCTGTTATGACACGTAAATGTTTGCTTTAAAGCCTGATGAGTTAAGGTTATTTTATTTGGTTTAATTTGGGGAGTTGCCATGTTGTGGATCCGAGGGTTTTTATCATGACTACGACTTATTTGTTCATTGTTTAAACGCCAAATTTTCCGGCGTGAATGTAAAAATTTGTATTTGTTGTTGTTGGCTCTTATTTCAAGGTCATTGTATTCATTATAAATATAATTTGGCAACCGGCCAAACTTGTTCATGTCACGTTATGCTTTCCTAGTGTTTGAGGTATAAGACGGTAATTCCGCAGCCCTTATTTTAAATAATACACACGTGTATTTGGTTGTTGTAATCTAAGGTTAGAGCATGTCAGTAGTGTATTTAAATATGTAATTGTGGTTCCCACATTTCCTTAGTTCGTCTTCGCAGTACGTAGTTCGTTCCCGAACCGACTGTTTTGGTCGGAAACGAGCGCCCGTCAAAGTGCTCATTACTTGAACAAGTCTTAAAACGCGTGTCGCTCATAAATATTAAATTCTTGTACTATTTTTATTTGTTTGTCATTTTTGGATCTTGTGATCCGTTTCTTTTGTTACTTTGAATTAAGTGACATTGCAGTCACAACGCTTGTTTGACAGCTGTCACGCCGTGTTATCATGGTACGTCAGGCTAGTCAGTGTCAGATTTGTTCACGTGCGAGTGAACTAATTTAAGGGTGGTTTATTGTTAAGTGTTTTATGTTTGATTCAGTTATTCAATTTTATCTGTTTGTAGATCCTGTTGTTTTTCTTGGCTTTGTAATAATTAGTTAACCTTATGAACCCTGGAAGTTATTTTGATAGCATAAATCTCTAAATCACATTCACAAGAATCCATTACGACCCCGAAACCTCGAATTTTGTCTACATGCTATTATCCAAGGGTACGTAAGAGTTACGTTGGCTTCCGAACGTGTGGCATTTTGTGTTTTAGAGTAAAAAATAGATCACCGGCATGTGATAAGTTTATTAACGTAGGTTAGGCGAAGATAGTACCGCCAAATGTTTGAAAATATAAAGTCATGGAGTTTGCAGTAAAGTAAATGTGGAACAAGTTAAGTGTTTGAACTTTGATTAAAATTAGAACAAACTGTTCCAGGCGCCCAATAAAATTAAATTAGCTTTGTGTATAAAAGCCAAACTCAAAGAATTATTTGACAGGAAGGTCAGACCTTAAAAGCTAATTAATACTCTATTAATTGGTTAAAATTTGTAATTGAAGTAAGGCCAGGAAGTTTATAACTGAATCAAAGGGTTAAAAATTAAATGGAATAATAAGTAAATTATACTCAGTGATGCTATAGTTTGTGGGAGTAATTTAAAGTAAACGAACTGAGTATGTAAAGGGTTAATGTGTGTATATTTAATATATGTGAGCGCGCGTATCCAGGGCTCCGCCCTTATGTCATTTCCCTATGTCTCAAATATAGTATAATTTTGCGATGGCACCTCTGGGAGAAATCCGCGAAGTGATTGAACTAGCATCCGCACGTACGTGAGAACAACTTAGTGAGATGAGAAAGGACATAACCAATGAAATACAGACACAGTTAGCGGCAAATAGTGAAGAAATGCAGACACAGTTAGCGGTTATAAATAAACAATCGGTAGAAATGCAGACACAGTTAGCGGCAAATAGTGTAGAAATGCAGACACAGTTAGCGGCAAACAGTGTAGAAATACAGACACAGTTAAACACAAAACTATCTGAAGTTAACGAGAATATAAATCAGAAAATCGCTACACAAAACATTCTGGTTAGTGAACAATTACATAGGCAGTCTGAGAAAAACAATGAAATGTTAAACGCACAAGACGAAAGGAACACTCAAAATTTAGCTGCGCTAACGGTAGAAATCAAAAAGCACACAAAAGAACAGCTAATCAAATTAGCAAAGGACGTTAGCACTAACAATACCAAACAATTAGGAATAATAAAAGGTATCGAAGATTCGTTTAAAAAGGAAATAAAAGGAATGGATGAGACTGTTATGGCAAAACTAGCACAAATCTAGCAAGCGTGTTTGACCAACTCGTCTGAGATTAAAGAAGCACACACAAACTTAGAAAAAAGGTTTGAGAAGATCGAACGAGGGACGCAGGGTATGCAAGATCAGATAATTGCAGTAGATAACAATATCACTGGCTTAGTGACGGAACTCAACAAATTATAAATACAATCAATTGAGAAATGGAAAAAGTTAGTAATTGACCAGGACGAAATTAAACAAACATTAGAGCAGAACAACATTTCTCTGGGAGAAAGGATAGATAAACTCGAAGATAATCAGGAGGCTAGTCAACAGGAAGTCGAAAAGCACATTGATAAATTGAAGGATACTATTAGAAGAGATTGGACCAAGATGAGCGCTGATTTGAAAGATGAACGGCTCGCAGTAAGCAAGAGGCCAGGGGAAAATAACGTGAAAATACAGGCGTTGGAAGAAAATATGACGTTAAGATTTCAAATTCAAGAGGACCGCATGATAAAATCGGAATTGCAGTCACTTGGACATAATACGATGTTTGCGACACTAATGGAAAAGGGAAAAGGGGAGAATGCGGAAAGAGAGCACACAGTAGATAGCCACGAGCTTGAGCAAAGTCCAAGAACGATAGACTCGCAAGCATTCCAGAATTATGAGGGTCGTAGCTCGACACCTCAAAACACACAACTTCCCACGCAAGCTATACAAGTCATCCGTGGAAATGAATTTAAACCGAATAAATTTTTACCAGAGAGCGGAGGGACACCTGAAGCTTTCTTAAGATAACTGACAGAATATTTTTCGGACCAAAATGTTAGCTCAACGCGACAGTTAAGAATGGTTGAATTTCTTTTGGCGGGCTCAGCACTTACGTGGTATCTTGGATTTAAGAACACATTTAAATCAATGGAAGAGTTCCAGAAGGCCTTTCTAAGCAAATACTGGAGTGGGTCATATCAACAAAGCTTGCGAATGGACTTATACTCGCGCAAATACCATTCCACGCATCAGACGAAATATGCAGATTATTTCGCCATGCAACTTGTCAAATTGCAGGATCTTGATAATCCCCCGAGCGAAATGGAGCTAATAACTACTATAGGAAAACAGATGCCTATTAGCGTTCAGCAATTCTTGGTGGCGGCAAATATTACGACCATGGTCCAGGCAGAAGAGGTATTGAGGAGGATAGATGAAACCACTAATTACATCAACCCGAGAGAGAAAAGACAGATAGAGTTAGTTAATGCAGTCGAAGTAGTCAAGACACCGAACAAAAACACGAGGTCGCAAGCTACAAACACTGGGGATAATCAAAGACGGCAGAACACAGAAGAATATGAACCGAGATATGAAAATAGGGACAAAAATCATTACAATCAGGAAGAAACTAACCGCTACTGGAACACAAACAATCAGTAGTGGCAAGATAATAGGAGATACCAAACATCATACAATATGAATAATAATAATAACGCACCATATAATCAGGGATGGCGTGGAGGACACTATAATCAACAATACAGGCCCAGGGACAATAGGCGTTACAACCAACAACATAACTCACAAGATAACCAGCGGTTTAACGAGCAATCGGATCCAAGGGAGGACCGAAGAAATTGGAACGAGAGACACGCTGACCCGCAACAGTACCTGGAGGAGCCACGTAACATGGAAAGAAAAAATAAGGATAAATGGGAAAGAGTAATAGATCGGCGGAAGAATCCCGACACCCACGAGGAGGAAAACGGAACACATCAAATGTTGGAGGCCATGCATGTAGAAACCCAGAGATATTTGGAGGAGCTGCATGGAGAAGAAGAAAATAGAGCAGCCGACAATAAGAAACAGAAGAATAGCAGGAGAGATTCGCAGGCCGTGTCAGGCAAGGGTCTCGAAATATGGTGAAGAAATTTATTGTACGGGAATCGGAGAAGAAGAAGGGAGAAGGAAGGAGATGGCAACGCGGGAGAGAAGAAGGAGAAGACATCACGGGAGAATGGAGAAAAGACAGGAGCGGCTTAAGGAAGTTCGACTAGGAGTTACGAATTTAGGTAACAACGCCTACAGAGTCCGGGAGGTGAGCACAGGAAACATGGCAGTGTATAATATTTCAAACTTAAAATTAGTATCATCAGAGAGAGCCATACGAACCGAGAAATAATGTTACTGCAGCAAATTAAACATTCGCGTGATAACATACAACAAAGTATACGGGGGTACACTAGTAGTGAATGCGCTCGAAAGACAGTCCTGACGTGTTTTTCAAATTCAGGCGGAAGTTGTAAATGAGCAATGTTGATGTTTTGAAAGAGTGAGAGGGGAGACGGGTAGCGAGGAGAGAGGCCGGAGGGCACGAGCGTACAGGAATTTCCAAATGAGTTTGGAGCGAGACGGCTATTGAAACAGACAGAGGCGGACAGTCACTTATATTTTGAGGGTGACCAGCAACTTCAAATTTGAGCCAGAAAAGTTAAGGGTGTGAAATTCGACTTCATACTGAGTTCGAATATCATCAACTAGGGGTCAGATGAACCCTTATCATTGTGTCCAATAATAATGTTTCATATTATTAAAAATGCTGGAAATACTAAATACATGATATGCTGGGTATTTGAGTAAAATTGATGTAGCAAGCAAACTGGACTTGGCAAGATGGGCTACGTGCTGGGTGGAAGCTATCGACAGTTTCACAACCAATGCAATTCTTATTCTTCTGAGAAAACCAGGTATGACGCTGAGGCGTACGTGACTCTCGACAGGCCACGATGCTTGGTCCACGGCAAGGAGTGAGAGAGAGGAGAAGTGTCGTGACGTCAAAATAAGGGCGGGATTTGTAAGGTCAGAACCCACCGCCAACTTAACTGATAAATGAGAAAATAGGACGCCAGGACATAGCATCAGTGTATTTTGCGCACCAATCGGTTATAAAAAGATCTAGCGATCGGTTTGCGTGTTCGGTGACAGATTCGCGACCTGTGAGAAATTACAAGAATTTTGAGAGGTCACACATAATTATAGGCCCAATTTTAAAAATATTGAAGAGCTATTTCTCCCTCCATGGGAACTTTTAGGCTTTCTGTATATAAAAAAATGTCTGAGATGAACCGGGGCACTCCTAATTATTCTTCGACAGTCAATTTAAGACGTCCTTATGACGGTCTATGTTTTAAATTTCTAGTTGTGTGTCTACAACTAAGTTTTAAATTTCGTAAATTGTGAGATGGCAATTAGCCATAAATAGGGAAAGTCTACGATTCTGCATAGGACTATATGAGGAAATAAAATACTCATAAAGCATATAGAACAGTTTTAAAACTTTAATTTAATTGTGTTTTAACAGCGGCAAGATGACGACCATGGAAAGAAGGCAACAAGTTTCATCCTCCATCACCATGAGTGTTATGGGCTAAAGGCCTAATGGTGGGAGATGACGAGGCGGGAGGCCTCTGGAAAGCGGTTTAAGTGATGAGTATTAAAAAATTGATTTATTGATTTTGGACGAGGGGGAATCGCGAGAGATGTGTGGAACTTTGTACAGATTTTATTTGTGTGGTTTAATTTAAATTTAGGGTTTGATTTCTTAACTGACATGCGTGTAGTAATATTTGGCATTGCGCGACAATTATGTTATACAGTAATTTTGTAACTTAAATATTGTCCTTATGTATACGTAAATTTTATAGCGAAATGGCCGCATATGATTAACGTATCAATAAAAGGTGTAGCCATGAATGAGAACCTAGGAACGACAATGATAAATGGACTGGATTAATGTTAATGTAAAACAAAACTAGACGTGGGGGAAAATCAGTGTTTTAGTTGCTTTTATAACTCGGGCTAATTCTGATTCCAGTAATTAATTCTTTATTGTCATTTGGACAAGTTGTGTGTCATATATCTGAAGGGTGGGCTGGTTCATATGCTGCGACGAGATCTTCGAGAGTGTGCCACGTACTCTTGGGTGTAAGTGTGATGGCGAGGAAAGGTAAAGCCTGTCCTTGACTGCAATAATCATTCCGGCAAATTAGTTACCCGAGGGGCTAAGTTTGACCTGGAGATGTGTTCTTGAAAATCCCTGAGAGGATGTTTTGAGATAATGTGATATTTTGTATTGACGCGTTTAACAGGTGACGATAGGCAAAGGTCGCTGGACGCTGGCTGTGGGCCAGAATCTATATTTAGCGTGGCACACATTACTACGATGGGGGAAGGAATCTGCCACTTACTCAGATATGCGATAACAGACCCGGCTGTCTCAAGCTCTGTTATGACACGTAAATGTTTGCTTTAAAGCCTGATGAGTTAAGGTTATTTTATTTGATTTAATTTGGGGAGTTGCCATGTTGTGGATCCGAGGGTTTTTATCATGACTACGACTTATTTGTTCATTGTTTAAACGCCAAATTTTCCGGCGTGAATGTAAAAATTTGTATTTGTTGTTGTTGGCTCTTATTTCAAGGTCATTGTATTCATTATAAATATAATTTGGCAACCGGCCAAACTTGTTCATGTCACGTTATGCTTTCCTAGTGTTTGAGGTATAAGACGGTAATTCCGCAGCCCTTATTTTAAATAATACACACGTGTATTTGGTTGTGGTAATCAAAGGTTAGAGCATGTCAGTAGTGTATTTAAATATGTAATTGTGGTTCCCACATAACCGTAGTTCGTCTTCGCAGTACGGAGTTCGTTCCCGAACCGACTGTTTTGGTCGGAAACGAGCGCCCGTCAAAGTGCTCATTACTTGAACAAGTCTTAAAACGCGTGTCGCTCATAAATATTAAATTCTTGTACTATTTTTATTTGTTTGTCATTTTTGGATCTTGTGATCCGTTTCTTTTGTTACTTTGAATTAAGTGACATTGCAGTCACAACGCTTGTTTGACAGCTGTCACGCCGTGTTATCATGGTACGTCAGGCTAGTCAGTGTCAGATTTGTTCACGTGCGAGTGAACTAATTTAAGGGTGGTTTATTGTTAAGTGTTTTATGTTTGATTCAGTTATTCAATTTTATCTGTTTGTAGATCCTGTTGTTTTTCTTGGCTTTGTAATAATTAGTTAACCTTATGAACCCTGGAAGTTATTTTGATAGCATAAATCTCTAAATCGCATTCACAAGAATCCATTACGACCCCGAAACCTCGAATTTTGTCTACATGCTATTATCCAAGGGTACAATACTTTCTCCTGGATGTTAGCATATACTTTGTTTTCGACTGATTAATCATCAGTCCAATCTCTGCCCCGTATTCCTCTAATTTTCCCAACATATTTTCCAAATCCTTTTTTCTTCTAGATACTAAATCAATATCATCTCATAACCTAGGTCTTGCGTCACTCGGTTAAACAATGTTCCTCATTGTTGCCCTCTTGTATCCTTCGCATTACTTTCTCCAAGGCAATGTTAAACAGTAAGGTGGAGAGTACATCACCCTGTCGTAACCCTTGGATAACTTCAAAGGTATTTTATAAAATGAAAGTTAGTATGAATTAATACATATATACATTCATAAGCTACATACTTACTTACAGCACATAGGTAGGCTTATAACATTTGTTAATACAGTTATAATCGCATTTGATTGCCTGCCTACTTTACAAGTATTAAATAATAATTCCAATTATGCAAACATGTCTTTCAGCCTCACCACAGTGAGAATACATGGACTAATAGCCTATGTAGATTAACACAGAATTTCTGACAACGAAATAACAACAAAATTAATAAAAATAATAAGCCATTCCATGGGTCCTTTCATCCTGAAACCAAAGGATTTATTACATCAATTGATGCTAAAGTTATCAGGATAAAAACCACGCCAGACGCATACTGAAACAAAATATCACAGATATGTGCAGAAAGTGTGATATACTTAGGGAAACCATGGAACATGTAACTGGTGAGTGTCTTGATCTGGCAGAGAGTAACTGCTCATTGAAAATCACAACACAAATATTTGGGTAATTGATATCGGGGTTCCACTGCTTCACAACCTGCATAGAACTGAGCATCAACACTGTCAAATCTATCAACACCTGGAAACTGAATGTAGTGGACTTGATCCTAGTCATTGTCTGTGTCGACGGTGTAATGAAGAAATTAAAGGTTAAGTTAGATTTAAGAGGACGTCTGATCTTCTTGTCGCATAGTCCGCAAGGTTCTGTCGTTGTAAATCAATTCAATGAAGCCATTGGGAGTAGACAAGCGATAGCATAACACATGATGTGAAACCAACGCCAGCGCTCAGATAAATAAAAGAATTCAACTGCTTGTTTTAATTTTATATTTATTTATGATACTCGTATTATGTTGACTGTGCTATACACGTGCATAATACTCATACGTAAATCACGAACCCTTATAAAACAAATTAACCATATATAACAGCTTGCCACGGTGGGTGAGAGGTTATCGTGTCGGACTACCAACCCCAAGCTTGCAGGTTCGCTCCTGGCCAAGTGATTTTTGAAAGGCGACAAAAATTTCGGCACGCATGTCATACGTTGTTGGCATGTTAAAGAATCCATTTAAATTCAGTAGGCCGCGTTAATAAAGGCAAAATTAATCTCGGGATTTACCGCCAACATAAAGTTCCTCCTTTCTCTACTAGAAAGCGCTATAGTATCTAGGAGCTTAAATATATATAACCTCCTTGACTTTCATAGCGCTCCAAGGAACTAAAAAAATCGGCATGTAAGTTTCCCTCTGGGTGTCAAATAAGAAAACATGCACCCGGCACCCAAGGACTTACGATATTCTTCTTCTTCTTCTTCTTTCTTTGTCATGCCCGACTAAGGAGGACGATTGTACTTATTTAGCTGATGGCATTGCCATATAACGAGATTCAAACTGAGGATTGTAATATACACATCAATAAAGTTTTGCATAACATTTGTTTGCCATGATGTAGGGCGTATGTGGGATTGTGGGCGAGGTTATTACAAAAGAGACGGTATTCTGACAAATATCCTGCAGACTTTATTCTGTGTGAAAAGAAAGTTATAAACAGGAAGACATTTGGCCTGTTAAACAGGGACTGATATGTGAGGTAATCTTGCCATCCTGTGACGTTTCAATAAGGAACATGGCCTCAACGGGCGTCCAGCAGAGCTCTTACTCACCGTGGCATACCACAGATCAAGTTGTCCAGGTCCTCTTGAGGCTCTTGAGGCAGGCGATCCCACTCTTCGACGGTGGCCTCCATGATCTATTGGCTGGTTATGGGAGGGCGTGGACACTGAGCAATAGCACGTTTCAGCATATCCCATATATGTTCGATACAGTTAATGTCCGGCGACATCGCAGGCCATTCCATTCGTACAATGGCGGACTCCTGGAGGAAGTGTTGTACCACAGCCACTCGATATAGTAAGTATATGCAAAACTTTTTTGTCTATATATAAACACCAAGTAAACGCATTACACTGAATTTAGTTAGATAACATTTGTAGGCCTGTATAAATTTAAAGCTCAACCCAGTGATCAAGTTCTGATCATGACCGCTTGATGTCGAGACGCATAATCTTAAAATTGCCCTATTATAATAGTGATCATAACTAATACATGTAGTTTCTTCAAGCAGTGTTCTTTACTTATTGATTTCTAGCAGTAGTGCCTGGCTCCGCCCGGTGAATTTATATGTTTTATGGATGATAATGAATACTACTACAGAACTGGCACATTATACATAAACTAACAGAAAAAAAATGTAAAAATATAACTTTTTGTGATGGTAGTGGGGGTGATACGTAGTACGGTATAATGGACAAACATTCACGTCATTTTCCCGTATATTAATGATAATAATGATTAGGGAAACGGCTATTTACTAACTACAGTACTGACACAATGTAATTTACAAACGAATCGAAAAATATGATTAGAAAGAGGAGTAAGTGAAATAAAAGACACATGCCAGGGCCTATATCTCATTGGCTGTTAGAAAAGTAGAGACCAATAGTGTCGTCTGTTGTCGCATAGCGCTGTAGGAAAATAATCAGAGCACTTTGGATAACTTTAGCTGTCCCGAGCTCCTGAGGTAACAACAGCGTCATTTAGCGCCACATAGCGCTGAAGGACAAGGACCGGAATAAATGAAAGTAAATTTGAAAGCACCAACGCTTATTGCAGCTGATCTACACATCCATGTACTGCACGAACACCATCGCTCTTATACAGAGGCTTAACATATTCACGATGATAACTTTTTTCAGGGGCCTATGAAATCTTTTTGTACAAATTACTCCCCGTGACTGCAATTTATATGCAGCGCAAGATGCACAACTATTTTCGCAATTCTGCACCAGAACACGGGTAGGGGCGGCGTGATGCAGCCCGCTTTGTCAGTCAACAATAGACTTATAAAAATATTCTTACAGTTACACTACTACGTACATGAATGGTTAAAGGGCCTTAAAAGGTGTTTCTCAAGTTTCTTTTGTCTGTTATTCTAAATATAGAGAATGGAGAGCGTTGTCCAAAATATCAAATGGACATTGTTACCAGCAGGGTTTCAAACGGTTTGTAAAATTCGTTGTGATTAGGTGAAACGGTTTAGAGTGTGCCAAAGGGCCTAAATGCAGGGAATGGAGTGGCCTGTCCGAAATTTCATGTAGACAGTGTTACTCGCAGAGTTCCAAAGGGCAAGTATACATATTTTGGTTCAGATCGGTGAAACGGTTTAGATTTGTGCCAAAGTTCCTAAATGCAGGGAATGGAGTGGTCTGTCCAAAATTTCATGTAGACAGTGATATTCGCAGAGTTCCAAAGGGTAAGTAAACAAATTTTGGTTCAGATCGGTGAAACGGTGTAGATTTGTGCCAAAGGCCTAAATGCAGTGAATGGAGTGGTCTGCCCGAAATTACATGTAGACAGTGTTACTCGCAGGGTTCCAAAGGGTAAGTATACAAATTTTGGTTCAGATCGGTGAAACAGTGTAGATTTGTGCCATAGGGCCTAAATGTAGGGAATGGAGTGGTCTGTCCGAAATTTCATGTAGACAGTGTTACTCGCAGGGTTCCAAAGGATAAGTATACAAAATTTGGTTGAGATAGGTGAAACGGTGTAGATATGTGCCGAAGGGCCTAAATGCAGGGAATGGAGTGCTCTGTCCGAAATTTCATGTAGGCAGTCTTACTCGCAGGGTTCCAAATGGTAAGTATACAAATTTAAGTTCAGATCGGTGGAACGGTGTAGATATGTGCAAAAGGGCCTAAATGCAGGGAATGGAGTGGTCTGTTCGAAATTTAAAGTAGACAGTGTTTTTGTCGGGTTCCAAAGGGAACGTATACAAATTTTGGTTCAGATCGGTGAAACGGTGTAGATTTGTATAAATAATAGACAGACAAACCAACACTGAGTTTTATATAATATAGATTTACACATGCTAGTGCAACAATCACAGTAACGCAGGGTATCACAAAAATTCTACACACACACCTATGTACACGGGGAAACATGACCACGGCTAAGCCCCGCAAATGAAATATTAACTGTGGATACGATAGGACAGAGAATGCTACAGTCCAATAAATCCTTGAGCAACACTGAAAAATGACTTCAAATACCACATGAAAATGAAAATCCACAGCCTGCTTCCAGTCTCCGACCGGGTCAGGAATGGAATGAATGAAGCCCCCATCTAGCGGCGAGGATATGGACTGTGCCGGCTGCCGAGGCCTGACGCACTCCTCTGGGGCAATGATTAAATGAATGACAGATGAAATGAAATGATAGTGGAGAGTGTTGCTGGAATGAAATTTTGACAGTGAAAACCGGAGTACCCGGAGAAAAACCTGTCTGCCTCCGTTTTGTCCAGCACAGATCTCACATGGAGTGACCGGGATTTGAACCACGGACCCAGCGGTGAGAGGCCGGCGTGCTGCCGCCTAAGCCACGGATGCTTCACTTCAAATACCATATCCTATCTCCAATTTACACATGCTAGTACAACAATCACAATAACGCAGGTTATCACAAACATTCTACACACACACACATGTACAAGGGGCAACATGACCACGATGTCTAATCCCCGCAAATGAAATAATAACTGTCTACACATGAAAACTGCAACATAGTGATAGGAGAATGTAGGAATGTTTGCCACTATGTTTCTCTGACAGGATTGCATTACATTACATTTTGCTAATATGCCGATTTACTGTGCATACAATAGCAAGGATATGTCAATCGGTCAGTTTTCTCATGTGTCCTTTAGCAAATTTTACCGGATTACCATGATACAGAGTAAATCGTTGTTGCCTAGTGACAACCTGTCCATCAATGGTGCGGCGTTGACTATCATGATAGACTGCTAGTCGTTGTCGCCTAGCGACAATATATCCGTCAAGTTATTAGATCGGTGAAACGGTGTAGATTTGTGCGAAAGGGCCTAAATGCAGGGAATTGAGTGGTCTGTCCGAAATTTAAAGTAGATAGTGTTACCCGCTGGGTTCCAAAGGTTAAGTATACAAATTTTGGTTCAGATCGGTGAAACGGTGTAGATTTTTATATAAATAACAGACATACACACCAACATTGAGTTTTATATATATATAGAGATTCATATATTACATGTGCATAGTAGCCCCAACCAGTCACTGTGCAAATTCATTTTCATATCCTTTCATCCTAATATTATATTACTATACAGTATTCTGCCTAGTGACAGGTCCATGCCTTCATACAGAGAATTTCTGATGCCAGTGTTCCCGGTCTTCAGCTTCTTCCTTCAGTCTGCTGTAACTCCTTCCATCTTTCATGTCATCCAGTTGTTGAATTATTATTCTTCCCCGTCCCGTCGTTCCTTTAATAACGTCATTTATGAGTACCTCATGTCTCCGATCCAGTTTGCCTTCCTCTGAAGAATAATTCAGAAAAATGTTCTTCTCACCTACTCTTCTCAGTACAGCATCCTTTGTCACACGATCTGTCCACTTGATCTTCTCTATTCTCCTCCAGCACCACATTTCAAAACATTCTAAGGATTTTCTTTCCCTTTTTCTCATTGTCCACGTCTCTGCCCGGTACAGTGCAATGCTCCACCTAATACTGTTACACTAATATAGTCAGCACAATAACACATGCTATCAGACAAATACCATACACACAAGTACACGGGAATGCTGGCAAAACATGTCGCATATCTCTAAAGGAACAGCAACCGAAGCACTAAATATTCAACGAGGTTACTACTGGCTTTTTTTCTTGTTAATAACCACAGTGTACGAGCTACTCGAGCGTGACCAGGCCAGATGCCCCCTGTTAACATATTTGTTTATGACTAAGCATTCCCTCCCCATGCCCATGATTATAGACACGGTGTGGTGGCGCACTTCCTCCGATACCGGAGCTATCTGGCTTCACATGAGGAAAATGTCGAAGATCATGGCAGGTGCACAGACCATATCTAATCTTCCTCCTCAAGACAGGTGCAATGTTTATGTTCTAACTCTTTGAGGGGGCGTGAACTGTTGGTTTTAATAATAAGTAGTTCCCGTCCTAACCGAACATTTGAATCTCATTTGAGGGATCATGGGGTAGTGTATGTCTGAAGGCATTTGCTGTTGACTTTAACCTACCGATGGTCGCGCTCGAAGATGTAACGCCAGAAGTCACGTGGCTTACAATCCTAGTCCAATTTTGAATAGGTATTTCATTACCTATTTCTTGTTTTGAAATGTTGATGTTTGATTTTATGAGAAGGATGGAGTGTGATAATAGTACATTATGCAACGAGCCTATAATGGCAATAATTAAGACACGAGCATGTTTATAAAACTAGCGTATGCGAGTTTTATAATTTGTATACGAGTGTCTTAATTACCATTATAGGCGAGTTGCATACGACTGTTTATGTTCGACGATAATTATTATAACTATTTTATGTTCGAAGATAAATATTCCTAAATATCTGTCAAGATTTCGCCAGTTTTATGTACCGAACAGGGCGCATGAGACGCAGAGAATGCCTTGTATTTGACCATGGTCTCCTCGATTACCCTACTATGACACTAGGCCAGGCAGTGAAATTTAAATTAGAAAGCCATGGAACTCAGCGCATCTAATTATCTAATTGGTCAAACAACTGTTTCTTGAGCTCTGATAGGTGGGAGAAACTCTTTCATAATGAAAAATAGTGTTATAATGAGCCTCATTATAGTACAGTTTTCTGACATATAATAGTCAGGGTCGAACATAATAGTACTGTACAATATGCAAAAAGCCTATAATGTCAACAATTGAGACACGAGTATGTCTATAAAACGAGCTAAGCGAGTTTTATAATTTCCATGCGAGTTGGCAAGTAAAAGAACCTATTTGAATTCAGTAGGCCGTGTTTATAATGGCAAAATTAATCTCGGAATGTTTCGCCAACACAAACGTTCCTCTTATTTCTACTAGAAAGCGCTATAGTTTCAAGGAGAATTGATATCTATCTTCCTTGACTTTCATAGCGCTCCAAGGAACAACAAATATTCGGCATGCAAGCTGCCTTCTGGGTGCAAATAACAAAGCTTGCACCCGGCACCCGAGGCCATAAGATATTATTATTATTATTATTATTAATTACCATTATATGCGAATTACATACGACTGTTTATGTTCGACGATAATTACAAATTTATTTTATGATCGAACATAAATATTCATAAGTATCTGTTGATATTCTGCCAGGTGCGTTTACTGAACAGAGCGCATCCGCTGGGTTCCCGGTTGTTTACTGAACAGGGCGCATTTGCTGGATTCCCAGATGCGCTTACAGAACAGAGCGCATGCTCGGGGTTGTTGAACTTCCGTGGTTCAAATACCTTGACAATGTCATATGTTTCTCACCACCATTCACTAAAATTGACGCCGAACTCTTGCGAAAGCAATGTCCTGTGTACAGATTAAGGTACTGTGCTATTTCTTTTCCCATATTCCCCAGTTTATTTTTCCCTACATTTTGGACGGTGTACTTTCCATATCGTTAATTTATACAGAAGGATGGAGTGTTACAAACTTCTGGACGTGGATTCGTAAATTTCTTGCATATTTCATAGTACTTTTATGTTACCGTATAGGTTCAGGCTGATTTTGTCTTTGTGTTGGGATTGTCTTTGGGATTGTAACTACAATGGTTGATCCGATATCCTTTGTCAACTTTGAATTCATGTAATTCATGTTTTCGGCATGCTCCCATAATACCAAAAATTGATGCTACCTAATAGGTCAAACAGCTGTATCGTAATGAAAATCTTGAGCTATGATTGGTGGAGAACCTGTATCATAATGAAACCAGAACTATAATGAGCCTCATTATGATGCAGTTTTCTGACATAATAATATTTACATTTCGGCATGGTCAAACATTGCTATACTAATTATAGACAAATACAAGAAATGCCAAATATTTTGACACAACATGAAAACCATTCTTAATATGCGTCTTTAATTATTGAATTACTTCTCCTTTTTTTATAAAGCAGAACATTTTTCTATTTGCTCCCTATACAAATCCATGCCGTTCCACCAATCTGAGCCAAATTTTGTATACTTAACTTTTAGGACCAATTGTTTTCAAGATATTTGCAGAATATCATTCCTGCTCAGGGAACCTCAACAGAGTCTAACTGTTACCATGGCAACGCCAAAACTCATTCAGCATTCCGTACGTGGGAATGACTATTTGTTTATTACCAACAATATGATAAAATCTTCATAAATAGTCAGATGCAGCCGTGCCCTTTGATTTTTATGGTTTCATTGAAATCATTATGTGATTATATTGTCGAAATATTCAGAGGGATTGTTTTTGATAAGTGATTTTCATATTTGTTGGTGGTATAACTTCACACCTTGTCCAGCTTCAATCAGTTCGTAAGTGTATTTCATGTGTCTTGAATATTTTATATAGCGAGTAAATGGTTTCTTATCCTATCCATGAGTATGTGTCGATAAACCCTGAATCCATTGTACCTCCTCTTTATTCAAATCTACGTGGTCAATTTTAAGACCGAACACGCCCTCGTAGATACCGACTAAGATCCCCGGAGTTAATTCAGGATATATACTGTATATACGTACAGTATATACACAGGCAGACTCACAGAAACACACGCATGTATAGGTCCACGTTTTTGTAAAAATTGACTAAAAATAAAATACGATGGACAATTTAAGCAAAATTATGCATTAATATGACTGACATATCAGGTTATTTCACTTGGTGTGAGACAGGTGATGTACCCTCTGATTTCAAGAAGGATGTTATCATCCCTATACCAAAGAAAACAGGAGCTGACAGATTTTAAGATAACCGATTAGCTTGATCACTCATGCTTCAAAGATCCTGACTAGAATAATTTACAAGAGGATGGAAAGACAGATAGAAGCAGAGTTGGGTCAAGACCAATTTCGCTTCAGGAGAAACGTAGGAACAAGGGATGCTGTACTAAGTCTTAGGATGATTTTGGAACCTAGAATAAGGAAGGATAAGAGATCGTTCATGGCGTTTGTAGGCTTAGAAAAGGCTTCTGATAACGTTGATTGGTGCAAGTTGTTTGACATTTTGAAAACGATTGGAAGAAAGTACAGGGATAGGAGAGTGTTCTACAATTTATACAGAAACCAGACAGCAGTTATTTGAGCCGAAGGACATGAGAGAGAAGTTGGTATTCAGAAAAATGTAAGGCAAGGCTGCAACTTATCACCCACATATAACCTGCATTGAACAAGCAATTAAGGAAATTGGAGAAAAGTTCAAAGTAGGAGTAAAGATTCAAGGAGATATAATTTCAACTCTGCGATTTGCTGATGACATCGTCATCTAAGCCGAAACACCCGAGGATTTGAATGAGGTTTTAAATGGTATGGATTCTGTCTTGAGGAAAGAATTCATGATGAAAATTAATAAATGTAAAACAAAAATATTGGAATGCAGCCGAAAGAAATCAGAAACCCCTATGGACATCGAATTGGCAGGTGAAATGCTAAAGGAAGTAGGAGACTTCTGTCACTGAGGAAGCAAAATAACCAGTGATGGACGTAGCAAAGAGGATATAAAAATACGTTGACACAGGCAAGGAAAGCATTTCTACAGGAAAGGAATCTGTGGACATCTAATGTAGATTTAGGTATTAGGAAGTAATTTTGGAAGCCTTTGTCTGGAGCGTGGCACTCTATGGAAGTGAAACTTGGACTCTTGGAGCAGAAGAGAGGAGATATTTTTTTTGCTACCGTTTTACCCTCCAGGGTTGGCTTTTCCCACGTACTAAGCGAGGGATCCCACCTCTACCACCACTGAGGGCAGTGTCCTTGAGCTTGATACTCTGAGTCAGGGATACAACTGGGGTGTGTGACCAGCACTACGCCCAGGCGGCCTCACCTGCAAAGCGCAGGGATGGGAAGAGTGGAACGGTTAGGCAAGGAAGTGGAAAAGAGGTGGCCGTGGCCTTACAGTAGGAACCAAACCGGCATTTGCCCGAAGACGAACTGGGAAACAACGGAAAACCACTTCGAGGATGGCTGAGGTGGGAATCGAACCCCCTGTACTCATTTGGGCCACCCGAGGCTGAGTAGACCCCGTTCCAGTCCTCATACCATTTTTCAAATTACGTGACAGAGCCGGGAATTGAACCCAGGAACTCCGGGGCGGCAGCTAACTATGCTGACCACTACGCTACGGAGGCGACTGAGAGGAGAATTTAAGCGTTTGAAATGTGGTGATACAGGAGAATGATGAAGATCAGATAAATATATAGGGTTACAAATGAAGAGGTATTGAGACGATTGGGAGAGGAGAAATGTTTGTGGCGACTGGTAATGGAATCGGTCATTTGAGAAACACCACATCTGCAATGTGCAATTTGAAATTGCCTGTACCACCCGAGGAAGGGAATTCACTGAATATGTAATTATCATGTATCAGTAGGTACAGGTGCCTTATCCGTACCTACTGATACAGGTACTGGCCAATTCAAATTGCAAATTGCAGATGTGGTGTTTCTCAAATTACCGATTTATGAAGAGAAGAGATAGATTGGTAGGACACATACTAAGACACCAAGGAATTGCAAAGTTAGTTATGGAAGAATGGGTCGAGGATAAGAACTGTGGGGGTAGACCGAAGTTAGAATATATTAAACAGATTGTCTCGAATGTAGGGAGTAATAGCTATGTAGATATGAAACGATTAGCTCAGGACATGAAAGTATGGAGGGCTGCATCAAACCTGTCAGAAGACTGAAGACTCAAATAACTACCTATTAATTTTAAATATTGTTTTAAATATTATTTTATTTAGGGGCATGGACATCGTAGTCATCAACCTAGTGTAACTAGGGTGTTTGTAGGGTTTTTGATAATATGAGATATTGTGGTGACTGTAATAGTGGGTGTATTTGTATTGAAGCTAGAATTTGGAAGGAGGAAATATCCCCCATAGTCGTAGGGAAACCACGGAAAACCACTATTAGGAAAGCTGAGTTGGCAACGTGGCGTTCTTTTGAAAAAGGAACATTTAATTTTACAATGACCTCAATACGCCAAGGTGATTCATTTTGACGACCATACTAATGGAAAAATGAGTTTCAGAGTTAATAGGTTCATGGTGAGCAAGTATTAGGCAAGGAGTTACGGTCGAGAATCGAACCCTGAACCCTTAAATGTATTATATGGATGTGCTGACCGTACCTGTATAATTTTCTATTTACATATGCAGTGAGATCGCACAAACGTGTACTTTTATTTATTTCCTATTGTTTTTATGGCTCAGTGGCGCGATTTGACAGTTGTGTCACCCTGTTGACCTCTTCACTGGCTGTTGAGTACTGCGTGATCTGAGTCAAACCACAAAGTCAGGTTGTTTATTATCACTCTATGTTGTTATTTCATTTTAGAGGCATTGATCAACAGCAGGGAACGGATTTCTATGAAAATACATATCAACTAATTAAGCTTAAGTTAATTATATTATGTATAATCTTTACAAGCTGGCCCCGTGGTGTTGGGGTAGCGTGCCTGCCTCTCACCCGGAGGTCCCGGGTTCGATTCCCGGCTCCGTCAGGGATTTTAGAAACTGACGTTAGGGCTGGAACGGGGTGCACTCAGCCTCGTGAGGACAATTGAGTAGCTGTCTGACAGTGAGGCAGCGCCCCGATCACGAAAACCAAGATTAATGGCCGAGGGGACCCGATGAGCTGATCACGCGTCACCCCAATATCTGCAAGCCGAATGGCTGGGCAGCGGTCGCTTGGTAGGCTTGGGCCCTTTATGTGCTGTAGTGCCAGGGATTATTTATTATTATCTTTACAAATCATGGCATGTGGAGGGATTTTCCATATTTTTCCATATTTGGAAGTTTAGCACTATGTTCTATATTCTTAGCCATTAAAATCAACTTAATCCATATTTTGGCTAGAAAGTATTCAATTCTAGTAACTTAGCAGTCCTGTCAATAATGGAGAAACAAATTAAAATCCTTATTTAAAATTTTAAAGTTGCAGATGTGGCAAAGATGAAGTTGGGCACTGTACTTTCAAAGAGCCCCGGAAATGAAGGAACGGGAAAGTATGCTGCAATTTTGTGTGGAGATTTAAAAGTAAAGCTAACGTTGGATTTAACCCCAGCAGGCGTTGTGAACTTCAAATATGCCCCCATTACCTCTTCGGATGTTGAAAGCAGTCAATATGAATCAGTCCTTATAGACAGTAGCAGAACATTCACTTTCCGGCACTGAAAAGAATATTTTGTAATCCATTGTTTTAGCAAAAGAGGATAAAAGATTGCATGTTCTTCAAAGACCATAATGATGTTAAAATGAGCAGTGCGACGTTGTCTTTCAAGTAGATCTACTTTTGTTAGCTTCTTTAAATTTGGATATTAAAATAGATGGTGCACCACCTCATTTTTCACTAGCAGTACGAGATCATACGCACCACAATTTGGGCGATAGTGGATAGGTCATGGTGGCCAGATTGCTTGGCCTACACATTCACCCGACTTGACACCGCTAGACTACTACCTGTGGGGTCACATGAAAGCCTTGATTCATGAGACCCCTGTGGAATCCGAGGAAGACTTACTGGCGTGGGTTATTGCTGCGGTGGATATTGGAGGATCAGGAATCGGTGATCGTGTGTACAGAATATGGTACGGAGGTGTCTGTGTTGACGTCGGTGGTCGTCGCATCGAGCCCCACCTGTAATTGGACTCAGACGACAAGCAGAAGGAGTCGAATAGAACTCCGAAAATGTGGGAGCTGTGAACGTGGGCTGTAGTGGTTCTTAGGCGGGTGGCGGGAAGATGGCACGTTTCGGAACACACCCGTCTTGTCCCCACTACAAGCCCTCAAAAATTGCAATGGGAATTTAGAATCACCCTGTACGCTAACTTTGATCTAAAATAGATGGTGCACCACCTCATTTTTCACTTGCGGTACGAGAGATCTTATGCACCACAATTTGGGCAATAGTGGATATGTCCTCGTCCCTTCCTTCCATGCCTAACTTTGCTATTCCTGGGTGTCTTAGTATGTGCACTACCAACCTATCCTTTCTCTTCATTAGCAATCGCCAGAAACAACTCTCCTTTCCCACTCTTCTTAATACCTCTTCATTTGTAACCCTATCTATCCATCTGAGCTTCATCATTCTCCTGTAACATCACATTTCAAACGCTTCAATTTTCCTCTTTTCTGCGACTCCCACAGTCCAAGTTCCACTTCCATAGAGCGCCACGCTCAGACAAAGGCTTTCAAAAATGACTTCCTAATACCTAAATCTATATTCGATGTCAACAAATTCTTTTTCTGTATGGATACTTTCCTTGCCTGTGTCAACGTATTTCTATATCCTTTTTGCTTCGTCCATCACTGGTTATTTTGCGTCCTAAATAACAGAAGTCTCTTAACTTACTTCCTTTAGCTTTTCACCTGCCAACTTGACGTCAATGGGGTGTTTCTGATTTCTTTCGGCTGAATTTTAATGTGTTTGTTTCACATTTATTAATTTTCATTATGAATTTTTTCCTAAAGACAGAATCCATACCATTTAAAAACTCATTCAAATCCTCTGGTGTGTTGGCTAAGATGACGATGTCATCAGCGAAAGCCAGAGTTGAAATTGTTTCTCCTTGAATATGCACAGCAGGCACAGTTAATATAATTATGCTACGGCGAGACTGAATAGCCTAACTAAGAGGAGCACGAGTAATATTTACTTATTTCAACTCAAAGGTGGAACGAATGATTGCTGTAGTATTCCTAGCGGAGAGAATCGAGCTAATGTTCGGAAGGCTATAACAAACAACACTCCTTCACGCCTGTCTTGCAGTCTGTTTCATGCTCCCGGTACAGTTTATGCATACTAACGATTGTAAGTACTCTTGAGAACATTTTCAATGAGTCATCTTATTACCACTTAACTTACCCTGTCTCAAGGTGAACTTACTGAACCACGATTCGAGCGAAGTAATTTCATTACAGGATCCCTTATTTTCATGAAATTTTCATCACAGAATCTGAGAATATTACTTTTTGAAATTTTGATTAAAAAAGTGAATTTCTGTTACGGGGGTGGACTTTTCAAAGATAAGTATCATGGAGTTTTAATGTTCTATAACTCTGGTCCTGTTTTACCTAAACATCTTATTGTTGTTGTCAATTGTTTTGTTCTGAGTATTTTACTGGAAAATTATTGCCTTTGTAGAAATATTAATCTATTTTCATACTTTACTTTAATCTTACACGGAGATATATCTCAATTGTGGAGGAAAACGTGCTGTGAGGTGGCACTTATTTTCAAGATAATTGCTTTATTCTACTATGGCCTACAATATAGCCTACTGTAGCTGCTTGATTTATCTCTACTTAGTATAAAACAAAGTCCCCGATTCTTGGATGTTACTGGTAAACTCGAGAACCACTGGGTGGATTTTGATGCAGTTTCCACCATACTGTAAAGGATATCTCGAGGATGATTTATGTAGAAAATAATTTATTTATGATCAAAGGAAGCCGTGTAGTAACGATTTTAGTGGAAAAGTTGAAAAAAATAAACAACCTGGCGTCCGAGCGCTTTGTAAGCTTACGCTGGGCAAACCGTTAAATATATCTAAATACTATGAGTGTAAGAATTGTTTAGCATGAAAAGTTCTACAAAAAAGTCCGGGAGAGCATATGTCTATCTTCAATACATCGCCCAATATAAGTGTTTTTACGTTTTAATTTCTTCCAACCGTGTCCATTCAACTACTGAGGCGACAGTTTACGAGCTAGCTAAGGGCGAGTCTATCATTCCTGTTACAGCCTAGCTAGCGGGCGAACCTATTGCCCCAGATACAGACAGCGCAAACTGTTGAGTCTTGCTGAGTTACGACTTCTGAGATGGGTGGTTGTGTTTGGAGTTTCCCTGGAAGTGCAACTCGGGTTTTCTTCATATCGCCTGTGAAACACAGTCAAGTTAAGATTGGACGGAAGGGGGATTTGAGTTTCATTCACCTCGCCAATCCCTGGAAGAGCAACTCTCATTTCGCCTATGAACTTTTCGTTGCGCAAAATTCACAGTCAATTTAAGATTGAACGGAAGGGGAATTATATTATATTAAATTATACTGATTGGCGTACAATCTCTACTTAGTATAAAATAATGTCCCCGATTCTTTGATGTCACGGGTAATCTCGAGGACCACTGAATGGATTTTGATGCGGTTTTCATCATTCTGTAAAGGATATCTCGAGGAAGGTTTCTGTAGAAAATTATTTATTTATGACCAAAGGAAGTCAAGCACTAACGATTTCAGTGAAAAGGTCGAAAAAAAACTGGCGTCCGTGCGCTTTTTAAGCTTATGCTGGGCAAACCGTTAAAAATATCTATATACAGTATACTATGAGTGTAAGAATTGTTCAGCATGAAAAGTACTACAAAAAAGCCCGGAAGAGCATATCTCTATCTTCAATACATCGCTTACTATAAGTGTTTTTACGTTTTCATATCTTCCAACAATCTCCATTCAGTTACTGAGGCGACAGTTTACGAGCTAGCTAGGGGCGAGTTTATCATCCCAGTTCCAGCTTAGCTAGCGGACGAGCTTATTGCCCCAGATACAGCCAGCAGCAAACTGTCGAGTCGTGTTGAGTTAAAAACTTTAGAGAAGAGTGGTTGTGTTTGGAGTTTCCCTGGAAGTGCGACTCGGCTTTTCTTCATTTTGCCTGTGAAGTTTTCGTGCCGCAAAATTCACAGTCAAGTTAAGATTGGACGGAAGGGGGATTTGTGTTTCATGCACCTCGCCATTCTTAAATTACGTCTGACGAGAATTTGTTGCACATGCATCTCCACGATAATATAATTAATAGTCCAGTCGGTGATTTTAACCTATCATGCCGAGACGTAAAACGGATATTGGTCGTTGTTCATTGACATAAAAAAACGCTTATCACGTAATTCATTTATAACTGTTCTCAGGCGAAGCCGAGTCGGGTTGCTAGTTCAATATATATTATTTCTTGGGCCGGCCCCGTGGTATTGGGTTAGCGCCTTCCTCTCACCCGGAGGTCCCGGGATTTTAGAAACTGACGTGAGAGCTGGAACAGGATGCACTCAGCCTCGTGAAGACAATAGAGTAGCTGCCTGACAGTGAGGCAGCGCCCGGATCACGAAAACCAAGATCAACGCACAAGGGGACCCGATGCACTGACCACGTGTCATTCCAATATCTGCAGGCCAAATGGCTGGGCAGCGGTCACTTGGTAGGCCTATGCCCTTCATGGGCTGTAGTGCCAGGTGTTATCTATATTATTTCTTAATTAAATTTAATATCCTAATTCCAAATACTTATGCGCCGCGGCGTAGCCGTGCTCGTTAAAGTATGCACCACGACCGTGTGGGCAGCAGCACTTAGCTTGGAGATCGTAGGTTCGACTCCCTGCGCTGGCAGTGGCTATCCTGAGTGTGGCTTTTTTCCAGGTATTTCCACACTCCCTCCGGGAAAATGCCGGGATAGTACCATATTTCAAGTATCTTGGCACCTACCCCATTACAGATCCAAACTCAGTTTATAAAAGAAACATGCAAAATTCTTCCAATTCGTGAATATTGTATCAAAATGAATCCAAACTTCAACCATTCGTGGTGGCCAAAAAACCTTGTATTTCTTAGAAGAGGGCATTTATTGTCTTTGAACGTTTTACTCCTAAGTTAATGATACACTATTTAAAAGTAGACATTAAGCACAAGATGTGCAAACAGTAGATATGCAATGTGAAATACAAATGAGTTATACAGTACAATTTATTTATGTATTTATCTACTAGCTACCCGCCCCCACTTCGTCCGGTACCTTTCACGGTTTACCCAGCGTAAGCTTAAAATGCGCTCGGACTGCAGGTCCCAGACGCAATTCAGAAAAGCCGAGTTGAACAGTGAAACTCCAAACACATATACTTTTCTCTGAAGTCTTAACTCGACAAGACTCGACAGTTTGATGTTGGGTTGATAGGCTAGCCAACTCGTAAACTCGCTCTGAAGCTAGTCAGTTAATGGAGATTGTTGGAAGAAATGAAAACGTAACAATATGTTCAGTAAAGAACCTATAGCCTACTTTCTCCTAAATGCATGGGTATAGTTATAACTCTTTGTCCTTTTCAAGGAGTATAATTGAATGATGGTTGTAGTAGCTTGTTGAAATACGACGTGCTATACGGATAGTATACGTTGATTGAATGAATCCTCACCCGAATTATACAATATACACTTATACAGCCATCAAAATAACACAGGTTATCAGACAAAATTCAACACGGGGCTAAATAACCATGATGTTCATGCTTCTCAAATGAAACAACAACAACAGCTTCCTACCCAAATCCTTCCTCTTATAAAAGTACACACCCTAGTTAGCCTACAGACATCACAGTATTACAGATTATCAGACAGCTTCTTCACACACCCAAGTACAGGGAGCTAAAAGACCATGATGCCGCAAAACCCCTAAAGAATCAACAACAAAAACAACAACAACAATAGACTCTGCCGCGGATCAAGTACAACGAATTTGAATCGCGGTAGTCGAGTGTTGAAATATGTGCTGTTATAAGTACGGTATATATAATATTTGCGATTGCAAATACACACTATATATGCTTATCATTAGAATGTGTGAATAGATATAAATCAATAAATACCAAAAAAAACGAAGTAAAAATGTTTGAACCTTTTGGGATTTGAACCAAGAACCTCCAAGCTCTGAGTCAGAGACGCTACAATTACGCTATTCACTTGCATTAATAAGTGCTTTAGTATAACTGCCTAGAATATTTTGTCTTGTAATGAACGATTTCATTAGCGTTTTCTGCCGTTTTTATAAACCATTTGATACTAAATATGTATTATTTTGTTCACTACATTCCTAAAAGGATGTAAACTTATGAAGTTACGGAAATATATGGATTTACGAGCGAACAATAGTCGCCATTATTCCAACGGGACGGCAGGGGCTAGAACGATATGGCACAGTCTGCCTGAACTGTTAGTCACTATTGCGGTTACATATTCTATTTTAAAATGCTAATACCCTACCGGTCACCTCCTTGAGGACAGTTTAAACTTCCCTATGTACGATAAGCGTATTTGGTAAGGCCAGGCCTTGTTGAATTGTAAGTTACGGCTAGGCTATAATACTTGCATGATTCATACATCCGCCATCTTGAAACGAGTTGTCTGATCAACTTGTAGTTTGGGCAAAACAAGCTTCCCACATTAAGGTATATTGTTGAAAGATTTGGTAGAGATTGGATGATTAGGTTAGTCATATTTTGACTTAAGCTCAGAACATTTTGGTGGAAGCCATTTCTCTTTTGTTATGATGGCGGTGATATACAATATGACACTGAGTTGTCCCTTGCAAGTGCTACCTCTGTATCAAAGATGGTTCGATTTGGTTTCGTTGTGTTTGAATTGAGATTTCCACACATACACGGCCGCCATCTTCAAACTATTGGGCTGATGACCTTCTAATGTGGTCAAAAGACGCTTCCTACATGAAGGTATGTTGTTGCAAAATTTGGTAGAGATTGGGTGATTAGGTTAGTGGTCATTTGATTTAAGCTTGGCACATTTGGGTGGCCGCCATTATGATTCCGTCAAGATGGCGGTGATATAAAACATGACACTGAGGTGCCCTTTGCTAATGCTACCTCCGTTACATATTTTGTTCAATTTGGTTTCACCGTGTTTGAATTGATAGGGGGGACAGATATACCAAATGCCACACACAGGCACACATACACACACACACTCACACACACACACGCACACACAGACAGACACACACACACGATATTTGGCCCTGTGTAGGTCTCATAAGTCTACTTTCATTTTTTACAAAGATCGAAAGTAGGCTAAAAGCACTTAGACTGTAGTGTGTGATGTATTAAAAATAAAAATAGAGACATGCTGTCCGGGACATTTTTGTAGAACTTTTCATGCTGAACAATTCTTACACTCATAGTAAATAGTTATTTTTAACTGTTTACCCAGTGTTTAGAAGGCGCACGGAGGGCAGTTTTTTCTTCGTCTTGATTCACCGAAAGATCCCGGGCGAAGCAGGGGTTGGTTGCTAGTTGATGATTATCCCTAGATAGCTGCATGACTTGACACGTGGAATAATTTCGCCTGGCAGAAGCAGCAACGAGATGCGGGTAGTATCTGTGCGTGCACGCTTCGGGGCAACGTGCGCAGTAGACCTTCACACAATTCAATGTGTAGGTTATCTCGCAAATTTATGCTTGACCCTCTGCCCAAAAACATATTAATGTTAAAAATAAACTTGTTGTTCCATCGAGCTGACGTAACAGAGCACCAATTAAGTAATCAGAGTGTGAATGTGAGCTCGCTTTGGGCACCCATTGGTAATGCCCTCCAGCCTCAGTCTAGCCTTGCGCACCTACTCATTTAGCTTTCAGTGCAGCTTGATAAAGATGTGGGACCACCACATAGGCTCATCAGACTCTCTAAATACCTGTTATTAGAGTCTCTGGTCTGCTTATCGCATGAATACACACATCAACACAACCAAGACAACATTCACAAACATTAAATGACAATATTTTCTTAAGCCTGTAGATGCATGTTTTATTAAGATATGTCATTATACTACAACTCTGCGTAATTTTCAAGAGACATCAATCATCAACGATAGGCATTCAGAAGGAAGCAAGTCAAATGATTAAGTGGCTGCATCAATAATATCGCAGCGAATTCTTTGCCTCAATTATACTTTATTGACGGTCCTTCTTTTCAGTCACTTGTTTCCATGGTATTTCACTCCATCCAACTTTTATGTCGAGAAACTCAAGGAAAGATTTGAAGACATTTTATTTAGTGTAGCATAATTAACACTGGATTAATCAATTTTCAGACGAACAACACATACTGTATTTATTCCCGATTACATTAGGCAGCAAATACAAAAAGCTACCTGAAAATAAACCACATGTGATTAATTAATTAATTAATTGCGCAAATTAAACGATAAGGGTTAATTATAATTTACATGAATTAAAAGGTGAGCATTTACGATTGTTTCGACGGATTAAAAGGTCAGCATTAATTATTGTTTGCGTAGATTAAACGTTGAGCATTCACTTTTGATTCCACGGTTTATAAAAGGTGTGCATTAATTATTATTGGCACGGATTAAAAGGAGAGCGTTAATTATTGTCTGCATAGATAAAAAGGTGCGCATTTACTATTGTTTCGACGGATTAAAAGGTGAGAATTAATTATTGTTTGCATAGATTACAAGTTGAGCATTTACAATTGATTCCATGGATTAAAAGTGAGCGTTAATGATTGTTTGCATGGAAAAAAGGTGAGCATTTAGTATTGACTCCACGGATTAAAAAGTGCCCGTTAATTATTATTGGCACGGATTAAAAGGAAAGCGTAAATTAGTATTGTTTGCATAGATTAAAAGGTGAACATTTACTATTTATTCCATGGATTAAAAGGTGAGCGTTAATTATTGGCATGGATTAAAAGGTGAACATTTAATATTGATTCCATGGATTAAAAGGTGAGCGTTAATTATTATTGGTACGGAATAAAAGGAGACCGTTAATTATTGTTTGCATAGGTGCACATTTACTAATGTTTCGACGGATTAAAAGGTAAGTGTTAATTATTGTTTGCATATATTAAAAGGTGCGCATTAATTATTGTTTACGTATATTAAACGTTGAGCATTCACTATTGATTCCACGGATTAAAAGGTGAGCGTTAATTATTATAAGCATGGATTAAAAAGCGACGTTAATTAATCTGTTCACAGATTAAAAGGTGTTCCCAGTTCAGTACAGAAAATGGTTGTAGCAGCAGCATGAGACCGGACCACACATCGCTCAATCAGCTAAGTTCACAATCCACTTTAACCTGACTACTTATTAACAATCACTGATATCACACTGAGCATGCACATTTTAAGATCAATCACCACTAACAATACATTTACAAAAACATAACATCTAACTAACAAACCCTGACAAGTTGTGCCAGTTTATAATAACTGCGGCACCTAAATTAAGTGTAGATATTGTTAAGTCCATCACCCATATAATTGTAGACAGGGATTTAATAACCTTAGTGTGAAGGATCTGATGATCATCGCGTGACGATCGAAACTAGTCAAACAAGTGTATTTTTTTCTCAGGATGTAGGAAACATCCATAACAATTGGGCACACTCGTGTTAACCGGCAGATAAGCATTACATTTCGAAAAAGTCTTCCAAAACGATAATTTATTTATTTATTTGTTTATTTATTTGAATAGAGAAAATTAGCCTTGCTTATTTTAACACAGTAGCGTATTGTTTCGCAATGTAGGCTATAAATTTTATGTGTTTATTAGATGGTTCGACTCAAAGCCATCGGAAAAGGAGTAATTTGAACCATATCTGTAATCGTTTGAGATCAGCAATTCACAAACGCCATCAGGCGTCAGCTGTTAGTCCCAAAGTAACAAAATAAAACAAGAAGGCTATTAGCACTTAGAACTATTGAAACAACGAAATTTATTTGAATGAAAATAAAATAAAATATCATAATATAAAATGAAACGAAACGAAATTAATGTAATTTAATTTAAATCAAATAATATAACACAAAATAAAATAAAAAAACAATTAAATAAAAATAAATCCAATTACATTTCATTTAAACTAAATTAAAAAATAAAATAAATAAAATGAAAAATAGAATAAAACAAAATGACAAAATTAAATGAAATAAAATAAAAAATGAAAATGATATAATTTAAATAAATTAAATTAAATTAAATGTACGGTAATCAAATAAAATATAAATAAAATCAATATCAAAATTAAATTAAATTAAAATAAATTAACTTAAATTTAATTAAATAAAACAATATATAAAATATATTTAAGAAATGTGACAGTTTTAAGTGCTATCTTCGAGTCTGCGCACCTCTGTGTTGTCACTGAAGATAGCCCACGTGTCGCACCATTCTGTGGAGGAGTATTTCAAGTTGATACCACTTTGCACGAACGTCCGGTTGGAAGGTCTTGAGAACAAGAATATAGACGGACCCCGTGACCACAACGTCTGTCGTAAAACCTGCGTTCACAAACCACCATCTAAATGCGCATTCACTCTGCCACACAGCATAAAACAAGACATCACCACGTGGGAGGATTTGTGATGGTATGAGACCTTTACATGGAGAATAATTCATAAAACGTAACTGCTAAGGGCAATAGCTACAGTGAATTCGTATTTGCAAGAGAAGCGCATTTCAAGAAGGACACAAGAGAGCAACCATCACAGAGAATGATAAGAAAACTGAGTGTTTTCCTTCAGATTGGCTCTGTACATAACCTTTCAACTGTTTATGTTGTTGCTTCATCTATGGTCTTATAAATCGAAGTCATCAGCCACGTGTGCTTGGGTAAAGTGGAATGTCTGATAACCTGTTATTGCTGATGACTGATGACCTAAGTTGCCCCATGCCCCTAATTGAAGCAACAACAACATACAGTCACTGTGCCTTTTAATTCCACTATGTGAGAATGTTTCTGTTGTTACTATTGTTGATTATTTACGAGGCGTCGCTACATCGTGAATTTGTAGCCCCGTGTACTTGGGTGTGTGTATAATTTGTCTCATAATCTGTGTCACTGTGATGTCTGCACTACCGTGTGTATTTGTAATTGAGGTAGGATTTAGGGAGGAAGCGACCGTGGCCTTAAGTTGGGTACCATCCCACCATTTGCCTGGAGTAGAGGAGGGAAACCACGGAAAACCAATTCCAGGATGGCTGAGGTAGGAATCGAACTCGCCTCTTCACGGTATATTGATAGTTTCTCTCTACTATTCTATTACGTAAGCCCCGCGGCGTAGCCGTGCTCGTTAAATCGTGCACTACGGCCGCGAGGGCACCTGCAACAAGACCAGAGATTGGAGATTCAAATCCCGGCGCTGACAGCGGCTATCCTAAATGTTGTTTTCCCCGGAATGTCAACACTCCCTCCAGGCAAATGCCGGGATAGTACCTTACTTCAAGTCCTGGGGCATGTACCTCATTTTTGTCCCCAATACAGTTACACACCTTACTACAGTAATGACGTGCATACATGTTATCGTACAACTTCCACACACACCCAAGTACACGGGGCTGATGATCAAGATGTCTCAGGTCCATAAAATGAATTAACAACAACTTTATTCCGTAAAACGATCACGCCCTTCAAACCTATGTGGTTATACAGTCCATCACAATTTTCCTCTGGTTGAGAACGTAGGAAAATGCACCTGTACTTGTTATGAATGCACCTGTACTTGTTATGCGGGGCTGTATGTCCACACAATATGTCTGGTTTCGTAGCTGATCTTAATAAAGACTGGCGGAGAACAGTAGTGTCACATAGCAGATTTTGCAGGCATATGCCAGGTGAATCAGCTGCCCCCAAATAATATTGTTTTAGCAGCTAGCGTTGTTATCAGGAAGGTCGATATTTCTCTGCTCAGGCCCGTATGGTACTAATGCATTGCAAGCATATCTTGTTAACGATACTGGACACTATTATTTTTCCCTCGATGTGACTACAAACTAATACGAGGGAAAAATAATATTGTTCAGTATCGTTTGCAGGTTATGCTTCCAGTGCATTAGTACCATACGGAATGAAAACAGTGACATATCGACCTTCCTGAAAACGCTAGTTGGACTGCATAAAACAATATTATTATTGTATTACTAGCAGAAGTACCCGTTCTTCGAACGGTGTTCGTTGTTAACACCAGACATTATCAATTGATCTACTGTTGCAATGGTTAGCGGTTTGTCATTCCTTCAAGTTTATCAGAACGAAGTTAGTTTACTGGGAATATCACGCACACTGTTAGGTAGATTTCATTAGAAAGCTAACTATTGCAATGGGTCCCATGTTTCGACTTCCGGAAAATTTCGACATATCTTCACGTTTCACATCCCCCAGACCCCAAAACCACCGTCAGTTCAAAAGTTTATATATAATTTATGTATATATGTATCTATTTATCTATCTATCTATCTATCTATATATATATCAGTTTCTTGTGGACACGATAACGGCCGTAATTTTGCACCAATCACTTTGAATTTTTTACATAATATGTATCCCTATAAAATCTCGGTCGAGTTCGTTAATGGGCAAAATCGGTCAAAGGGGGTGAAAATGGGGGGCTTTTTTCGAAAAAGTGAAATATCGCTATAACTCTCTTAATACATGAAATATCGAATCCCTTCAAAGTTCATAATATGTGTCGGATAAGTGCCAAAAATTTATGTCAAATAAGTTTTTTGATAGCACCAACCATTGACCAAAGGGGTGGGAAAAAGTGGGTTTTTCGGGAATCATTAATCATATCTCTGTTAATAGGCACAATATCAAAACCGCACAAAATGGACAATATTCCTCCAATAATTACCTAAAACTTTTGTCTGAAAGAATTTTTGATATGACCCACCATTACGCCACGGGGTGAACAAAATGATTTAAATTATAAGAAAATGCCAAGTGCCAAGAGAGGTTGCCATGACAACTTTACTTTTAATTGATAAGGGATGAGCCATCAGCAGTTGCTATGACAACGCCACTGCACGAGATCACATTCAGTTTTCATATGTCTGTGGGAAGCGACTTCGGTATCGGAACTGGTAGCATGCTGAATTTCTATGCCCAAGGTCGCGGGTTCAAACCCGGCTGAAGTCGTCGGATTTACTAAGAGCGCTAAAAAACCTGAGTTTGCTTTCCTTCGGAGGGGAAGTTCCAACGTTCGTTGCGAGTTGCTGATTGAGGTGGCATCTAGTAGCCAAGTTCACAGCTAGGTGTCGTTGACGGTAGTATTTTAGGTAGATTTCATTAGAAAGCTAACTATTGCAATGGGTACCATGTTTCGATTTCCGGAAAATTTCGACATATCTTCGCGTTTCACATCCCCCAGACCCCAAAACCACCGTCAGTTCAAAAGTTTATATATAATTTATGTAATATATGTATATATGTATATCAGTTTCTTGTGGACACGATAACTGCCGTAATTTTGCACCAATCACTTTGAATTTTTTACCGAATATGTATACCCATAAAATCTCGGACGAGTTCGTTACTGGGCTAAATCGGTCGAAGGGGATGAAAATGGGGGACTTTTTTTTTTCGAAAAAATGAAATATTGCTATAACTCTCTTAATATGTGAAATATTGAATCCGTTCAAAGTTCATACTATGTGTCGGATAAAGCTCAGAAATTTATGTTTGAAACGTTTTTTGATAGCACCAACCATTGACCAAAGGGGTGGGAAAAAGTGTTTTTTTCGGGAAACATTAATCATATCTCTGTTAATAGGCACAATATCAAAACCGTACGAAATGGACAATATTCCCCTAATAATTACCTAAAACATTTGTCTGAAAGAATTTTTGATATGAGCCACCATTGCGCCAAGGGATGAGAAAAATGATTTCGGAATTATAAGAAAATGCCAAGAGCTATCAGTGGTTGACATGGCAACACTACTAAATTGATGAGGGATGAGCCATCAGACGTTGCCATGACAACGCACTTGCGCTAGATCAGATTCAGATTTCCATCTGACTAAGTGTGAAGCGGCTTCGGTGACGTAACAGGTAGCATGCTGAACTTCTATGACCAAGGTCGCGGGTTCAAAACCGGCCAAAGTCGTCGGATTTTCTAAGAGCGCTAAAAATCCCTCAGTAAGCTTTCCTTTGGAGGGGAAGTTCCAACGTTCGTTGCGAGTTGCTGATTGAGGTGGCATCTAGTAGCCAAGTTCACAGCTAGGTGGCGTTGACGTTAGTATCTGGTAGCAACATTAGGAACTACTGCTTGAAATATAGCGTCTGCATTCCTTACCTGAATTGCAGACTAATACAGCCATCACAATTCACACCGTTTATCAGACAGATTCTACACTCACCCAAAGTACACGGGGTTATATGACCGCGTTGTCGCAGCCCCTAAACTGAGGAACCAACCAACATCTCGGCGGGAGATATAATTTTGCGTGAAGATGTAACAGACCGTTACATAGTTACACATCAGTGTCGAAACCTTGCATAAGGACAGTGTGACCACAAGTATAACAAGTAGTTCCGTGAAGAACTGTACAGCCTATTTTCATATATCCTGCTCATGTTAATTGCCTCTATCAACATACAAATATCAGTTTAATTGCTGTAACAGATTCGTAGATATTGAGAACCGTCTAAATATTTCAGATGGTCGCCAGGTTGGATTTTTATTTTTGTACTATTATATTAAGATTATTGTGTACGTGTGGTATTCAAACTTCAATCGCATGATTAGAACACAAGAAGTAAAAACGAGATTTTAAAATTACGCACAGCAGCCATCTTGTGATTATGCAAACAATTGAAATAAATTAGATGCCAGTGGATCAACATTTGTGTAAGCATTTAACGTGCAACGTTTCACGGCACTCGGATAGTTAATACGCGAGAAACGTCCATTTAAATATTTATACTTCGCGTCGCCGCCATGTTGGATTCGTGCTCACCAGGTTACTGAAAGTCCTATAGGTGAACATATGTTCATAGTCTCTATGAACATAAAAATTTCAGTTTGGTTGCTGTAAAAGATTCGTAGATATTGAGAACCGTCTAAATATTACGGAAGCTTGCCATTTAGGATTGTTATATGTATAGGCCATAGAGTTATGTACCATTCAAGGACACTTATTGCCTAGGTTCATTATTCAAACTTTCACTTCGATCGCATGATTACGACACAAGAAATAAAAACTTAATTTTAAAATTTCGCACAGCCGCCATCTCGAGGTTATGTAAACAATTGAATTAAATTAGATGGCAGTACATTACAATTTGCAAAATCATTTACTGTACCACATTTCACTGCGCTCAGAGAGTTAACTCACGAGAAAAGTCTATTAAAATATTTCAAATTCGCTTGGTCGCCATGTTCGTTTTGTACTTTACAGGTTTATAAATTATACATAGGTAAACTTGTATCAGTACCCTTTATCACCGTACAAAATTGCAGGGTGATATCTGTAATAGTTTCGGGGATATAGAATGTTAGTGAAATATTTCGCACAGCCGCCATTTTGAGGTTATGTAAACAATTGAACTAAATTAGACTCCAGTGCATTGCAATGTGTATAAATATTTGCTGTACCAAGTTTCATTACGTTTGGATAGTTAAATCGCGAGAAAAGTCTATTTAAAAGTCTCCAATTCGCTTGGCCGCCATGTTGGTTATGTATTAACCAGGTTTTTGAAAGTCTCATAGGTGAACTTCTAGTAGTACCCTTTATCACCGTACACAATTTCAGGGCGATATCCGTTATAGTTTCGGAGATACTGAATGCTAGTGAAATATTTCGCACAGCCGCCATGTTGGATTGGTGAGACGTAACAAAATTCGATGGGCACGGTCGAGGTCGCCGGGAATAGTGCTATGAACTTACTGAGTTTCACTGAAATCGGAGCAGCCGTTTAGATTTTATTAGGGGGACACACACACACACCTCACACACACACACCTACACACACACACACGCACACACACACGGACAAAAGGTGATCTCATAAGCCTATTTTTTCAAAATTGAAAATAGGCTAAAAATGGACTCCAAATGACAAGAAGGTTACCGTCCCCATATGACAATAAAATGTTTAAAATATGTTTAAAATGAAGAAAAACAAAGTTAATTAATCTCCAATTATAAAATACTTTCACGCGATAAATGAGGTCTGATCCTTCTACGAAAACCTGCATATTCTGCCTATTTTCGCCTATCTCCAAGTTTGTCCGGTGAAATCTACCTCCGCCTTCCGGCGTGCCGAGAGGACTTTTTTAATTTAAGGCCCTTAACATGTAGTTTTCGGAGACCCTTTATAGATTCCCGAATTTTGGGTCTCACATTGAGAAGCGCAACATATAGGCTACCTTGGTCGTCCTTCTAGGATAATTTTTATATTTCGCCTATTTTAGCATATATTGAGAAGATTTTCTCTATATCCAACCTTCTACTGTATGAAAAGTACGGTGAAGAGTTCTGTAAATGATTGGTGTATTGACTCTCATGGTTACCATACCTAGTTTTACGATGCACCAAGCATCCGAACACGAGGTATAGGCGTACATAAAGATACACAGAAAGACAGACAGACAATTCTATTGTCTACAACATATTACCCAGATATCCAAACATGGGTATATCTACCACACAGTATCAAATAAAATCATCCTTACGATGAACCCGTATGTCGACAAAAACAAATTGTTAAAATGTGCTCTCAGACTAAATTCACCTAACGTGTACTTCCTGACGTGAAATACAATTGAAAGCCTTGTAGACGAAACGCAATACACGTCACATAAAAACTGACCCTCTACGTTGTGCTAGATGCCCATACACAGGAAGACCCCTTTCATAAATTATAAAGGCTTGTGGTGCATGAAAATTCAGGTTCATTAGCCTCAAATTGCCCAAATTCCTAAAAGCCGTAAAAAAAGCTGGTTCAATTCAGGAATTTTTGAAAATAATGTTGCTGTTTGGAGATGTAATAGACCTTCTGTACTATATGTCGAACGTGAAAATTGCATGAAAAAATTCTAGGTTACCCCTTCACCCCCTTAATTGCATTGATGAATTATACGGTCTACGTTAGTTCCGTGATAACCTTATAGCCATTTGCAAACTTTCACAGAAATGTAATAAATGGAGTGACATTGCTTCTTACAGAAATAGAAGGAAAGTTGAATGCCACCCTTTGAGATAATGTTCTCATGGTTACAGATCTGCATTCCTTCATTAGTTTGTTAAATTAAATTAAATTAAATTAGTTTTATGGGAATATTTCAGAAACTGTTGGCTTTAGAGCCTTATAATGTAGTTTTCGAGGACCCTTAAGGGCCCCCGAGTTTTGTTGCTGGCACCGAGGGGATTTATCTCGTCGTTGTACGCCATAATATAATACTAATAATAATATAATATAGGGAGAAATTATAACACCTATTTTTTTATTTTTTATTCAGCCAATGGCCATGTACATTAGGTCGGGTCAGGGAAGGGATATTATCAGAGAAAGAAGCATTCATATTATGCATGAGCAAAATGGAAATGGCCTACCATTTAACTAAGGACATCTATAAGAAAAGGTCAATATCCTTCAACGCAAAACTAAAACATTACTGCAGTGTCATCCGTCCGGAGGTCTTGCATGCTTCTGAATGCCTCACGATGAACAAAAAAGGCTTGGTCGAGAAACTGGAGGCCAAAGAAAGGAAAATTTTGAGAAAGATATTGGGTTCCACCAAATACAATGGGGAATACAGAAGACGGCATAGCCATGACCTATATACTCATGTGGAGAAGATAAGCAACGTCATCCAGAAGAGGAGGTTACCACTTTTTGGGCATGTGAAACGATTGAGCCCAGCGAGACTGACCAACCGCAACATAACTTACTTTCAGGAGAGGAAAACAAAATGGGCCTGGTTCATTGAACTGGATAAAGATCTGAAAGAAGTGGGGATTACACCAACAGACATTCAGGAGCGCGCCCCCACTCAAAAGGAAACTTCAAGCTTGTAAAGGTTTCCAAGAAAAACCGAAGCATAAAACGGGAAAGATTTGGACCCAGGAACGGAAGGAAGTCCACCGAGAACGAATGCGGGCGTACAGGGCAAACATCAAAGCCAGTAGGAGACGGTTGGAATGACGCGGTCCATAGATGGCCTATACGAAATGAATGAGTGAATGAATGGATAATATGGGGATAGGAATATAATAGACCTGCCGTACCACACCCGCAGGTGTAAATCGAGTGAAAAAATTCTAGAGTACCCCTTGATCCCCTTAAGCACATATACGTATTGATGAATTTTACGGCTTAATTTGGTTCCGTGATAACCTTCTAGCCGTTTGCAAACGTTCACACTAATGTAATTAATGGAATTGCATTGCGTCTTACAGCAATAGATGGACCTCTGAGAATCCGTTGGCATGGTTACTGGCTTGCATTCGATCATTAGTTTATTAAATTAAATAAGTTTTCTGGGAATATCTCAAAAACGGTTGGTCTTCGGTCCTTAAAATGTGGTTTTCGGGGACCCGAGTTTTGTCTCTCGCATTGAGGGGCAGAAAATGAGTTTTGTCTCGTCCTTCTACGCCTATTTCAGCATGTATTTTAAGGGGGTAGGCTCCCTTTTATGAGAGGTACGGAGAAGAGTTACATCAATGATTAGTGTCGTTCCTCTGATGGATATCTGTACCAAATTTTACGAGTTATAAGGGAACAAATTTGTCCACAGACAAACAAACAAACAGACAGACAGACAAAAACTTTATTTTCGCGCGCATCCATCATAAAACAATCCGAAACGCGTAAACAACTCAAATTTCCGTAGTAATTCAGAGAAAAATACACAAATTTTCATTTTTTATATATAGAGAGATATACTGCACCGCTCGGTGTTGACCGTGTTTTATTGCACAGATTTTGGTTTTACTCGCTAACCGTTGGAGATATACGAAAAGTGATAAGGAGCTTTCGGATAGAAAATTAAATGTCAAAGTTCATGTATACCATCAAAAGTGTGCTATTTCTTAGCGTTCTCTTTTTATTTGAAAAGGAAATATGAAATTTTGAAACTAAACGGTGTAGTGACGTCACAAATGTCGGTTTTACTCGCTAACTGTTGGAGATACACGAAAAGTGATAAGGACCTTTCGGATAGGAAATTAAATTTCAATGCTCGTATGTGCCATCAAAAGTTTGCTATTTCCTACCGTTCTCTTTTTATTTGATATGGGAATATGAAATTTTGAAACCAAAGGGTCTAGTGACGTCACTAAAATGGTCGCCGTTTCTTAATAGTGAACAATTTCGAAATCAAAAGTATCCTATATGTAAACCTGGTAAATCAGCTACATCCATGCAAAATTTCATTTAAATCGGACCAGTGGTTCTTGCGTTATTGAGTAACAGACAGACAGACACACACCAACTCATTTTTAGCCTACTTTCGATTTTTGCAAAAAATGAAAGTAGACTTATGAGATCAACACAGGGCGAAAAAAGTGTGTCTGTCTGTGTGTGTGTGAGTCTCTGTGTGTGTGTGTGTGTGTGTATGTGTGTGTGTGAGTCTGTGTGTGTGTGTCTGTGTGTGTGCACTCTGAATGTCAGTCCCCCCCTATCAATTCGAACACGGTGAATGCGAATTGAACGAAATTTGGTACAAAGGTAGCACTAGCAAAGGACACCTCAGTGTCATGTTTTATATCGCCGCCATCTTTACTAAAACTGAATGGCGGCCACTCAAACGTTCAAAACGTAAAATCAAATAACGACTAACCAAATCATCCGATCTCTACCAAATTTGGTAACAACATACCTTCGTATAGGATGCGTCTTGTGACCAAACTACAAGGTCGTCCGCCATACCATTTCAGGATGGCGGCCGTGCGAATTATGCAAACTTTATAATCCATATCATGGGACCCACCAGTTCCGATTATCGAGCCGAGAATCATTTTAACTGTTCTAAAGGAAGAGGCACGTTCGAAATTAAAAGTTTATTTTGTAATACCATAGTGCAGACGTGATTTTAAAAAGCTGAGCTGATTCAGTAATAAGACAAGATGGCAGCGGATATCTTGTGCCTGACTTATATTTCACTAATTTGAGTATTGCATGCAATATAGCGTACTGATACAAAATAAATAAACTTTGTATGAAATGCTTTATATATAAATAATATACTCCAGTGATGAAATCGTTTAGTATAAATCATTATTTGCTAACAAGTTCTATGTAAGACATTTTATATAGAACGATATTCGTTGACACAATTAGCTCAGTGGTAGAGCGTTAGCCTATCGCTCAAATGCCTATGGTTCAAACCCGATCAGAGCTAGTTTTTTTTTGTTTGAAATGTTATATGTTTATTGTTTTGTAATGACTCAGATGTTTTAAAATTAAGCGTTATATTGTGCATATTATGGTGTAAAATATATATTTAATTAAAACATAATTCGCCAGCAGATTTACTCGAGACATCTAGGTGCCAAAAAGGTAACTGCACGCCGACATACTTATTAACTTCCAGATTTTATTGAAAAGTTTCTTCTTCTGGCCGCTAGAATGCACTCGCTCTGTTAGGATTATATTGTTCGATATTTCACCACTAGATGTCACGACTAGTCTACGTGGGGCTCCATTGATTACTATACCATTGGCATTCTATGCGCATCGAATTTGAAGAATGACAAGATGATACTACGATACATTTTTACTTTTTATTTTAAAGGGTTTGTAACAGCCTATTTTGCGTTACTTGAAAATGTTTTTTGAAGTAAAGAACAAAACGATTTCACATAGTAACTGAGTTTAAGCCGTTGGTGTTAGTTCAGGTATTAATTACTACTTTTATTTCAGGCAAATAGCAATCGAAAATATCCACATAGTTTGTATACACATGTCTCTGTAGGGTCATGGAAAGATTTGTTAATTCAATTAGGGTTTTCGATTCCCGGTCAATGCATGTGAGATTTTCGAAGTGAAATGCCATGTCCTGTGGTTCGGATTCCACGTAAAAGGAGGTCCCGTGGCTCATAATCACAAGATTCACGGCCACGTAAAACTACAATCTTCCTTCCTTTTTTTTCAATTAGGGTTGTGAAAGCCCTGCACAACCAGACGTGTAAAGACATGCCTCAACTCAAAGTTGGATGTTGCCCACGGTAGGTCGTATATGTAATAATAATATTAATAATAATAATAATTTTTTTTTTTTTTTTTTTTTTTTTTAGGGGATGAAATGCATTTACGCACAGAGTGTCGGGCTCCTGCTACTGAGTAGCAGACTACCGTCTAAAACTCCCCCTTTACTTCTGAACACTAGCCTGGAACCGTTTAGCACATTAAAACAATAATAATAATGTTATTGGTTTTACATCCCTTTTAACTACTGCTGCTTTTAGAGACACCGGGGTGCCGGAATTTTGGCCCGAAGGGGATCTTTAACGTGCCAGTAAATGTACTGACACGGCTCCCTCGTATTTGTGCACCCTCAAATGCCAGCTGACTGCGCCAGGATACGAACCTGCAACCTAGGGCCCAGCAAGCGAAAACGTTACCGCTGAGCCACGCAGCCAGTCCGGTCGATTATGTCTCCAGATCCATAACATTCTTGATATACTTCTTATCTTTCTTTCTTTCTTTCTTTCTTTCTTTCTTCAATGATGGTAGCAGTTTTTATCTAGATTGTGGCGTTTGGTAGAGGTAAATCGTTTCTATGGCCTTCAACAAAGAATAGTTCTATTATACTCTTTGATAATAACAACGAGTTATAACTATACTCATACATTTAGGAGAAAGTAGGCCTTATGTTCTTTACTGAACATCTTGTTATATATTAGTATGATAAATATTTTTACTACAGTGAGTGTTGTTTAAAATTGTTTAGATTTTGAAATATCGTGATTATTTATTTTATTTAAATCACCTTGTCATGGTGTTTATTATTATTTAAACATACGTAATGGATATCCATACGATAATTTCAAAAAAATCAAAAATGCAAATACTTAAATAATATGTTCATTTACACTTAGAAGTTTACAAAAATTTCATATATCTTACTGGTCCTCATCTGTAAATACCCTTTTTACCGTATGACATTTGTCTATTTTTGGGGCGGTTTCGGTGGCGTAGTTGGTAGCATGCTGAGCTTCTATGCCCAAGAACGCGGGTTCAAATCCGTCGGATTTTCTAAGAGCGTTAAAAATCCCTCAGTATGCCTTCCTTCGGAGGGGAAGTAAAGCAGGTGGTCCCATGTCATAGATTTATGGCATGTTAAAGAACCTTCCACTAATTACACCTGTGTGAAACTAAATTGTATAGGTTAAGAATGTAAACAACGCTCTTAGGTTCCTACGTTCGTTGGCAAGAGCCGACTGCGGTGGCGTCTGGTAGCTAAGTTCTGAACTAGTATTCGTTGACGGTGGCGTTTGGCAGCAAAAGTAGGCACTATTTGAAAAATTCAAAGGTCTGCGTTCCTTACATGAATTAAAAAACAGATAACACACACTTATACAGTCATCACAATTAACGCATGTTATCAGACAGATTCTACACACACCCAAAGTACACGGGGCTACATGACCGCGTTGTCGCAGCCCCTAAACGTAAGAACCAACCAACTACATAGGACACGGGAAATGAAAACGAGATTTAAATAAGTGCACAGCCGCCAATTTTAACTTCTCATAAAATTCCATTAAATTAGTCGTCATTATATTACGGCTTGTATATAGATATACCATGCAAAATTTCCCAGCGCTTGGATGAAAAGTCGCAAGAAAAATCCATTAAAACTATTCGTGTTTTGAGCTATTGCCGTATGCAAAATATAATTTAAATACCAGAGGTTCCTCTCGAAACGTCTGATATTTAAATTATATAGGCCTCGTGCGAATGATCTGTGCTGCGCTCTGTCGGCAAGCATGGCATTCCTCATCGGGAGATCTGCGCTTGCTTGCTGTGTTGTTGCATGCAGTTTGCGTTGTCGTTAGCTTCTATCTTCTGTAATATAATGTACGAAACTGATTGTGGTTCCACTAGTTCTAAAAGTAACAACAATTGTTCCGTAGTAGGGTGTAATTTTACGTACAGGAACTCTCCTTCTGGAACTAAGATTTTTAAGTTTCCCAATGACAAACAACATGTGATCAGAAGGAAAGCATGGATAGCATCTTTGAAACGAGACACGAAGAATGGAAAACCATGGACACCTACAAACAATTCTCGCATTTGCAGCCGTCATTTCGTAAACGGAATGCCCTCAAGAGATCCTGACAGCCCTGAGTATGTACCTAGATTATTTCTGACACCAAATTCAAACAGTAAAGGTGAATTACAAGAGAACATAATTGCTGAGCGTTACAAAAGAAGAAAATTAAGGCATGGCATTGGCAACACAGCGGAAACTTACACAGGCATGAATGTCTATTCAGTTACTGACGCAAGTACACAGGCAAATTTTGCATCCCAGACCAATAAGATAAACAGTTTGAATATTACGTTTTGCTCATTAGAAAATAATGATGTAGGTATCCAAACTAACCTCCCAATACCAGTTAACAATCAGACAATGACAGACAATTTATTGAAAATAGACGCAAATACCGGAACAGATTTCAGTGAATGGGGACAATCATTTTCTGGATATGAAACAGTGAAGGAAAATGAACAACATCTCCTTGAAATAGCTGGCGTAAAATTTGCAGTGTTTCATATCCTTTTATCCCTGCTACCGACTTTGCATCACAACTGCAAATTACGCAAAGAAAATATGTTACTTCTGTTTTTAATGAAGATGAAGCTTGCAATAAGTTTTGCTTCCATTGGCGTCCTGTTCAGGTGTCATAGAACAACAGTTTCCGCAACGTTCAAGTTTATACTTCACCATTTGTACGTAAAAACAAAGGACTGGATATTCTGGCCCCATATGTCTAGTATTGAAAGTACAATGCCTCCTGCGTTTAAAAAGCATTTTGAAAAATGCACCTGCATACTAGACTGTAGTGAAATACCGTGTGAAAGACCAGGAAGTGTTAGGAAAAGAATTATGATGTTTTCACATTATAAAAATTCGTTCACAGTGAAATTTCTTGTTGCAATAACGCCGTCAGGATTTATCTGTTTCCTATCAAAGTGTAGGGTGGGAGAGCAACAGATAGTTACATTACAGTTAATTCTGGTGTACTTGATTATATTCAGGCAGGCGATACTGTAATGTGTGACAAAGGATTTCCACAAATAAGGAAGTGTATTGAAAACAAAGATGCTATAATGGTGATGCCTCCTTTTGCATTTGACCCGCAATTAACAGTGGAAGAAGTGGATACTACTTACAACATAGCATCTGTTCGCGTTCATGTAGAAAGGGCTATACAAAGAATGAAACTATACGAAATATTGAGTAGCAAAGTTACAGTTGATTTATTACCACATGTTGATAAAATTGTACACATTGCCGGAGTTCTAGCAAATTTTAGTCCTCCACTAATTAAGATGAATGATTAATTTTAATGACATTCACATTGTACTGAAATTATTATTAGAATTAATAATATATTACATTGTTAAGAACTAGTTTTTTATTAGTTTTTTACTATTTTTAACTAATTTTAATTACAATTTTGGTGTTTTAGTAAGGGCCAGGCATGTTACATGACTGGTAAAAATTAAGAATCCTTCAATATTCAGTATCCCTGTTGCAAATTTAAGGCTGAATTCTGTAAGATACCCATGCTAATGTGCAGTCCCACACACCAATGGCAGATAATTTAGGAAATAAAACTATTCTAAGGCGGGAATGATAGCAGAAAGGAACTTTTCATTTCTACGAATGTTTACGTTCACACTTCCCTTTGGTGAGTAAATAAATAAATCACAGGAAGTTATATTTAATATGTACATGGAGACCTGTACCTGCGTGTAATATACATGCGTTTCCTTAATCCCGACTCCTCCTTGATCAGCTACGTACAGATAAGGCACACCACATTCGCCGTCTTGTATAATTGCTCTGTCTCTGCACGAGAAAGGACATTTGACTTCCAATAATGTGTATCCACATGAAGAAGGTACAATCCCGTCTGGACTGCAGCATAACCACGGTTGTTCCTTTTTAATACACAGTCCTAGGTGGCGCACAGACGAATTATTATTAAACATGGAATATTGCCGAATAGCCACATGTTCATTCTCTCTTCCATACCTCACAGCTGAGGTGTTCAGTACTCTATCAACGAGAAGAGATCTTGCAAGTTGGTCATAATCAGCTGATTTCCATGTCTAATCCTGTGTGCCTGCTGACTTGCAGAAATGCGCAACTTTATTTCCTGGAACCATGTGGGGCATTTTGACTGAAGTCTTGTCTCAACAGCGATCTCGTGTCTCTGTATTGTTGTTACTTTCACATGATTGTTGTAGAATATTCGTACATTTTCAGGCAACATGTTGAGGTAGTTTACCGGAATTAGAGTTAACTTGTTATTTAATAAACTCCGAACTACGTAACACCTGTATACATCACGAATGTTTTGGCTCTCTAGCTCAGAAAGAAATTGAAATGAAGCTTCATTTTCACTAAGATCAGCTGCCTTATCTACTAAACTGTATGTAATGGATTTGCAGATTACGTAGTTTTCACTTTCACATTCAACTTTTAAAATCTTGGAGAAGGCACAATCTACATGTCTTACTAAGTCATACATTTCGCTTCTGCTTTGAATCTCCCTTGCAGCTAGTTCAGTGGTGCTACGGCGTGCTTCATTCTCGAATAAGTTCCCTATCTTTTCACCTTTCGCATATAACTGTTCTCGAGCACGCATTGGTTTTTCCCATTCTTGCAAGCGCGTAGTTTTGGAAGTGTCTCTCTCACTATTTACAAATAAACACAAGGCAGCAATGTGTTTGCACCTTTCTGACAAGCCTGCCTTTCATTGACAGTTCCCAGATACCAGACATCTGTCCGAGTCTACCTGAACATAAATTGTAAACAGAAAATGTGTTAATAGTTAATATCCTTTATAGAGTAGGCTATTGTGTTTTGAAAGGAGATTAAGATCTAATTTCATGAGAATTACATGGTGATCATATTTCATATTATTACTTATAAACTTACAACGCAGTTACAATGTATTAATAAATGGAAGTATGCAACAAAACTTACTTTTATCTTCACCACATACGGTGATTTATTAATGTTTGTCTCCGGTAAACACAGGCCAGATATTTCTCCCGATCTTTCTTCTACGTGAAAAATATGGTGACTGTCATTCAACTGCTGTTCTTTCCTTACGGTAGAATCCCTGAAAAAAGCCGGGTCCCATTTCACAACCTCAAGCCCCACGCAGATAACTGTAGTTATTTTGCCTGTTGAACACATATCCGCTTACTCGTATTAATGGAAATGCTGCTCAGACTAACGATTGCCTAATACGTGCGTTCGCTACTCTCCAGACTAGCTTCGCCTTTCCACGCCGCAAGGGGCGCCACAAGTACCAAACGGCTTCATTCGCACGAGGCCTATTGTCACACGGCATTAGATCGAACCCATGGTTAATTTTGATAGTAATCCGGGCCGCGAAAGAGTTAATCTACATATAAGAAAAATCCATTTAAATATTTAATTTCGAAATCAAAAGTTTGGTGCTTTTCAGTCGGTCAACACGAATGTACCCTAAAAGGGTTGGGTTATACCCTAATCCTGAAAAAATACATGAGATTAATAAATACACTATGATGACCAGTTTCGATCGTCAAGCGATCATCATCAGATCCATTACACTTAGGCTGTAAAATCTATGTTTGAAAATACAGGTGAAAATATTTACAATATGTACAATTATTTAGTTGCAGTATTGGTAATGCGACTTGTCAGTGTATGATAGTTGTAGTAAATATGATGTTAGGGGAAATGCTAAAATGGTGATAGAAACCCGGAATTTGTCTGTTTGGAGTGACTATATGGTTGTAAAAGTCAACTACGGTTGCACTGTATAGTGACAGTTATTTATTTATTACTTATCTGGTTGGATGTCTTCCGCACTGTAGCTGCGAGTAGTATCAACGTTCCTCTTGCACTAGTGACGGTCGACTAAAGTTTTAACTTCGCTTCGCCACCATGTTAAGTTTGTGCTCACCATGTTATTGAATGATCGATAGGAGAACTTGTGTTAATAGCCTCTATCAACAAACAACATTCCAGTTTGTTTGCTGTTATACATATGGAGATATTGAGAATCGTCCAAATATTTCGGATGATCGCCATGTTGGATTGTTAGGCCATAGAGTTCGGTACCATTAAATGAAGATTATTGCGCAGGTTCTTCTGAAATGTTAGCACTGAGATGTAATTGAGTATGACAGGAAACAGCATCGAGTTATTGCTGGAATCCTGTTTTGCAATAATCACTATTTCTCGGAAATAATATCTCAGATGTATATAATAAGTAGCTAGAATACGAAAGCCTAGCAGAATTATGTTCTCCCCCTTGAAGGTATTTCCAGGTTTGATGTTTATTAATTACTAGCAGAAGTACCCGTTCTTCGAACGGTGTTCGTTGTTAACACCAGACATTATCAATTGAGCTACTGTTGCAATGGTTAGCGGTTTGTCATTCCTTCAAGTTTATCAGAACGAAGTTAGTTTACTGGGAATATCACACACACTGTTAATTTAAGGCCCTTAAAATGTAGTTTTCGGAGACCCTTTATAAATTCCCGAATTTTTATATTTCGCCTATTTTAGCATATATTGAGAAGTTTTTCTCTATATCCACCCTTCTACTGTATGAAAAGTACGGTGAAGAGTTTTATAAATGATTGTTGTATTGACTCTCATGGTTACCATACCTAATTTTACGATGCACCAAGCATCCGAACACGAGGTTTAGGCGTACATAAAGATACACAGAAAGACAGACAGACAATTCTATTGTCTACAACATATCACCCAGATATCCAAACATGGGTATATCTACCACACAGTATCAAATAAAATCATCCTTACGATGAACCCGTATGTCGACAAAAAAAAAGTTAAAATGTGCTCTGAGACTAAATTCACCTAACGTGTACTTCCTGACGTGAAATACAATTGAAAGCCTTGTAGACGAAACGCAATACACGTTACATAAAAACTGAACCTCTACGTTGTGCTAGATGCCCATTCACAGGAAGACCCCTTTCATAAATTATAAAGGCTTTTGGTGCATGAAAATTCAGGTTTTTAGCCTCAAATTGCCCAAATTCCTAAAAGCCGCAAAAAATGCTGGTTCAATTCAGGAATTTTTGAAAATAATGTTGCTGTATGGAGATATAATAGACCTTCTGTACTATATGTCGAAAGTGAAAATTGCATGAAAAAATTCAAGGTTACCCCTTCACCCCCTTAATTGCATTGATGAATTATACGGTCTACGTTAGTTCCGTGATAACCTTATAGCCATTTGCAAACTTTCACAGAAATGTAATAAATGGAGTGACATTGCTTCTTACAGAAATAGAAGGAAAGTTGTATGCCACCCCTTGAGATAATGTTCTCATGGTTGCCGATCTGCATTCCTTCATTAGTTTGTTAAATTAAATTAAATTAAATTAGTTTTATGGGAATATTTCAGAAACTGTTGGATTTAGAGCCTTATAATGTAGTTTTCGAGGATCCTTTAGGGCCCCCTAGTTTTGTTGCTGGCACCGAGGGGATTTATCTCGTCGTTGTACGCCATAATATAATACTAATAATAATATAATATAGGGAGAAATTATAACACCTATTTTTTTATTTTTTATTCAGCCAATGGCCATGTACTTTAGGTCGGGTCAGGGAAGGGATATTATCAGAGAAAGAAGCATTCATATTATGCATGAGCAAAATGGAAATGGCCTACCATTTAACTAAGGACATCTATAAGAAAAGGTCAATATCCTTCAACGCAAAACTAAAACATTACTGCAGTGTCATCCGTCCGGAGGTCTTGCATGCTTCTGAATGCCTCACGATGAACAAAAAAGGCTTGATCGAGAAACTGGAGGCCAAAGAAAGGAAAATTTTGAGAAAGATATTGGGTTCCAACAAAGACAATGGGGAATACAGAAGACGGCATAACCATGACCTATATACTCATGTGGAGAAGATAAGCAACGTCATCCGGAAGAGGAGGATACCATTTTTTGGGCATGTGAAACGATTGAGCCCAGCGAGACTGACCAACCGCAACATAACTTACTTTCAGGAGAGGAAAACAAAATGGGCCTGGTTCATTGAACTGGATAAAGATCTGAAAGAAGTGGGGATTACACCAACAGACATTCAGGAGCGCGCCCCACTGAAAAGGAAACTTCAAGCTTGTAAAGGTTTCCAAGAAAAACCGAAGCAGAAAACGGGAAAGATTTGGACCCAGGAACGGAAGGAATTCATCCGAGAACGAATGCGGGCGAACAGGGCAAACATCAAAGCCAGTAGGAGACGGTTGGAATGACGCGGTCCATAGATGGCCTATACGAAATCAATGAATGAATGAATGAATGAATGAATAATACGGGGATAGGAATATAATAGACCTGCCGTACCACACCCGCAGGTGTAAATCGCGTGAAAAAATTCTAGAGTACCCCTTGATCCCCTTAAGCGCATATACGTATTGATGAATTTTACGGCTTATTTTGGTTCCGTGATAACCTTCTAGCCGTTTGCAAACTTTCACACTAATGTAATTAATGGAATTGCATTGCGTCTTACAGCAATAGAAGTACCTCTGAGAATCCGTTGGCATGGTTACTGGCTTGCATTCGTTCATTAGTTTATTAAATTAAATTAGTTTTCTGGGAATATCTCAAAAACGGTTGGTCTTCGGTCCTTAAAATGTGGTTCTCGGGGCCCCGAGTTTTGTCTCTCACATTGAGGGGCTGAAAATGAGTTTTGTCTCGTCCTTCTACGCCTATTTCAGCATGTATTTTAAGGGGGTAGGCCCCCTTTTATGAGAGGTACGGAGAAGAGTTACATCAATAATTAGTGTCGTGCCTCTTATGGATATCTGTACCAAATTTTACGTTGATACACCCAGCCGTTCTCGAGTTATAAGGGAACAAATTTGTCCACAGACAAACAAACAAACAAACAAACAAACAAACAAACAAACAAACAGACAGACAAACAAAAAAAAATATTTTCGCACGCATCCATCATAAAACAGTCTGAAACGTGTAAACATCTCAAATTTCCGTAGAAATTCAGAGATAAACACACAAATTTTCATTTTTATATATAGAGAGATATACTGCACTGCTCGGTGTTGACCGTATTTTATTGCACAGATTCTGGTTTTACTCGCTAACCGTTGGAGATATACGAAAAGTGATAAGGACCTTTTGGATAGAAAATGAAATGTTAAAGCTCATGTATACCATCAAAAGTTTGGTATTTCTTAGCGGTCTCTTTTTATTTGAAAAGGAAATATGAAATTTTGAAATCAAAGGGTGTAGTGACGTCACAAATGTCGGTTTTACTCGCTAACTGTTGGAGATACACGAAAAGTGATAAGGACCTTTCGGATAGGAAATTAAATTTCAAAGCTCGTATGTGCCATCAAAAGTTTGCTATTTCCTACCGTTCTCTTTTTATTTGAAATGGAAGTATGAAATTATGAAACCAAAGGGTCTAATGACGTCACTAAAATAGTCGCCATTTTTAATAGTGCAAAATTTCGAAATCAAAAGTATCCTATATGTAAACCTGGTAAATCAGCTACATTCATGCAAAATTTCATTTAAATCGGACCAGTGGTTCTTGAGCTATTGAGTAACAGACAGACAGACAGACAGACAGACACACACCATCTCATTTTTATATATTAGTATGATAATGAAGAGGCAGTATAATTATTTGCGACACGTTTATGGTCTCATTCACAGGTTTGACTTACAGTTATGCCACGTGCTATTCGCCCTGATAAAAAATACCCACCATGGAAGAAGTCAAAGTTTCGAAATGGTTGTAGATACTGATAATTTATTTAGTGCCTTTGCAACACCACTTCTAGTGTTTTTTTTCTTTTTCATGTGGCCTCCTGAGAGGCCGAGTGCAGGTCTTTCTAGTCGACGCCCGTGGGCGACCTGCACGTCGGGAGGGGAGATGGAATGGATGAAGGTGAATGAAACTGGGCAATGAGGTGGAAGGAAGCGGCCGTGGCCTGTCAGAAGGTACCGTCCCAGCATTTTCCTGGAATTGAAAATGGGAAACCATGGAAAACCATTTCGAGGACGGTTGACGGTGGGACTCGAACCCACATGTCTACCGAGTCAGCAGAGAGCTTGGCTCCATGACCTAACGCTGCGCTTTAGCCAGCGTAGCCACTGCTGTCGGTACTTCTAGAGTTGATGAGGTGGGAATGAAACTCACATCCCCCTCTTCTCAGCTCTGCCTCACGAGTCCCCAACCACAATTAAATTTCTTGGTAAACTCGGGAATCGATCCCGGACCATGTAGCCTGAACAACGCCAAGAAATGAATGAATAAATAAATAAATAACAAAATAAATAAATAAATGGATGAATGACTGAATAGGTAAATAAATAATTAAATATATAAATAATAAATAAATATACAAATAAACTTGGGTGTCAGCTATGAAATCTAGCTCCCCGAGGTGGTCGAGATAGGGTGGACATGCAAATGAACCATAAGTTACTTACCGATGGACTTGAGTGGTGTAATATTAACTCTTACACCTGTATTCTCTTCTTGCGTTCATCCGTCTTCTGTAGTCTCGGGGTATATATTGAGACTCCTGATCAAAAGGTCCTGAGTTCGATTCCTAGCACTGCCGGATCATCCTCGTGATGCAAAACTGAGAAGAAATGCTTCGATTCTCAACACAGCTGTCATCGAAATGATTCTCCATGGGTATGAAAGAATTATACTAGTACTCTAGACAAATGATGGGATAGTTCCTAAGTTAAGAACCCTACCACCTCCTTCCAAATCCTAGCCTAAATTAGGAATACACACACTACTTCAGCCACCACAGTGGCATACATTATCACTCAGACAGATTCCACACAGATTATAAGAACAACTCTTCTTGCGTTTCAGCTATGACAGCGCCATGGCTATAAAAGTCATCCTTTATTTCAGTGGGTTTATATAACTAAAAGAGGAAACATTTTCCTACCTGAATCAGTTGAAGCATTCAACTTAATTTACCATCAAATGTCAAAAGGTATAAATTAAGATATTAGCAAAGTAGTAAACAATATAATCTTAGATGGTATAAAACAGCAATATTAGAATGTAGCAAAAGGTTGCAGATATAAGCAAGTTCGTAAATATGTCCATGAGAACCGTAAAAACCAGTATAACTTTCATTTCGCGCAGTCTCACAGTGGCATTCCTACATGTGTTACGACTTAAATGCGTATTTTCATAATGTAGAAAATATTATACCATTTATTTCATCTCAATTACTCCTGAAAGAGAACGCCGAATTAAAAATGTATATCTTTATAGATCTACATAAAGCATAGAGATATATTTCTTCGAGTTATATGTTAATAAATAAACTTGAATCTTTATAGGTGTAAAAGTCTTAGCAAAACGTGAATACGTTCTCCTTTCACATGTTATTTCAACACCAGAAACTTATGTTATTACTTTGAAACAGAGGCAGGGAGTATGTATTTAAACAGTAAGCTAATTAAATGTCATAATAATTTTACTTGGCAAGCAGAATAATGCAAACTACGAGTGCAATTTAAAATGTTTCTTTTCGCAATTCTTGTTTGTTTACTTATTTTTTGAATTAATAAAGAGCTACATTGCTCTAGCTTTCCACATAAAGTAGTAAGAAATTTATTAGAGGTAAATTAAATATTATTTATGAAAAGATAACCACATGACGTATGCTAATTCAGTACACAAAACTATGTCAACACAGTTTGTTGAAATGAGAAATTATCAACTCTTCTCGTACGTCAAGTTGTCAGTAGAGCTAGTAACCAGTTTTTAGGGCGGGCTTTCTTCTGAGAGTGTATTTTCATCACTCTGCCTTGAGACAGGGATATAAACCTCTACAGGAGGTCCCGGTGATAAGAAAGTTTCTAGCTAGATAAACTCCTTGTGGCATGCCCTCATGTGTTCTAGAGATGCTGCAGCCTGATTTCCTAACAAGGACATGGTGATTAATATTTTATTAGAACACTTAACTATCTGATTTATAATTCATTTTAAAATAACTTCTGGTCGTTAAGCAATCTTAAACTGTTCTAAAGATAGCCGATGACGTAATGGGAACTTTAATGTTTCTGTGTGCTTGATTACTAACGCCTATTGATTACTATAAAATAGCACAGAGACGCTGATATAGCCATTATTATTATTATTATTATTATTATTATCACTTGGATACCGACAGTAGTGGCTACGCTGGCTAAAGCGCAGCATTAGGTCATGGGGCCAAGCTCTCTGCTGACTCGGTAGACGCGTGGGTTCGAGCCCCACCGTCGGCCGTCCTTGAAATGGTTTTCCGTGGTTTCCCATTTTCAACACCAGGCAAATGCTGGGACGGTACCTTCTGACAGGCCACGGCCGATTCCTTCCATACCCATGCCCAGTTTCATTCACCATCATTCATTTCATCTTTCATTAACTCCTCTCCTGAGGTTGGCGTCAGGAAGGGCATCCGGCCGTAAAAACCATCGCCACGAAGACTTCCATCGCATCTCATCCCCGACCCCGTTGGAAAAAACGGGAATAATAAGGGGTAGACATACATTAATATCACTTGTATAATATGAAGTTGGATCACAAAACCATGACTGTCGCACTCCTTGCGAGCCTAAGAAACTGATTACAGCTCTAGATCTCAAGATGTTCAGAGGAAACCACTGAAGAGACTAAACCGTACGTAAACTTAACAAGAGGGGCTGCGTTTTGCATGTATTGCATAGGCTAGGCCTAAGGTGTTTCTTCAAGACAAGTTTCTCCTTTGCATCTTCCCAGTCCTTTGTACTAATAAGTCATTATTCTTCTTCTTGTGTCGATTCGGTCAACAAAGGAAAACGTCATTTCAACCGTTTCCTTTGAGCTTTAAAATTAGCCCAGTAATCCTTCATTCGTTCCGCCCCTTAAAACCTCAATAACTAACAAACTAACCTTCACTCAAAGACGGCGTTGTTCTTTTCTCTTGGTTGTCCACGCCTTTCCAGTTTTCAGTGTCGGCTTAGTTTGGAAACTCCGTTGTTCGAAGAGTTTTCTAATAATAATAATGTTATTGGTTTTACGTCCCTTTTTATTACTATGGCTCCTAGAGACGCCGAGGTGTCGGAATTTAGCCCCGGAGGGAAACTTTAACGTGACTGGCACGGCTCACTCGCACTCAAATACCAACCGACTGCGCCGGGATTCGAACCTGCAATCATGGGTACAGCAGGCTAGAACGTTACCGCTGAGCCCAGAGTGTTCTTTTAAGCTGGTCACGCTCCTGGATATTTTCACATGGGATCCCAATCTCGTGCAGATCTTTTTGTAACTCACTAAACCAGGTTCCCTTTGTCTTTTTCTCTTGGAGAAATAAGAAAATGCGATAAGTTAATCGCGTTGACGTCATTCGGGCCACGTGCCCATAAAACGTAATCAGTCTTTTCTGCATCGCGTCAATAATTTCCTGGTTATGCCGTCTTCTATACTCACCATTCTCTTTAACCGAACCTAAGATTATCCTTGATTTCCAATTTCTCTATCATCCATTTCTGGCTCATGGCGAGACATTCCGCTGCGTATAAAGCTTTTGGCCGGATGACAGTGCATTATTATTATTTATTCAATTCACCATTACTATAACATGGGTTACTCTAAAGCACGGGTTAAACCAAGTGCTCTACAACAATACATAAAAACTATAATACAAACTAAAATACATACATATCATGTATCTACAAAATATAGAGTTCATTATCACTCATTCACTAACACGGAAGGATCGCACAATATTGCATGTGGACAATAGGACAGAATGCTGCATACTCTTGTAGATGGTCGGCGAAAGATCCAATTCCTTCAGACTCTTGTGGAGTGTGTGAGGTATGAGGCCGTTGACTGACAAGATTACAGGCACTATCCGGACGCAGTTCATCTTCCATATCCTCTTGATTTCCTCTGCAAGCTGTCTATACTTGGTGATATTTTCATTGTGCTTTCGTGTCGTTGGGGACTGCTATGTCTATTATAAATGTAGTGCCATCAACCTTATTTACTACTATGATGTCTGGTCGATTGTGATCTATTGTTTTATCTGTCACAATACCAGTGTCCCAATATATTTTACACAATTCATTTTCGAGGATGGATGGTGGATGATACTTGTAGTAAGGGATATACTCCTCGGTTAATTTATATTTCTGTGCGAGTGCATGATGAATGATGCCTGCAACCTGATTGTGACGTTTTGTGTATTCAACTGATGCTAGTATTGGGCAACCTGCAGTGACATGGTCAATGGTCTCGAGATGAATGGCGCATCGCCTGCATTTGTCTGAAATTACACTGGTATCTTTGATGATGTATTTCTTGTAATTTTTTGTAGCAATGACTTGATCTTGGATGGCAATTGCGCATCTCTCTGTTTCTCCAAACAGTCGACCACTTTGTAACCACATACACGATGCGTTTTTATCAATACTCTGTTGGGATAGGTTGCTGTAGTATTTTCCATGGAGGGTCTTTTCTCCCCATGCCTTTTCTTTTTCGTGCAAGAGTAGTGGCTGGCTGCTAAGATCTTCAGAGGTTGTACGAAGGTTCAATACAGTGTGTTTATCAGCAATTACAATGGCTTTATGGAGAATGCTGTTTTCCTTTCTTTGATAGAAATATCATCTAAGGGTTTTAATTTGGTTCTGGAGCAAAATTTGTAAATCCAGTACTCCTCCCATCTTTCGTGGAAGAGTGACCCTTTCTTTGCAGGCGTTTGGATGATGTAAACGGTAAGTAGTGAGAAGGGTCCTTGTTTTTCTCTGCAGGCTTTCCATTTCTGTTGCTGACCATTTCAGAATCCCAAATGAATATACTAGGGTTGGTATAGCGTATGTGTTGATAGCTTTAATTTTGTTCTTTGCACATAGATTGGTTCGCAGTACTAGATGTAGTCTGGTGGTATATTTTCCAATGAGTTCATCTTTGATACTTTTATGATTCAAAGTTGTATTTTGAGCAAATCCCAGATATTTTAGGTTTCTATTTCAGTCATTCCTTCAATTAGAGATCCTTTGCGTAGCTCATGTGGTTCAGAAGTTGCATATTTACCTCTTTCAATATTGTCAAACGCTTGCATTTCTTCACTCCCAACGTCATTCGGACATCGGATGAATATGAATCTATTATATTTAGCATGACATTCATTTGAGTCTCACTGTGTGCATATACTTTGAGGTCATCCATATAAAGGAGATGGGATATTCTGTATTTCCTGTTGTAGTATTTGATGTCAAATCCGAAACCGGTGGATTTTAGAATTTTAGAGAGAGGATTGATGGTTAAGCAAAACCGTAATGGGCTTAGCGAGTCTCCTTGATAGATACCACGCTCAATTTTTTATTGTGTCAGATGTGACACATTCATCGTCAGTCTTAGTATTAAGTACTGTTTTCCAATTATCCATCGTGACCTCCAGGAAGTGAATTATAGCAGGGTTAATCTTATACAGATGGAGGATTTCTTTCAGCCATGAATGCGGGACTGAATCAAATGCTTTCTGGTAATCTATGTATGCCGTATATATATTCCTTTGATTATGTATCGCCCGCTGTGTTATCAAAGAATCAATAACTATCTGTTCTTTGCATCCTTGCGACAACTTCTTGCATCCTTTCTGTTCCTCAGCCAAAATGTTATGTTTGTCGAGATACTTGTATATTTCGTCCGCAATTATGGACGTAAATAGTTTGTAATGTGTTTGGAGACAGGTGATAAGTCTGTAGTTTGATGGGTCTTTAGTATTTCCACTTTCTTTTGAGATAAGATATGTAATTCCAGCAGTAAGGAAATCAGGACATTCCTCAGGATGATGGATGAGGTAAGTAAATTACTGGGCTATCTTCTGGTGCACGCACGTGAAATGTTTGTACCAATAATTGTGAATTTTATCTGTGCCCGGCGCTTTCCAATTTCTCCTTATAGCATCATACACATGTCGTTCTTCAATGGTATCAAAATCCATTTCTTCATATACATTATTGCTATTCCGTTCTTCGTTGATCCAATTTGCAGCCCATACACTTCTCCAAAAATCTTCCGTTTCTTGCGTGCTAGGAGGTTCTGCTTTTGTCATGGATTGTTTGTTCCGTTTGATCATTCTGTAGAACTGACCTTCATTGTTATTATTATTATTATTATTATTATTATTATTCATTAGGGTCACTAAGGACCATGAGCTTTCAACTGTTTGCCTTCTTGCGGGCCCATCAGGTTTTCATCCTTTCTGAGTGTGCTTCTTCGATGCATCAGAATGCTTTGGTCGTGTTGTGACTTCGTGATATTAACCTGTGTACGTTTGTATTTGAGTAGTGTTTGGAGTTGAATGTCTGTTTCTCGAAATACATAGTTTAAAAGGTCCATATCGATATTGGGACCAAGACTTTTCGTATAATCCTCCTTGCCTTAATTGCCAGGTTTTCAAGCAGACTATGTGTTCGAAGTGTTAAACATTCTGTTGCAAATAACGCTTCAGGGCTAATCACAGTTTCATAATGTATAATTTTTGCACCTCATTAGATAGACTTTTGTTATAACTGATATTTGTTGAGTGAGTCGGAAGACTATTTCAAATTCGTTGACACCTGTTAAGATGGCGAACTTCTCAGAATTGATGTGTTCCACTTTCAATATTCCACCGTGAATATTCAGAAGTTGTGGTGGAACATGGATGATGATGATGATGATGATTCGAACCCGCTTTTTCTCAGTTTTGCCTCTTGAGGCTGAGAGTACTCCATTCCAGCCCTCAAACCAGAATTAAATTTCTGGCTAGAACCAGGAATTGAAGCCGGACATCAAGGGTGACAGCCAAGAATGCTAGCCACTATGCTACCGAGGCGTACGTTTATAAACGAATGTGTCGATTAATATAATGTGAAAAGCCAAGAATATGACCGACCATGTCTGCCATATTCCTTATTGAAGAAGTTAAAAATATTCAGAAAATTAATACATTATGAGATAATATGTTGCATTGGAAAGGCGAGGTGTGTTTTAAACTCAATGAGCTCAATTTTCAAAAGCCACGATCTTACCATGAACACCAAACAACGGCTCCTCAGGTGCTATGTGTTCTCAGTTCTCTTGTATGGTGCAGAAACATGGACCCCCTGTTAGACTTGAAGCCTTTGAACTATGGCTTTACGAAAGAATACTGAGAATATCATGGATTCATAAAATTTCAAATCAGGAAGTTCTACGCAGAGTTGAAAAAAGACGAGAACTGATCAACATCATTAAGTGTCGTAAACTACAGTACCTTGGTCACATTATGAGAAATCAAAAACGGTATGAGTTGCTTCAGCTTATATTACAAGGAAAAATAGGAGGAAAGAGATCGCCCGGCAGAAAGAGAATTTCCTGGCTCGACAACCTTAGAACCTGGTTCAACAAAAGCTCTGAAGAATTGTTCCGAATTGCCACAAATAACATCAGAATAGCCATGGTGATCGCCAGAGTCCGAAACGGACAGGCACGCTAAGAAGACAAAGAAGAAGTCAATAATAAGTTGTACTTTTGATTATAGTACCGGTTTTGGCCACATTGTGACCTTCCTCAGCGGCAAGTTATAATATACGTAGAGATGCAAGACTTAGATTCAAAATTTTCCATATCAAAGGTTGTTATCAAAATTATTTCTGTAAATGCTAATCGTCTAAAGACTAAAAACACACATTAAACTTAAAAAAAATCAGAACAGTTACAATATGTATGAAAGACAAAAGATATAAATGTTGATAAAGAAACTAGTTTGAAGTAGAAACAGTGTACTAACAAGAAGTTCCGTGACGAACTAAAGAGCCTACTTTTCTTGAAATTTAAGATTCTTGCCAATCTATATAGACCTATCTAGAATAATGACGAAATTAAGTTGGTAATATCGAAATTCCTACTTAGTTCGAAATATACCTTATATAATGTAGCCTAATAGAGCAGTACAGTTGGCAGCCCTGGTGACTAAATATAGGCTATTGTTAGTTGCATCTCTTAAGGTACAGAATACAAAATTTGGTTGAAGTCCAATGGATAGCATGGACGTTACATGCAGTTAAACATTGGATCTATCAGCGCGCGTAAAATCATGTTGGCAACAATGTCATGCATGTATTGGTCAGAAATAATCTGAAATATTTTGATCTATTGTTGTGCCAATTTTGAATGAAGTCCATTAGTTAGTATAGAAGTTACATGGATTTTAAAATTGGACCGATCAGCAGGCTTAGAATCAATTTGGCAACACTGACGTATATTAGTTACTCCAAACTAATCTAGAATGCCAGGTACTATACGTGTGCAATGTATAGAGCTATTGGCTTGCATACTTTCTGATATATTGATATTAGGGTAACAAAAATAGAGACAGTATTTATTAACAGTTGGCAGCCCTGGTTACTCTTAAGAATCGGCATAGTCATATCGGTTATGGTACACATAGCACACACGAAATTTGGTTGAAATCCAAATGATAGTATAGAAGTTACATGTATTTAAAGTTGGACCTCTCAGTAGGCATAGAATCTTGGTAGTACTGACGTATATAAGATACTCCAAATTAATCTAGAATGCCAGGTACTATACGTGTGCATAGTTTAAAGCTGTCGGCTTGCATACTTTCTGATATAATGGCATTTGGATAAAATAAATTGAGAGCATTTATTAACAGTTGGCAGCCCTGGTGGCTCTTAAGAATACGCTCAGTCATATCTGTTTATGTACACATAACACATAAAAAACTAACCCCGTGGCACTACAGCCCTTGAAGGGCCTAGGCCTACCAAGCGACCGCTGCCCAGCCAATTGGCCTGCAGATTTTGGGGTGACGCGTGGTCAGCGCGTCGGGTCCCCTCGGCCGTTAATCTTGGTTTTCGTGACCGGAGCACTGTCTCACTGTCAGACAGCTACTCAATTGTCCTCACGAGGCTGAGTGCACCCCGTTCCAACCCTCACGTCAGTTTTAAAATCCCTGACGGAGCCGGGGATCGAACCCGGGGCCTCCGGGTGAGAGGCAGGTGCTCTACCCCAACACCACGGGGCCGGCACACATACCACATACCACATACGAAATTTTGTTGAAATCCAATTGATAGTGTAGAAGTTATATGCATTTAAAATTTGGACCTATCAGCAGGCTTATAATCATTTTGGCAACACTGCCATATATGGCCTCCTGGAAATTAAACTGCAATATTATTATCTATACGTGTGCCAATTTTGAAATAGCTCCCATGTATACCTTCCAAGGTATCCAACATGGAGCTCAAATTTCAATTGCGATTTTTCAGCATTGGTAGCACTGACATCATTTTCAAATATGGCCGTGAGATATTCAGGTATAGATCTTTACTCCCACCAAATTTTGTTTTGATTGCTGCAGCCGTTTAGGAGTTGATAGGGGACACACACACACACAGAGAGACAGACAGACAGACAGAAGGACAGACAGACAGACAGACAGAAGGACAGACAGACAGACACACATTTGCCCGATCTCATAAGTCTACTTTTTCCTCATTTTTGCAAAATGTGAAAAGTAGGCTAAAAATAAGATTAAGATAGAAATGAGAAACAAATTATAGGAAGTCAGAAAGGAGTGGGAAATATAAACATTAGAACACTTACGTGGCTATGATATATGCGTCGAAATTTATTGGTTATTATTGATGCGATCATGTATGGGAATGAATATACGTAATTGTGATGTTACCTGTGTGAAGAGAAAAAACAAACAATATAATAAGTAGGGGTCTATGTAGTAAAATAAATGTTCTTGAATATTAATTTATGAAAGTTTGAAAATATTAACTGTGAAATATGAAATGAAAATCCACAGCCTGCTTCCAGTCTCCGACCGGGTCAGGAATGGAATGAATGAAGCCCCCATCTAGCGGCGAGGATATGAACTGTGCCGGCTGCCGAGGCCTGACGCACTCCTCTGGGGCAATGATTAAATGAATGACAGATGAAATGAAATGATAGTGGTGAGTGTTGCTGGAATTAAATTTTGACAGGGAAAACCGGAGTACCCGGAGAAAAACCTGTCTGCCTCCGTTTTGTCCAGCACAGATCTCAAATGGAGTGACCGGGATTTGAACCACGGACCCAGCGGTGAGAGGCCGGCGTGCTGCCGCCTAAGCCACGGAGGCTTAACTGTGAAATATAATCGATGAAATTAAGTATTCCAAGGAACAGTAAGGGCAAGGAATATGTTGTTTGTAGTTACTATGAATACTATGAAACCGATGCGTGTAGATGCTAGGGTAAAGTTGAGTAACAACGTGATACTAAGCTTTTTCTGTTACTATTTCAGAAATTTTAGGTTTCAGTTATTTGGATTCGTTTCATGTTAAAGAGGGATACCCTACGGAATATTTCTGGCATATATCTCACAAATATCCATAAGTAGGTAACACCGTGATATTCAAGTTACTCCGTGATAGTATGGTATTCACCATTCAGTGTACTTTTTAAGCGTAAAAGCTAATGTTTAATGTAATTAAAGTGCTCAATCGTATGTATAAGTTTCTATTACCTCATATTTCCAATATTGAAACATTTCACAGCACACACAAAAAGAAACATTCCATTAAACATATTTTAAGTCTACTTGGCTCTTCTTAGTCACTATCTGATTCCTCGCACCTATCACATATAAAATAGACATTATAGGTACCAGACATAACAAAACTGGCACTCAATCCATTCGGCTCCATTCTTCCACTTTGCGTCATCCGCAAGGGGAGCCACTGCACGCACCACAACCATCATCGTCATTGTTATGGGGTATAGAATTAGGCCTAGACCGATCTATTGTGTCTATCTTGACCGACTATCTTCTCTTCAAGTTCAGGTGGCATAACGAATGGCTTTCCAATTTTCACAAGGGTTGCACTTCCCGGATCGGCTAAATATTTTGTGCAATAATCCTTTAGTGAACTCCAAGAGAAACTAAAACGTGGACTGGCCTTGAATACTGTGCACCCTTCTTCCTTCACCAACCGCAATGCTTATTTAGGTGTTTCAGCTGTGTAGGAACGAGCCACTTTATTCCGTTTTGGAGCCATATGAGCGTCCAACCTAAGAAAAACGAACTTATTGCTAAGCTCACGCACCTTACATGCGTAACACTACATGCATGTAAGTTTTAAATGCGAATTGTCTGTATCTTACCTCTGACTGGTGTTAAAATGAAACTTATACAATGAAACAGCTGTTTATAGGAATTTAAAATCTGCACCACTACTTTCACCAGATATGTATCACTTGTTGAAATGTCAACTCTCTATGAATATTTTTAGCCTACTTTCGATTTTTGCAAAAAATGAAAGTAGACTTATGTGATCACAACAGGGCGAAAAAAATGTGTCTGTCTGTGTGTGTGTATGTGTGTGTGTGAGTCTGTGTGTGTGTGTGTGTGTGTGTGTGAGTGTGTGTACTCTGAATGTCTGTCCCCCCTATCAATTCAAACACGGTGAGCGCAAATTGAACGAAATTTGGTACAAAGGTAGCACTAGCAAATGACACCTCAGTGTCATGTTTTATATCGCCACCATCTTGACGGAAACGTAATGGCGGCCACACAAATGTTCAAAGCTTAAATCAAAATACGACTAACCTAATCCTCCGATCTCTACCAAATTTTGCAACAACATACCTGTATGGAGGGATCATCTTTTGACAAATCTAATAGGTCATTAGCCTAATAGTTTGCAGATGGCGGCCATCTTTGTGTCAAAATAGATTACCCCTATTAATTCGAACACGGTGAAACCGAATGGAATGAAATTTGGTACAGAGGTAGCACTAGCAAAGGGCACCTCAGTGTCATGTTTTATATCGCCGCCATCTTGACGGAAACGTAACGGCGGCCACACACATATTCAAAGCTTAAATCAAATTACGATTAACCTAATCATCCGATCTCTACCAAATTTTGCATCAACATACCATTATGGAGGGAGCATCCTTTGACCAAACTAATAGGTCATTAGCCTAATATTTTGCGGATGGCGGCCATCTTTGTGTGAAAATCGATTCCCCCTATTAATTCGAACACGGTGAAACCGAATGGAACGAAATTTGGTACAGAGGTAGCACTAGAAAAGGCCACCTCAGTGTCATGATTTATATCACCGCCATCTTGACGGAAACGTAATCGCGGCCACCCAAATGTTAAAGGCTAAAATGTAATTACGACCAACCTAATAATCTAGTCTCTACCAAATATTGCAACAACAAATCTTTATGTGGGAAGCATATTCTGACCAAACTGCTAGATCATCAGCCCAATGGTTTGCAGATGGTGGCCAAGTATGTGTGCAAATCGATTCCCCCTATCAATTCAAACACGGTGAAACCGAATTGAACGAAATTTGGTACAGAGTTAGCACTAGCAAAAGGCACCTCAGTATTGAACCCTTCAGAATAGCAGTGTTTATGTGCAAGAATCTTGATCAAGGGTTCGCGCTCAGTTCATAGTGTGATGTTTACGTCCGCCAAACAACATGCTTTACTGAGGCAAGGGTCATAGGATTAAAACTATAATTAACAAAGGAAGGAGACAAGACGTAAAATAATAACATGATTTAATGACTAATTGTGCATAAAAAGAAAATAAACAACTATAATAAACAATATCCTCCCTGAATTTTCCCATGACAGGAACATCTATCAATGTTGAGGAGTCAGACGGATCTCCCCCTTTATAAAAATGTGGATCCATGTTCCACTACCTTGCATTTGAATTTTATGTACGCGTGATGACTAACTACGAGAAATGAGTACTTGGATGACTGTTCGTTTACAACGGGTTAACAGCCACGGTGCTCACGAACAATCATCGCGTTAATCAACGTTTATGGATATGGGCATGACATTAATAAAAGCCCTTAAAATCTAATGCTGACACCCAAACTACAAATCTACTATTTACAGGAATCTCCCTGAGACCCTCATTAGTGCGATGACGCACTTAACAAGCTGAGCTGCCAACCTGGCCAATTGCTCAAAAAACACACAAGGAAAGACAGCATTGCACGTGACTTCAAGGGTCACTGATATGGAAAATAAACATGGAATAAAACCAACAATAACAATAGCCTGACCGGCTAAGATTACTTTATATGAACAAAACTGCATGTTAAGGTAACGCTTCGGAGATTATCGTGATTCGTAGGCAACTCATATTTATTTAAACAATTTTTACCATTGATCAGTTCTTATTCTGTATTTCAAGTAATTACGGAGTCAATAAGCGCTCCTCACTAATGACCTCGCTTGCAACGTTCAGACCGCCTTGTGAAACATCTCCCCCTCCTTCAATACATGTCATGTCCCAACTCCAGTGTATATAAATAACTGACCAGCTGTGCCGTTATCTCAAGGAACCAACAGCAACAAAATCTCAACCACCTCAACATATGGTCAGACAATAATCAAAATATCCACAATTGCCCTCGCAAGGTTACAATATGGACATGGCACCAAGCTGACAGAAATCAGTCTAAGCTGAAAATCCCGCTTGTAATGACCACAAAATACACACAATCACACCTCTGGGAATGACATGACGATTTTCACACAGGTCTGCTGAATAGATGCTCACAAACTATTAAAACAATATTTAAAACCTACGATAGAGCTGATTGCTCTTCGTCACAAATTACATTGCTCCAAAGGCAATAATCTCACTGAATCTGATCAATAATAAACCTCAAACAATTTTAATTACCCTCCAATCTACTGTATCATTATATTAACTCAGTCCTACTGTGCCCGTTTAGACCGGAGTCCGCACGACCACATATGCATTTTACCAATAATCAGTCAGCACGAGAATCAAAATATCCCGGAGCGCCAGATGGGTTAAAGCAAATCGCAAAAACGACATCAAATAGAAAAAAATGCTTTACTGATTTTTGGCTCAATGCAACAATAAGGATAGAAGGAGATTTAATTGGGTATGACACATCTGGTAAAATTATCTCAGTTTATTTTGAAGTTAAAATCTGACTGCAAGGATGCTCAAAGCAGCATCATCCACGTGTGGCGATCCACACTCTTATTTACACACAATATACAGAAATTTTCCAAACACATCTGACAATCTTTTTGGAAACACAAGTCCGATTAATAGTCCTGTAGACTGTGTTCCAAAATTATTAATATTTAATTCCAGTTCAAAGTTAATTGTCTATACTGGAAATATCGTAGTTCACTGTTTGAATATTTACATAAATATTAACGCTCGTAGAATAAATGTTCATAGAATTTTAAACTTTCACTTATTTTTCCAGTTTCAAAAATACATTGTCGAAAAATATTGTCATCATTGTATCAACACAAATTATTTACACATATTAATAACATCTGAAAAGTATTTGACCTTGAGCATAGCATCGAAGAACTGTGCGAAGCACAACAACAATTAATTGTTCTTCTGACATTAAACATTCGAGAAGTGACTCGATTATGAACTTCAAGTTCCTAACAAAATACATGATTTCTGAATCATTAACTTGATCACTAAATTGTTGAACCATTCAACTATTCAATTATCCACTTGGAATCATTATGAAAAAAATATTTATATTTATGGCCATTTCTAGTAACTTTTACAACTTGCAATTCTTCGACAGAATGCGGAAATAAGAATTGTAGCTTTATAATAAATTCATTCAGTTCATGGCACTAGGATTGAAAATATCCTTCAAATTATTCGTGGTTAAAGAATTATTTTTGATTGGCAGTGGCCCATTCTATTATTTGTGTAAGAACACAATATTACAACAACAACGGCAAAGGTCTTCCTCTGAAGAAGAATAAACTACTATCATGACAAATCCGGGTTCTAGCAAAATCAAAGTCTAAATGGAATTCGTAAACAAGGTTGAAATAAGAACTGATGGTTTCAAGAAATAACCTTCGGGTCATTCATACGACGAAATGTGTAGTTCCAATACTCCTACTATAAACCTGAGCCATCGAACCTGCTATTTGATTGATGCTCGAAAAAAATCTCCTCATTCCTGCGACTTAAACATGCGCACCTGAGAATGGCATTTCAACTACTCCACACATATAAATTTTCTTCCCAAAATTTATACAATAAATCAAGCCTCTGCTTGTTATCAACACTGGAAGATTAATAAACTTACAAGTTTATTTTATTTTACCATTCAGTTCAACCCGTGAATTTACCATACTTATGAAAATCTTTATTTCACTTTCGAGTGTATTTACGTCATGATTTTATATAAATACAAAAATATCCTATTTGATACAAATATCATTTGCTTCCCGTTTCATGCCTCTCCGTGTTATCTGAAAAATATACTTTGCTCAATGCAAATATCAACTGTTCAACCAGAACTGAAATGTTGGTTGAATGCGGGCTTGCGCTAACCACTCTCCTTCGGAAAATCTCCTGTTCCAAACTAGAAATGATTAAACTACTTCATAGGCTCTCTCTCAATACATATGATTATTAGAAAATATAATATCCAAGAATTATTTAGAAAAATTATGAAAATTATTATTATTATTATTATTGGATTATTATTATTATTTGTTATATTATTTTAAATATGTTTAATTATCATCTCATTATGTGAGAATCCACATGTTCGAACCTTCGAATATGGAAAAAATATCCATTCCTCAACAAAAATAAATTTAACTTTTACAGTTACATCGGCTGATTACCGTGATTTCCCAAAAATATGAAATATTCAAATAAATGCTCGAAATGCTCGGTCATCGATCCTAAACTGTTCTGAGTGTTGAAAATGCTCAGAATAACTCTAATAAGTCTTGCGTAAATCATTGCAAGATTTAAATACGACGAAAAATAAAATGTGTTGGTCATCTGCAGAAAAAATAGTTTGTTCCAATTAGCTAGGCATAATATAATTCAAATGTGGCTTACATTTCTTGATGGTCTTGAAGTGTAGTAAACCTGGTCTGTACCAGATTTATCCATAGACATGCCCTATCGGACAAGCACGTATAATCCTTGTATCCGCCGCCATCATATACCCACAATCCGTCTAGTCAGACATAGTGGTAGTATCTCTTGACGTTTGAATTAACTGTTGTTCCATTTTAATATGGGCTTCTATCAAAGCCATAACAGTTGTTTAAATGGGGTCAGATCTAAGTGATCTCTTCTTAGATATGTCAGTTGTAACATAACTCACTGTAATCTTATCAGTACAAAAAAACACTGACAGTCTAAGCAATTAACGGCTGTTCTGAAGATCGTTCCCTGGGCATGGTTTATTATATCACCATCTACCATGCGCTAAGCAACGTGTAGTTTCCCTTGCGTAGACTAATGAACGCCACCGTTATAGACCAGTCTTCAGTGTACTGACAGATCGAAGTGGTTAACTAGTTACAAAATAATGAAAACTGACTGAAATGGATTTAAACATCCAAGTATTAAGTTATTACTGGACTGTGACAAAATACTAAATTTCTAGACAAAGTCTAGCATATGTCCTTGTAGAAATATAAATATTTCCACCAATGTCTGTAGAAAATCAATCACCTCAGTGATTCTCCTCGCCGTAAACTTACTAAGTTCCACCTCGTAGCGCAGCACTTTTCGTGACTATCACGACTTTGAAAAGAACTTCTGCGTAGATCCGGCAACCATGTGCCTTGGCTCAGCGTAGATGCAACTTGCTCTGCAAGTGCTTGTGTTGGAGTGAGCTGAAGTTGTTTCGGCCAGCTGGCTTTTATTCAAAACTGTCAGGGTCACGCGTCATCACCTGATATCTAGAAATCCTCATATCTCTTGAATCCCTGGTCCGATTTACTTGATACTAATTGCATTCTCTTTCATTTGGCCGTGCCAGTAATCTGATCCCAGTCTCAAGTCTCTACTCCATAGTTAACTATTTAATCAATAAATAGCCTCGACCTCTGCTATTACTCGCTACGTCACTTGACATCCAAGTATCGGTAAATTATTTCCAAATGCTTCTCGAAGCAATGTAGCGCGATATTCAAATATCTCAACTTTCAAAAGCGGCTACAGCCTTTCCCTTGATATCTAGGTGTCTGAAACTTGGAATACCCATTCCTAGAGTTGGGCACACTACTTCTGAAACACAACATATCTCCGAGAGACGTTTTTAACCGCATTGCGTAACATATGCAAACACGGCCGTTCACATAGCTACGTTAGTTGAAACAACAAACAAAAACAAGAACCTTCCACTAATAACATATGCGAGCTGTTTCCATGCAAAAGGTGTGTCAGACCAAAACTAAAATACTACGTTAATCAAACAAGCAAAGTATTTACAAAAATATGTCCCATAAACCATAAGTTAATTTATCAAATAATAAAGAATATTATATTGTACTCATCTCTCGTTCAGTCACCCGTCAAAGAACATCAGCTGCCATCTCCCAATTGAATGGTTCTTATCTCATCTCAGCCATCTGGACGGAGTGTTGAGAATTCCAAACTTCTTCTATGGTAATCGATGTCATCTCTCGTGCTGATTCAGAAAGTTAGATTATTATACACTTGATATCTGACTACTAAATTCGCCGTTCCAGGTACTACTTTCCCCGTAACAGTTTGTTGGCGAATTATCGACGATACTGCCCCTACAAAATATAGTACTGTGACTATCTATCACTGAATTTAACACATTTACAATAACTTCTATGTCCTCATGACACGCAAAAGTATAACAGCCTACGTCCTTAGACGCACAAAATAAAGTCACAAACTTGTGTCTTCGACACACAAAATGTAATACGTTCCGTCCTCAGACGAACACAAGTAAAAAGTCAACCTGTGTCCACGACACACAAAGTAATAGACGTTGTCTTGGCTCTTCACGCCACTTATAAATGAACTGGCCCTAGGTCTTGATGGGGGGGGGGGGGGAATTATACAAAAATTTCTCGAAATAATGGTGGTACAGGAATGAAATAAATATCACTGAACTCGTAACATTGCACAGGTCAAGAATATGCCCATTAATCCTAGAATCGATCGTAGAGATTTTGTCTAGGTGATTTCCCGCGTGAATGCTAGCCACCGCGTACCTAAGCTGGTCTTGCCGCGCTCGTAGGCATTCATTTCTCATTGGTTCCACATTTTCTGTAACTTGGCGGTTTTTAGGAGATCTTGGCGTCGTAGGAGTGTCTATTATCTTCATCAGCCACTCACGTTACTGCATCATATTTCTTCTAGGCGCGAATATTACAATGAACATACCAGAACCATGTCTCACTGCGCGTCGCTTCTATTTTGAGGTGGCCAACACCTGTCCTTCTGACACATCGCTAGGCTATTTCCTTTCACAGCTAAAGTATTTAGCCTTTTGTCAAACTGCTTCAGGTATATCCCCGCTGTCTGGCTACTTTCATGATGCTGGTGGAAATATTTATTAATTGAAGAAATAAAACATAGAATCATTTATCCAACAGAGGATAAAGGGTTCACAACTCTCCCACTCACAAAATTTCGAACTTAGGAATAAAGTCGACAATTTTTAAAAGACTTCCGTAGGCCAATTTGTTTTATTTCTGAATCACCCCTTTTCTATTACTTGGTCTAGCCGCTCTTGTCTTGAATGGCATTTACTCGTTTTCATTTCCTGTTTGTATCTCCCCTCTCAGTCTGCTTGCATGACCCGCTGATGCCTGAGGCAACACTCTGCTCGTCTCGTTAATGTTTGTCAACACCAACTCAACTTCCTCCTTCACGTGCCGTACTCAACTGCTCCCCGTCAACTTGGTTGATATTGGACGTCCATATATTTAAACTGCATCATTATTTTGTCGCTCCCATGGCTCACTTCTACGATACTTTTTTAAGTTGGCAGCATTGTAGACTGACATTGTTCCTGTGCTCAACTCTTTCACTCTGTAAGCATTATTTCCAAGGTTTCTTACGATAGAATAGGGTCCTATGAACTTTTCGCAGAATTTACTGAAGATCATCTTCTCTGGGTCCGATGTAGCGGGTCGTTTCACCAAAACGAGCTGGTTGATTTCAAGATCACCGTGAAACCTCTTATTTCTTACTCGCCGTAATCTGCGGTCAGCTTGTTTTCTCATGTAGGCTCTCGTTCTCTCAATTCGCAGGTCAGGTGCTATCATGGGATCTTGTGGACAGTTAATGATGCTTTTCCACGTTCTCACGGGATACTCGTTCTTGTGTAGGACCATAGGGATTTGTCCTGTTGACTCGTGCCTGGTAGAATTCATGCATGTCTCTACGTCCTTAATTTTATCCACCCATCTGTGATGTTCATTGGGAATGAAGATTCTCAAGTATGATGTTACACATTTTATTGCTCTCTCACTTGGATTAGTTTGGGCATGTCGGATACTGCTTAAAACGTGTTTTATACCCATGTCCTCCATACCTTTCTTGAATTCATCGCTTGTGAAATAACTGCCATGATCTGACAATATAAATTCTGGTTTTCCAAGGATTGGAGTAACTCTATTTCGAATACGACTGAGTACTTGCTTCGATGTAGTTTTCTGAATAGGGCATAGTACTACGAACTTAGAAAATACATCAATGCACACTAGCAAGTGACGGCAACCTCGCCTTCCTTTCGGAATTGGACCGAAACAGTCCTGGGCCAGTAGCTCGCATGGTTTCTGAGGTAGCAATGGTCTAGGATACTGCCTCATTAAATAATTACTGGGCTTTGTCCTCTGACACGGATCACAAGTTGTAATGACGTCACATATAGTTGTTCTCATACGTGGCCATGTAAATGTCTCTCCTATTGTCACTTCGCACTTGTCTACGCCCACGTGACCGTAACTTTCGTGCGTATGCCATGTCAGTCCTCGCTGTAATGATGCAGGTACTAATATGCGTAACTTGGTGTGGTCATTATCTACCCATTTGTGCAGCAAATTTTTGACATAAACATATCTTCCTTCTTTGGCCTTTGCTTCTCGAAATGCAGGTGTTCCTGTAGGTAGCTGCTTTTTGAAGTATCGAATTAATGGCATCATCCATGGTTCCGCTTCCTGTTCTCGCTGTATTTCACGTAACTCCTCCAAGAATTCCCGGTCCTTCGGTGTTAACTCCAAGTGTTGTACCATCGCTGTTTCTTCATTATCAGGCTCTGGGTTCCTGCTGAGTGCATCCGGAATCACGTTCATCTTTCCTGGGCAATGTTCAATCTCAATGCTAAATTGCTGAATATATATAGACCAACGTGTCACACGTTCGCTTGCCATCGACGTCTTAAACAAGAATGTTAGTGCCTTGTGATCAGTCCTGACAACAATGGGGTAACCATAGATTATTCGTTTCCATTGTTGAAGCGCATGAAGGATGGCCAACAATTCCAGCTCGGTTACAGTATAATTGCGCTCGTGCTTACGCAATTTTCGGCTGACAAATGCCAAATATGTCTTGTGTTGCAGGTTAGCTGGATCTTCTTGGTAGAGCATAGCACCTATACCAATTAGTGAAGCATCCGCTTGGATTATAAATTTGTGCTTGAAATCTGGATATCCTAATTTAATGCAGTTTTCCAATAGCTGTATTGTTGCTTGGAATGCCTTCTCACACTCCGCATTCCATAACCATTTATTATTTTTATTTAACATTTCCTGCATGGGAGCTACAGTCTCCGTATAACCTGGACAGTTTTCTTTAAAGAATCCCGTTACGCCTAAGAAAGCCCGAATGTGCTTGACTCTCGTTGGTGTAGGGAAATTCTTTATCGCTTCGATCTTAGCTGGATTTGGCTTCACTCCCTCCTTGTCAATGACGTGACCCAAATATAAGATCTCGCTCTTGAAGAAATGCGATTTCTTCAGATTTACTTTGAAATTCGATGCATTCAGGTTGCCCAATACTTTATCTAAATTCTCCATGTGAGTTTCAATGTTGTCGGATGCCAGCAGAATGTCGTCAATGTAGCGTACCGTCATCTCCTTAACTTCCTCGGTTAGATTCCGGTCCAGGGCTCGGATTAAAGCACAGCCCGCTGTTTTGACTCCAAAGGGCATTCGGACGAAGCAAAACGTTTGGTTATCGAATAAGAAGCCAGTTAGAAGCTGTGACTTCTCATCCAATTCAAGATGGCGGAAACTGGACGTCAAATCGACTGATGAATAAATGCTCTTGTTTTTAAAGCCTTTTAGTACGTCTCTGATAATTGGCGCTCTGTCATACTCAGGAAAAATAAGTCTCATGTTGAGATTTCTGGCATCTAAACAAAGTCTAATAGATCCATTTGGTTTTGTGACTGCCAAAATCGCATTTAGATAAGGTGTAGGTGTCTTCCTTATCACTCCAGCTTCTAACATCTCATCTATAATGACCTTAACTTGACCACGACATTTTTCAGGAATTGGGTACAACCTGCTTTTGAAAGGTGACCAGTCCTCGACTTGCATAGAATATTTGAAATTTAATATTTTCCCAGGTACTGTATCAAATACTGCTTTGTGCTTCCTTAAAATCTCTTCCAACTGTTTTCTGTGTTCACCTCCAAGTTGAATGTCATTGAGCCGCTCCTGTAGTAACTCTTCAAATTGTGCATCACTGTTATCTCCTTCTGTCAATAAAGACCATATCTCCTGGGATTCAATCTCCTCATCTAGTTCCACAACAGCCCCTTCTACGATGTTATCTTCTGCCTTTCGTATCTCCTCTTCCGTCTCTTCTGATATTGCTTCCAATGCCCAAGAATTTACATCTCTTCCGGTAGTGATTTCATCCATATGCAATCCCACATTCTTCAGCTGATCATATTCTCTAAAACTGACTGTATTCTTGTGCAAATCTATCACTGCTTGATAGTCACAAATAAAATTTGCACCAAGAATTATATTGAAATTCATCTTTGCCATGATAATGAATGTTTGCCCAAAAGTGTGTTCCAATATGTTCAGCTCCAAGTATGCCTGACGTTTACAAGTGACGGTGCGTTCAGGAATAACACCCCTCACTTTGAGTTGTGGTACAGGAATTACAGGAATATTCTGACTCCGTCCCAACTCTCGAACCAAGGCCTCCGATACCAGACCGATCTGTGACCCTGTATCCAATAAACATCTTATCTTAATTCCACCAATCCTCGCGTAAATAATGGGTGATTGCCTAATTTCATCGTTCCGTGGTTTCACCGTCTCCTCCAGGCAGTCTTCTGGCAAAGCAATCCATTCTTGTATGTTCGCTACTATCCATCCATCTTCAACTTCCGACTGTTGCGTTTGTAGACTGTCTTCTTTATCCAAATTTAGCATTTTTTTAAGCTCCATTGCGACTCCCCTCATCATTCTGTCGCTTATGCCCTTGATATTCCTCTTGTCTCAGTAGACTTCCAGCTTCCTCAGTATGTGTGTCTGGATTCTTCATGTTCCCAATGGCCTTTTCCCATCTTCCAAGCTCTCCACCTTGGCTAGCGTGTAACTCCTCTAGGTGATTTTGCGATTGAGCGTGCCTATCACCCCAGTCATTTCGATAATTACGTGGCTCTCCTTGATTTTGATCTCGCCTTCCTTTCCATCTTTGATTGGCATTGTAATCACCGTATCTTCCATAAGGCCTGTCATTCCTTCGATTTTCACGCCATTGCTGATATTCTCTCTGTTGATATCTATTGTTGCCTTGGTATGATCTATTGTTATAGTTATTTTCGTTACGCTGGTATGGTCTGTTTTCTCCTTCCTCCTGGTTTTGCCTAGGTGTGGAGGTGCTTGTATTAGTACCCTGCGTTTTAGTGTTTGCCTGTTTAGGTTTTATGACCTCTGTCGTATTGACTAATTCCAGCTGTCTTCCTCCTCTATAATGATTCTGAGATGTAGTCTCATCTATCTGGCGTAATATCTGCTCTGCATGTAAGGCCGTACTAACGTTCGCTGCGACTAGTACTTGCTGCACGTTGACTGGTAATTGCCTCGCTATTGTCATCACCAGATCTGCTTCATTTAAAGGGTAATCAAGGTCGCGAAATTTTAGCATTTGCATGTTAAAGAAATCTGAGTATTTCGTTTGCTGGGTAGTTTGGTATTTTCTAGAGTAAAGCTCCATCCTTAGACTCTGTTGTATTGCTGGCGACCAGTACTTGCGCAGAAACGCTAATCTAAAATCTGACATGGTTCCAAATGTATATTTGAAGCTTAAAAACCATGTAAGGACATTTCCTGATAAAAATCTCTCCATCATCCTCAATCTACGTGCTTCAGGTACCCCAGTGTCATTGTAATGGTCTTCAATCTCTTTAATAAAAGCTTTAGGCGTTACCCCTGAATTTTCCGTGTACTTCTGCGGTTTGTAATCGTTTGAGCGAATTACCTGAATAAGTTGTGTGGGCTGATGACCGTCTTGTGGTGTTGAACTCCTTTCTATATTCTTGCGAAACCCTTCCGTGTTTGTTGTTAATGGGCTCTCCGCCTGAGTCTGACTTCTTGCTATGCTAGTACCCTCCGGGCTATATGAGTCGTCCTGCTTGTCTTTCAATGTTCCTGTTCTAAATATCGATGATTGCTCTAATGACCTGAGTTCGGCTTTAATGATCCTGTCCGTCTGTTCTTTAAGCTTGCTCTTCATTTCTTGCTCTAATGCTTGAATACGAGTGTGATTTTCGCCTACTGTCTTAAGAATGGTGGATCTTTCCTCTTTAGAATCGATATTCATTTTTTTCCTATCTTTTCTTATCTGCTCTTTAATCGTGCTTACTTTCTCTTCAATCTGGCTTTTAGTGTCGTCTAAGGTACTCTTTAATTGCTCCTGATCCGCTTCTAGGCTTTTCCATTGTTCCGCTGATTTTATTTCGAGACGGTCCATATCTTTAATTATGCCGGATATGTTTTCATCTACTGCTGATAATTGTTGTTGAATGACCCTGCCGCTTTTCTCCATCTCCTTAAATCGTCCTTCCAATTTATCCTGAGCTATCTTGACCTCGCTTGTATTCATAGTACATGCTATTTCAATTTGCTCTAATTTAGCTAACACCGTTTCATCCAGAATGCTAAGTTTTTGATCAAAAATACTTTCCATTTTCTTAATCTGATCTAATAGGGATGTATAGAACTAGCACCGACAGAGCGCACTGCTGTTGTACTGGGTATGCGCAAGGCGCTCTTCATTTGTCTCCTGTGTTCTCATGCCGCTAATATGTACGAATTTAAGTTGTTTAAATTGTTATTTTCGTGACTATGCCGAGCTATTGCAGTGTTCCTCTTTGCAAAATCAGGGAAGCCCGTTTTCGTTTCACCAATTTCCACAAAATAAATAAATGAGGAAGAAATGGTCTCATGTTATCAGAAGGAAAAATGTCGGTGAGAAAAATCTGACCGAATATATTAAAGTGTGTTTCCATCATTTACAACCCAATGACTTCACGAAAACTGTGTTGGATTAGTGTGACTTACAAAGGGAAATAATTCCTGTTTTGTACCTCTAAACTGATTAGACATTTCGATAACAACCACTGAATTTATGCTTTTGTATCTGAAGGTGAGAGAGCAAGATAAAAACCGGGCGCTGTTCCATCGCTTTTTGCGTGGACCACGAACACAACAAAAATAATTATTTAGGAAGAGGCCATACACAAGAAAATTGCCGGATTATTACGATAAGCCTACAATATCGGAATCTGCAGAAATCACCTCCATTGAAGTACGGGAAGAAATCGGCAATATACACGAAGAAATGAAAGTAACATTTCTGACTCCCATTTTCAAAGACATCAATAGGCTACTCGGTCAAATACTTCAAGAATAAATGTCACAACATTAACAGTCACAAACGTATTATGGTTGGTTTCTTGAAATCAGAATTAATCGTCAACTTCCATCTGCCCGACGGAGAATGTGGGAGCGACTGACTTCTACAGTACATTCTTGAGACATAGTCAGATGAATGGAAACAGTTCGTGGCTCTAAAGCAGGTACTCAAACTTTTAAAAAATTGTACCCTCAAGTCCTTTTCCAGGGGTAAGGGAACGATTCTTATTGAGAAATTGAAAAAATACATAAGAACCAATCGTTGCGATGCATTTTCGAGGTGCACATTACCGGTATCAACTTTATTTGATTATGTTTACCTTAAAACACGACAGTTTCATGTAAGCCATCAACCTAAAAAAAATACATGAATCGAAGTCTGTAAGCAGGGGGAGCAAGTGAATATTTAAATCTCTGTTTATGATTTACGTCTTATGGAGATATATTTATCAATATAGGCCTACAATACTCTAGTAATTGTAATCTTTAGGAGAAAGCATGCTGACTCATATTCATTATTTGAATAATAAAGCGTGTTAGAATTTTGTTATTACCGCTGTAGGCCATTAATTCTTCCTTCCTCCCGGCTCCCGCTAGTTTTAGTGTCTCTAGTCCGTAGCTCATTTTGCAGCTCTAACGCTTAAACGCTGAAAATCGTCCATAATATATTAGGAGATATACCTATAGAATTAATTAATATAGTCTTGGAGTAAAATTAGAGAAGATATAATTTACTTTAGCTTAGAAAACTCGGTCACAATTTATACATTCCTCGCTGCTGACTGGGAAAAACATAAGACGATCGCCTTGCGCTTACCCAGTACTACACGAGCGTTATCTGGCGCGAACTTTCTCCCGCTACATCCCTATTGCTTTTCATTATTTTTACTAACATCTAGGGCCAGTAATACCATCTGTTGATTAGTGTGATCTTTCATCTCTGCGGTTAGCGTCTCTAACTGTGAATTGATAGTGTCATTAATTTCACTTTTTAATAACCTAGCATGTTCCGCCTGATATTCATTTTGTTCCATCCTACTGTTATTTAATTGTGTTTCCGCAATGATTCACTTTGTTCAGATAATTTGTTTATAGCTTCATTTTGTTCTAGCCTATTAGTGTTTAATTGTTCAGATAATTTCGTGTTTAGCGATTAACTTTGTTCAGCTAGTTTAGCGTTTAATGATTCACTTTGTTCTAACATACTCGTGTTTAATGATTGACTCTGTTCTGATAGTTTATTGTTTAATGATTCACTTTGTTCTGCCAATTTAGTGTCCAACAATTTCTGTGTTCTCCTAGCCGCACTCTCAATGATTTCTTGAATCTGTTCCACCATTGCCTTGTTATACAATTTATATGAGACATTAGGGAAATGGCATAAAGCAATGCCCTTTGACACATACATTCAATCCAATGCCAATTTAATTTCTTTACCCTACTCAGTTCATTTATTTTTACATTTAATCCCACTAGTCGATTGCATCTCTGAGTAGTTCTAATTTTACTCAATTTAATTTTAAACCCAAGCACATATTTAGTCATTAAATTGTTATCCTGATCTGATATTAACACTGACTAATTAACAGATTAACTAATTGTCATTTTAGGCTACAGCCTCCTAACATTTTTATGAGTTTGACTTTCTAAACAAATCTAGTTTTAACTTTAATCATTGGGCGCCCGGTATCACATATATTACCTTTTACTTTCATTCAATAGACAAAAACGTGAACCGTATTTTACTTTGCAAACTCCTGATTTTAATTTATATTTCACACATTTGGTGGTATCCACTTCGCCTCAATTACTTTTAATAAAATATCACTTTCCGGTGATTTAATACTGTCATATCTGCCTGCACTTGCGGCATGTCCGTTTTACTCAAATACGCCAATATTGATATGTGTAATTTCCTCGCCGTTACACCACAGTGAATGGCCCAACGCTTGGCCGCGCCAGTTTTATCCCTATGAACCCTTCAGATTAGCAGTGTTTATGTGCAAGAATCTTGATCAAGGGGTCGCGCTCAGTTCATAGTGTGATGTTTACGTCCGCCAAACAACATGCTTTACTGAGGCAAGGGTCATAGGATTAAAACTATAATTAAGAAAGGAAGGAGACAAGACGTAAAATAATAACATGATTTAATGACTAATTGTGCATAAAAAGAAAATAAACAACTATAATAAACAATATCCTCCCTGAATTTTCCCATGACAGGAACATCTATCAATGTTGAGGAGTCAGACGGATCTCCCCCTTTATAAAAATGTGGATCCATGTTCCTCTACCTTGCATTTGAATTTTATGTACGCGTGATGACTAACTACGAGAAATGAGTACTTGGATGACTGTTCGTTTACAACGGGTTAACAGCCACGGTGCTCACGAACAATCATCGCGTAAATCAACGTTTATGGATATGGGCATGACATTAATAAAAACCCTTAAAATCTAATGCTGACACCCAAACTACAAATCTACTATTTACAGGAATCTCCCTGAGACCCTCATTAGTGCGATGACGCACTTAACAAGCTGAGCTGCCAACCTGGCCAATTGCTCAAAAAACACACAAGGAAAGACAGCATTGCACGTGACTTCACGGGTCACTGATATGAAAAATAAACATGGAATAAAACCAACAATAACAAAAGCCTGACCGGCTAAGATTACTTTATATGAACAAAACTGCATGTTAAGGAAACGCTTCGGAGATTATCGTGATTCGTAGGCAACTCCCATTTATTTAAACAACTTTTACCATTGATCAGTTCTTATTCTGTATTTCAAGTAATTACGGAGTCAATAAGCGCTCCTCACTAATGACCTCGCTTGCAACGTTCAGACCGCCTTGTGAAACATCTCCCCCTCCTTCAATACATGTCATGTCCCAACTCCAGTGTATATAAATAACTGACCAGCTGTGCCGTTATCTCAAGGAACCAACAGCAACAAAATCTCAACCACCTCAACATATGGTCAGACAATAATCAAAATATCCACAATTGCCCTCGCAAGGTTACAATATGGACATGGCACCAAGCTGACAGAAATCAGTCTAAGCTGAAAATCCCGCTTGTAATGACCACAAAATACACACAATCACACCTCTGGGAATGACATGACGATTTTCACACAGGTCTGCTGAATAGATGCTCACAAACTATTAAAACAATATTTAAAACCTACGATAGAGCTGATTGCTCTTCGTCACAAATTACATTGCTCCAAAGGCAATAATCTCACTGAATCTGATCAATAATAAACCTTAAACAATTTTAATTACCCTCCAATCTACTGTATCATTATATTAACTCAGTCCTACTTCTGAAACACAACATATCTCCGAGAGACGTTTTTAACCGCATTGCGTAACATATGCAAACACGGCCGTTCACATAGCTACGTTAGTTAAAACAACAAACAAAAACAAGAACCTTCCACTAATAACATATGCGAGCTGTTTCCATGCAAAAGGTGTGTCAGACCAAAACTAAAATACTACGTTAATCAAACAAGAAAAGTATTTACAAAAATATGTCCCATAAACCATAAGTTAATTTATCAAATAATAAAGAATATTATATTGTACTCATCTCTCGTTCAGTCACCCGTCAAAGAACATCAGCTGCCATCTCCCAATTGAATGGTTCTTATCTCATCTCAGCCATCTGGACGGAGTGTTGAGAATTCCAAACTTCTTCTATGGTAATCGATGTCATCTCTCGTGCTGATTCAGAAAGTTAGATTATTATACACTTGATATCTGACTACTAAATTCGCCGTTCCAGGTACTACTTTCCCCGTAACAGTTTGTTGGCGAATTATCGACGATACTGCCCCTACAAAATATAGTACTGTGACTATCTATCACTGAATTTAACACATTTACAATAACTTCTATGTCCTCATGACACGCAAAAGTATAACAGCCTACGTCCTTAGACGCACAAAATAAAGTCACAAACTTGTGTCTTCGACACACAAAATGTAATACGTTCCGTCCTCAGACGAACACAAGTAAAAAGTCAACCTGTGTCCACGACACACAAAGTAATAGTCGTTGTCTTGGCTCTTCACGCCACTTATAAATGAACTGGCCCTAGGTCTTGATGGGGGGGAATTATACAAAAATTTCTCGAAATAATGGTGGTACAGGAATGAAATAAATATCACTGAACTCGTAACATTGCACAGGTCAAGAATATGTCCATTAATCCTAGAATCGATCGTAGAGATTTTGTCTAGGCGATTTCCCGCGTGAATGCTAGCCACCGCGTACCCAAGCTGGTCTTGCCGCGCTCGTAGGCATTCATTTCTCATTGGTTCCACATTTTCTGTAACTTGGCGGTTTTTAGGAGATCTTGGCGTCATAGGAGTGTCTATTATCTTCATCAGCCACTCACGTTACTGCATCATATTTCTTCTAGGCGCGAATATTACAATGAACATACCAGAACCATGTCTCACTGCGCGTCGCTTCTATTTTGAGGTGGCCAACACCTGTCCTTCTGACACATCGCTAGGCTATTTCCTTTCACAGCTAAAGTATTTAGCCTTTTGTCAAACTGCTTCAGGTATGTCCCCGCTGTCTCCAACAAATGCTTGAAATTTCCTCATCTCCGTCTGGCTACTTTCATGATGCTGGTGGAAATATTTATTAATTGAAGAAATAAAACATAGAATAATTTATCCAACAGAGGATAAAGGGTTCAGTATCATGTTTTATATCGCCGCCATCTTGACGGAAACGGAATGACGGCCACCCAAATGTTAAAAGCTTAAATCAAATTTCGACCATCCTGATAATTTGATCTCTACCGGATTTTGCAACATTATGCCTTTTTGTGGAAAGCATCTTATGACTGACTACAAGGTCATCAGCCCAATAGTGTGCAAATAGCGGCCATGTATGTGTGCCAATCCATTCCCCAGATCAATTCAAACACGGTGAAACCGAATTGAATGAATTTTTTTTACAGAGGTAGCACTAGCAAAGGGCACCACATATTCATGTTTAATATCCCTATAGCACGTTGTATTTCAACAAGCTACTACAACCAATATTCAATTATACTCCTTGAAAAGGACAAAGCGTTATAACTATACCCATGCATTTAGGAGAAAGTAGGCTATATGTTATTTACTGAACATCTTGTTTTAAACGTCTTCGAGTTGGCAAAGAGAAAGCGCAAAGATTTCCTGGATTCCTGGTTTCTACTGCCATCTGTTGGTGAAAACTTAGAACTTTCGGAATTAAACCTACGTCGTGATAGGGGAAATACGCTTTATCACGGTGTTACTTGATGTCACGGAGTAACTTGACTCTACCCTATATAAAAGTAGGGCGGCCATACGTCCCGATTTTGCCGGGACAGTCCCGGTTTAGACCGCTTTTGAGGACGTCCCGTCGGTTTCCTAAAATTCCCTACAATGTCCCGGTTTCGTGCAAAAAAAAATCTAAAGAAATTACTAGCAAAGACAATTGTTACGTGCAATGCCCGTACCAACGTTTTCAAATATGTATCTTCCTTGGATGTGACTTCACGACCTTTGAAACGACCGCCTGGATGGCTTGGTTCCGCAAGTGAACACGAGATGGCAGCTGCTATCGGACTTCGGCGCAGCTAGCCGTAGTTCCTTCTTCTTCACCACTAGAGTGTGTTGATGGTGCCTTATAAACTAATCCTATTCGTGTCATATTTGAAGGCTATTATTTTCCTACGTCATGAAACAAAGGACTGTGTATTCATGATACCGCCAAATTAATTTCTTAATAATCACATTGTTGTTTGATGTGTCAAGCCTTGATTGGACAATAACAATTTACATGAATGCAGTTCGGTATCTGACGTGTGATTCTCCGCCATCTTGTGAACAGATTGTCTGTCGTAAAAGAAGCAACTAGCCAGCTGGGGTGATAGAGTATCTATTCGTGGGCTGGGGGCATTGGCCCCTAGCTTTTACGAAAAATGAATACATATTCAAGAAAAGGAAACGCCTGTGTTACATAAGAATTTAATTTCTTCTTTCGCCTGGAAGATGAAAGTGATATAGAATCGCATCTCGATGCAGACCAGTGCTTGTAACTTCAAACGAAGCATGGCTGGGTGGGCCATTTTCAGGCAATATAGTGCCGTATAACGATATTTGGTTTGTGTGTGAATTATTTTATTTTTATTGTGTCTCCACTGTGAAGTTTTAAGGTACGTTATAATTTTTTTTTTATTTTATTATGGGAGCTCCAATATTGGCCTTGCATGTATGTTGTGATGCTGTGTTTTGTTTCGCCTGGTAGGCCAAATTTTTTTTTTATGTTTTAATAATGTTACCAGATATATATTAATTTTGTTATTTTTCTTCGTACCTTCTGGAGACACATTTCTAAGTTTAATTTACGTTTTAAATTATTATTTATTTTCTTTTGGCAATCTTGGGATTGGCATGTTATTAATCTGTTTTACGATCCGATGCTCCAGCCTCATGTTAATAGTATTTAGATGTAATTGTTTTCCTCATTTCATTTCTTTCCGGTGATTTTAAAATTAATTTATTGCTAATTCTTTGCCGTAATTTCGATTTGACATGTGGTCGTCTGTTTTTGTGACCATGTTTGTTTTGTTTTTGTTTTGCCGAAATGCATCCTGGTCTTGAGGGCAGTCTCTTGGCGTCAAGCAGTAAACTCAAACGTGTTGTGGTGTTAGCTTACTATTTTTTATTAATATTGTTGGTTTAACTTTGTGTGTTTGGTGAACGTTCCTGTGTTTTTCTCCGTCATGCAAATTATGGATTTATTTTCTGATCCAATTTTATTTTATTAATTTTTTTTTTTCGTTTTATGGCGTGGCCTGGATCTCTGCATGTCGGATCGGTATTGCATTCCTTTGTAAATTGTCAAGCCCTTTCTCATTTAATTATGCCTGTAATTTTATTTTAATCTTTGGGCTTTAACATTTTAATTTTAATTTAATTCTTTTCTTTTTGTTTGCTTTGCAAGCAAACATGTTAAGCGGTCTCTTGCCTTCCTTGTAAATTATGCTGGTTGATGCATGTTCTGTTTTCTGGTGGAAGTGTTCTTTAAATTTTAACAATTAAATTTTTCTTTTAAATTTTTAAGCAACTGTTGCGGCATTATTTCGTCGGCGACAATTCCATTAGTTATTGGGGGTGTCTGTAGAATAACCTGTGCGTTCCCCTCTTCTCCACCTTCCTTCCACCCCTTTGGGTGTTTTTCTGTTGGAGCATGTCATCTGGAGGTGATTTTGCTTTGGAAGCGATGCGGACCTCTAAAGACAGGTAAGTAGGCCCATCCACCCTGGCCATCCACGTGTCATTTTGGTAGCAGACCGAGCTCGAGTTCGCTTCCGTAACTATCCCCTCCTCAATACCCGCAGGCTCGTTTTATGGACCCTTCTAATGCCGATGGAGCGGTTGTTGATGCGATGTGTCATGTCAGTGCACTTGATGTTTTGTAAAGCTAATCCTTGTCGTTTGTTTAATTTCATGTTTGCCTCTGAATATCCATGTGCTGTTATGTAAGTGACCGGTTCAAAGCGAGGTGTTTGCTGCTGTATTTTATCCTGTTTGTAATACAACATCCCCACTGAAGAAGAAGCTCGGTAAGTGGCTGGCATGTGTTCTTGGCATGGGAAATGTGCATTTGGTAATATTCTGATAGCCTACATGCTACGAGTGAAGGCATCCTGGAGCCCTGTCTGAAGCTGTTCGCCATGTGTTTTGTGCCAATTTTTGTAATTTAGCTTCCTGTTCTCGAGCCAAGCTGGCGGTGATGTATCTGGACAGCATTGTGCATGATTTTGTGTAGTATTGTGGCAGTGTTCGAGTGTCAGCCTAATCTATGGTGTTGGTAATTGGTAATTAGGGTATTGTTGTGAAAGTGTAAACTGTCCTCGTAATTCCTAAAATTTGTTTCCTTCTGTATTGTCTGTCTGCATTCTGTGTTTTTTAAAATGGCCGACAATAATAGTGTTTTCGATTTAATTGACTTAAGAGATAACCTTGTGAATTTGGAGAGTTCTTCTGGGGTTGAACGTGAATCACCTCTGTTTACTAGGTCTGAGGTTTTGGGATCGATTTCTAGTAGTGGTTTGCCTGCCCCTCTTTTGTCTGGTTCTGGCTCGTCCAGACCACCTAACCCTGGATACGGTCATTCCTCTCATGTTGGGTCGCCTAGTGATTTCCTGGGTGCTGCCGACCCGTTGCATCCCAGTTCTTTCTCTGGCAATGTAAATGTTTTGTCTCCTGTAGAGGGTATGCGAGCGAGCTACCCTGGTAACAATGTCTCTTTTCCTAATGCTACATACTCGCCTTCCGTTAATTATGGGTCGATTCCTCATCCTATTTCTGGTTTCTTAACTAAGTTAAAGAGTTTCAACCTAGATGACGTTACCCAAGTGGTCCTATTTTTAAAACAAGTGGTCGAATTGGGTAACCATGCCTCGATTTTTGGGATGTCGGAAATTCAGATTTTTCAACTTTTGTATCCTGTTGCATCCGGTATGCTGCGCGATAAGCTAATTGAAGCTATCCACCTCCGCATCTCCTTAGCCATGTTTATTTGGGAAGTGTTGTGGTTTTTTGTCCCTGCGAGTGCCCTTAGTGCTCTCGAGCAAAGGTTTTTATATCGTGTCCAAAGGTTGGACGAGTCACTTAGCGACTATGTCAGTGAAATTAAGGTGTATGCCCAGGTATTTGCATCCCCTTTAACTGAACGACAGTTGGTGTCATCGATTGTAAATGGGTTTTCGCCTCAATATAGGTCATACATGACTATGTGTACCAGGCCTTCGTCCTTTGTCGAGCTAAAACAGGTCATTATAGAGGCTATGGCTGTGAGACATGCAGATTCCCTTCGTGTAGCTAATGTTCCTCCTCCTTCCTTGATGTCTCGTCCCCCTCCTTCCTTGATGTCTCGTCCCCCGCCTAAGGTTATGTTCCACCCAAGACCCAATATTAAGTGCTACACGTGCGGTGGCGTGGGACATGTTAAGAGGGTGTGTCCGAATAACCAGGTTGTGTATCGCCAATGAACGGATGTTGAGGAGACCAATTCGGATGTTATTTCTAAGCATATTTCTGTGCATGAGAGTTTGGGAAAACCCTGTGAAGTTTCTGGTCGCCCTACTGATGAAAATCGTGGTAACTCTTTGAAAACTAAATCTTCACGTGCTAATTCTGCTTATGTCTCTGACCTACCTAACGTGTCGCTGAGCAATGTCGTGGCAAGTCAGCCTAATTCTAAACATAATGTGAAACCTGTGGTGAGGGTGTCCTCGTCATCTAATTGTAATCGTTTTAGAGTGAATAATGCTTTTGGAATTTCTCCTGTGGCTAAAGGAATATCCCCGTTTATTGAAATTTGTGTTAATGACGAGCCCGTTTCTGCATTGCTTGATTCTGGTAGTGTCGCATCCTTTATAAGCGAGGACTGGTTTTTATCTATGAAGAGTGTTTGCAAATTTCCTGAGTTAGAGCCTAACAATGAATCTTTTATTTCGGCAAACTGTTCAAACTTAAATATTTTGGGTAGTATGACAGTCAAAATTCATATTCTAATTTTTTCTTGGAAGTTTAAATTTTTTGTTGCCAGAAATCTTTCTTGTTCTGTGGTCATTGGAGCTAATTTCATGTCACACGTTGGTATGCTTCTTGATTTTGGTGCTCGCAACTTATGGTTTAAGTTTAATCCGCAGAGTAAGTTATCGTTTAACCCGGTTTTATCTTCTCCGGCGGTCAATTCTGTTAGTGAACCTATGACTATTGAGGATCTCGATCTTGAAAATTTAACGAGTCTTCAAAAGGATGCCATAAAGAGGTTATGTCAGGAGTATAGCGCTGTATTTACGGACAAGTTGGGTGTAACCCATTTGATGGAATACAAGATTGATCTAACCGATTCTGTGCCAGTGCGTTCCAGCCCGTATCGCCTTGCCCCGCCCAAGATGGCTGAACTTCGTAAGATCATCGACAAGATGTTGGAAGAAGGTGTTATCCAACCTTCTATCTCTGCCTACTCATCCCCTGTATTCCTTGTGCCAAAACTAACGATGGTTTTCGGCCGGTGGGCGACTATAGGGCTCTTAATCAAAAGGTTGTTTTACAATCAATTCCTTTGCCGGACCTTCATACTTGTTTTAGTTGGTTTCGCAACGCGAAGGTGTTCACGATCCTCGATTTAAATTCTTCTTACTTCCAAATTCCCCTCTCTCCGGAATCCAGGCATGTTACTGCTTTTTCCACTGACTGGAACCTGTTTGAGTATGCCCGTGTCCCGTTTGGCCTATCCACTGGAGCCGCTGTGTTGAGCAGACTTCTGGACAAGGTGTTTTCAGAAATTAAATTCAAATTTGTGTACCACTACCTTGACGATGTGGAGAGCTATTCTGAGTCCTTCGAGGAACACGTTGATCATCTGAAGGTTGTACTTGATCGATTGCGTGACGCTGGCCTTACCGTCAAATTGTCCAAGGTTTCCTTTGCCAAGCCCAAAATTTCCTTCTTGGGCCATATTGTTTCCGCATCTGGTATCTCCGTGGACCAATCTCGTACTCAGGCCATCAGAGATTTTAAACCACCCAAGAACGCCAAGGGTGTTGCTCGTTACATTGGTATGGTGAACTTCTTCCGTAAGTTCATCAGTAATTTTGCCGACCGTGCTGCTCCTCTAAATCAATTACGCAAAAAGGCTGTGAAGTTTGAGTGGGGTCCCTCTCAGCAGGCAGCCTTCGAAGATTTTAAGCTTGCGCTCTCTAACGCCCCTGTGTTAGCCATTCCGGATTTTGGGAAGCAGTTCATTGTGCAGACTGATGCGTCTGGTCGTGGTGTTGGTTGTGTCCTACTGCAAGAGTCTGATCTGGGTAGGCAACCCATTGCATACGCTTCTCGTACCTTAACGGACGCAGAGAGGAAGTATTCCATATACGAACTTGAGGGTTTAGCTGTGTTGTTCGTTCTAGAAAAACTCCGTATGTATCTTGAGCACACTAAGTTTCTCCTTGAGACCGATAACCAAGCCTTGAGCTGGGTGTTAGGGAAACCCCGTAAAACTGGTAGGATTGCCCGATGGGCAACTAGGATTCTGTCATTCCAGTTCACTGTCCACCATATTCGTGGGTCCGAAAATGCGGTAGCTGATTCATTAAGCCGCATGTATGAGGAAACAACCGAAGAGGATATTCAAGGATGTGAACCCGTAAACCATGTATCATCTGTAAATTATGTCAATGTCGTTCTCAGCAATTCCCCTGTGCTTTTTGAAGATGTAAGACGATTCCAGAAAGAAGACTCCTCCTTATCTAGCCTAATTGACCGAATCAATTCTGGTGAAGTGATCAAGCCCTACGCTCTAAAGGATGGTGTATTGTGTTGTTCGTCTCGTCATGACCGTCTTCCTAAAATTGTGCTCCCGTCGGTCCTCATTCCTGAAATCTTTCGATACTATCACGAATCTCCTATTGGTGGCCACCTAGGAGTATTCAAGACCCGAGCTAAAATCAGACAGTTCATCATTTGGCAAGCTATGGATGGCGACATCAGGAGGCTCATTAGAAATTCTGCTTCATGTAGTATTCTGCTCTGATTGCTTTCCACCACGACGACCATTCCAAGTGGGATTCTAATTTGCATTGGCTCAATTTTGCTTTCATCACCGCCGTGCATGAGAGCACGCAAGCCACCCCTTTTTCGTTAAAGTTTTCCTTTATGGCTAATTCTCCGTTGTCCAATCTGTGGAACCTGCACGATCTCCTTCCAGACAATTTCACGCCCGAGGATATGAGGGCGAAATTCGACAAGGCTAGAGAGAATATTAAGGTATCACATGACCAACTTGCCAAGCGACACAATGCCTGTCGCAAGCCAACTGATTTGGAAATTGGTGATGTTGTATACGTTCGCAATTTCAAGCCCAAGGGCGTCAGTAATCTAGTTTCAAGCAAGTTGACCCCTCGTTTCAAGGGCCCATGTTATGTAGAGGCATTCCTGACTCCCGTTACTCTGCTTATTAGAAACCCTAAGGCCAACAAAATTTCCAGAGTGCATCTGTCGCACATTAAACGAGGTGGAGACGTTTCTAATGAGGAAATGCAACCATAAATTTTGTAAACTGATTTTGTATAATGTAGAGTATCCCTAACCTTCATTGAGGCCTTCAGGCATCTGTTCCTTCTGAATTTTGAACTGGATATAAAAACTCTGCTGGGATATAACTTGTAACTGTTGGATAATTCCCATTTTTATGGTATATTGTAAAATTGAAAATAAATTTTGATGTTTTCATTGAAAATGCTAACATGTAAGTTGGACTCGGTGGGAGACCTAACTCATGGTCATCTTGTATACCTGATTCATTGGGAATTTGAGTGGTCATTCCTCTACCGTAGTTCCTTCTAAATGTATAGTCGTTTAACTCATGTAATCTTGAAAGGTACTTCTAGTCTGTAAAAAGGTAAACTTGTTAATGAAATTTTGTAGGCACGGATCTAGGGCATGGTAAGAAATATTTTCTTCATTTAAATTCAACTTTGTTTCTCTTTTGTACAATGTAGTAAGAAATTGTAATTTCTGTAAACTTTTTTTGAAATAAGATTAACTTCTGTTTTGTAAATGGCTGCCCACGCGTCGAATGATATCTGGCACATTGCTTCCACCTACTTCGTTTAAAACTAACTATATTGGACTTTTTGAAAATTTATCTAACGCGTCTCGGACTCTGAAAGCACTGCAAGTGCTGGTGTTCTGCGTTTCTGAAGACTTATGGACACAGTGAAGTGGTTAACTAAGTGGTTTGCGAGGGGATCAATTATCCCTTCTCTGATAATCTGACCCTGCACTCTTCCTAACCAAAACGATGCGGTTTCGTCCATCAATTGGAGTTAACTGGTGAACATTATCTTCTGGAAACATGCTTGGTGAATCGACTAGTTTTGGAGTACTGCCTATGCCTAGGCATATTCGTGAACGGTGTTCACGCTTAAGGGAGGGAGACTGTTACGTGCATTGCCCGTACCAACGTTTTCAAATATGTATCTTCCTTGGATGTGACTTCACGACCTTTGAAACGACCACCTGGATGGCTTGGTTCCGCAAGTGAACACGAGATGGCAGCTGCTATCGGACTTCGGCGCAGCTAGCCGTAGTTACTTCTTCTTCACCACTAGAGTGTGTTGATGGTGCCTTATAAACTAATCCTATTCGTGTCATATTTGAAGGCTATTATTTTCCTACGTCATGAAACAAAGGACTGTGTATTCATGATACCGCCAAATTAATTTCTTAATAATCACATTGTTGTTTGATGTGTCAAGCCTTGATTGGACAATAACAATTTACATGAATGCAGTTCGGTATCTGACGTGTGATTCTCCGCCATCTTGTGAACAGATTGTCTGTCGTAAAAGAATCAACTAGCCAGCTGGGTGATAGAGTATCTCTTCGTGGGCTGGGGGCATTGGCCCCTAGCTTTTACGAAAAATGAATACATATTCAAGAAAAGGAAACGCCTGTGCTACATAAGAATTTAATTTCTTCCTTCGCCTGGAAGATGAAAGTGATATAGAATCGCATCTCGATGCAGACCAGTGCTTGTGACTTCAAACGAAGCATGGCTGGGTGGGCCATTTTCAGGCAATATAGTGCCGTATAACGATATTTGGTTTGTGTGTGAATTATTTTATTTTTATTGTGTCTCCACTGTGAAGTTTTAAGGTACGTTATAATTTTTTTTATATTTTATTATGGGAGCTCCAATATTGGCCTTGCATGTATGTTGTGATGCTGTGTTTTGTTTCGCCTGGTAGGCCAATTTTTTATGTTTTAATAATGTTACCATATATATATTAATTTTGTTATTTTTCTTCGTACCTTCTGGAGACACATTTCTAAGTTTAATTTACGTTCTAAATTATTAGTTATTTTCTTTTGGCAATCTTGGGATTGGCATGTTATTAATCTGTTTTACGATCCGATGCTCCAACCTCATGTTAATAGTATTTAGATGTAATTGTTTTCCTCATTTCATTTCTTTCCGGTGATTTTAAAATTAATTTAATGCTAATTATTTGCCGTAATTTCGATTTGACATGTGGTCGTCTGTTTTTGTGGCCATGTTTGTTTTGTTTATGTTTTGCCGAAATGCATCCTGGTCTTGAGGGCAGTCTCTTGGCGTCAAGCGGTAAACTCAAACGTGTTGTGGTGTTAGCTTACTATTTTTTTATTAATATTGTTGGTTTAACTTTGTGTTTTTGGTGAACGTTCCTGTGTTTTTCTCCATCATGCAAATTATGGATTTATTTTCTGATCCAATTTTATTTTATTAATTTAATTTTAAATTTTTATCGTTTTATGGCGTGGCCTGGATCTCTGCATGTCGGATCGGTATTGCATTCCTTTGTAAATTGTCAAGCCCTTTCTCATTTAATTATGCCTGTAATTTTATTTTAATCTTTGGGCTTTAACATTTTAATTTTAATTTAATTCTTTTCTTTTTGTTTGCTTTGCAAGCAAACATGTTAAGCGGTCTTTTGCCTTCCTTATAAATTATGCTGGTTGATGCATGTTCTGTTTTCTGGAGGAGGTGTTCTTTAAATTTTAACAATTAAATTTTTCTTTTAAATTTTTAAGCAACTGTTGTGGCATTATCTCGTCGGCGACAATTCCATTAGTTATTGGGGGGTGTCTGTAGAATAGCCTGTGCGTTCCCCTCTTCTCCACCTTCCTTCCACCCCTTTGGGTGTTTTTCTGTTGGAGCATGTCATCTGCAGGTGATTTTGCTGTGGAAGCGATGCGGACCTCTAAAGACGGGCCTGTGTCAACAATAATTTATCAATAGTTTCATGGCAATTCGTAAAAGCTTGAATTTTAAATACACTTGTGACCAGTTTTACGAGAAGCTCTTAAAAACAAAGACTTATTGAGAAAGATAAGTAGTTCCCAAAAATAATTTTGGTATGAAAAAGAAAAAGAATCTGATGAACTGGCAGATGATTAAAATTAAACCCACCTCCCACGTTTAGCCTGACATTAATATTAACAAATGTTTATTTAATTTATTTGATTAAAATTAAGTGTAATTTTGTCAAAAAAGGAAAGAAAATTCTATTGAAAGCGTACACAATTGTTTGTTAGATGTTAGGATGTTAGGGTAAGTTGGTATCAAGGAAAATAAATCTGTTATAATTAATAATAGGTTTTTGATACGTGGGAGTAATAAATATAAGAAGATTTCTGTTGTTCAGGCAAGCCATTGTTTGTTAGTTTAAGTTGGTGTTAAGGAACACGAAGTTATTATAACTTAAAAGTTTTAACCATGTGAGTAATAAATATGAAGGGAAACAAAGATACGAGCGTTACAGTAGTCCCATATGATGTGTAAAATCAGACATGTTATCCTGCTCGTATACTACACAGCTTGGACATTCTTAAAATGTTAATTTACACTCCATTTTCATACTGGTACTATGATGAATGTATAGATTGAATTGGAGATATGCTACTGTCACATTTGTGGCGCAGCGGTCAAGCTGTTAGTCTCTCGCCAAGGTAGACCTGGTTTGATTCCCGGTCAATACATGTGAGATTTTCGAATTGAAATGCCATGTCCTGTGGTTCGCATTCCACGTAAAAGGGAGGTACCGTGGATCATGATCGTGAGATTAATGGACACGCAAAACTACAAGCTTCCTTCATTCCTTTTACATTAATAATTCATAATAACAAAGTGACACACAACGTCTACAGTACTCTCAAATACTGTGAGCATATTCCTCAGTAACTATAACATTCATTATTCTCAAGGCTCTCATACAGTTCGTCGTAAACAATCAAAACATGGCTTCCTACAATCATGAAATGACCTACTTTTTTTTTTTAGTAGTCTCACATATGATGAAAATACAGCTTTTATTCCACTCATATAAGAACATTCTGTTATGCAATTAATATTTGACTACTCACCCACAGCTTGACAATAATGCCGCTTACTTAAATGTCATTTGTCGTCTTTGTCATATCCCATGTGATATTCAACCTTGAACGTGAAGCTTCATAAACTGCTCAATGACAAATTAAAGTCGGTGAAACATTTGCCACTGTGCTCGTCAAACCAGTGCCTGCTAAATGCACTGCCTACTGTATTGCCATAACATTCTCGCGCTACAGAGCACACACTGCCTTGTTTCCAATACACACATTTTCAATTTTACATCCAGCTGGCAGTGCGTCTTCACTTCCGTCCGATCCACTTCCGTTCGATCCACTTCCGCCCGATTCACTTCCGTTCCACTTTTCTGGCAGTGCGTCCACTTCCGTCTGACCCATTTATTTATTATTGGAATTAAACACAATGTGTACAGAATTATTACATAACAGATATCATTGACATTTGTCCTTTGCATAGTGAGAGATTGGCATTGTTCTTTTTGTACATTCAAATAGGTGATACTGTGTGCAGCATTGGATGCAGAGTTCACAGCTGCATTGACTGTCGACGTTGTGGTAACCTTTCCTGTTGCAGATTTTATGGTGGAAGCCATGTATTGCTCCTCGGGTGTAGAGGTGTCGTAGTTCATAGCCGGCTGATCTCCATTCCTTCTCCTTCATGGCTGGGGTACGGTAGAATTCGGGGTCTATTTCTGTTGATTTCTGGGCTCTTTCTTCCTGGAACTAGATACATGCTTGTGTTTGAATCAGGTTGTGTTTTAATATTAGGTCTTCTATAAATGTTTTTGTTCCCACCAGTTGATAAACTAATCTTGTTGGGGCGTACTTCGATACGCACAGAGTTTTCTTGAGGTATCTGTCTTTAACTCTATCCAGGTCTTTGATGTTTTTGTAGTTCAAGTGTGGCCAAATTATTTCAATTGCGTATGATGCTATTGGGGCGATTTTCAGGTTGAACAGTGAAATTGATGTTTCTAGTGAGAGGCTATGAAGTCTTTTGATTTCCATTGTGGCTTTTATTGCGGAGATTGATCTTTCCTCAACATGTCTTGTGAAGGTGAATCCGGTGACCTGCAGAGTTACCCCTAAATATTTGTACGCCTTCGCTATGCCTAAAGTGTGATCCCCACATGTGAAGACATCCTTCGAGGATATTCGTCCGCCTTTGCGAAACTTCATTACTTTTGTCTTGTTCTGGTTTATTTTAAGTTCGTTTTCTTTCGTCCATTCCTCTAACCCAGGGGTCTCCAAACTTTCCAGCCTTAGGGCCATACTGATTACTCCAGTAAGTTCCGAGGGCCAAAACCATATTATCATTGTTGCCGGTGGTAAAAAGCGAAATAGTCCACTGATGAAAAAAAAAAGTCCGAAAAAGTACGCAACGTTGAAAAAAGGCTGCAAATCGTACTAAAGTCCGCAAAACGGCAACACTGCATATTATTAATTTTCCTGTCAATATCTGTAATTTCTAGATTAGTCGTAGAGTACGAGCCATGAAGAGTAACGTGACACGACATCTGGTGGACACAAGCGGAAAAAGGTAGTACCTTCTATCGCTAACAGATGGCGCTAATAGCACGTACAGAGTAATCTCGTTGGTTCGAGAGAGTTCTGGTGTCTTCCACTCACTTCTAGATGGCAGTAATTGGAATATATAAGAAGGCTAGTTGCGCAACCACAAGTCAGTTCCTATGACACTGTTGTGAAATAAAATAGTGCGTACCTCCTTAAAACGTGTTTGTGCGTGTTTAAGTTTAAGACATCTTTGTAACAGTATTTTGATTTGAATTGTTGCTTTTGTGTGTGATTTAGTAGTATGGAAAAGAAGCGAAAAATTGATAGTGAATGCAGAAAATTCAAAGATGAGTGGAACATTCAGTATTTCGTAATTGAGTCCAGTAACAAGGCGCTATGTTTGATTTGCAATGAAAGCATAGCCGTTCTCAAGGAATATAACATTAAACGTCATTATGAAACAAAACATTTTAAAAATTACTCAAAATATACAGGAAGTTTGCGGACAGAAAAATTCGAAGCTATGAAGCGCGGATTGAAATCGCAGCAATCTTCATTCACAAAACTCAAAACCGAACAAGAGGCTGCAACTCGTGCCAGCTTTGGTGTGGCTCTTGAAATTGCAAAACGTGGAAAACCATTCACCGATGGAGAAATGATCAAAGAATGCATAATTGCAGCAGCCGAAGAAATGTGCCCTGAAAAGGTAAATTTATTAAAAACTGTCAGTATGTCAGCAAACACTGTGGCTCGAAGGGTAGAAAACATCGCTGAAAATATATCCTCTCAACTGTTCGACAAAAATGGAGATGTTGAGTGGTTTTCTTTGGCCTTGGATGAGTCAACGGATGTGTCAGATACTGCTCAGGTGTTGATTTATATTCGAGGAGTAGATAAAAGCTATGAAGTGCATGAAGAACTTCTTGATATGTATAGTATTCATGGCACAACTACTGGTACAGATATTTTTAAAGGAGTTGAAATGGCCATTAATCAAAGAACCTTCGATGGAAAAACTTGAAATGTATTACAACTGATGGAGGCAAAAACATGAGTGGGAAAGATAAAGGAGTGGTCGCTCTTGTGTCAAAGGCTGTAGAAAATGACGGTGGTTCAAAACCATTAGTCTTACATTGTATCATTTGTAACGTAATCTTGATTACGGTACAAATTATTATTATTATTATTTTTAATATCATTGTTTAATTATTATTATTATTATTATTATTGAAATATCAAAGTTATATCGTTTTATTCACCAATTAATATCAAGGGAGGGGCCATACCATATTCACGTCATTACCATAGTCATATATAATATTGTCAAGTGCTTAGATTAAGAAACAGGGTTTTTATAGAGGTCTAGGGCTGTTTTATTAGTTAAATTGTAAAGACAGGACGGGCATGGTTGGAAGAAGTTACGGACGGTGAAGCAACATATTGCAAGAAAATGTATTTCTGGAACGAAGCCACGCTGACTGGAGACAAGGGCTTGGAGAAATATTTCGGCGGAATATATATATGCGCAAAGAGAGGAATAGCGGGTTCTGAGTGGAATATTTGAAGTACGCGGGCCTGTATTCCCGCTCGGAGAAGTTTTAGCGTCGCTTGAGGACTGAGAAATGCTTTGCTATAATTGGTCTGATGGGTCGCGGGCAAATTTATGCCGCGAAACATCGGGACCATTCAGAGTGTATAAAAGCCCAGCGCGACTTCAGCACTGGCTATTCTATAGATTCTATTCTGTCATTCACATATTCGATCACGCACTCACTCACTGACTTTGTGAGTCGTAGACTCTGTCAGTCCCTCAGTAAGATGGGACTTAGTGAATTCAATTAGCCTGGTTTGTTCAAATTTGCTTACCATGGTGATCAAACTCAGAAACAAGCAGCAACAACAACAACAACAACAACAACAACAACAACAAGAAAACATATGTTTTCAAAGGTCAATAAACGTGTGTTGGCGTAAGATCTCAAATTAGACTGCAAGCAGACCAACGAGATGGACTTTGAACCACAAGGCACCAGGTATGTGGACCAAGTTATTATCAACACAGAAGATCAGCGCTAGCGAGAAGACAGTCAATATTGCCCCGCAATTAGGGAATATTAATGCACATATTGTACACAGCTCGAAACCTCAGATCAAATGTTAATAATTTTGTTGTAAATAAACCAGTATTAGTTAAAATGTCTTGTTCATTGGGAGTTGAATATATAGGATAGTTGGAATGCAAAGAGTATCTCATAGAGCAAGTTTATTGCCCTACGCTCCGATGATAGATCTTGGCTCAAGGAAGGGAGCGGCCGTGGCTAAATAAAATTTTAATGTGTTATCTTTACGATAACTGGCGCCCAGTAAATCTAAATTAATAAAGTGTATGTCGTCTGGCTAGACAGGCCAATGCTAAATAAGAACGATGAGGTGGTTTTAAGGAGTCTTGAGTGTAATATCTGTAGAAACGTTATAAATGATCGCCCAACTTGTAGAGCGATATCCAACGACAAAGGTAGCCGTTACAAATGGCACAACCAATGTGGGGCTACGAAATATCGTACTGAAGTGAATGGATATTATGTATAAATCCAGTTTATTTCAAGTATGTTAAAGTTTAAAGTTGTTTTCATGTACGATATAAACGAGTACTCTTTGCATTCATTCCGAGTTTTTCAATAAAGAGGCATATATCAAGTTAGGGAACTACGGTTATAAATTAGGAGTGTTCTTTTGATGAGTTGTTTTTTGGGTAATGAGTAACAGGGATAATTTGGGGAATATACATTTGAGAAACCGTAGTATTATAAGATCAGTTAAAATGTCGAAATTAGATGTGCAGGGTACCAATGATGAGATGTCAAAAGTAAGCGAAAATCAGGAAACTGAGGAAAATAAACAAGACGGGGCTACAAACATCCAGATTAATGAGGGGGAGAATCCTTCCTGGCTTCGAAACCTGACGATGCTGATAACGGAACAAAGTAAGAAATTTGACGTGCGTAGTGATCAATTAGAAAAAGCAATAGATCTTAAGTTCACTGAGCATAGTAAGAAGCTTGATGAACAACGTAAGAAGTTTGATGAAGCTACAGAGAATTTCAATAGACAAATTAAAGAAGTAGGCCGAGAATTTCACAATAAGTTAGAAAACAGGATTAGTGAGGTGGAGGAATCATGGTCACTTAAGGTTGATGCCAGAATGCAACAAGTGTCGGAGCGAGTTGACAAAATTGACGAGGAAGTGAAAATTAAATGTAGTAAGGTTAGGGTTGACTTAGAAGGAGAAGTCAACAGCATGAAGGTCAAGTGTGATAATAATATTGCTAAAATAGGTAATTTAGAAAATAAACTAGAGAGCGATAATCAAGAAATTAGGGAAGAGGTTAACAGTAAATTTAACAGTATCAGTGAACAAGTAGCGAGTAAAACAGATAAAATGGAGGAGAAATTTCAGAGATGTCAGAAGCAAATAGCAACAAATAGCGGTAATGCACAATTAGGAAATTTAAGTAGATTTCTAACTAAAGAGGCAGATTTGCCAGTATTCACAGGCAAGGCATATAACCCAATGGAATTCTTAAAAACAGTAGAAAAGAAGTTCGCTAAAGATTTAGAAGAGGGGATCGTTCAATGGGAACAAGTACTTGAGATGCTAGATAAATCCTTTGTTAGGGATTCAAAGTCATGGTTCAGTGTGTATAAATACCAGATGACTAGTTTTAGAAAATTTAAAGAGAAGTTCATAGCCAAGTACTGGAATGAAAATGTGCAAGAAAGAGAAAGATGTAACATTATTTTTGGGAAGTACCAAAGGAGAGATGGTGTTTCGTACACAGAGTATTTCTTAGCGCATGTACTTATATGCCAGAATTTAGAAGGTTTAGAGACTGAATCACAGGTAATTAAAACATTATTAAGGCATTTTCCTGATATAATTAAAGAAGCATTCTTCATGCAGAATATTACTACTATTGACGGGTTCGAGAAGCTATTGGAAAACTTTGACTCTCTTGAAAATAGTAGGACCGAACGCAAGCCAATAAGTAGAGGAGATAATTTCGGGCAGGGTGAGAGAGAGAGGGGAAGAGAACAAGGCAGGAATGCGAATTACGAAAGACGACTTGACAATGGGGGACGCACAGCAAATACGAGGAACGAGAATTTGAACAGAGTAGGGGAAGGTACTAGGCCAGACAGACGTACAGGTCAACAACAACAATCTACATCAGGGGCAGGTAGGCCTAATTTAAACGAATAACGGGTTGCAGTGAGGTCAACAGACAGCCCGAAGTGATTGCAGTTCAATGTCCTAGGAATATTGAGTATTTAGGAGATTTTAATATAGATGTTAGAGAAGAACTGCTTTATGACCTAAATGGTGGAAATTTAGACAATATTGAGAATGAGATTATGTCACCAGTAATTAAACTTAATGTGTGGGGTAAAGAAGTTGATGTTTTATTGGACAGTGGAAGCGAAACCTCTTGTATAAATTTAAGATTTTTGGAAGATGTAATGAGAGAAGGTATTCATGTTGATATAATTCCAGTTAAGTCCACTTTCATTGTCACAGCTGTAGGTAGTAGGTCTCAGAAAATATCTAAGCAAGTCGCAGTTCCAATTAACATTAGTGAGTTAGTTAAATTTCAGCCCTGTTTGGCAGTTCCAAATTTAGTATATCCGGTGATTCTCGGTGCGGAATGGTTATCATTATATCAAGTTAAATTAGATTTTCATTTTGGCAGGATATGTTTATTTTGGCAGGATAAAGAAGTTCAGGTTACGTATAAGGTGTCTAAGACTGACAAACAGATGAAAGTGTGTATGTTTGAGGAAGAAAGCAACGTGGTTGTGAGTGATGAGTTTCCTGAAGTAAATGAGGTAGACCGCGGAGATGCTAGTGAGAGCAAAGTTTTTAAGGTGTGTCAGGTTGCAATGGAGTCTGAACTTGAGAGTAGGATCCATCATGCATTGTCACAGTGTAAGCTGGATGATGAGCAAGGTCATCAGTTACATGAGGTATTAATAAAATATAAGGAAATTTTCAGCTCAAAACCCGGAGCAACACACTTATATGAGCATAGTTTTGTCGTTAAAGACACAAGTAGTTTCGTAGGGCCTAGGTATCCTGTCGCAACTAAATATATGAAAGCCGTCGAAGAACAGATAGAATTAATGTTGGAAAACGACATAATTGAGCCTTCAGCTAGCCATTGTTTAAATCCATTAGTTGTAGTAGGCAAGAAAGACAATTCAGTGAGACTGTGCATAGACGGCAGAATGTTAAATACTAGATTCGAAAGCGACCAGCTGAGACCTGAAGCAGTGGAGGATTTAGTTCAACGTTTTCAGGGGCGGAAGTGGTTCTCAACAGTAGATTTTAGTAGTAGTTGCTCAACGTTAGTGAGGAAATTAGGTAGGACACTAGGTAGTTATTTCAGGTATGTATTGTTGACTCATGTGACGTTATTCAGGCTAGCCAGTGTTTTGTTGAGAGGTAGGAAGTACATGGAAGTTTGTAGCAACGATTGTTACGTAAGCCGTTGCCATCTTGTGCATTGGAAGGGAAAATGTCAAAGTTGTTTTTATTGTTTACTGGACCTTATGTCGTTTCCAAGAGGATAGGAAAGAATGCCTACTTGTTGAAAGATCAGGAAAATTGTGTCATAGGTACATATAATATTTACAATCTGAGGAAATATCTTAGAAAAGAGCAAGTGCAGCAAGAAGGGCAGACTGCCGTGTGTTTATAATTAGAGTCGTGTCGTGGCTCTAAGGAATTGGTGGAAGTGAAATAAATTACTTGTGTTGCGTGAAACAAGAAGCAATATATTGCGTTCTGTTATTGTAAGGGACTACAAGAACAAATGTAGCATGTAAATCCTGTATGACTGCACAGGACAATCAGAATGTTTATGTAACATTGCAAGAAGAGTGCAGATCAATCAAGGAAAATGAAAAGGGTATAATCATTATGTATGTAATTTGAAGGGTCATATATGTATATTCAGTGTATTTCCTGTTAAGTTTTAAAGGGAAGATTTGTGATTTCATCATTCATTACATTCTTTATGAAACCATGGGGACGTTTTGTAACGTAATCTTGATTACGGTACAAATTATTATTATTATTATTTTTAATATCATTGTGTAATTATTATTATTATTATTATAATTATTGAAATATCAAAGTTATATCGTTTTATTCACCAATTAATATCAAGGGAGGGGCCATACCATATTCACGTCATTACCATAGTCATATATAATATTGTCAAGTGCTTAGATTAAGAAACAGGGTTTTTATAGAGGTCTAGGGCTGTTTTATTAGTTAAATTGTAAAGACAGGACGGGCATGGTTGGAAGAAGTTACGGACGGTGAAGCAACATATTGCAAGAAAATGTATTTCTGGAACGAAGCCACGCTGACTGGAGACAAGGGCTTGGAGAAATATTTCGGCGGAATATATATATGCGCAACGAGAGGAATAGCGGGTTCTGAGTGGAATATTTGAAGTACGCGGGCCTGTATTCCCGCTCGGAGAAGTTTTAGCGTCGCTTGAGGACTGAGAAATGCTTTGCTATAATTGGTCTGATGGGTCGCGGGCAAATTTATGCCGCGAAACATCGGGACCATTCAGAGTGTATAAAAGCCCAGCGCGACTTCAGCACTGGCTATTCTATAGATTCTATTCTGTCATTCACATATTCGATCACGCACTCACTCACTGACTTTGTGAGTCGTAGACTCTGTCAGTCCCTCAGTAAGATGGGACTTAGTGAATTCAATTAGCCTGGTTTGTTCAAATTTGCTTACCATGGTGATCAAACTCAGAAACAAGCAGCAACAACAACAACAACAACAACAACAACAACAACAAGAAAACATATGTTTTCAAAGGTCAATAAACGTGTGTTGGCGTAAGATCTCAAATTAGACTGCAAGCAGACCAACGAGATGGACTTTGAACCACAAGGCACCAGGTATGTGGACCAAGTTATTATCAACACAGAAGATCAGCGCTAGCGAGAAGACAGTCAATATTGCCCCGCAATTAGGGAATATTAATGCACATATTGTACACAGCTCGAAACCTCAGATCAAATGTTAATAATTTTGTTATAAATAAACCAGTATTAGTTAAAATGTCTTGTTCATTGGGAGTTGAATATATAGGATAGTTGGAATGCAAAGAGTATCTCATAGAGCAAGTTTATTGCCCTACGCTCCGATGATAGATCTTGGCTCAAGGAAGGGAGCGGCCGTGGCTAAATAAAATGTTAATGTGTTATCTTTACGATAACTGGCGCCCAGTAAATCTAAATTAATAAAGTGTATGTCGTCTGTCTAGACAGGCCAATGCTAAATAAGAACGATGAGGTGGTTTTAAGGAGTCTTGAGTGTAATATCTGTAGAAACGTTATAAATGATCGCCCAACTTGAAGAGCGATATCCAACGATTGTTACGTAAGCCGTTACACATTCATCAACAGTCTTTGTGCGGAAAATGTTTGGATATGTCTGAAGTTCTGAAACCAGTCATATCAACTGTTAATTTTATGAGATCTTTTGGGCTGAATCACCGACAATTCCGACAATTTATTGAAGAGATTGGAGAAAATGACTTACCTCATCATACTGCCGTACGTTGGCTTAGTTGTGGGAAAGTCCTTCAGCGCTTTTTTGAACTTCGAGCAGTGATCGAAATTTTTTTGAATGAAAAGCATCGCCCTCTTACTGAATTACAAAACAACGCATGGCTGTGGAATTTAGCATTCTTTGTTGATTTGACAAAACATGTGAACGAACTGAATTTGAGATTGCAAGGAGAAAACCAGCATCTTCCTGATTTATACACTAATATCTAATCATTCCGGAAGAAATTGATACTGTTTCAATCACAACTACGAAGTAAATGTTTTTCACATTTTAAAACATGTGAAATATTCAGCCACACCACTGAGACTGAGTTTCCTATCGATTTTGCAATCGAAACTTTGAGTGCTTTGAAAATAAATTTTGATACTCGTTTCTCGGACTTCGATGCCTTTGCGAATCAAATTAAGATTTTTCAGGATCCTTTTGATACTGACATTGAAACCCTAGCCCCGGAACTTCAAATGGAAATGATTGAACTACAGTGCAGTGATATAATTAAGAACAAATATCAAAACTCATCTTTGTTGGAATTTTATAAGAGTCTTCCACTGACACAATTTGATAATTTGCATAAATTTGCTCGTGGGCTGTTTTCTGTTTTTGGTACTACTTATTTGTGTGAGAAGACCTTCTCCAAAATGAAGTACACAAAAAATGTTTACAGATCTAAATTAACTGATGAGCATCTTAAATCTCTTTTAATAATTGGTACAAGTAAAATTAGTCCACAACTACAAACTATTGTCAGTGGAAAATCTCAATTACATAAATCTCATTAGTATTTCATATGTCTGCATGTTATACATGTATTTACTCATTACAATTCTGTGTTTCTTTATCCAACTTATCACAAAAACAATAACAATAAGCCTACAACAATGTTATGAGTAGTTAGCCCATGACCATATCAATGTAGATGTCATATTAATAATTATTCAACATAAAATTAGAATACTTCAGTAAACTAAATTTAATTTGCTATAAAAAAATATGTTCTCTAAAAGGAGTTTTCAAGTATGCTAGCTCTCCGCGGGCCAGACAAAATCTGTCCGCGGGCCGGATGTGGCCCCCGGGCCGTAGTTTGGAGACCCCTGCGAACCTATTGATAGCTTGCTGCATCGCTTCCCTGTTTTTGCTTAGGATCACCATGTCATCTGCATAGAGCAGTATTTTTACCCTTTCCGTTGTGATCTTTTGAACTACGTCGTTTGTGAGCATGTTGAAAAGTATCGGGCTTAGAGGGTCGCCTTGTAGAACTCCGTTTGTCTGTTTTATAATCCTTGATTCTAGCTGACCGTCACATATGCTTATTACGTTGCTGTGCAGTATGCTTGTTATGAGGCTAAGGAAAGGGTCTTCTGGTCCTAGAACTGTCTTCAGTTTTTGGATGAGAATGTTCCTGTTCACTCCATCAAAAGCTTTTTGATAATCTACGAAGGTCGCGTATGCGCTGCCTTTGGGTTGACTTAGTGCTTCACCTATGTATCCTAGTACTTTCTGTATTGTTTGGATTGTCGATCTTCCTGGTATGAATCCGTGTTGTTCCTCTGGTGTCTCTTCCATTAATCGCTCGAAGATTCTTTCTCGTATGACGATGGATAACATCTCGTCAAACCAGTGCCTGCTAAATGCACTGCCTACTGTATTGCCATAACATTCTCGCGCTACAGAGCACACACTGCCTTGTTTCCAATAAACACATTTTCAATTTTACATCCAGCTGGCAGTGCGTCTTCACTTCCGTCCGATCCACTTCCGTTCGATCCACTTCCGCCCGATTCACTTCCGTCCCACTTTTCTGGCAGTGCGTCCACTTCCGTCCGACCCATTTCCACCCGATTCACTTCCGTCCCCAATTTTCAAAATCACTCCCACAAAACTATCCAGCAACCGAGCGGAAAGATGTTACACATCAATAATTTTAGTTTTGATTTCACAAACCCACTTCCATGGAGTAAGGCTCCCCCCTCCCTGCCCCGGGTACTACGATGTCCCGGTCAAGGCCAAAACATTTATGGCCACCCTATATATATGGCTTAGAGAGAATGGTTATTGTAGACATATATATTCAGTATTAATATGTATAATAGGTTGATCACAAATATTAGTGTCATGTCATACGTTTTTGAGGGGATTAAAGTTTTAATGTGCCGTGTTGGGACATTAATAGCATGCCAGGAGACGAGAAACACTGCTCTAGTACACAGAGCTGATGGCTGTTATACCTTCCGTCCCTAATGAATGCACCACTCAATGAATGCAAAATCCCTCCCATCCACCAATGTTCCATCTTGTTTTATTAGCATATGAATAATAGAATGAATTTTAATGAAATTGCGTTTTGAGATCCTCACAGGTCATATAATTCATAGCGAGTAGAGAGGTAACAAGTGTTCCTGACATTTGTTTACAGATGACAGAGGAGTGGGTACTAAAAACAGATGATCTCTATGTAAATATCGTACTTCGCCTCACGCTTAGGAGTTTTACTATTGTATGATAGTGGGATAATAGCAGAGAGTACGGGAGAAGGTCGTTGTGTGAACCTTTGTCTAAAATATTCAAAAGAACACCGGAAGCAACCACGGCTTAAAAATGTATTTTAAGGTTCATAGGTCCCAGATAAGAGGTTTAAAACTGTCAACTTTATCTTTCCCAAGTGACACATTTACAGTGTGACAGGATTTCTGGGACGTGTGGCAGTATCAACATTCAAATATCAAACTATATTTCATTCCATAGAATCAAATGATGGATTGGTTGTGTCTTGAACTCCAGTCAGCTATTTGGCTTTTAGATGGCAGAGATCGTTTGTGGGTGTTATTGTGGGTTTGTTAGTGTTTTGTAAAAGTATTTTGTCTTGTATGAGGGGTCATCAGAAATTAAGGTCACAAGTTATCAGGCCTATATTCCTGGAGTTTCGTCTGTTATTGAGTAATTAGTAGTGTGGGGTAATTCGAATACATAAGGTTGGTAACTGTGTAGAGTTTCAGCCCCCCACCCCCTTTAGCACTATTGTAGGTAAACAACTAATGGCAACTCGTTTGGAAAACTGGCCTCACGAAGAGATCTCCTTAGTTGTTCGATTTCTGTGGACGAAGGGGGCGTAGTGGCACAGCGGTCCAGCTGTTGGCTTCTCGCCTAGGTGGACCGGGTTCGATTCCCGGTCAATGCATGTGAGATTTTCGAATTGAAATGCCATGTCCTGTGGTTCGTATTCCACTTTGAAAGGAGGTCGCGTGGCTCATTATCGTGAGATTAACGGCAACGTTAAACCACAAGCTTCCTTTATCTGTGGACGAAACTTGTAACCGTGACCAAGACTTCTCACCGAGGGCGTTATCTTCCTTCATGATAACGCGTGATCTCTACAGCCCAGAACACCACCACGGTGATGAAGCGGTTTCGATGGGATATCATTGACCACCCTCCCTATAGTCCAGATCTCACCCCAAGCGACTGTCACCTGTTTTCTCACTTGAAGGAGCACCTAGGAGGTCGGCGATTCGCTTCAGACGAGGAAGTTAAACACTTGGTGACAACGTGGCTGGACACGCATGGACAGGGTTGTTACCATGAAAGATTATTCAAACTCATCCCACAAAGAGACAAGTGGCTAAACCAATATGGAGACTGTGTCGAAAAATAACCTAATGTATTTAATAATAGTTGACTGTATTGGTTGTATGAAATAATATGTAGCCTATACGTTTCACTGCAGGTTTTGTAACCTTAGTTTCCGATCACTCATCGTATATTTGGATCTGATGATGCTCATTTGACAAGCAAAACATATCAATCTACAGTTTTCTATCTCTTCTGTAGTCCATAACAAATATATATATTTCCACCCTCTTCTGTAGTCCATAACAAATATATATTTCCTCCATCTTCTGTAGTCCATAACAAATATATATTTCCTCCATCTTCTGTAGTCCATAACAAATATATATATTTCCTCCATCTTCTGTAGTCCATAACAAATATATATATTTCCTCCATCTTCTGTAGTCCATAACAAATATATATATTTCCTCCATCTTCTGTAGTCCATAACAAATATATATTTCCTCCATCTTCTGTAGTCCATAACAAATATATATTTCCTCCATCTTCTGTAGTCCATAACAAATATATATTTCCTCCATCTTCTGTAGTCCATAACAAATATATATATTTCCTCCATCTTCTGTAGTCCATAACAAATATATATTTCCTCCATCTTCTGTAGTCCATAACAAATATATATTTCCTCCATCTTCTGTAGTCCATAACAAATATATATATTTCCTCCATCTTCTGTAGTCCATAACAAATATATATTTCCTCCATCTTCTGTGGTCCATAACAAATATATATTTCCTCCATCTTCTGTAGTCCATAACAAATATGTATTTCCTCCATCTTCTGTGGTCCATAACAAATATATATTTCCTCCATCTTCTGTAGTCCATAACAAATATATATTTCCTCCATCTTCTGTGGTCCATAACAAATATATATTTCCTCCATCTTCTGTAGTCCATAACAAATATATATTTCCTCCATCTTCTGTGGTCCATAACAAATACTGTATATAATATATTAATATATTATTCATATATAATTATTTTCAGGTTATATTTTCGCCTGTCCCAGTAACTGGGATTATACTGTATAGGGTTGACCGACTGAAAAGTTCCAATATCAATTCAGTTTAATTTAGTCATGAGTTGAAAAATTACTCAAGTTGGAGTAAGTTGTGCTATATAAGAAGAGCAAAATATTGTAGTTGCTAATGGCTCTCCATTTTTGAAGGCCAACTGTGGACCACGTGTAACTTAATGCCATCTAGCCAGTGTTCGTTTCTCTTCCCAGAACTTCTTCATTCGTTCACTCCTTATTTTCTATGCTCCTCAGATATTACGGGCTTCGGCATGTTCTTCAGTAGCTCTTCGTGAAATTTGTGATCATCTACATGAGTTCTGAACTGCTTTCTGTTGAAAATCAATTCAGATGTAATACTAATTTCTTCTGTGTCCTTAAACTCCCTACACATTTCATCATCCTCTTCAATCCAATTATATATCTAAAACTCAGCAACATTTCTAGGTTTGTGCCAATATACCATCTTTATGGAAGCCTTCATAGGGAGTTTATGGCTGCTTGAACTTTGGTTCTCGCAGGTAAGAGGTGCAGTTGCACTCTATATAAAAGGAGGTAGGACGCAGTTCGCTACTGCTGTGGGGGTCCGGGCGGGGAGACCTAGAGCCCGCTGATGAGCCAGCTTGGTGTCCTAGGCGAAACCCCACACAAGACACGGCACAAGCCAAGAAAAGTTGCTGAATTTTAATTCGCTGGCCGTGAAAGCCGCTGCTTGAGCTTTTAGTTCTCGCAGGTAAGGAATGCAGTTGCACTCTATATAACAGGAGGTAGCACGCAGTTCGCTACTCCTGTGGGGGTCTGGGCGGGGACACCAAGAGCCCGCCGATGAGCCAGCTTGGTGCCCAAGGCGAAACCCCACACAAGACACGGCACAAACCTAGAAAAATTGCTGAGTTTTAATTCAATGGCCGTGAAAGCCATTATACCATCTTATATATTTCAAGATTCTTTTAGTCAATCGTTTGTCGTTCATTCTTAATGGATATCCGTAGAATTTCAGTATTCGTTTTCGCATTGTGTCCGTGATCCTTTCGGAATACTTGTCGAGATCCTCATTTCTCCTTTTTTCCATGTCCTGTCCTCTTCGGTTTTCCTCAAGATTTTCTTTTCCTTCTTTTCGATTTCTTGCAGTTCCCCTTTGTATTTAAGATAAGGCATTCTGAGCCGCACAGGCCCTCTGGTTTTACAACCACGTTGTAGTGTAAGAAGGCTATCTATTGCAGCAGAATTTTCATAGAAATATTTAAATCTATATGCTACGCTACGCCTGCGGATGTTAGTGATTTATATACCAATAAATTTGAACTACCAGTCACAGAATTTATTACAGAATAGTGTTGTTCCTTTCAGAGGAGGAGAGCAGTAGAAGAATACCATTATTCGAGTCATACGCTGAAACTTGTTCAGCTGTGTGATGGTATTTGACAATACATTTCCTGGGAAAAAGAACTATTGTATTCTAAACAGACATTTTAGACACGCTTCTCATATGTTGAAATATGAATGTTTACGAGCTTGCATGGTGAACAGGGTCCAACTTCATAAGATGCACAGAATGATAATAACACTGGACAACAAATATCAACTTTTTATTATTTACAAAGGCCAATATAGTTGATTTATATGGATTTGAGTGTGCTGAAGTTGAAATTGACAGTTAACAAGTAGTTCCGTGAAGAACTATACAGCCTATTTTCATATATCCTACTCATGTTACTTGCCTCTATCTACATACAAAATTTCAGTTTGAAGGTTGTGATAGATTCGTAGATATTAAGAACCGTCTAAATTTTTCAGATGGTCGCCAGATTCGATTTTGATTTATGTACATGAAGTTTATTGTGCACGTGTGGTATTCGAACTTCAATCGCACGATTAGAACACAAGGAGTAAAAACGAGATTTTAAAATTTCGCACAGCTGTCATCTTGTGGTTATGAAAACAATTGAAATAAATTAAATGCCAGTGGATTAACATTTGTATAACCATTTGGCGTTCAAAGTTTCACTGCACTCGGATGGTTAAATCGCGAGAAACGTCCATTTAAATATGTATAATTCGCGTCGCCGCCATGTTGGATTTGTGATCACCAGATTACTGAAAGTCCTATAGGTGAACTTATGTTCATAGCTTCTATGAACATAAAAAGTTCAGTTCGATTGCTGTAAAAGATCCGTAGATATTGAGAACCGTCTAAATATTTCCGATGCTCACCATTTTGGATTGATATATGTATAGGCCATAGAGTTATGTATCATTAACGGAAAATTTTTGCGTAACTTCATTATTCCAACTTTCACTTCGATCGCATGATTACGATACAAGAAATAAAAACTTAATTTGAAAATTTCGCACAACCACCATATTGAGGTTAAGTAAAAACAAGTAGTTCCTTGAAGAACTATACAGCCTATTTTCATATATCATAATTGTGTTAATTGCCACTATCAACATACAAAATTTCAGTTTGATTGCTGTAATAGATTCGTAGATATTGAGAACCGACTGAATATATCGGATGGTAGCCATGTTGGATTTCATATATGTAGGTCCTAGAGTTATGTACTGTTACATGAAGATTATTGTGTACGTATAGCATTAAAACTTCAATCGCATGATTAAGACACAAGAAGTAAAAACGAGATTTTAAAATTTCGCTCAGCTGCCATCTTGTGGTTATGGAAACAATTGAAATAAATTGGATGCCAGTGGATTAATATTCGTATAAGGATTTACTGTACCAGGTTTCACTGCCCTCGGATGGTTAAATTGCGAGAAACGTCCATGTGAATATTTATAATTCGCGTCGCCGCCATGTTGGATTTGTGATCACCAGATTATGTAAGGTGAACTTAAATTCATAGCCCCTATGAACATAAAAAAAATCAGTTTGATTGCTATAATAGATTTGAAGATATTCAGAGTCGTCTAAATATTTCGGGTGGTCGCCATGTTGGATTGTTAAATGTATAGGCCATAGAGTCATGTGCCATTAAAGGAAAATTATTGCGTAGGTTCATTATTCAAACTTTCTCTTCGATCACATGATTACGACACAAGAAATAAAAACTTAATTTTAAAATTCGCACAGCCGCCATCTTGAGGTTATGTAAACAATTGAACTAAATTAGATACCAGTGCATTACAATGCGTATACACATTTTCTGTACCAGATTTCATTGCGTTCGGAATAATAAATCGCGAGAAAGGTCTATTTAAAATTTTCAAATTCGCTTGGCCGCCATGATCATTTTGTAGTTAACCGGGTTTTGAAGGTCTTATAGATGAACCTCAAGTAGTGTCCTTTATCTCCGTACCGCTAATAGTTTCAGAGATATAGAATGCCGGTGAAATATTTCGCACACCCGCCATCTTCTGGTTATGTAAACATTTGAACGAAGTTAGATGTCTGTGCATTACAATGTGTATAAACATATACTGAACCATGTTTTAATGTGTTTGGTTGGTTAAATCGCGAAAAACGTCTATTTAAAAGTTGCAAATTCGCGTGGCCGCCACGTTGGTTTTGCAGTTACCAGTTTTTCAAAAGTCACATAGGTGAACTTCTAGTAGTTCCCTTTAACACCGTAAAAAGTTCTAGGGTGATATCGGGAATAGTTTCGGAGATATTGAATTCTGGTGAAATAATTCGCACGGCCGCCATGTTGGATCGGTCAGACGTAACAAAATTTGAAGGGCACGGTCGGGGTCGTCCGGAATAGTGCTATGAACTTACCGAGTTTCATTGAAATAGCTCCAGCCGTTTAGAATTTATTAGGGACACACACACACTCACCTCACACACACACGGACAAAATGTGATCTCATAAGCCTTTTTTTTTTTCAAAATTGAAAATAGGCTATAAATGAACTAACTTAGATGCCAGTGCATTACAATATGTATAATTATTTACTGTACCACATTTCACTGCGCTCAGAGTGTTAAATCTCGAGAAAAGTATATTAAAATATTTCAACTTCGCTTGGCCGCCATGTTCGTTTTGTACTTTACAGGTTTATGAAAGTTACATAGATTAACTTGTACCAGTGCCCTTTACCACCGTACAAAATGTCATGGTGATATCTGTAAAAGTTTCGGAGATATAGAATGCCAGTGAAATATTTCACACAGCCGCCATTTTGAGGTTATGTAAACAATTGGCATAACTTAGACGTCAGTGCATTACAGTGTGAATAAACATTTGCTGTACCAAGTTTCATTACGTTTGGATGATTAAATCGCGAGAAAAGTCTACTTAAAAGTCTCAATTTCGCTTGACCGCCATGTTGGTTTTGTATTTACCAGGTTTTTGAAAGTCTCATAGGTGAACTTCTAGTAGTGTCCTTTATCACCCTACACAATTTCAGGGTGATACCGGTAATAGTTTCGGAGATACTGAATGCTGGTGAATTGTTTACACAGCCGCCATGTTGGATTGGTGAGAGACAATAAAATTTGAAGGGCACGTTCATGTCGCCCAGAATGGTGCTATGATCTTACCGAGTTTCATTGAGATCGCTCCTGCCGTTTAGACGTTATTAGGGGGGGGGGGACACACGCACACCACCTCACACATACACGCACACACAGACACACGGACAAAAGGTGATCTCATAAGCCTATTTTTTTTTTCATAAAATGAAAATAGGCTAAAAATCTAGATTAGTTCAAGGGCATTATAAAGGCAGTTTTGATTCCACACAGTAACTCAGAAACACGTGTCACAATACACAATGGAGCACTACGGAAGACAAGCAATTTTAGACTGAGTAAGCTAGAAACAAAACACAGCATTCATTGGCATTCGTGATATAAGAAAAAAAAACGAGAGTTAAAAATAGAAATAGGGACGTAACAAACTTCATATAGTACGAAAACAGGACCTAAAAAGCAAAAATTTTGGAATTTTTTCATTTTCGATTTCAGCATACCAAAATCTATAAAGATTGGGAAACTTTTTTTTTTTTTTTGTAAAAATTTCATTGTTGAACAGTATAATCAGTAGAGCTTCCTATTTAGTGGCGTAACTAGGATTTGCTTCTGGAGGGGGATGAGCAGAGTCAAATCTGAACTAATAGCGTTTTTGGTTTTGTGTATGTTGTTGTCTACTTTTTTATGCATTGTGTTTTTGGTTATGTGTTTATTTTCTGCTTTTACTTTTACTTTTGTATTCGAATTTTGCTTTATGCTTTCTATTTTTTTTGTTTTTGTGCTCGTTTTCAGTTTTTGTTTTTGTATCAACTTTTGTTTTTTTTCTGATTTTTGTTCTTGGTTTTGTGATTGTATTCATCTTTTTCTGACTATTTCGAACGTTGCTTTTTGCTTTCTGTTTTTTGTTTTGTGTTTGTTTTCTGCTTTTGCCTTTGTTCTTGCTTCTTGCCTTGTGATTTGGTCGTTTGTTTTTCCTTTTTTGCTTTGTGTTGGGGGCAAAATAAGACTATCAATGAAAGAAAACCTTCACTTTTTTGTTTGATCTCGATAGCAATAAGATAGGCCAACGTTTTATTTGCAACTCTCAATGTGTAATAACTCGGAAATGAACAGTTACGTTAAGCCTAACATTTCATATTTGAAACAAATAAGTTCAAGATAAATGTTCTCAAAATACTACGCATAAACGTACTACATAATCCAGTCATTAGTCATGAATTCAAAAATGGCTGTTTTGTTTTAAAATTAAATCAATTCATCACCATTAATTGGTTCTAATCACCCCCCCCCCCCCCCCCCGTAGTTACGCAACTGTTCTTGCCTATAACCCCAACTATTTTGCAACCAGCGGCGTAGCCGAATCCCAGGGTTGCCGGTGGTCGGAGTGTTCTCTTTCCCCTGATTTTAATATAAAAATGTTTTTCAGCTGGTGCCTATCTGGAATTAGCATTATCAATTTCCTGATATAGCTGGGCTGGTTATTCGTGGCCGGTCGTAAGCTCGTGAGAATTCTTCTTAAAGCCCGAGTAGAACACTGAGACCACTGAATATACACATGCGCTGCCGAGGACACATTGCGCACTTTATTTAAATTGACATAAAAGTATGAAGACTCATTGTACGTGGATGGAGACACCACTGCGCACGTAATACACTGTATAACAAAATGAAACGACGCACCGGGAAGGCGTTGTCCGATTGTAAGGAAATTACGTATGCAAAGACATTCGGACCGAACATTCAACTGATTAAAGCTTCGTGTTCAATGAATGAATAGCGGGAGCTCCCGCGCATCCGAACTGCGCATGCATCAGGAGTATACTGTATAAGGCGCGATTCTGTAGCGTATGATCAAAGTAGCTGTTGCATTTGACTGCGATATCTTAACGTCGGCTGTAAGAATGCCACGCCGAAGGATTCGTGCTCATGACGAGCAGATGTCAGAGTTTGAAAGAGGTCGTGCGATTGGATTGAAATAAGCTGGCTGGTCGAATCGAACTGTCACTGGACATTTATGTCTAAGTGATGCGGCGATCATACGATGCTGGCAAGCGTGGGTCAGCAACGGCAGGCATCAGCGTCAGGACGGTAGTGGTCGATCGAGGGCCACAACAGCACGGGCAGACAGAGCGATTGTCAGAACAGCTGTCACAGCACCGGAGTCGTCGTTATCAACGATCCAGTGTGTGACCTGCACACATGTGTCCACCATGACATTCAGCAGACGCCTGAGTGACAGGAATTTCCGCTCGCGCCGCCCGTTACGTCGCTTACCACTCACGCCTGTTCACCGTCAAGTCAGATTACAGTGGTGTCGCGCTCGTGCAACTTGGAACTATGCTGACTGAGGACGTGACGAGTCCCGTTTCCAACGGTGCCCTGACGACAACCGCAGACTTGTTTGGAGACGTCCAGGCCAGCGTGGGGATCCTGCCTTGACTATCGCACGCTACACAACCCCACAACAGGGGTGCCATCTCCTTTGATAGCCGGACCCCTTTTGTAGTCATTCCTGGCACACTGACAGCACAACGGTATGTTGATGACATTCTACGGCCGGTTGTGTTACCGTTCCTTCAGTCACATCCAGGCCTTACTTTCCAACAGGATAATGCCCGGCCGCACGCAGCACGTGTTGCTATGGACTGTATAAAGCTTACTTACTGCGCCACTTGGAACGTTCACTGCCAATATTGCCGTGACTCATTATCCATCTCAGCTAATCTTTGTAGCGAAGTATTTACCTTCCAACATTCCTTCTGCCATTATGCAGTTCATGAAACAGCATTTACTTGGATAGATGGTCGTCTTCAACTCGATCACATGTCCCGTCCACAGTAGCTGATTCTTCATGAGTAAACGGTTGCTACGCATTTATTTTTACGGAGAGTAGAAGGCGCTAAGTAGGGTGTTTTGAGATAAGGAACTGATAGTCGGACGTGAGTAGTTCACATTTAGGCGCCAAATATTTAGTTTAGGGTGCTCTACCAACTGCATGATTTTGATCCTAACGTTGGAGAAACCTGTATTCTGAAACTACATCCTGATTAGCAATCACTAACACAAGCCAAGTATTACTGGACGGAAACTGGTGTGTATATGAGGCTCAAGTTACCACTGGAAGGAGGAATTACACTGAGTGTTATACTCTGCATTGCGAATGAAGAACGGTGACAGCTGGCATCCGCTCGTATGGTAAGGTGTGTAGAGGAAATGAGCGGTGTACCGGTCTCCATGGCAACAGCGAGCACGCGGGTTGTCGCAGTATCCTACTGTGCTGTGACTCGTCACTGTCATTAATATTATCCGGTGTAGCCTAACTACTGAAGTACATTTGTTCATTCTTTCATAGGCTACGGCTAATATTATTGTTCTGTGTACTTTGTTGGAGGCGTGTGTACAGTATACACATATTTTTATAGTAAATTTATTTTATTCGTATCATCGTGTTTCTATTTTCGTTGCGTAAGAATGGCATCGGTACGTGCTCGCGGGAGGCCCAGGATCCATTCTCTGCGTCAAAGAACAACTCAACCACCAACAGCACACCCACTAGCACCCTTCATTTATTTAACCTGATTATGTCTGTTGGTTAGAGCATCAGACAGGAAATCTGAAGGTCCCAGGTTTGAGTCTTGGAGGCGTCAGACATTTTAACTCTCTGCATAACATCTTGATGGCTTGATGGCTTCATGTAGTATTCTATACAACGTAATAGATGTAAGTCCGCATTTGGTATTCCAATGGTTGTAAAAAATAATAATCTGAGTTTCTTATATCAATAATAATAATAATAATAATAATAATAATAAGTATTATTATTATTATAATTATTGTTACCCGATGAAGCCATTACTCTGCCACGAAATTACTTTTGTAGCTTAAAATATCGGTAAGAAAAATAACATGACGTGGCTGTTTTGAATATACTAGTGCCATGCTTGTAAAACTGCATATCAAAATTAATCACGATATGGGTGCGTATTCCCCAAATATAATAAGAGAGCGTTATACAGAACGAATTGGAAGCAATACAGTAGCAATGCACATACAGCTGTCATACAAGGCAGCGTACTATTTTCTGCCATGCTCCATAGTTTCGATTGCCGATCAGTCAAGCTGTAAAACAAGTCATCTAGAGTAACTTACTATTTGACAGCCACACGATATTATGGTGGACAAAAAGGCTATTTCTTGTTTCATGACATTTACTGACCTTACATTAATATAAATCATTTCTGTCCATACAGACACTTGCCTCCAATATCGCTCATGTTTCGTTTATAACCTACTGAATTGTGGTAATAACAATGTATCGCATGTATGATTTATGTCTGACCAATGAACTGTATACGACACGTAGGGTGACATAATAAATAAACAAATACTTAAAGGATGTAAATCTGATATTGTGACCCTTATCTGAGTTCAGCCTTGTAAATAGTTACTTTGTTTTAATATCGTTGTATTATAATATGTATTGTGACGTGTTTTGTGCCACCTCTAAACCTCTAGACCGACTTTGGAACAGCATTTCCTCCGTTCTAGATGTTTGACTATGGTTATACCGCCAGTATCCTTAGTCTGTGAACCCTTTATCCTCTGTTGGATAAATGATTCTATGTTTTATTTCTTCAATTAATAAATATTTCCACCAGCATCATGAAAGTAGCCAGACGGAGATGAGGAAATTTCAAGCATTTGTTGGAGACAGCGGGGACATACCTGAAGCAGTTTGACAAGAGGCTAAATACTTTAGCTGTGAAAGGAAATAGCCTAGCGATGTGTCAGAAGGACAGGTGTTGGCCACCTCAAAATAGAAGCGACGCGCAGTGAGACATGGTTCTGGTATGTTCATTGTAATATTCGCGCCTAGAAGAAATATGATGCAGTAACGTGAGTGGCTGATGGAGATAATAGACACTCCTACGACGCCAAGATCTGCTAAAAACCGCCAAGTTACAGAAAATGTGGAACCAATGAGAAATGAATGCCTACGAGCGCGGCAAGACCAGCTTGGGTACGCGGTGACTAGCATTCACGCGGGAAATCGCCTAGACAAAATCTCTACGATCGATTCTAGGATTAATGGGCATATTCTTGACCTGTGCAATGTTACGAGTTCAGTGATATTTATTTCATTCCTGTACCACCATTATTTCGAGAAATTTTTGTATAGTTCCCCCCCCCCCCCCCCCCCCCCATCTAGACCTAGGGCCAGTTCATTTATAAGTGGCGTGAAAAGCCAAGACAACGACTATTACTTTGTGCGTCGACGGACGTAGACTTTTTACTTGTGATCGTCTGAGGACGGAACGTATTACATTTTGTGTGTCGAAGACACAAGTTTGTGACTTTATTTTGTGCGTCTAAGGACGTAGGCTGTTATACTTTTGCGTGTCATGAGGACATAGAAGTTATTGTAAATGTGTTAAATTCAGTGATAGATAGTCACAGTACTATATTTTGTAGGGGCAGTATCGTCGATAATTCGCCAACAAACTGTTACGGGGAAAGTAGTACCTGGAACGGCGAATTTAGTAGTCAGATATCAAGTGTATATTAATCTAACTTTCTGAATCAGCACGAGAGATGACATCGATTACCATAGAAGAAGTTTGGAATTCTCAACACTCCGTCCAGATGGCTGAGATGAGATAAGAAGCATTCAATTGGGAGATGGCAGCTGATGTTCTTTGACGGGTGACTGAACGAGAGATGAGTACAATATAATATTCTTTATTATTTGATAAATTAACTTATGGTTTATGGGACATATTTTTGTAAATACTGTGCTTGTTTGATTAACGTAGTATTTTAGTTTTGGTCTGACACACCTTTTGCATGGAAACAGCTCGCATATGTTATTAGTGGAAGGTTCTTGTTTTGTTTGTTGTTTTAACTAACGTAGCTATGTGAACGGCCGTGTGTGCATATGTTACGCAATGCGGTTAAAAAAACGTCTCTCGGAGATATGTTGTGTTTCAGAAGTAGGACTGAGTTAATATAATGATACAGTAGATTGGAGGGTAATTAAATTGTTTAAGGTTTATTATTGATCAGATTCAGTGAGATTATTGCCTTTGGAGCAATGTAATTTGTGACGAAGAGCAATCAGCTCTATCGTAGGTTTTAAATTTTGTTTTAATAGTTTGTGAGCATCTATTCAGCAGACTTGTGTGAAAATCGTCATGTCATTCCCAGAGGTGTGATTGTGTGTATTTTGTGGTCATTACAAGCGGGATTTTCAGCTTAGACTGATTTCTGTCAGCTTGGTGCCAGATCCATATTGTAACCTTGCGAGGGCAATTGTGGATATTTTGATTATTGTCTGACCATATGTTGAGGTGGTTGAGATTTTGTTGCTGTTGGTTCCTTGAGATAACGGCACAGCTGGTTAGTTATTTATATACACTGGAGTTGGGACATGACGAGTATTGAAGAAGGGGGAGATGTTTCACAAGGCGGTCTGAACGTTGCAAGCGAGGTCATTAGTGAGGAGCGCTTATTTGACTCCGTAATTACTTGAAATACAGAATAAGAACTGATCAATGGTAAAAATTGTTTAAATAAATGGGAGTTGCCTACGAATCACGATAATCTCCGAAGCGTTACCTTAACATGCAGTTTTGTTCATATAAAGTAATCTTAGCCGGTCAGGCTTTTGTTATTGTTGGTTTAGTCCATGTTTATTTTCCATATCAGTGACCCGTGAAGTCACGTGCAATGCTGTCTTTCCTTGTGTGTTTATTGAGCAATTGGCCAGGTTGGCAGCTCAGTTTGTTAAGTGCGTCATCGCACTAATGAGGGTCTCAGGGAGATTCCTGTAAATAGTAGATTTGTAGTATGGGTGTCAGCATTAGATTTTAAGGGTTTTTATAAATGTCATGCCCATATCCATAAACGTTGATTTACGCGATGATTGTTCGTGAGCACCGTGGCTGTTAACCCGTTGTAAACGAACAGTCATCCAAGTACTCATTTCTCGTAGTTAGTCATCACGCGTACATAAAAATCCGAATGCAAGGTAGTGGAACATGGATCCACATTTTTATAAAAGGGGAGATCCGTCTGACTCCTCAACATTGATAGATGTTCCTGTCATGGGAAAATTCAGGGAGGATATTGTTTATTATTGTTGTTATTTTCTTTTTATGCACAATTAGTCATTAAATCATGTTATTATTTTACGTCTTGTCTCCTTCCTTTCTTAATTATAGTTTTAATCCTATGACCCTTGCCTCAGTAGAGCATGTTGATTGGCGGACGTAAACATCACACTATGAACTGAGCGCGACCCCTTGATCAAGATTCTTGCACATAAACACTGCTATTCTGAAGGGTTCAATTGTGACCCTTATCTGAGTTCAGCCTTGTAAATAGTTACTTTGTTTTAATATCGTTGTATTATAATATGTATTGTGACGTGTTTTGTGCCACCTCTAAACCTCTAGACCGACTTTGGAACAGCATTTCCTCCGTTCTAGATGTTTGACTATGGTTATACCGCCAGTATCCTTAGTCCAGAGGGACACAAGAGAACGAGTCTACAAAACACTATCTAGACCTATCCTGACATATTGAAGTGAAGCATGGACAATTCGAAAACGAGATGAAACTAGGATGACTGCTGTTGAGATTAAGTTTATGAGACGCACATCAGGATACACACATAGGTATCACAAAAGGATTGAGGACGTGAAGAAAGAACTAAAGACAGAACCTGTATTAAACTGCTTAAGAACCTATAGGAAGAACTGGAGAGACCGCGTCAACTGAATGCCTAGGGAACGAGTCCCAACGCAGATTGTATGATACAAACCAAAGGGGGTTCGATCTATTGGACGTCCAGCTAAAATATGGAATGAGACCGTAACAGGCCATCTGGTCTAATACTTGACTGGCAGATGATGATGATGCTTTCTTTCTTCACAAACTCCATTGTTCTAACCTCTTTGGTCGATGGTTGGTCCTATCAAAAAACTTTACTGAAATAAATTGTTGTCCCTTATTTGAAAATAGTATGAATTTTGAATGGATTCCATTTTTCACATACTACGAAAGTTATAGCGATAATTCATGATTTCGAAAAAAGACCACCATTTCCACCACCTTAGTCCAATTTTGCCCATTAACGAAAGAGACAGAGATGTTGAATACTTATATTTTATGTATAAACTTTAATATAGATGGATGGTTGTGAAGTTAAAAAACTGACAGATGGAATTGAGACTTCCACTCTCCACATCTACCAATATTGTGGCTTTAAATTTGGTAGATGTCGAGAGTGGAAGTCTCAATTCCATCTGTCAGTTCTTTCAAATTCACAACCATTCTTAACGGCTCCATTGACCAGTTTGGAAACAGCATCTCCAGAGTGTTATTGAAAATTATATTCAAATATTTAGAACCTTTATTTAATCAAATTATTGTAAAGATACCGGGTGAGTTAGCCGAGGTCGTTACGGCATTGCTGCCGGCAGTCGCTCACATCCGGGAGGCGAGGAGGTTCGAATCCCCCCGCCGGCAACCTTGAAGATGGTCTTCTGTGGTTTCCCATCTTCCTTCCTGGCAAATGCCGGGGTTGGTCCCTAACTATAGGCCACAGCCGCTACCTTCCAACTCCTCGTCCTTACATTCAAACTTTCCTCCCCAGACAACATTCCACACGTGACGGTACTTGTAGCTCACCCCATGGATGTCCGCCTAGAAGCAGCTACACACTGGCGAGCCGAACATGTTCTCGGACACTCCCGGCACTAAAAGCCATACGCTAAAAAATATATATTTATATATAAAGATATCCATTTTATTTGATTTCAAATTGATTCTATTATTTTACATCGTATATGAGTACTTAACCATTAGATTTTAAATATTTATTGTTGTAATTTTTTTAGTATATATTTCCATCGTTCTTATTCGTTGTTTTCCAGTTTCTTAATTTCACCCTGTTTTTATTTTAGTTGATTTCATTTGTCAACACTTAGTTTTATTAGGTTAGTTTCTTAAGGTTTGATTTTAATTTTGCTGACGGAGGTCTCATTGTTGGATGTACTAATTTGAATAGAATGTGTATTCAAACTCAGCAATTTTTCTAGGTTTATGCCGTGTCTAGTGCGAGTTTTCGCCCAGGAACACCAAGATAGACTCATCAGTGCCTCTTGGTGTACGCTTAATAAGAAGGGAGGTAGCGCGTAGTTCGCTACTCCTATGGGAGTCCGCGCACGGACAGCAAGAGCCCGCTGATGACCCTATCTTTGTGTTCCTTGGCGAAAACTCGCACTAGACACGGCATAAACCTAGAAAAATTGCTGAGTTTTAATTCCTTGGCCGTGAAAGCCAATATACCAGAATTTGTATTAATTGGTGGAGAATTTTAAATAATTATATCTTCTTCTTCTTCTGTCGATTTTGGCCTACTGTGGACCGCGGTGAACAATCGGCCCGCGTGCCAATCTCCTCTTCTCCTCCCAGAATATCTTCATGCGTTCCCTAAGTCTCCTTCTTTCTTCAGATCTGATGACCTTGGTTTTTGAGCTAGGTTTTTCCTGAAACCCTTTAAATTTATCAACCTTATAATTATACAAACTTTTGAACTGCCTGTGGTTTTGGGGTTTGGGGGATGTGAAACCCGAAGATATGTCGAAATATTCCAGAAGTCGCAACATGGTACCCATTGCAATAGGCAATGTCGCTGGGTTAGGATCAGAGTAGCGTATCTACAAAAGCACTACATTTCAGGAAGCAAGAGAAACTAACAAAATTGTTATTAATTAGCATGTAACTGGTTACCGGTATATATTTTGATTTGAAAGTCGCTGATATTTCATATATTACCAACATATTTCCAAAGATCATTGTGCACTTATTTCTCACATACTGTGTTATTGAATCATTGTATAGCCTATATATTTTAAGGTCATTAATAATAATAATATCGTATGGCCTCGGGTGCTGGGTGAAAGCTTTGTTATTTGACACCCAGAGGGCAGCTTGCTTGTCGAATTTTGTTGTTCCTTGAAGCACTATGAAAATCAAGGGGATTGAATATCTAAGCTCCTTGACACTATAGCGCTTTCTAGTAGAGAAATGAGGAACTTTGTGTTGGCGGAAAATCCCGAGATTCATTTTGCCATTATGAACACAGCCTACTGAATTCAAATGGGTTCTTTGACATGCCAACATCGTATGACATGCGTATCGTGATTTTTGCCGCCTTTCAAAAATCACTTACCACGGCAAGCTTGGGGTTAGTAATCCGACAGGATAACCACTCACCCACCGTGGCAAGGTTATTAGGAGAGATACGCTGTTTTGGCTCTAATGATTTTCTATTGACATTATTTTACATTAGCTTATGTAGGTAACTTGAGTGTAGGAGTAAATTGCATAAGAGTGAATAGAAGCAAAATGAATATTAATGTTATTAACTTGTATTGCAGTTGCGATGCTGCACTCATGTTTCTAGTCAGGAGGTTTGTATTCACAATGAATAAAGGATATATTTTCTTTTATAATGTCATAAAAGTTTTGGTTTAGTGAGCTGAAGCGACATGCTTTTGGAAACTATCTCGCCATGTCGTTCCTATATCTGTGTTCAGTTGAGCCAGCGGGGGTGTGTGATGGATGGCGTTTCTAGCTGCAGGCACCTTGAGGGCCTCATGCAGTGGTACCAATGATGGAGCATGTGTGTACAGAGACATCATGTATGATCTATTGGTGCGTGGGAACATCGCAGCTCCGTAATGAGCTATTGTTCTAGACGGTCTCCCGGTGATAATGCATTGTTTCACGACATCACCTATCCCATATATCATACTTTAACTTCTACCAAAAGCAAGTAATATAAATAATTAGAATGGAATCACTTTTTGTTTCACCTTGCTTGACATATTCCCAAAAGGATTTTCAATGCATGCGATGTTAAGTAATTTAATTAAACTACTTTATGACATTTCTCTGGAGGAGCTAATCTTGCTGAAGTCCAAGTCATGTAGTCTAAGAATAAAAACCAGAAAACAAATGTTTGGGCTGCGATTATTTTGCCGTAATAAATATTGGCATACATTTCTTATTAAATTTCTTGTTAATTCATTCTAGGGGCTAGGGACCTCTTGCTCATCATCTCCGTGTAATTAGGTGGGTGTTGAATTTGCCTGATAACCTGTATTTATGCAGTGACTGTGGTAGTGAGCTCTATTAGGGACAAGGATGGGGTAGGTGTCTCCCGGCATTTACCTGGAGGAAGTGTGGAAAAAACCGGGAGAAAATCACACTGTCAGTGCCGGAATTTGAACGTACGATCTACAGACTTATTGCAGCTGCCCACGCGGTCGTGGCGCAGAATATAACGAGCATGGCTGCGCCATGGGACTTTCCTAGTAAAAAGAAAGGAGTTATGTTTATGTGAAGAACAAATGGCCAATTTTCATTGAATTTCAATGGTCCATTTGTACCTCTTCACCTCGCTATGTAGCAATATACAGTAGAAATATATCAGAGGACCCTAATATACCAGCAGGACAACAGTCTTGTATCATGAAGGTCACTTGGCATAGCAGTAGAGGTAATTTTAAACCCTAGGGGACACTTTGCTAACTCCGCAGTACTTGAAATAGGCCTATACCATTTCTGCTTAGATTCCCCAGTGCAAGAGACGATTTCTTCTCACCAGTTGTGTTGAGTGAACTATTTCATTTCTCTTGGCCATGAATTTCTAAATCACAAATGCCACCATCTAGTGGTAAAATTGTGAAATTATGCATTGTATTTTGTGTATGAAGTAGGCCTATTCATAAAATCTCATGTATTTCGGTGGTACCGTATTGGTAGTCTAGTAATGAAGCATATTATTAGACTTATCACTAGGGCTCGGATTTTTAGGTGCTAAAAATCGGGAAAATATTTATTTTTTATGTATTAAAAATACCTGAAATATGTGACAGAAAGTAAAAATATTTCATTATAATTTAGTTTGTTAATGTGAATATAAACAATATGCAGTACTCCCGAATGCAATTTATTCTATGCCTCACTGACTACTGAAGAATTACAATACACGAGATACATCTTCTGGTTGTCCATCACAAATGACCAACGATTATCGCGAAACACTTATTCTGAAGGCGCGAAACTGCAGCAATATGTTTCTTGAAATGTAGGCATTGTAGAAATGCCTTACAGTTGACAGTGCCAGAAATTAACTGCTTGTGAGTGGCACTGGTTCCAGGTAGCTGGGGGGGTCTAGTACGTGGTGCAATATGGCTATGGACAAGGAAATCCCTGGCTTCCGCAGTGAGTGGGACGGGACGACAAGTTAAGAATAACACAGTTGCAAGCTGACATACGCTCTGCATGAAGATTAGATAGCTCACAGGTTCTTTCCCGTTGAAGTAACACAGAACTAAAATGCAATAAACTAAAAGATCTAGCATATTGATTTTAAGGAATGTAAATATTATGTCCTTTTATGTGCTAATGAGTGGAAGAACAGGAATTTATGTATTTATAGAAAAATTGCTTAAAATATGTATTTACATAAAAAAATATTTATTTACCTAAACATCCGAGCCCTACTTATCACATTGTAGATTTATACAAGGTAACGCGGATGTAGCCCTAGTGCTACTAGTATAAACATAACCCTAAACAATTACTAAATTCAAATGCCTTCGAAAGTGTTATTAATTGATTTGTAGGCCTACAACCCTTAGCCAGATGCAATCTTAAGAACTGAAATAATGTCACAAGTATGTTGTAATTTAATTTCTATGTTGATTTTTTGAAACCCTTTCCCTTAATTTATTTTGTTTATCATCAACCCCTCAATATTGCCTATTTATCTGTGTCTCCCCTACTCAAGCTGCCATCTCTCCTATAATTATTGACAAATAATATATATTCACTATAGTGTTGTTGTTTTTGCTGATTCATTTACGAATTTTGTGACATCTTACTCATTTGGCCCCGACACTTGGTTGTGAACGTAAGTTGTCTGATAACTTATGTTATTGAGATGGCAGTATTAGTGTGTGTGTCTTTGTAATTGTGACTAGGTTTGTGGAAGGAGACATCTGTTGTCTTATTTCAGATACCATTCCGTGGGAAACCACTGTAAAATAATTTCTAAGATGACTGAGATGGGAATCAAACCCACCTCTTCTCAGTTCTCCCTCACGAGGCCAAGTGTACCACCTTCCATTACTCAGACCAGAATTAAATTTCTTGTCAAATCCTTGAATCAAACACGGATCTCAGATGTGATAGCCATGAATGATAGCCACTGCACCCCGAGGTATCCTCGCTATTATGAGCCACATAATGCTTAATTATTGCCTATATGCCGTAGAATTTTAAACAGACGAAAATGCCAGTTAATTCTCTACACACACAGAAAAAAAATGCAATGCTGAAATATTACTGGGTTTCAATACCTCAAGAAAAGTGACGCCACTGAGTTTGAATTGAACGTTCAGAATTGATATCGAAAGGATATTCAAGTAAATCGATTAATAGTTTTCGAGGAATTAATAAAAACAATATCACAGAAATTATCTGTCTGCTTTATGACTTGATTTTGTGTTATTGTAATTTTAAGTGATATCAGTAGTGGTACATAATTTGATTATGACAGTAAAGGAAGAATCGTAATTACCTGAGATATTGCAGTTAGTGTTGGTTACCGTCTCTTGGAAGCAGATTCCACAGGGAAAGATAACATATAATTAAAACGGAAAGAAGCACACTGAAAGTAAAAGCATTTGCTTGAAGAAATATCTGCTTTTAAAGTCTCAACGTCAGAATCCTGCTGGAAAGGTTTAAACTCCATAGTTTCGAACAAAACCTATAGGTTTCTTCCCGTCGGCAGTTATAAGTGTTATATTGTTGTACAAGGCTGGTACTTTTCAAAGTTGGAAAGCTTGTAAGCGAATAAAATTGTAACAATTACGTAAGTGTTTAATAATACATTAAATACTTGCAAATAGAACAAGTGCATGATTCCACCGATAATTAAATTATTAAATAAAGAAAACGTCCTAAAATAATTTCCTGGCTAGATGCATTTTTTTTTTCAATCTGTCTTTTCGTGAGATTTTACTGTGGGCGCATATTAGATTTTTAATCAAGGCTGAGGGGTATTAACTTGAAAAAGTTTAAGAAGCTCCGATGCAGTCGTTAAAACATCTGGTTGTAATGTATAATATTCGGCTTGGAGTACCAATGCAAATCACATTTTCATCTTTCACAGGTATCTTCTTCTTCTTCCTAGCATTTATCCCGCATTGCACGGTCTGCTTCCATTTCTGCCGGTCTTTGGCGTCCCTAGGTAGAACATTCACCGTGCGCCTATCTTACCGTAAGGTGTCGAGCCAGCGCTTCCTTGGTCGTCCTCGCGGTCTACGGCCTTCAGGACACAAATCTAGTGCAGTTTTCGCAGCTGATGAATTGTTGCTGCGTAACACATGGCCATACCAATTCAAATGAATCTCACGCATTTTATCTGTTATTGCAGTTACACCAAATGTTGGCCGAACATCCTCATTCCTGATGCGGTGTAGTCTAGTATAGTAAGTCCTTGCGGCCAGCGAATCATCTTCATTTCCATGACATGCAGCTGTTGTTCATGTCTCTTCGTGATTGACCAACATTCAGTTCCATAAAGTGCCACCGGTCGAACGATGATTTTGATTATCTTCGGTATACCTTTTACAGGTATGATTAAAGGAATAACATTAATATAGTGGATTTAGAACCCAGAAAACAGAGAGGACCATTATCCGAAGAGAGAAAGCAAGCGCTGATTAATGGGCTGGATGCCAAAGCTGGCAAACGAACAAAATCTACTCGTTACTGAAATGAGATTGGTTGTTAACTCGTAGTGAATAGGGGCTCAACTCGGATGTAAAAAACAAAACAAAAATTATTATTCCAAAGGAATTTAGCAAGTCCACAAGAAGCTGATATGCATTCTTTATTTTAACTATACAAACGCTTGTCATGCAATCTTGAGTCTGGAAACTTGCGTTACAAGAAATTAAGTAGGTTGTGTTTTATATTCATTTCCTCAAACGAAATGCATTATATTTTAGTGTGGTTAATGTTTTATGCACGTAACTCGTAATATATTTACAATTTACGCTGCACAAGTAAGTGGAATATTCATAGAATTAAGGAGGCGGTACACGCTAGGTTTAAATGAGGAATGTCGGAGCTAAGATAATAGATTAAATTAAAAGCCTCTTTCTTTCATCTTGTGTGAGCGTGTGTGTGGCGTGCGAAATTGTTTCTTACGTATAAACATGTTTCCACATCGTTTGCTTAGGTATTCAACACATTATAAATGTCGGAAGTCCACTTCTTACTTGAGGTAACATAACAAAGGAGTACGTTAAAAGTGATGAATATACTGAGCTTAGCGAGAAAGAGAAAGCTCTCTAAAGATACAGCATGTTATAAATTTCTTTCTTTTAATCGTTTGGCAACATATGTGGCGTTAAAAGAAGCTATTTTTTGTTTCATTTTAATGGATGGCTATATTGTGACAATTGTAAAAAATGTTACGAATTATTACTTATGGAATGGACATCATTTGGCCTCATCTTACACTTAGGAACTTGTCAACTCTAGAAAGAGTAAAGGCATTATTCATTAAAAAAAAAAGCAATCGGAGTGTCAAAAACTACCAGATCACGATTCGTCTACCTCCTGGCAGGAGAATCATTTTTAATTGAAGACCTCAGGAAATGTTTGCCTCTACCAAACACTAGAGCCTTGGAAAAACTACTAGCATCATTGAAGGAAAAAAGGGAAGACATACCTCAAGCATTTTATGGAACCGGAGCCATGTTCGACCGGGTATAGACAACAGCCAACTTTGAGTTGAGGCATGTGTTTGGTGTCCGGACAGTTCCCCACACTGACACTTCCACACACTGCCCAAGCTACTGACACTTCCACACAGCCCTTGGAAGTGGCTACCTGTTTAATGACTCAGAAATAATCTCGACTGACATTTCCACACACATCTCCCCTCTCCCCCAAGGCTACTATGGAAAATGTCAAGTTGACTACTTCGTTGACAACTGGCTAGATAACGAAGACATTCCAATCGAGATGTGGAACTGCTACCAAGCACGACACAGGACAACGAATGCTGTTGAGGGCTGGAACAACCGACTCAACAATCTTGTCGGGAGACCTCACCCCAAATTAAAAGAGGTTGTCAAAGTATTCAAGACGGAAGCTGAGAAGACAAACTGCGAATTTTTAAAGGCCAAGCTCAACATGGAAGGAAAAAAAAGGAAGACGAAAATATGTCAAACTGGACGGACGGATTGAGAACATTCAGAAAAAGTTCGAAAATGACAAAAATATGAAAAGTTTTGTGAAGGCAGTTGCCTATTCACAGAAAATGGAGTAGGTTAATATTAGCCTATTGTTGAACAAATATGAGAAAAACAAAAAGCAAAACAAAATCATACAAAAACAAATAAAAAAATAAAAAATACAAAACAACAGACGAAGCCTAGAAAGCTGATTTTAAACACACCAAAATGATAACAACACCAAACTGATCGGTTTTGTTATTATTTTGCCAGTCCACAGCCTGGATAAAGTGTGATGGAAATCAGAGATTGCATTTATTTTATTTTGATGGTAATTAGACTACATCACAATTATATTTTCGAGACCGTGGTATGTAATGAAGTACATAGACCGAGCGCTTTTCTTCACTCCAAATGAGTATTATGTTAAGGTGCATTGTCACAGGTGCGGCTGTAACGATGATCACTGAAGCCTATAGCCTTAGGGGTGGGGGGATGTGTGTGGAACTGTCAGTCGGGAATATTTCTGAGTCATTAAACAGGTAGCCGCGTCCAAGGGCTGTGTGGAAGTGTCAGTATTTTGGACAGTGTGTGGAAGTGTCAGTGTGGGGAACTGTCATGTAATCATGTGTTTACACGTCTAGTGGTCCATGGATTTCACCACCTTATTTGTATTAACAAATCTTTCCATGGACCTATAGTGACGTGTGTATGCCAACTATGTGGACAAGCATTTGAAAGCTACCACTTAGAGCTCTGTAGTAAAAGAAATAATCAATCAAAGACTATGCAATTCAAAGCGCCAGAGCACAATATTTTTGTACATATTCATTCTTTACTTTCGATGGTTATTTGGCTGCAATGAATTTATTATATTGTGACAATTAGCTCCGTGTACTTGAGTGAGGATGGGTGGACAGTCTGATAACCAATGGTGTTGTGGTAATTGTAATAGTGTGTTTGTGTGCGCATACTTGCAATTGGATCTAGAGTTGATAATGAGGGGCCCATACCAAACTGCGGTTACTCGATAGGTGAGCGTCACACTCGATTCTCTAGAATTATTATTATTGTTGCAATGTTATAAGACCTCTTGTTTCTAAACTTACTATACCTTTGAATCAGTCTGTTAGGAAGGGGAAGAGTCATTCATTTCCATTCCGTTTTCAAACAGAGACTCTCAGTCAAATATTTAACGCAATAGTGGACTCTTCAGTGAGTGGAGTGCTCAGTAGCGAGTATCAGTGATAGTAACATTTCACGCATTGTAATAAATAACGTTTTGCCTTATGCTTGTATTTAGTATGAAATGATAAATAGTATTATACTTTAACTGTTACTGGAGTATTTTACAAGTTTTTAAGGCATTCATTGGTCTGATACTTCCATGTTTGGATGAAACAGCTGAGGAAGTGGACTTCAACAATGAGAGTGATTACAAAGATGCACATGAGGTTTACGAAGATCATAACTCTGAACCAGATTTGCCTGTAAGTTATAAGGAAGAGAGGCAGTTTCGTTTATTGAAGACCAAAATCCATTCAGTTTACAAAATGTAAACTGTTCTTTACTTTTATGTAGTCGTGCATCCTCTGGCTGTGTTGTTCCTTTCTCTCCTTTGACCAGAGGGCACCTGTCTTCTTCCTTCGGGGTTTGTCCTAGAACTTCATTTGCTTCAGTGAACTCCTGAGAGACGTTCGATCTCTTATGTCTTTTTCTGTAACATCAGCTCCTGCAGATCTTTGTCCACCTCTATCAGCCACGGTGACTTGGTCTTCCTTCCTTGCCAGTCTGTGAGAAGCTGGTTGGTCAGCCTGGTGGGATGCATCCTGGAGACGTGTCCATAAAATGCTAGACGTTTCTTCCTGGCCACGTCTGTAATTATTTCACAGTTCTACTGTATAGAGCTCCTGGATGGGTCGTCTTTTGTATAACCTCCCTTCCTTGACGTCTCAATATCTTCTTCTCTTGGATTTCTAGTTTATCCATGAGTCCTTTCCCATTAAATATGAGGCATTCAGAGGGATATACGGCTTCAGGGTGGATGACTGTTTGATAGTGCTTCATTTTGGTTTCGTGGGAGAAAAACTTTTTATTGTAATTGTTCTTAGTCAGTTGGTTTTTATTTATATTTCATACCAGCATACTTCTATTTGTTTAAATTTAATTATTTGTTTTCCTAAATAATTAACTATCTCAAATCGATTTATTAAAATTACCTTCATCTTTATGGGAGCATATTATTGCTTATTAATGTAAAGGTGAACGCTGCACTCACCAGCGTGTAACAGCGCACGAAACCACCTAGCGAGTAATGCCGGGTTACTACGTGAGTTATTCAAAACTTAAGCTTTTTTATTTTAATTTTAATTTTCTTAATTTCCCAGACATCTGAGCTGAAAATCGTTATGGTGCAGCACATGGGATTACATCAATAGCGAGAAATCAATAATACAATAAATTAAATGTGATATCCATTAGCATTTCCATGATAGAAGGAAAGGAAGCTTGTAGTTTAACGTGACCGTTAATCTTGAGATCATGAGCCACGGGACCTCCTTTTTACGTGGAATTCGAACCACAGGACATGGCATTTCACATCGAAAATCTCACATGCATTGACCGGGAATCGAACCCGGACCGCCTTGGTGAGAGGCATACAGCTAGACCGCTGAGCCACCACGCCCTCTTCCATGATAGAATATTCATTATTATATAAATAGACAATGTTGTCTGCTACTGCTTTAATTGCTTGGAAGTTACAGCTAAATTAGCGCTTAATTTGGTACCTTGATTTCAAGGAAAGTCCCTTGTGTTGAAAATTTAATTTCTTCGGTTTCGTATTTAGTTCTGCACTCACGATTTCTGAAATCACCCAGAATTTTAATGAGGTTGTACCTTTTAAGTCCCTGCATTGTTTTTAAAATTAGGTGACAAACTTACTACATTATAATAGTGTTTTTTAGTTAAAAACAATTATTCCAAAATAAAACTCCAAACAATATCCAGGGCAATTTGTGTCAACAGTACTTCTATGAACATGGGTATAACATTTTATCAATCTTTATCATCTTGGCTTACAGGATTGAGCCGCGTCGCATATCGGTTATTATTTGCCGACGTTTCGGCTAACATTGCAGCAGCCTTAATCATGGGTAGGTACGAGTTGGTGTCCGTACTCAAACTAACGGTTATTGCCAGTCAGATGTGCATGCTTGCCCTGCGTTGTCGTCAGGCTGCTCGCTGGTTGGTCCCCTCCCCTGGCAGTCGCGCTCTAGGAGAACTTTCCAAATGTTGCTAAGTTTAAAACCATCTTCGCGATTGAAATTATTGGGATGCTTCACGACCTCTATTGCCTCTCTAATTAACCTGTTTTGATATCCGAGAATTTTAGCAACAGTTTCGGCCTTATCAAATTCGATGGCGTGCCTCGTGACGTCAGCATGTTCAGCTATTGCAGATCTGTAGTTTATCTGTTTCGTGTCTCGAATGTGCTCTGAAATCCTGAAGACGCGTTTCCATTAGGATTTCAGAGCAAATTTGAGACACGAAACAGATAAACAACAGATCTGCTATAGCTGAACATGCTGACGTCACGAGGCAAAGCAAAGCAAAGCCAACTCCGTACAGGCCATGGAGGCCCTGGGAGTAGTGGAAGGTAGAGGCTTCCACTTTTTGTGACATCGGCACTAGATAGGATGGAGTTGTCAGCTCCACGCCCGGCCGCCTTTGCTCCCAGGAATTACCCTGGTACTCATTTCTGGTGTAGGCTGAGTGAACCCCAGGGCCATTTGCGTTTCCAAAAGTGGTAGTTTTGTTTCTAAAATCCACTACCTGGGTGGGGATCGAACCCACTCCCTTTCAGTTAGAAGCTCAGCGCCTCTACCGACTGCGCCACGCAGCCCCCAACGTCACGAGGCACGCCATCGAATTTGATAAGGCCGAAACTGTTGCTAAAATTCCCGGATATCAAAACAGGTTAATTAGAGAGGCAATAGAGGTCGTGAAGCATCCCAATAATTTCAATCGCGAAGATGGTTTTAAACTTAGCAACATTTGGAAAGTTCTCCTAGAGCGCGACTGCCAGGGGAGGGGACCAACCAGCGAGCAGCCTGACGACAACGCAGGGCAAGCATGCACATCTGACTGGCAATAACCGTTAGTTTGAGTACGGACACCAACTCGTACCTACCCATGATTAAGGCTGCTGCAATGTTAGCCGAAACGTCGGCAAATAATAACCGATATGCGACGCGGCTCAATCCTGTAAGCCAAGATGATAAACTAGACACCGGCTGCGAAAGCCTACGATCTAAATTTTATCAATCTACCATAATAACGACTTGCTTCACAGCAAGGTGGACTGGGTTCCATTGGGAGTTGATGCGTGTAGGATTTTCGGTGAAATACCACATCCAGAGGTTCGGACTGCTCGTGTAGAGTAGGTTTGGTGGCTTACGATCTTAAGATTAACGGTCACATAAAACTAAATGCTTCCTTCCTTCCTTCCTTCCTTCCTTCTTTGCTATCTTCCTTCATTTCTTCCGTCCTGCCTTCCTTCCTTCTTGCCTTTCTTCCTCCTAAACTGACTTCCTACCTTCCTCCCTTCATGCCTTCGTTCCTTCCATCCTTTCTTCGTTTTTTTCCTCCCTCCCTTCATTCCTTCATTTCTTCCTTCCGGCATTCGTTCCTTCCATCCTTATTTCCTTTCTTACTTCCTTCCTTCATTGCTTCCTTCCTGCCTTATTTCCTCCGTCCCTTTCTCTCTTCCTACCTTCCTTCTTTCCTTCCTTTCCGTCCTTCCTTCCTTCAGCTTTAAGTACGCTACTACAAGCGGCTTCGATGGCGTAGTTGGAAGCATCCTGAACTGTTGTGCCCAAGATAGCGGGTTCAAACCCGGCCGAAGTCGTCAGATTTTTTCTAAGAGCGTTACAATCCTTCAGTATGCCTTCCTTCGGAGGGGAAGTAAAGCCGCCGGTGACATGTCATAGATTTATGGCATGTAAAAGATCCTTCCACAGACTAAACTTGTGTGAAGCTAATTTTCTAGGTTGGATTTCGTTGGAACGCTCTATCAAAGTTCCAACGTTCACCACTAGTTATCAGTGAAATCTGGTAGCAAAAGTTGGAACTTCTTGAAATTGGACGGAACTTGTAGCTCAGCCTATGGGTGTCCGCTTGAAGCAGCTACAACTTCTGGCGAGCCGAACATGTCCTCTGGCACTCCCGGCACTAAAAGCCATACGATAAATAAATAAAATACGGTACTACAATAGTTTCAAGGAGAGAGGACCAGAATTAAGATGTTACACACAGCAATTCAACATTAGTCAGCACTTCTGCACTGAGTTTGAATAACCGTGCTTCCTGTATGGTACATGAATGATGAATCCATTCAACTTATGCCTACAAAAACACGTCTTGATACGCGCAAAAGAGAGATGTTTTATTGCTAAGATTTAAGATATTTTCTCTCTCTGGGAACTATCATACAAGCACATCGCTTGTATAATGTAAACATCCCGCGTAGTGCCGGAGATGAAACAATTCATCACCTGTGTGTCCTCGAGCCCAGAGGGTCTGTACCTGGGCATCGCTGAGCATGGCTGACGTGAGGGAACCAGCAATGAAGGGTGGCAACTGTGGTAGGTAGGCTACAGCTACTCTCCTCGGGGAAGTCACACACCATGAATAAACATATGCATCATCATTCCGGGAATATCCACTCCAGGTAGATCAAATGTATTCCGTGATGTATGGGCTGGCAGAGTGCACCTATCTTCCTCAAATATAAGCCGCGTGGGAACTCGCAAGTCTATCAACATCTATAGTGCAGGTTTACAAACGTGGCTGGCATTCTTAGCTGACACCTCTGAGGTATCACTAGACAGTTGGGAATATACGATTCTGTAGGTCAGAAGCGCCACAGGTGCGTGATTTAGGGGAAATCAGGACGAAAAGTACGGAGTATCCTCTTGCATGTCTACTACTGTGCGTAAACCAGTCGACGAGATATGGCTTTCTGTGTAGACATCAACAAATCAGAGAAACGTAAACAAAATAACACGTAAGAGACATGTAGCCAGGTGACGGTCACACCGGCTGGCTATAAGAAGGCTGGTCTCCCGGAGTTGGAGTGAATCCGTCCAACCACAATTTCATCCATTGACACGCAACACTTGAAGCGTTATTTCCAGATTACCAAGAACTGCCTCCCAGAACGTGATTACAGTAACTTGTATCTCTGGGAGAACCATTCTCCGTACGTGGATCCACCCCGGATATAATTTCTTTGCTTTCTTATGCTGCACAACATAGTGCAAAAACAAAGAAGTATGGGGTGCGATTAGCGTACCAAACATGTTTAAGGTAACCAGGAGGTGTAGAATCACCGCCAAAAGCAACAATTCATGCTTTGCCTTGTATCTTTAAAAGGCTTTAAGCTACTGTCGTGATATTTACAGAATATTTTTAATATCCTCAATGTAGGTTTCCTCTTAATTTTACTACCACAAACTGCACCGCCCTCTTAAAATAAACATATTCTTGGCGTGCCTCCTAGCTGCATCACTGGAACCAACTAGAAAAGAAAGGAGTACGCAGTGGAAATGGATGTTAATTTCTGACCTGTGCTGGGCCCGTACTTGCAGGCCAGATGTGCTGAGCGACTCCAGACTCCGTGAAGGTGGTCCCACGACGAGTGGTAGGAATACCCTCCTGGTGCTAGACAGCTAGAATAAGTTAGGCCTAGGGTTGAAGAGAGAGAGAGAGCAGCCCGATCGTCAAACACTACTAAATAAGACACATGGATAAAGAAATGGAAATTTAATTATAGTGAAATCGAACACACACAAAAAACCGGCCAGAATAACACACTCAAAGAAAAGAGTACCCTAGGGGTCAAATACAGTCACTTTCAAACGGGAAGGATGATTATAAACAATAAATAACTTACAATAATAAATAACGGAAACAAATAAAATAAATACCTGTGCCACTTCCAATAAAAATGATGTAAAAAGGGAGGAGGTAATTGACCAAAAGGCAATCGAGCCGGTCGCTGGTCAACAACAATCACTTCTCAGCCTAGAGATGGATGGTTGTCATGACGACCACAAATAACAAGCATAGCAAAGATAAAACAAGAGGCTGTGTGCGTGTCGCAGAGGCTGTGGCGAGCAATGGGGATGCGATCGAGCTGGCAGTCCCCAGAGAAAAGAAAAGCAAAACCAAAGATACTATAAGAAGAAACAAATGACGTCAAGTGTCCGTGAAATATATCATGATACATACACGCAATCAAACACACAAAATGCTAGCCGACGATGCAGTAATAAAACACAAAGCAACTCGTGCTTGTAGGTAGTCTAGCAAAACATGCTAAACCTATATGGTCCCCAACTTACGTTCCGAGTTCGAGCTGAATACGGTAAGGCCTACTTAAAGTTACCGCCGTGATTCAGTTGCACGAAGCATGGAATGAAGGGAATACATAAGGGCTAAAATATATGGTGTCATGCCTCGTGTTGGGAGAATGGTCGAAACGCCAACGTCCACAAACCACGGGAGACCCATTCGAAGATATGCCCAATCAAAACAGCATCAATGCACCTGGCAGCAAGAAAAACATACACTCACAAAATCACTCGCAGATATATTTCACGGCACAAATAAAAGGTTAAACGAAGACTCAAACAAAATAAAACAGGAGACCGCCATTACGATTGGTTCCACAGCAAATCCAAGCACACGACGAAGATCAAAAAGAAAGGTTAAATTTAGGAAATGAGCATAGTGGACACAAGGTTAGATGTATTACTTACATGAGTAAATGGAAGGCTTCGGCATAATAACAATGTTAAATAAAAAGGAAAACATTACATTTTAAATAATAAGGCGGAGAGCCTCAAGCCACGTCCGGACAGAAAGTATCTCACATGGCGTCTGAGTCTACCGGGACGGCCGCCAAAGAAAATAAAGAAATGAGAGATGTTAAACATGGCTCAGGATCCACACCACCCCCCAAAAGAAAAATTATTTATAATAATAAAAGATTTTTCTTTTTACATCACTAAGCACCACCGCTTTGAAATCAATCATGTCCCAAGTGTTCCAAAATACACAACATCCTTATCACACAGGTGGTTTGTCAACAACTATAACAGTACACAAAATATGAGGGGGGAGGGTGATCGATATAACAATCACTTAAGCAATTGAGCCATATCAGAAAGAATACAGTTATAAAATGAAGTAATATATAAAAATAATCAGATCGCTTCGGCGATCGCAATATCAGGACAGAACTCCTTCGGGGTCCCCAAAGGCGCGCGTTCCTTTGACGATCCCTGGGCTTGTCATAATGGTATTACGGTTCGCCTGAGCGTTACAATGACAAGAAAAGTACATAGAGACACGGACGAAAATCATAAACAAAAGACTTTCGCCCTTTGACGCCGAAGTCTGCCATTCTCCTTATACCCATCATGAAAGTGACGTATTAAAATAACAAAGAAGCGATATAATGTGTCCATTATTTATAGAATATAAATTCTCTACTGGCCGAATTCGCAAAAATACATATTTTTACAATAAATATTAAGTTACACAGAGTATGTAGGCCTGTTTCTTCTTGTATTATTTTCTTTCTTGAGCTCGTAAATTTGTACTTGACTCTGCCTCGGTCAAAATTGGTTCAATAATAGGCAGGTCAAGGAGACGCCATATGAATACTAGCTTCCTTGGATAACATAAGCAAATTATGATTGGCTAACCTACGCAGAAAAAGGACAACATTAATCACAGCAAATAAGAAGGTTACACAATAAATGGTTTCAATTGAGATATGTGAGCTCTGGATACGTCGGTGGGATTCTCCTTGGAGATCAATTCAACAGTGACAGGTGTTAAAAATCTAGTGATAGTTTTGGGCGTGCTCCAGCGAAGCATTAGCTTAGCTGACTCCTTATTCTTGGCCGAACTCTGTGGGTGCAGGCGCACTAGCACGTCGTCATTCACCTGAAAACAAACAGGTTGCCTACCCTTGTTATAGCGAGACGCCACGCGATCTCGTGCCCTTTTCAGATGCCGTACAGCAACTTCCCATTTTTCTTTGACTGAGGTACGGCGGGATGGCGCAGCCAGATAATCTATTTTCCACTGAAGCTGAAGTGGATCAACAATACGCCTTCCTAAAAACAATTCCGAAGGGGTAGAATTCGTCGATGCATGAAGAGCAGTGTTAAATCCTAAGGAGAAAAACTGAAGATTTGCGTCCCAACGTGACTGATCTGCGTTGTGGAACGCACTCAAGCAAGCCTTCAAGTTACGATGAAACCTTTCAACGTGATTTGGCTGAGGGTGGTAGGGTGCCAAAAAGACATGATCAATTCCCCAAGAAAAACACATTGATCTAAAAGACTTGGACCGGAAAGCGCTCGCGTTATCGGACACTAAAAACTTTGGAGGACCAAAAACACCAAAAATATGATTGGTCAAAAGCCTAACAGTGGTACGTGTCGTGATTTCCCTGACAGGAAATAACCATACAAATTTTGAAAATCCATCAACGACAGTAAGTATAGCTTGATGACCAGAAGATGACCTAACTAGGGGACCAAAATAATCTATAAACAGGCGCTCATTAGGATATGACATCGTGTCAGCGTGGTGAAGTCCAATGCGAGAATTCTTTGCTGGCTTAGAACGTTGACACGTAACGCATTTTCGGACGAAAGCAAAAGCATCCGCTTTCAAATGAGGCCAGAAGAATTCCTGAGAGATTTTATGGAAAGTCTTCGTCATACCTAAATGTAATCCAAAACAGGATTCATGGAAATACGCCAAGAGCATACTTCGTATATTCTCTGGCACGAAAATCCTACATTTCGAAGATCGAGGAGCGGTATGCACTATAACATCATTGCGCAATGAAAACTCAGATACACCAGGATCTTTCCCGATAATTTTTTCACGCAATGTGACACAAAATGGGTCATTTGCTTGGTACGTACGGATGTCAGTAAAAGACCATGGGATGTGTTGGAGAAGATTCACTGGCTCGGGGATCTCAACAATGGGAGGAGGTTCCTCAAACATGCGTGACAAACAATCCGCTACAACATTTTCACTGCCTCTGACGTGAATGATGTCAAAGCTGAAAGAGGATAGACGAAGAATCCAACGATTTATACGTCCCAATTTTTTGACATGCGAGCGCATCCAGGACAGAGCTTCATTGTCGGTATACACTATGAAATGCCGATGTTCTAGAAAAGATCTGAAACGTTCACAGCCGAATACGACAGCCAGACTTTCTTTCTCGAAAGTGGAATACCGGCGTTCGCAATCATTAAGCATCCGACTGGCAAAAGCGATGGGTGCCAAATTACCATTCACCTGCTGACTAAGCACACAAGAAACTGCGACATCACTCGCATCACAATGTAACATAAAATCTTTCCCAAAATCCGGAGTTCGAAGGACGGGAGCAGAAGAAAGACATTCTTTCAATTTCTCAAAGGCGAGACACTGGTCGGGGCCCCACACGAATCGTACATTCTTCTTCTTCAAATAATTCAGGGGCGCTGAAATGTCCGAAAAGCCCTTAATGAACCTACTGTAAAAGCCTGCCATTCCCAAAAAACGTCGGACTGCTTTCACATTCGTGGGAGTAGGGAACTCTTGGATACATTGCACACGCTCAGGGTTCACTTCTATGCCCACATCCGAAAGAATGTGACCTAAAAATTTGATTTGCTTCGAAGCCAAAGAGATTTTGTCCGGGTTAACAGTGAGTCCGGCTCTGCGAAGACGACATAGGACTTCACGTAAATGGATCAGGTGATCCTCAAAAGACTGACTGTAAATCACGAGGTCATCTAGATAGTTAAACACAGATGAATACTTTAAATCTCCAAATAACTCGTCCAAAACCCTACTCAATACTTGTCCGCCGATAGAAATGCCCATGGGTAACTTATTGAACTCAAAAAGGCCGAACGGAGTGGAGAACGCAGTTACCTTACGGCTCTCGGGATCGAGAGGAATTTGATAATATGCACAATTCAAATCTAGGACGGAATAGTACTTCGCCCCGTGAAAATGCTGAAAAGCGCTCTCCAGAGTTGGAAGGGGAAAGTTGTCGAACACCACCTTAGAATTGAGTCGACGATAATCAACTACTAAACGAAAAGTACCCTCTTTCTTAGGCACCAGGAATGCTGGACTACCATAAGAAGACTTAGAAGGACTCACAACACCGCGTGCCTTAAGATCATCAATATATTCTCTCATGGCAATGAGTTTGGGCGGAGAGCACGAAAATGGCGCCGACCTAACTGGAACCTCATCAGTTAAATCAATATGACACTCGTAGCCGATAGCGGAACCCAGTTCCGACGTGAGAACATCTGGAAATTCATTCACCAAATCAGATAAAGCGTCACGTTGACTCGTGAATAAAGTAGGAGGGATTAAAACAGCAGAGATACCAGAAAAATTACAAGGAACACTCGCTTCACAAGTATTAAAATGAAACCGCTCCTTGGATTTAAACAAAAAACTGAAGGAATGATCCGAAAAATCAAGCCTCAACCCTGCTTTGTGCATAAAATCAGAACCTAAGATCATAGGCGTAGATAAGTCATCCACCACATGGAAGTTCCAATCCCAAGAATAACCACATATCTTAATATGACATGTTACAACGCTAGAAACAGAAATAGATGACTTCACCGCAGAATAAAATTTTAAACCCCCATCTTGTGGACAAATCTGAGTAACAGGAAGCTGTTCCGCGATGGAGCGCTGAATAAATGAACGTGAAGCACCAGAATCCAGTAAAGCGGGTATCGACAATTTCTTAACACTTACAGGGACCCAAGGACAGAAGTTTCCAGTCGTGGAAATGTTCATTTCCCGGCGAACTTCATTGCATGGCCACTCCGGCGGGTCTAAACCGGGGACCCATGCTCGTTTCCCTGACGCGAAGCACATCTAGGACAGACTATGTGCGTCACGTCACGAAGACCACATGTGTGACAAAACACACGAGAGGGTGCACGGCAGGAATTAAAATGATGCCCCAAACGATCACAATTCCAGCATCTTATACGATTATACATGTTCGGGTTTCGAGGTAACTGTTGATCCTGAGGAGCGGGATTCGCAGAAAAAGTAGCAATGGCAATACTCCCGACAATATGCGAGCGGGGACGGTTAACTGCCCGGTCCTGCTGACGAGAAATTGAAGATGGGTGCGCAGTTCTCTGAATCTGGGATTGCGCGCAAGCAGTCTCTAGAAACAAACTGTCAGAGGGGAGGGGTGGGGGCACATATGACTTGCGCAGGCGCCGATTGAACTCGCATTCACGTCCTTGATCAACAATGTCAGCCACACTATACACACTGGACCGGCGTATGAAAGACTTGTACTCAGGTGCTAGATTTCTATACACAATATCAACAGTTTCAATAAGGGGAAGGGGCTGCGACAACCTACTTATTAAAGTCATTAGCCCAGTAACAAAATCGTCTACAGGCTCTTCCAAACCCTGGGTACGGCGATGAATTTCAGCCTTCAAGTCATGTTCAAAATCATAAGTCGTAAACCGCTCCTTTATTGACTTACAGAAATCAACCCACAAGATGAAAGATCTGTTGGTAAGTCGATACCATTTTAAAGCTAAACCACTCAACAATAACGGTAGGCAGACAACAATGTCGTCTGGTTCGAGGTCATAACAATGGCAGAGTTCACTGACCCTGTCTAAGAACTCAAATACAGACGAAACTCCCAGTTCACCAGAAAATGAAATTCCCCACTTGGACACTATATTGGCTACGCCTCCCTTGCGATGGCCTTTCACCTCAGTCAATGGATTAGTGTCTTTCCCACAGACACTTTCAAACGATAGCAGATCATCGTCAGACTGGATGAGCTCCTTCTTCACGTTACAACCTGGGAGAGAATACATGGCTAAACTACAGAAGTACTGCTAGCTACAATTCAAAACAATAACTACAAATGTCTTGCCTCCGTCCTGCGCCTGAAATGAGTACGAAACAAGAAGTAGGGTTGGTTAGTACATTACCAATGCTGGGGTTCGTTGATATGGTCCAACTCATTGCACTCTCCTTACAGTTTGTTATTTTTATGGTCCATACTCCTTGGAAGTTCACATTGACTCTCAATATATGTTTGCATAGTATGCAATAGGGAACATGAAACAGAATAAAAACAACATTGAAAAATATGCAGCGAAATATTAAAATCCAATGGATATGGCTAAGCGACCAGGAGACTTAACCTCGCAACTGATACCATCTGCACCGCCCTCTTAAAATAAACATATTCTTGGCGTGCCTCCTAGCTGCATCACTGGAACCAACTAGAAAAGAAAGGAGTACGCAGTGGAAATGGATGTTAATTTCTGACCTGTGCTGGGCCCGTACTTGCAGGCCAGATGTGCTGAGCGACTCCAGACTCCGTGAAGGTGGTCCCACGACGAGTGGTAGGAATACCCTCCTGGTGCTAGACAGCTAGAATAAGTTAGGCCTAGGGTTGAAGAGAGAGAGAGAGAGAGCAGCCCGATCGTCAAACACTACTAAATAAGACACATGGATAAAGAAATGGAAATTTAATTATAGTGAAATCGAACACACACAAAAAACCGGCCAGAATAACACACTCAAAGAAAAGAGTACCCTAGGGGTCAAATACAGTCACTTTCAAACGGGAAGGATGATTATAAACAATAAATAACTTACAATAATAAATAACGGAAACAAATAAAATAAATACCTGTGCCACTTCCAATAAAAATGATGTAAAAAGGGAGGAGGTAATTGACCAAAAGGCAATCGAGCCGGTCGCTGGTCAACAACAATCACTTCTCAGCCTAGAGATGGATGGTTGTCATGACGACCACAAATAACAAGCATAGCAAAGATAAAACAAGAGGCTGTGTGCGTGTCGCAGAGGCTGTGGCGAGCAATGGGGATGCGATCGAGCTGGCAGTCCCCAGAGAAAAGAAAAGCAAAACCAAAGATACTATAAGAAGAAACAAATGACGTCAAGTGTCCGTGAAATATATCATGACACATACACGCAATCAAACACACAAAATGCTAGCCGACGATGCAGTAATAAAACACAAAGCAACTCGTGCTTGTAGGTAGTCTAGCAAAACATGCTAAACCTATATGGTCCCCAACTTACGTTCCGAGTTCGAGCTGAATACGGTAAGGCCTACTTAAAGTTACCGCCGTGATTCAGTTGCACGAAGCATGGAATGAAGGGAATACATAAGGGCTAAAATATATGGTGTCATGCCTCGTGTTGGGAGAATGGTCGAAACGCCAACGTCCACAAACCACGGGAGACCCATTCGAAGATATGCCCAATCAAAACAGCATCAATGCACCTGGCAGCAAGAAAAACATACACTCACAAAATCACTCGCAGATATATTTCACGGCACAAATAAAAGGTTAAACGAAGACTCAAACAAAATAAAACAGGAGACCGCCATTACGATTGGTTCCACAGCAAATCCAAGCACACGACGAAGATCAAAAAGAAAGGTTAAATTTAGGAAATGAGCATAGTGGACACAAGGTTAGATGTATTACTTACATGAGTAAATGGAAGGCTTCGGCATAATAACAATGTTAAATAAAAAGGAAAACATTACATTTTAAATAATAAGGCGGAGAGCCTCAAGCCACGTCCGGACAGAAAGTATCTCACATGGCGTCTGAGTCTACCGGGACGGCCGCCAAAGAAAATAAAGAAATGAGAGATGTTAAACATGGCTCAAAACTGAACAAAAAAATGAAATTATCAGTGAATAATTAGGGGGAAATCATTTTGAAAACATTAGCATATGTTTTTCCCTCCCCCTTCACTACATATTGAGGGACTTAAACTGATTTTTCTGTTATATATTCATCAGGAGCTTATTTCTGGAAACTAGTAAAAAAAAAAAAAAAAACTGGTAACATGTTATGATTTTCAAAACTTTTGTAAATTATTTGAAGATATGTGCAGTGCTTATTTTCTTACTATTATGAAAGGTACTTAAAGGTACTGAACTTAAATATATATAGATCCCAGGCATTGTCATAGACTACAGGGTGGTCGAGAAGTCCCTTTACATGTTATAGCATAGGGTAATAAATTTAGATATGTATTATAAATATTTATTATTGTCATTATTTACATATTGTTGAGATAACAATTTCCCGCCGTGAGCCAAGTCTCGCAATTGTTACGTTCACTTCGGTTAGCGTGGGAAAGTCGTGTCACGTGTCACGTGGTTCGCTGCGTCGCTCACTGCGCAGTTAGCTGCCTTCAGTCGAAAGAGTTCAACCATGACGGATACAAGTGTTTTCACTGTTGAGGAGCGTTTGGTGGCTACTGTTTGGGTTCACGAACGTCAGAATACGAAGAAGACAATGTCAGACATTTTGAAGGACTTCGCTGTGAGGTTTGGAAAACCACCGCCATCACGACCAACGTTATTCGCGTGCGAGGATAAAACCTTTTTTGACGGGAAGTGGCGGAAGGCCCACGACTCGTATCGAAACGTGTGCCGCTGTGGCGGAATCGATTGAACGATCGCGGGTGAAGTCAACCCGTAAGCGGTCTGCGGAATTAGGCGTCCCGCGATCGATGATGAAAGACCATATGCGCAAAGATTTGAAACTTTCATGTTTTCGGCCATCCTCAGTGAATGAGTTGAATGATCGTGACTTGGAGCAACGTGTGCATGCATGTGAAATGCTGCTCGCACGCTTCCCGCATGCAGATGATAAAAAAACGTTATATTCTCTGATGAGTGTGCGATTTATCGTAGCTCACGAAATCGTAACGTTTTTATTTGGGCAAATGCAATCCGCAATTTTATAAGGAAATTGAGTGCAATTCGCCGCATATTATGCTTTGGGCAGGGTTATCGGCAGACCATCTGCTTGGAACTTATTTCTTCGATGGTCCTGTGAACCAGCACTGCTATCTGCTTCCACAATTAAGGGCGAAAGGTATAAGTGACATCGTGACACTTCAACAAGATGGTGCTCCACCACATTTTGCTGTGAGTGTCCACAACCGGCTAAATGCACTTTTTCCAACCCGCTGGATTGGGCGTGGATTACGAGACCTTCCAGCACCACTGCCATGGCCTCCACGAAGCACAGACCTCAGCACACCGGACAATGCACTATGAGGAATAATAAAAGAAAACGTTCGTAAACGACGATACGTGAACAACGATCAACTGAAAGATGGCATTTGAAACTATCAACCACCGCATGCTGCAGCGGATGCATACAAGAACATGGCGACGGATCAACGTCTGCTTCGAACATGGAGGAATACATACTGACGTTGTTGATCGATGAATGGAATTCTAAATTGCAACCAGACATTGTTTACTCCAAATAAATGTTGAAATAAAAGAAATCCTGTTTTATTCATAACAATGTTTACATGTCTAACTGTCCTATGCTATAACATGTAAAGGGACTTCTCGACCACCCTGTATATTATACGTGTGCAAAATTTCATTGAGATTGTTATAATCAGTCCGGAGAAAAACGTAAGCTGTCTTCACACATAATAGCGATCCAGACGGTATTTAAGACATAACACAACTCACATTACGTACTCTCAAATTCTTTAATAATATAAACTGCTTAACAGTGACAATGGAGAGCAATAAAAATTCTGATTACTTGACACGAATGTGACGGCCACTAATGACAATTCTCAATTGTTGCCATCTCAATCGATGGTGCTGCTGCTGGTGGAGAGTTAGGACTCTCTTCAGCTGGCTTATGAGTGAAAGGAGAAGAGCGTACACATCTTCTTCCATACGCTATCTATATCTATATATATAAAAATCAATGTAACGTGATAGTTTGTCTGTGGGTGTGTATGTCTCCTATGCGTTCATATACCATTCGTCCGATTGCGATGAAACTTGGGTGAGATGTTGAGTACACTCCAAGGAAGGTTTCCGATTTAGTAAATCCATTTTACAATAGGTAGCGCACGCGTAGATTCAACAAATGAGCGACGATGCGCGAAGCATTTCAACAAAGTCCCGTATGTGTTCATATACCATTCGTCCGATAGCGATGAAACTTGGGTGAGATGTTGTGTACACTTACGTGAAGGTTTCAAAATTAGTGAATACATTTCACAGTAGATAGCGCACAAGTAGATTCAACAAATGAGCGACGACACGCAATGCGTTTCAACAAAGTCCCGTATGCATTCATATACCATTCGTCCGATAGCTATGAAACTTGGGTTAGATGTTGTGTACACTTCAGTGAAGGTTTCTGGCTTAGTAAATCCACTTTACAATAGGCAGCGCGCAAGTAGATTCAACAAATGAGCTACGTCGCACGAAGCGTTTCAACAAAGTCACGTATGCGTTCATATACCATTAGTCCGATAGGGATGAAACTTGGGTGAGATGTTGTGTACACTCCAGGAAAGGTGTCTGGCTTAGTAAATCTACTTTACAATAGGCAGCGCACGGTTAGATTCAACAAATGAGCTACGACGCGCGAAACGTATCAACAAAGTCCCGTATGCGTTCATATACCATTCGTCCGATTGCGATTAAACTTGGGTGAGATGTTGTGTACACTCGAGGAAAGGTGTCTGGCTTAGTAAATCTACTTTACAATAGGCAGCGCACATTAATTAGATTCAACAAATGAGCTACGACGCGCGAAGCGTTTCAACAAAGTCCCGTATGCGTTCATATACCATTCGTCCGATAGCGATGAAACTTTGGTGAGATGTTGTGTACACTCCAGGGAAGGTTTCTGGCTTAGTAAATCCATTTAATAATTGGTAGCGCACGAGTAGATTCAATAAATGAGCGACGACGCGCGAAGCGTTTCAACAAAGTCCCGTATGCGTTCATATACCATTCGGCCGATAGCGATGAAACTTGTGTGAGATATTGAGTACACTCTAAGGAAGGATTCTGGCTTAGTATATCCACTTTACAATAGGTAGCGCACGAGTAGATTCAACCAATGAGCGACGACGCGCACACCGTTTCAACAAAGTCCCGTATGTGTTCATACACCATTCTTCCGATAGCAATGAAACTTGGGTGAGTAAATACATTTCACAGTAGATAGCGCACGAGTAGATTCAACAAATGAGTGACGACACGCAAAACGTTTCAAGAAAGTCCCGTATACATTCATATACCATTCGTCCGATAGCTATGAAATTTGGGTTAGATGTTGTGTACACTTTTGGGAAGGTTTATGGCTGAGTAAATCCACTTTACAATAGGCAGCGCACGTGTAGATTCAACAAATGAGCTACGACGCGCGAAGCGTTTCAACAAAGTCACGTATGCGTTCATATACCATTCGTCCGATAGCGATGACGCTTGGGTGAGATATTGAGTACACTCTAAGGAAGGATTCTGGCTTAGCAAATATACTTTACAATAGGTAGCGCACGAGTAGATTCAACAAATGAGCGACGACGCGCGAAGCGTTTCAACAAAGTACCGTACGTGTTCATATAGGCCTACCATTCGTCCGATAGCGATGAAACTTGGCTGAGATGTGGTGCACAGTCCAGGGAAGATTTTTGACTTAGATAATCCATTGCACAATAGGTAGTGCACGAGTCGATTCAACTAATGAGCGAAGGTATGCGAATCGCTTCAACAAAGTTCTGTATGCGTTCATATAGGCCTACTATTCATCCAATTGCGATGAAACTTGGGTGAGTTGTTGTGCACACTGCAGGGAACGTTTCTGATTTAGTAAGTCCATTGTATAATGGGTTGCGCACGAGTAGTTTCAACAAATGAGTGACGGCGCACAAACCGTTTCAACAACATTCCATCTGCGTTCATATACCATTCATCCGATTGTGATGAAACTAGGGTGAGTTGTTGTGCACACTGCAGGGAAGGTTTCTGACTTAGTAAATCCATTGTGCAATTGGTAGTGTGCGAGTTGATTCAACAAATGAGTGACGGCGCGCGAATCGTTTAAACAAAATCCCGTAAGCGTTCATATGACATGCATCCGATTGCGATGAATCTTCGATGATTTGATGTGTATACGCCAGGGAAGGTTTTCGACTTAGTAAATCCATTTTACAATAGGTATCGCACGAGTTGATGCAACAAATGAGTGACGACGCGTGAAGTGTTTCAGCAAAGTTCCATCTGCGTTCATATACCATTCATCCGATTGCGATTAAACTTTGGTGAGTTGTTGCGCACTCTCCCACAAATGTTTCAACATTTGTAAAACCATTTTACGATAGCTTAGAGAAAGTTAACGGAAATTGAAGAAAAAATTGTGTATCCAAAAGCACTTCAAGACACCAAATTACAATGCCAACACTTTCTTTGATTGGCATTGCAACGCATGCCGGGTACAGCTTGTGCTTTATATTTTTCTCTAATTTCCCTCATTGCTTGTTCAATGTATAGATTGAAAAGTATTGGTGATAGGTTGCAGCCTTGGCTTGTACTTTTCTGAATACTAGCTACTCTCTCATGTGCTTGGCCTCGAATAACTGCCGTCTGATAAACCTTACGAGCTAGATTAAACTAGTAATACTTATAAAGGTACACAAAATGTATCAATGCTATCTAAATTCAATAAAAATCACCTCTAAAACCAAAGATTTAATCACTATCCAATACAGAGGGGGAATGAATTAGATTCTTTTATAACAAACATACATTAACGTGTTGCCCAAAATGTGGGTTCCTTTACCCTGAAAAAGATTACATTTATTAATATCATGTAAATGTTTTTTGAGGATTAGGGAACCACCCATCACAATTGGGTACACTCGTGTTGACCGACTGAAAGACATTAAATTTCGAAACAAAAATATCATATTATGAAAGCTTTGAACTCTAATCCTGATAGAATAGGGTAACAGGAGCACCAGTCCCTAAACAAATCATCCTTATGGATAATCATACTGGCTTAGATTAGTGTGTTGGCCTACGGTGATACATTCGGGAATCAACCATTTTGGGATGTCTTCCAAATAGACTAGGGTGAAATGATTTCATGTACCTTCTAGTAGACTGTAGGCTATAGGTGTTGAATTCATTACGGACGGCGGATTAATTTCAAAAAGGAAGGTAGCTTGTAGTTTAACGTGACCGTTAATCTCGAGATCATGAGCCACGGGATCTCCTTTTTTACGTGGAATCCGAACCACAGGACATGGCATTTCACTTCGAAGGACTAATTTCAATATATGCATTTATGAAAGATAACAAACAGACCGAAAAGACATGATAGCTTCACATTCTTTCACATTGTTTCTTAGTATTCGAGAATAAAAAAAGAAATCAAAGATAAAACGCCAGCTCACAAATGAAGATATACTGTACCATCTAGTGAACTAGTTCCAAAGGGTGACTTATGATGAGAGCTATTATGGTATCGCAATAAATCATTTAATCCAAATATTCCTCCAGAATAACAAATTGAAATCAATAAAATTGTGAAATTTAGAACGAATGAAATGTGCTATATTCCATATAAAATGCGCCAGTATTAAGAACGATCACTGAGCCTATGAAAATGGTGGGTCAATTCAAAATTTTATAGATTGATTAATTTTCTCCATTTCTTCTTCATTCTTCGAATTTTGCCTACTGTGGACCACGGGAAACAATTGATTTGCTAGTTAGTTCCTTTTTCTTCGTCCAGAATTTCTTCATCTTTCGCTGTACTGGGTCTTTCCTCGAACCCCTTAAATGTATAAATTTTAGCTCGAAACACAGCCCTATTCCAGATGTCGTTTGGATGTAGGCCCATTTCCTCCAAGTCTCTTGTCGTTTCTTCTACCCACATTGTAGTCACCTTTAGCTTGGTGATTTTTTATTATTATTATTATTATTATTATTATTCTTACCACCATTACCCTATGATGTCCCCAGGGCCACCCAATTCAAGAACGGTTAGACAGATCCCCTGTGTGCCACTTGTCTATTCTGTTCTTTTGCCCCTACGTCACGTCCCTCTGAACGTGTCTGATAAGTAATCTCTGTGAGATGATGATATATCCTTCTTTTACTTTATGGCACAGATGTGTTATGTGATATGAATAGGAATGTCCTCTTTGGCTGCTTTCTCCTCGTCATTCCGGAAGTTCCTACTCAGCAAACACTGAGTGACATGAACTATAAAAGGGGTGTCAAAAATACGGCTAGGGAATACCAAATTTCCGTACATTGTAGCCCCTAATTAAACAGTAATATTTTAACTACAGTATTTCTTCTTCTTCTTCCTTCGTTACGGCCAACTAAGGGCCACGTCATGTCAACAGTATTTTCTACATTTTAATGTTGGCACAGTACTCTTTCATTCGCAATCGATGTTGCACCTTTCTCTCTGTCGCCCATGCCTGCCCGGTTTGTAGTTTCGTCTTAAGTTGAAAACTCCGATGTTCTTGAAGTTTTTCCCAAAGTGGGCCACGCTCCTGGATATCTTCACATGTTATCCCAATCTCCAACAGATCTTTCTCTACTTCACTGAACCAGGCCCCCTTTGTCTTATTCTCATGGAGAAAAGCAAACATTCGGTTGGATAGCTGTGTTTATTTCATTCGGGTTATATGTCCATAAAAAGAAATCCTCCTTTTCCTCATCAAGTCAGTTATTTTCTCTACGTGTGTGCACAACTCTTGGTTGTGGCGTCTTCGGAACTCGCCATGTTCTTTGACTGGACCCAGGATTTTCCTCAATATCTTCCTTTCCTTGGTCTCCAGATTTTCCATTATGCCATTCCTATTCATGGCGAGACATTGCGCTGCATACGAAGCCTCTGGCCGGATGACCGTGCAGTAAATAAATAAGTACAGTATTTATTTATTTATTTATTTATTTATCTAGAAAAAGATTCCCGAGAGTAGAGCTCTGTCGTGTGGAACAGTGAATAGTTCATTTCACAGCTAACGGACTAACTATACATCGGCTAAATTATAGTACATTAGAGTTCAGTAAACAAATATGCAATGAAGTGTATACCAGGCGATGCTTTTAACACATTATAGTTTCACAATAGCCTACATGGATAAGATAAAAAGTTTTACAATATAATTAGAGTAAATGAGAGTATAAGCAAACGAGCATTCTGATGCTTTTAGATATTAATACAATTAGTACTTATACACGTAAAACAATATTTGGAAGAATGTGGTATCACAGGAGTAAATTATTATACATTCAGAGTCAGTAAATAGTACCTTTTCAACTTTTCATGAATTGGTCCAATTTTAGAGATTCTTGCTAGATTAAGTGGTACATGTTTGTATACTGAGATGAGCGAGTGCTGTAGTGCATTGACTCCAAATGTAGTCGTTCTATTGCTGACGACATGTAACATACATAATTTTGTTAGATGAATTCCTACAAAACTGGCGATAGAACTTTGAAAAATTTCCCAGTATTATGGAGTAATTATTAGTCTGTGTTATTAAACACAATGTGTACAAAAAGAAAGAAATGTAAATATTGAACTAATAAGAAAACACCGATTTGTATCAGTCTTTAGCAAATATGCTGATCGGTTGTGATATTTCATGACAGTTTCCAAGATGGTACCGGGAGCGTAGCTCCCAACATAGGCGACATACAATATACACTTTTCTGTCGGTTTTTGGAATCTCGTTATTGCACATATTTTACCATGAAAACCATGTGCAGCGTAAAGGGTGAAGATGTGACCGAACTTGAAGTAACTTGTGGGGTAATGCATTTATGAACGATAACAAACAAACCAAAAAGAAACATGATAGCATCACATTGTTTCACATTGTTTCTTAGACTAAAAGAACACACAAAAAGAACTAACAATTGTACTTTAACAAGAAATTAAGGGGAGCCGAGATGTCCTAGGCTATCCATAATCCATTTCAACTGTTTAATTTACCACACAGAAACTCTTATTAGGAACTAATTATAATTTATCAGGGTTGTTCCTTGATTCGCTCGCCTTACTTTAACACATGCGTTTTGTACATAGGGTAATAGTTGATTTTTCTGGCATTTTTTTAATGGCGTAATTTTAACATTTTCACGAGCATTTTCACGAGGCAAAATTAAACTGAAATTAATTTTGACAAACGGCTGTGATAAAATATAATACATATAAGAAGGAATTACTTCTAAAACAGCGCAACACCCGTTTTACGTTCATAAAACAGGGTTGTTAAGTTCATTGTCTAATATATAGAAAACTCAGAATCTAGGGAATAATTTGTGAAAAATAGAGAGAAAAATAAAAATTTACAATGTGGATTTATTAATAGGACTCACGGTTGTGGGAAATTATAATGAAAGTAGTCTTAAAAATGAGCCCTGAAGGAAATAAATTTGCCGTTAGAAATCTAAAGGTCTGTATCTTAATATGATGTAAAACATTTAATTTTGAAAATGTTGAAGATTTTCAGCATTCTGGAAGCCTTAAGCAAGGCAATTACTATTGAAAGTTGAGTAGGCTAATGTCAGGTTATAGCGTTGGGGAAATTTTCTAATAACTGCAACTGAGTGTGTTGTACAGTGACGGTGAAACAAAAGTCGCGCTATTTTTCTTGTAACCCTAAGCAGGAACATTTGTTTTTTCAAGAATCAGTAATTTGAAATTATTTTACTTGAGAATGTGTTTGATGCATGACTCATGCATAAAATGGAACCACCCCGGAGCGTTGCACGATGGAAGAGTTCAAGTACACCACTGAGCAGATGAACAGCATTCACGAGTGTGCTTCTTGCTCACAGTCGCAGTGCGCGCAAGTGTTCCTACTCGCAGACATGACAGCAAACCAATAATAATAATAATAATAATAATAATAATAATTGAATTGCAGCCAATGACCATAGCGGGGTTTTTAATTGAACACCCGTAGGCTCCCCATCACGTTCAATTACAAGTAGTTCCAACTTTGGCTACCAGAGATGCTACTGTCACTGACACCTAGCGGCGAACATTGGATCTTGATAGAGCGTTTCTAACCAAATAACCTACAAATTTAGCTACACACTGCCAGTTGTAGTGGTGGGTTACTTTACAAGCCATAAATCCATGACATGGACCCGCCGACTTTATTTCACCTCCAAAGGAAAGCATTTAAACGCTCTTAAAAATCCGACGACTTCGGCTGGGTTTGAACCCGCGATCTTGGCCATAGCAGTTCAGCATGCTACCGACTACACCACCAGACCAAATCAATTAAACCACAAAGAGATCACACCCGAGGCAACTCAAATTTTATGAATTCATGATGTAATGGATGATTATATTGAGCCCCATATAGCACCGATCAAAACTTCTGTGACTTCATATGGTAAGGATAGTCTTAACCCAGAATATTGGTTAGTTTAGATTCATCCAGAACGCTTCTCTTTGCATCACAAGTTAATAAAGATGTGCTTCAACCCCGTTTTTACCATATCAATCAACAAACTTTTGAAGCTCATGCCGCCATTGCTGTAATAACCTCATCATGTTGACCTAGTTATACGGGGCTGATGACACGATGTCCAACTCCCTAAATTAAACGAAAACAACAAATAATCTATTTGCAGTAGATTCTCTTTTAGTGTAATAAATCTGACATCCATCATAAGATTGCTTCCAAATTCACCTGACATCAATCTGATCCCACAGAGCACTTGTGTGAATGAATTGAAAGGCACATTAGATGATTTAACACATCAGTCACCTCAGTAGGTCGAATTAAGACTGTGTGCTTTTGAGAAAAGTTTCTTGACTAAGATCAGAATATAAAATTGATAATTCGTTGTCCATCCACTGCATGTTACAGTTCTGACACCCCTGGCCTGAGGCGTAACAGTACTTTAGTAGAAGCAAGTACTCGTGCCAAGTGATGAGCATGTTGACACAGTGCTAAAAGCCCAAGAAATGTTTGAATGAATAATTTGGGTTGGGAATCACGTGCGGCAGATGGCAAGCAGGCAAGTGGCGGAACTTTCTCAAGTCTGTGGGAGTGGTTCAAGAGAGATTCAAGGCACGTAAGTGTACGGTCATATGTCCCTGAATTGTGACCGCTTTGTGTTCTGGTGAAAATATTTTTGCAGACGGTTGGAAAAGGATGTGCGGTCTTTGTGTGTCAGAAGACCTATTTTATCGCTCACATCTTGACTTGCAATATTTCATAGTGGTGCATATGCCAGGGGAATCAGTTTATTCCCAGAGTTGAAGGGTTCTTGAAATCGGTAAAATCTTTTCTAAACCATCTCACGTTGCCAGTTCATATATCTTCAGCCAAGAGATTAAACCCCAAACCTTGCTTCCAAGTCCTTAACGCTCGTCGCATCTTTGCTTGCTGCGGGATTTCTTCGGTTTCTATAGCGGGTGCACTGCTTCGATTCCCGGCGAATGCATATGGGAATTTTAAAATGAAAATCACGTCCAGTGTTTCGGATTTTAAAAACTAAGTTCCGTAGCTTTTGATCAGTAGTTTAACATTGTTGTTTGTTCTATCAATTAGGGGCTTGCGACATCATGGACAGTTATCCCCGTGTACTTAGGTGTGGTCGTGTGGGATTTGTCTTATAACTTGTTTCAATTTGTATTGGAACTAGGATTACGAAGGAGGTGGCCGTGGTCGTAAGTGAGGAATCATCCCCGCATTTTTCTGAAGAAGAAGTGGGAAAACCACGGGAAACCACGTCTAGGATCGCGTACTACGTCCGCGAGGCCAACTACAGCAAACCCGGAGATTGGAGTTGTGAATCCCTGCGCTGTGACTATCCTGAGTGTGGTATTACACCGGGGTTTTCCACATTCTCTCCAGGCAAATACCGGAATAGTGCCTTACTTCAAGTCTCGGGGCACCTACCCCTTCCCTGTCCATAATACAGTTACACACACTACTACAGACATCACCAGTTATCAGACAACGTTCAACACATACAGGGGCCGTGGTAGCGTAGTGATCAAGCTGTTGGCCTCTCACCAAGGTGGACCGGGTTCGATTTCCGGTCAATGCATGTGAGATTGTCGAAGTGAAATGCCATGTCCTGTGGTTCGGATTCCGCGTAAAAAGGAGATCCTGTGGCTCATGATCGCATGTATAACGGTCACGTAAAACTAAAAGCTTCCATCCTTAGCTACATTCAACACATACCCAACTACACGAGGCTGATGACCAAGCTGTCCTGAGTCCCTGAAATAAATTAACAGCATCATTTCAAGGATCGAATCCTTCTCATCTAAGTTCTGCCACCCTAGGCTGAGTGATTCCCGATCAGCCCCCAGACCAGAGTTAAATATCCTGGCAGAGCCGGTATTCGAACCCGAACTTCAGGGTTGACAGGAGTCAATAATAATAAATTACTAACAGTTGTGAAATGAATTACTAATCAAAAAGTAGAAACATTTCAACAAAAGTGTCTCGATATCAAAATTCAGAACACATTGGTTTGATAGAAAGCCTGCATGAGTTGTGATGATTCACTTCTGTGAAGCACTGTTTAATAAGGATTTCCGATACGTGTTCATGGTTGAACTGTACATTCCAAGAAATGTACGGTCTACAAAGACCTCACACTTGATTACAAAGTGCACCAAAGTGCAAAGCTCAGGTGATATTCCTTTTTCCAGTAAACCAAAGGTGAGACACGTTAGCTGCAAGAAGCGACATTCTGAATGGACAGGTCTCTCTATTTTTGGATATCATTCTTTCCGTATTTAATATCATTCGCATTCTACACTGTACACATAATTTATTTCTTTTCTTGTCTTACATCAGACACTTGAGAAGGGTCCACACTCCTCAAGCGTGTGGGATTCTTACCCACTAAAATCCACACCCTGATCTCTTGACAAAGATCCATCCCGGGACCACTTTCGTATGACTTCAGGATGGAGCCATTTTCTTTGCTTCACAAGCACCTTCTTACTTCTCAATTCATACTCAGTTCGCGGATCGCTGATTTAATCAACTAAACCGTGCAAGTCCCCAGCCGTCTTCTTATGACGAAGGACCATCTCAACGAAGAAGGCGGTCGTATTCCAGCAGAGCTGGTCCCTCAGCATAATTCAAACTATATTGTCTGGCATTATTGGACCATAATAATAATAATATTATTAATAATAATAACAATAACAATAATAATAATAATAATAATAATAATAATAATAATAATAATAATAATAATAACAGCTTGTTCTTACGCGGCCAACTCGGGCCTTTTATTAATAGACTACAAATTCCTTCAAAGCTTCCTCCACAATTGTAAATATGAGATGGGTTGATTTTTAATTAGTAGCTAGCCACTTCTTCTCGATACGTAGCCTACTTACATGGTTCTAAATTTTACAGACCTTCAATTTAACCACCAGCGTTGATTACGATATCCTCCTAGCGATGCGGAATCAGTTGAATCCCGTAGGCAGTGCCTAATCTTTTTATGGTACGAACAGAGCGGTCGGTTGCTTGATGAACGTCTTGAAGTGTTCAGAAGCGAATCCCACGAAGTGATTCTTTCATCCTAGGGATTATATCGAAGTTGCTCAGGAGAGCATGGGGGCTGGTAGAGCACTTCCCAGCCCAAAGAGTCCAGGGTATTAAAATATTGTAATCAAATCAAACATCAGTACTGGAAAATGCCGCATATAAACTTTACTGGGGTAGAGGATTTGTAGCCTAACAGATATTGTCGTCAGTAACGACACAACGACAATTATCACATTGACATAGATTATATCACTTAGCTACACTCAAGTGCACGGGGCTACGTGCCCGTGATGTCGCAAAGCCCCTTAAAATGAATTATCAATCTGATAACTAAAATTACACACGCTATCTTAATCACCACAAAATCACAGGTTATCAGGCGAATAACCTCCATAAATACATGGGACTGATAACATAATTATGATCTTCTTCTTCTACTTCCTAGCGTTGTCCCGCTGGTGCAGGGTCCGCTTTTTTGGTCATTGACCTCCAATTTGTCCGGTTTCGTGCGTCAGCTGGATTTAGGCCGGTAACCTTCAAGTCACCATTTATTGTGTCTTGCCAACGCTGCTTCGGTCGTCCTCTGGGACACAGGCCTTCAACCTCAAAATGAAGGACAGTGTTAGTAACAGTATCAGGCGCTGCACGCAGGGCATGGCCATACTATCGGAGCCGTCTCTCCCTCATCTTGTCCACAATTGGGGCGACACCCATTTGCCCCCGAACTGTGTCGTTTCTGACATGCTCAATAAGGGAGATGCCCATTGTCCAACGGAGCATTCTCATTTCCAAGGCGTGCAGGCGACGTTCTGAAATTTTGTCGGATGGTCGATATTCAACTCCATACAGCGCAACTGGCCGTACAACTGTCCAATATATCTTCGATTTGAGACGAAGTGGCATTTTCTTGTCGCAAAGCACACCCGTGACCTCCTTCCACCGCAACCAGGTTGCGTTTACCCAGGCGTTTACTTCATTATTGAAGTTGCCATCACTCTGATGACGAGATCCAAGGTACCTGAAGCATTCTGTCCCAAAGAAATCGATATAACCTAATGGATTTGTACCGTGATTTGATTTTTTAAAGTTTTGACGTTTCGTTCTCGCTGTGAAGAGCTTCAGTGGGAGCACCTGAATAAACAGATAGGAGTGTTGCCAATGACGGTGTAGTTGTGTGAGCGTCGGCCAAGGAGTAGTCATTTAAAACAAATCCAAAAAGTTAAATTATAAATGAACGACTACCCCGTTATAGAGTATTTATCAGAGTTCCGGAAAATACAATTGATCTAATTTGCTTTAATTAAGGTGATTGTCAAGTAAATTATTGTGGCCATGGGTTCGGTTCACATAGGCGAAGCAGAGAACGATGGCTATACCTTTAGTCACCTCAAGACCTAAGCGGTCCCTTTGATGTTCTGGTATGTGAAGAGGCTAACGCGCCATGAAATAGTTCCCACTTTTTCTGCTTGGTTTTGGCTCACAATATTTTCCAGCACAATGTTGCTATTTTCCCATAAGCTAGCTAGGTTAGTTTTCCGGATTTCCTTTGTAAAAATCTATGAATAAATTTTTCAATATCACGTTAATTGTGAGCTGTGCCAACTTTGCTTTTCATGTGATGAATTGTGCGTGTGAATATAGCTTTTAGTGGTATTTGGAACAATAGGCAGAGAAATTCAGTACGAATTCGATATTATATTACATTTTGTTGTGTATCAACCTTGTTTGAGCGGCAAAAGAGCACCCGAGTAATTCGCTTTAATAGCAAATCAGGCTCAAAGGTTGGCAAAACTGTTACGATTGCACTATGTTCAACATGGTTTCCTCAAGTAGACAACGTGATCAGACTGCAGCTGTAAAGCTTGAATCACCAATAAAATGCGTCAAAGGTGACAATAGTGGAGAGCAGTTGGGTAATAGGTGCGAACAAATGAGTTTAAATATACAGTATATAGTAGGTTGAGGGAAGATGACAATGCCGGAAACAGGCGCGGATCTAGAGTTTGGCTTTGGAGGGAGTCAGAGAATAGAAATTTATAAGAAAAATGGTATCACTAAAAACGCAATCACAAAATAACCAAACGTACAAAACCAGACCAATTTTGTTGCAAGCTACATGGATAGAAATTTGATGCGTTTAGCGCACCAAAAATATTCGTACAAATTGCAACGGCGTGTTTTGCGACTTTTACATCGAGCTCCGAGAAAAGTATCAAGGCACGTTACATATTCGGCAGGTCGAGTTGGTACCGACAAAGGGAGGAAGTCACAGCTTAAATTGCCAACCAAGCTTGCAGTTTGGACGTCGGCAAAATCTTTTGGTGCAAAAAAAAAAGGCCCGAATTCCTATCCGTGTACATGACAAACAAAAAATGTATTTTTTATATACAATATATACTCGGCACAACAATTAGTGGGCCAGAAGCTTTTGGATTCTCCCATTTCAACAGTTGTTGCCTAGTACGAATTGTGGGTCGCAAAATGGGAATGCATTGTTGAAAACGGCGGCACGATCCCCGATTCGATTGTTGTCATTTGTCATAAGTGTGACGAGGATATTTATCCATCCATCAATAAACTGTTACGTATCCTCATCACACTTCCTGAGAGTGTAGCCACTGCAGAAAGAAGTTTTTCAACTCTCCGTCGCTTCAAAACTTGGCTAAGAGCACCATGGCAGAATACAAGCTCACCGGACTTGCATTGCTGCACATTTATCGTTACATCACTATAAACATCGATTCGGTAGTCACAAGATTTACTAAACAAACAAAAAACCGAGTTGATTTTGTTATATAAATAATCGTTTTTATATAACAGGTATGAAGTTGTAAATATGTACAGTTGTAACAGAACATAATAATTGCAATAAAGATATTTTCAGTATTGAATAAAATGAAAAAAAAAAACCTGTTTTTCAGTTAAAATCTGTTAAGTTTTATTTGTCTGGTTATTGTGTTTTCGTTTTTTTTTTTGAATTTGCAAAAAAAATTGGTCTCCGTTGGGGGGGGGGGGTCATGACCCCCGTGACCCTCCCCTTGAATCCGCGCCTGGCCGGAAACACAATAAGGGACAGAGATAGGAGATAATCGGAGGGATATTTTCCTCAGGACTTGACCTGGCGTTTGGTATAGAAACACAGTAACTCTACCAGTTAAAAAATTCAGCTCGAAGTGAGGCCTGCAGTGTTTGGATACATCTGCGCTACCGTTCAAACAAACTAGGGCCGTGTTTGTATAAGAGTCGCTGAACACAGAACTAGATAATATACACCCATTTAATTTCTTTTTATCTCTTTCACATGCATTCTATTTCGAGTGTGCTTATCGAGCGCTCCACAATTACCATTGTGTGTGTTTTACCTCAGATAACAGTATCCATTACCACGAGGAGGACGCAAGATCACTTTTATCAACATAGAGGTTTCGTATTCCAACTACTACAGTATATAATGTGTGGTCGAAAGTGGCTTTGTGGAGTAATGGTGGTCTGGAGATGGTGGAGATTGGTAAATAACGTTTCACATAAAAAGTAGTATTATTTGTTGTTTATTACTAGGCCTATCTAAACATATCACTTGAGGTGACTAGTATCAAAAGCTGGCAAATCCGTTTTTGGACGAAATTGAGTTAGACAATGCTTCTGATAGTTTTTACCTCAAGGAATTCAATGTAATCATGATATTGGATCAAATGCCGACACATCGATTTGAAATACACAGTCAATTACCAGTCAGAGTTTCAATGTCTGCCAACTCAAACACCTGTAGTAGTGTCAAAGTCCATCAAATCCCTGTCGGCCAATCAGCGCTCCCAGTGACTTCCCAGCATGCGCTGCGTGTGTATTTACTGCTACACCACTCATGAAGTGGTTAAGATTCAATTTCTTGATAACTGAATCCTTTTAAACTGGTAACCTTTAATTATTATAAGTGATTGTTGTATTGCACAGGTAATGGCAACTCCTTCGTCGTTACCCATATTTTCAAATTTTTAGTTTTCTTGTTTAAAAACTCACTAAACACAAATTTGAATATCAAACCCCATGACATCCAAATTTCTTCAACTTTATTTCTTAGGTATTTTAAAAATCATATTCCAGAAGTTCGAAATTTTATGCTACGTGAGTTATTTAAAATGTTAACCTTAATGTTACTCTGAAAAACGTTTAATTCTGGACAGTTATTTGCAATTTGCTATAATATTTGGTGTTAAGATTTGGCGGATTTTGATACTAAGTACAACACTTTCTACTACCATTTCACTTCCACGTCTACGATCCACTTAATAATTCTGCGGATAGGGTCTATTTTGGACAGGGAAGTTTGAACGATCTCAGGGATCTGCTATGATGTTGTTGATGTTGATTGAATACTCCTTGGCACTTGGTTCAGTGTGATGCAGCGTTAATTTTGTCATGGTCGACGTGTCTTACGCAGCCCGCTGGTCAGGACTTGAGCACTCGATGTCCGAGCGATGTGCCACGTACTACCGTCTGTCAGAAGAAATAAAGCGTATTGTTAAATATACAGTACTTACAATTTAAAGAAGATCATGGAGCTAGATTGCAATTATTACATGATGGCGCCAACCTGCGTGAACCCGAGAGCTCAGAGTGGAAAGGAGGAGAAGGAAGATAGTGCAGGGGGTCACTGCTGTTGTACTCTGGGAGACGAACTGACGTGGAATACAGTTACAGTTATTGTAGGATTGGACGTGAACATTGCAGTGGCAACGAGCGAAGTGAACGTTCCTCCCCTCTCATTCACGCTGCAGCACATGGACTCGACGGGATACGAAACTCATTGTGTTCGCATGTGCTATCAGGTAATATGATTCTACTTCGCCTAACTTCAAACTCCTTCTGATGAAATTGCCATTCACTCGGTACAGTTCTTCATCAGAATGAGCAGGCCTCATGATCTGTCTTCGAAATCTTCAAACAAAACTGTTTTAGATTCGTGTGACGAATGTGGTGGCTCGAACAGACGATGGTCCTACTCCAGTCCTCTGAGCAATACGCCTGGTTGATTTCCGAGGAGAACGTTCAAGCTAGGGCAGGTTTCATCCATCTTCTCCTGCATAATACGCCGATGTTTATACTGCGATAACGTGTTGGAAAGTTGCCCCAGTATTCTTTACTATTTTTTGTTCAACACTTGAATTGTGGAAATGACGGAAAAGTTGTCTTCATGTGAGCGCAGCACTAATCTTTTCTTATTATACAAAACAGCCCTCCTCTTCTGCTGTTTTTCAACAATAACTGTCATTGAGACTTCTTCTTCTCAGAGTGCCTGTCCGAATCGAACGTTGGCGATCATTCTGGCTATGGTGTCTTTATTGGTCTCTATCCGAAACAATTGGGTGGATGCTTTTCCGAACCATACTCTGTGGTTGGCAACTCAGGAAATTCTTCTTCGTCCTGGGGCTCGTTTTCCTTCTATTTTTCCTTGCAAAATGAATTGCAGTAGTTCGTATCTGTCACTGAGACTGGACTTGGGAAAATGTGGCTGTAATCTGAAATTAGGAATCATCCTGGCATTTATCTGGAGTGGATGTGAGAAATTACGGAACAACTCATTCAGTTCGGCTGAAGTGGGAATGTAAACCCACCTATTCTCAGATTGGCCTCACGAGGCTGAGTGTACCCCTATCCAACCCTCGAACTAGAATTAAAGAAGTTGCCAGAGCTGGGAATCGAACCCAGAACCTTTGATACCGGAGTCTCAATACGTATCGTAAGCTTCTCACCTGGTGGCGAGCAATACTGCTTCTAACCGGTTCTGTCCGCACAGCTGTGCTTATTGAAGGGACTTGATACATTGTGAGACAACGTGTTTGTGTTCGTCTTCGTGTTATAAGACCGTTATAATGCCGAACAGCGAGTTAACTTGAATTTAAGCTCTGTGAATATTCCACTCAGCCGGCAAGCAGCGCGCTGTTGGCCGCGAAGCAGTCTCGCCGAAGTCGGCCGGCCACCACTTGAAACAAAGGCACTGTAGTTTATGTTTACAACAACACAAATTGAATAAAAATATATATGTTATTCTATTTATGTTGTTGTTAATATAGTTTTAGGGACCAGCCAAGGTGGCCGAGAGCGCTAACACGCTACCTCTTGCCTCCCTGGCATCGGGAGAGCGTGGTTCGAATTCCACATCGGCCGTCCTGAAAAAGGTTTCCGTGGTTTCCCAGTTTCGCCACCAGGCAAATGCCAGGAGGGTCCCCTTCAATAGGTCCATGGCCGATTTCCTTCCAATATCCCGTCCTTGACCCGTCCTGAAAAGAAAATACATGGCCTTTGGTTGCATTAACAAAATTAATTGTTTTAGGGTCTTTGCGACATCGTGCTCATGTAGCCTCGTGTACTTGGGTGTGTGCAGAATTTGTGTGATAACCTGTGTCACTGTGTTATCTGTACTAGTGTGTGTGAAAAATGAAAATCCACAGCCTGCTTCCTGTCGACCGACCGGGTCAGGGAATGGAATGAATGAAGACCCCATCTAGCGGCAAAGATATGAACTGTGCTGGCTGCCAAAGCCTGTCGCACCCCCTGGGGCAATGTTTACATGAATGATAGATGAAATGAAATGATAGTGGAGAATGTTGCTGGAATGAAGTTGTGACAGGGAAAACCAGAGTACCCGGAGAAAAACCTGTCTGCCTCCGATTTGTCCAGCACAAATCTCACATGGAACTAGTGTGTGTATTCAATGTACTTCTCATCCGTATTATTATGGGAAGATACCGGGTGACTTAGCCGTGGTCGTTACAGCGTGGCTGAAGGCGGTCACTCACATCCGGGAGGCGAGGAGGTTCGAATCCCCCCCACCGGCAACCTTGGTTCTGTGGTTTCCCATCTTCCTTCCAGGCAAATGCCAGGGTTGGTCCCTAACTATAGGCCACAGCCGCTACCTTCCAATTCCTCGTTTACAATCACACTTTCCTCTCCAGACAACACTCCACACGCGACGGTACTTGTAGCTCACCCCGTGGGTGTCCACATAGAGGCAGCTACAAACTCTGGCGAGCCGAACATGTCCTCGGGCACTCACGGCACTAAAAAACCATACGCTAAAAAATAAAAAATAAAAAGAAAGGGAAGATGACCTCGATGTTTCACCCCTTAATACACAGTTAGCGACCCCAAGATCATACCACGTACAATCCAAAATAACAACCACTCTGACCATGTTCTTTTTGGACCAGTTTAAAAATTTCACTTCTCTGTTTTCACTACAATATATCGTAGTAATATTGAAGAGAAGATGAGTGAGCAGGCTGGCGGCCTGTCTTAAGTCTATCGGACGAACGCCTTTATTTAGCCTGAGCGGCGGCATAAAACAGCTGCCATCCGTCTTGGAGGGCAGACGGTGAGTTCCATAATGCATGTTCCACAAGGCTATTTGCATGCTCCAGCAGACACCAGAAACTCGTGCGCTGAAATCTCCTCGTGTCCAGTATGCGTGTGTGGAATTCAGCTCTTGGGTTGAGATCTTTTTATGCTAAAGGACGATATAATCTTCAGTACGGGGAAGGTGTTCGAGGCGCACCTTCAAGTAGAACACACGTGATGGTTTTTCTTCTCAGTCTCCTTCTCTTTGGCTTATCCAAGAGGGCGTTGATACAGTCTTCAGGTGGGGACAGAGCTTAAGAGAAACATGATAATAATAATAATGATAATAATAATAATAATACGATAACAGACGAAATTAGAAAACGCAGAACCAAATTTTACACTCACATCCACAAGATGGCCACATCTAGATTGCCAAAGAAACTACCTGGTATCATAACACAGAGTAAATGCGGCACAGAAAGGCTTAAATAGATACAGAAAGACTTGCAAGTAATCAGTATAGACACTTTCGAAGACCGAACTGAGTGCAATACGAAAATCGCGAATGTTAAGTTTGAACTAAGATCATTACTACAACCTGGGAAAAATTGGACGGATGAGAGGAAGAGGGAGCATTCCGCGAGAATGAAGAGATTTTGGGAGGAGCGGAGGAGACACGCCTTTAAATGACATCATGTTATCAAGTTTAATCGCTCGCCTGTAGGGGAATTTTCCCTTAAATAAATAATAAATAATAATAATAAAGAGTCATAAGACGAATGAAATTATTTAGTAATCTCACTAGACTACCAGAAAATCGATTGATGAATAGGGTAATAGATTATATAACCTCACTCAAGAACTCAGCACCTTGGCTAGAAGAACTTCGAAAGGACCTCAAAAACGCAAACATAAGTTCAACAGACATTTCAGAAAGGGACACCTTCAGACACGAAGTAAACAAATAGGCAGTTACATCAAAGTAACCAAAACAAAAACAGTACAGATCAATGTGGTCGGTAGAAAGTAAACAAGCCTTTTCGGAAAGAATGAAAACCTATTGGAACAACAAGAACAAAATAAAGTTGATTGAGTTATTTGCTGAACGTTTTCCATTTATTGGGAGAAGTCGCCTAAATTTTTTTTAAATTCACGTAATGTAAAACTACGACACTACAAGAGAGTTGTTATGCCGGAAGTTTTATTCACCTCAGAAACCATAACTCGCGGTGGTCACTCTAAAATTATAGAAATTGAAAAGCAAGAACGGAAAATTCTCAGGAAAATGTGTGGTCCCACGAGAGAAAATGGAATGTGGATTATGAGGAGAACAGCGAACCTCTATTCCTTAACAAGTTGACTGTTACGGTACGCAAGAGACGTCTGGAATTCTATGGACGTATCTTTAGAATGGACAGCGACAGGGTGACCAAAAGATTATTTAGAGTAATCAACTATCAGATGGTCAAAATAAACTGGCTAGAAGAAACGAATGCGGAACTTCAAGAAATAAATATCACAAACAACATCATAGAAAATTGTGAAGCACAAATTGATGGAGAAACCTAAAAAGAAAACTGGTAGGAAGTGGTCCACAGAAAGTAAGGTGCAACACAGTGCATTCATGAAGAGTTTTTGGGAGGATAAGAAGGCGAAAACCATCAAACCATCTAACATATTCAAACGCGCTCTTTGTATGGGCATGACGAATAATGAAGAAAAGGAGATTGACTTTTCTATGGACATATTAAAACGATGGGACCAGAAAAGCTCGCCATCAGGATTCTCACCTTCCAGAAAAACAGAATGACGGGATTTAGGCGAGTGAATGAAGTTCACAGGGATGTAGAAAAATGTGGGATTAAGACTGAAGAAATAGCAAGCAGAGAAATGTGCAGAAGGAAAGATGCTGGAGAAAACAAAAAAGAACATGGTATAATCGGCAGAAAAACGATCCCAAGCAAGTCAAAGGATGAAGGAGTAGGCCTACTGGTGAAAGAGTAAAGAGAGAGAGAATTTGTAAAAGTGTGTAATCGCAGCCCATAGATGGTTGAAACGAAAATTAATAAGTAATAATAATAATAACAAAAGATGAGGTTGACCTTTTATGGACATTTGGGGAGAATGGGCCCAGAAAGATTGGCATACCGGTATACGATACTTGCACATCACAAGTAAAAGGTAAAAGGAAAACCCATATCCACTGGATGCGAGAGGTGCATAGAGACCTTCAAACAGGAAGCTGAAATGCACAATGGAACACGATTTAGAAATAAAGTTACAGATTTCAGGAAAGAGTTCTGAAAAAACTACCTAACGGCGGAATGTATCAACGGAAGAACTACAGAGGAGGAACCCAAGGTTCTCTGGCTGGAGTATAAAGAAAAGGTGTAAGCCTAAGGTCCAGGAAAGGACGGTAGCTTGTGTACTCGTTGTCCATAGATGGCTGCATCTCTTACAGAAAGAAAGAAAGAAAGAAAGAAAGAATCAATCAACAATAATGCTACGGTTTTAAGGTATTTTTTATAGCTGTGGTTTCAGAAACACTGGGGTGCTGGTGTCTTGCCCAAGAGATCTTCTGTAACGTAAAGCGTTTTACATGGATCTTGAAAATTCTTAATTGCAGAATTCACTTTCGTCAAAGAGGAGGTGAGTACATGAGCCAAATGAACTTCGCAGCAGGCCAAGTGTTGGGTTACACAGTGAGTGATTGAAAAGATCCTTTGCTTCCTATTCCTTCCGAAAACTGTCCCCTCTCCTGCCTCTCCATGCCACGGAAATGGGTCATAAACTGCTGAGAGTTCCTATATACTGCATGGTTTACTCTGTGTGTGAGCTACAGCGCAACCAACTAGCCTTGCTATTCATCCTCACACTAGCTTTCTAATTTTACACTTGCCCTTCAAAATTCCGAAGTGTTTACTGAAGGTAATTTCCCTCTCGTGGGGTTAAAAGCTAAACGCTCAATAGACTCTGCTTCACGAAGCACGAGAAGCTATGAAAGACAATACAGATTGAGAGGTTAGTCATTTTCAAACCCCATCTCCGAGTAGGTTATTTCTGTGCCTTACTGATCCATCCAATTGAGTACAACTTCTGTTTTATTTTTTTTCGTTCGCGTTATGTATCCTCATTTGTAATATTCCTCAACCCTTGTCTTATAATAATACGCCATCTCTATTCCGCAGAGGCCTTAACACGAGACCGTTTTGTATTCTTGGTAGGAAATCTGTCGCCCATAACCCGCGCTATAACCGTTTGAATGGATTGCCTTGGAAGGCATTACTACTCCTAGCTTGAACCTCGGCAAGGCATCGCATCGCTGCAGCTCACGTTATGTTGCATGCTGAGGTATTGAAATCATGTGACTATTCTCAAAGTGTACTCACCAACTACAAATGGAAACCACTGGAAACCTGAAATAAAGACGAACTGGAATGTTTTAATTTTCAACGACTCTTTGCAACTTTCCAAAACTACTTTTAAAAGCACTAGCAGAACAACTGCAACAGCAAGTATTTAAATACAGTACGGAATTTAGAAAAGTTTATGTGGCTATTGACCTTTCCTGAGTTGAAAGCATTGGAGCCAAGTGAGTCAATTTGTTAAAAAACAGTCCTGAAAGATGATAAGTGTCTTCGAATGTGAATGATTATTGTGGTAATCTTATCGTTGATTGTTGTTCCAGTATTAGTGACTTAGCATCTAGGTCATACTCGAGTTAGTAAAGAAGGAATACGAAATATCTTCGGCGCCTCCCAAAAATGAGTTTGTAAAAATAAAAAAAATAAAAAAAGGATAAACGAATCCCAAGGAAACATTTTGATTTGTTTTGTATTCGATACTCGTATGTGATGAAGAATACTTGGGGGCTGCGTGGCGCAGTCGGTAGAAGCGCTGAGCTTCAAACTGAAAGGAAGTAGGTTCGATCCCCACCAAGGTAGTAGATTTTAGAAACACAATTACCCCTTTCGGAAACGCAAGTAGCCCTGGGGTTCACTCATCCTACACCAGAAATGAGTACCTGGGTAATTCCTGGGAGCAAAGACGGCCGGGCATGGAGCTGACAACTCCATCCCATCTGCCGATGTCACAAAAAGTGGAAGCCTCTACCTTCCACGACTCCCAGTGCCTCCATGGCCTGTGTGGAGTTGGCATTGCTTTTTTTAAGGAAGAATACTTATTTCAGGAAAAAGAAACCTTGTAGTTAACGTGACCGTTAATCTCGCGATCATGAGCCTCGGGACCTCATTTTTACGTGGAATCCGAAACACAGGACATGGAATTTTACTTTGACTCCACTGTACGTATATTTTAGAAATCATATTTAGCCCAACATGTTGTTATTACTGTATTACAAATGCCTATAAATTTCAGCTATAATTAAAACCGGTGATATCTTGGTTCTGATTGGTATCATAAGCACGAACTTAAATGTTTTAACAAGGCTTTGTGCTCTTAAACTACAGCGGCAACCAATTTCGAATCTAGAAGCTGGACAGATTAGAAAGTATTGTTCTTTTATGATATGTAAATCAATTCTCAATGTGTTTATGAGGATATGTGTGACGTTTATATTGGAATTAATCACACACGCACCTCAAATGACGACTGAAACAGTAGCGCAGTGGAACTCGGCGATATAAACACATTCCTGCATATACAGTATAAATCAGCTCGTAAGAATTTATGGAGCAATTAGCTCGTTTCGTTCACAAATCAGTCGTTATATTAGTCAAGGTTCAAAGAATTTAACGAAAGGGGTATAATTTATGAGTTTAGGTCGCTAACCCGATACCAATGCTTAATGGGGGTATTTACATTCACCTTTCAGCGTAGCCAGTCAACCTCCGCTCAGTGAATAGGATAGTAGGTCTAATACGTATTAGGAGAAATTAATCCTTCAAATCAAATACTACAGTAAAGTTAGTAAAACTTATATTATGTTTATTGTTTAATTAAACTTGTTTTAACCCTATTTTGGGCCATCGGCAACAATATAACTTGATCATGAAAAATGCATAAATTAACGTATTAAAATACTAAAACTAAAAATCTTAGTTCTAAAATGAAGGTATCTAAAATTATTATTTTTTGAATAATTTACATTGAAAGAACAATTAATAAAATTCAGATCTCTAAATTTATTTATCTTGAAATAATATAATTAATACAACAACAAAAAATGAATATTTTTCTTGCATTCATTATTTATTTTGAATGATACTAATTTATATTTATTTTTTCAAGTTTAACTTTCAATTTTATAAGGATATGCGGGCCCATGTCATAGATTTATGGCACGTGAAAGAACCTACCACTACAATTGGTAGTGTGTAGCTAAATTTGTAGGTTATTTGGTAAGGAACGCTCTATCAAGTTCCAACGTTCGCCACTAGGGGTCAGTGACAGTGGCATCTCTGGTAGTCAAAGTTTGAACTACTTGAAATTGAACTTGATGGGGAGCCTTCGGGCGTTCAATTAAAATACCCCACTATGGCCATTTGCTGCAATTCAAATATAATTACTTTTGAAAGAATAATTGATTTCGCGCATTGAAACTGACGATTTTTTATTTTTGTTCATTCAAATTTTTCAAATCGGATTTGAGGGATTATTGAACAATCGAGACTTGAAATATTGAAACTCTACTGTATTTCGTTACTTCTGATTTATGTACTGATTATTACGCAAATATAAATACGAACAATTAAAACTACAGTAGCAACATAACTTTCGATTAGTGGAATATAATTGAGTCACCTAACTCCAAAACCAGCTAAATCATTTAAAAGAAGTAGTTCAGTGATGAACATTCTAAAGCCTATTTTCATATATCCAACTTGTGTTAATTGCCACTATCAACATGCAAAATTTCAGTTTGATTGCTGTAATAGATTCGTAGATATTAAGAACCGACTAAATATTGTGGATGGTCGCCATGTTGGATTTTTACATATGTGGGTCTTAGAGTTATATACTGCTACATGAAGATTATTGAGTACGTGTAGTATTCAAACTTCAATCGCATGATTAGGACACAAGAAATAAAAACAAGATTTTAAAATTTCGCACAGCTGCCATATTGTGGTTATGGAAACAATTGAAATAAATAAGATTCCAGTGGATTAACATTTGTATAAGGATTTACTGTACCAAGTGTCACTGCACTAGGATGGTTAAATTGTGAGAAACGTCCATGTGAATATTTATTCTTCGCGTCACCGCCATATTGGATTTGTGATCACCAGGTTATTGAAAGCCCTATAGTAGAACTTATGTTCATAGCCCCTATGAACTTTAAAAAATTCAGTTTGATTTCTGTAATAGATTCGTAGATATTGAGATCCATCTAAATATTTCGGATGGTCGCCATGTTGGATTGTTATATGTACTGTATAGGCCATAGAGTCGTGTACCATTAAATGAAAATTATTTTGTAGGTTCATTATTGAAACTTTAACTTCGATCGCATGATTAAGACACAAGAAATAATAACTTAATTTTAAAATTCGCACAGCCGCCATCTTGAGTTTATGTAAACAATTGAACTAAATTAGCTACCAGTGCTTTACAATTTGTGTAGACATTTGCTGTACCAAGTTTCATTGCGTTTGGATCATTAAATCGCGAGAAAAGTCTATTTGAAACTTTCAACTTCGCTTGACCACCATGTTCGTTTTGTAGTTAACCGGTTTTTGAAAGTCTCATAGATCAACTTTCAGTAGTGCCCTTTATCTCCGTACAAAATTTCAGGGTGATACCGGTAATAGTTTCAGAGATATAGAATGCCGGTGAAATATTTCGCACAGCCGCCATCTTGAGGTTATGAAAACAATTGAACGAAGTTAGATGTCGGTGCATTACAATGAGTATAAGCATATACTGTGTCGCCTCCGTAGCGTAGCGGACAGCATGGTTAGCTGCCGCCGCGGAGGTCCTGGGTTCGATTCCCGGCTCTGCCACGAAATTTGAAAAGTGGTACGAGGACTGGAACGGGGTCTACTCAGCCTCGGGTGGCCCAAATGAGTAGAGGAGGTTCGATTCCCCCTCAGCCATCCTTGAAGTGGTTTTCCGTGGTTTCCCACTTCGTCTTCGGGCAAATGCCGGGATGGTACCTTCAAGGCCACGGCCGCCTCCTTCCCTCTTGCTTGTCTATCCATCCTAACCATCCCTTACCTTCCCTCATGAGGCCCCTGTTCGCTTTGCAGGTGAGGCCGCCTGGGCGAGGTGCCAATCCCACCTCACCAGTTGTATCCCTTCCGATTCGATGTTCCCAGCTCTAGGACACTGCCCGAAGAGGCGGTAGTGGTGAGTTCCCTCGCTGAGTCCGTGGGTTCCACCAACCTGGAGGGTAAAGACTTAGGATACAAAACTCACTAGGCTATATTGCTTTCAAAAAGAGCTTCGAAAAAAGCTTTCGTTCGCAAAACCTGCGAAGAGTCGAGCTTGTTTAGAGGCAAAACCACCCCAGTGGCCAACGGTTGCAAAACCAGCTACGTTGGGTATATCGATTGCCTACTTCTCACCGTACGTATTCAATAACTGCCAACTGTTGCTGTGTTCCGTTCATTGTCTCGATTGATTATGATAATTTTGACGAAATCATTTATTTGTCATTTCTACTCCTGCAAAATGAGACTTGGAATATAATCGCAATTATTATTTGATATTTGTTCAACGTGGAGCCTCCGTGACTTAGTTGGCAGCGTGCCGGCCTCTCACCGCTGGGTCCGTGGTTCTAATCCCGGTCACTCCATGTGAAATTTAAGCTGGACAAAGTGGAGGCAGACGGGTTTTCCTCCGGGTACTCCGGTTTTTCCTGTCACAAATGTCATTCCATCAACACTCTCCACTATCATTTCATTTCATCTGTCATTCATTTAATCATTGACCCAGGGGCGTGCGACAGGCTTCGGCAGTCGGCACAGTTCATATCCTCGCCGTTGGATGGGGGCTTCATTCATTCCATTCCCCAACCCGGTCAGTCGACTGGAAACAGGCAGTGGATTTTCATTTGTTCAACGTAAGTTATTATAAGAACCAATATGTCCAAATACTTTTACATCTATTTCACGTCTTACAAAGCACATGTCCGGTATTCTGAATTTCCAGTTTTCATTATTTCAAAAGGCTGCATTCAACGAGTTGCAAAACCTACTTTTGCGACGTTCGGTTGGAAAACCAGCTAGCTTCACACTTTACGTGTAACATACGACTAATGTACAAATTCAAGATTTCTCACTCTAAGGTATTGATTAAATTTGAATTGTAACCAATGGCCATAGCGAGATATTTTAATTGATCACTCAAAGGCTCCCCATGAAGATCAATTTCAAGTAGTTCCAACTTTGGCTACCAGAGATGCCACTGTCACCGACTCCTAGCAGCGAACGTTAGAACTTGATAGAGTGTTTCTAACCAAATAACCTAAACATTTGGCTACACACCATCAATTGTAGTGGTAGGTTCCTTTACATGCCATAAATCTATGACATGGGCCAGCCGGCTTTACTTCCCGTCCAAAGAAACGCTCGTGAAATTCCGACGACATTTTATAATCCACATTCTTTTTCTCTGTTTCTTAGATAGAGCTGTTTTCCCAACATTTGAAACGAGTGCGTCTATTTGGTTTTGCAACTAGGCGACTCAATTGATGCAACCAATGTAGATACATTTTGTTGCTGTTGATTATTATTTATCGTTTGGCAATATAATCAATACGCCGGCCCCGTGGTGTTGGGGTAGAGCACCTGCCTCTCACCCGGAGGCTCCGGGTTCGATCCCCGGCTCCGTCAGGGATTTTAAAACTGACGTGAGGGTTGGAACGGGGTGCACTCAGCCTCGTGAGGACAATTGAGTAGCTGTCTGACAGTGAGACAGTGCCCCGGTCACGAAAACCAAGATTAACGGCCGAGGGGACCCGACGCGCTGACCACGCGTCACCCCAAAATCTGCAGGCCAATTGGCTGGGCAGCGGTCGCTTGGTAGGCCTAGGCCCTTCAAGGGCTGTAGTGCCATGGGGTTAGGTTAATATAATCAATACAAGATTTCAGAGTACAAAGAAAATCACTTTAAAATCTACCGTACATTATTTTTACTATTTACACTATTTACAGTCTCAGGTCTAATGAGTCTATCCATTGGACCACGTCTGGTGTCGCCAACAGGAAGTCGATCCAGTCCCCTCCATATGCCCTCAGAGGACAGTCAGTTGTAATGCGTTGGATGGTTTGATTAGGAGCACCACAATCACACTGAGGAGACGAAATCTGTCCCCATTTGAACAAAGCTCCATTGCATACTCCGTGGTTTGTCCGAATCCTATTGAGAGTTGCTCAAGCCCTCCTAGGCAGATCGGAACCTGGAGTGGATGTTCTTGTAGGGTCCAGGAAGGAGCTCGACTCAGGACAAGCTTTTAGTGTCCATTCACTAATCCACTGCATGCTGGAATCAAAATGGTTTCTTACAAGCCTCTGGGCGAAGCCTCCGTGGCTTAGGCGGCAGCACGCCGGCCTCTCACCGCTGGGTCCGTGGTTCAAATCCCGGTCACTCCATGTGAGATCTGTGCTGGACAAAACGGAGGCAGACAGGTTTTTCTCCGGGTACTCCGGTTTTCCCTGTCAAAATTTCATTCCAGCAACACTCTCCACTATCATTTCATTTCATCTGTCATTCATTTAATCATTGCCCCAGAGGAGTGCGTCAGGCCTCGGCAGCCGGCACAGTTCATATCCTCGCCGCTAGATAGGGGCTTCATTCATTCCATTCCTGACCCGGTCGGAGACTGGAAGCAGGCTGTGGATTTTCACAAGCCTCTGGGCATGACAAATGGGTGGCTTCCTGGATTTGAGCCTGTTCATTTGAAGAGAGGGTATGTCTTCATGAATAGGTAGTGTAGGGTGATCCATAATCTTGTAGTACTCCCGTAGCAAGGCAACTTATCTACGAAGGTGGGGTGGAAGAATATTGCTGAGGGCTGGAAGCCAATGTGCTGGTGTAGTTCTTATACAACCAGTGATTAGTCTCATGGTGTTGTTCAACTGGGTGTCAACGAGTTTGACATGTGGGCTATTGAACCAAACTGGTGCGCAGTTGATTAATTTTAGGATTCTGCGACACCGTGGACTTGTAGCGCCGAGTACTTGTGTATTTGTGGGAACTGCCTGTGTCATTGTGGTGGCTATGCTAATGTGTGCATTTGTGATTGGGTACGAGATAACCGAGGCCTAAATTATGGTACAATCACGGCTCTGAGTAGAAGTGGGAACCCGAGGAAAGGAATCGGTGAGCTCTTATCCCCAAAACTGGTAAGCCAGTGCGTGTTAAATAAATAGTACACCCTTCACAGAGACTTGGGGTGGGGCATGCGTTTGGAGATCCACATTAAACAGATGGATTTCCAAAGTTCCTCCAGTGTGCTTTTCTGAAGTAAGGTCATCGCATTCACTACATGGGTGTACTTACAATGAATGTGTATTCAGCCTAGTGACGTAAAATACCCAGGTATTTATAAACCGGGGTAAATACCCAGGGTATATACCCGGGTAAATACTCAATTTGGGTAAATACCCGGGTATTTTAGATTTTTCATTAAAAATCCTGTGTCGTGGTAAGTTGAACCTTAAACTAAGCAAACTATTCTACATTAACTTTTTAGAAATGTAACAACATTAGAGAGTTAATAAAATTAAATTTAATTAGATTTGGGACTTAAAAACAGAATTAGAATTGGGAATTAGATCAGGAGATAAAATTCAATAGTTATAACCTTAAAAACTCAGGGTTAGAATTGAACTAGGCTTTTTTTTTTTTTTAAACATTGAGATACAAGTTGGGGGAAATTTATTCAGAGCATTGGCCAAGTTCTACAAAAGGTGTAATGTACAGTTTTTCAGAACAGTTTGTAAAATCATCTCTACTTAGTATAGAACAAAGTCCCCGATTCTTGGATGTCACGGGTAACCTCGAGAACCTCTGGATATACAGGGTTATTACAAATGATTGAAGCGATTTCACAGCTCTACAATAACTTTATTATTTGAGATATTTTAACAATGCTTTGCACACACATACAAAAACTCAAAAAGTTTTTTTTAGGCATTCACAAATGTTCGATATGTGCCCCTTTAGTGATTCGGCAGACATCAAGCCGATAATCAAGTTCCTCCCACACTCGGCGCAGCATGTCCCCATCAATGAGTTCGAAAGCATCGTTGATGCGAGCTCGCAGTTCTGGCACGCTTCTTGGTAGAGGAGGTTTAAACACTGAATCTTTCACATAACCCCACAGAAAGAAATCGCATGGGGTTAAGTCGGGAGAGCGTGGAGGCCATGACATGAATTGCTGATCATGATCTCCACCACGACCGATCCATCGGTTTTCCAATCTCCTGTTTAAAAAATGCCGAACATCATGATGGAAGTGCGGTGGAGCACCATCCTGTTGAAAGATGAAGTCGGCGCTGTCGGTCTCCAGTTGTGGCATGAGCCAATTTTCCAGCATGTCCAGATACACGTGTCCTGTAACGTTTTTTTCGCAGAAGAAAAAGGGGCCGTAAACTTTAAACCGTGAGATTGCACAAAACACGTTAACTTTTGGTGAATTGCGAATGTGCTGCACGAATGCGTGAGGATTCTCTACCGCCCAGATTCGCACATTTTAGCCTTTTCCGTAAGATTTTCCAAACCGTCGGCTGTGGTACGTTTAGCTCCCTGCTTGCTTTATTCGTCGACTTCCGCGGGCTACGCGTGAAACTTGCCCGCACGCGGTCAACCGTTTCTTCGCTCACTGCAGGCCGACCCGTTGATCTCCCCTTACAGAGGCATCCAGAAGCTTTAAATTGCGCATACCATCGCCGAATGGAGTTAGCAGTTGGTGGATCTTTGTTGAACTTCGTCCTGAAGTGTCGTTGCACTGTTATGACTGACTGATGTGAGTGCATTTCAAGCACGACAAACGCTTTCTCGGCTCCTGTCGCCATTTTGTCTCACTGCGCTCTCGAGCGCACTGGCGGCAGAAACCTGAAGTGCGGCTTCAGCCAAACAAAACTTTATGAGTTTTTCTACGTATCTGTAGTGAGTCGTGACCATATGTCAATGAATGGAGCTACAGTGAATTTATGAAATCGCTTCAATCATTTGTAATAGCCCTGATGCGGGTTTCACAATTCTGTAAAGGATATCTCGAGGATGATTTCTGTAGAAAATAATTTATTTATGATCAAAGAAAGCAGAGCAGTAACGATTTCAGTGAAAAAATTAACAAAAAATCCTGGCGTCCGAGCGCTTTTTAAGTTTATTTTGGGCAAACCGTTAAACATATCTGAATACCATGAGTGTAAGAATTGTTCAGCATGAAAAGTTCTACATAAAATCCAGGAGAGCATATCTCTATCTTCAATACATCGCCCACGATAAGTATTTTTACGTTTTCATTTCTTCCAACCATGTCCATTCTAATATTGAGGCGACAGTTTACGAGTTAGCTAAGGGTGAGTCTTATCACCCCTGTTACAGCCTAAGTAGCGGGCGAACCTATTACCCCAGATACAGCCAGCACCAAACCGTCGAGTCGTGTTGAGTTAAGACTTCAGAGAAGGCTGGTTTGTTTGGAGTTTCCCTGGAAGTTCAACTCGGTTTTTCTTCATTTCGCCTGTGAACTTTCCGTTCCACAAAATACACAGTCAATTTAAGATTGGACGGAAGGGGATTTGTGTTTCATGCACCTAGTCATTCTTAAATTACGTCTGACAAGAATTCCGTTATAATTAATAGTCCAGTTAGTGATGTTAAGCCATCATGCCGAGATGTAAAACGTATATAGGTCATAGTTCATTGACATCGCAAAATAAAAAAGTGCATATCACGTAACAATGAAACAGAGCAACAAATAATTTCTAGATTGCCACAAGAGAAAGAAAGACTTCGTTCTCGGCACCTTCAAACCGTTGCTCAAGAAGAACACCGTCTGAACCACGATCAGAAACACGCTTATAACACTAAGAAGGAAGGTAAGATATATTTTCTCGTTGCCCCTGTAGGCACAGGCAAAACGTTCTTGATTTATGTGTTGCTCGCCAAAGTGAGGTATGGTGGTAATATTGCTCTTGCCGTCGCATCATCTGGAATTGCAGCCACTCTTTTGGAAGGAGGAAGAACAGCACATGCAACATTTAAACTTCCTTTGAAAGTCAGCAGTAATAATGGAAATATATGTAATATTTCAAAACAAAGTAACACTGCCAGTTTAATCCAAAATTGTTCTTTAGTTCTATGGGATGAGGCTACAATGTCGCACAAAACTTCTGTTGAAGCTGTAGACAGGACCTTGCGTGATCTAAGGAATCGGAACACACCTATGGGTGGCTGCATAGTTTTGTTAGCCGGAGATTTTCGTCAAATCTTACCAGTTGTTAACAGAGGAACGAGAGCCGACGAAGTGAACGCTTCATTAAAAATATGTTACATCTAGCCAGATATAACAAATTGGCACTCAAAACTAACATGAGAGTAGGCTACTCTTATCTTCAGAAGATAATAGTTTGTTTGCTAATTTGTTACTTAGAGTCGGAAATGGAGATTTACCGGTCATTGCCGGGAAAATTACCCTCAGTGACGATTTCTGTGCTTTAGTAAGCAGTATTCAAGAATTGATTGATAGCGTTTACCCTCAAATCCATGGCCTATCTAACAAGTCTCATTCATGGTTTAAAGAAGGACCAACATTATCGCCGACAAACGAACAAGTTGTGAAAACTAATGACTTGGTGTTCTCCAAATTCACTGCCCAGGCTCTAGTATATTACTCAGTAGGCTAGACGCAGTAGTCGATAGTGAAGAAGCTGTTCATTTCCCTACAGAATTCCTAAATTCTTTATTTCCTTCTGGCTTGCCACCACACAAGCTTATTTTAAAAGTAGGAGTGCCTATTATATTGCTACGTAATTTACAACCACCAAAGTTATGCATTGGGACACGATTGGTAGTGAAAACTTTGAAAAAATGTTTCATTGAATCAACTATCTTAACTAGCTGCGGTACAGGAGAAACGGTCTTAGTACACAGAATCCCTATGATTCCTTCAGATTTGCCATATCGTTTCAAACGAGTACAATTTCCAGTAAGAGTCTGCTTTGGCATGACTATAAACAAAGCACAGGATCAGACACTTAGCGTGACTGGAGTTGATCTTAATGGAGAATGTTTTTCTCATGGACAGCTTTACGTGGCTCTATCGCTTGTAACATCAAACCGAAATCTTTTCGTGTTCACTGCTGGAGGGAAAACTACTAATGTCGTATACAAGGATATCTTCTAAGACCTCCGTTAGAAGTAGCCTATCACCTTGCATTCATAACTGTTCCCGGGCGAAGCTAGTTCATATATAAAATAAATAATCAAATAACCAAAAAGGCTAGTAAATAGTAAATAGAAAATCAAACAAAGAATAGAAAATGAGAGGGAAGTACAGTGTCAGTTTGAATTCTGGGTAGAATGAGCTAAGCAGTGTTGCCAACCCATATGCTTGCTGGCATACAGTACATCTTCACCCATTATAGAGCCCACATACTACAAAAACTTCCTCACATGCATTTGCGTTATTTAGAGTATGATTTATGAAATAATATTTCTTTAATATTTAAAATTAAATGAAAAATAACTCAAAAGCACTTTTACAAAGCATTTTTTTTTTCAAATGTCCTTTCTATTGAATATATTTTATTACCTTTTGAATTTTGGCATACACTTTCAATTAATATGCAAATAGCTTAGGCCTACTCTTATTACTACAAAAGTAGCTTTTCCCTCCCATATCTTTGTTGCTCATTTCCAGTATCGTAATAAAACTCGACCTTCTCAATATCTTGGTATTTATTAAAAATTTAAAACACAAAACAACCAAAACGTTTTATTCAATATTTTACTTTAGTTTAAGCAAAAACAAAACTAATTAAAGACAAGGTTACAGTGTCAAAACATAACATATAAATACCCAAAATTACCTGGACATCTAATTTCCTTTTTTTTTAGTTTTGAAGGATCAATATTGTTCCTGATTTCAATTTAAGGCATCAAATACCTGTGTTTCAGTCCTTGTTAGTCCAACACTTCATCAACACATCAAAAAAGTGTTGTACAAAGCTCAAAAACTGAAAATACCCTCATTTTGTGTATTTAAAAGACCACTGGGTAAATACCCGGGTAAATACCCAATTTATATTTACCTTCCCACTGGGTATTTTGCCTTCCCACATCACTAATTCAGCCTCGTGTGATAAGACTGAGAAGATGTGGAAATTCCGCAATCAAATTCACCCAGGCTCCTAATTAACATCAACAGCAACAACAATAGCAAGATTTCCCACAAGCAGTAAATACACGGAACTGAAGATATTACGGTCTTAGTCACAGCAACAACTACAAGTCAATTAATGTTTGTATCTTATAAAAAACAAGAATGTTGAAATATTCATGTTACCAAAGTAAGATTGAATTCGGATTCTTTATCAAATGAATTTGATGAAAGATTCCCTCTTTCTCTTCGAAAGCTAATATCCTCCAGAGTGGAACAATCACTTTTTGGAATCTGACGTCACATAACTCATTTCATTTAATCAGACATTCTGAATGCGGCTAGGACAGCGAACAAACAGTCTTGAGTCTTACATATGGTAGATACGAGTGTAATTTATCTGCAGGTCCGCTCTTATTCCGCGAAACAAATGGTAGAAACGTGCCGCACGAAAACCATTGTGAACTCGAAATTGTTCTAAGCTACTGGATTCCCTATCTTAGTTTTTAATACAAAACATACAGTTAGCTATAATTGAGACGCGTGGTTCTAAACTCACCCTTATCCAGTTTGACAAATATTTCAAGGGAAGAAACGAAACATGATATTGTTATTCTTGTTTCCACAGAATGTATCACCTACATGTATTGAGTCTTACTTCATTCAAGTTCTTATTATTCTCTCATAGATCTATAAAAGACTAAACAATATTTCCACAAAGAACAAATTACCTACCTTCTTTGAAATCCATTGAATAGTTTATATCAGCCAGGGGTTCCAAACTTTTACAATATCACGGCACACCTAAACTACCAATTGGTTTCGTAGTACACAAGCTGTTATAGTGTTGGACTGTTATCACCAAATATTTATTAGCCTATTTTCATTATTGAAAAAAAAAATGGGCTTATGAGATCACCTTTTGTCCGTGTGTCTGTCTGTGTGTGCGTGTATGTGTGTGTGCGTGTGAGGATTTTTGTGTGCCCCCTCTAATATCTTCTAAACGGCTGGAGCGATTTCAATGAAACTCGGTAAGTTCATAGCACTATTCCGGGCGACCGCGACCGTGCCTTCAAATTTTGTTACGTCTCACCAATCCAACATGGCGGCTGTGCGAAATATTTCACCAGCATTCAATATCTCCGAAACTATTACCGATATCACCCTGGAGGTTTGTACGGCGATAAAGGAAACTACTGGAAGTTCACCTATGTGACCTTTGAAAACCTGGTAACTACAAAACCAACATGACGGCCAAGCGAATTTGCGACTTTTAAATAGAAGTTTCCCGCGATTTAACCAACCAAACGCAATGAAACTTGGTACAGTATATGTTTATACACATTGTAATGCACCGACATCTAACTTCGTTCAATTGTTTACATAACCTCAAGATGGCGGCCGTGCGAAATATTTCACCGGTATTCTATATCTCTGAAACTATTACCGGTATCACCGTGAAATTTTGTACGGAGATAAAGGGCACTACTGGAAGTTCATCTATGAGACTTTCAAAAACCGGCTAACTGCAAAACGAACATGGCGGCCATGTGAAATTGAAAGTTTTAAATAGACTTTTCTCGCGATTTAATGATCCAAACGCAATGAAACTTCGTTCAACAAATGTTTATACACATTGTAAAGCACTGGTATCTAATTTAGTTCAATTGTTTACGTAACCTCAAGATGGCAGCTGTGTGAATTTCGAAAATTAAGTTTTATTTCTTGTGTTCTAATCATGCGAACGAAATCAACATTTGCATAATGAACGTACACAATAATCATCATCTAATAGTACATAACTCTATGGCCTACATATATTAAAATCCAACATGGCGACCATCCAAAATATTTGGACGGTTCTCAATATCTATTAATATACTACAGCAATCAAATTGAAATTTTGTAAGTGTATAGAGGCTATAAGCATAAGTTCACCTATGGGACGTTCAATAACCTGGCGAGCACAAATCCAACATGGCGGCGACGCTAAATTTAAATATTCAAATGGACGTGTCTTGCGTTTTAACCATCCGAGCGCAATGAAACTTGATACGGTATATGCCTATACAAATTTTAATCGACTGGCATCTAATTAATTTGAATTATTTTCATAACCACAAGATGGCGGGTGAGCGAAATTTTAAATTCCCGCTTTTATTTCTTGTGTCCTAATCATGCGATTGAAGTTTGAATAAAACACCTACACAATAATCTTCATATAATAGTACATTAATCTAAGGCCTATAATATAAAAATCCAACATGGTGACCATCCAAATTATTTAGATGGTTCTCAATATCTACGAATCTATTGCAGCAATCAAATTGACAATTTGTATGTTGATAGAGGCAATTAATATTAGTCGGATATATGAAAATAGGCTATTTAGTTCTTCACGGAACTACTTGTTTAACATTTCAGTTTGAATTACAATTATCAATGTCCAGATGTAGTTTAGAGATGGTTTGCCATTCGTGGCCGCTCGTATGAGCGTGAGAATTTTAGAGGGAGTCTACATTATAGCACGTGACATCCCCTTGACAGTCTTCCGGCATACCCGACCAGCACCTTGTCAGTCATTATTTTATTGGCTCTCATACGTTATTTTCTTGTTCGCACGGTCTGCATGCTGACAGCTCGAGTAGAACACTGGGACCAAACTCAATATATGCAATCTCCGCGTGAGGAGACATTGAGCACTTCATTTGCAATAGTCACAAGTGTATGAAGATTCGCTGTACAGAGGGAGATATGACTGCCTTGACAAGCACGAAAATACACTGTCACACATTGATTGGCCTACTATATCACCTGATCACAATCGCATATGGGATTATTTGAAACATCAGGAGAAACCCAAAATTCATCAACTCTGCAATTCGGTCACTCTACGGGATCGATATCATCAGTGAATATGTTATTTTATCCTAAGAGCTTATCATCGGGACCACCTCATGGTATAACAGCTTTCATTCTTGGTTGTGCACCGAAAGTCCGGGTATGATTCCCGGTTCTGCCAAGAAATTTAATTCTGCTCTGAGGGCTGGAATGGGGTACATTCAACCTCGTTAGGCAAAACTGAGAAAATGTGGGTTTGATTCCAACCTCAGGCATCCTGGAAATGGTTTTCCGTGGTGTTCCAACTCTAATCCAGGCAAATGCCGAGATGGTTCCTAACTTAAGGCCACGGTCACAACTTTCCCAAACCTTCACCTAAATTGCAAATACTCACACGAATACAGCCATGACAATAACACAGATTATCAGACAATCACTACACACACGCTCAAGTACACGGGGCTACATGACCACGATGTCTAAGACCGTCAAATGAATCAACAACATAATTATTACCTGAGTCGGTATTCAAACCCAGAAACATTGAGAATGCATTCTCAATACGAAGGACAGCCCAAGTACTCGTTTCTGTTGTTTCTCTTAGGGGGTTTGAACATCTTGGTCACCAACCCTGAGTACTTGTGTGTAACTTGTCTGATAACCTGTGTAATTATTATGATGACTAATTTTATTAGATTTGGGAGGTTGTTAAATCGTTTTAGTGACTTGCAGCATCTTGGTCATCAGTCCCATGTACTTGTAAGTGTGTTCAATTTGTCTGATAGCCTGTGTTTCTGTGGTGACGGTAGTAGTGTGTGTGTAACTCAAACCTTTCAGGTCGGTAACGGGGTGCTCCGGGACTTGAAATAAGGTACTATCCCGGCATTTTCCTAACTGGTTAAGTAGAACTATTGTATCTCGGAACGTGTTATAAAGTAGCATTCTAGCATTTGCATAAAGTATGGAAAAATCGTGTGGGAAAGTCACACTCAAGATGGCCGCTCTCAACGTTGGATTTCGAACTCAGCAATTTTTCTAGGTTAGTGCCGCGTCATAGGATTTCGCGTAGGACACCAAGCTAGCTCATCAGTGGGCTCTTGGTGTCCACGCCAGGACCCACACAGGAGTAGCGAACTGCGTGCTACCTCCCATTAAATGAAGTGCACCTGCACCTCTTTACTGGGAGAACTAAAAGCTCAAGCAGCCTTAACCTCCCTATGAAGGTTTCCAATAGATGGTATATTGCCTTTCACGGCGAGTGAATTAAAACTCAGCAATTTTAATTTTTTTAATTTTTATTTTTATTCATTGCTGAGTTTTAATTCACTGGCCGAGAAAGCCAATAGGTAGCGCGCAGTTCGCTACTCCTGTGGGGGTCTGGACGGGGTCACCAAGAGCCCGCTGATGAGCCAGCTTTGACACTGCACTAACACAGACAAATTGCTGCGTTTTAATTCACTGGCCGTGAAAGCCAATATACCATCTTTTTGGGATTCGAATTTTGAATCTGGGATATCCGAGCGCTAGCTACTTAGTTCAGCCAGGGAGAGTGACTTAAAAGCACTCAACTACGCTGTTAAGTATTAAGTCACTAGCCTTCCTGTATAACTGTAAACTCGAGCTCACACAGCAGAATAGAAACCTCAACTGGTGGCGTGATCTTCACCATAAAGCAAGAGAGGGCGTCTCTATTTCTAGTTCCAGAAGGCAAGTAACTTCTCATGAAAGCACACAGATAACTACAATTTCTTCTCTTTATTAGAGCGCTATTGCTTATCATGGCGTAGAGCACTTTATTAACATGAAGCTAACATATGTTTAGCCTTTTATCCACAAAGTAGAGCTTTATTGCCCACTCACAGCTATCATTAAGCCATCACCGGGCCACGATTTAAAACAATATCCTAGCCGTAAATTGGATCTTCCCGACCACAATGTAATTATAGCCAAAGAGAGGACAAATAAATAACTCGTTCGAATAAATCTACGTTAGACATGCTAATTGTTACCTTCTAGAGGCTGCGAAACTTTTGTTGAAGACATCTCTCTATCCGTAAATTCTCACGCAGAGTTTATCGTCTTTTCAGATAATACTTTCCTGAAGAACAGGGTTTCACAAAGTATATTGCTGTTTGAGTCTTCAGACTTTTGAATGGTTTGATGCTGCGATCCATGCCTCCCTGTCCTGAGCTAATCGTTTCATCTCTACATAGCTACCACACCTTACACCCGAGCCAATCCAGTTAACATATTCAAAACTTTGTCTACCCCTTTTGTTCTTGTCTCTTCCTTCCATAACTCAGTTTACTAAATAATAATATCGTATGGCCTCGGGTGCCGGGTGCATCTTTATTTGACACCTAGAGGGTTGCTTGCATGTCAAATTTCGTTGTTCCTTGAAGCACTATGAAAGTCAAGGAGGTTAGATATCTAAGCTCCTTGAACACTATAGCGCTTTCTAGTAGAGAAATGAGGAACTTTGTGTTGGTGGAAACTCCCGATATTAATTTTGCCACTATGAACACGGCCTACTGAATTCAAATGGGCTCTTTGAAATGCCATCGTATGACATGCGTGTCGTATTTTTTCCGCCTTTCAAAAATCCCTTACCACGGCCAAGAGCGAACCTGCAAACTTGGGGTTAGTAGTCTGACACGTTAACCACTCACCCTCCGAGGCAAGCTACTCAGTTTACTATTCTTGGGTGTCTTAGTGTGTGTCCTACCAACCTATCTCTTCTCTCCATTAGCAGTCGTCATAAACATCTCTCCTCGCCCACTCGTCTTAATATCACTTCATTTGTTACTCTACCTACACATCTGATCTTCGTCATTCTCCTGTAACACCGCATTTTAAGTGCTTCTATTCTTCTCTTTCCTGCTGCACCAACAGTCCGAGTTTCACTTCCACGCTCCAGAAAATGGCTTTCAAAATTGGCCTTCTAAAACCTAAGCCCTAAATCTATATTTGATGTCAACAGATTTATTTTCTGAAGAAATGCTTTTATTGCCTGAGCCAACCTACTTTTTATATACTCTTTGCTTCGGCCATCACTGGTTATTTTGCTTCCTCAGTTTTTCACCTGCCAATTTAACGTCAATAGGGGTTTCTGACTTCTTTCGGCTGCATTCCATTTATCACAAACTATATGACGTTTAACAATACTGGTACCCAAAGCTTGCCACAAGCTGTGGTCTCAGGGTACGTGCTGTGTCTCTGGTCCCAAATGGCCTGGGTTCGATTGTCTGCTCTATCAAGAATTAATTATGGCCTGAATGCCTGAGAAGAGGTGGGTTCAATTTCCACCTCAGTCATCCTAGAAGTGGGTTTCCGTGGTTTCCCACTTCTATTCCAGACAAGCGCCGAGAGGGTATCTAAGTTATGACAACGGCCACCTCCTTTACAATCCTTTTCAATTACAAATACACACACTAAAGTACAGTAATCAAATAGATTTCACACAGTACGTCTCGTGGTGCAGTGGCTAGCATTCTTGGCTGTCACCCCTGAGATTCGGGTTGGTTTCCCAGTGCTTCCAATTTCTTTAATTCGGGTATGAGGGCTGGAACGGGATACACATTGCCTCATGATCAAAAACAGAGAAGAGATAGGTTCGATTCCCAGCAAATGGTCCCCGGTGTTTCCACATCTACTTCAGCCAAATGGCTTATGGTCACGGCCCCCTCCTTTCCAATGCTCACCAGAATAATACCACAATAACATAGGTTGTTTGACAAATTATACACACAACCAAGTACACGAGGATAAATGACCTCGATCCCCAAGCCCCTCAAACGAAACAGCAACAAAAACTAAATTACACACACTCACACACACACACACACACACACAAGTTTACTGGACTAATATATGACCAAAATGGTATCTTCTGTGATGTTTATTTATTTTAAGTCCTGCTTGATTTCTTCTTACCAACTGATTTTAAACTTCTTTGAATTTATTAAATCAAGCCGTTTTTTTTTTGGCATATCTAGTGTCATCCATTCTGCAGATGTGACAATAGAATTTCTAATCGTCTCCTGCTTACAGCATCGGTGAACTTATCGATTACTTTGTACAAGTCTGTAGTTTTCCTTTTAATCCATATAACATTTACATGAACAGGGCCATATATTTTTCTATAAATTCTTTGTTCTTGGTTTTCAATTTCATCAAACTTAAAGCGGCCTCCTAAAAATGTAGTTTATTTATTATTTATTTATTTAATTATTTATTTATTTAGTCAATTAATTAGTTTAAAGCAAACAACATACATATCATTTTCTTCTTTGTTTATACCTACTCAAAATATACGTTTGCATATACAGTATCTAACTCTTTCTATCCATGATAATAAAATAATCTTCGGCACTTCCGCTTGAAGTACTTTGAACTGCCCACCATTACTACTTCACTCAAATTTCTGTCCACCCTTCGTCAACTCGTGCTATCATCTGCTAATACGTAAGAAAAGTTGAAATGTCTTTAATTTTTCCGCCTTTAATGGTCAGTAGTTCTCTCTTTCAAATAAACAAAGGAAGAAACTCCTCCTGTTACCTACTCCAAAGTAGTTGCATGCTTCTAAGGGCGGATGAAATCAATGTTCCACCTTTTGAAACAGGACCAGCCGGGAAATTTGCTGGCGTGAAGAGCCCTTGCGCACGTGCAAAGGAGCTAACGCTCCGTTTCAGTGGAAGAATTATCCAGCCAATAATGTACAGTTTGGCCGAGACCACGTGACTTACAGTACGCAGCTGGAATGGGCAATACTCAGCATATCACTTTGACCTCCAACACGAGCAACACACTACATCCGCGTGCAATCTTTCAAAACGTGGCCATCTGTGTCTTAAAACAACTATCACCAACCTCAACAATCCACTGAGCTGGGATTTTGTTCCACACTGAAAAGGAGTGCTTATTGTACAGCAGAAATGTTTCAAATGAGCTCATAAAGTCTCCAAACCTGACTAAAATTCACTAGACCTGACAGCAATGAGACGATTAGAAAATTATTGTTACATTGACTAAGCTTATACTTCTATTGTTAAATATTGTTAGACAGTTGCCGGCCTGATGGTGTTGGGGTAGCGTGCCTTCCTCACACCCGGAGGCCCCGGGTTGGATTCCCAGCTCCGTCAGAGGTTTTTCGAAACTAACGTAAGAGCTGGAACGAGGTGCACTCACAATTGAGTATCTGTCTGACAGTGAGGCAGCGAGGCCGAGGGGACTTGACGCGCTGACCACGCGTCACACCATAATATGTAGGCCAAATGGCTGGGCAGCGGTCGCTTGGTTGGCCTAGCCCTAGACCCTTCATGGGCTGTAGCGTCACGGGATTTGGTTTGGTTTGGAAGGATCGAAGGAGTGGTTTGATTGTCGAAACAGATTGGTCATCCCTGGTGTGGACAATAGCAGTCGATTCTCTAGGTGTTTGGACAAATAACATCAATTACTACACACTGTAGGTACTAACAGTTATATTAAATTTAATATTAGAGAGCTGAATGTGATTAGTGTCGAGCTGGATAATGGTAATGACGGGCGTACAGACTCACACATATCACCCAGGTGGCCAGCATACCGCTGGGACATTTCCTTTATGTTTGTATAATGAAGAACTCCCTCCTTTGACTGAAGGAGGTGGGATTGGAATAATATTATAATTACAATGTACACTCCATCGCTTCGGTACTCATCCGTTAGTTAAACAGTCGTATTTCACTTGAACACCGCACTGGTTGCGTAGGAAGATGCCGTTCATTAAACTCAAATGAACTGGTAAATTAAAGTTTTTAACATGAATGGATTTAACTTAAGACATTCTAAAATTTCTTCGGATAATTAACATAATTCTACCGACAGTAGTGGCTACGCGGGCTAAAGCGCAACGTTAGGTCAAGGGGCCAAGCTCTCTGCTGACTCGGTAGACGCGTGGGTTCGAGCCCCACCGTCGGCTGTCCTTGAAATGGTTTTCCGTGGTTTCCCATTTTCAACACCAGGCAAATGCTGGGACAGTACCTTCTGACAGGCCACGGCCGCTTCCTTCCACATCCTTGCCCAGTTTCATTCATCTTCATCCATTCCATCTCTCATCCCGACGCGCAGGTCACCCACGGGCGTCGACTAGAAAGACCTGCACTCGGCCTCTCAGGAGGCTACACGACAAAAAAAAACAACAACAAAAAAAACATAATTCTAAAGTTTAAAATATACGCCAATCAATACTTGAATATATTCTAGTACATGTTTCGACCGGCATTGAGGTCGTCCTCAGCTCAATTAAGAATAAAGACACTAATGATGTACCCTACATAATTCTAATGATTGATATGAAAAAATGTATGTGATAAATTGTCAATAAAGGAATAATAATAATATCGTATGGCCTCGGGTGCCTGGTGCAAGCTTTGCTATTTGACACCCAGAGGGTAGCTTGTATGTCGAATTTCGTAGTTCCTTGACTATGAAAGTCTAGGAGGTTAGATGTTAGATATCTAATCTCCTTGAACACAATAGCGCTTTCTAGTAGAGAAATGAGGAACTTTGTGCTGGCGGAAACTCCCGAGATTAATTTTGCCATTGTGAACTCGGCCTACTGAATTCAAATGGGTTCTTTGACATGCCAACATCGTATGGCACGCGTATCGTATTTTTGCCGCCTTTCAAAAATCACTTCCCACGGTCAGGGGCGAACCTGCAATCTTGGGGTTAGTAGACCGACACGCTATCCACTCACCCACTGTGGCAAGCTAAATAAAGGAATGAAATAAGATAATAAAATGGATATCCTTACACTGTTATTAGTAGTCGGTTGCATGCTGAGATTCTATGCCCAAGATCGCGGGTTCAAACCAGGCCAAAGTCGTCGAATTTTTTAAGAGCGTTAAAAATCCCTCAGTATACCTTCCTTCGGAGGGGAAGTAAAGTCGGCGGTCCCATGTCATAGATTTATGGCATGTTAAAGAACCTTCCACTAATTACACAGTGTGAAGCTAAATTAGGTTTAAAATGTAAACAACGCTCAGGTTCCTACGTTGGTCGCCAGGAGCCGACTGCGGTGGCGTCTAGTAGCCATGTTCTGAACTAGTAGTTGTTGACGGGGGCGTTTGGTGGCTATAGTAGGAACTACTTGAAAAATTCAATGTCTGGAATCCTTACTTAAATTAAGAAACAGAAACACACACTAATACAGTCATCACAATATTAACACCGGTTATCAGACAAATTCTACACACACACACAAAGTACACGGGGCTACATGACCGCGTTGTCGCAGCCCCTAAAATGAGGAACCAACCAACTACAACGTAATTAAATGCAAATAGAATATAATATTGGGCTTCACATTAAAATTTCAAAATACAGATAGAAAAACAAGAAATTGTGTGTTATTTTTTGTCGTGTGGCCTCCCGAGAGACCGAGTGCGGGTATTTCTGGTCGACGCCCGTGGGCGACCTGCGCGTCGGGATGAGCGATGGATGAAGATGAATGAAACTGGGCAAGGATGTGGACGGAAGCGGCCGTGGCCTATTAGAAGGTACCATCCCAGCATTTGCCTGGTGTTGAAAATGGGAAACCACGGACAACCATTTCAAGGACGGTCGACAGCGGGGCTTCAACCCACGCGTCCACCGAGTCAGCAGAGGGCTTGGCCCCATGACCTAACGCTGCGCTTTAGCCAGCGTAGCCACTGAGTCACACTGCCAGCTGAAAATTAATGGTTTCCTGCGGTTTCCCATTTTCAACTCCATGCAATTACCATTCCGACTCCATATCCATTTCCATTCAATTTCATTCATCTCCCATGGCGTTGGTGTTAGGAAGGGCATCCGGCCGTAGAAGTCATTCGTCACATAGGAATTCACCGCTTAAACGGAAGAAAAAATGCTAGATATCGATACACATCCAGAGTTGACAAGTGAGCTACCTCACGCGTAGGCTGGCTGCGTGGCTCAGCAGTTACGTTCTCGTCTGCTGGGCCCAAGGTTGCAGGTTCGTATCCTGGCGCAGTCAGCTGGCATTTGAGGGTACGCAAATGCGAGGAAGCCGTGTCAGTAGATTTACTGGCACGTTAAAGATCCCCTTCGGAGCAAAATTCTGGCACCCCGGCGTCTCCAAAAGCCAGAGTAGTTAAAAGGGACGTAAAACCAATAACATTATTGTTATTATTATTACCTTAGGCGTAGACCATTCGTGCTGTAGTTAGTACGTGAAATTGCCCAGAATGCAGGATATTCCGGTTCAAGTCCCGACGGTGGTTTTTACTCCCCACATTGAACCTCAAAATAGAAATACGATGAATGTATTCTCTGGAAGGAGAATTGTTGTTGTTGTTGATTGATTTGGGGGCTTTGCAACATCCTGGTCAGGTAGCCTTGTGTACTTGAGTAGTGGAGTAGTACGGGTTCTGCTTCACTTGACACTCCTGTGCCCAATAAACCAACATGGCCGCCGCGCGAAGTTGAAACATTTAAATAGACTTTTCTCTCGAACCCATGGTCGGAGTTTCACGAATGAGGTGTTCATAGGACTTGAGGTGACGCCCCTTTGCTATGGACCACTCGTTATACTTTTGAAAAAAAAAAAATGAAAATTTTTGTTTTTGAAACTAGGTGATAGTTTGAAAACTAAACATGATAGAACGTTGTGCCATAGCTCAAACGAATGGTCTTTATGCCCTTTATTTTCTATAATGAAACTTTTTTATTTTTTATATTTTTTTGAAAACACTCGAATTTTGAAAATCCTATATTTTGGAAACTAGGAACTCTACAAAAAAAATTGTTTAACGTAAATCAATGGTCCCTACCCCCTCTACCCCCAAAATAAATTTCAAGTCTCTAGGATGAAAACCTGCAGTAGTGTGGTAAGGGGAAAGCTGTCTCACTTAGCAAGTTGTGAGCCCCTGCGACCTTGGAATGGAAGGAGCCATGCTAGGAGGGCGTGCTTGGATTCGTTTTTTTCGTCTCGTTGTGCTCTTTACGGGAATGTAGGTGTCGAAAAGGTGAAAATCTGGAAACACGGTCTTTTTGGGGTAAAAACGTGATTTTAGACTTTTTGCTATATCTCGCGAACCAAGTATGCTAGAGACATGAACGAGGGGTCCAAGGACTCGGAGTGACGTCCTCTTTGCTATGGACCACTCGTTATATTTTTTAAAAAAATTTGGAAACGCGATTTTGGGGTAAACACGTGTTTTTTGTGATTTTTGCCGATATCTCACGAACCAATAACGCTAGAGACGTGTAGGAGGTGTCCTAGGACTCGGGGTAACGCCCCCTTTCGAGTGTGGTAGATATTTTTTTCAAAAAATAATTCACAAAGGGCCTAACGCCATACATGTTGAAAAAACGTTTTCTTTTTCTTTACCTGTTTATAATGTCCATGAAGCGTGGTGGTTGAGAGAGACGATACGGCTGGGTGTGTGTGTGTTTCAACGAACCTGTCGCTGACCACGGTGGCTGTGCTCAATAGATCAATCGCTATTTCGGCGGGTCGGTGTATGACAGAGCGAGGGTGCGTTTTCTGATATGTTACCTTTAACGTGTAAACGGTGATGAGAACTAGGTTCTATGTTGGTCGAAGCGAGTAGAGAAAATAAACTTACAGGAGGTGAAGGTCATTTGAGATTATTGGAAGGCGTTGATCTGACTTGACAACAGGTGACGCTTGAAGGTGAAATAATCTGACCATCGTGGTTGCAGGGGAGTGTGAAAGGCATGCACACACACATTTGTGAAACCACATGTAGGCTAAACCAGTGACATCCTGTTTTGCTTCGTACGTGACAAAATGCAAGTTGACGTGAAATTTGATCTACCGCAGGTGTTCGCTTGGGACGTTATCTATTTACATGCGCGATAACTGTTAACAAGTTACATCCTGTCTTGCTTCGTACGTGACAAAATGCAAGTTGACGTGAAATTTGATCCGGCACAGGTGTTCGCTTGGGTGTTAGCTGTCCACGTGCGCGATAACTGTTAACAAGTTACATCCTGTCTTGCTTCGTACGTGACAAAATGCAAGTTCAGGTGAAATTTGATCCGGCACAGGTGTTCGCTTGGGTGTTATCTGTCCACGTGCACGATAAGAGAATGTTCAAAGCGTGGGAATCGCTGAATCAGTAAAAAGTATAATGCAACTTGTGGGAATCATGTCACAACCAATAGATAGGCAAGAGCTGCAAACAGCAGTGGTGGGAGGTGAAGGGAGGGAGAGGGGAGGGGGTGATGTATGAGAGAACACAGGAGGAAAGGGAAAGACAAACATGTATGAACATGCATGAAGCGCGGAGCGCTGTATACATAGAGCTATAGGTGGTGTACAACATGTGTGAATAAATAAAAAGTACACAGGTTCACACAACATGTAATTTATTGATCCAGGAATTAAACGTAGAGTTAAACCCTAACCATTTGACGTAGAGTTTATTTCCTTTTTGTTTCAACACTTTTTCCACAAGATAGTGCTGAGGAAATGCTGTTTTCTGAAGTTCATGTAGATAAAATCTACCTTTTATGGGTTGATGGTTGAGGTCCTCGAGTAAATAGGTGACTGGACTGTCCAAGTAGACTCGACGAATTCGAAATAGTTCAGTCCCCCACTGAGGCGTGTAGCCCTTATTGAAGGCAGACTTAAATTTGCTCACACGAACAAAATCCCCAATGTTCAGTCGGTGACGTTTAGGATCGGCTGTTTTTATGGGGTTAAACAGTTTATCCAATCGCTGAATATTTTTAGTTACGAGACGTGGCTTGGTCCCAATCGTTCTATGTTTGGTGTCATTGTAACGTGATACTAGCTCAGGTAACATGTCCAACCAGCGATACGTGCCCTGAGCGGTAAACGCTTTCCACATATGGGTTTTCAATGTTCGGTTGAACCGCTCGACCACACTGGCTTTGAGATTGCTGTACGTGGTGTAATGGTGAATATCCTTAGATTTGAGAAAACTGGAGAAATCCTTGTTGAAAAATTCTTTCCCCTGGTCGGTTTGTAGCAGCTGAGGTTGACGTTTGGAGTGTTGAATAATATGTTGAAAGGCCTTGGTAACTAGTGGGCCAGACTTGCGACGCACAGGTTCAACAAAGGCCATTTTGGAATAGACATCAATGACGGTCAACATATAGCGTACACCGTCGTTAACGCCAGCATAGGGTATCATTTCAACCAAGTCAGCCTGCCAAAGTTCATCCACACCTCGTGAAATCACCTTGAGTCGCGGATAGTGACGCCTAGCTGGGCGATGCAACTCGTGAGCAATACCCATTTTAATGGGTGAGGGCTTAAACAATAATTTTGGCATTTCGAAGTTCTTGTTCAATTTCTTGAATTTCCCAATCGTGACCGGTATGGCCAGCTTGACGTGAGGCATGCAACAACTGTAGCCGCTGGACGAGCTTATTGGGATTGTGCCAGTAGGTAACATCCACAAGGGGTTTTAACGGTTTAAATGTCACTCCCGAAGCGGACACTTTACGACGAGTACTTTGACTAGTGGGAAACATTTTTGCAATGATGGTTTTATATTTTTGAGATATATTGGCATTCACTTGTTGCGTGGGATCATACTGTCTTTTGTGAGCATGGGTATCCAATAAAATGGATTTATATTTGTCAAGATCCTCTGACGTATAATCATGGGAAGAGGGGGTCCGAGAAAAGAGCAGTTTTAACAGTCCTGGCGTTAATTTATAGTTGATGTTTTTAATGACAGCTTTAGTACGAGCAAATTTAATGGATGAATCGCCAATTTTAAAACTATCATCCTCATAGCGAACACCATACGTGGTATCTGTGTTTCCAATAAATAGATCGGTGAAATAGGGTTCCAATGTTGATCCATAATATTTTATTAAAATGGTTTTCAGTTGAGCTTTATGTTGAGGGGTGGCCAAGAGTTGTGAAAACGGAGACGCTCTGGAAGGGCAAGGTGTTTCGACCATGGCCAAGGATTTCTTTTTTCTCAAAAACTCTGCAAGGGGTGCGGCCTTTTTTTGAGGCGTAAACACTTGTTCCTCCTCATCCTCAACTTCACTAACACTAGTCAAATCTTCCTGTTCCTCTTCCTCAGGGTCCTCGTGCAGCGTCTGCGTGGCTTGTGAAACGGTGGGTAGCGTTTCAGATGGCTTGAAAGAGGGTTTCAACATGGCTTTTAGTGGAGGTGCTAAATGTTGCTGAATAAACAAAGCATGATTGGCACGTGATTGTTTCAATTGACGAAACTTTTGGCGAATAGTATTTTTTGCTCTAATAATATGCTTTTTTAATTGACTCTCTGCTAAGGCCATGGTGTCTTGACAAATGACTTGATGGGGAATGAGACAGGGCCTTAAATAGCAATAAAATGATCAAACCCTAAGCGATACCGTCCTTGGTTGAGTTCACTTTGTTTGTCAATCACTAAACAGGCATGACGTTGAGTGTTCCAGCATTTGGCACACAATTCTGTAAACATTTGAAAGGTCATATCAGGATTCACATGTTCATTATAAATGTGACGACTGTTCCTCTCGTCCTGACGAAATAAAACAATGACATTGGCATTGTCACGAATCAACTGTTTGGACATTTTTGAATACGTTTGCCCAAGATAGAAGCAATCGATATGTTTGTGTCGACCCATGCTGAAATAGCTTTGAATGATGCCTTGACGTTCAGTGGATACATCATCGAAAATCATGAGTGAATCAGGCTTTACCTCATCCGGTGAAATCACATTTTCTTGCATGGAAAATGTAAAATAACCCATATTCTCTTTTTGTAATCCAGACATGACTTGATCCAGAAACACGTAGAGGGGTTGGTAGAGAGATTTTGCAAAAATATAAATATTTTGAAAACGCAGACCATTGGGCGCTGTAATGAGCGTTAGCAAAAGATTAGTCTTTCCACAGCCGGAAGGCCCCACAATGATGCAGCGAATGGAAGATGGAAACAGTGAACCATGGCGTTGTTCACGTGATGTGGGACAGAGATGGGAAACCATGTCCCCCACGGGGAATGACTCTTGCTGCTTAATAATCTTCATTTCAACTAAGGCTTAGAAAGGCTAGCAGGCTGTCTATATACAGGACACCGAGCCTTGTCATAGAAACAGTAGACTGGTACTACAGGTTGACGATGGATGTCTTTGGACGTGCGTTGATGGCCAAAGCTAGGCCTGTCCCCATACATGATCCTAAACAGGAAACAGATCCTGCTAATAAACACTATGTGGATAGGTCAGTAGTGCCACGCACAAAACAGGGAGATTATGACTTTAAGGGAAAGCGGTTAACCCATGTAAAACATCCTCAAGTGTCTACAGACGTTACTACGAAAAAGTATGTGGATAACAAAGTGTATGAGTTTTATGACAAAGTGCCCCAGCTTATGGTGAATGGCTATAGCGCTAATCACCATCGGATTATTCACGTGGAAGACCCACAAGACGAAGACGATGTTTGTACCAAGCGTTACGTGACCCATGAAATGAAAAGGCTTTATAAATTTATCCCATCTGTGTTTTTAGTGTATCTGACAAATGAAAAACCTGTGAATGACAGAAACCATTTACCGCTAGTCCATGATCAGCACTTGACCTATGCGCTTGCTTCGGGTTTAAGCCACTATCGATTACACTATGATGGAACCATTCACATCAAATATGCCATACCTGATGAGAACCATTTACAAATAAAGATAAATGGTCATAGGATGTTGCTTCATAACCATGAAATGGTCAATGCAGGTGACGAATTATCCTTTTATCTCATGTTGACATGGGATGAAAAGCAAGCGGGAAAAACCATAAACGACTTCCCACTTTATGTGGAATTGGAATATACAGCCATGAAATAACCATCTGACGTTAGTTGTGATTTAAACTTTCTTGTGAAAGGTTGTGGGTCATTATCATCATGGTGAAACAAAGGTATGCAGTGAGAAAGACTAAAAAAAGGACTTTGTCCTTGGCAAAGCCAGGGCTTACAACATTCGAGGACAAGCCCTTGCGAAAGAAAAAAAGAAAAAATAATGTATTGACCATAAGGAAAGCCCTTCGAGCAGCACAGAGACAGGTTATTCCAAAACGTCGGCGACAGGTTTCAAACCAAGGGCGAGTGATTCCCGTTCCCAAACGAGCGGGATTTTTACCTGCATTATTTGCTGGTTTGGCTGCTCTGGGCTCACTTTTGGGCGGTGCCAGTGCAGTGGCGAAAACCATTAAAGCCGCGCAGCAGGGCAAGCAACAACTCAAAGAAAGTCAGCGACACAATGAAACGATGGAAGCGATTGCCATGGGGGCTAGAAATGCCAATTTAAAGCCAGCCTTTTATCAACAAGGATTTGGGATTTCACCATTTCGAAATATTAAAAAAAAAAAAATTTAACCTCAGCCATAGCGAGACATGCCCTGACGCATCAACAAGTGGAAAGCTATGCTAAACAACTAAAGCTTTCTCATTTTCGAGGTGTGTTTATGCGAAACCAATTACCCCCACGACCCTGGAAACAGGAATGTGCTGTTGTCAATTTGGATGATCACCGAGGACCAGGAACGCATTATGTAGCTTATGTCAAAGAGGGATCCACGGTATGGTACTTTGACAGTTTTGGGAATTTGCCCCCGCCCATGGAACTAGTGACCTATTTTGGAAACAGGATCAAGATATATTATAATGTGAAACGTGAGCAAACGTTTAACAGCCAACAGTGTGGACGTTTGTGTTTAATTTTTTTATATAAGACGCAGCATAAGCAAAAACGCCACCAGTATGTCGGTAGAAAGTAAAACGTTTACAGTGCATGGACGTGGACCTGAAGTCAGCCTAGACTTTTACCCGCCTATCGAATTGAGTGAAAAACCCTATGGTTTAGGACTTGTTTCTCTTGAAACGTACAATCGAATATACAACATACGTGAAAATGTGAACAACAAGTTTTACTATGATGATTCTGTGCTCACCCTGAACTCTGGTGGATACACGATCGATGATATTTATGAACACATTTATGTGGTGTTGATCAATCAGTATGGTTTAAAGTCATTTCTCGACGGAACGCACAAGTTTGAACTTGTAGGCAATACTAACACTCATCGCTGCAGTATTTTCTCTACCTTCAACATTGACTTTAAAACACACCCCGATTCCATTGGCCCATTACTCGGATTTAAACCACGTGTGTTGGAGCCCAACAAAAAACATGAATCGGACCATGAAGTGAAATTCATTGAGGACCATCATGTGTCGGTGACGTGTAATATTATTAGCCAAGTGTACACCAATCAAGAACCATCGCATTCGCTTTATGACTTTATTGTGACATCGCCCAATGGGTATATTATTCGTGAAAACCCTCCAGTGGTGCTTTTTCATGCTGTGGCTGTTGATAGTATTAGTAATATAACATTAAGACTGATCAATAGAGATCAACAACTCATTGATCTAGATTCCACTACACCAGTGACTTACAAGTTGGTGCTAAAGCCACTATGAAATTTGTGTATAAAGCAACAACACCGTCTAGGAATAGTGTTAGTTGTTTGCCACGTGAATACACGTTAACATCTCAAGGCAAGCAGATTTTACAGCATTTGGGTTACCACGTCAACCCTTATAATGAATTCTATCCTAGAGATAGCGAACCACATCGAGGAGCAACCAGGAGTGGTAAGAATTGATCTCCATTCCTATCAAGCTCAAACACCTGGACTCAATAACAATGATGAAATTCAATTTGTTATCAACAACCAAGATATTTACACCCTACCGCATGAAAGTGTTATTCAGATTGAAGGTCGGCTCACCAAAGCCGATGGCTCTACACCCACTACATCCAAGTTGGCCAACCATGGTTTAGCCTTTCTGTTTTCTGAAGTACGTTATGTCATTAACGATATCGTGGTGGATAGCACTCGAAATGTGGGTATTTCCAGTGTCATGAAACTATACCCCTCTTATAGTGAGGAAGAAGGTAAAACACTTTGCATGGCAGCTTGGTGCCCTGACTCGACCAATGACTGGATGGTACACACCGATGGGACCTTTACTGGATATTTACCTCTTAAACTGGTTCTAGGCTTTGCCGAAGATCACCAACGCATTGTGGTTAACGCAAGGCAAGTGCTTTATCTAGTGAGAGACAGGAGTGATAACAATGCACTCAAGGGGGCCGACAATGCCCCCATCGATTCAAAAATTCAACTACAACGCTTGCTATGGAAAGTGCCTCATGTGACCCTTAACGATAGCAAAAAACTGGACATACTCAAAATGGTAAAGAGAGATATGCCTCTACCCATGGAATTTAGAAGCTGGGCACTCCATGAGTATCCGCTATTGCCCACCACCAACACACACAGTTGGTCTGTAAAAACAGCTCGCTATACAGAGAGACCTCTCTACCTGATCGTGGGTTTTCAAACGAATCGCAAGTATCAACAAACCAAAGATGCCACGCAATTTGATCACCTGCAATTGAGAAATGCACGTCTTTTCCTCAACGGAGCTGTGTTTCCCTATGAAGGACTGGATTTGGATTTTTCAAAAAATAAGTTTGGCCCCCTGTACGACTTGTTTTCTAAATTTCGATGGTCGTATTATCAAAAAGAGAACGGTCCCATGCTACTACCCCAAGCGTTTAAGGCAAGAGCACCACTGATTGTTTTTGACTGTTCTTACCTGGAAGAGTCTGTCAAGCCATCCAATATCGACATTCGACTAGATTTTGAAACGCATGACAATGTACCAGCCAATACGACAGCCTACTGTTTAATTATTCATCACAAACAAGTCAACTATTATCCACTGTCCAACCAAGTGACGAGTGTATAAATAACAGCTCAACCCACGTCAAGTCGCTCAGTCATGTCTTGCTTTAAAGCCTCAAGAGACGTTACATCCATGAATTTAAACTCTGAGGAACAACGTTTCAAGACTTTTGCCACATGGCCAGTGCCTTTCATAAACCCTCAAGCCTTGGCGGCTGCTGGATTCTACTATTTAAAAACAAGAGATGAAGTGAAATGTGCCTTTTGTCCCATCATCATAGACCAATGGCAGGAGGGCGATGAACCCATGCAGGAACATCAGCGCTGGTCACCCACCTGCCCCTACCTGTGCAGAATGAAAGTGGGAAATATACCCTGTCATTCAAGCTATCCCTCACTTGTGTCTCTGGGTGATGAAAAAAATACAAGTTATGATACATGTGGGCCGTATGGTATCCATGGTGCTTCGGTGAGCAGCTCACCATCAAAAACGCCTAGTTTAGAGACATTGGGACATCATCGGTGTTATGGACGTTACAAACACAAGAGACTATATTGTTGTATCAGTTGCTATCGTCCTTATCCTAAAATGAGAAAAGCCTGTAAGACGTGTTATGATAATAAAATGATGTAATTCTTAAATTCTAATTTTTGCAGGTCCCCCTGTCCTACCCTAACCTTCTTTTTTGAAACTAGCATGGCAGGTAAGTCCATGTCATGATCACACCTGATCGTCAGTCAGTCGTCAGTTGAACTTGGTCCAGGCAAGCGTCAACATGTTGCGCACACTCATTGTGGATTGCCAAGGGTTTAAAATTGGTGACAACAAATTTATATTTAAACAAGTGGCCATGATCGATTGTACCACGTTTTGGATATCGCAAGCTACGCATTTGCTATTTAAACCACCCCATGCTTTTGATTTGTTGTGTGAAAAAGACCGTAAACAAACCCAGTGGATTGAAAATCATAGGCAACTAGACTGGAATCAGGGAACCATTTCCTATAAATATTTGGACGTGGTCATGAAAGCACACTTGTCCTCGGCCAATGTGGTATTTGTGAAAGGTAATGAAAAACGTCAATGGTTGCAACCATTTTTGGCGTCTTACTGCCAATGTATCGACCTCATGGAGTTGGGCTGCCCCTCCCTGCAAACGCTCATGGATACTTGTTCCTGTGGCAACATTACCCATACAGCCCTATCGCATGCGTGGCATCTCTTTCATTGGTTAACCACTCATGCCTGCTGGGAGTTGTTGAACAAAATTATAACTCAAGATTTACCTGTGAATGACGTCAGTGAGATTTCTACAAGCGACGTGTAAACATCTACAGCACGTGATACCATGGAGAAAGGCAATGCTACGGACAAAGCCATCGGCAAGTTCTTTGTGTGCAAAAAGAAACTAGACAGTTTTACCAAAGAGGAACTCTTGGCGCTGCCCAAGTCGTTCATTTATTATGTGGCCGCCAATGCAGTGAAAGAAATCTGGCAACATGTACCAAAATCATGGACTCAAGACCCTGTGTTGAGTGAATTGCAACCCTGTACGGATTGCGATCACCATAAGCAAGTGGCCATGGCAAAAATACCGTCTATGCGTCAGTGTGCGACTTGCCAGCTAGTGAAACTGTATCACGGTCATAAAAGTCCATGTAAAGACTTTGTTGAATCATTCCATGGGTGTCATGGCGAGAAAAATCAACAACAACAACAACAACAACAAACACAAACATCGTCCACAGAGGAGGAGGAAGACCAAACCTTTTTACCATCGATGGAAAAGGATATGCCAGACCTGTACTGGCAATGGCGTCATTGACAAAGTGATTCAATACCTACCTTTCGAAATCCATCTTCCAGGTTATCGTTTTTGCGGCCCTGGAACTCGTCTCGAAAAACGTTTACAACGTGGTGATGTACCCATTAATCTTTTGGATCAAGCATGCAAGGAACATGACCTTTCTTATCGCCATAGTCATCCTGGTTTAAGACATGTGGCAGATAAATTGTTATTAAAGAAAGCTAAACAACGTTTCACATCCAGTGATGCCTCAGTGGGTGAAAGGATGGCAGCCCTAATTGTCATGAGTGCTATGAAAGGAAAGTTGATAATGCATGGACATAAACATTGAGGAGTGAGGAATTGGGATTTGTTTGTATTCTATTTTTCTTTTGTCAATTCACTATGACTATGAAATAAAAACAAAGGTATACCAGAGCATAATGATTTGTTATTTTTAATTTTAAGAAATCGTGATGTTGATGGCTGATTTTTTTCATTTTACACATTTCACACATTGCCATTTGTCATTTTGCAATTTACAGATGTGAAAAATGTTCGTTTCAAGTTTTATGATTTTGATGAAATGGATTTTTCCATTTTGTTGATGACACATTTTAAACAATGTCTGTTTGAAGTTTTTAAATTTTCAAATTTCACACGTGGCCATTTCCAGTTTTTAAAAATGTCCGTTTTAAGTTTTCCTGTTTTTGGTGATATGGAAACATGGATTTTTCATTTTGCTGTTTTCACATTTTTTCCATTTGGTGTATGTCGAAAGTTGAGATTTGACAATGATGTTGATGCGAGTGCTTGACCTTGATAATACTGCAATGTGTTAATGTGTGTTTGGAGAAACGTCGAGGTCTACGACTACTGCAGGTAAGACTGTTTTTACAAAAATAATGTCTTTTGACTGCCACATTTCAATGAAAAAACGAAACTATTTAAAACAAAATGAGTATATAAGTGACCATTTACCCCCTCCCCACCCACCCACCCTACCTCACCGTGTTTGCTCTGGTCAACCATATACATCAGTTTTCTCTCTCCACTCATACATTCACCCCTGTCTTTGGGAACAAACACAACCACTTTATTTATTCCCAAAAGCACATTCTCGACATGCACACTCATCCCAAAAGAACTTTTTAGTTTATCATTTACATTACGAAAATAATTAAATACTAGTTATTAAAGTTACTAAAAATCTTACTTATTTCATATTTACAAAAAAACTCAACTTTGTACAGCGTTAAAATAATCACACTATTAACCAATCAAAAAAAAAATTAAAAAATAAGGTTGCATAGAACATTTTAAAGAGCAAAAGGTCCAAGTGGGTTGTCACTATTTACAAAATCTACTATTTACAATGACAGAAACCAATATTTACAAAATACTAAATCTACAAGTTACATAAAGCTATGTCCCATAAACGATTAAACAATGAAATCACACCTCCTCCTCGTTGCGATCATAACCCCAGGGCAGGCTGGTGAGCAGGTCATTAGCCCACACACGTTTGTTATCCATGGAGGCGAGGGTGCGTTTTCTCTGTTCCACAAGATACAAATGATGGTTGCTGGATTGTATCCTGCACTGTGTATGAGACATAGCTTTGCCCGTGCGTAAAACCGCTAGGTAATCGTCTACACGTAGCGATTTTACCACTGCCCTACCTACACCTTTTGCTCTTTTGGCTTCCTTACAGTCGAGTGTGCGGTAAGCATACATTTTTGAGGCCAAACCTACGAATTCCGTCATAATGGAATCACCGCATTCATCTTTTAAAACGCCCATTTTCTTTTTGTTTTTTATGGGCAGCTGAAACACGTTGTCAGCGCTATAGCAAGAGGTGTCGAACCAGTCACTATGTTGCCTCATGACGTCATAGGGGTTGCAGTGGCGAATGTGGTAAATGAATGAGTCCGTGTCCATATACAAAAGAGAGACGTCCTCAAAATGGCGTTTGGCAAACTCATAGTGGAATCGATACATGACCGATTTAGAAAAGTCTAAAATGACTTGACCCAAGAAAATGGGCTTATCCATGGTCACGCTGGTCTTACTCATTTCAATAGTAGCTAAATCCTCATCGATAATTTTGATCGATTTGAAATTTGGCTTGGCAATGTACCGCCGGGCACCCCACCGCCCCTCCCAGACATTCACCAATTTAATGTCACGGTATTTGCGGACATTCTCCATGGACTTGCCATAGATGCAGTTGTTCATTAATTTAAAAAAATTAATTTCAAACTGCTGTGTTGCCATTTGTCGGTGCTCTGTGTTGAGTCGCATGTATGGCTCAAGCCATGCTTTTTGAGCAAAAGAAATACCCCTGTGGATTTTCTTCAACACCAAGCCTTGGGCGAGGCATTGCACCAACATTTGGATATGTAGCACATACCGATTTTTGTTGTAAAGTGTGCCCATGAGTTTTTCAATTTTCACTTTACTGTCAGGGGGAACCATTTGCTCAAGGCAGAATGGGAAATCGGCATGTTCATCATACAAGAATGAGGGATATTCAATATCCACTTCTAGCACATATCCACAGCCTGTTTCTTGGCTAGCCTTCATTACATCAAATTCTGACACTTGTTTCTCTGTCAGCCAAGCAAACTTTCCATAGGGCAAAGGCTGACTCATGGCGTAACCGTACAAATTATTCACGTCATAGTACATTAAGTACGATTCTGGTTTGTCTAGTGAATAATCAGGCATGTAGACATTGTTCGCTTCGGCATGGCGTTGGTTAAGTGACACAAAGCCGCCACGAATGCCCTTTTCAAAAAATAGAACCATGTCTACGTCAGTGAGTAAATCCAATTCCACTTGAGTGTATTTCAAAGCGGCATCAAACGAGAGTCCAGGACTCGTATAATAGTGAGCCGGGTCAAGACCGTAAATGTGTTGACACAACTCACGGAATTTTTCAAACACATCAGTGAGCAGCAATACATCCAGTTTTAGGTAATGCAAAGCATATTCACTTAGCGTGTTCATGCCAAACACTCGCCAAACTTGACATGCATGTGCATAGTCTTCATCGGAAACGGTACTGCGTGTTAGTTTCGAGTAAAATTTCTCTTGTGGAGGGAGTTTTCTTTGCTTTAACACGTCCCAGCTGTTGCAGAAATCATACGGGAATATACCTTTCCGAATGCACAACTGAAATTGCTCAGGATCATTAAAATGCATTCTAGTATTTTTTAATTCCTCCTCATTCAAGCCATTCACAAGGCTGTCTAGCGAGGATGCCATAAACTTAAAGGAATCCAAAAATCGAATGCTAAAGTCGCCCAACCACCATGTCAGGGCTGTAAAACGCTCATGGTTTTGGGGAATAATGGTAAACGAGCCCTTATTGACATGGCCCAATTCACGAATCAAAAACTGAATGTCATAATTCGCCAGATTGTGGAAAAAGACACTGATGAAACGAGGAGCTGGAAAGCTCAAGTTGCATTTGCTGTGCGCAGCTCCACGAAACTCCCCTGTAAAATGCGAGTGGTCTCTGACTTTTTCCTCTCCACTTAAAATAGGCTTTTCGCAGATATGGCATGTCATGGCATGCTCATACTGCTGCTGTTGTTCTGGAGATAGGCTCATGGGTACTGGGTGGTCCAGTAATTCCTGTACATGGTCGGCCAACTTGACAAGTTCATCCAAGAACCATTTGGCATAATCTGGCCCCTCGCGGTATTTGTAAACGGATTGCGTGGGGTCGTAGGCACACACCACATTAAATCCTATGGCAAAGGGTTCATGTTTTTGAATGGGTGTGGTTGAGCTAACGGTGGGATCTGGTTCACATCCCGCCATGGGTGTGGTGAGTGCTTCGAAATCTGCATATACCACATAGGGAACAGTGTCACGCTTATGAATGTCTTTAAAGTTTAACACAGCCTTGTCCCCTTGTGGCAATATCAGTCTCACCGCTTCCTGAGTAACACAATCTACCCTATGACGTTCTAAGAGCATGGAGGTTGTAAAATATTGCAAGCAACGGTCACAAATATGTTTTGCACACTTGTCCTTTGACATTTGACTGCTTAGCAATCTACTTAGGCTCTTAATAAGGCAATAGTGATTCACCTCTCCCTCAGACAGATATAAAAGATGAATGTGGTGTCGTTTCGGTTCTTTTGTGGCATAAAGAGGACCCACAATCTCATCACCATCAAGGCCATACACCATGAACGAAAAGTCCTGGTTGTCTTGTTCAAACCTATGGATCTCGGTTAAGTCCATAGGGAACGACACTCGAGTTAAATTTAACGTTTGTTTCAATTCATCAAACTTGGCCTTGTACTTTCCTGGTCGAGAACCATTACGGTCTTGTGCTGGCTGCAAATACGCGGCCATGGACCACAGAAAGCAATCATTGTCATAATTCTTAATATTCACCACAGCCTTTTTCAATGCTATTGCTGGTGGTGTTTTAATAAAGCTAGACCCAGCATTCAACGGGTTGAAATGACAAATGTTGATTTGTAAATGGTGAATTTTGTCTAAGGCAAGGCCACTCGGTCCTTGTTGCAGTTTATCAAATTTTGATAGCAAGGCATTCACCACGTGGGTTTCATACCACTGTTCCAAATTATGGGCTATGAATAGCTCTTGCATTTTACTGCAAATATAAAATGTCTCTTTATGCTCTACGTCCTTCTTTTTATATATGAAATCGCACACTAGTTCTGTATTCACCTTTAAAGCCGTATGCAACCTTTGCGCTGTGCAAATTTCAATTTTAAAAATTTCAAAACAAGATTGTAAAAATTCTTTGGGAATCAAACTTTTTCTAACATTGACTACGCGGCCAGAGCACACACGTGATTTGAAACAACTGTTTAGAGGTTCCCAAGTTAGGCTATCGGTAGCAGTAGCAAATGACATTATTTTAGAAAGAACACTCTCACCTGAGTTTTCAGCTGTAGACTGCTTGACAATGGTTCCACTCTAAAGCCACTTGGTTTTCAACTGTATTTGCTGTAGCAGTGAACCCTTTTTTTTTCTCCAAATATCTAAAAAGAAATAAAATAAACCACCATAAGTATATCCATTCCATATAGTTTATGTATTTCATAAACAAAACAAAATCAAACAGGTTATATTATATAATAAAACAAATCTCACCTTGACGTATAATGCTTTGCTATATTCCCGTCTCGTGGGCTAGTGTGGAAATGGTTTTCTTTTCTGTCTTTCTCTCTTTCTTTAATATATATTTCCCACAGACACACGACAGGTAGGCTATACACGTTATCTGCAAACAAATAAATAAATAAAAATCATTAATTACCTAATCAATAAATAATTGCATGTATTTATATAAAAATCAATAAATATATAAATAAATATATACCTACCCCACAACAAGGTTAAGTATTTTCTACCAACACCAAAACTGATAAACAAGACCAGGGGTTTCTTGCAACGCAGTGTGTTCAAAGGTAGTCACTTAAGTGAGCGTGGAAATGATAACGACATGTCTTTATATATGCTATGTTGCATGTATAATCATTTTTTCCCACGCTTTGAAGATTCTCTTATCGTGCACGTGGACAGATAACACCCAAGCGAACACCTGTGCCGGATCAAATTTCACCTGAACTTGCATTTTGTCACGTACGAAGCAAGACAGGATGTAACTTGTTAACAGTTATCGCGCACGTGGACAGCTAACACCCAAGCGAACACCTGTGAAAGATCAAATTTCACATGAACTTGCATTTTGTCACGTACGAAGCAAAACAGGATGTCACTGGTTTAGCGTGCCTGTGGTTTCACACATGTGTGCACGCCTTTCACACTCCCCTGCCACCACGATGGTAAGATTATTTCACCTTCAAGCGTCTTGGTCATTTTTTCCATTGCACTTGTTGTCAAGTCAGATCAACGCCTTCCAATAATCTCAAATGACCTTCACCTCCTGTAAGTTTATTTTCTCTACTCGCTTCGACCAACATAGAACCTAGTTCTCATCACCGTTTACACGTTAAAGGTAACATATCAGAAAACGCACCCTCGCTCTGTCATACACCGACCCGCCGAAATAGCGATTGATCTATTGAGCACAGCCACCGTGGTCAGCGACAGGTTCGTTGAAACACACACACACCCAGCCGTATCGTCTCTCTCAACCACCACGCTTCATGGACATTATAAACAGGTAAAGAAAAAGAAAACGTTTTTTCAACATGTATGGCGTTAGGCCCTTTGTGAATTATTTTTTGAAAAAAATATCTACCACACTCGAAAGGGGGCGTTACCCCGAGTCCTAGGACACCTCCTACACGTCTCTAGCGTTATTGGTTCGTGAGATATCGGCAAAAATCACAAAAAACACGTGTTTACCCCAAAATCGCGTTTCCAAATTTTTTTTAAAAATATAACGAGTGGTCCATAGCAAAGAGGACGTCACTCCGAGTCCTTGGACCCCTCGTTCATGTCTCTAGCATACTTGGTTCGCGAGATATAGCAAAAAGTCTAAAATCACGTTTTTACCCCAAAAAGACCGTGTTTCCAGATTTTCACCTTTTCGACACCTACATTCCCGTAAAGAGCACAACGAGACGAAAAAAACGAATCCAAGCACGCCCTCCTAGCATGGCTCCTTCCATTCCAAGGTCGCAGGGGCTCACAACTTGCTAAGTGAGACAGCTTTCCCCTTACCACACTACTGCAGGTTTTCATCCTAGAGAATTGAAATTTATTTTGGGGGTAGAGGGGGTAGGGACCATTGATTTACGTTAAACAATTTTTTTTGTAGAGTTCCTAGTTTCCAAAATATAGGATTTTCAAAATTCGAGTGTTTTCAAAAAAATATAAAAAATAAAAAAGTTTCATTATAGAAAATAAAGGGCATAAAGACCATTCGTTTGAGCTATGGCACAACGTTCTATCATGTTTAGTTTTCAAACTATCACCTAGTTTCAAAAACAAAAATTTTCATTTTTTTTTTCAAAAGTATAACGAGTGGTCCATAGCAAAGGGGCGTCACCTCAAGTCCTATGAACACCTCATTCGTGAAACTCCGACCATGGGTTCGAGAGAAAAGTCTATTTAAATGTTTCAACTTCGCGCGGCGGCCATGTTGGTTTATTGGGCACAGGAGTGTCAAGTGAAGCAGAACCCGTACTACTCCACTACTTACTTGTGTATGTGTGGAAATTGTGTGATAACTGGTGTTACTGTGATGGCTGTATTAATGTGTGTATTTGTAATTCAGATGAGGATTGGGAAGGTGGCGGCCTTGGCCGTATGTCAGGAGCCATCCCGATATTTGCCTGGAGTAGAAGTGGGAAACCATGGAAAACCACTTCTTCCAGGATGGCTGAGGTAGGAATCGAACACGCCTCTTCTCAGTTTTCCCTCACGAGGCTGAGTGTACCCCGTTACAGCCCTCAGACCAGAATTACATTTCTTGGCAGAACCGGGAATTGAACCTGGACCTCCGCGGTGACAGCCAAGAATGCTAGGAAGGAGAATTGGTGGCAACTCTACGTGCAACAATATATTGTTTTTTTCTTTGTGCCTCAAAGATTTATAATACTCCTCTACCAAAAAGGATTGACGAGATGGCGCAGTGGTTAAGCTGTTTGGCGGACTGGGTTCGGTTCTTGGTTTCAAGGGGACATACCACGTCCGGTTCGGATTCTATTTAAAGAAAAAGGATATTGTGTGACTTATGATCCCGAGGTTAACTGCCATGTAAAATTACAAGCTTATGTGAAACTTTCCCAGAGGCTCTGATTAGTGGATTCTTCCTGTCTCCAGAAGTAAGCTCCAACCTAGCTAAACATTCACTCACTTCCGTTCCACATGTCAGTGCTGCAAATCTTTAACTTCCTGTTTTTGTGCTCTTGTCTACCTGTCCCAAACATTATTATACAGAGGCAGCCAGGCAGTGCAGCATGCGGGCGGGTTGTGCAGCTGTTGTGCACAATCTGCACGTCTTGTCACCCTCATAACACAAAGCGCTCCCTGCGGGACAATCGTCAATCATCTTACGCCCGCACTTGTCCAAACACCGCCACACGCCTTCCTTCTTCAGGGGGTTAAGACGGGGTTCCCTTATTATATGATGGGAATCACAGACTTGCCGTTCACACTCGCGCTCATAAGTCACCGTCATTCAGAAGTCTGTTTCAAACATCAGGAAACATTCATCAGATCACTAGCACGTGTAATGCCAGTCATCGGGAGTTTCTACATGTTTTTTAAATGAATCATGCACAAAAAACATATCCCGCGACACAGACATTCACTTCTAAGTCACCCGTTAAGACTAAAAGGAGGAGCTGGAATTTGGAAAACGAAGGTTTGAATCCCGGTGTGGCGATGACAGTGTCTATCATGGACTTCATAAATTTGATTTTTTCAAACATCCTCGAGGAAAATGCCGAGATGATACCCTAATTGAAGCCCAGGTTGGATACACCGACATTCTAGACCCTAATAACTACAGTTACACTATTAAACAGAATGCCCAAGATAAGAGATCAACTACTCCATACTTTCAAGATGACGGCTGGGCGTACTATTGAAGCATTAAAATCAATTACCCAGGATACAGCTGCGCAATATTATTAGGACACTAGGTGTGAGCGGAGCATCATTGAAAGACCTCATTAGTAGCCTATTAGTTATAGGACTATCGCACGAATATAGCGCACAGCCTCCATCGTTAAAATATGAACATTAAAATCGACAAACCTCCATCTATTAGACTTGTGATGACAAAACGTAGCATAACATAAGATTATTTCTCTGTAAAAGACACATTATCAATGACTTCAGTCATTCAATATGAATGGTGGTCGCACTATTCAAACGTTAAAATCAGTTCCTCGGGATAGGCGAAACATTTATAATAACGGAATTACAACAAAATTTAGAAAACAATAACTCTGGCGGTAATGACAAGAATATGAAAAATGATTTTATTGCCTAACCGCCGGCCGTCTAGAAAGAATAAAATGATAACATCGCTTACTTATCACGGTAATAGACTCGTATCTGTATACGTAAAAGGCCCAAAATCAGTGAATTCATAGTGGGCTCCTGGTGACGAACGTAGGAACCTAAGAGCGTTTTTCAAATGTATAACCTATAATTTGGCTCACACAGGTGTAATTAGTGGAAGGCTCTTTAACATGCCATAAATATATGACATGGGACCGCCGACTTTACTTCCCCTCCGAAGGAAGACATACTGAGGGATTTTTAACGCTCCTAAAAAGTCCGACGACTTCGGCCGGGTTTGAACCCGTGATCTTGGGCATAGAAGCTCAGCATAGTCTTGAGATTAATATGGCGCAAATAAAAATTTAGAACATATTGAATATTTAAGGTATTATGGAGTCTCTTAATCGAATAAGAACCAGGACTGGCCGATGTGCCGATTCTCGTCACAAGAGGAAGAGATTACCTTCTCTGGGTTGTTATTATGGCGCTGAAAAACAGACTGTTCGCCCCCATATAGTTCAAATGGAGACTTGTAGTTTAACGTGACCGTCAATCTCGCAATTATGAGCCACGGGACCTCCTTTCTACGTGGAATCCGAACCACAGGACATGGCATTTCACTTCAAAAATCTCTCTTGCATTGGCCAGGAATGGAAAAATTCCATCTAGGTGAGAGGCATACAGTTTGACCGCTGCGCCACCACGCCCTGCCATATAGTTTGGGAGTGTCGTCTGAGAGCTTTTCCTGGCGATCCAACGGAGTTCTTAGTGATGACGGAGAGAACTGTAGACTACTGTACATGCGTGACCTGGTTATAGGTTTGTAATCTGTGTTCATAATTAATTGTAATTCGTGATATGGCGTACGCTAAATAAAATAAATATTTACTAATTTCCACATTATTAATTTCTAAATAATTTGTGATAGACTGCTGTGTAGTTTAATATGAAGTGAAGTGTAAGACTGTCCTTGCCTGGTTTGGTTATCTGATGAGAATCACAGGCATGCCTTACACGAGTTCCTTCACACTTGTACAGTGCATCGTAAGTCTCTCAAGTAATGTCTGGTCTCCACATTAGGGTGAACAGAAGATTGCTAATGCACATGTGCCTGATAACTCTGCTTGGAGTTTCATAAATATGATACCAATATTCAAGGCGTGTCCTGTGGGTTAATATCAGTCTAAATGTAGTTTATCACGGTGGGTGAGTGGTCAACGTGTCGGTCTACTAACCCCAAGCTTGCAGGTTCGCTCCTGGCCGTGGTAAGTGATTTTTGAAAGGCGGCAAAAATTACGACACCATGTCATACGATGTTGGCATGTCAAAGAACGCATTGAATTCAGTAGGCCGTGTTCATAATGGCAAAATTAATCTCGGGAGTTTCCACCAAAACAAAGTTCCTCATTTCTCTACTAGAAAGCGCTATAGTGTTCAAGGAGCTTAAATATCTAACCTCCTTGACTTTCATAGAGCTTCAAGGAACAACGAAATTCGACATGCAAGCTACCCTCTGGTGTCAAATAATAAAGCTTGCATCCGGCACCGAGGCCATACGATATTATATTATTATTATTATAGTTTAAATGTGAATTCATGAAGTTGAAACGGCATCCGTTGGTATTTCTGGTTGCAGTCTAATTTCAGTCAATGAGAGCGATGGTTCATTTTCCTCAAGGCTTAGGATCGATCACCTCGTGGTGTAGTGGCTAACATTTTGAGTCAAAGTTTGACTCCCAGATCTGCCTAAAAAAAAAATCTGGTCTTGTGGCTGTATCGGGGTACACTCGGCCTCGTTAGGCAAAAGCTGAGAAGAGGTGGGTTCGATTCCAATCTCAGCCAAATTGGAGGTCGTTTTCCAGGCAAATACGGGATAGTTCCTAACCTAAGACCATGGTCACCTCCTTCCTAATCCTCACTAAAATTACCAATACAGACTGGCTGTGTGGCTCAGCGGTAACGTTCTCGTTTGCTGCGCCCAAGGTTTCAGGATCGAATCCTGGCGCAGTGAGTTGGCATTTGAGGATTCGCAAATGCTAGGGAGCCGGGTCAGTAGACTTACTGGCATATTGAAGATCACTTTCGGTGCAAAATTCTGGCATCCCGGCGTCTCTAAAAGCCACAGTAGTTAAGAGGGACGTAAAACCAATAACATTATTATTATTATTATTATTATTATTATTATAAATACACACACTAATATAGCCATCGCAATAACACAGGTTGTCAAAAAATTCTGCACTAATGCAAGTACACGGGGCTAAATGACCACGATGTCCAAGCCCCTGAAATGAAACAACGACATTTATTTATTTATTTATTTCTTTCTTTATTTATTTATTTAACGTATGACATGGTACATCTTCATAATTGCAAGCTAAGGAACACATTAAACATATACATTAGCATTTAAAAGAACAATAAATTAATATTAAAATCAATTTTGATGAGGAGACACATGTTCATAGGATAAAAATGTTCAGATTTACAAGGTAATATTTAAATTTGAAATCCTATCAAGAGCAGGCTGCGTTGCATCATGAAAGTCTTTCAGGTTCCCATTATAGGCTCGAAGGCTGCAGTCCTCCATAATATGGTGGATGGTCTGTCATTGAAATCCACAGTCGCACTGAGGTGAGGAAGCCTTATTCCACTTGTATAAGCTGCCTGTGCAGATCCCATGTCCCGTTCGAATCCTGTTGAGTGATTTCCATGTATGGCGTGGTAGTTCCATTCCAGCTGGTTTCTTGATAGGATCAATGAAGTTTCTATATATCTCATGGAATAAATTATTCCATTCCTCATACCACTTGTTGCCAATATGAACATTATTTAATCGTAGAGATTCCGCTGTTAGGATGGGTGGTCGGTGGGATTTCAAGCGACTTATCTTTACTGTAGGTATGTCACAATGAATAGAAAGCTGTGGAGTGGAGATTATCTTTTGATATTACCTCAGGAAAGAGTTTTTTCTACGCAAGTCAGATGGTGCAATGTGACTTAGATGTGAAAGCCAGTACAGAGGAGTGGTCCTGATGCAACCTGATATTACCCTCATCGCTGAATTCAATTGGACATCGATCTGCTTCACATGTGGACTGTTAAGCCACACCGGTGCACAATATTCAGGAGCTGAGTAGACAAGTCCTAAGGCAGAAGATCGTAATCTTGTTGCTGTAGCACCCCATGTGGTTCCACATAACTTCTGCACGATGTTATTGCGTGATCTTAGTTTTGCTGCAGTGTTCTGTGGGTGCTTACAGAAGGACAAAGTCCTATCGAGAGTAACGCCTCATTAAAGATGACAACCACGAAATGTCTCCTATACCATGCAGTAGTAATATTAGTTCCATTGAATATCCCTGAAGATGACATCCAAAGAACATGCGATACCGTGGAAGTCAAGTAGCTTGGTCTTGACATAAGTAATATAGCAGATTTGTCACTCGAGTCATAACTGTGTGGAGTGGCTCCATGCGATGATGCGGTGTCACAAGCATATCAGGTAAATGTCAACCCCTATAAATCGTAGCGCGGTGGCGACACCTGTTGCTCTTCTACCCCACCGGCTGAGTGTGAGTATCGTTGGCAAGAAATATTGCCCAGGGACACGGGGTGACCTCAGCGTCAGCATCCCTTCTCATAGCTAGCACCCCGGCCCTGCAGCACTCTCCATACGTGGCTAGGATACATTCAGTACACATTGTGCCTCCTTCAAGCAAGAGCACTTCTCTCTGCTCTGCTGGCGAGAATATCCCTCTTAAGTAGGCTTCGGATGTTTAAGACCTTAAAAAGTACAAAATATGCAATCAAATATGCCCTGAAAACTAGCTGAATATGCCCTATTAACGGGAAAATACAACCTATGCTTGTTAGAGATGCGTTGCAAGTATTGGAGTAGTACTGTACTATCATTTTTATGTATATTTTTTGGCTATCGTTTTACCCTCAATGTTGGCTTTTCCCACGGACTAAGTGAGGGATCCCACCTCCACCGCCACTGAGGACATTATCCTGGAGCCTGAGACTCTGAATCGGGAATACAACTGGGGTGTGTGACCAGCACTACGCCCAGGCGGCCTCACCTGCAAAGCGAACAGGGGGCCTGATGAAGGGATGGAAAGAGTGGGACGGTTAGGCAAGAAAGCGGGAAGGAGGCGGCCATGGCCTTACAGTAGATACCATCCCGGCATTTGCCAGAAAACGAAGTGGAAAACCACGGAAAACCACTTCGAGGACGGCTGAGGTGAGAATCGAACCCCCTTCTACTCATTTGGGCCACCCGAGGCTGAGTAGACTCCGTTCCAGTCGTCATACCACTTTTCAAATTTCGTGGCAGAGCCGGGAATCGAACCCAGGACCTCCGAGGCGGCAGCTAACCATGATGACCGCTACGCTACGGAGGCGACCTGTACTAACATAAAACGCAATAATACAGCAAACTGATAGAGCTACAATACCTACCGGATTCATCAAGACCGAACAGGGTGCGAGATTAAACAGTCTCATTGTATACTGTCTGGCTGCGTGGCTCAGGGGTAACGTTCTCGCTTGCTGAGCCCAAGGTTGCAGGTTCGAAACCTGGCGCAGTCAGCTGGCATTTGAGGGTGCGCAAATGCGAGGGAGCCGTGTCAGTAGATTTACTGGCACGTTAAAGATCCCCTTCGGGACAAAATTCCGGCACCCCGGCGTCTCTAAAAGCCAGTGTAGTTAAAAGGGACGTAAAACCAATAAAATTATTATTATTATTATCATTGTATACTAATTGAATCGGCCGGAGCTGAAAAGTATTAAGTCAGTTTTCAGTACTTTTCAGGAGACAGATAAAACGTCATTGACAGAACAGAACTTAACAAACAGACTATATTAGTCATCTATGTTGTGAAGCAACTATTCAGTATATATTTGTGTTATCAGAATATCAATTTTAAATTAATAAACATATTTTTCAGATCAATTTTGGAAATGTGACTTAATGCCTTTCAGCTCCGTGGTCAATTTAGAGCAGCATAAAGCCATCCAGAATGAATATTACATATGATATTTTATTTGAATATGGATTTGTAACATAAAAATCACCTAAAACCTATACAAATGTAATTTAAAATAGCTCTGTAACACGCGGGAATCCTGCAGTACGGCCAACATTAAGGCTGTGTCCCAATAGTACGATTTCAGCCGTAGTGAACTAGATAGTCGACTACTTTGCCGGATGTGACGTCAGAAGTCGTGATCCAATACTGCTTAGCACATAGCAATCAAGTCTGTAGCATCTAGTGAACGAAAGTGCATGCTAGATTGTCGACTACGTCAAGGAAGTTATAGCAATTGTAGCTTATCGAAATTGTAGGTTGTCTTTGACTTAAGCCAAACACAAACCATAATTAGGGCTCGGCTAAAAAGTGATCTTTTTGGCGCATCCATGATCGTATAATTCAGGTATTGTTTATTTAAAACAGCTGATGAAAGCGCAAAGAACTTACAAGGAGTAGCAGATCACTGCCATCTTGAGTGTTGGTTTGGTACCAGCATGTAAGTCCTGTGCGTTTCAGAACACAAGTCTATGAAGGAGGCTGTGATCAAGCAGACATGTCCCAAATCTCCGTAGTGCATAGCACATAGCACATAGTAGCTAGCAGCTAGTCAATAGCAGACAACTTGAGTATTGGGACACAGCCTAAGTATGGAATATGGCACTGAAAGGCAGCAGTCATTGACTTAATGCTTTTCTCCTCTGGTCGCACTACATGTAACAGTGGTGTCTGGCTGTAACAGAAGGCTGACTTAATTCTTTCCTATGCCGTTCCAAGGCCCTTGGGTCAATTCTTCAGAATACTCATTGTTTAAAAAAATCACAGTCAATCTGAAAGACTAGACGTTATATCATTTCAAATGACGAATGCTACAAATGCTACACATGTTAGAAAGGCTCAGGAGGGCTAGGACTCTTTCAACAGACTCCATTACCCATTAACATAGGCTTCCCGCGCGGGCACCTCTTTAAGGGTCACCCTGTATTTTGCTCTGACATCCTGCACACTTCTTTAGGAGGCACCCTGTATTCTTATCTGGCATCTTGTATATCTCTTTAGAAGTCAACCTGTATTCTTGTGTGACATCTTGTAGGCTACACCTCTTTAGGAGTCACCCTGTATTCTTGTCTGACATCTTGTGCACCTCTTTAGGAGTCACCCTGTATTCTTCTCTGCCATCTTGTACACCTCTTTAAGAGTCACCTTGTATTCTTATCTGGCATCTTGTATACCTCTTTAGGAGTCACCCTGTAATCTTATCTGGCATCTTGTACTGTATTTTGCTCTGACATCCTGCACACCTCTTTAGGAGGCACCCTGTATTCTTGTCTGTCATCTTGTGCACCTCTTTAGGAGACACCCTGTATTCTTCTCTGACATTTTGTACACCAATTTAAGAGTCACCTTACCGCCAGCAGTGGCTACGCTGGCTAAAGCGCAGCGTTAGGTCTTGGGGCCAAGCTCTCTGCTGACTCGGTAGACGCGTGGGTTCGAGCCCCGCCGTCGGCCGTCCTTGAAATGGTTTTCCGTGGTTTCCCATTTTCAACACCAGGCAAATGCTGGGACGGTACCTTCTGACAGGCTACGGCCGCTTCCTTCCACATCCTTGCCCAGTTTCATCTATCTTCATCCATTCCGACGCGCAGGTCGCCCACGGGCGTCGACTAGAAAGACCTGCACTCGGCCTCTCAGGAGGCCACACGAAAAAAAGAGTCACCTTGTATTCTTATCTGGCATCTTGTATATCTCTTTAGGAGTCACCCTGTATTGTTATCTGGCATCTTGTACTGTATTATTCCCTGACATCCTGCACACCCCTTTAGGAGGCACCCTGTATTTTATATGGCATCTTGTATATCTCTTTAGAAGTCACCATGTAATCTTGTGTGACATCTTGTACACCTATTTAGGAGTCACCCTGTATTTTTGTCTGACATCTTGTGAACCCCTTTAAGAGTCACCCTGTATTCTTCTCTGCCATCTTGTACACCTTTTTAAGAATCACCTTGTATTATTATCTGGCATCTTGTATATCTCTTTAGGAGTCACCCTGTTCTTATCTGGCATCTTGTTCTGTATTCTGCTCTGACATCCTGCACACCTCTTTAGGAGGCACCCTGTATTCTTATATGGCATCTTGTATATCTCTTTAGAAGTCACCCTGTATTCTTGTGTGACATCTTGTACACCTCTTTAGGAGTCACCCTGTATTCTTGTCTGACATCTTGTGCATCCCTTTAGGAGTCACCCTGTATTCTTCTCTGTCATCATGTACACCTCTTTAAGAGTCACCTTGTATTCTTTTCTGGCGTCTTGTATATCCCTTTAGGAGTCACCCTGGATTCTTATCTGGCATCTTGTACACCCCTTTAGGAGTCACCCTGTATTCTTTTCGCTTCGCTCAAAGCCCCAGGTCGCTCGACGCCCCAGGACTCTTTCAACAGACTCTATTAACCATTAACTTCGGCTTCCCGCGTGGCTGCATGACGTCACGCACTTGCCATCCTTTACCAATTAACTTAGGCTTCCCGCGCAGCTGCATGGCGTCACTTCGTCTCAGTAACGCAACCGTCTCCGTCCCGTATAACTTTAGACTCAAGCATAACGACGAAGTCGACAAGATCATTTGAAATGATAAAATGACCATTTTTGACTTAATACTTTTCAGCTCCGACTGATTCAATTGCTCTGAGCTAAATTTGTCTCCTGCGGTGGCATCTTACTCGACGACACATCCGTACAGAAGCTTTTTCTCGGAATCAGGTCTTCTAAACCAACTATCTTCCTGTTCCGAGAATACAGAGAAAAATATATCTACTGCACCATTTGCACAAAATTCCATGTTTGGAACTGCACCCCGATAATACCATGCATCTTGTCAAAATTTAAATAAAAAACCTCAAAATTTAACCAAATACTGTGTGGGTTTGTATCACTAAATAGAACAAAATATGACCAAACAAGATGTTCAGTAAAGAACATATAGCCTACTTTCTCCTAAATGTATGAGTATAGTTATAACTCGTTGTTATTATCAAAGAGTATAATAGAATCATTTCTTGGTTGAAGACCTTAGAAACTATTTACCTCTACCAAACGCCACAACCTAGAAAAAAACTACTACCATCATTGAAGAAAGTTAGATAAGAAGTATCTCAAGAATATTATGGATCTGGAGACATAATCGACCGGACTGGCTGCGTGGCTCAGCGGTAACGTTCTCGCTTGCTGGGCCCTAGGTTGCAGGTTCGTATCCTGGCGCAGTAAGCTGGCATTTGAGGGTGCACAAATGCGAGGGAGCCGTGTCAGTACATTTACTGGCACGTTAAAGATCCCCTTCGGGCCAAAATTCCGGCACCCCGGCATATCTAAAAGCAGCAGTAGTTAAAAGGGACGTAAAACAAATAGCATTATTATTATTGTTATTATTACATAATCGACCTGCCGTGGGCAACATCCAACTTTGAGTTGAGGCATGTCTTTACACGTCTGGTTGTGCATGGCTTTCACAACCCTAATTAAATTAACAAATCTTTCCATGACCCTACAGAGACGTGTGTATACAAACTATGTGGATATTTTCGATTGCTATTTGCCTGAAATAAAAGTATTAATTAATAACCTGAACTAGCACCAACGGCTAGAATTCAGTTACTATGTGAAATCGTTTTGTTCTTTACTTCAAATAACATTTTCAAATAACGCACAATAGGCTGTTACAAACCCTTTAAAATAAAAAGTAAAAATTTATCGTAATATCATCTTGCCATTCTTCAAGTTCGATGCGCATAGAATGCCAATGGTATACGTTACTAACCAATGGAGTCCCACGTAGACCAGTCGTGACATCTAGTGGAGAAGTATCGAACAATATAACCATAACAGGGCGAGTGCATTCTAGTGGCCATAAGAAGAAACTTTTCAATAAAATCTTGAAGTTAATAAGTAGGCCGGCGTGCAGTTACCTTTTTGGCTGCTAGATGTCTCGAGCAAATCTTCTGGTGAATTATGTTTTAATTAAATATATATTTTCCACCGTAATATGCACAATGTTGTTGTTTGAGTCTTCAGTCTTTTGACTGGTTTGATGCAGCTCTCCATGCCTCCCTGTCCTGAGCTAATCGTTTCATCTCTACATAACTACCACACCCTACATCTGAGGCAATCTGTTTAACATATTCTAACCTTGGTCTACCCCTACAGTTCTTGTCCTCGACCCTTCCTTCCATAACTAAGCTTGCTATTCCTGGGTGTCTTAGTATGTGTCCTACCAACCTATCTCTTCTCTTCATTAGCAGTCGCCAGAAACATCTCTCCTCTCCCACTCGTCTTAATACCTCTATGTTTGTAACCCTATCTACCCATCTGATCTTCATCATTCTCCTGTAACACCACATTTCAAATGCTTCTATTCTCCTCTTTTCTGCTGCACCAATAGTCCAAGTTTCACTTCCATAGAGCGCCACGCTCCAGACAAAGGCTTTCAAAAATGACTTCCTAATACCTAAATCTATATTCGATGTCAGCAGATTCCTTTTTTGTAGAAAAGCTTTCTTTGCCTGAGCCAACCTACTTTTTATATCCTCTTTGCTTCGTCCATCACTGGTTATTCTACTTCCTAAGTAACAGAAGTCGTCTACTTCCTTCAGCTTTTCACCTGCCAATTTGATCTCCATAGAGGTTTCTGATTTATTTCGGCTGCATTCCAGTATTTTTGTTTTACAATTATTAATTTTCATCATGAATTCTTTCTGTAAGACGGAGTCCATACCATTCAAAAACTCATTCAAATCCTCAGGCTTGTCGGCCAAGATGACTATGTCATCAGCAAATCTCAGAGTTGAAATTATTTCTCCTTGAATCTTCACTCCCACTTTAAATTTTTCTCTAATTTCCTTCATTGCTTGTTCAATGTAAAGATTGAAAAGTATGGGTGATAAGTTGCAGCCTTGCCTTACACCTTTCTGAATACCAGCTTCTCTCTCATGTCCTTCAACTCGAATGACTGCTGTCTGGTTTCCGTATAGATTGTATATCACCCTCCTATCCCTGTACTTTATTCCAATCGATTTCAAAATGTCAAACAATTTAGTCCAATCAACGTTATCAAAAGCCTTTTCTAAGTCTACAAAAGCCATGAACGTTCTCTTATCTTTCCTTATTCTACCTTCCAAAATCAGCCTAAGACTTAGTACAGCTTCCCTTGTTCCTACATTTCTCCTGAAACCAAACTGGTCGTCACCCAACTCCGTTTCTATCTGGCTTTCAATCCTCTTGTAAATTATCCTAGACAGGATCTTTGAAGCATGAGTAATCAAGCTGATTGTACGGTAATCTTCACATCTGTCAGCTCCCACTTTCTTTGGTATAGGGATGATTACATTCTTCTTGAAATCAGGGGGTACCTCACCTGTCTCATAAATCCTACACACCAAGTGTGCGTTATGCACAATATAACGCTTAATTTTAAAACGTCTGAATCATTACAAAACAATAAATATATAAAATATCAAGCAAAAAAATGTAACTCTGATGGGGTTTGAACCATAGGCATATGAGTGATAGGCCAACGCTTTACCACGGAGCCATTTGAGCCAACGAACAGTGTTCTATATAAAATGACTTACATAGAACTTGTTAGCAAATAATGATTTAGACTAAACGATTTCATCAGTGGAGTATATTATTTATTTATAAAGCATTTCATACAAAGTTTATTTATTTATTTATTTATTTATTTATTTATTTATTTATTTTGTATCAGTACGCTATATTGCATGCAATACTCAAATTAGAGAAATATACGTCAGGCACAAGATATCCGCTGCCATCTTGTCTTATTACCGAGACGGCTCAGCTTTTTAAAATCACTTCTGCACTATAGTATTACAAAATAAACTTTTAATTTCGAACGTGCCTCTTCCTTTGGAACAGTTAAATCGATTCTCGGCTCGATAATCGGAACTGGTGGGTCCCATGATATGGATTATAAAGTTTGCATAATTCGCACGGGCGCCATCCTGAAATGGTACGGCGGATGACCTTGTAGTTTGGTCACAAGACGCGTCCTATATGAAGGTATGTTGTTACCAAATTTGGTAGAGATAGGATAATTTGGTTAGTCGCTATTTGATTTTACGTTTTGAACGTTTGAGTGGGTGCCATTTAGTTTTGGTAAAGATGGCGGCGATATAAAACATGACACTGAGGTGCCCTTTGCTTGTTCTACCTCTGTACCAAATTTCGTTCAATTCGGTTTCACCGTGTTCGAATTGATAGGGGGGGGGGGACATACATTCAGAGTACACACACTCACACACACACACAGACTCACACACACATACACACAATTTTTGGCCCTGTAGTGATCTCATAAGTCTACTTTCATTTTTTTGCAAAAATCGAAAGTAGGCTAAACTGGCCAAAATGTATGCATTTATTGGCAAAATAAACTTGCTTTAAACGATATCTGGGCACTTTCATTTTCAATTTTCGGGCAAAACAGGCTTATGAAAAAAAAAAGCCTTGTCCTTAACTCCTGAACCTTATTCATAAGGATTACATTTCAATCAATGCCAGTACAGTGACTGCCTCGTGGTGCTAGGCTGCCATCCCTGAGGTCCCAGATTCCATTCCTGAATCTGCAAACAATTTAAAAATCTTAATATTGACTGGCACGAAGTCTCTCATCAACCCCCTCAATATCAAACGGGAACCTACAGTATGCTATGCACAGTGATTCAGATTCTCTTGTTAGCGATCCCTTGTCATAGCAGTGCATCTCTTGGTATAGTGGCTAGCTATTTGGCTGTCGCCTCGAAGGTCCGGGTTTGATTTCCTGTTCCAGCAACAAATTTCATTCGGGTGTGAGTGCTGGAACGGGGTATACTCAGCTTCGTGAGGCAAAACTGAAAACTGGTTTTTCGTGGTTTACCACTTCTATCTGTCTATCTACTCCTGACAAATGCCAGGATGGTTCCTAATATAGGGCCACGGCCGCCTCCTACCCAATCCTCACATAATTGCAAATACACACGCTTCTACAGAAACCACTATAACTCAAGTTGTCATACAAATTCTGCTCACACCCAAGTACACGGGTCTGAATGGCCATGATGTCCAAGCCCCTCAACTGAAGTAACAAGAACTCTTGTCATAGCCAAGTATTCTGAACGGTTCGCCTACGCTCCTTGTGGATATGGTAATCAGATTAGATGGAGGATCGTGATGATGATGATGATGATTGTTGCTTTAACCGACAAAACAGCGAGGTCATCTGCCCATTTAGATCAGGGAATATCGATTACTTTTCAGTCAATACTACTTCGATACTTTCGAGGCCTTGTGATGAACTAGCTGCACTGTACTACTGTTAAAGCGGGGAATTAAGAATAGTGAATAATATTAATATATGTTTTTTTTCTTCCAGAAAGAATGTGTTATATACATAGTTATCCCCTCCTAATCTAACTAGGGAAAAAGCGTGTTGACCGACTGAAAAGTATAAATTGATGGCTATCCAAATGGTTATGGGTGTTAATCCCTAAACCTAAAAAGAACACATAAGTTAATTGAGATTAATTAATGTCAGGTGTTATTCTCTAAACCTTAAAATATTAGATACGGTTATTTTGATAATTAATTAATGCATTAATTATATATTGTTAAAAATTAATATTATATAATTGATAGATGTTATTCCCTAAACCTTAAAAAAATGCATAAGTTTAATTGAGATTGATTAATTAATAGGTGTTATTCCCTAAACCTTAAAATACATAAGTTTAGTTGAGTATTGATTAATTAATTTCTTATTCAATAGTCAATATATTATTCACTATAACTTAACAAATTGCATACGTTTAATTGAGATTAATTAATACATTAATTAACCTTTCTCTTCTCGGTTCTGCTTCACGAGGGTGGGTATACTACGTTCCAGTCCTTAGATCAGAATTAAATTAATAATTATATTATTAATTTATTTAATTAATTAATTAGTCAATATCTTAAAAATTGCATAAGTTTATTTGAGATTAATTAATATATTAATTATTTAATGAATGAATAGGTATTATTCCCTAGACATTAAAAATTACGTAAGTTTAATTGAGATTAATTAATTACATATTAATTAATCTCCTGTGATTTTATTCAGGTTTAGGGAATAACATACATTACAAGTTGGATACAATCGTGTTTACCGACTGGAAAGCATTTACATTTCATATTTGTTAATATTTATTTCGGAAAATATGCTAATTTAAATGAAAAATACCATTGACATTGATTCCTCCATTTAAAAAATATAACGAGCATTTAGGCTACGTTACTTCTTTCCTGTTAAAAATAACGGCGTGACAGTCACTGAATTTAATAAGTAACGTCGTTACCGTAAAGTAACTGTTACAAGTAACGACATTACTTCCTAAATCTGGATTCATTCTATAACTGTCTACGAGCGAATAACTGCCCGGTGATGTCACTAGCACGACCTCTCAGCTGGAGCATCTGACGCTGACTTCCAGTTCCAGACGAGTAATTAGAACTCTATTAGAGGAGGAAACCATTATGAAGCTGTGAATGGAACATTCCGGAAGTACTGTGCTGGACTTGTGCGGGGGAGGCGAGAGGGTTTCATTAAGTGTAAAGCGGATTTGTGCCGCGTGCTTGAGCGTTCAGCCATTAGCAGATGAGGCAGGCGTCGAGACGCTGCACTCCCACCAACTAGGAAAAATTAGGAGTACTAGTCACTCTTTCAGAATCAATAATTCTTGGCTATCACCGCGGAGGTTTGCTTCGATTCCCGACTCTGGCAAGACATTTAATTCTGGTCTGAGGGCTGGAATGGGGTACGCTCAGCCTCATGAGGCGAAACTAAGAAGAGGCGGGTTCGATTCCCCCTCCCCCCTCTCAGCCATCCTGGAAGTGAATTTCCGTGGTTTCCCACCTCCTCTCCAGGTAAATGCCAGGGTGGTAACAAACGTTAGGCCACGGACGCTTCCTACCCAAATCCTACCATAATTACAAATACACACACTAGCACAGACATCACAGTGACACAAGTTATCAGACGCAAGTACACGGGGATAGGTGACTACGGTGTCTGAAAGCCCCTAAAATTATCAACAACATCAACAAATCTCACCATCATGAGCCAAGGTACTGTAACGGCACTGTTGGCTGTGTATGTAAATTTGGAACAATATATAAGACCAAAACCTGCCAGATTATTAATTTCTGTATCCAATTTTTACCTGACTTACCATTTGATATGACCCATCAGTGGTCACCGGATCTGAAGTTATATGTAAGAGTGTTGGGCGCCAAGGGTTCGATCTGAGAGCGATAACCCAATAAATCATAAATAACTTTACGTCCTAGCTCAGGTAGAACATTCACCAGACTCCATCGACTCAAGTCGTGGTATGACTTAGTCATTAACCTGAATAACATTTGCTTCGGGGAAAAGAGGATGGCTTATATCTATTTGTATCATCTAGAAAGGAGAAAGACTGTATTTACTTTAAATAAAAATTTAATGGCATCAAAAACAAACAAATTATCAAAATGCATAAATCAATGACTTAATGTAGAAAGTAAAATGAATTTAAGACAGGCACAATGTTGCAAGAAAACGGAGGCGTTATGAATTTAATTTAATAATTTAGGTTGATTTATTCAAAAGTGCAGAAAGAGAGCTTGTGCATAAAGTCAATGACCTTACCAAACGATGATTTGGCTTTATTGAAGAGTCTCTCCCCAAGAGAAAGCTGCTGTTGTAGGCTGTAGAAGTCCACCTTCATACGAGGAATTTATCTTAAATAACAGGCTACTAATAATTCTGAGGTATTTAGGCTACTCAGAATGAATAATGGTGGTGGATTGTAAGTCCCTTAACCACTCTTATGATGTTAGCGCATGACACTGCCAACACCATAATGTATCGGACTGGCATACGTCCTGAATACAACTCCTGCAATACTGTTCTCTTGCGACTGTCTTCAACCAAGCCTCGTTGAGTTGTCTTGGTTCACATAAAGGAGTCTTCGTACCAAGTCGCTCCGCGACGGTCTCCATTGTTCAGGCCACCTCTTTCCACTCCCCTACCCTCGTCATTCGCCGCACCCTTACTCATTACCGTGGGCTCGCCACCCGGATTTTGTTGTTGAGTACACAGGTAAGTTATTTCATCACATCGTGCTGTTCTGGGAGAAGACGTAAGCTCTTGAAATGACCCTTAGTGCTCAAGCGCTAGCTAATTACAAAAACATCCTCTGACTTCTATCAACTTAATACCGTAACAAAACCTAATCATGATAATACATTTTATGGACTAAACCTACACTTAATAACTTGTGGCTAATTAACTGCCGAAATAACACATGATATAAATAACGAATGTCAAATTTTGACATAACGTCAGTGGCATAATCGTACCCTACAAAATAAGGTTACATTCGTCCCGGAAAATCACGCAGACTATTGTTTACTATATTCCGCGTGATCTTCCTAAGACACGTGTAAATTAACTTAGAACCCTAATATAACATAATACACATAATACATTACCCTTATAGACATTTATATATACAAATAACATTTCTTCTTTTGGTTTAACACCAATGTTTTTGCTTAGGCCATTATGTCCCAATCGCATATAGCTTATTGTTTTCTTTTTATTGTGTTGCGGTCATTACCGCTCTTTGTTTATTTTACCTATATGTGTAAGAAAAAAAGACTTATATGTGTTCTCTTATTTGCCCTTTGTCACATTCTCTTATTTCAAATCACACGAGTTCACTTTGTGATCTGCAGTTTGATTTCCCAAACCACCTCGTATTGCAAGTTCGTTGATTTTGGAATTCCCATTTTGACTGCTTTGTGTAAGGTCAAACGCATACACGATCACTAGTAATTTGGTTGTGCTATATGACTCTATCACCCAAACTCTCTCTCATATGTCATTATGTGTATATCACTGAAGAAAAGAACAAAACTAGAAATACATACAATCCATCATATTTCTGTCCTTTTAGTCCCTTTAGATATAACTCCCTTTAAGTGCCATGCTTCATACCAGTTCTCCCTTCATCTCGATTCCCTCTCCTCTTTAACAGTTAATCTCACACAGATCAATGATACTGACCACATCCTATAGCTCATTAATACCCAGGTATATACCATTTTGAATTACCTGCTCAACAGTTTCAATATCTGCAATATTGCCTGTTTCTGGGTCACATCCCATCTCCATCTGCTTCCTTGCTTTAAGCGGTCCCTGAATGGTTCTAGTAACTTAGAATATTTTAACACAATGCGTCTAAAAAAAATTACAGATTCCTAAATACGTCTTCAGCTGTTTAACATTTTGTGGCGCACTTGCATCGAGGATTTTGTTGATCCGACTTTCTTCTGGAGTTACCCCTGAACGTGACACACTATGACCCAGGAAAGTTACTTGTGACTTACAAAACGTAGATTTTGACAATTTCAGGGTGAACCCTGCTTTATCCAGTCTCTTAAAAATCGTGTCCAAGTGAACCAAATGCTCTTGAAAAGTACGCGAACTAATTACAAGATCATCAATATATATAGTTACATAATCACCCGTGTTATCACCTAAAGCTATGTTCAGTGCTCTTATCAGCGCTGCTGAACTGCTCTTTAACCCATAGGGTACCCTGCAAAATTGGAACAGATTGTACTGATGATTAAATGCGGTAAAGGCTCTATCTTCAACTTTAAGAGGAACTTGCCAGAAACTAGAACTTAAATCAACACACGTAAAAAAATTGTTTTCCCTCAAAAGTTTGCATTAACTCCTCTATATACATAGATTTTAATTGGTCAGATGAAATGTGTGCATTAACTAAACGCGCGTCTAAACATATCCTGACTTTTCCATCTGCCTTTGGTACTGTAATAAGTGAATTTACATAGGGACTGTTAGAATACTCAATTATACCGTCCTGAAGCATCTGATTGATCTGACTTTCTACGGCTTTCTGATAGACAAAAGGCACAGGATAGCGGTGACCGGTAAATACCGAATTGTCAACAACGTTCAATGAGTGAACATAACAATTGGCTCTACCAATTCAATCTTCAAATATCCTACTATTATTTGACAAAACATCGTAGAGAAGCATACACTTATCTTCCTCTACATCTCCAAGGAACGCAGCTTCACGTAACGAGTCATCTAGACTCTCGTTCGTAACCACACTGCCTACAAAAGTTACTGACTCTTGCTCTATAGCTTGAGACATCTCATTTAACGTACACACCACTCCTACTACACTACTCCTATATTGTTCATTGAACGGTATCACCACTTCAGCACCACCAAATTTAAATGTAATACGGCACTCTTCATAACATATGTTTCCTGACACCTTAGTCAACCAATCAGAACCCATAATTACGTCGTACACTAGATTTGGAATTACAAGGCACACTTGCTTCTCTACGTGACTGTTTATATTTATCTCTATTAACACCTGTTTTGATATAATTTTAGACTTCCTACCCACGGCTGTGATTACAAAAGTACTCATAATTGGCTATTCTTCAAAGTTTACCCCAGTTCCCTTTAATTTATCTTAATAAGCATTGCTTATGCAACTCTTTACACAGCCACTGTCTATTAACACATTGGTACACGTCCCGGACACGTGTAACTTAATGATCGGACTTATATTACCCGCCACTGGTAATATTGCTTCGTCACATAGTTCTCTTAACAATTCATTCCTTACGTTTAGGTCATAGTGTTCCTGTATCAGGGTTAAAACAGGGCACGTTGCAGACTGAGATCCTGACCTTATGATGCGGTCTGGCTCGCGTTTAAATTACTATTATTGTCTCTACCTTCACTAGTGGTCGCAACGCTGGTCTGGCTATTACTATTCACATTCTGTTGGTTACTATTTTCATTATTACCTACGGGATTACCTCTCCCATATCCTCGGTTCTGGTTAACATTATGGTTATTACCGTAGTTATCCTGTCCATGTCCGTTGCGTCCATCATTACCCCTACCTTGATTTCCTCGCGAATCATAATTCCTGCCTTGCGAGTAGTTATTCCTGTTTTGATAGGGCGTCACAAAATTATTTCCCCGGTTTTGGTAATTGTGTCCACTCTGACCCCTATTTTGATAATTGCCTCCTTCGCCACTGTTTCCCTGCGTTCTTTGATTTCTTGCATCCTGAGCCTGATTGTTATAATTACCCTGGTTTCTAGTGACTGTTTCCTCACTTGAACCTTTCCCTAGCGCATCAAAGGTACCTAGTAGGTTCTCTACTTGCGTGACAGTTTTCACATTTTGTATGCATGCCGCCTCTTTGATCCGGTAAGGGAAATGCCTTAACAGGAGCCTTACCACATCTTTTTCCTCTCTCAGTCCATCCACGTATTTACAAACCAACACTTGCCCCAGGAAATACTCCGTCATATTGAGATTACCCCTTGCGTTATATTTTCCGCACACGATTCCCTCACGATACCGTGATTGTATGCTCTCACTCCAAAACTTATCACAAAATTTATGTCTGAAGTCTGTGATATCTTCAAAACCGTCCCTATAAACTGCAAACCAGTTTTTGGTTTCCCCTACGAAGGCCTGTTCTAATATTTCAACAACATTACACCATTCGATGTTTCCGTCCTCCAATCTTTCTTTAAACCTCATTTCAATAGTATTTAAAAACTCCATGGGGCATCCTTGCCGATTGCTAAATTCCCCTAACTCTATTTCTTTATGCGTACTATTCATATATGTCGTTCGACTCTGACCTGCTTCTTGTCGTATTCTAGACTTTAATTTATTTTCAAGCTCGGCAATTTTCTCCTCTGCTCGTTTCTCTATACTAATAACTTTTGCGTTTATGCTCCCATCTGTCGCTTTAACTTTATCATTCAGCCTATCCTGTGTTTCTTGAATTTTACGTATACTTTCCTTACTCTGTTTCTTCAAATTTTCAACTTCTTTACAAATTTCTGCTTCAACCTTATCGATTTTGCCCCCCAGCTGTTCTTTAATTTCCTTTGTTACTCCCTGAATCTTTTTAATTTCTCCCCCCCCCCCCAGCTGTTCATTAACCTCCATAGCTGTACTCTGAACTTTTTCAATTTCTCCTCCCAATTGTTTCTTAATTTGTTTCGTCTCTAACTGTATTAACTCTTTAGATTCCTCTGCTTGCTTACTTATTTTACTCTCAAGTTCATCTTGCACCCTCCTCAATCTACTATCCATGTCAGCTAGGATTTCTTTCGTCTTCTCTTCCATCACACCCCTGATTTCACCCTTTATTTGCTCAAATCTCTTATCCATCTCCCTACTGTTTTCCTCCAATTTATCATTTAGTTTACTACTAATTTCTTTACTTTTTTGATCAAATTTCGTATTTAATACCTGTATAAGACTCGCGAACATGCTCTTCATATCTCCCGGACTTTCTTTCTCACTATCATTACTGGGATTTACCTCCGACATCATCCCTGTGCTACTTTCCACTTCCTCTACTAACTTGCTACGCGCTTCTTCATCTTTCTCCTTCATCAACTTACTCCATAGCTGTTTTTGATTACGTAGTAACATATCGTCTTCTGAATCACTCATTCTGACTCACGTTGATATATAAAATCCCCCAAAATGCAGGTACAGAAATATGTCACTTTTCCCTCCACAAATATTATCAGGTTTTTGTCCCACGTTTATGGCGACAATGTAACGGCACTTGTTGGCTGTGTATGTAAATTTGGAACAATATATAAGACCAAAACCTGCCAGATTATTAATTTTTGTATCCAATTTTTTACCTGACTTACCATTTGATATGACCTATCAGTGGTCACCGGATCTGAAGTTATATGTAAGAGTGTTGGGCGCCAAGGGTTCGATCTGAGAGCGATAACCCAATAAATCATAAATAACTTTACGTCCTAGCTCAGGTAGAACATTCACCAGACTCCATCGACTCAAGTCGTGGTATGACTTAGTCATTAACCTGAATAACATTTGCTTCGGGGAAAAGAGGATGGCTTATATCTATTTGTATCATCTAGAAAGGAGACAGACTGCATTTATTTTAAATAAAAATTTAATGGCATCAAAAACAAACAAATTAGCAAAATGCATAAATTAATGACTTAACGTAGAAAGTAAAAAGAATTTAAGACAGGCACAAAGTTGCAAGAAAACGGAGGCGTTATGAATTTAATTTAATAATTTAGGTCTGAATTTAATAATTTAGGTTGATTTATTCAAAAGTGCAGAAAGAGAGCTTGTGCATAAAGTCAATGAGCTTACCAAACGATGATTTGGCTTTATTGAAGAGTCTCTCCCCAAGAGAAAGCTGCTGTTGTAGGCGGTAGAAGTCCATCTTCATACGAGGAATTTATCTTAAATAACAGGCTACTAATAATTCTGAGGTATTTAGGCTACTCAGAATGTATAATGGTGGTGGATTGTAAGTCCCTTAACCACTCTTATGATGTTAGCGCATGACACTGCCAACACCATAATGTATCGGACTGGCATACGTCCTGAATACAACTCCTGCAATACTGTTCTCTTGCGACTGTCTTCAACCAAGCCTCGTTGAGTTGTCTTGGTTCACATAAAGGAGTCTCGTACCAAGTCGCTCCGCGACGGTCTCCATTGTTCAGGCCACCTCTTTCCACTCCCCTACCCTCGTCATTCGCCGCACCCTTACTCATTACCGTGGGCTCGCCACCCGGCTTTTGTTGTTGAGTACACAGGTAAGTTATTTCATCACATCGTGCTGTTCTGGGAGAAGACGTAAGCTCTTGAAATGACCCTCAGTGCTCAAGCACTAGCTAATTACAAAAACAGCCTCTGACTTCTGTCAACTTAATACCGTAACAAAACCTAATCATGATAATACATTTTATGGACTAAACCTACACTTAATAACTTGTGGCTAATTAACTGCCGAAATAACACATGATGTAAATAACGAATGTCAAATTGACATAACGTCAGTGGCATAATCGTACCCTTCAAAATAAGGTTACAGTATCTCCATTTTTACGTGGAATCCGAACCACACGACGTGAAATTTTCACTTCAATAATCTCACATGCATTGATCGGTAAACGAACCCGGTCAGCCAGGATGAGAGGCAAGCAGCTAAACCACTGTATCACCACGCCCATGAAATTTCATTCTGATCTAAGGGTTGGAACGGAGTACAGTATACTCAGCCTCGTGCGGCAGAACCGAGAATAGAAGAGTTTGATTCCTTCATCAGCTATCCTAGAAATGGTTTGCCTTGGTTTCCCACTTCAACTCTGGGCAAATGCTGGCATGTTCCTAACTTAGGGCAATGGCCACCTACTTCTTAATCCTCGCCTCATTTATAAATATCCAAGCTACTACAGGCACCATAATAAATACAGTATACCTATCACACAAATACACGGGGTTGAAATGATATCGTTTTGTTGTTTTTATTTGAAGGTCTTGGACATTGCGTTCATTTAGCCCCATGCACTTGAATGTGTGTCTGATAACCTGAGTTATTGTGATATCTGTTTTATGTGTGTATTTGTAATTCAGGTGAGGATTGGGAAGGAGGCGGCCGTGGTCTTACGTTAGGAACCATCCCGGCATTTGCCTGGAGTGGAAGTGGGGACAGCTGGGAAAACCCGGATAGCTGAGAATGGGAATCAAAACCACCACTTCTCAATTTTGCCTCACGAGGCCGAGTGTACCCCATTCCACTCCTCAGACCAAAATTACATCTCTTGGCAGCACAGGGGCGATAGCCAAGCATGCTATACACTACACCTTGAGTTGAAGTGTCTACGATGTCCAAGCGCCTAAATAAAATAACAAAATAATGATACAACAACAACAAAACTTTTACGGAAAATCTCGGTCCGCTAAGAACCAGCGTATTCTGGAAATTAAGAAGAAACTAGGGTGCCCGTGCTGCTCTGCAGCATTATCTTTCAGTATTGGAATTAAAAATTGCGACAATATATAATAGTTTATAACCTTTATTTCACAATACTTCCTTCCAGACAATTTTCGCTGTGCGTCGACCCTTACGTTAAATTTCTACTTTTACATCTTTAAATAAATTTCCTCCGGATAAGGCAACATACAACAGTCCTTGGCCTAAAACTGGATCAGGCAGGTAGATTCCAGCTCGACAAAGCGTTTGACCCTGCACTTTGTTGATTGTAATACAAAACGCTAGTGTAATAGGAAATTGCCGTCATTCTAGTGTCAGATGGTAACAATCTACTCGAGGTAGCAGTATTCGCTCCCCAGTATGCACACCGGTTAAAACTTAGAAATCTATGATATTGCCATACATTTTTCTAACTATTGGCCTCGTCCCGTTCAGTAATATCTTAGTTGCATTGAAACTCCGAAGGAACATTGCAATAGCACCTTCTTTCAAAGTCAGCACATGGGGAGGTTGACCACTCATCTCAAGCCTGTTCAAAAATTCAGTGGGAAATTGCAAAACTTCAATTTTCTTCTTCAGTTACCTATGTATTCACACTCGTGTAAATTCTAGAAGCTCCTGGAAATAGATCTGAAACTACCCTATTAATTTCATGGCAATGTCCATTTCTCGGTGCTAGAAAATGAAAGATTAGAAGTAATATTAAATGTCCACTCATAACATCCCTCAGAATCGGCCGATTTGAATAGTTAGGAGCTCGAATGAAAGAGCGTGATCCACCGAGTGTTCTTAGAATAAAACGAACTGTGTAACTTAATTAGAACCAAAGATATGATTGCTGCAATGAGAAACAATGTTGAAATATGAGGTGTAATATCGAATGTTCAGTCATAACGTTCCTCAAAATCATCCGATTTGAGTAGTTAACAGCTCAAATGAAAGCGATTGAGTCACTGCGTGTTCTTAGATGAAAACGACCAGCGTACCTCAATTAGAACCAAAGATATGATCGCTTCAAAGAAACAAAAAGTTGGAAAAAGTTGAAAAAATCAAATAATTTGAGAAAGGCGGAATTTAAGTGATTTGTAATACTTGATAACAAATCTGTGCATGAATGCCTTTCATTTAAAAAAAGAATGAAAGAAATCGACCGGATAGAATGGCCGGACGAACTGGCTTAAGATTTCATAAATATTTTTAATAATATAAGATTACGATTACCCCAGAACATAGAAAATATAATGGAAAGAACACCAAAGAGGTGATTAATAGTTTTGGCCATTTGTATAGAATGGATGATAACAGGTTAATCAAGGAGATCGACAAATATCTTTGGAACAAGGAGTCAACAATTACTTGGATTCAAGAAGTGAAAAGAAATTTGTAAAAAGCAATATAAGAGAAGATGAGGAGGAAGGAAGGAAGTTTGTAGTTTAACGTGACAGTTAATCTCGCGATCACGAGCCACGGGACCTCCTTTTTGCGTGGAATCCGAACCACAGGACATGGCATTGCACTTCGGAAATCTCACATGAATTTAGCGGGAATATAATAAAAGAAGTACGGTAGATGAAGTAATAGAGAAATAGCGATTTTCAGAACGAAAGTGTAAAAAATGGAAGGATTTAAAAGCAGGAAGGAAAAGAAGACAGGCTCTAAATGGCTAAGGTAAGGAAAAAAAATCTTCTTGGCACGCCGGAAGGCGGTGGTAGATTTCACCAGGCAAACTAGGAAATAGGCGAAAATAGGCAGAATATGCAGGGTTTCGTGGAAGGATCAGACCTCATTTATTGCGAGAAAGTATTTTATAACTGGAGCTTAATTAACTTTGTTTTTCGTCATTTTATGCACATTGTAAACATTTTATTGTCTTATGGGGACGGTAACCTTCTCGTCAATTCGGGTCCATTTTTTATACTTGTGGTCACACTGTCCTTATGCAAGGTTTCGACACTGATGTATAACTATCTAACGGTCTGTTACTTCTTCACGCAAAATTTATCTCCCGCAGAGATTTTGGTTGGTTCTCAGTTTAGGGGCTGCGACAACGCGGTCATGTAGCCCCGTGTACTTTGAGTGTGGGTAGAATCTGTCTGATAAACGGTGTTAATTGTAACTCAGCAATTCTTCTAGGTTTGTGCCGTGTCTTGTGTGGGGTTTCGCCTAGGACACCAAGCAAGGCTCATCGGCGGGCTCTTGGTGTCCCCGCCCGGACCCCCACAGGAGTGACGAACTGCGCGCCACCTCCCTTTATATAAGGTGCAACTGCACCACTTGACTACGAGAACTAAAAGTTCAAGCAGCCTTAACCTCCCTATGAAGGCTTCCAAAAAGGTGGTATATTGGCTTTCACGGCCGGTGAATTAAAACTCAGCAATTCTTCTAGGTTTGTGCCGTGTCTTGTGTGGGGTTTCGCCTAGGACACCAAGCAAGGCTCATCGGCGGGCTCTTGGTGTCCCCGCCCGGACCCCCACAGGAGTGACGAACTGCGCGCCACCTCCCTTTATATAAGGTGCAACTGCACCACTTGACTACGAGAACTAAAAGTTCAAGCAGCCTTAACCTCCCTATGAAGGCTTCCAAAAAGGTGGTATATTGGCTTTCACGGCCGGTGAATTAAAACTCAGCAATTCTTCTAGGTTTGTGCCGTGTCTTGTGTGGGGTTTCGCCTAGGACACCAAGCAAGGCTCATCGGCGGGCTCTTGGCGTCCCCGCCCGGTGTTAATTGTGTTGGCTGAATTAGTCTGTAATTCAGGTACGGACTGCAGACGGTCAATTTCAAGTTGTAGTTCCCAATTTTGCTACCAATTACTACCGTCAACGACATCTATCTGTGAACTTGGCTACTAGATGTCACCGCAACCAGCAACGAACGTTGTAACTTCCCCTCCTAAGGAAAGCACACTGAGGGATTTTTAGTGCTCTTAGAAAATCGGACGACTTCGGCCGGCTTTGAACCCACGACTTTGGGCATAGAAGTTTAGCATGCTACCAGTTACGTCACCAAAGCCGCTTCCCACAGAGTCAGATGAAAAACTGAATGTGAACTCGTGCAATGGCGTTGTCATGGCAACCTCTGAAGGCTCATCCCTTATCAATTTAGTAGCGTTGTCATGGTAACCTCTGATGGCTCATGGCATTTTCTTCTAATCCGAAATAATGTTGGTCATCCCTTGGCGTAATGGTGGGTCATATCAAAAATTATTTCAGACAAAAGTTTTAGGTAATTATTAGGGGAATATTGTCCATTTTGTTCGGTTTTGATATTGTGCCTATTAAGAGAGATATGATTAATGTAAAAAAAAACACTTTTTCCCACCCCTTTGGTCAATGGTTGGTGCTATCAATAAACTTTTTAAACATACATTTTTGGCCCTTATCTGACACATAGTATGAACTTTGAACGGATTCGATATTTCACATATGAAAAGAGTTATAGCAATATTTCTCTTTCTCGAAAAAAGCCCCCCATTTTCACCCCCCCCCTCTTCGACCGATTTAGCCCATTAACGAATTCGACCGAGATTATATAGGTATGCATATCATGTAAAATAATTCAAAATGATTGGTGCAAAATTACGGCAGTTATATATTCTATATATACATATATACATAAATTATATATAAACTTTTGAACTGACGGTGGTTTTGGGGTCTGGGGGATGTGAAACGCGATGATATGTCGAAATTTTCCGGAAGTCGAAACATTGTACCAATTGGAATAGTTAGCTTTCTAATGAAATCTACCTAATATGCATGCAATCTGGCCACCACATATCCCCGATCTTAATATCTGCGATTTCTTCCTGTTAGGACATTTTTGAAGGAGACAATATACTTCCAGAAACCAGAAAATGTACTGCAAATTGCAAGTGGCCATTGTGACTTTTTCTGAGGGTTGAGTGAAAACATGCGTCGTAGAATGGTCACAAACATGCAGGTTCGTCTCGAAGCTGTTATACGCCAAAAAGGTGGGCATATTGAGCTTGTCCTGCATAATCATGCACATTTCAGTGAATGTTGTAATGCAATTTCTTATTATTAAATATGTTCTATATTAAATATTTTATCAACAATTTCCTGTGTAGGACATTTTGTGTGCCATCCCGTAGTTAGAGGATGAGGGATTATTGGAGGAAGAAGAAGGAACAACAAAGGATGACGCATTGGAATTAGCCACTTGGTTCCTAGAAAACCAAAACGGAAAAGAAAAAAAAGAAAGAACAACAACCCATTGGTTTTCCCTACCCTAAGTTAAACAAAAGTGAGTCTTAAGATATGAACAAGTGAAGTACTGGGTGGAGACAGGACGTAGCCTACATTACTCCCAGCTGGTGTCCTACACCCACCGTCGTTTGGATAATGAATACAGAATGGTAAATTGTTTCCCCCCCCCCCCCCTGCATTGTACGAGCTGGTACAGAAGGGTGAGTATTACGCAACACTGGAATATACCCTTCAATTATAGGCCAATTACCCAAATTATTGATCATGGCTCAGCCACTTCATTCCTGTTTTGCGTGGTAGGTACACTAAATGGCCTGTAAAAAGTGCTTCTGGCAGAAAAGAAAATAATAGAAGCTTATTTACTCTCCAAACAGCTGGTAATTCTAGTCTGGGGTCACTGGTTTGATTCTAGGGCTGACTCTTTATCATACCCCGGGCGTAGTTGTATGCATTAAGTCGCGCACCGTGACCACGACTGGAAGCTGCAGCAATTCCAGGGATTGGAGGTTCGAACCCCGGCACTAGTGTCTATCCTGAGTGTGGATTTCCTTCAGTAATTTCCACAGTCCCTCCAAGCATATGCCACGATAGTACAGTACCTTATTTCAAGTACGTGGCACCTACTCATCTCTCTGGCCCTAATACAGCTACACACACCACAGAATCAGAGGTTATCAGAAACATTCAACACACACCCAAGTACATGGGACTGATGGCGAAGATGTCTAAAGACCCTAAAAGGAATAAATTGACAATATAGACAATGATTTTCATGTAATGATAGACTGGTTTGGAATAGATCAATAACCAGGAGTATTTCTGGGAATTTCAATAGGCATACTAGGCTTAGGCGGCAGCACGCCGGCCTCTCATCGCTGGGTCCGTGGTTCAAATCTCGGTCGCTCCATGTGAGATCTGGGCTGGACAGAACGGAGGCAGACAGGTTTTTCTCCGGGTACTCCGGTTTTCCCTGTCAACATTTTATTCCAGCAACATTCTCCACTATCATTTCATTTCATCTGTCATTCATTTACTCATTGCCCCAGAGGAGTGCGTCAGGCCTCGGCAGCCGGCACAGTTCATATCCTCGCCGCTAGATGGGGACTTCATTCATTCCATTCCTGACCCGGTCGGAGACTGGAAGCAGGCTGTGGATTTTCATTTTCATACCAATGAAGAAATGTTTTTTTTACTCTCTCATATATTGGCTTGGGATACCTTAGTCATCACTACCAGAAAATGTATGAATGCCTACCCTCTATTATTCGGGTTTGAACGTGGTCAGGAAGGAAATGCGATGAACTTCTACGTGGTGAGTAGTTTTCATGGCCAGACGCACTTCCTGACGTCAACCTCCTGAGAGGACAGTATGAGAGATAAAATGAATGAAACATGGAACGAAGCAGCCGCGGACTATTACAAGGTACTGGCCGGTCATTTGCCTAGAATTAATAATGATAAAAATAATAATAATAATAATATCGTATGGCCTCGGTTGCCGGGTGCAAGCTTTGTTATTTGACACCCAGAGGGTAGCTTGCATGTCGAATTTCGTGGTTCCTTGAAGCACTATGAAAGTCAAGGAAGTTAAATATCTAAGCTCCTTGAACACTATAGCGCTTTCTAGTAGAGAAATGAGGAACTTTGTGTTGGCGGAAAATCCCGAGATTAATTTTGCCATTAAGAACACGGCCTACTGAATTCAAATGGGTTCTTTGACATGCCAACATCGTAAGACATGCGTGTCGTAATTTTTGCCGCCTTTCAAAAATCACGTACCACGGCCAGGAGTGAACCTGCAAGCATTAACCACTCACCCACCGTGGCAAGCATTAATAATGATAAACCACCGAAATTGACTTATTGTAGCTTTACAGTCGGTCAACACAGTTGTGCCCATTGAATTGACGGGGTACAAGATACATGTAATGTTTTCCAAGGGTGTGTACCCTACCCATTCATTGGGCACAATCGTGTTGACTGACTGAAAAGCTACAAAAACTCAATTTGTATAGGCAACACTGAAAAATAATGGCTTCAAATCTCTACCAAACCACCGAACACCATTTCAAGATCTCCTGACAGTGAGGTTCAAACCCAGATCCACAGATAGCTTTGTCTCATGGCCTAGCACGGCGTCTTAGCGAGCGTAACTACCACTGTCGGTCACAACCAAATAAAGCTATAAAGTTTGTGACAGTCATAAGTTAGATATTTTTATAGAATCAGACGTTGTGTTCAATAACAAACTAATTTTTTTTGTGTGTCTAAATTATAAGCTGTACCTCTTTATTAGGCACTGTCCAAGCTTCGTCAAGATGTTCATGTTTATGTTTTGTTTTGCATTATTGTTAGTTCGCTTTATTCATAACTAAGCATTAGCTACTGATTATGTCTTTTTAAATTTAAGTCTAATCCTTTTTTTTAGCCTATTTTCATTTTATGAAAAAAAAATAGGCTTATGAGATCACCTTTCGTCCGTGTGTGTGTGTGCGCGTATGTGTGTGTGTCTGTCTGTGGCTGGGGCGATTTGAATGAAACTCGGTAAGGTCATAGCACCATTTTGGCCGACCCCGTCCGTGGCCTTCAAATTTTATTACGTCTCACCAATCCAACACGGCGGCTGTGCGAAATATTTAACCAGCATTCAATATCTCCGAATCTATTACTGATATCACCTTTTGTACGGTGATAAAGGGCATTACTACAAGTTCACCTATGAGACTTTCAAAAACCTGGTAACTACAAATCCAACATGGCGTTCAGGCGAAGTTGAGACATTTAAATAGACTTTTCTCGCCATTTAACAATCCAAACGCAATGAAACTTGGTACAGCGAAAGTTTATACACATAGTAATGCACTGACATATAATTTAGTTCAATTGTTTACATAACCTCAAGATGGTGGCTGTGCGAAATATTTTACCTGCATTCTATATCTCCGAAACTATTTGTGATATCACCCTGAAATTTCGTACGGTGATACAAGGCACTATGTTCATAAGTTTCAAAATCCTGTTAAGTACAAAACGAACATGGTGGCCAAGCGAAGTTGAAACATTTTAATAGATTTGCTCGTGATTTAACCATCTGAACGGATTGAAATATGGTACATTAAATGTTTTTTCATATTTTAATGCACTGGCATCTAATTTATTTCAATTGTTTACATAACCTCAAGATGGCAGCTGTGTGAAATTTTAAAATTAAGTTTTTTTCTGGTGTCGTAATCATGCGATGGAAGTGAAAGTTTGAATAATGAACCTACGCAATAATTTTCCTTTAATGGTACATAACTCTATGGACTACACATATAACAATACATCGTGGCGACCATCCGAAATAGACGGTTCTCAATATCTACGATTCTTTTACAGCAATCAAACTGAAATTCTTTATGTTCATAGAGGCTATGAACATAAGTTCACCTATATGACTTTCAATAACCTGGTGAGCACTTATCCAACATGGCGGCGTCGCGATGTATAAATATTTAAATGGACGTTTCTAGCGATTTAACCATCCAAGTGTAGTGAATTTTGGCACGGTAAATGCTTAGGAAATACAAATGTTAATCCACTGGCATATAATTTATTTCGATTGTTTTCATAACCAGAAGATGGCAGTTGTGCGAAATTTAAAAAACTCATTTTTACTTCTTGTGTCCTAAGCATGCGATTGAAGTTTGAATACTACACCTACACAATAATCTTCACATAATAGATAATAACTATAAGACCTACATATATAAAAATCCAACATGGCGACCATCCGAAATATTAGACGGTTCTCAATATCTACGAATCTATTACATTCAAACTGAAATTTCGTATGTTGATAGAGGCAAATAACATAAGCAGGATACATGAAAATAGGTTTCTTCACGGAACTACTTGTCTTTTCCTGACTTTCCCTAAAATTATTTTGTTTTACAAATCTACTTTGTATTTGTGTCAAGAAGGTACTTGATTGGGTTTATGACCTGTTTCATAAATAAATAAATAAACGTGTGTGAGAGTTCTGTAGTAGCATGCTGAGTTCTATGCCCAAGGTCGCGGGTTCAAACTCGGCCGAAGTCGTCAGGATTTTTAAGAGAGTTAAAATCCCTCTATTATGCTTTCCTTCGGTGGGGAAGTAAAGGCTGCGGTCCCAAGTCATAGATCTATGGCATGGAAAAGAACCTTCCACTAACTACACTTGTGTGAAGCCAAAATTTGTAGGTTAGGTTTAATTAATGCTCTTAAGATACAACGTTCTTCACTGGGTGCTGGTTGCGATGGCATCTAGTAGTAGCGAAATTCACAGCTAGGTTTCGTGTACGGTAGCATTTGGTAGCGAAAGTAGGAACTATCTGAAATTATCGTCGCAGTCCTTACTTGAATTGAAAACAGATAACACACACTAATACAGTCATCTCAATTAACACCGGTTATCAGACAGATTCAACACACACAAAGTACACGGGGCTAAATGACCACGCTGTCGCAGCCCCTAAACTAAGGAACCAACCAACCAGAGTTCTGTCGGATAAACTACTGTATACTATCATGGTGTATGTCAGTATACAATGTGTTTTGTAGCTTGGTTAAAAATAAGGAAAGAGGTGTCTGTAACCAAATTAAAGATAGTCTATTATTGCAGCATTTTTGCTGTGTTTCAGTGACGAAATAATGGAGTAACATTTCAAAGGCGACTGATGGTGGGGCTCAAACCCAACCGCTTCTGAATCACGAATACTATTCGCACTCCCCGACAGGTGCGAAGGAGTTTCCTAAGCTTCAACAGTTCCGGATCGGAAGAGACACTGGACCGAAAAGAAACATGGCACGCGTAGGCCTAAGCGAAATCATTACCTACCTCAGCTTGGAATTTCGTGAAGAAACCCTGTGCCCATGAAGTAGTTAACTTCAAGACGGAAGCGATCTGTAAACTATTAGTTATTCTTTTCATTGCATTTGAAAAGATGTAACCACCAACAACTAGTTTCTTAATCCTCTCAATTTAGTCCAATATTAAAATAAGCACTGTATATTGTAGAATCTGTTTCCTATCATTGTACACCCGATGGGATTCATGAGAGGAGATGTAAATTGCAAAGGTTGCGAAATATTCAAGTATATTTCAAACGCACATAATATTTTATGTCTAAAACTCTGCTGCCTCTCTATATTTTATAGAATTACTCATGACCATACACAAGAAAAGACACATTAGGTCCCAAAATCTTCCTTCTTATGTGATTAATTGTAATTAAGTTGACTATAATTTTCAATAATGAAGTGTTTTGAAATTGTGATTTAAGGATAAACAAGAACAACACCATCATCAACAACAACATCAACAACATCAACAACAACAACAACAACAACAACAAAAACAACAACAACAACAACAACAACAACAACAACAACAAAAGGAATTCTCTTGTGCTCAAAACATTTTCCTGTCATTTTATCCCAGCGTAGTTATCGAAAGCACCAATTAGGCAGTCTAATAATAAGGATTAAATCATATACTACAAAACGGAGGCAGACAGGTTTTTCTCCGGGTACTCCGGTTTTCCCTGTCAAAATTTTATTCCAGCAACACTCTCCACTATCATTTCATTTCATCTGTCATTCATTTAATCATTGCCCCAGAGGAGTGCGTCAGGCCTCGGCAGTCGGCACAGTTCATATCCTCGCCGCTAGATGGGGGCTTCATTCATTCCATTCCTGACCCGGTCGGAGACTGGAAGCAGGCTGTGGATTTTCATTTTAATATCATATACTGTTAAGGTATCAAAATCTATATGAAACAATATTAAAGTTATTTCTGTGTATTTGTCTGTGTCAGTCGAGTTGTACTGAGTAGAGTCATGGACTCTAAACAAGAGGGATATCAAGAGGCTGGAAACATTCGAGATATGGGTTTTGGCATCGAATGCAAAACATCACCTGGATTGACAGAAAAACCAACATTGAGATACTAGAAAATATTCACATCAGAAAGAGGCAACTTGCATGGCTAGGGCATGGGCCTCGGCATGGCATAGTGACCATTGACGTGATAGAGGGTAAGCTACCTAGGAAACGACCTCGAAGAGGACCAAGAAGGACATTTGTGTAGACCTTCCTTGACAATACAGGGCTGCGGAGATATCAAGACATCAGACGTACTGCATAGCACCTAACTAAATGGAGAAAACTCTTTGTAGGGTCAAACCATTCGAAAGACTGAATTGCTCATGATGATAATGATGAAAATGATAATGATGATGACAGTGATGGTGATGATTATAATTATGATGATAATAATAATTATGAGGATGATAGTTATAGTTAATTATTGTCGTTTTAAGGGGCGGAACTGCTATGACATCTTCCCTGATGAGGATGATAGTAATAATGATGATAATAGTAATAATGATGATGATAATGATGCTAGTGACGATGAAGATGTAGAGGATGATAATAATGATGATAATGATAATGTTGATTTATTTATTTATATCGTATGGCAAAACAAGGATACATTATAATTAATTACATGATGATGTTAATGATGATTATATACTGTATATGATGATAATAATGAGGATGATAATGATGGCAATGATGATGGTAAACATAATAATAACGATAATGATGATGATGATGATGATGATGATGATGACGATGATATAAACTTATAATATTTCAAAATTTTGAATTAACTTTTATCATATTCTCGAAATTTGCCTTTGGTTTGAGCTGTCCTTCGCTGTTTATTTTTCCATATCGTCCAAGTTTATAGGAATCGTTAAACTTTTCATTTTTCAAAGGCATGTTAAACCTTCGGCTACAAATTAAACTTCACTCTGATTAAAGCTTTATTTAATTAGCCTTTCTTTAAAACACATACTTTTTTTTTAAAGTTTGCAGAATGAAATATTAATTAACAGATTTGATTTTAAGATTATATCAAAAAATCTTCATTCTGTATAGAAGTTTTATGAGTTCTTTCATATTTAGCACACTTACATTAATAATATTTTATAATGGGGCACAGCGAGTTTCATAAATCTTTTGTTGAGTGGGACATAGCGTTCTATAAGTTACTGCATAACAACATGTTATGCTGGACATACCAACAGCAGTTCCAATCCTTCATCAGCTCGTAAGATGAGATAAAACGAAGTTTGCACAATACTGAAATGTGTATCTTGATGAGCTACATAAAATGGCGGTCTTACTATTTTTGAGGAATAAATGGACATCATGTGTTTTACAACTGGACAATCCATTTGGTCTTTATGAGGTAGAGGACGTGAAGTTGGTTTGTCCGCTAGCCACTTGACATTGCAGCAAGCGATGACCCGTGTGCAGTGTACTCAGCCTATGACCTCACCATCACAAGACTATATGAATACCTAATGGGACCCACACTGTCAACCCGATTGTGCTTCTTGACAGCGTTTCAAATGTGAGGAGACGCGCTCGTTGGTACACACAGCGCCCAGCAACACATAACCTAACCTCTGGCAGCAATTAGACAGCATTGTTCATCAGCAGTTGAACTTCAAGGAGGGTCGAGCCATTACACACGTCATCACTATTTCCTCTATTCATTTGAAATGTTTTTGTGGGATAGCTGTGGAGTTAATTGCGTTGAGAGAACCTTGTGCCTTGTACTGGGAGAGAAATGCGAATTGCGATGGAAGAACGACTAGTGAATGCTTGCTGTGGGTATATTAGCCATTATCGATACTCAAATGACCCTGTATGAAAGTCCATAGATTATGCTACAATATTTTTCAAATTCTTGGAAAGAATAAGAATAAATGGGTAATTCAGTACATAATGTATGAGTTTTTAAATGGTATGGATACTGTCTTGAGGAAAGAATTCATGATGAAAATTAACAAGATGTTCAGTAAAGAACATATAGCCTACTTTCTCCTAAATGTATGAGTATAGTTATAACTCGTTGTTATTATCAAAGAGTATAATAGAACTATTCTTTGTTGAAGACCTTAGAAACGATTTACCTCTACCAAACGCCACAACCTAGATAAAAACTGCTACCATCATTGAAGAAAGAAAGAAAGAAAGAAAGAAAGAAAGAAAGATAAGAAGTATATCAAGAATGTTATGGATCTGGAGACATAATCGACCGGACTGGCTGCGTGGCTCAGCGGTAACGTCTCGCTTGCTGGGCCCTAGGTTGCAGGTTCGAATCCTGGCGCAGTCAGCTGGCATTTGAGGGTGCAAAAATGCGAGGGAGCCGTGTCAGTACATTTACTGGCACGTTAAAGATCCCCTTCGGGCCGAAATTCCGGCACCCCGGTGTCTCTAAAAGCAGCAGTAGTTAAAAGGGATGTAAAACCAATAACATTATTATTATTATTATTATTATTACATATACGACCTGCCGTGGGCAACATCCAACTTTGAGTTGAGGCATGTCTTTACACGTCTGGTTGTGCATGGCTTTCACAGCCCTAATTGAATTAACAAATCTTTCCATGACCCTACAGAGACGTGTGTATACAAACTATGTGGATATTTTCGATTGCTATTTGCCTGAAATAAAAGTATTAATTAATAACCTGAACTAACACCAACGGCTTGAATTCAGTTACTATGTGAAATCGTTTTGTTCTTTACTTCAAATAACATTTTCAAGTAACGCAAAATAGGCTGTTACAAACCCTTTAAAATAAAAAGTAAAAATGTATCGTAGTATCATCTTGTCATTCTTCAAATTCGATGCGCATAGAATGCCAATGGTATAGTAATCAGTGGAGCCCCACGTAGACTAGTCGTGACATCTAGTGGTGAAATATCGAACAATATAATCCTAACAGAGCGAGTGCATTCTAGCGGCCAGAAGAAGAAACTTTTCAATAAAATCTGGAAGTTAATAAGTAGGTCGGCGTGCAGTTACCTTTTTGGCAGCTAGATGTCTCGAGTAAATCGGCTGGCGAATTATGTTTTAATTAAATATATATTTTACACCATAATATGCACAATATAACGCTTAATTTTAAAACATATGAGTCATTACAAAACAATAAACATATAACATTTCAAGCAAAAAAACCTAGCTCTGATCAGGTTTGAACCATAGGCATTTGAGCGATAGGCTAACGCTCTACCACTGAGCTAATTGTGTCAACGAATATCGTTCTATATAAAATGACTTACATAGAACTTGTTAGCAAATAATGTTTTATACTAAACGATTTCATCACTGGAGTATATTATTTATATATAAAGCATTTCATACAAAGTTTATTTATTTTGTATCAGTACGCTATATTGCATGCAATACTCAAATTAGTGAAATATAAGTCAGGCACAAGATATCCGCTGCCATCTTGTCTTATTACTGAATCAGCTCAGCTTTATAAAATCACGTCTGCACTATAGAATTACAAAATAAACTTTTAATTTCGAACGTGCCTCTTCCTTTAGAACAGTTAAAACTATTCTCGGCTCGATAATCGGAACTGGTGGGTCCCATGATATGGATTATAAAGTTTGCATAATTCGCACGGCCGCCATTCTGAAATGGTATGGCGGACGACCTTTTAGTTTGGTCACAAGACGCATCCTATACGAAGGTATGTTGTTACCAAATTTGGTAGAGATCAGATGATTTGGTTAGTCGTTATTTGATTTTACGTTTTGAACGTTTGAGTGGCCGCCATTCAGTTTTAGTAAAGATGGCGGCGATATAAAACATGACACTGAGGTGTCCTTTGCTAGTGCTACCTTTGTACCAAATTTCGTTCAATTCGCATTCACCGTGTTCGAATTGATAGGGGGGGACAGACATTCAGAGTACACACACTCACACACACACACACAGACACACACACACAGACTCACACACATACACACACACACACACAGACTCACACACACACACACATACACACACACAGACAGACACACTTTTTTCGCCCTGTGTTGATCTCATAAGTCTACTTTCATTTTTTGCAAAAATCGAAAGTAGGCTAATAAATGTAAAACAAAAATATTGGAATGCAGATTAAAGAAATCAGAAACCCCTATTAACGTCGAATTGGCATGTGAAAAGGTAAAGGAAGTAGGAGACTTCTATTCTTAGGAAGCAAAATAACCAGTGATGGACGACGCAAAGAGGACATAAAAAGTAGGTTATCACAGGCATGGAGAGCATTTGTATAGAAAAGGAATCTGTTGACATCGAATACAGATTTAGGTATTATGAAGTCATTTTTGAAAGCCTTTGTCTGGAGCGTGGTGCTCTATGGAAGTGAAACTTGGACTGTTGGAGCAGCATAAAATAGGAGAATAGAAGCGTTTGAAATGTGGTGTTACAGGAGAATGATGAAGATCAGATGGGTAGATAGAGTAACAAATGAAGAGGTATTAAGTCGACTGGGAGAGGAGAGATGTTTGTGGCGACTGCTAATAATGAGAAGAGATAGGTTGGTAGGACACGCACTGAGACACCCAGGAATAGCAAACTGAGTTATGGAAGGAAGGGTCGAGGATAAGAACTGTAGGGGTAGACCAAGATAGGAATATGATAAACAGCTTGCGTCAGATGTAGGATGTAAAAGGAAGGAAGGAAGCTTGTAGTTTAACGTGACCGTTAATCTCGCGATCATAAGCCACGGGACCTCCGTTTTACGTGGAATCCGAACCACAGGACATGGCATTTCACATCGAAAATCTCACATGCATTGACCGGGAATCGAAGCCTTGGTGAGAGGCATACGGCTTGACCGCTGTGCCACCACGCCCCAGATGTAGGATGTGGTAGATATGTAGAGAGGAAACATTTAGCTCAGGACAGGGAAGCATGACGTGCTGCATCAAACCAGTCAAAAGACTGAAGACTCAAACAACAATGTCGAGCTTGATTCCAAAGAGCACCAAATCCATTTTTCTAATTATTCAAGAAACAGAATAAATGAACACGAACCATAATCAAGGTATTTCTTTTTCAAAGACTGCTCTTGTTACTTATTTTAGGGATTGCAACATCGTAGTCAAATATCCCCGTGTATTTGGACGTGTGTGATAACCTGTGTTATTGTGGCTGTACTAGTGTGTTGACTTGTTGACTTGACCTACGCGAAGGGAATGAAAGCAACGAGTGGGCAACAAGGTGCAGGAGAGATGACTTTCCGCATTCCAAACCAGTGGTCAAGCTGTCATAAATATTTCAAGGGTGTGCAAACTCGTCATTTGAAGTTCCGTCTGAATAGAAAGAATAAAACATGTTATATTCGAACAAAATCGTGGAATTCGCATTTGGTATAATTTTCGCATTCTGAGTCAATTTCACATTTTGTTGCTTTCTCAAAACACATTAAAAAGTGGTTTACAGGTAGTGCAAAGTGAAAATACACTAGCACAAACCTTAATGTGCATTTCGCACTTCATCGCATTTGCGAAAAATCACCAACCCGAACCATCACCCGTACATGCAGACATTAGTGGTCGAGCCTAAGTGTAAAGGATCTGACGATCAAAACTGGTCATCCAGGTGTATTTAATTACCTAATGTTTTATTTTATTTTTCAGGATTAGGGAAACACCCATTACAAATGGGTACAATCGTGTAGACCGACTGAAAAATATTAGATTTCAACAACAACAACAACAACAGCAGCAACCTGATGTGCCAAAAGGCCTAAATCTATAGAATGAAGGGGGCTGTTCAGATTTTAAGTAGACAGCCCTGATTATTATTATTATTATTTAGACAAATTTACCCTCCAGGTTGGTGGCTCCCACGAACTCAGCGAGGGAACTCATCTCTACCGCCTTTCCAGGCAGTGTCCTAGAGCTGGGAACATCTGGTCGGATGGAATACAAATGGTGAGGTGTGATCAGCACCTCGCCCAGGTGGCCTCACCTGCAAAGCGAGCAGGGGCCTTATGAGGTAAGGGAGGAGGGGAAGATTAGTATGGATAGGCAAGGAAAGGGGAAGGAGGCGGCCATGGCCTTACAGTAGGAACCATCCCGGCATTTGCCTGAAGACGAAGTGGGAAACCACGGAAAATCACTTCGAGGATGGCTGAGGTGTGAATCGAACCCCCTCTACTTATTTGGGCCACCCGAGGCTGAGTAGACCCCGTTCCAGTCCTCAAACCACTTTTCAAATTTCGTGGCAGAGCTGGGAATTGAACCCAGGACCTCCGGGGCGGCAGCTAACCATGCTGACTGCTACGCTATGGAGGCGACATAATTATTATCCTAACTATAATAATAATAATAATAATAATATCGAATGGCCTCGGGTGCCGGGTGCAAGCTTTGTTATTTGACACCCAGAGGGTAGCTTGCATGTCGAATTTCGTTGTTCCTTGAAGCACTATAAAAGTCAAGGAGGTTAGATATCTAAGGTCCTTGAACACTATAGCGCTTTCTAGTAGATAAATGAGGAACTTTGTGTTGGCGGAAACTCCCGAGATTAATTTTGCCATTATGAACACGGCCTACTGACTTCAAATGGGTTCTTTGACATGCCAACATCGTATGACATGCGTGTCGTAAATTTTTGCCGCCTTTCAAAAATCACTTACAACGGCCAGGAGCGATCCTGCAAGCTTGGGATTAGTAGACCGACACGTTAACCACTCACCCACCGTGGCAAGCAATCCTAACAATAACATAGGTTAACAAATGAATACCATGCATTCACAAGTACCGGGGCTGATGATCTCATGCGCCTAATCAAAACAAGTCCAAGACCTAATTCCTACATATGTCTCACAATCTGTGGAAGTCTGCGTTTAGCCCATACGAAGATCCAAGTCACTGTAAGCTAACTTCTTCTCCTATTATGATGATATGCACTTTTTCATATTACCGGAGTGTACTTGGTGGCCGGTATATCATGCGGCGGAGACGGACGGCGCACCATATACAACAGGTCCACCGCGGGTTATTTGCTTAGCTGTCACGTCAGACCGGAGTTCTTCCCAGAGCAATATCATCTCGCATCATCTCGAATATAGAGGCAGACGCTAAGTTAATAGCACACTGACCGCAGTCAGGGATCAGCCGTGAACCCTAAATCACACCTGCAGGCAGGGGCGTATCCCCTTCTTAAATAATCCCGAAATGTCTAGATAATATGACTTCAAAAATAGCGGCAAATTTTGGAGTAACTTGACCATAATTTTGATTCAAGCATTGATTGTGCTATAGCAAATACAGTGAAGCCACCACAAAACTTTTGCCCCGGGACCTACGGTTTCAGCTTTAAATCGGGGAAAACCAACTTATGGAGGATTTGTGAATAGAACATAGTACTGCCTGTTTACGATAAGTCTGTCTGCTAGTTAGTCAGCCCAGAGGCTGGTTGGATTCTCAAAAAGTACCGCCATGGGTTAGGTCGGAAGATACCCACAAAACCTCAAAGCAGTACTATAATGAGACGTAATAGGCAAGATGTTAAATACCTGTAGTACTCTTTTAATATACGTTTACACGAATTTAACATATGAGAAATAATTTCAATTCTGAGATTTGTTGATGACATTGTCATCTTAGCCGATTTACCAGAGAATTTGAACGATTTTTTAAAAGGTATGGACTCCGTCTTGAGGAAGGAACTCTAGATGGATATCAATAAATGTAAAACAGAAATAATGGAATGCAGCCGAAATAATTCATAAACCCCTATTGCCTTCAAATTGGCTGGTGAAAAGTTAAATAATAATTATACAATAATATAATATTAAAAAATTGATTTAGAATAGTCAAATGGCCCCGTACTAATAATAATAATATCGTATGGCCTCGGATGCCGGGTGCAAGCTTTGTTATTTGACACCCAGAGGTTAGCTTGCATGTCGAATTTCGTTGCTCCTTGAAGCACTATGAGACTCAAGGAGGTTAGATATCTAAGCTCTTTGAACACTACAGTATAGCGCTTAGTAGTAGAGAAATGAGGAACTTTGTGTTGGCGGAAACTCCCGAGATTAATTTTGCCATTATGAACACGGCCTACTGAATTCAAATGGGTTCTTTGACATGCCAACATCGTATAACATGGTGTCGTAATTTTTGCCGCCTTTCAAAATTACTTACCACGGCCAGGAGTGAACCTGCAAGCGTGGGGTTAGTAGACCGACACGTTGACCACTCACCCCCGAACTGATGTGGATGGGATAGGCCTATGTAGAAAAATACGAACGAAAACTTGAAACATCAAGTACACTACTTCAAATTTTAACATAGATGTTCTCACAACCAGCCTCCGTGGCTTAGGTGGCAGCACGCAGGCCTCTTACGGGTGGGTCCGTGGTTCAAATCCCGGTCACTCCATGTGAGATTGTGCTGGACAAAGCGGAGGCAGGCAGGTTATTCTCCGGGTACTCCGTTTTTTTTCTGTCACATTTTCATTCCAGCAAAACTCTCCACTATCATTTCATTTCATCTGTCATTCATTTAATCATTGCCCCAGGGGAGTCCCAAGGCTTCGGTAGCCGGCACAGTTCATATCCTCGCCGCTAGATGGGGGCTTCATTCATTCCATTCCTGACCCGGTCGGTCGACTGGAAGCAAGCTGTGGATTTTCATTTTCATGTTCTCACTACTGAGCGTAATATTGATAAAAATAGTTTTTTGAATGATGTATAATAATAAATTCGTAACATCCATAATTTGATGATTTTTATTGCAGCGGAGGATGTTTTTCTTTCATAATTATTTTATTTTAATACATTCTTCTGGCAACTCAGTTTCAAGTTACATTATTTATTCATTAATAATAATGAAAGTAGTAATCATTATCATGATCATCTTCATTGTTAGTGGCTGATAACCCTGATGTTAGGCTCCTAAATACAAAGAGTATCATCATGGTTACGCACAACCAAAATTGGGAAACAAAGTTCTACGTCACACACCTCACTTGTTGCTCCTGCTAATATGGCGAGGCAATAATCAAGAAGAAATAAACAAAAAAAAGCCGTAAGTGTCCACTTTATAGGTTCTCATCACAATGCTTAATTACGTGGAGACGTGCAGGTATTCATAAGAAGCCATTAACAGAGTTTATAATTAAAGAGGAGTCTTCTGTGGACACAATGAGTAACTGGTAAGGTCAGAGAGTGGTGTCAACGTGTATCTGCCTGACCGCGCCAATTAAGCTAGACGGCCAGACGGAAGGCTATCGTGTGCTATTGTTTCAGGGAGATAAACGGCATAGGCTCTGCACGTTTACACGTAAGGCACGGGCTAAAAACGTTAGGCTCAATAACCAGAGAACCACAGTTGAGTTTAGTTTAAATATTTCAGTTTTCTATTCTCCTACTTAGAGATTGAACTTCAAAATTGTATTTTATTTAACTGTTAAGCCGGCCCCGTGGTGTTGAGGTAGCGAGCCTGCCTCTCATCCGAAGGCCCCGGGTTCATTTCCCGGCTCCGTCAGGAACGGGGTACTCAGCCTCGTGAGGACAATTGAGTAGCTGTCTGACAGTGAGGCAGCGCCCCGATTACGAAAACCAAGATTAACGGCCATGGGGATCCGCAGGTGTTGCGGCTAGCATTCTTGGTTGTCGCCCCGGATGTCCTGGTTTGATTGCTGGTTCTGCCAAGAAATCTAGTTTTGGTCTGAGGGCTGGAACGAGGTACTTTAAGCCTCGTGAGGCAAAACTGAGAAGAGGTGGGTTCTATTCCCATCTCAGCCATCCTGGAAGTGATTTTTCGTGGTTTGCCACTTTCCTACTCCTGGCAAATGCCGGGGATGGTTCCTAACTTAAGACCTCGGCCGTCTCCTTCCCAATCCTCACCTGCATTACGAATACACACACTACTACAGAGACCACAATAACACAAATTCCCTCTCTATATACTGTATATAACACACACACCCAAGTACATGGGGATAAATATCCATGATATCGCAAAGCATCTAAATGAATTAGCAACAACATCATTTAGGCATCTCCTGTGCTTCCAATGTTAGTATAGTTGACCAACTTTACAGTGAAAATATCACCGTGATGTTGCCCTTGGAACACCTCCAGAAGATTGAAGTGATAGAAGCCATATTTCAGTGTTGCCTGGTTCTATTCAAGAAAGGTTTTCATAAATGCACAAATATATATATAGCCTACATACTAATACATCGTAAGACCTTAAAGGAAAAAATAGAGATTAAAGAAAGGAAAATCATGAGGAAAATCTTAGGGCCCAGAATTGTAAATGGCATACACTACCCCAAACCCAACTCTGAAATTTATAAAAGAGTTTCTAAATTAACTGATACAATGAGATTGCGACGAATTCAGTTTCTAAGCCATTTGGAAAGAATGAATCCTACCAGACTCACTTATCGAATCCACAAATTTCTGCAAATCAAACGCACAAGACCAAAATGGTATAAACAAGTAGAGAAAGACCTTAATGAATTGGGTTCACCAAATTTACAAGATAGAAATATGATCCGGAAAATTGTTCACACAAGGGGATTTGAGGAAGATGAGAAGAAACCACAGCGACGTACCTGGTCGGAGGAACAGAAATTACAGCAATCAGTGAAAATGAAGAACTATTGGGCAAGGAGGAAAGCTCAGAAAATGTTGATTCCGCGTGGTCCTAAGTGACCCATTCGCGAAGAAGAAGAAGAAAAAATGAGATTGTGTGTGTTTTGTGTGTCTGTGTACCCTATTACTCAATCATGCAAGGACCACTGGTCCGATTTACTTGAAAGTTTACATGGAAGTAGCTGATTTACCTGGTTAACATATAGACTACTTTTTATTTCGATAATTTGCACTATTTAAAGATGACGACCATTTTAGGGACGTCACTACACCATTTGGTTCCAACTTTCATATTTCCATTTCAAATAAAAAGAGAACGCTAAGAAATATCAAACTTTTGATGGCATGTACGAGATTTAACATTTAATTTTCTATCCGAAATGTCCTTATCACTTTTCGTGTATCTGCAACGGTTAGCGAGTAAACCCTAAATTTGTGTTATAAAACACGGTCAACGCAGGCGAATATGCCTACCCGGTTTGGTACAGATCAACCCATGCGAAGCATATCGACATCGCTCTCAACGACACTTGCAGGATCATATCAGGATGCTTAAAACCAACACCTATTGAGAAGATTCAACTTCTAGCTGGTATTGCTCCTGGTGAGATTCGTAGGGAGGTAGCAGATAACAAAGAGAGGCTCCAATCATCTACTTCAGAAGCACATTCCCTCTATGGATACTATCCTGCCACACGGAGGCTGAAATCTAGAAAGTGTTTTCCCCGCGCAACAGTTAAGCTTCAAGGGAAAGCAGAGAATGCTAGGATCAAGATGTGGAAAGAAAGAACTAACCACCTTTCCAACTGGATGGAGCCGAAAGTCTTCCATGTGGACACCAGGAGAAGAGGACAACCTAGAAAGCCCTTAACAGACTCCGTACAGGAGTCGGCAGAACAAGAGTAAATCTGTGGAAGTGGGGTTTCTCAAGCGACTCATCACTCTGTGACTGTGAAGAGCAGCAGACAATCCAACATTTAGGTCAGTGTGACTTACTATATGTCCTTCAAAGTGCACTATGAAAGATTTGATTGCAGCCTCCTCCAGCGCTATTGACGTCGCCCAATACTGGGCAAAAATCATCTAGCTCAAATTTGTTGCTTCAATATTTGATTTGTTTTGCATTATAGACCAGTATATATGTATGGTAGAAATGTAGATATTCTGTATTCAATATTCAATATTCATATTGATACTTCTGACACGAATAAAGAAGAAGAAAGAACGCCGAGCGGTTTAGTTTGATAAAATGTTCCTTCTTTACTCTCCCTCCGCGTAGCACCTCGCCTATCCCCTGTTTTAACTGTCACCTTCTCGTTTTAATTTATTTATTTATTGATATATAGGCCTATATATATATAAAATATTTAGATTAAATAAGTTTTTAAAGTTTGTGCATACGTTTAATTCATAAATATATTACATTAACTAAGTCTAAGTGAGCAGGATCTGAAGATGATCGTTTGACGTTGGCCTACCAAGCGACCACTGCTCAAGTATATGGGCTGCTAGCAGAGTGTGGTTAGAAGAGTGGTCTGTGCGACATGTCATAAGGAACTAAGTCTGGTGAATAGGGGGCATGATGAAGTACAGAAGTTCCATGCTTGTTGTGCAGGGCAATTAATTTATTTGAAGAGTACCAATTACTTATCAAAGTTTCTGATTTCTTCTTATCAAATTTTCACTTCCTCTACTTTTAACGCAATGAAATGTGTTCTTGTTTCATTTAGGAGCTTGGACTTAGTAGTCATTTCAGCCTCGTATGTGGGATCTGTCGGATAACCTGTATTATTGTGGTGTCTGTGTATATGCCACTGAGGTGAATATTGGGAAAGTGGTGGCTGTGACCTTAAGTTAAGATCCATATCGGCATTTTCCTGAATTTGAAGTGGGAAACCACGGAAGACCCTTCTTTTAGGATGTCTAGAGTGGGATTCAAAGCTATCTCAAGAAGGTGAGTGACACCCTCTCCAATCATCAGATCTGAATTAAATATAATGTTAAAGTTGGTAGTGTGTAGCTAAATTTGTAGGTTGTTTGGTTACTGTTCTATCAAGTTCCAACGTTCGCCGCTAGGTGTCATTGACAGTGGCATCTCTGGTAGCCAAATTTGGAACTACTTGAAATTGAACTTGATGGGGGTTCAATTAAAATACCCCGCTATTGCCATTGGCTGCAATTCAAATATAATGGTAAAGTTGGGAATAGAACTCAGATCTAAGGGGCGATATTCAAGAATACTGACCACTACACAAGTAGGAGGTCAACGAAATATTTCAAACACATTATAACGAGTACATGACCATAATTTTCCCTTCTTTTGACCTAAGCTAATATGAATTAAATCCGTTCTTCATTCCTCCACCATAAATGTGCGATATACAAAAGTTACACAATAGAGATTTATTGAGTGTTTATGAACTGACCTGTTCACAGTTGTCTACAAGAGTTAAGAATAAAATAAAAGGAAGCACAGGAAGGAGAGAACGAGAGGGAAGAAGTACATTACTAAAACTTGTTGGTGAAACTTGATTCTAGCTTTTAGCACAGTATCCATCTTCCTCTTCTGCTTGGAGCAGTGCTTTTATTGGATATTGCTAGTGTGGAGTCGCTTTGCAACAGCTGCAAAAACTCGTACTGCGTTCCCAGCCTTCCACATGCTTGAGATGAGCAAGACGCGAAACCAAACCAAACCAAACTTACAAGTTCACTCGCTCACTCCACTGCTACATCCTTTCTTAATTAGGGAATGGATTCCGATTACTTTGCCTCTGCAATTTTCATTTCAAAATAATTTTCTACATTCTGTAAAACATACCATTCCAGTTCAGTTGACTCCTGGCTTGCTTGGAGCTGCTACTGTAAGCCGTGAGTTGGCTATACTACTGCTCAGTGCGGGAGCTATAGTTACAAGGCTCGTCCAGAAATTAAAGTTATATGAAATATGTTATTGGCACCAGATACAGCAATGTCTTAGCTATCTTGAAACATAATCACCATCAAAATTGGGATGCCCGTAGTACCGTGGTGGGGGGGGGATAACCTAGATGTTAGGCCCCTTTAAACAACAATTATTATTCTTCTTTGTTCGATTTTGGCCTACTTTGGGCCTCGGGAAACAATTGGCTTGCTGTTTGTCCTTTTTTCTGCTCCCAGAAACTCTTCATCCTTTCACTGTGGATTCTCTTCCTTTCTTCCGACCAGATGTTCTTGGCTCTTCTCCTTTGCTTTTCCTGGAACCCCTTGAATGCATCAGTCGTACCTCGAATCACCTCTCTATTCCAGATCTCATTTGGACTGGCCCCAACTTCCTCCATATCCTTTCTTATTTCATCTACCCATTTTGTAGTCGCTTTTATCTTGGTGATGCAATTAAAGATCTTCTTCGTTAGTCGACTATCGCTCCTTCTCGTAAGGTGTCCATAGAACTTCTCTTCCGTACGGTATCTGTGTTTTTTTCTGCTTGTCCGTAAAGATCTTTGTTTCGCCTCTTCCGCCATGTACCATCATTTCTATTTTCGGGTCCTAAGATCTTCCTCAAGATTTTTCTTTCTTTCTTCTCCAGTTCCTCTAATTCACCCTTCTTGTTCAGTATTAAACATTATTATTATTATTATTATTATTATTAGTCTACTATTATTATTATTATTATTATTATTATTATTATTATTATTATTATTATTATCCTCGTACCGTAAGATCAACTTTTATAACAAGAAAACATGAACAGGCTCTGCACACGATGGAGATGCTCCGTTGGACACTTGGACTGAGTAGATATGACCATGTCAGAAATGCAGATGTTCGACAACAATTAGGTGTCACACCAATTACGGAGAAAGTGGGGGAAGCTCATCTCCGTTGGTATGGTCATGTTATGAGAATGCCGGACGACTCAGTCGCTAAAATAGCCTTCAAACTGGACCCAGGTGGAATGTGACCACGCGGACGACCTGCAAAGTGTTAAGATAGATATGCACGATGTTGGCTTACAACCTGCAGATGTCAACGACATTAAGAAGTGGAGAAGATGTAGTAGAGCAGCGGACCCCGTACTGGGATAAAAAGAACTAGGAAAGGAGAAGAAGAAGACCGTAAGATCAACTTTTGTATGCCTGATGAGTCGTAGAAGTCTATCATCTGGGAATGGAACCAGCGTATAACATTCGTTTTCAGCTCTTCGTTAGTGTGAAAATGCTGACCGGAGAAAAGGAATTTCTTTAAGTGCAAGGAAAAATGGTAATAGATCGGAGCGAGATTAGGAATGTACGGTGAATAATAATCAACCAGCAATTGTTCTTCAGGAGTTCGGCTGGGAGCTGCTTGATCATCCCCCATGCATTCCTGATCTTGCCCCCAGCGATTTCCATCTTTTCTTGCATCGAGTTACCAATACAACAAGTACAAGCGGACTTAGTTCCCACTCATTGAAACGTGCGCGATTACCATACACAAGTCGAATATGGTACTTACAATAAACGGATAGAAACATATCCATGAATCTACGTAAACTTTCATTCTACAACACCATAACTTTTATTACGAGTATTATTTACTTGATTAATCGTTAGAATTTCTGAGATTAAACTGCAATTGAATCAGGAAATTCTCGTTCGTGTGTCTCTTTTTAAAATTTAATTGAACACGTTGCTACAATTTAAGAGATTTGACTGGCTGCGAGGCTCATCGGTATCGTTCCCATCTGTTGAACCCAAGGTTGCAGGATCGACTCCTGGCGCAGAAAGTATGGAAGCCAACAGATTGAAACTTTGCACACGTAGGCTATAGTACATGATCATCTACATTAACTTGGAGTAACTAATATACGTCAATGCTGGCAACATGATTCTAATCCTGCTGATAGGTCCAAATTTTAAATGCATGTAACTTCTATACTAATACATTGATTTCAATGAAATGTCATTTGTGCTTTGTGTACCATAACAGATACGACTACACGTATTCTTAAGAGCCATCAGGACTGACAACTGTTAATAAGTGCTCACTCTAATTGTTTTATCCTAATTCCAATATATCAAAAAGTATGCGAGGCAACAGCTCTAAACTTTGCATACGTGTCAAGTAGCCAATATTCTAAATTAATTTGGAGTAACTAATATACGTAAGTGCTGCAAACATGATTTAAGCCTGCTTATGGGTCCAACTCTTAAATATATGTAACTTCTATACTAACAAATGGATTTCATCCAAAATTGGCACAATATAAGGTCATAATATTTCAGATTAATGCTAAGTTAATCATACATGACATTGTTGCCAACATGATTTTACGCGCGATGATAGAACCTATGTCTAACTGCATATAACATGCATATTATCCATTGAACTTCAACCAAATTTTGTACATGCATTCTGTACCTTAAGAGATAGATCTAAGAATATATTCAGAGTCACAAGGGCTGCCAACGTAGTGCCCTATTAGGCTACACTATTTCAGGCATACTTCGAACTTATTATAAATGCCTGTATTACCAACTTAATTTCGTCATTATTCTAGACGAAATCTTTGGCATGAATCTTAAATTTTGAGAAAAGTAGGCTCGTTAGTTCGTCACGGAACTGCTTGTTTTCACTCGTATTAGTCTGTAGTCTGAGGGGAAAAGAACAGTGTTTAATATTGTTTGCAGGATATACTTGCAGTGCATTAGTACCATACGGGATGCAAGCAGAGAAATATCGACCTTCCTGATAACAACGCTAGTTGGGCTGCATAAAACAATATTATTAGGTGCAGCTGATTCTCCCGGTATATTTCACCCTCGCCCAATCATATTGGGCAAATACAGGGTCGATCATATAAAATAAGAACGGTGAGCGGCGGCTTTGTTATGCGCTGCAGCGATAGCCTTGGCCGAGCTTGTGGCGTGCCACGGCCCCCTGCTGTAGTATCGATAGCGCGCGCATAGTATATACTGTACTCGACCTTGCAATAAACGTGCAGGTGTTCAGTCGCCAGTCAGAACCTGAATGTTAACATGAGACAGTTATCATTACAACATCGTATTTTTAGCCTATTTTCAATTTTGAAAAAATAGGCTTATGAGATCACCTTTTGTCCGTGTGTGTGTGCGTGTGCGTGTGCGTGTGTGTGTGTGTGAGGGGTGTGTGTGTGTGTGTCCTAATAAAAACTAAACGGCTGGAGCGACTTCAATGAAACTCGGTAAGTTCATAGCACTATTGCCGGCGACCTCGACCGTGCCCTTCAAATTTTGTTACGTCTCACCAATCCAACATGGCGGCTGTGCGAAATATTTCACTAGCATTCAATATCTCCGAAATTATTACCGATATCGCCCTGAAATTGTGTACGGTGATAAAGGGCACTACTAGAAGTTCACCTATGAGACTTTCAAAAACCTGGTGACTACAAAACCAACATGGCGGTCAAGCGAAATTGAGACTTTTAAATAGACATTTCCTGCGATTTAACTATCCAAACGTAATGAAACTTGGTACAGCAATTGTTTATACACATTGTAATGCATTGAAGTCTAATTTAGTTCAATTGTTTACATAACCTCAAAATAGCGGCTGTGCGAAATATTTCACTGACATTCTATATCTCCGAAACTATTACAGATATCATCATGCAATTTTGTACGGTGATAAAGGGTACTGATACACGTTTACCTATGTATATTTGATAAACCTGTAAACTACAAAACGAACATGGCGACCAAGCGAATTTGAAATATTTTAATAGACTTTTCTCGTGATTTAACCATCTGAGCGCAGTGAAATGTGGTACAGTAAATGATTTTTCAGATTGTAATGCACTGCCATCTAATTTAATTCAATTGTTTACATAACCTCAAGATGGCGCCTGTGCGAAATTTTAAAATTCAGTTTTCATTCTTGTGTCGTAATCATGCGATCGAAGTGAAAGTTTGAATAATGAAGCTAGGCAATAATTGTCCTTGAATGGTACATAACTCTATGGCCTATACATATAACAATCCGAAATGGCGAGCTTCCGAAATATTTAGACGGTTCTCAATATCTATGAATCTTCTACAGCTACCAAACAGATTTTTTTTATGTTCATAGAGACTATGAACATATGTTCACCTATAGGACTTTCAGTAACCTGGTGAGCACAAATCCAACATGGCGGCGACGCGAAGTATAAATATTTAAATGGATGTTTCTCGCGAATTAACTATCCGAGTGCCGTGAAACGTTGCACGTTAAATGCTTATACAAATGTTGATCCACTGGCATGTAATTTATTTCAATTGTTTGCATAATCACAAGATGGCTGGTGTGCGTACTTTTAAAATCTCGTTTTTACTTCTTGTGTTCTAATCATTCGATTGAAGTTTGAATACCACACGTACACAATAATCTTAATGTAATAGTACCAAAATAAAAATCCATCCTGGCGACCATATGAAATATTTAGACGGTTCTCAATATCTACGAATCTGTTACAGCAATTAAACTGAAATTTTGTATGTTGATAGAGACAATTAACATGAGCAGGATACATGAAAATAGGCTGTATAGTTCTTCACGGAACTACTTGTTTTATGTAAAACTTATTTTAAGTACGAGTCGGCTCAGCGGGCACCTGATGCATTTGTTCAGCAATTTCCTGTTGAAGTGCCACCTTCACTAGCACAGATTCACGCAATTGTATATAAATTTGACATACTGACTCAGTGCTCAATAAAAAGCATAAAATTGAAAATCAGAAATATTAGAGTGGCAGAACTCACTCGCGTCAGCCAGAATGTTGTTACCAGATACAATGCCTGTATAACCCAGGAAGGACGACACTTCTAGCATCGTTTATAAGGTAATATTTCATACAGGATTGTTCACACGCTTAAAGCAGGGGGCCGTGGCGCGCCACAAGCTCGACCAAGGCCACCGCAGCAGAGAATAACAAAACTGCCTCTTGCCGTTCTTACTTTATATGAAAGACCCTGTAGAGTGTTGACCGACTGCAAAGTATAAATTGATAGTCGGTTCCAGATATAAATCCCCTTGGTTTATGTCATGTATTATTCTTTATTGGCTGAATAGGCCTATTGCGGATGGACGTTGAACACCACCATTTCGGGACCGACATGAAATCAGTGTTACCAAAATGATTCTGCGTCCGTTGATAAGTACCATGATTAACTGAATATAACTTCTGTGATACAGTGAATTTCTACCAAATTTTATAATATGTACAGTGTATGCCATAACAGATATATATTTTTGTACATTCTCAGTCCTACCAACAACCTAATATATCTCCCTGGGCATCTGAGCCATAGACTCTCAATACAGATAATCCATGCAAAAAAAAAAAACTCTTTCGAACATTCTGTACTGTACTATTCTATTAGGCCACAATACTTTAGTTAGACTATACTTTGAGCAAATTTTATAATACCAGTGCTACCAGCATAATTCCCTAGATAATGTTAATAATCTAAATAGGTCTAATAGAAGAAATAGGGATTTAATCTTAAGCTACACTCTAAGAAAAGTAGGTTCTTTAGTTCGTAACGAACTACTAGTTTAATGTTAACGTGTAGGTGGTGATAGCCCACATAAACAAACATCAAAAGGGGTTCGAATGACGGAAGCATTAAACGAGTGTGTGACAAAAGTTGTTCACTAAGAGGGCTTGGACATCGTGGTCATTTAGCTCCATGAACTTAGGTGTGGAATTTTGTTCATATCCTGTGTTATTGTGATGGGTGCATTAGTGAATGTATGTGTAATTCAGGTGAGGATTTGGAACGAGGCAGCCATGGTTTAAGTTAGGAACTATCCCAGCAGCATTTGTCTGGAGTAGAAGTGGGAAAATCACGGTAAACCACTTCCAGGATGGTTGAAGTGGGAATCGATCAAACCCACCTCTTCTCAGTTTTGCCTCAGGAAGCTACCCTGTTCCAGCCCCCAGATCAGAAATATATTTCTTATCAGAGTCGGGAATCAAACCCGGACCTCCAAGACGACAGTCAAGAATGCTGATTAAGACGTATTACTCTTTCTTGTTCAAGTGGTGAAGCAATAGGGAAAAGGAGTATGTCAGTAACTTGTTTCCTCCCAGTCAATATTGCTCCAAGTAAATAAAGCGCTAATGCTGGCTGGCACTGTGTTTGAGAGGAAATTGTAACTTGTGATTTATTTCCTGGAAGTTCAATCACTGAAGGATTAATTTTCAGACTCTTTTAGTCACGCACGGCAATTGTATCATTTTCTTTCTTTCTTTCTTACTTTCTTTCTTTCTTTCTTTCATTCTTTCTTTCTTTCTTTCTTTCTTTCTTTCTTTCTTTCTTTACTTCCTTATTTATTTATTTCTTATCCCACGTTGTAGCCGTACGTCCTAAATCGCTCACCTTGGCCATGGGAAGCTGTTGCAACTGCGGTGATCGGATGTTCGAATTCCGGTGGTATCCACGGATAGACTAAATGTGTGTTTCCCCCAGGGCTTTTCCACACCCCCTCCAGTTAAATGCTGGGATAATACCTTATTGCAAGTCCAGAGACTCCTACCACAGACACAACATAATAATTACAGCTGCACACACGACTACAGTCACCACAGCAACACAGGTTATAAGACACATTCAACACACACCCAAGTGCATTGGATGATGACCATTGATCTCTCACACTCCTAATACAAATTAACATAAACAGAAACAACAACAATAACAATAATCTCTTTATTTATCAATTTTATTTATTTATTAATTAAAAATTTATTTATTTATTATAATAAATTAATTGAATTTATTAGTTTCATTTTGTTATTTATTTGATTTAATTAATTCATGAATTATATAATGTATTTATTTAATTATTTAATTGAATTTAATTAATTATTTAATTAATTAATTTGTTTATTTATTTCTTTACTTAGTAAGTCAGTTAGTTAGTTAGTTAGTTATTTGTTTATTTATTTATTTATTTATTTGACAGCATGAAGGTTCAATGACACACGCCCAAGTTTGTTCCATTTTGAAATATTTAGTTTACATTTAAATACATCAATGCAAAAAGATAAAAGAAAGAACAAAATGATACGCAATATACTAACGGATAAGGTTGAAACCGGAAGTTACATGGACAAGAGACAGCAACACCTAGCCAAGAGCACTATGGCGGTAAATCTTGCCAATTAATACGTCCACATCTTAGCGAAGGTTGTTTCTGAGTCAGTGGGTATATGCCATAGACGAATGTTTACAGCACGCGTAATACACACGTTTTGATTCGAAAGCAGTGCGTTTAATTGAGCCAGAAGACTCTTGGGGTCATACAATTGAACTCAATTACTCTGTGCAAGCTACCTCACAAGGAGACCACGCTATGTGTAATTGGCGCGACAGTCGCCATATTTTATCCAGCCCAGTGGCCGCCCGCGCAGTACTTGGGCCCAGACATTCTTCCTTCGTGAGCAGACCAGGGCGCTAATAGGCCAGTCACTGCAACATGTTATTTATAACAATATTTATAGCAGCTTCGTGCGTCCTGTCCTGCTCCTTCAATACACCGTGATATATGAGATCCCAGCAAGGTAGCCGCTCCATGGCCTGCAAGTTTGGAGATCCGAGGGTCGATTCCTGGCACTGACAGCGGCCATCCTGAGCGTGGTTCTTCTCTACTTTTCTTCACGCGCCCCCCTGGCTAATTTCAACTTCTGGGACATCTACCCCAAAACAGGACTCCAACTGCTGGCACCACAAAAACACAGGTTATCATGTAGGCCTACTAAAAATAAAATAAAAACAAAAACAAAAAACACACACAATAAGCAACTGGAGTGTTCTATTTGAAACCATGGGGCTACATGACCGCGTTGTCGCAGCTACTAAACTAAGGAACCAACCAACTATTTGAAACCTCTTCAGCCTATTAAATGGATTTCAATGTGCTCTGTTAAATACTTTTTGGTACACGACCTGCGTTGTGATAAAATTAAAAAAAACATTTCAAATTCAAAACTCAATATCCATAAGTAGTAGTCATTCCGGCGGCTTGGGTGGCGCAGTCGGTAGCATGCTGAGCTTCTATGCCCAAGATCGCGGGTTCAAATCCGGCCGAAGTCGTCGGATTTTTTAAGAGCGTTAAAAAACCTCAGTATGCCTTCCTTCGGAGGGGAAGTAAAGCCGGCGGTCCCATGTCATAGATTTATGGCATGTTAGAGAACCTTCCACTAATTACACCTGTGTGAAGCTAAATTGTATAGGTTAATAAGAATGTAAACAACGCTCTTAGGTTCCTACGTTCGTTGCCAAGAGCCGACTGCGGTGGCATCTGGTAGCTAAGTTCTGAACTAGTAGTCGTTGACGGTGGCGTTTGGCGGCAAAAGTAGGAACTATTTGAAAAATTCAAAAGTCTGCAGTCTTTACTTGAATTAAAAAACAGATAACACATACTAATACAGTCATCACAATTAACACCGGTTATCAGACATATTCTACACACACCCAGAGTACACGGGCCTACATGACCGCGTTGTCGCAGCCCCTAAACTTAAGAATCAACCAATCAGTAGTCATTCCAACAAGAAACATAGTCATAATAATTGAAAGGAAAATTGTCTTACTATTGCAGGCCTACAAGTGCACGCCCTGGCTTAAGTTAAAGCTTGGATCGTTACTAAGATAACTGAAATCAACACACCTCCAGTATTGGAAAATATGGTTACGATCAGGCTTATCTACAATACATGAATACATCACTAAGGAATGTTGTTTAAGGCACCGGTACTGGTTCATCATCTTACTGAAAAATGGTTAAATAGATCATCAGTAAAATGAGATCCTTTTCAGAAATGGATAAACGTAATATATTTTCATACCTACAATAGAAAATTTGGGTAGGTGATCTCAGAGTTCCACCCCTCAAAACAATCTCCATCACTACCACGACAATGAAAAAATACGTGCTATAACTTTCAGTATCAGTAATTATGAGTGCTCCCGGGAGATTGCATCTTTCTGTAACAAGCCACGGGAGTTTAGTTTAAGAAAAGTCAAATGCAAGGCTTCTACGATTTACGAAAAGTAAGCTACATAATTTAGTGCCATTAGATAATGATTATTATAATAACCCATCATACGAATCTTCTCTTCGATCGCCTGGATAAGATACGAGAAATAAATAATTATCAGATTACAACATTTTAAAATGATGCCACATTTAGTTTTTGAAAATAATTGAACATTAGATGTCTCTTAACTAAGCGCAGAATATATATTTGACTGTGCCAAGTTTCATTGTTCTCCGGTGGTTAGATGCCAGAGAAGTAAATTTAAATATTTGAAAACCACTTAGCCACAATGTTGTTATGCGTTTGTCGGTTCTTTTTAGTCAAATATTTGCACTTAGTTAATAGTTCACTATCACCTGTTTGATTGCTGAAATACGTACGGAGATATTGAGAACCGGTCAAATATTTCTGTATATACTATAGGCTATAGAATTATGTGCCAGCAGAAGAATATTATAATTATTGCAGTCTAGGTATTATACCATCTATCATTTCAGACGCTTGTTTAGGACACCATAAATAACAGTATAATTTTAAAATTTTGCACAGGCTCCATGTTGAACTTCTCTTAAAAATTTAATTAAATTAGACACTGGTATGTTAAGCCTTATATAAAGCTTCTCCATGGCACTGCGCTCGGATGATTAAGTCACGAGAAAAATCCATTTAAATATGTAAATTTAACGTCGTCACCATGTAAATTATGTCCTCGTCAGGTTTTTAAAACTCCCATAGATGAACGTATTTTAATGGCCTCTATCAACATACAAAATTTCAGTTTGATTACTGTAATCGATTGGTAGATATTATGAATGGGTGAAATTATTCACATGACTGTCATGTTGGATTGTTTTATATGTAGGCCATAGAGTTATATACCAGCAGATGAAGATTATTGCGTTGGTTCAGTAAACTTTCACTACGTTCGCTTGATTAGGACACGAATTAATAAAAAACTTACTTTTGAATTTCTGCACAGCCACCATTTTGAATTTATGGAAACAATTGAGTTAAATTAGATGCCAGTAGATTGAATTTTGTATAGACGTTTACCATACCAATTTTCATTTCGACCCGATGTATTGAAATTGCATTTTTGGCGATCTCTTCATCCTAGCTCAATGAAACTTGGCACAGCGAATTTGTGATTGTTGCTAATTATATTCAACTCTTTTCAAGATATCAATATAGCGGTTGTACACATTCTTTTAAACATAATTTTATTTCTTGTATCCTATTTAACTAAGTGATTGAAGTGAATCTTTTATCTACTGGTGCATAAGGCAATTCACTGTGAAGTTGATGAAATATTCTCGTAAGTTATAACTAAGGTTTGTTTGTTTACGAATTGTCATAATTTTTTCCTTGACTATATTTTCATTAAAAACTGTAAATAAGCAGGAGTTTAATGATCCTGATTCTTTTTATGTGGATTTTATAGAGCATATAAATGCATGTTTGGGTCATTTTCATAGTTATTGTCATATGTCATCAATATTAATGTTTTAAGGTCATATTTTGGTAATATGTTAGGTGTAGGTGGTGGATTTAAGATATGGTATCCGCTGGCCGCTGCAGGGTTTCTGTGCGTTAGTGACGCTAAAATTTTAAAAACTTGCCAATTGTTGCAGACTATCAGAAAATATTTAACTGTAAATAAACTTGGTAGTATTTTTAACTAACGGCATTTTCTTTCTCTTTTACAGGAAATGTGATTTGCGTCGCAGATTTTAACGCGAGAAAAGGTAAAGAATATGCAGCTTTCCACGAGTCTCTTGATACATTCTGCGATAAAAATTTGGGAAAAACATTTTCATCGCATCCTACTCATGAAATCAGCTTAGATTTTAACAATTATTTAGGTTTAAATGTAGAATTTATAATAGAAATAATATTTCACTACATTATTAACACTCTTTTTAGGTAGATTTCTTTAGAAAGCTAACTATTGCAATGGGTCCCATGTTTCGACTTCCGGAAAATTTCGACATATCTTCGCGTTTCACATCCCCCAGACCCCAAAACCACCGTCAGTTCAAAAGTTTATATATAATTTATGTATATATGTATCTATCTATATATATATATATATATATATATATATATATCAGTTTCTTGTGGACACGATAACTGCCGTAATTTTGCACCAATCACTTTGAATTTTTTACATAATATGTATCCCTATAAAATCTCGGTCGAGTTCGTTAATGGGCAAAATCGGTCAAAGGGGGTAACAATGGGGGGCTTTTTTCGAAAAAGTGAAATATCGCTATAACTCTCTTAATACATGAAATATCGAATCCCTTCAAAGTTCATAATATGTGTCGGATAAGTGCCAAAAATTTATGTCAAATAAGTTTTTTGATAGCACCAACCATTGACCAAAGGGGTGGGAAAAAGTGGGTTTTTCGGGAAACATTAATCATATCTCTGTTAATAGGCACAATATCAAAACCGCACAAAATGGACAATATTCCTCCAATAATTACCTAAAACTTTTGTCTGAAAGAATTTTTGATATGACCCACCATTACGCCACGGGGTGAACAAAATGATTTAAATTATAAGAAAATGCCAAGTGCCAAGAGAGGTTGCCATGACAACTTTACTTTTAATTGATAAGGGATGACCATCAGCAGTTGCTATGACAACGCCACTGCACGAGATCACATTCAGTTTTCATATGTAATCAGTGGGAAGCGACTTCGGTATCGGAACTGGTAGCATGCTGAACTTCTATGCCCAAGGTCGCGGGTTCAAACCCGGCTGAAGTCGTCGGATTTACTAAGAGCGCTAAAAAACCTGAGTTTGCTTTCCATCGGAGGGGAAGTTCCAACGTTCGTTGCGAGTTGCTGATTGAGGTGGCATCTAGTAGCCAAGTTCACAGCTAGGTGTCGTTGACGGCAGTATTTTAGGTAGATTTCATTAGAAAGCTAACTATTGCAATGGGTACCATTTTTTCGATTTCCGGAAAATTTCGACATATCTTCGCGTTTCACATCCCCCAGACCCCAAAACCACCGTCAGTTCAAAAGTTTATATATAATTTATGTAATATATATATATATATATATATATATATATATATATATATATCAGTTTCTTGTGGACACGATAACTGCCGTAATTTTGCACCAATCACTTTGAATTTTTTACCGAATATGTATACCCATAAAATCTCGGACGAGTTCGTTACTGGGCTAAATCGGTCGAAGGGGATGAAAATGGGGGACTTTTTTTTTTCGAAAAAATGAAATATTGCTATAACTCTCTTAATATGTGAAATATCGAATCCGTTCAAAGTTCATACTATGTGTCGGATAAAGCTCAGAAATTTATGTTTGAAACGTTTTTTTGTTAGCACCAACCATTGACCAAAGGGGTGGGAAAAAGTGTTTTTTTCGGGAAACATTAATCATATCTCTGTTAATAGGCACAATATCAAAACCGTACAAAATGGACAATATTCCCCTAATAATTACCTAAAACGTTTGTCTGAAAGTATTTTTGATATGAGCCACCATTGCGCCAAGGGATGAGAAAAATGATTTCGGAATTATAAGAAAATGCCAAGAGCTATCAGTGGTTGACATGGCAACACTACTAAATTGATGAGGGATGAGCCATCAGACGTTGCCATGACAACGCACTTGCGCGAGATCAGATTCAGATTTCCATCTGACTAAGTGTGAAGCGGCTTTGGTGACGTAACTGGTAGCATGCTGAACTTCTATGCCCAAGGTCGCGGGTTCAAAGCCGGCCAAAGTCGTCGGATTTTCTAAGAGCGCTAAAAATCCCTCAGTAAGCTTTCCTTTGGAGGGGAAGTTCCAACGTTCGTTGCGAGTTGCTGATTGAGGTGGCATCTAGTAGCCAAGTTCACAGCTGGGTGGCGTTGACGTTAGTATCTGGTAGCAACATTAGGAACTACTGCTTGAAATTGACAGTCTGCATTCCTTACCTGAATTACAGACTAATACAGCCATCACAATTCTCACCGTTTATCAGACAGATTCTACACTCACCCAAAGTACACGGGGTTATATGACCGCGTTGTCGCAGCCCCTAAACTGAGGAACCAACCAACATCTCTGCGGGAGATATAATTTTGCGTGAAGAAGTAACAGACCGTTACATAGTTACACATCAGTGTCGAAACCTTGCATAAGGACAGTGTGACCACAAGTATAACAAGTAGTTCCGTGAAGAACTGTACAGCCTATTTTCATATATCCTGCTCATGTTAATTGCCTCTATCAACATACAAAATTTCAGTTTAATTGCTGTATCAGATTCGTAGATATTGAGAACCGTCTAAATATTTCAGATGGTCGCCAGGTTGGATTTTTATTTTTGTACTATTATATTAAGATTATTGTGTAAGTGTGGTATTCAAACTTCAATCGCATGATTAGAACACAAGAAGTAAAAACGAGATTTTAAAATTACGCACAGCAGCCATCTTGTGATTATGCAAACAATTGAAATAAATTAGATGCCAGTGGATCAACATTTGTGTAAGCATTTAAAACGTGCAACGTTTCACGGCACTCGGATAGTTAATTCGCGAGAAACGTCCATTTAAATATTTATACTTCGCGTAGCCGCCATGTTGGATTCGTGCTCACCAGGTTACTGAAAGTCCTATAGGTGAACATATGTTCATAGTCTCTATGAACATAAAAATTTCAGTTTGGTTGCTGTAAAAGATTCATATATATTGAGAACCGTCTAAATATTACGGAAGCTTGCCATTTAGGATTGTTATATGTATAGGCCATAGAGTTATGTACCATTCAAGGTCACTTATTGCCTAGGTTCATTATTCAAACTTTCACTTCGATCGCATGATTACGACACAAGAAATAAAAACTTAATTTTAAAATTTCGCACAGCCGCCATCTTGAGGTTATGTAAACAATTGAATTAAATTAGATGGCAGTACATTACAATCTGCAAAATCATTTACTGTACCACATTTCACTGCGCTCAGAGAGTTAACTCACGAGAAAAGTCTATTAAAATATTTCAAATTCGCTTGGTCGCCATGTTCGTTTTGTACTTTACAGGTTTATGAATTATACATAGGTAAACTTGTATCAGTACCCTTTATCACCGTACAAAATTGCAGGGTGATATCTGTAATAGTTTCGGGGATATAGAATGTCAGTGAAATATTTCGCACAGCCGCCAATTTGAGGTTATGTAAACAATTGAACTAAATTAGACTCCAGTGCATTGCAATGTGTATAAATATTTGCTGTACCAAGTTTCATTACGTTTGGATAGTTAAATCGCGAGAAAAGTCTATTTAAAAGTCTCCACTTCGCTTGGCCGCCATGTTGGTTATGTAACAACCAGGTTTTTGAAAGTTTCATAGGTGAACTTCTAGTAGTACCCTTTATCACCGTACACAATTTCAGGGCGATATCCGTTATAGTTTCGGAGATACTGAATGCTAGTGAAATATTTCGCACAGCCGCCATGTTGGATTGGTGAGACGTAACAAAATTCTATGGGCACGGTCGACGTCGCCGGGAATAGTGCTATGAACTTACTGTGTTTCACTGAAATCGCTCCAGCCGTTTAGATTTAATTAGGGACACACACACACACGGACAAAAGGTGATCTCATAAGCCTATTTTTTCAAAATTGAAAATAGGCTAAAAATGGACTCCAAATGACAAGAAGGTTACCGTCCCCGTAAGACAATAAAATGTTTAAAATATGTTTAAAATGAAGAAAAACAAAGTTAATTAATCTCCAATTATAAAATACTTTCACGCGATAAATGAGGTCTGATCCTTCTACGAAAACCTGCATATTCTGCCTATTTTCGCCTATCTCCAAGTTTGTCCGGTGAAATCTACCTCCGCCTTCCGGCGTGCCGAGAGGACTTTTTTAGACAGCACTAGCTATTTTACCCGGCGTTGCCCGGGAAGTGTTTTAGTTGTTATAGAAAGACTAGCAGTAGTACCCGGCTTCACCCGGTGGAATGATGATAATGTATCAAAGTCTCCTTAGAAATATAATGGACATAAAATCTAGGTCATTTGCCGCCCCAAAGACAATGAGGGCGTAATATCTAGGGCATTTGCCCTTTTGATAAGGATGATAATGAAAACTACTGTTGAATTGACACGTCAAACTTACAAACTACCGTAATAGAAATACATATTTCAAAATTCACAGGCGAGGAAGACTTATTGTGTGTGGTGATTAATGGTGTAATGGGCGTAACATCTAGGTCATTTGCCCTTATGAGGATGATGAGGGAAACTACTACCTGTATTGAATTGACACTTCAACTTATAATGTACACAATGTACTGTAATAAAAATACATATTTTAAAAATCACAGTCGAGAAAGACTTTATGCGGCGGTGATTAGTGGTATGATGCGCGTAACATCTAGGTCATTTGCATTTATGATGATGATGATAATAATAAGGTAATGAAAAAATGACTACTAAACGAATATGGGGTAATTTACAACTGATATAGGTAATTCAGTTGTCTAGCTTCGAGGTCTTCCAAAGTCTCAACCTTATTTTCTGGCTTAGGCCTGTACTCGATGCGTCTAGTAAAAGAGCTTATGGCGTACTGCTCGGCAAAGAAAATGGGTCCAAGCTGCACGAACCTGAGATGGTCGTAGATGTTGACGAAATATGATAACACACGTTCGGCGTCCCCCGTCGTATTTAGATTGGCTGGGGAATCACTCACTCTTTCGCAACACCACAGTGGCTTGAGCAACGGCCCTGTGCTGGCATCATTATAGACTGCTCTGGAAAGTCCTCTCATGTCACCTCGCGATGAATCAGAAAGCTATTCTCACAACTGCACCCCCAGAGTCTCACAACTTGTGGGACGTGGGTTGGCGACCACCGGACCCCAGCTGAGTCTGACATAGCTTCTACTTCCTGATGCCAGGCTCCTTTCAGTTCTCTTTTCTGTCGGCCTCCCTTGGTCAACTCTTGTTCTCTTCCGACCCCGACTGCATTAGGGCATCCGAGGGCTAGGTAGTCTTTCAATTTTCCGCTTAATTGGCCGTTGTCTCATTTTTCCTGATGCCCTCATTCTTCGAGGGGTCTGTCTTCTATTCCGTTTCATTATATCTCCTGTCTTCTGCTCAAGGCCCTCAAAGAGGCAGGGTGTGTGTAGCCCCACCATTTCTGGTACACCCTCAAGGGCTCATGCCAGGTGAGTTAGGAAGCTGGCAACCCCGAGGGATTCCTGAGCTAAATGCAGGGAATGGAGAGGTATGTCAGAAATTTAAAGTGGACAGTGATACTCGTTGGGTTCCAAAGAGTAAGTATACAAATTTTGATCCAGATTGGTGAAACGATGTAGATTTGTGACAAAGGGTCTAAATACAGGGAATGGAGTGCTCCGTCCGAAAGTTCAAGCGGACAGTGTTACTCGTCGGGTTCCAAAGGGAAAGTAACTCACATAAAGATTGGTTGAGATGGGTGAAACTATGTAGATTTTTGCCAAAGAGCCTAAATGCGGTAAATGGAATGGTCTAGCCGAAATTTCATGTAGAAAGTGTTACACGTCGGGTTCCAAAGGGTGAGTATGTAAAATTTGGCTCAGATCGGTGCAACAGGGTAGATTTTGCCAAAGGGCCTAAATGCAGGAAATGGAGTTGTCTGTCCAAAGTTTTAAGTGGACAGTGTAACTCGTCGGGTTCCAAAGGGTAAGTATACAAATTTAGGTTCAGATCGATGAAACGATGTAGATATGTGCAAAAGGGCCTAAATGCAGGGGATGGAGTGGTCTGTCCGAAATTCCAAGTGGACAGTGTTACTCATCGGGTTTCAAAGGGTAAGTATACACGTTTTGTTTTCGATCGGTGAACGATGTAGATTTGTGCCAAAGGGCCTAAATGCGGGGAATGGAGTGGTCTGTCCGAAATTTCAAGCAGACAGTGTTACACCAGGGTTCCAAAGGGTAAGTATACAGATTTTGGTTCTGATCGGTGAAACGGTGTAGATTTGGGCCAAAGGGCCTAAATGCAGGGAAAGGAGTGGTCTGTCCGCAATTTCAAGCAGACAGTGTTACACGCAGGGATCCAAAGGGTAAGTATACAGATTTTGGTTCTGATGGGTGAAACGGTGTAGATTTGTGCCAAAGGACCTAAATGCAGGGAATGGGGTGGTTTGTCCGCAATTTCAAGCAGACAGTGTTTCTCGCAGGGTACCAAAGGGTAAGAATACGAATTTTGGTTCTGATCGGTGAAACGGTGTAGATTTGGACCAAAGGGCCTGAATGCAGGAAATGGGGAGGTCTGTCCGAAATTTTAAGTGGACAGTGTTACTCGCAGGATTCCAATGGGTAAGTATACAAATTTTGGTTCAGATCGATGAAACGGTGTAGATTTGTGCCAAAGGGCCTAAATGCAGGGGATGGAGTAGCCTCTCCGCAATTTAAAGCAGACAATGTTAGTCGCAGTGTTCCAAAGGGTAAATATACAAATTTTTGTTCAGATCGGTGAAACGGTTTAGATTTGGGACAAAGGGCCTAAATGCAGGGAATGGAATGGTCTGTCCGCAATTTCAAGCAGACAGTATTACTCGCAGGGTTCCAAAGGGTATGTATACAAATTTTGGTTCAAATCGGTGAAACGGTGTAGATTTGGAACAAAGGGCCTAAATGCAGGTAAAGGGGTCGTCTGTCCGAAATTTTAAGTAGACAGTGTTACTCGCAGTGTTCCAAAGGGTAGGTACACAAATTTTGATGCAGATCGGTGAAACGGTGTAGATTCGTGCAAAAGGGCCTAAATGCAGGGAATGGGGTGGTCTGTCCGAAATTTAAAGTTGACAGTGTTACCCGCAGGGTTCCAAAGGGTAAGTATACAAATTTTGGTTCAGATAGGTGGAACGGTGTAGATTTGTATACATAACAGACAGACAGACAGACAGACAGACAGACAAACTTTGTGCTTTATATATATAGATACATGCAAATATATTTCACAAAGTATATTCACTTTGCCCCTAAGTGAGTTTAAAAGATAGTTCTCCTGGGCTCTGAAGTTAATCAAGTGCAATATTTACTCACTGTAAATCTAGGCGAAAGGTATTGTGGAGTACAATAACGTAGTAGAGAATGCATCAATAACACACACACACACACACAAAAAGGGCTGCATGTGCACATTTCTCAAGGACCTAGTCTCACAATTACAGTACTTTCCTGATAGTCTTAATGTTTGTTTTAATGGGTGTAATTTAGACGTATTATTCACATAGTGCTCTTTAATTTTTAAATTGTTGCGTACCGTTTTGAAAGGAAACAATATTTAAATTATTCAGTGTTTGGAATATAAAGTCATCATTCTGGAGTCAAATATACTAACGATTTTTAACCCAGCACAAATGGTGTGATTAATGAGAAATGGCTTATTCATGTACATAAGTCAGTGTGTAGGCTACTATAGCTGCATATTAGGGAATGGTATTGCTGTATTTCCATGCCTTGCTGGAAGTGGGTGTAGCATGGCCTCTTACCGAGATAGATGGAAGCTTGGTGGTCATGGAGATGGCCGGCCTTGCTATTACTTCATCAATTTATTTCCACACTAAATTAGCCTTTGCTCGAGCGCAAAAAGGCCGAAATCCGAAGGATGAGAAAGACTATCGAAAATTCATGTAACCAGCCGTTCCTTCTGGGTCCTAAATTATGTGTATGCAAAATTTGGTTGAGATTTGTGGAACGGTGTAGATTTGTATACGGAACAAATCCACATACCCACCCACCCACATACATACATACATACATACATACAGACTTTCACTTTTATATAATAGATATAAACATTTTAGATTATATTGTCACCTTTTATGGATCATATTTCAGTTCTTAGGGCATATTTGCCTGCATATTTCTCGTTTCTTTAGGTTATAACCTTAGTTATAACGATCACTTCCTACAGCAGCAGGTATAGGAAGGGGTGCTCTTAACTCACCGTTTTGTAAATTTGCACAATGTGAATCGATACTGAGTTGACCTTATTATTCCCAGCTGTGTTCTGAATTATATATTACCCCTCCTTCAGTCCCCTCTGTGCTGCTTCTTTACGCAGGTTGTTAATGAATAATTAAACCCAGCCTCGAGTTCATCAGATAGCTTTTATTTAACGTCATCTCTATTGATTTCGCCAGTGAATTCATAACAACGATTGGATCGGCATGAAAAATACGCATTATTGAAGTTACTGTCTCTCTCTGCTTTTTTTCCCCCGTTCGATGTTCAAAATGAGACAAGTTGTAACAAATTTCTGCATAATAACAGGAGTACAATGCAAATTGTATGACATGAAATGAGCGAGGGAGTAGGGTTAAACAATGTCATGGAGCCACTGGTTTAATAATTTTATTAATACAGCCAATGGCAATGTACTTTTCTTTTCAGGACGGGTCAGGGAAGGGATATTGGAAGGAAATCGGCCGTGGACCTATTGAAAGGAGGCGTATCGGCATTTGCCTGATGGTGAAAATGGGAAACCACGAAAACCATTTTCAGGACTGCCACGGTGGGATTCGAACCCACGCTCTTCCGATGTCAGCGAAGCACAGTTCCTTTAGGCAAGCAACTCAATGTTAAAAACAGACTCGAACTCTGTTCATCACTGAATCTTACTGTTGGTGCATTTCTAATTAATTTTCGTTGTTTTCTCCACTTTTCTGAACCTAAAGGACACACTAAACGTTTTTTACGAGGTGCCGACATGATGGCACGAGGTAGAGTAATGGTTGTTCACCGGAAACTCAACAATATCCGGTCGAATAGAATAGCAGTTTGCCATTTCTACCATATAAACAATTTCATCCAGCACAGCATGATTATCGTAAAGCCTAGCGTAGTCTGTCAGTTGACATCGTCTGAGTTAAGGCACTTGAGCTTTCCCAACTGGCACTGAAGTTGGCTGCACACCATGAGCTCTGGGGTGTCCAAAGAGCTCTCCTGTTCACTCATCAGATAATATATATCACCCATCAGCGTAGCCCAGCGCGTATTATCACGCTGCACAACTGTTACGGAGAGCTGTTGTACAAATACCTGAGGTTCAAATCTCTACACTGACATCGTTTATTCAATATACTCATTCCCAGTAAATGCTGGGATGGCACTTGATTCAAATTCAGCCTAAATTCTAGAGCTTAATAAATACATTTAAATATGAATAAACATACGGCTGATCAATCTTGAACTACAGTAACCACAGTTCCGGGTAACATAATCGATTTCTGCCAGTATCTTCGAGAACTCGTGCAATGAAGTTAGTCTAGTAGTATCATAGTAGCCCACTAGAAGCGCTGAAAGCACGTGCTGCTAGTACACAGCAGATTACACAGTTCCTAGCACAGCACGATTGTGACACGGCTAAGACAATTTACGTATCACGGACATGCGCTAGAAGTTGAGGCTCGTAAGATGTCTGACATCCCAGAGCGCACCCAGAAAGCACTGCCAGGAAGTACCACCAAACATAGTGGAACGATGTGTATCTCTGTAGTGGCGAGACTCCTCATACAAAAATAAGTTTTAAACTATTAGGTGGTGAAAATCAATTAGTTGGAAGTAGCCTATAGAGTTAAAATGTCTACCACATATGGGAGTTAAGCCCACGCCTTTTCAATTGGCCTCCACTGCTCCACTGAGGCAAATACAGTATATTAATATTATAATTTCCATCTATACAGGGTGAATTTTAAGTACACCGACACACTACAGGGAAGGCTTCTTGACTGGAAATGGGACAAAAAGTTCCATATCAACATTTGTCCGGAAATGCATCGTTGCCATGGTAGACATCATCTCGACTTCCTACAGAACACGATGCCACTATTGTTTGATAATGTGTATTTGGTAACACGACAGGTTATGCTACTGCACGTTGGAGCGCCACCCCACTTCATGATAACTGTTCATCGACACATCGACAACACCTTCCCCAGACGGAGGATAGTACGCGGAGGCCTTGTTGAATGGCCTGCTCGATCACTGGGCCTAAATCCTCTGGATGTTTGCTTGTGGGGGCATCTAAAAAGCGTTATGAATGTTACGCTTGTTCCCGATGTACAGAACCTACAACAGCGTGCCCGCGAAGTCCGGGATGCTGTTCAGGTACAGGCCGGAGCATTCGAAAGAGTGCCGCCATCTATGATGCGACGTGTGAACTCTTACATTGCATCCATTGGAGTTCACTTTGAATACCTATTGTGACATGGATGATCTTCAGACTGGGTATAGTGGGCCGGAACTACTTGCTGTTGTTGCATACTCGCCGTCCATTTCCGGACATGTTGATAAGAACTTTTTTGCTCCAATTCCAGTCAGGAAGCCCTCCCTGCAGTTTGTTGGTGTACTTAAAATGTCGAAATAGCCTATGTGCTCTCACAAATTTTGGCTACAGGAGGGTGATTATTGTGGGAGATACATGGCAATGAATGAGGTGCGATGATTATGAGTGTTTTTAGGCTGTGAGTTGTTTGTACGTGAAACAACAATATTCTTGAAATAGGGTTAGTCTGGAACAAACAGTAGTCGCTAAAAGTACGTAAAACATAACTTCTCTTTGCATCTATTGCTGCCGCGCAAAATTTATTACACTGACCTCTCAAATTCTTGAAACAAAAAACTGTAGTATTATGAAAAAGGTGTGAGTTTCTCTCAGTTAATCCATCCATACTGAAGAGCGTGCTTAAAGTAGGAAGAAAGGAACTGCTGGAATGCTAGTGACTGCAGTTTCAGGATGTTATCCCACTGCGACTCGTCTAAATCTGCGTTGTGCGAGAGCTTCATTATCATGTATTGTTCCGCCCCTTAAAAAGCAATAACTAACACTAAATTGTAGGTATCAATAAAAGGAACATTTTTAGTACTTAATGCCGAAAATTATCTAGAGTACTTTAGGCTACATCAAGGAATAAGTTTAGTTTACACTATATGTTGGGCTAGATTGGCTGCATGGTGCAGCGGTTATGTTCTCACCTGCTGTCCCCAAGGTTTCAAGATCAAATCCTGGCACAGTCAGTTGACAATTGAGAGTGCGGAAATGAGAGGGAACAGTGTCAATAGAATTACTAGCACGTGAAAGATCCCCTTCGGGGCAGAATTCCGGCAACTCTCTAAAAGCCTCATTATTAAAAAGAAACGTAAAACCGATAACATAGAATTTAAGAAACACATGTTGGGAAAATAGCTGGCGCAGTGTGGTTGATCGGATAACTTAGCAGACACATCCACATAATTATACTGCTCCAAGTCTGGCGTCCATATTAAAACATTTATAATTTCTCCCTCTCTAACGATGGGGGTTTGGGGCCGATAACGAAGATGTTAGGCCCCTTAAAACAACAATTACCGCCATCTAAGAATGACCTGAATTGATTTGTGGATCAAATTTCATGACAAAAGTGACCTGAAGAACGGGTATGCAAAGTTTTACCGAGATCGAGGAATGGACGATCGTGATGTTCCCTAGTCAGCCCGACAGTTTTATTATGCCATGCCGTTCAGTTGTTGAGTAGAATCTCACTCGGTTTCAACGGATGTCACACTTCCATGAGGGACCATTGTAATCTCGAGACATACAGTACATAGGACTCTCATTATACAAGAGGGCGATTCGTTCTAGCAGTTAAATTCCAATTAGATGTACCGCTTAACAAAACAATCACCTGTGTGAGGGTACGCATTAAAAGTCCATCTTAGCAGCCATGTTTGCCTGTGTTCCGGCAACGTATTATTAACCTGGGCGTACAGTGGATTCAAGTAATGCGAGACCAATCCTGCGCCAGACATTAGGCCACTGGAATAACATGTCTAGTCTCAGCAACATAATAATTGACCTCATATTATTGTTATTATTATTATTACCCACAGCTGTAGCTACACTCACTAACGCACAGCGCTACTCCGTGGGGCGGACTAGGTAAACGAGGGTTCGAACCCCACAGTCGGCCGTCCTTGAAATGGTTTCCCGAGATTTCCGTTTTCATCTCCAGGCAAATGATGGGACGGTACCTTCTAATAGGCCACGGCCGCTTCTTACCATTTTGTTGCCCAGTTTCATCTTCATTCATTCCATCTCTCATTAACTCGTCTCATGAGGTTGGTGACAGGAAGGGCCTCAAGCCGTAAAACCCACCCACCCATAGTCTTTCATCACATTCTCATCCACGCCCCACTGGAAACGGGCATAACTTATTAAGTGTTAGGCATACTTTAGAATCTATAACTTCCATTGACTCTATTGAAATTAGTCACTTTGTACCACCCTTGTAACCGTAGCTTGCACACATAGGGATCACTAGCAAAACCATGGGTTGGCTTTGTATGGTATCGGAAAGCCTAGAAATAAAAGTAAGAGGATGATGATGATGATTGTTATTTTACGGGGAGAAACAACGAAGTCATCTGTCTCTTAATAAAAGTAATGTGCACGAAAAAATGAAGACGATAACGTCACCAATGATTTGAATTTAGTTGATACAGCTTACTTTATAGGAATCACTGTCCGAGCCGGTATTCGAACCTCAGATCTCTGAACTGATGCTCCTTATTGCGGTCGTTGAGTGTGAAATAACATGGTTGATTAACAAGGGATCGTCGCCAACGTGAATCTCCCGAGCTTCCTCAAACGTTGCGTACATATTGCACCCATTTAGCATGGCCAAGTCATATCTGTGGTGGTATTTCATTAACCAACTTATTAGGACCATCCTTAGAGAGGGCGGACTTGTGCATGTCTCGATCCTGGCGTGAGACTTGAATAGGTCCTGACGGGTGTGCACGTTTAGTTCTCATAACATTTCTGCACAATCGAACTACTTAAACCACGCCCCCAACAGACTATCTATCCACGGTGAAAGGATTATGGTACATATTGGAGGAAATAGTTGTTGCAGCGCGATTGGTCGAAGAGAATATGATAACTCAGCGCGCTGTGCAGCTCCTTGCCTCACGTTCATCTAGGTTCTAACTAAGACAGTATTTTCTTCTCCCTATGCTGCTAATCAACAATACATTTTACTAAATTTGTATCTATTATATAATACGCTAAGTTCATCAGACAAAATCTCAAGCTCCCGAATCAGAAGGAGTTAGAAGGTGTGTTTTGTGCCAAAATCTACTAAATCGTCTCAATAGTACAGGAAAAATCTTGCATTTCTTGAAAAGTTAACGTAAGTTAAACATATTTAGAATTGTTTAAATAGTGTGTGTTAAACAAATAAAAAAAACTTTAGCCCCTGGCAGAACTGTGCCGCATCTAGCCCGCATAACACTAGTGCCGGGCGGGTAGTCAGTACACATGGGGCGCACACAACCCATTGTGCATTGAAAAGAATATTCAAGCGGAATTACCCGCGGCAGTGACGAAACGCACTCGGATTTCATAAATATCGACAATTTGTTATAAAAGTGCGTTTAAAGCCTGGCGGGGGGGGGGGGGGGGGGTGTTACTGAACAAGCGATATTTCTCGCACAGGTCCCCTAGTTTACTTTAAATACAACATCACCAAAAAGTCAAAATCTAAGTCAATATCAACAAGTAGTTCTTTGAAGAACTATGCAGCCTATTTTCATATATCCTACCTATGTTAATTGCCACTATCAACATACAAAATTTCAGTTTGATTGCTTTAATAGATTCGTAGATATTGTGAACCTACTAAATATTTCGGATGGTCGCCATGTTCGATTTTATATATGTAGGTGAGTTATGTACTGTTACATGAAGATTATTGTGTACGTGTAGCATTCAAACTTCAATCGCATGATTAGGACACAAGAAGTAACAAGGAGATTTTAAAATTTCGCTCAGCTGCCATCTTGTGGTTATGGAAACAAATGAAATAAATTAGATGCCAGTGGATTAACATTCGTATAAGGATTTACTGTACCAAGTTTCACTGCATTCGGATGGTTAATTTGCGAGAAATGTCCATGTGAATATTTATACTTCACGTCGCCGCCATGTTGGATTTGTGATCACCAGGTTATTTAAAGTCCTATAGGTGAACTTAAGTTCATAGCCCCTAAAAACATAAAAAAATTCAGTTTGATTGCTATAATGGATTCGTAGATATTCAGAGCCGTCTAAATATTTCGGATGGTCGCCATGTTGGATTGTTATATGTATAGGCCATAGAGTCATGTACCATTAAAGGAAAATTATGGCGTAGGTTCTTTATTCTAACTTTTATTTCGATCGCATGACTACGACACAAGAAATAAAAACTTAATTTTAAAATTCGCACAGCCGCCATCTTGAGGTTATGAAAACAATTGAACTAAATTAGAAACAAGTGCATTACAATGTGTATACACATTTCCTGTACCAGATTTAATTGCGTTTGGAACATTAAATCGCGAGAAAGTTCTATTTAAAATTTTCAAATTCGCTTGACCGCCATGTTCGTTTTGTAGTTAATCGGTTTTTGAAAGTCTTATAGATGAACTTCCAGTAGTGCCCTTTATCTCCGTACAAATGTTCAGGGTGATACCGCTAATAGTTTCAGAGATATAGAATGGCGGTGAAATATTTCGCACATCCGCCATCTTGTGGTTATGTAAACAATTGAACCAAGTTAGATGTCGGTGCATTACAATGTGTATACACATATACTGTACCAAGTTTTATTGCGTTTGGTTGGTTAAATCGCGAGAAACGTCAAATTAAAAGTCGCAAACTCGCGTGGCCGCCATGCAGGTTTCGTAGTTACCAGTTTTTCAAACGTCTCATAGGTGAACTTCTCGTAGTTCCCTTTATCACCGTAAAAAAATCCAGGGTGATATCGGGAATAGTTTCGGAGATATTGAATGCTGGTGAAATATTCCGCACAGCCGCCATGTTAGACTGGTGAGACGTAACAAAATTTGAAGGGCACGGTCGGGGTCGTCCGGAATAGTGCTATGAACTTACCGAGTTTCATTGAAATCACTCCAGCCGTTTAGAAGTTATTAGGGACACACACACACCTCACACACACACACACACACACACGCGCGCGCGCGCACACACACACACACGGACAAAAGGTGATCTCATAAGCCTATTTTTTTAAATTAAAAATAGGCTAATAATAGGCTATACATTATTTAATACAAAGGGGCTGACTTTTATTTTCGTAGGGTTGGAATTTTTCCATCTTTAAGGTTAACTACGATTCGTCAGGTCAAGAACGTCCATACACTTGAAGACGCGTGCCGTATTGAAAGTATGATCAATTGAAGAGGCATCATAATGGCAAGCGACTAAACGACTGTACCACCGCTCAGCCACCACTCACCTGAAGGATTCAGAAGGGGAGATGATCTCGATATTCTGTCGCATAAAACAAGACCCACCATCAAGAGCAGGGATTCTTAACCATTTTGTGACTGTGAGCACCATACCGAGTACTCGAGCACCATTAAATAGAATATATTATTTGTGTTGTTTAATCATTTAGAAAGGAATATGATCATGCACGGAGAAACTTGATTTCACAGGCAAGTATAAGGTTTTACGGTAGAAGTGTTGCGCATTACTCTTCAAGTTAGTAAACAAGACATCGATGCCGGCACATCCCTGAAGTCACATCATGATGGCATGTTGAATGGTGGTACAGTCGTTGAATCGCTTATCATCCAGGTGTCTCTTCAATGGATTATACTTTCAATATGGCACACGTTTACATCTGTTAAGTCAACCCCTTGAGGGGATTAAGTGAAAGCCTCCCACCAGTGAGGCAAATATGCAAACTGTTTCCATCTTTTGACATGACAAGACTGTGTGTAAGAAGAGTATTCATTTTATTACTGCTGATCTGAGAAAATATTGAGGTGAAAACGATGAATCTGCCGCTGTATTACCACCACATATGTTTTCCATGCGACCTGGACAATATATACGCTAAGTATCACCGTCATCGGGTGAATGACGTTCACGATATTCCCTTGTAAAATGATGAGAATTGTATGTTGTTGTTTGAGTCTTCAGCCTATTGGCTGATTTGATGCAGGTCTCCCTGCCTCCCTGTCCTGAGCTAATCGTTTCATGTCTACATAGCTACTACACCTTACATCCCAGGCAATCTGTTTCACATATTCTAAATTGGGTCTACCCCTACAGTTCGTGCCCTCGACCCTTCCTTCCATAACTATGTTTGCTATTCTTGTGTGTCTTAATATGAGTCCTACCAAACTATCTCTTCTCTTCAGTCGCCAGAAACATCCACCTCTCCCACACGTCTTAATACCTCATCATTTGTTACTCTATCTACCCATCTGATACTCATCATTCTCCTGTAACACCACGTTTCAAACGCTTCCATTCTCCTCTTTTCTGTTGCGCCAACAGTCCAAGTTTCACTTCCATAGAGCACCACACTCCATACAAAGGCTTTAAAAATGACTTCCTAGTATCAAAAATTATGTTCGATGTCAACAGATTCCTTTTCTGTAGAAATGCTTCCCTTGCTTGAGTCAACCAACTTTTATATACAGTATCCTCTTTGCTTCGCCCATCAATGGTTATTTTGCTACCTAAGTAACATAAGTCTCCTACTTCCTTTAGCTTCTTACCTGCGAATGTGATATCCATAGGGGATTCTATTTTTTTTCCACTACACTCCATTATTTTTGTTCTACATTTGATTGATTTTCATCATTAATTCTTTCCTCAAGACGGAGCCCATACCATTTAAGAACTGTATGAGCGTCTGTTATCCAAATATGTGACCTTGGATAACATACATTTACATCAGCTTCCTGTATCTGGAAATGAGCAAAGCAATTCTTTAGTTCTGGAGGCGTTATGGAGCTTTAATGATGATTCCTTATTCTAAAAAAGAAAAAAAAACAACAATGTATAGCTATAATAAGTACTGAACAATAGGATAGCAATTATTAAGTCAGGGTGATGGGAAGAATAATAATAGTGCACTTAATCCCTATCAAACTAAGTGGTAGGCTGCACGATGAAAGTCTCTGACGCTGATGAATGGATGATTAGCGAGCAATGCTCCGAATAAATGGACACTGGAATAACAATGTTCAGAGAAAAAGTGGGTTTTACTTAGCGTGAATTACGTGTTACCATATTGGCCAGAAAATAAGCCGCACCCTCAATATTCGAAAAGGAAGAAGGAAAAAGGAAAAACAGTTTATGCCCGAAAATAAGCCGCATCCGGATTATGGGAAGACACATATATTTTCTTGTACTTACCAATATTTAAACATTTTTTTCTGACATCAGTATTTTCTTCCAGCCTCTCTGTTGGTTGTGTTTTGGCATAACGCATAGCTTCACGTTTGTAGGCTGCATCATAAGAACGCCGAATTCCATTGCTTGATGAAGCTTTTCGCTCTACCGCTAAATGATCACTCATGTATGCGTTAACCCTAGAACACAAACCCTCGTAATTTTTACGACGTATACGTGGCAACATGGCTCTATCTGCTAGGCTTTTCTCGCCACGTTGCTGTCCTACTCAGTAGCTTCCGACAATACTGCGAGCTTCGTCAGTGTGCGTGCATTGTTAGAGTGAGTCTGTTGATTTCAAATTGAAGACCCTTGCGTCTTAAAATTTACGACGATTTGTGACTACGTATGCTAAACACCGAGCTTACAAACACATCTACGAGAAATGATACAGGGTGTTCTAAGTGATAGTTCAACTAACCAACGTCAAGGATTGGCTGTTACTGGCAAAAGAAATGTTTGTCACATCTGTCCTGCTCAGAAAAGGCGAATGACAACATACTGCAGCGAATGTCACCGCGCATTTTGCAAGGAAAATAGAGCAAATCTTTGCCCTAACTGCTGTAAATGAGACACCAGGGACTTGAAAACCTAGGAGTTAACACTCTGTAAATTAAGTAACATGTTAATACGTGCTTCTTATATTACTGTATATTTTGTGTGCAATTACATTATTTTTATTCATCATGGAAATAAATAGTGGTAAATTTTAAGAGGGTTTGTGTTTATGTGCTACCAAATTAGGGTTTGTGTTCTAGGGTTAAACAGGCTTTCTTACAGATCATACTGAGACTGAGCTACTGTATATTATTCATGCTTACGAAACATTACCGTGATACTGAATAACAACGTCACCGCCAAATCAAAATTCGCATTGTTTTCATTAAATCCCGCTACGTAGTTTCTCTTTAATGACTGTATTGGTGCTTTGTTGCTGGGTTCTTGCTAATGAGCATTTCTTTTTTTAAACAGTACATGACATATAAAAGTGTAGGTAGCGAATACAAGCATGGCCGGCTCTACGGAAGGCCGCGGCGAGCGAAAATTGGCAACCTCGCCGTGAATGGCCAGTCTGCTCTGCCTAGCCCACTGAGTTATATGGAAAATGTGTCACGCGCTCGTGTTTTCTTCAAAATACTCTATGTAAATGAAATTATACCATTGATTATTACTGTCTAGTGGCTAGATACAATGCCAAAGACTTGTGTTGTGCCGAATTGCAAGTCTAATTATCGTTCATCGATAAAAAACTGAAGGATTTGTGACAGTATTTGGGTTTCCTAAAAATCCACAATTGAAAGCCATATGGGAACGTGCTATTCCTCGAGCCAATTGGGTACCTACGAAATATTCCTTCGTATGTATTAGACACTTTCTTTCTGAAGACGTAAGTTATGTTGAAAAATACAAGAATGGTGATGGGAATAATAAGGAATTTACACGGAAGAAGCCTGTAATGTTACCTCGTGCGGTTCCAAAGGTATTCCCAAACTTACCATCGTATTTGAGTAAGTGCTCCTCCAAGAAAAGGAAATCTTCAGAAGAAAGAAGAGAAGAAGAAAAAGAACGGAAAAGGTCTGCAGAGGAATGTGAGAAGACCCTTGCTGAGGAAGCCAACAAAATTACGACTTTCGAGTCCTTTGTTTGTGATATACAAAATGAATTGGTGGAGCATAAAACTGACTGGTCTGTAAGTACTAGTGAAAATTATTGTATTTTGTATAAATTAGATGTGTCAAACATACCTAAAATAAGGTCAAGTATAAGGATAAACAATGATTTTACGGTCGAAATTCATATCAATGGAGGCGTAATGCCAAACGCTGTTGTTCTTCATTCTGGCTCTGTAATATTTCGAAATTCATTATTAAGTGGAGTCAGTTGTTCCAAGCAATAGAATTTTGCCACGACTTTTTCTTACCTGGAAGTTCTGTAAGTTCACTAGTCGTCCAGATTAATAGTTTAATAGATAACCTAAAAACTGACCTTGAAAACCAGGGAGACGAAACTTCAGAGATTCTGTTAAAAAAGTTAATGTTTCTGCAAGATCAGTTTACACTTACTTTTTTAAAGAAACCTAGATATAACGTCACTACAACTCTAAATGCATTCCTCATTTATATGCAGTCTACAAAGTGTTATAACGCAATTAGATTTAACCATATTTTATCCCTACCTCATCCCCGAGTTTTACAAAAATTAACAACTTCCTTCGCCATATCCCCGAAAGCTGATGAAGAGAACAGTAACTTTCTAAGTCACATTGTGAAAGATTTATCAAATTTAGAAAGGGTTGTAAATTTACAGATTGATGAAATACATGTCAAACAAACTTTAGATTTAAGAAATGGGCAATTGTTTGGTGTTGCTACAAATGAATCTGTCGATTTAGCTAAGACAGTTCTGGCCTTTCTCGTTAGTTCTGCTATTGGAAATTTGAAAGAGGTTGTTAAATTAGTTCCAGTGAAACAATTAACGGGTTTGCAACTAGCTGATATTGCAAAAGGTGTTATCAGGCAAATACAGGATTGTGGCCTAAATATTCCGTCTATCATAGCTGATAATAATGGTGTGAATCGTGCTATGTTCAAAGAACTAACCAAACATTCTGATAGTAATTACTGGTTCCATATTGATGGAAACCCCCTAGAAACCTTTGTTTTATATGACAGTGTCCATGTATTAAAAATATACGAAATAATTGGCTGAATTTAAGTGGCATTGATAAGTCATTTATTATTCCTGTATGGGAAGATTTAGACTCATTTTCAAATGTTTTAAGTTCAGATGACTGTAACCCTGATTTTAAAGAGGTAACTCAAGCATCATTTAGTGACATAAGAGCGATCTACAAAAAGGAATCCGATTTACTGATTAAGTCTGCACCAAAGTTAACATTTAAAAGTGTTTATCCAAATTCACTTGAACGCCAAAGGGTTTCTTTGGTTACAAACGTGTTTCACGAATCTACAGTTTCTGCTCTAAACAAGTATTGTTATAAAGGTACTGCTTTTTTTGTCAGAGTAATCCTAATGTGGTGGTCCATTGTTAATATTAAGCGGCCTCTCACCCATGTTGTTAAACGTAATAGTTTTCAAATGCCTTTCAAAAATCCCGAAGACAAAAGGTTGGCTTTCCTAAAGGCATTCCTCCAATGGTTGTCCACGTGGAAAAAGAACGATGAAAATGATTCCTCAAAGAGAGTTGTTTAACCAATGAAACTTACAACGCTTTGTATGTAACAACCTATGTATTACGTGAGATTATTATTTATGCTCTACAGAATGTGAACCCCTCTTATGTGTTAACTGGCAAATTTCAGAGTGACCAATTAGAATCCAGGTTTGGGCAGTACCGCCAACTAACAGGCGGCAACTATAATTTAACAGTTACTCAGGTAATGGAGGCCGAATTGAAAATAAGGTTGAAAAGAGTACTTGGCCTTCATTCAGCCAGGTATGGAGCAGTTACTTTTTCGAAAGAAATGATAATGTCCTCTTCCGATACAAATTCAGGAGAAAGTACAACAAGTAGCCTTTCGTCAGCTACTGTTGACGATACCTTTTACAGTATTTTAGAAGACAAGTACACTGAAAACATACAATTCGATGAGTCGGGTTTTATATATGCCTGTGGTTACATATCGTTCAAGCAATGTTCAAGAATAAAATGTGAAGAATGTTTGGCTTTGCTTAGAAATAAAGAAAAGATAAATGACATCTACTTCAATGAAATAAATAGGGGCGGACTTTCAGTTCCTGCAGATTTTATTTTATCAATGTGTAAACATGTTGTTGGAATTACGCAGGCACTAATTTCTGATAAGTTTGAGGAACAATTTTTAAAATGTAAATGTAACAATCAACGCCAAGTAATTCAAAATCTTAGTCTACTCGGTATTTTATCAGATATTGAATTGTCAGAAACTGCCGAGAAAACTTGTACCTGTGGATGTAATGTTATGACAATAGTCACAAGTATTGTCTTAACAATGAGTAACATTTTGTTAAATAATTACAGGAAGTTGAGGAATGAACGGGTAACTTGCCATAGTAATCACAGAAAACTTGCTATTCTTTGTTAGAGGCCAACCCGTTGTATATTTTGTAAATGTCAAATAAATATTGAAAACAAATTGGTTTTGTTACTCCAAGTAAGCCCTACTCACTCTTGACAATCCTTTTACTTGAATGTTGAAAATAACAAATATTATTTCGTTATTTCAATTTGTTTTCGTGGCGAAGCACACGCATCAACAACTGACCGGCTGCTATGGCCATCCCAGTTCAGAGAAGTGCAGCGTTGCAAGGTCGAACGCCGCGGCCTTCCGTAGAGCCGGCCATGATACAAGCCGCGCCCAGATATTTTACCCAAATAGTTTTAATAAAAAGTGCGGCTTATTTTCGGGACACTGCGGTACTTAGTTACTGTTGATTTAAGGGGTGGAACAGCAAGGTAATCTGCCCCTAAATCTTACGTGAATTTACTCCTGTAATCCTGAGAAAATGAAATTTAAATGCTTTTCAGTCGTTCAACACGATTTTATTCAAATAGTAATGAGTGTATTTCCTTAACCAAAAACAAAAACACGAAAAAAAACATGAGATTAATAGTTATGCTTCGATGATCATGTACTCTCAGGTTTTTTTTTCAGGTATAGGGAACAACACCCATCACAATTTGAGCATAATCGTGTTGACCCACTGAAAAGCATTTACATTTTATTTACTTAGGCAACACTCTGAAATGACATCCAACACGGTAACCTTATTCCTGTAATGGCTGCAGTAGAGTCTGTAACTGAATTAGGGATAGGGATGAGGTAGGCGCCCCGGGACTTTAGGTAAGGTACTATCCGGGCATTTGAATGGAGGAAGTGTGTTAACAAAACAGTAAAAAATCCCTTCAGGCAAGCAACTCAATGTTGAAAACATCCTTTAATGTCATGGACTAGACCAGAGATCGCCAAACTGTGGATCGCGAGCCACCGGTAGCTCGCTCGTAATTTTGGGTAGCTCGCGGCCACACACTGAAATGGCAAGTTGGCAACTAAAAGTTGCGTACGGTTACCGGCTGTGGCAGAGTGAGGTTACGTCTGTGTTGTGTGTGTTCAGTTCATGCGTGCACATTGTTTAGGCTATTTCCTTCTGTGTTGTTAGAATGGCTAGTTCAAGCAAAAAGCCGAAATTATATCAGTTTCATGCAGAATGTGAGACCGATTACTTTTTAACGCTAGTGAAAGATAAATGCGTGTGTTACTTTGCAATGGGAGCGTCTCAGTCTGAAAGAAAGGAAATGTTGAGCGCCATTTCAAGACCGTTCACAGTGGAGTTGAAAAAGACTATCCGCCGAATTCAACGCTGAGAAGAGAAAAGGTTATGCTGCTGAAATCTCAACTAAATGCGCAACAATCTACTTTCTTTAAGACACTGGACAAGAACAAGGCAGCCACAGAAGAGTCATTCCGGGTTTTCAAGGTTATTGTCCAACATAAGAAACCGTTCGAAGATGGTGAGTTAATTAAAGCTGCATTTTGGGAAGCTGCAGATACATTATTTGACAACTTCAAAAACAAAGCCGAGATTATATCTGCTAATACATCTGTTCAGCTTTCTGCTAATACAGTAATGCGAAGAGTTGAAGCTATGAACTCTGATGTAGTTTCACAACTGAAAACTGACTTTGATCGTTGTAGTCATTTTTCCTTACAACTTGACGAATCAACTGATATACTTGATAGAGCTCAGTTGGCCGTTTTTGTAAGAATGGTCTTTGGAAATTTTGAAACAAAAGAAGAGCTGGTAAAGGTTGTCCCGCTTACCGGGCACACTACCGGAAAGGATATATTTTTGGCATTTAAAAAGCTTATTGAGTCTGAAAATATTCATGTGAAGAAGTTGGTGGGCCTAGCTACGGATGGAGCTCCTGCAATGACAGGCGTGGAAAATGTATTTATTGCTTTGTTTCGAAAAGACACCGATATACCAAAGTTTGTTTCTTACACCAGCAATCATTATGTGGAAAGTTCTTAAGTATGAACAATGTCATGAAAACAGTTGTCAAAGTAGTAAATAAAATAAGAGCGCATGCACTTCTAAGACGACTGTTCAGAGAACTAACAAGAGAGTTAGAATGCCAGTATGGTGATCTGTTGCTTTACACAGAAGTTCGTTGGATTAGCAGAGGCAGAGTTTTGCAACGTTTCAAAGAGTTGCTTCCTGCATCTTGCTTCTTCAATGAACGGGGTGAGCCTTTCATTGAACCCGAAGATCCCACATGGCTACAAGATTTTGCCTTTCTCACTGATATAACTGAAAAGTTGAATGGTTTGAACTTTCAGCTTCAAGGCACAGATAAGGACATTGGTGGAATGATTTCAGATGTGACGTCATTTTCACAAAAGCTCGAGCTGTGGGACAAGAATTGTAACCAGTTTGAATACAAACACTTTCCCAGTCTGAAGCAGATCGTTGACAAACAAAACCCTCCACATCACCCCCAGGAAATACCAAGCAAACGTGGATATTTTTTCAGACCTCAGAGAACAATTTGATCAACGATTACAAGATTTTAAAAACATATTGATTGTGGCACAGTTCGTCAACTCCCCTTTTGTTGAGATCGATGCAGAAGATTTCTCAACTTGTATTGTAAAAAATTTCGGAGGAGATCAGGCTGCAGTGGAAATGGAAGTTGTTGATTTTCAAAATGATCTGTCTCTTAGAAGCCTTTCTACCACTGGAAATATTTGGCTTCTAGTTCCCAAACAAAAATATCCAATTCTTGTTCAAGTTGGTTTGAGATTGAAAGCGATGTTCAGCTCTACATACTTATGTGAATCATAATTTTTCACTATGAAGTTCATTAAAAATAAATATAGAAACAGACTGACCAATGAACACTTGGATAATTGCATCAGAATGGTGGCTACAACATACTCTCCAAACTACAAGAAGAAACTTGATGGCCAAAAACAGTTCCACTCCTCTCATTCAAATGTAAGTTTAGAACATTTTTGTAATAGTTCCCATCTTCATTTTATTTGATTAATACTAGAAATGTATGTTTTAGGCAATAAACAGAATATTTTAATTTTAATTCAATGTTGCACACTTTCTTTGCCCCAGTATTCCTTGGTAGCTCATAGAAGATTTATGAATGCAATGGTGGCTCACTGGCTCAAAGGTTTGGCGACCACTGGACTAGACCTTCCATGAACACTGTCCCTTAAGGGATGTGGGCTTGGGAATTAAGTACATTGTACCTTTAGGAGATATTGACTTGGTATCGTCTGATTGCTGGCGCGAACCCGGTTCACCAATTAATCTTATTGTTAGTGCATTTGTAATTAATTTTCGTTGTTTTCTCCACTTTTCCAAATGTAAAGGACACACTAAACGTTTCTTACGAGGTGCCGGCATGATGACATGGGTAGAATCATGATTGTTCACAGTAAATTCAACCATATCCGGTCGATTAGATGAGCAGTTTGTCTTTTATACCACTAGGAGCGCTAGTGTGAGTCAATGAGACTCAACCAAATTTGGTTGATTTGATTAGCAGTTTGCCTTTTCTACCACTACGAGCGTCAGTGTGAGTCAATGCAGAGTTTAACGAAAGCCCTTATAACTACTTCCAGTGTAGAGATTTTTCAAAACATCAAACAAATCCTGCGGGAATTGAACCAAGGAAAACATTAAAGAAATAATCATTTAAGTAAGTAAATTGGGCTAGTATTTGAATCAAAAAGAATACGAGTAGAGAAACAAGCTATTTAGGCTGTTTTTCCGCAACTGCATTTAGGTCGGAAATAATTTACATTTTTTTTTCCCAGTTTGATAGAGCTTTCCAAGACTCACAATTTGAAACCTTTCCAGGCTCCTTAGGCCTTCAACTTTTCGTACAATTGAGGAAATTGAATAATTTTATGTTTTTTGCCAAGATGGTGACCGCTACTTTGTGTGATAAGAAACGTAATCAACATTAAAATGCTTCCCACGGTGGGAGAGGGGTTATCGTGTCGGACCTTAGTCTCCAATAATATAAAGCCTACTCAATCGTGGCGTTCTCTGCATCAACACTGTCCTCCTAGCAGTGCGCGTATTGACCACTGAAGCGCTGAGTACCCACCTAACATTTACATGTAATAGCATTGCTATCGCAAGCTAAAACCAGCAAAAATATACCTATACACTATATTTACAGTACATGAATACGCATTGTTGGGTAGAATGAAGTAAAATATTAGTGATGTTCATCTTTTACTACTATGAGTTCGTTTCAACAGCGGATTTCCCTTATTATGTAGCACGCACAACTGTCTGGTATGTAGGCCTACAAGAGTAAGGTACCGTACTGTCAGTAGATGGTTGCACTGAATATTTTTACCAGTGTTCCATAGAGTTTCAGTGAAAAGATACGACTTTTTTTTTTCATAATTTGTTTTTCTTCTCAAGACGTAGTTTCGTGTCATTGGTATAGTTAGTGACAGATGGGCGCAAAAACATTTGCAATTTTATCCTGCTCAGTTCCTCAGGATGATCACTTACTCCACACTGTAGAATATGATTTTTAGCAACATGTGGCAACAGTATTCTAGTTAATGTTCATGCTATTCCTGGACTGCTCAGCGTAATCCGTTGTATCTTCCAGGGAAACAAAATCTGGCTTACGATACTGGAGACAACCTCTCCCTCTGTCTTTGAATTTTAAATTAGTGACATTACTGGAGATGGACTCTGGATACCGAGGGGCAGTTGACCTCGCTGTTCCATCCCTTAAAACAATAACTAACTCGGGATACTACCAATTTTATCAAGCACTCTTGACATGATATAGGTAGGCTATGATCTTTAGCTCGTTATTGTTGGTCTTTCTTTAGGGGCGTTGCAACTTCGTGGTCATGTAGCCCCTTGTTCTTGGGTGAATGTAGAATTTGTATGATAACCTGTGTCACTGTAATGTCTGTAATAGTGTGTGTATTTGTAATTGAGGTACAATTTGGATAGGAAACAGCCGTGGCCTTAAATTAGGTTCTGGTACCATCCCGGCATTTGCCTGGCGTAGAAGTGGGAAACACTTCCAGAATAGCTGAGGTAGGAATCGAACCCGCCTCTTCTTAGGTTTGCCTAATGAGGCTGAGTGTACCCCGTTCCAGCCCTCAGAACCAGGAATCGAACTTGGGCCTCTGCAGTGACATCCAAAATTGCTAGCCACTACGCAACGAGGCGGACTCGACAGCTCGTATCAAATGCTCTCCAATATAGGCCATTGCAGCTCTCGTTATAGAAATTTTGTCATTTAGCCCCGTATCTGCTACCCTGTGTCATTGCGGCGTGTGCATTTGTAATTCCGGTGATGATTTGGAAGGTGACCTTAAGTTAGGAACCATCCCGGCATTTGCCGCGAGTAGAAGTGGGAAACTACGGAAAACCTGTCCAGGAAGGATGAGATGGTAATCTAACCCATCTCTTCTCAGTTTTACCTCATGAAGTTGAGTGTAACCCGTTCCAGCCCTCAGTCCAGAATATTAAATTACGTGGCAGAGCCTGGATTCTAACATGGATCTCTGGATGCGACAACCAAGAATGCTAGCCATTACACGACGATGAGGTCAGGTATAATCATCATCAGAACTGGAGCAATAAAACAAGGTCACCTAACTTTCAGTCTCATGGTCATCGTAGGCTACATGCCTTGTCTTATTGCTTTAATCCATAATTTCCTAGTTGGCTCTGGACTAGGAAATTCATGAACATTATTTCTAGAGCCTTGTTTACAAACCGGCAAGCAACAGCATACCATCGTAATACAATGGCCTTATTTCAGTAACATAACTTAAATCGTGCGTGCACAATGTGTATAAATACCGCCCACTGTACTGATAATGTAGGGGGGTATGCAGCGCCTCTAGCGGCAAACATAGCATCTGCAGGGCGAACAGCTCCCAGAGGCTATTGGGCAGGCTTCTTTTATATTATTGGAGGCTAAGGTCGGACCACTAACCCCCAAGCTTGCAGGTTCGCTCCTGGACATGGTAAGTGATTTTTTTTAAGGCAGCAAAAGTCACGACATGGATGTCATACGTTGTTGGCTTGTTAAAGAACCCATTTGAATTCAGTAGGCCGTGTTCATAATGGCAAAATTAATCTCGGGATTTTCCGCCAACTCAAAGTTCCTCCATTCTCTACTCTCTCTATTCGTTTAGTCTATTCCGACTCTCCATGACCCCATGTACTAGACTACGCCAATTTCTCCTGTCCTGCACTGCCTCTCGAAGATTTTCCAAGCTGGAATTTAGTGCTTCTGTGATGCCATCCATCCATCCATCTCATTCTTTGCCTCCCTCTTCTTCTTGTGCCTTCTATCTTCCCCAGCATTAAGGTCTTCTCTAATGAATTATGTCTTCTCATGATGTGTCCAAAGTAGCCCAGTTTTTGTTTCAGGATTAAGCCCTCCAAGGAACAAGCTGGTTTAATTTGCTGTAAAACTGACTTATTGGTTCTCTTCGCAGTCCATGGAACTCTAAGAACTCTTCTCCAACACCATAATTCGAAGGAATCTATTCTACGGCGTTCAGCTTTTCTTATGGTCCAGGTCTCACATCCGTACATCACAACTGGAAAAACCATAGCCCTTATTATACGGATCTTTGTTGTTAAGGTTAGGTCTCTACTCCTTAAGATATTGTCCAGATTTGAAAATGCCTGTCTACCAAGTAGCAATCGTCTTTTGATCTCATGACTGCAGTCACCATCGGCAGAAATCAGTGAGCCAAGATAGTTAAAAACAGAGACTATCTCCATTTTTTCTCCTCCTACTTGCCATGAATTGACAGTTGTAGTTGTCATAATTTTTGTTTTCTTGACATTCAACATTAGTCCAGCCTTTGAACTTTCTTCTTTCACTTTCAGTACGAGATTTTTTAAATCTTCTTCAGTTTCAGCCATCAGGATTGTATCATCTGCATATCTCAGGTTGTTTATATTTAACCCAGCTATTTTGATTCCTGTTTCTTCTTCATCTAACCCCACATTCCTCATAATGTGTTTTGCATACAGATTGAAAAGGTAAGGTGACAATATACAGCCTTGCCGTGCTCCTTTTTGAATCTTAAGCCATTTAGTTGTTCCATATATGGTTCTCACTGTAGCTTCTTGATCAGAGTATAAGTTCCGGATGAGGTTAATGATATGTTCTGGTACTCCCATTTAATTTAGTACTTTCCATAACTCATTATGATCAACACAGTCAAAAGCTTTAGCATAATCAATAAAACAAAAATATACATCTTTCTGGAATTCTCTTGCCTTCTCCATTATCCATCGTACGTTAGCGATTTGATCTCTGGTCCCTCTTCCTTTACGAAATCCAGCTTGTTCTTCAGCTAGCTCTCGGTCTACATACTGGCGTAGTCTATTTTGTAGGATTTTAAGCATGACTTTGCTAGCATGTGAGATAAGTGCTATTGTTCGGTGATTCGTGCATTCTTTAGAATTTCCCTTCTTAGGAATTGGGATGAATACTGAACTTTTCCAGTCTTTTGGCCATTGTTGGGTTTTCCATATTTGCTGACATATGGATTGTAAAATTTTCACTGCACTATCTCCAACTTCTTTGAACATTTCTATTGGAATTCCAACATGTCCACTAGCTTTGTTTTTAGCAATATTCTCTAGGGCCCATTTGACTTCAGTTTCCAAAATATCTGGTTCTGGTTCGAAGGGCACATGAACTTCATTATCCATAATACATGGTTCTTTCTTATACAAATCTTCTACATATTCCATCCATCTTTCCTTAATGTCCTCTGCTTCTGTTAGATCTTTGCCATATTTATCTTTTACTTGCCGGGTGCAAGCTTTGTTATTTGACACCCAAAGGACAGCTTGCATGTCGAATTTCGTCGTTCCATGGAGTGCTGTGAAAGTCAAGGAGGTTAAATATCTAAGCTCCTTGACACTATAGCGCTTTCTAGTAGAGAATGGAGGAACTTTGTGTTGGCAGAAAATTCCGGGATTAATTTTGCCACTATGAACACGGCCTACTGAATTCAATTGGGTTCTTTAACATGCCAACAACGTATGACATGCATGTCGTGATTTTTGCGCCTTTCAAAAATCACTTACCACGGCCAGGAGCGAACCTGCAAGCGTGGGGGGGTTGGTAGTCCGACATAGTAACCACTCACCCACCGTGGCAAGCTATGGAAAGTTGAAAAGGCGCCAGCAAGAAATAAAATAGTTTTAGCTTCCATATTCGTGATGCGAATAATATTTTCTTGTAGAGATTGATTACGCAAATGAGGAGAAAATATGAAAGAGATCATTGAGTCCATGACTTAAGCTACTGTGCAGTAAATCACGAATTCGAACTTTGGCACGACACTTTCTCACGATCTTGGTTTTTGATGGGCACGGTAGGTGAACGATTAGTCCGGGAACTCACGGCATACATGATCCTTCACCCGCACTCTTTCCTCCTTGGAATAGAGTAAAGGGCATCAAGTGTTCGGATGTATAATTCTACTACAGTAGTGTAAGATTTGTTTAAAAGTCTAATGTGATTTCAAAATCATTTTGGGTGACTTCGGTGGCGTAGTTGGTAGCATGCTGAGCTTCTATGCCCAAGATCGCGGGTTCAAACCCAGCCGAAGTCGTCGGATTTTCAAAGAGCGTTAAAAATCCCTCAGTATGCCTTCCTTCGGAGGGGAAGTGAAGCCGGCGGGCCCATGTCATAGATGTATGGCATATAAAAGAACCTTTCAGTTGTGTGCAGCTAAATTTGTATTCATATTCATATTCATTCATTTATTTGCAATGGGGGTGTGTCCCCCGGTGGCAAATTGTATATACATAACAAATAAATAATTATACATAACAATTCAATAACAATTATACAACAATTAAACTGGAGTATTTGCACAAATAGTCAGTCTTTTCTTAAACACACCTATATGTTTGGGAAAAGGCTCTAATACTGCGGCAGGTAGAGAGTTCCAGTTATCAATGGCACGGTTTACAAAAGAATATTTACCATAATTTGTTCGCTGTGGTCGGCCCTTAACTTTGAAAGGATGATCGCTCCTACCCATGTAAGTGGGCTTTCCCAATCGTTTGCTAAGCTCACCCCATGCTGGTTGATTTGTATACGTGTTGTACATAGCGCAGAGTCTAGATTTCATCCTCCTAGCCTCCAGTTGTAGGTTAGATTTGATTAACGCTCTATTAAATTCCATCGTTCGCCGCAAGGTGCTAGTTGCGGTGGCATCTACTAGCCAAGTCCAGGCAAGGTGTCTTTGACGGTAGCATTTGGTAGCAAAAGTAGAAACTACTTGAAATGGATTGTCTGCAGCCCTTACCTGAATTACAGATAACACACTAATACAGCCATCACAATTAACACCGGTTATCAGACAGATTTTACACACACCCAAAGTACATGAGGCTACATGACCGCGCTGTCGCAGGCCCTAAAAATCTTATTCATTTGCCTACTATTTTAATGACCACCTTGAGGTTCAGCGGCTAGCATTCTTGGATGTCACCCCGGAGGTCCGAGATCGATTCTCAGCTCTGCTAGGAAAGTGAATCGAGGCCCGAGGGCTGGAATGGGTACACTCAAAACGTGAGGCAAAAAGGCTGCAAAGAGGTGAGTACAATTCGCACCTCAGATATCTTGGAAGTGGTTTTCCGTGCTTTCCCACGTCTACTCCAGGCAAATACCTATCTTAAGGCCATGGGCGCCTCCTTCCCAATCCTCGCCTGCATTACAAATATACACACTAATACAGCCATCACAAGAACAAACGTTATCAGACAAATTCCACTTATTACTATTATTATTATTATTATTATTATTATTATCATTAGTATTATTAACAATAGGCCTACTATTATTATTATTAATAATTTTATTATTAAATTATTATTTTACATCGTTATACCCTTCAAAGGAGCGTGAATGAATCTATCTAGCAGATCTTGTTTTCCTACCCTCCAAAAATCTCTTCATCTTCCCGCTGTGGCACTTTCTGCGCTCTACTTATTGGATGTAATGTTGTTATTATTATCATCATCATTATTATTATTATTATTATTATTATTATTATTATTATTATTATTATTGTCATTATTATTATTATTAACCTGCACATTCAAATATCTATATTTTCCATTCATTCTCTTGTAAGATTTATAGACTCCAACCCCTACTTCTTGTACCTCTTTTTCGAGAGAAGTATAGAATTATATGAATTTTTCCAGGTTAATAGATTTGATTAGAAAAATATTATAGCCCGACCAATTTAATTGGGCACAGTATCGTGTTGACCGACTGAAATGCAATTCTTTCTCTCGATTTCGGAGCCAACGCTAAATAAATGGCTTCGAATTTTTCTATATTCCTTCCTTCCTTAATTCCTTACTCCCTCCCTCCCTTCCTTCCTTCCTACCTTCCCTCCTTCCTTCCTTCATTCCTATATACCTAACTTCCTTCTCTCATTCCTTCCTTCCTTCCTTTATTCCATCATTCTTTCTTACATTCCTTCCTTCCTTCCTTAATTCCTTCCTCCCTCCCTTCCTTCCTTCCTTCCTACCTTCCCTCCTTCCTTCCTTCATTCCTATATACCTAACTTCCTTCTCTCATTCCTTCCTTCCTTTATTCCTTCATTCTTTCATACATTCCTTAATTCCTTCCTTCCTCCCTCCCTTCCTTCCTACCTTCCCTCCTTCCTTCCTTCATTCCTATATACCTAACTTCCTTCTCTCATTCCTTCCTTCCTTCCTTTATTCCTTCATTCTTTCATACATTACTTCCTTCCTTAATTCCTTCCTTCCTCCCTTCCATCCTTCCTACCTTCCCTCCTTCCTTCCTTCATTCCTATATACCTAACGTCCTTCTCTCATTCCTTCCTTCCTTTATTCCTTCATTCTTTCATACATTACTTCCTTCCTTAATTCCTTCCTTCCTTCCTACCTTCCCTCCTTCCTTCCTTCATTCCTATATACCTAACTTCCTACTCTCATTCCTTCCTTCCTTTATTCCTTCATTCTTTCATACATTACTTCCTTCCTTAATTCCTTCCTTCCTCCCTTCCTTCCTACCTTCCCTCCTTCCTTCCTTCCTTCATTCCTATATACCTTCCTTCCTTCCTTTATTCCATCCTTCCTCCATGTATTTTCCTTCCTCATTTTCTTTACATGTTCCTTTCTTCCTTCCTCCATGTATTTTACATCCTCCTTTTCTTCTCAAGTTCCTTCCCTCTTTGATTCCTAACATGCCTCTTTGCTTCTGTCCACCTCTGTTTTCTTCTTCTTTTTCGTGGGGGCGGGATGGTGCAGTGGTCAAGCTATTAGCCTCTCTCCAAGGTATTCTATTCTCGGTTCACGTACGTGAGAATTTCGAAGTGAAATGTCACGTCATGTTCGATTTCCACGTAAAAAGGAGGTCTCATTTGCTTATGGTCGCAAGATTAACGGACAGAAGCTTACATTCTATGTTTTCTTCCTCCTATCCTCAAACGACAGCAGAGACAGAATTATCAAGCAATTACTGAAGTACAAAGTTAGACTTCAGCGCAATACGTATTCCTGTTAGTTAGGACATCTCTTCATGTGAAATAAACACTTGATTGCTTCTCCCGTATCAAGAGTCTCCTCTCCAGAGAGTTCACATTTTTACTTCAATATTTTGAGATAGAAATAATAAATGAGTTTTTATATAATAATTTTATACTTTGTTAGATATAATTCAAACTAAAATCTATATAAAATAATGTCAAAAGAACATCACTGGATCCATTAATAACTTTGTTTCCATTAGAGAAGCTATCGGAGGGTGGAAATGAACAAGTTTGTCAGAGAAAGAAACAACTAAGTTATGATTTTAAAGAAACTTTTGATTTAAAAATCGTTCATTAAGACTTAAGTAAAACTCTCTGATGCATGACTAAAGACATTAGACTGATGGATAATGGAAATGATATACTGTACTTCAATATTGGCGGCGTTGAGTTATAAGCAGGAATTTAAGACAACAATTAAATGCAATTCCCGGCTTAATGTAGCCTACTACGATTATTCATCTAGAATGCAGATAATGTCAACGATATTGATTTAGTCGTGTGGCAGAAAACCTCTGTACCTATATTTTGGAATCGCATATAAACAGTTAGCCTGTCCCAGATTAATTAAGTTCATTGACCTCAGTGTAACAGGGAGGAAGTGACATAAAATTGTATTTCTGTTAGATAGGATAACACTAGAGGACATGAAAGTAAACTGTAAAATTCTTGATCTAAAACACATATCAATGGTTCGATATTTCTCAGTGTACTGGAGCAACTTTAATGAAATATATTAATAGCGAAGTACATACTGAACCCTTTACCCTCTGATGGATAAATGATTCGATGTTTTATTTCTTCAATTAATAAATATTTCCACCAGCATCATGAAAATAGCCAGACGGAGATGAGGAAATTTCAAGCATTTGTTGGAGACAATGGGGACATACCTGCAGCAGTTTGACAAAAGGCTAAATACTTAGGATTGTGAAAAGATAGACCCTAGCAATGTTTCAGAAGGACAGGTGGTGGCTACCTCAAAATAGAAAGGACGCGCAGTGAGACACGCTTCTGGTATGTTCATTGTAATATTCGCGCCTAGAAACAATATGATGCAGTAACGTGAGTGGCTGATGAAAATACTAGACACTCCTACGAGGCCAAGGTCTGATAAAAACCGCCAAGTTATTGAAAATGTGGAACCAATGGGAGAAGAATGCTTACCAGCGCGGCAAGTCTAGCTTGGGCACGCGATGGCTAGCATTAACGCGGGAGATCGGCTAGACAACATCTCTACGATCGACTCTAGGATTAATGGGCATATTCTTGACCTGCGCAATTTTACGAGTTCAGTGATATTTATTTCATTCCTGTACCACTATTATTTTGAGAAATTTTTATATAATTCCCCCCCCCCCTATCAATACCTAGGGCCGGTTCATTTATAAGTGGCGTGAAGAGCCAAGACATTGCTTATTATATTTGGTGTGTCGAAGACAAAAGTTTATCATTACATTTTGTGTGTCGAGAACACAGGTTACTTTACATTTTGCGCGTCTAAGGACGCAGACACTTATACTTTTGCGTGTCATGTGGACACAGAAATTATTAATAAATGTGTTAAATTCAGTGATAGATAGTCACAGTACTATATTTTGTAGGGACAGTAGCATCGAAAATTCGCCAACAGACTGTTCCGGGGAAAGTAGTACCTGAAACGGCGAATTTAGTAGTCAGATATCGAGTGTATAATAATCTAACTTTTTGAATCAGCACGAGAGATGACATTGCCTATCCTGGAAGAAGTTTGGAACTATCAACACTCCGTCCAGATGGCTGAGATGAGCTAAGAAGCATTCAGTTGGGAGATGGCATCGGATGTCCTTTGACGGGTGACTGGCCGAGGATGAGTACAAAATAATATTCTTATTATCTGATAAATTAACTTATGGTATATGGGACATATTTTGTTTTGTAAATAGTTTGCTAGTGTGATTAACGTAGTATATTTAGTTTTGGTCTGACACACCTTTTGCATGGAAACAGCTCGCATAAATGTTATTAGTAGAAGGTTCTTGTTTTTGTTGTGTTTTAAACTAACGTAGCCTTGTGGACGACCGTGTTTGCATATGTTACGCAATGCGGTTAAAAACGTCTCTCGGAGATATGTTGTGTTTCAGAAGTAGGACTGAAGTAATATAATTATACAGTAGATTGGAGGGTAATTAATTTTTTTAAGGTTTATTATTGATCAGATTCAGTGAGATTATTGCCTTTGGAGCAATGTGATTTGTGACGAAGGGCAGTCAGCTCTATCGTAGGTTTTAATATCTTTTTTAATAGTTTGTGAGCATCTATTCAGCCGACCTGTGTGAAAAACGTAATGTCATTCCCAGAAGTGTGAGTGTGTGTATTTTGTGGTCATTACAAGCGGGAATTTCAGCGTAGACTGATTTCTGTCAGCTTGGTGCCATGTCCATATTGTTACCTTGCGAGGGCAATTGTGGCTATTTTGATTAATGTCTGACCATATGTTTAGGTGGTTGAGATTTGTTGCTGTTGATTCTTTGAGATAACGGCACAGCTGGTCAGTTATTTTTACACACTGGAGTTGGGACAATGACAAGTATTGAGGAAGGGGGAGCTGTTTCACAAGACGGACTGAAGGTTGCAAGCGAGGTCATTAGTGGGGAGTGCTTGTTTGGCTCCGTAATTACTTGAAATACAGAATTAAGAACTGATCAATGATAAAAATGGTTTAAATAAATGGGAGTTGCCTACGAATCACGATAATCTCCGAAGCGTTAGCTTAACATGCACTTTTGTTCATATAAAGTAATCTCAGCCGGTCAGGCTTTTGTTGTTGTTGGTTTAGTCCATGTTTATATTCCATATCAGTGACCCGTGAAGTCACATGCGATGCTGTCTTTTCCTTGTTTGTGTATTGAGCAATTGGCCGGAGTTGGCAGCTCATTTTGTCAAGTGCGTCATCGCGCTAATGGAGGGTCTCGAGGGAGATTCCTATAAATAGTAGATTTTTAGTGTGTGTGTCAGCATTAAATTTTTAAGGGTTTTTATTAGTGTCATGTCCCATATCCGTAAACGTTGATTTACGAGATGATAGTTCGTAAGCATCGTGGCTGTTAACCCGCTGTAAACGAACGGTCATCCAAGTACTCATTCCTCGTAGTTAGTCATTACGCGTACATAGAATCCAAATGCAAGCTAGTGGAACTAGGATCCACATTTTTATAAAGGGGGAGATCCGTCAGACTCCTCAACATTAATAGATATTCCTGTCATGGGAAAAATTCAGGGAGGATTTTTTATTATTGTTGTTTATATCCTTTTTATGTACTATTAGTCATTAAATCATGTTATTATTTTACGTCTTGTCTCCTTTCTTTCTTAATTATAGTTTTAATCCTATGACCCTTGCCTCAGTAGAGCATGTTGTTTGGCGAACGTAAACATCACACCAGGAACTGAGCGCGACCCCTTGATCAAGATTCTTGCATATAAATACTGCTATTCTGAAGGGTTCATAGGAAGTAAACTGGCGCGGCCAAGCGTGGGGCGGTTCACTGTGGTGTAACGGCAAAGAAATTGCACATGTCAATGTAAGCGTAGTTGGGTTTTCAAACTGACGCAACAATGAAGGTGTAATTTTGTTGCTGGTTCGCTGCTGGAACACATTTAGTTGGCGTATTTGAGTAAAACTGACAGGCCACAAGTGGAGGCAGATATGACAGTATTTTAATCACCGGAAAGTGATATTTTATTAAAAGTAATTGAGGCGAAGAGGATACCGCCAAATGTGTGAAATATAAATTAAAACCAGGAGTTTGCAATGTAAAATACGGTTCACGTTTTTGTCTATTGAATTAAAATAAATTAATATACGTGATACCGGGCGCCCAATGATTAAAGTTAAAACTAGATTTGTTTAGAAAGTCAAACTCATGAAAATGTTAGGAGGCTGGTAGCCTTAAATGACAATTAATACTTGTTAATTAGTCAATGTTAATATCAGATCAGGATAACAATTTAATGACTAAATATGTGTTTGGGTTTAAATTAAATTGAGTAAAATTAGAACCACTCAGAGATGCGATCGACTAGTGGGATTAAATGTAAAAATAAATGAACTGAGTAGGGTAAAGAAATTAAATGTGCATTGGATTGTATGTGTGTGTCAAGGGGCATTGCTTTATGCCATTTCCCTAATGTCTCATATAAAGTGTATAACATGGCAATGGTGGAACAGATTCAAGAAATCATTGAGAGTGCGGCTAGGAGAACACAGGAATTGTTGGACAATAAATTGGCGAAACAGAGCGAATCATTAAACGCTAAACTATCAGAACAAAGTGAATCACTAAACACAAAATTATCTGAACAAATAAACAATAGTTTGTTAGAACAAAGTGAAGCATTAAACGCGAAATTATCTGAACAAATAAACAACAGTATGTTAGAACAAAGTGAGTCTATAAACAAATTGTCTGAACAGAGTGAATCGCTAAAAACTAAACTATCCGAACAAAGTGAAGCAATAAACAATACTATGTTAGAACAAAGTGAGTCTATAAACAAATTATCCGAACAAAGTGAAATATTGCGGACACAATTAAATAACAGTAGGATTGAACAAAATGAATATCAGGCGGAGCAAGCTAGACTATTAAAAATGAAATCAATGACACTATAAATTCGCAGTTAGAGGCGCAGAATGTTAAAAACACGAACCAATTAGCTTCGTTAACCGCAGAGATGAAGGATCACACTAATCAACAGATGGTATTGCTGGCCCTAGATGTTAGTAAAAATAATGAAAAACAATTAGATCAGATTAAGAAAATGGAGAGTATTTTTGGTCAAAAACTTAGCATTCTGGATGAAACGGTGTTAGCTAAATTAGAGCAAATTGAACTAGCATGCACATTGAATACAAGCGAGGTCAAGATAGCTCAGAATAAGTTAGAAGGACGATTTAAGGAAATGGAAAAGAGCGGCAAGGTCATTCAGCAAAAATTATCAGCGGTAGATGAAAATATATCCGGTATAATTAAAGACATGGACCGTCTCGAAATAAAATCAGTGGAGCAATGGAAAAGCCTAGAAGCGGATCAGAATCAATTAAAGAATACCATCGAAGAAAGGTTGAGCCAGATAGAAAGCAATCAGGATGACACTAAAAGCCAGATTGAGGAGAAAGTAAGCACGATTAAGGAGCAAATAAGGAAAGATTGGCGAAAAATGAATATCGATTCAAAAGAGGAAAGATCAACCATCCTTAAGACAGTAGGCGAAAATCATACTCGTATTCAAGCATTAGAGCAAGAAATTAAGAGTAAACTTAAAGAACAAACAGACAGGATCATTAAAGCCGAACTGAGGTCAATAGAAAAATCCTCGATATTTAAAACAGGAACAATGAGAGATAGGTAGGACGACTCAAATAGCCCGGAGGAGGAAAGCACAGCAGGGAGTCAAGCTCAGACAGAGAGCCCATTAACAGCAAACACGGAGGGGTTTCGCAAGAATATCGAAAGGAGTTCCACGCCACAAGACGGTCATCAGCCCACACAACTTATCCAAGTAATTCGCTCGAACGATTATAAACCGCAGAAATACACGGAGAATTCAGGGGTGACACCTAAAGCCTTTATTAAAGAAATTGAAGATCATTACAATGACACTGGGGTACCTGAAGCACGTAGATTGAGGATGGTGGAGAGATTTTTATCAGGAAATGTCCTTACATGGTTTTTAAGCTTCAAATATACATTTGGAACTATGTCAGATTTCAAATTAGCGTTTCTGCGCAAGTACTGGTCGCCAGCATTACAACAGAGTCTAAGGATGGAGCTTTACTCTAGAAAATACCAAACTACCCAGCAAACGAAATACTCAGATTTCTTTAACATGCAAATGCTAAAATTTCACGACCTTGATTACCCTTTAAATGAAGTGGATCTGGTGATGACTATAGCGCGGCAATTACCAGTCAACGTGCAGCAAGTACTAGTCGCAGCGAACGTTAGTACGGCCTTACATGCAGAGCAGATATTACGCCAGATAGATGAGACTACATCTCATAATCATTATAGAGGAAGAAGACAGCTGGAGTTAGTCAATACTACAGAGGACATAAAACCAAAACAGGCAAACACTAAAACGCAGGGTACTAATACAAGCACCTCCACACCTAGGCGAAACCAGGAAGAAGGAGAAAACAGACCATACCAGCGTAACGAGAATAACTATAACAATAGGTCATATCAAGGCAACAATAGATATCAACATAGAGGGTATCAGCAATGGCGTGAAAATCGAAGGAATGAAAGGCCTTATGGAAGATACGGTGATTACAATGCTAATCAAAGATGGAAAGGAAGGAGAGATCACAATCAAGGAGAGGCACGTAATTATCGAAATGACTGGGATGATAAAGGCACGCTCAATCACAAAATTACCTAGAGGAATTACACGCTAGTCAAGGTGGAGAGCTAGGAAGATGGGAAAAAGCCATTGGGAACATGAAGAATCCAGACACACATACTGAGGAAGCTGGAAGTCTACTGAGACAAGAGGAATATCAGGGGCATGGGCGACAAAAGGATAATGGGAGTCGCAATGGAGGTAAAAAAAATGCTAAATTTGGATAAAGAAGACAGTCTACAAACGCAACAGTAGGAAGTTGAGGATGGATGGATAGTAGCGAACATACAAGAATGGATTGCTTTGCCAGAAGAGTGCCTGGAGGAGACGGTGAAACCACGGAACGATGAAATTAGGCAGTTACCCATTATTTACGCGAGGATTGGTGGAATTAATATAAGATGTCTATTGGATACGGGGTCGCAGATCAGTCTGGTATCGGAGGCCTTGGTTCGAGAGTTGGGACGGAGTCAGAATATTCCTGTGAATCCCGTACCACAGCTCAAAGTGAGGGGTGTTATTCCTGAACGCACCGTCACTTGTAAACGTCAGGCATACTTAGAGCTGAACATATTGGAACACACTTTTGGGCAAACATTCATTATCATGGCAAAGATGAATTTCAATATAATTCTTGGTGCAAATTTTATATGTGACTATCAAGCAGTGATAGATTTGCACAAGAATACAGTCAGTTTTAGAGAGTATGATCAGCTGAAGAACGTGGGATTGCATATGGATGAAATCACTTCCGGAAGAGATGTAAATTCTTGGGCGTTGGAAGCAATATCGGAAGAGGAGATACGAAAGGCAGAAGATAACATCATAGAAGGAGCTGTTGTGGAACTAGATGAGGAGAGTGAATCCCAGGAGATATGGTCTTTATTAACGGAAGGAGACGACAGTGATGCACAATTTGAAGAGTTACTACAGGAGCGGCTCAATGACATTCAACTTGGGGGTGAACATAGAAAACAATTGGAAGAGATTTTAAGGAAGCACAAAACAGTATTTGATACAGTACCTGGGAAAATATTAAATTTCAAATATTCAATGCAAGTCGAGGATTGGTCACCTTTCAAAAGTAGATTGTACCCAATTCCGGAAAAATATCGTGGTCAAGTTAAGGTCATTATAGATGAGATGTTGCAAGCTGGAGTGATAGGGAAGACACCTACACCTTATCTAAATGCGATTTTGGCAGTCACAAAACCAAATGGATCTATTAGACTTTGTTTAGATGCCAGAAATCTCAACATGAGACTCATTTTCCTGAGTATGACAGAGCGCCAATTATCAGAGACGTACTAAAAGGCTTTAAAAACAAAAGCATTTATTCATCAGTTGACTTGACGTCCAGTTTCCACCATATTGAATTGGATGAGAAGTCACAGCTTCTAACTGGCTTCTTATTCGATAACTAAACGTTTTGCTTCGTCCCAATGCCCTTTGGAGTCAAAACAGCGGGCTGTGCTTTAATCCGAGCCCTGGACCGGAATCTAACCGAGGAAGTTAAGGAGATGACGGTACGCTATATTGATGACATTCTGCTGGCATCCGACAACATTGAAACTCACATGGAAAATTTAGATAAAGTATTAGGCAACCTGAATGCATCAAATTTCAAAGTAAACCTGAAGAAATCGCATTTCTTCAAGAGCGAGATCTTATATTTGGGTCACATCATTGACAAGGAGGGGTGAAGCCAAATCCAGCTAAGATCGAAGCGATAAAGAATTTCCCTACACCAACGAGCGTCAAGCACATTCGGGCTTTCTTAGGCGTAACGGGATTCTTTAAGGAAAACTGTCCAGGTTACACGGAGACTGTAGCTCCAATGCAGGAATTGCTAAAAAAGAATAATAAATGGTTATGGAATGCGGAGTGTGAGAAGGCGTTCCAAGCAACAAAACAGCTATTGGAAAACTGCATTAAGTTAGGATATCCAGATTTCAAGCACAAGTTTATAATCCAAGCGGATGCTTCACTAATTGGTATAGGTGCTATGCTCTATCAAGAAGATCCAGCTAACCTGCAACATAAAACATATTTGGCATTTGTCAGCCGAAAATTGCGTAAGCACGAGTGCAATTATACTGTAACGGAACTAGAGTTGTTGGCCATACTTCATGCGCTCCAACAATGGAAAGAATAATTTATGGATACCCCATTGTTGTCAGGACTGATCACAAGGCACTAACATTCTTGTTTAAGACGTCGATGGCAAGCGAACGTGTGACACGTTGGTCTATATATATTCAGCAGTTTAGCATTGAGATTGAACATTGTCCAGGGAAGATGAACGTGATTCCGGATGCACTCAGCAGGAACCCAGAGCCTGATAATGAAGAAACAGCGATGGTACAACATTTGGAGTTAACACCGAAGGACCGGGAATTTTTGGAGGAGTTACGTGAGATACAGCGAGAACAGGAAGCGGAACCATGGATGATGCTATTAATTCAATACTTCAGAAAGCAACTACCTACAGAAACACCTGCATTTCGAGAAGCGAAAGCCAAAGAAGGAAGATATGTTTATGTCAACAATTTGCTGCACAAATGGGTAGATAATGCCCACACCAAGTTAAATTAGTACCTGCATCCTTACAGCGAGGATTGACATGGCATACTCACGAAAGTTACGGACACGTCGGAGTAGATAAGTGTGAAGCGACAATAGGAGAGACATTTACATGGCCACGTATGAGACCAACTATATGTGACGTCATTACGACTTGTGATCCGTGTCAGAGGACAAAGCCCAATAATTATTTAATGAGGCAGTATCCTAGACCATTGCTACCTCAGAAACCCTGCGAGCTACTGGCCCTAGACTGTTTCGGTCCAATTCCGAAAGGAAGTCGAGGTTGCCGTCACTTGCTAGTGTGCATTGATGTATTTTCTAAGTTTGTCGTATTATGCCCCATTCAGAAAACTACATCGAAACAAGTACTCAGTCGTATTCGAAATAGAGTTATTCCAATCCTTGGAAAACCAGAATTTATATTGTCAGACCATGGCAGTTATTTTACAAGCGCCGAATTCAAGAAAGGTATGGAGGACATGGGTATAAAACACGTTTTAAGCAGTATCCGACATGCCCAAGCTAATCCAAGTGAGAGAGCAATAAAATGTGTAACATCATACTTGAGAATCTTCATTCCCAAAGAACATCACAAATGGGTGGATAAAATTAAGGATGTAGAGACATGCATGAATTCTACCAGGCACGAGTCAACAGGACAGATCCCTATGGTCTTACACAAAAACGAATATCCAGTGAGAACGTGGAAAAGCATCATTAACTGCCCACAAGATCCCATGATAGCACCTGACCTGCGAATTGAGAGAACGAGAGCCTACATGAGAAAACAAGCAGATCGCAGATTACGGCGAGTAAGAAATAAGAGGTTTCACAGTGATCTAGAAATCAACCAGCTCGTTTTGGTGAAACGACCCGCTACATCGGATCCAGAAAAGAAGATCTTCAGCAAATTCTGCGAAAAGTTCATAGGACCCTATTCTATTGTAAGAAACCTAGGAAATAATGCATACAGAGTGAAAGAGTTAAGCACAGGAACAATGTTGGTCTATAATGCAGCCAACTTAAGAAAGTATCGAAGAAGTGAACCATGAGAGCGCCGAAATAATGATGCAGTTTAAATATATGGACGTCCTATATCAACCAAGTGAACGCGGAGCAGTTGAGTACGGCACGTGAAGAAGGAAGTGGAAATGGTGTTGACAAACATTAACGAGACGAGCAGAGTGTTGCCTAAGGCACCAGCGCGTCATGCAAGCAGTTGAGAGGGTCATTACAAGCAGGAAATGAAACGAGTAAATGCCATTCAAGACAGGAGCGGCTAGACCAAGTAATAGAAAAAGGGTGATTCTGAAATAAAACAAATTGGCCTACGGAAGTCTTTTTAAAATTATCGACTTTCTCCTAAGTTCGAAATTTTGTGAGTGGAGGAGTTGTGAACCCTTTACCCTCTGATGGATAAATGATTCGATGTTTTATTTCTTCAATTAATAAATATTTCCACCAGCATCATGAAAATAGCCAGACGGAGATGAGGAAATTTTAAGCATTTGTTGGAGACAATGGGGACATACCTGCAGCAGTTTGACAAAAGGCTAAATACTTAGGATTGTGAAAAGATAGACCCTAGCAATGTTTCAGAAGGACAGGTGGTGGCTACCTCAAAATAGAAAGGACGCGCAGTGAGACACGCTTCTGGTATGTTCATTGTAATATTCGCGCCTAGAAACAATATGATGCAGTAACGTGAGTGGCTGATGAAAATACTAGACACTCCTACGAGGCCAAGGTCTGATAAAAACCGCCAAGTTATTGAAAATGTGGAACCAATGGGAGAAGAATGCTTACCAGCGCGGCAAGTCTAGCTTGGGCACGCGATGGCTAGCATTAACGCGGGAGATCGGCTAGACAACATCTCTACGATCGACTCTAGGATTAATGGGCATATTCTTGACCTGCGCAATTTTACGAGTTCAGTGATATTTATTTCATTCCTGTACCACTATTATTTTGAGAAATTTTTATATAATTTCCCCCCCTATCAATACCTAGGGCCGGTTCATTTATAAGTGGCGTGAAGAGCCAAGACATTGCTTATTATATTTGGTGTGTCGAAGACACAATTTATCATTACATTTTGTGTGTCGAGGACACAGGTTACTTTACATTTTGCGCGTCTAAGGACGTAGACACTTATACTTTTGCGTGTCATGTGGACACAGAAATTATTAATAAATGTGTTAAATTCAGTGATAGATAGTCACAGTACTATATTTTGTAGGGACAGTAGCATCGAAAATTCGCCAACAGACTGTTCCGGGGAAAGTAGTACCTGAAACGGCGAATTTAGTAGTCAGATATCGAGTGTATAATAATCTAACTTTTTGAATCAGCACGAGAGATGACATCGCCTATCCTGGAAGAAGTTTGGAACTATCAACACTCCGTCCAGATGGCTGAGATGAGCTAAGAAGCATTCAGTTGGGAGATGGCATCGGATGTCATTTGACGGGTGACTGGCCGAGGATGAGTACAAAATAATATTCTTATTATCTGATAAATTAACTTATGGTATATGGGACATATTTTGTTTTGTAAATAGTTTGCTAGTGTGATTAACGTAGTATATTTAGTTTTGGTCTGACACACCTTTTGCATGGAAACAGCTCGCATAAATGTTATTAGTAGAAGGTTCTTGTTTTTGTTGTGTTTTAAACTAACGTAGCCTTGTGGACGACCGTGTTTGCATATGTTACGCAATGCGGTTAAAAACGTCTCTCGGAGATATGTTGTGTTTCAGAAGTAGGACTGAAGTAATATAATTATACAGTAGATTGGAGGGTAATTAATTTTTTTAAGGTTTATTATTGATCAGATTCAGTGAGATTATTGCCTTTGGAGCAATGTGATTTGTGACGAAGAGCAGTCAGCTCTATCGTAGGTTTTAATATCTTTTTTAATAGTTTGTGAGCATCTATTCAGCCGACCTGTGTGAAAAACGTAATGTCATTCCCAGAAGTGTGAGTGTGTGTATTTTGTGGTCATTACAAGCGGGAATTTCAGCGTAGACTGATTTCTGTCAGCTTGGTGCCATGTCCATATTGTTACCTTGCGAGGGCAATTGTGGCTATTTTGATTAATGTCTGACCATATGTTTAGGTGGTTGAGATTTGTTGCTGTTGATTCTTTGAGATAACGGCACAGCTGGTCAGTTATTTTTACACACTGGAGTTGGGACAATGACAAGTATTGAGGAAGGGGGAGCTGTTTCACAAGACGGACTGAAGGTTGCAAGCGAGGTCATTAGTGGGGAGTGCTTGTTTGGCTCCGTAATTACTTGAAATACAGAATTAAGAACTGATCAATGATAAAAATGGTTTAAATAAATGGGAGTTGCCTACGAATCACGATAATCTCCGAAGCGTTAGCTTAACATGCACTTTTGTTCATATAAAGTAATCTCAGCCGGTCAGGCTTTTGTTGTTGTTGGTTTAGTCCATGTTTATATTCCATATCAGTGACCCGTGAAGTCACATGCGATGCTGTCTTTTCCTTGTTTGTGTATTGAGCAATTGGCCGGAGTTGGCAGCTCATTTTGTCAAGTGCGTCATCGCGCTAATGGAGGGTCTCGAGGGAGATTCCTATAAATAGTAGATTTTTAGTGTGTGTGTCAGCATTAAATATTTAAGGGTTTTTATTAGTGTCATGTCCCATATCCGTAAACGTTGATTTACGAGATGATTGTTCGTAAGCATCGTGGCTGTTAACCCGCTGTAAACGAACGGTCATCCAAGTACTCATTCCTCGTAGTTAGTCATTACGCGTACATAGAATCCAAATGCAAGCTAGTGGAACTAGGATCCACATTTTTATAAAGGGGGAGATCCGTCAGACTCCTCAACATTAATAGATATTCCTGTCATGGGAAAAATTCAGGGAGGATTTTTTATTATTGTTGTTTATATTCTTTTTATGCACTATTAGTCATTAAATCATGTTATTATTTTACGTCTTGTCTCCTTTCTTTCTTAATTATAGTTTTAATCCTATGACCCTTGCCTCAGTAGAGCATGTTGTTTGGCGAACGTAAACATCACACCAGGAACTGAGCGCGACCCCTTGATCAAGATTCTTGCATATAAACACTGCTATTCTGAAGTGTTCAATACAACAATTCAATTCACTTATGAAGTGTGATAACATTAAAATATCTAGCACTCCCATCCCTTTAAGAGATAAGAATACAATTTTTAAATTATGGTAAACTTAGTTTTTCGAAACACATTTCATCTGTTCTTGGCGAAATATTCTATCAATTTATCAAACTTTACAATTGAACCCGTTGCCAATACTGATTAGAGCACAGCAGGACAATGATGAAATATATCAGCCTGCTACATATAACATAATGAGCATGCATGCCCATTGTAATCAATCAAAGTAATATTCATGCACGAGAGAAATCCATTAGACATTGCTATAATTTCTAGAAAGTAAGATTGGCCGAACTCTCTCGGGGACACGCTATCCACCAACGACATCGGCACTTGACAAGTTGTATAAATCAATTTAACTCCGTCAGGCACTGTCACTGCAACGATAATTATAGGCAATGGAAACACGATGGCACCCGATATAGCAAAGGCAACAGGGGTTCATAACTTGTGTGACAGTAGGTTTGTGATCGTAGAGCAATGTTGCCAACTCACGTTTACTCTCCAGATAATATTCAAAAGCCACTAAATACCTATGTTATCAATACAGAAAATGTTATTTCTGTCTCTAAAGCGAGTTCGTAAGATCACTAAATATATTTTTAAACAATAGGTCTACTTAAATTATAATAGTCAACAGATTACGAAAAAGTAATATCTTAACACTATTATTTTTCATATTCCGGTTTCGGTCACATTATGACCTTCGTCAGCAAAATGTAATTAATAAGAAATGAAGTTGCAAGTCTGATACTTAAATTTTAAAAAAGGATATGTTCAAAACTATTTCTTAAAATGTTAACTATCTAAATTATTAAAAATATAAATTTAAAAAACTAAAATAGCAGATCTGTTACAATTTTGATTAATGTGGAAATATTTATGAAAACAGCTTGACATGGGAAATATCAATGTTGTGGACACGATGTAGTCAATTGGGAGAGTGCAAATTTTGACATTTGAGGTTGGGACGACTCAAATGGCAACATTTTCACTACCTTAACAAGATCCATTCCACTTCAGAATTCTAGAAATAAAGACATTTGTTTTATTTATATTGAATTATAAGTTAAGAATTTTGCTTTTTTTATTTTAATAGTAATAACCTTTTCCAAAATTAATGAATATTGTAAGGACGTCCATTTCGCAATAGCGTTTGTTTATATTGTTATTTAATGTCACGTTTTCGTAAATAATACATAAGTTATGAAGATATTAGGCTAAGCACATTAGCAGAAGAAGGTCCCATTGAAGGACCAAAAGCATGTTCCATTGAAGATTTAGAGCATATTGAGTATTAATCCAGTGAATAGAGGTCTGATACCTTACAAACGGTCCGGTAGTTCTAATTTTTCATATGTTGTCTAGGACGGCTAGTAAGTGTTTAAAATGTAATATGCACAATTTTCACCCCTCCAATATGGCGGCGGGCGCGAAGGGGGGGGGGGGGGAATTGTGCATTTTCCATTTTAAACACCTACTAACCATCCTAGACAACATATAAAAAATTTAGAACTACCGGTCCGTTTGTAAGGTAACCCCCCATTTTTTGCTCTATTCACTGGACTATATTAGCAGGTCCCCAATTCTTGTCATTTAAAGCGCTCGGCTGCATATAAAATTTCGGGTCGGTCTCTTCTTTGATGATGTCTTGATGTTTATTATTTAAATAGGAGTTTAACATACCTTTAAATTTTAACTTCATTTGGTGACAACAACACACCTAAAAATGACTTCAGGACATATCTCCCCTCCAAATTCAGATTTTGGTGCATAAGAGGCTCTGTATGTGTGGGTGGCCTAGGTGATCGTCTTCCAACCTGTGGTTCACGAGCCCTCAGAGGTTATGCAAAATAGATCAAGGGGTTCGCCAAACACTTTTCCAAAATGGCGGGTTTCGAGGTTAGGCCTATTACTGTTTCCTCAATTTCTGCGGCATTGTCATATTATTATTACTATTATTATTATTATTATTATTATTTTAAAATTAAATTTACCCTTTAACCCTAGAACACAAAACCTAATTTGGTAGTACATAAACACAAACAACTCGTAAAATGTACGACTATTTATTTCCATGATGAACAAAATGTAATTGCACACAAAATATAATGTAAGAAGCACGTATTAACATGTAAGTTATTTTACAGAGTGTTAACTCGTAGGTTTTCAAGTCCCTGGTGTCTCATTTAGGCAGTTAGTGCAAAGATTTGCTCTATGTTCCTTGCAATAAGCCGGGTGACATTCGCTGCAGTAAGTTGTCATTTGCCTTTTCTGAGCAGGACAGATGTGACTAACAGTTCTTACCAGTATGTATATGACAAGTACTGCGGTTCTAAATACTTATTTCATTCAGAATAGTACTGTAATTTAACTTTATGACAGAACTTACCTTGCTAAGTTTAGCATACGTAGTCACAAATCGTCGTAAATTTTACGACGCAAGGGTCTTCAATTTGAAATCAACAGACTCACTCTAACAATGCACGCACACTGACGAAGCTCGCGGTATTGTAGGAAGCTACTGAGTAGGACAGCAACGTGATGAGAAAAGCCTAGCAGACAGAGCTGTGTTGCCAAGTATACGTCGTAAAAATTACGAGGGTTTGTGTTCTAGGGTTAATGTCCCTTGTTGGATGCTGCATGTGTAACATCGGGAATTTATCACATTATTTCCACAATAAATTAATATTTACCGCAGTTATGTTACAGTTACTGTATGTAACAACCTTAGGAATGCATTTGATTTCGCTACAATGGAAATTTAGTCTGCCAGTTTATTTGTGTTCTAACAATACTAACAATACTAACAACAGTACAGCGATCCCACTAAGGAACAGTTACATGTACATTATTAAATGTCAATGGTTCATCCAACTCAGATCGTTGTACAAGAAGGGTTTCGCGAGTCGAAAAAGGTTGATGATGATGATAATTGTCGTTTTAAGGTGCCTAACATCTAGGTTATCGGCCCCTAGGTCGAAAATGGTTGGGAACCGCTGTAGGAGATCAAATATATTTTCTCGACATTCCAAAAGCCACCGTAACAGCGCCCCACCATCTAAGATTTGAAAATGCACCGTTGTCGGAGCGTGGTTACATTGGAGTGAAGAGACTAACGCATCTGCCCGGACAATAGGGGATTAGGGCTTATATCCCAACCACGGTCACATTTTCATGTTCTATTTAACAGAAACAAACCTGTTGCAAGTAATTTTAAAAGAGAACTTGGCGATTTTGATAAATAGTATATAGGCCTATCGAAACTCGAACGTGCGATTGCTAAGTCACCATGCATTCAGTTCTGGCGGGGACTTTTGCTTCGCTGGGAAGGAACAAGAAACCGTTCACCGTACATGCATCAGTTCCCACTTCACTTAAACTATAGGCCTAGTGAATTGGCCGTAAACAGGAGCCATGTAACCTCCTTCCATTTTACTCCAAAAACTTTGATCAGGGCTCAGCGGGGTTGTTGAATGCCATTTGTACTGTAGCACTGCGCAGTGTTTCACGTAAATTATACCACAGTGAGTAACTCACACTTTGTGTTGCAAATTGACGCAATTACTTTCTTTTCTATGAATTATTACGACTAAAACTTAATATTAGATATTAAAGGAAAAGTACAAGGGGTTCAATGGGCCATTGAACACATAAAACGTGCCAAGCTTGCTATCACATCTACTCAACAATACCACTAATGTATTTCCATTATTTTATCGACCCGGGTAACACTTCATATTCATCAGCGAAAGGCTCTGTTGATCCCTATATCAGCAAACTCTTCCTCTACGCAATGAAAGTTTAACGGAAATAAATCAGCCCTTTTTTTTAACTCTATTACGCACTCTCTCTATCTCGTCTATTCTCTCTTACTCCTCCTTGTCTCCTCTTTTTCTTTCTCCCTGTGTCTCACTCACACCCACATCAGACACTTTTCACTGCCTCTCTTTCTCTAACACATACACACACTTTTCTCCTTCTCTCTCGCACATGCCAGCGGGTCAGAGTTATTGGACAGGTGAGGAAGCTTGTTTTAAAGAATAATTGTGCAGCCTGTTAATGAAACAACCCTTGCTACTTACTACTTGCTAGTCCAAGCGAGCAACTAATAAACTACGTGGGGGAGAGGAGCAGTGATGAAGTTATTATTACATAGAACGTTATCGCGTTCCATCCCGTCCGTATTATAACAAAGGGTAACAGCCATGTCCAACTGACTTTACATCACCGGGCTATTTAATTATTTCTGAGCAGTCTACTGAACAAAACAACAGAATAACAAAAAGGTGAACCTACCTAATTGAGAATATGAATTAAAATGTACGTTAAATGTAATAAAAATTTATATAATAATTATATAATTATAATAATAATTGTAATATAGGCTACTGATAGGAAATAACTTTATCAACAATGTTGAACAGGTATAGTGCTGAAGAATGCTGTAAACTAATCAGGTCTATAATTGTTTACGATCAGATCACGTTATCAATCACGCTATAACAGAACATGTTTATCTCTAGATAAAAACGTAAGGGTCACAGCTTTTTATCCCCTAATTCAGGGGTTCCCAACCTGAGGGGGGGGCTTTATCAAGGGGGGCGTAAAGTGATTTCCGAATTAAGTTTTTTTTAACTCGAATATTACAATTTTGTAAAATAAACATTCTTTTAATCTCTCCAAGTGATTGTCGCACCAAGTCAATCGTTCAAAAGAACTGGTAGGCCCTAATTGCCAACTGTCGGCTCAAACCTCTGCGGAGCCGCGAGGATGGAGGTGAAATACGGAATTTACTGTGTTGTAAGGAGCAAAATCATGGCAATTTTATAGTCTCGTTGGCATATCTTTGTAGCTTCGAACAGTTTGAACTTAAAGCTCCAAGGCAAAAACTCCAATATTATGCATTCCTGGAAAAGATACAGTTATGGAATCGCCGGATTCAATTGAACAACTTCTCATACTTTCACCGCCTTAATGAAATTTTGCCGGAAAATGAACTTGATCGTAATAAACTTAGGTGCAAATTCAGTCACATTTGGATTCCCAGGCACAAGAATTCAACTTCTACTGTCCTGATATCTCGTCGGAAGAATGGTTCGTTTGCCATTGACATTGAAGCACTGCCAGCACAGCTTCAAGAAGAAGCCATAGGTTTGAAGTGTGAATTAAAGCTAAATGAAGATTCTAAAATATTAGGACTGGGCGACCTTAGGGTAAACTGTCTTGCAGTGTATCCTGTAATAGCCAAATTTGCATTACGTGTCATTGTCCCATTTTCAAAGACATATTTATACGAGTCAGGATTTTCAACGATGAGTGTCATCGAAACAAAGCAGCGCTGTCGGCTTGATGTTGCAAGTGATCTCTGCTATGCTCTGTGAAATATCAAACCAAACATACCGAATATTACCAAAACAGTGTCAACCCTCTCACTGACATTTGTTGACTAATTTAAGGATTTGTTGTAAAAGTGTGTTCTTTGTATTGTGCTAAAATGAAGTTAGTATGTACATGACTGACGTTTGTTTTTGGCCGGTGCTTGCTTGTTGCGCAGAGCTCTCCGACCAGCCTTCTTATTGTGAGCATGCGCAGTAACAACTGCATGCACACACGCACTCTCAGAAGAAACGAAGGAAAGAAGGAAATAGTTTCAACGGTTAACACATCGAATGCGCGGATTTCACGGCCACCGGCCAAAAACAAACATCAGACCTATAATAGATAGGCCTATTCCATTATGTAGTGTTATTAGGTTAGGTCTATATCCTCCGCGTCAATCGAAGAGGTTATTGAAGCGATGAGTGGTGGGGACGGGGGAGGTGGAGGAGGGGGGGGGGGGGGCGAAGAACTCCCGTATCTGAAAAGGGGGGCGTCATCTGACAAAGGTTGGGAACCACTGCCCTAATTCGTTCAAACATCAATGGAAATTTTATAATAGTTTTTTTGTTGTTGTTTCGGTTTAGACGCTTTGTGACAGTGTGATCTTGTCAATATGTCTGATAACCTGTGTCACTGTGATGGCTGTACTGTGAGTTTGAATCTATAGTTATTTGACTGGTTTCATGCAGTACCCATTATCTTCCTGTTTCGAGCTACTGAAGTTGTTTCATCTCTACATAGCTACCGCACCCTATATCTGAAGCAATTTATTTATCATATTCTAACTTTGGTCTACCCCTACAGTTCTTGTCCTTGACCATTCCTTCCAAAATTAAGTTTGTTATTCCTGGGTGTCTTGGTATGTGTTCTACCTACCTATCTCTTCTCTTCAATAGCAGTTACCAGAAACATGTCTCCTCTCCCACTCGTCTTAATACCTTTTCATTTGTTACTCTATCCACCCATCTGATCCTCATCATTCTCCTGTAACACTACATTTCAAATGCGTCTATTCTCCTCTTTTATGCTGCGCCAACATTCTATGTTTCACTTCCATAGAAGGCTTTCAAAAAAGCTTTCTAATACCTAAATCTTCATTCGATGCCAACAGATTCCTTTTAGGTAGAAATGCTTTCCTTGCTTGAGCCAACCTACTCTTTATATCCTCATTGCTTCATCCCATCACTGGTCGTTTTGCTACCTAAGAAGTAGAAGTCTCCTTCTACCTGTAGCTTTTAGCCTGCCGGTTTGATGTCCGTAGGGGTTTCTGTTTTCTTTCAGTTGCATTCCATTACGTTTGTTGCACATTAAATTTATTGATTTTCATCAGGAATTCTTTCCTCAAGATGGAGTCCATTTTAACGTTCTTAGGTTCCTACGTTCGTCGTCAAGAGCCGACTGCGGTGGCATCTGGTTACTAAGTTTTGAACTAGTTGGTCGTTGACGGTGGCGTTTGGCGGCAAAAGTAGGAACTACTTGAAAAAAATAAATGTCTGCAGTCCTTACTTGAATTAAAAACAGATAACACACACTAATACAGCCATCACAATTAACACCAGCTATCAGACAGATTCTACACACACCCAAAGTACACGGGGCTACATGACCGCGTTGTCCCAGGCCCTAAACTGAGGAACCAACCAACGATCATTTAAAAAGCCATTTAAACCGTCTGGTGAATTGATTAAAATGACAATGCCTTCAGCAAATCTCAGAGTTGAAATTATTATTTCAGCTTAAATCTTTATTTCCACTCTGGTAGTGTGTGTATTTGTAATTGAGGCAATGCGATGGGTAGGAGGCGGGCGTGACCTTAATTTAGGCATGACTGGCTTTCGCCTGGTGTAGTAGTGTGGAAACCACGGAAAACCTTTTACAGGATGACTGAGGTAAGAATCGAACCCACCGCTTCTCAGTTAAGCCTCACGAGGCTGAGTGAAACCCATTCCAGCCTTGAAACCAGAATTACATTTCATGGCAGAGCTGGGAATCGAACCCGTACGTCTTCCTTGACAGCCAGGAATGCTAGCCACTGCATTATAAGGTGGACTTAAACATAGGGGCCAATAACGTATATGTTAGGCCCCTTAAAAACAATTATATTCATCATTATCATAATCAAATCTTAAACAAGGGATTTACCCTGTTTTATTAAATACAGTCTGAAAGGTTTTCTACTTCACACAGATGAAATACTGTACGGAGGTTATTCTAGTACACGTTGCTATAATGGTCTCATTTCTCTAGCGGAGCCGCAAGGCAGAGATAATAACTCGTTGAGCACTGACAATATAGTGAACCCTTATCATTGTGTCCAATAATAATGTTTCATATTAATAAAAACGATGGAAATACTAAATACATGTTTGCTGGATATTTGAGTAATATTGATGTAGCAAGAAATCTGGACTTGGTAAGACATGCTACGTGCTGGCTGGAAATGACCAATAGTTTCACAACCAATGTTATTCTTGGATTTCTGAGAAAATCAGATATGACGCTGTGGCGTACGTGACCATAAAAGGCCAAAATGCTGCGTACAAGGCAAGGAGTGAGAGAGAGGAGAATAGTCGTGACGTCAAAATAAGGGCGGGATTTGTAAGGTCAGAGCTCCAACGCCAACTTATCTGACCAATAAGAAAACATGACGCCAGAACATAGCGTCAGTGTGTTTTGCGCGGCAATCGGATATAAAAAGATCTAGCGATCGGTTTGCTTGTTCGACGGCAGATTCGCGACCTGTGAGAAAATACAAGAATTTTGAGAGGTCACACATAATTATAGGCCCATTATTTAAAATATTGAGGAGCTGTTTTACTCCCACCATTGAAACTTTAGGCTTTCTGTATATATACAAATGTCTGAGATGAACCGGGACACTCCTAATTATTCTTCGACAGTCATTTTAAGACGTCCTTAAGACGATATGGTTTTAAAATTATAGTTGTGTGTCGGCAACGAAGTTGGAAATTTTCATAAATTGTGAGATGGCAATTAGCCATAGAATAGGGAAAGTCGACGATTCTGCATAGGACGATCTGAGGAAATAAAATACTTAGAACGCAGATAGAACAGTTTAAAAACTTTGATTTAATTGTGTTTTAACAGCAGCAAAATGTCGACCATGGAGAGAAGACAGCAAGCTTCATCCTCCATTACCATCAGTGTTATGGGCTAACGGCCTAATGATGGGAATTGACGAGGCGGGAGGCCTCTGGAAAGCAGTTTAAGTGATGAGTATTAAAAAATTGATTTATTGATTTTGGACGAGGGGAATCGCGAGAGATGTGTGGAACTTTGTATAGATTTTATTTGTGTGGTGTAATTTAAATTTCAGGGTTTGATTTCTTAACTGACATGCGTGTAGTAAATTTTGGCATTGCGTGACAATTATGTTGTACAGTAAATTTTGTAATTTAAATGTGGTCCTTATGTTACGTAATTCTTATAGCGAAACGGCCGCATCGATTAACGTATCTATAAAAAGTGTAGCCATGAATGAGAACCTAGGAACGACAATGATAAATGGACTGATTTAATGATATGTTAAACTAATTACTACGTGGGGGGAATATTTGCATTTTGTTGCTTTGATAACTCGGGCTAGGACTGATCCTGTTATTAATTCTTTATTGTCATTTGGACATGTTGTGTGTCATTATCTGAGGGGTGTGCTGATTAATGCTACGACGAGATCTTCGAGAAAATGTGCCACGTATTTTTGGGTGTAAGTGATGATGATGAGGAGAGGTAAAGCCTGTCCATGACTGCGATATCATTCCGGCAAACTAGTTATCCGTGGGGATAAGTTTGACCTGGGAATGTATTCTTAAAAATCCCTGAGAGGATGTTTTGAGATAATGTGTTATTTATTTGTACGCGTTTAACAGGTGGCGATTAGCAAAGGTGCTGTACGCTGGCTATGGGCCAGAATCTATATTTAGCATGGCACTAATTACTACTTGGGGGAAGAAATCAGCCACTCTCTCGGTGATGCGATAACAGGCCCGGTTGTCTCCAGCTCGTTATGACACGTTATGTTTGCTTTAAAGCCTAATGAGTTAAGGTTATTTTATTTGGTTTAATTTGGGAAGTTGCCATGTTGTCGATCCAAGTTTCTTTTATCATTACTACGACTTATTTGTTCATTGTTTTAAAACGCCAAACTTTCCGGCGTAAAAATTAAAAGTTGTATTTTGTTGTTGTTGGCTCTTATTTTCAAGGCCATTGTATTCATATAAATATAATTTGGCAACCGGCCAAACCTGTTCATGTCATGTTATGCCTTCCTAGTGTTTAAGGTATAAGACGGTAATTCCGCAGCCCTTAGTTTAAATAATACACACGTGTATTTGGTTGTGGTAATCTAAGGTTAGAGCATGTCAGTAGTGTATATAAATATGTAATTGTTGTTCCCACATTTCCGTAATTCGTCCTTCGCAGTACGGAGTCCGTTCCCGAACCAACTGTTTTGGTCGGAAACGGGCGCCCGTCAAAATGCTCATTACTTGAACTAGTCTTAAAACCCGTGTCGCTCATAAATATTAAATTTTTGTACTATTTTATTTGTTTGTTATATTTGGATCTTGTGATCCGTTTTCTTTTGTTACTTTGACTTAAGTGACATTGCAGTCACAATGTTTGTTGACAGCTGTCATGCCATGTCGTCATGGTACGTCAGGCTGGTCAGTGTTAGATCTGTTCACGCGAGTGAACAATAAAAGGGTGGTTATAGTTTTCCTTTTTATGTTTGATTCAGTTAATAAATTTCATTTGTTAGTAGATCCTGTTGTTTTTCTTGGCTTTATAATAATAATAAGTTAACCTTATGAACCCTGGAAGTTATGTTGATAGCAAAACCTCTAAATCACATTCACAAGAATCCATTACGACCCCGAAATTTTGAATCTTGTCTACATGCTATTTTCCAAAGGGTTTATAAGAGTTACTTTGGCTTCCGAACGTGTGGCATTTGTGTTTTAGAGTAAAAAAATAGATCACCGGCATGTGATAAGTTTATTAACGTAAGTTAGGCGAAGATAGTACCGCCAAATGTTTGAAAATATAAAGTCATGGAGTTTGCAATAAAGTAAATGTGGAACAAGTTAAGTGTTTGAACTTTGATTAAAATTAGAACAAACTGTTCCAGGCGCCCAATAAAATTAAATTAGCTTTGTGTAGAAAAGCCAAACTCAAAGAATTGTTTGACAGGAAGGTTAGACCTTAAAAACTAATTAATACTCTATTAATTGGTTAAAATTTGTAAGTGAAGTAAGGTCAGGAAGATTATAACTGAATCAAAGGGTTAAAATTAAATGGAATAATAAGTAAATTATACTCAGTGATGCTATAGTTTGTGGGAGTAATTTAAAGTAAATGAACTGAGTAGGTAAAGGGTTAATGTGTGTATATTTAATATGTGTGAGCGCGCGTATCCAGGGCTCCGCCCTTATGTCATTTCCCTATGTCTCAAATATATTATTGTTGTGATGGCAACTCTGGGAGAAATCCGCGAAGTGATTGAATTAGCATCCGCTCGTACGCGAGAACAACTTAGTGAGATGAGAAAGGACATAACCAATGAAATACAGACACAGTTAGCGGCGAATAGTGAAGAAACGCAGACACAGTTGGCGGCAAATAATGTAGAAATGCAGACACAGTTAGCGGCAAATAGTGAAGAAACGCAGACACAGTTGGCGGCAAATAATGTAGAAATGCAGAAACAGTTAGCGGCGAATAGTGAAGAAACGCAGACACAGTTAGCTGCTATAAATAAACAATCGGAAGAAATACAGACACAGTTAAACACAAAACTATCTGAAGTTAACGAGAATATAAATCAGAAAATCGCTACACAAAACATTCTGGTTAGTGAACAATTACATAGGCAGTCTGAGAAAAACAATGAAATGTTAAACGCACAAGACGAAAGGAACACTCAAAATCTAGCTGCGCTAACGGTAGAAATCAAAGAGCACACAAAAGAACAGCTAATCCAATTAGCAAAGGACGTTAGCACTAACAATACCAAACAATTAGGAATAATAAAAGGTATCGAAGATTCGTTTAAAAAGGAAATAAAAGGAATGGATGAGACTGTTATGGCAAAACTAGCACAAATCGAGCAAGCGTGTTTGACCAGCTCATCTGAGATTAAAGAAGCACACACAAACTTAGAAAAAAGGTTTGAGAATATCGAACGAGGGACACAGGGTATGCAAGATCAGATAATTACAGTAGATAACAATATCACGGGCTTAGTGACGGAACTCAACAAATTAGAAATACAATCAATTAAGAAATGGAAAAAGTTAGAAATTGACCAGGAAGAAATTAAACAAACATTAGAACAGAACAACATTTCTCTGGGAGAAAGGATAGATAAACTTGAAGATAATCAGGAGGCTAATCAACAGGAAATCGAAGAACGCTTTGTTAAATTGAAGGATACTATTAGGAAAGATTGGACCAAGATGAGCGCTGATTCGAAAGATGAACGGCTCGCATTAAGCAAGAAGCTAGGGGAAAATAACGCGAAAATACAGGCGTTAGAAGAAAATATGAAGTTAAGGTTTCAAATTCAAGAGGACCGCATGATAAAATCGGAGTTGCAGTCACTTGGACATAATACGATGTTTGCGACACTAATGGAAAAGGGGAAAGGGGAGAATGCGGAAAGAGAGCACACAATAGACAGCCACGAGCTTGGGCAAAGTCCAAGAACGGTAGACACGCAAGCATTCCAGAATTATGAGGGTCGTAGCTCGACACCTCAAAACACACAACTTCCCACGCAAGTTATACAAGTCATCCGTGGAAACGAATTTAAACCGAATAAGTTTTTACCAGAGAGCGGAGGGACACCTAAAGCTTTCTTAAGGGAACTGACAGAATATTTTTCGGACCAAAATGTTAGCTCAACGCGACAATTAAGAATGGTTGAAAAATTTTTGGCGGGCTCAGCACTTACCTGGTATCTTGGATTTAAGAACACATTTAAATCAATGGAAGGTTTCCACAAGGCCTTCCTAAGCAAATACTGGAGTGGGTCGTATCAACAAAGCTTGCGAATGGACTTATACTCGCGCAAATACCATTCCACGCATCAGACGAAATATGCAGATTTTTTCGCCATGCAACTTGTCAAATTGCAGGATCTTGATAATCCCCCGAGCGAAATGGAGCTAATAACTACTATAGGAAAGCAGATGCCTATTAGCGTTCAGCAATTCTTGGTGGCGGCAAATATTACGACCGTGGTCCAGGCAGAAGAGGTATTAAGGAAGATAGATGAAACCACTAATTATATCAACCCGAGAGAGAAGAGACAGATAGAGTTAGTTAATGCAGTCGAAGTAGTCAAGACACCGAACAAAAACACGAGGTCGCAAGCTACAAACACTGGGGATAACCAAAGACGGCAGAGCACCGAAGAATATGAGCCGAGATCTCAACCGAGATACGAAAATAGGGACAGAAACCATAACAATCAGGAAGGAACTAACCGCTACCGGAACACAAACAATCAGCAGTGGCGAGATAATAGGAGATACCAAACGTCATACAATAGGAATAATAATAATAACGCACCTTACAATCGAGGATGGCGTGGAGGACACTATAATCAACAATATAGGCCCAGAGACAATAGGCGTTACAATCAACAATATAACGCACAAAATAACCAGCGGTTTAACGAGCAATCGGATCCAAGGGATGATCAGAGAAATTGGAACGAGAGACACGCTGACCCGCAACAGTACCTGGAGGAGCCACGTAACATGGAAGGAAATAATGATAAATGGGAAAGAGCGATAGATCGGCGGAAGAATCCCGACACCCACGAGGAGGAAAACGGAACACATCAAATGTTGGAGGCCATGCATGTAGAAACCCAAAGATATTTGGAGGAGCTGCATGGAGAAGAAGAAAATAGAGCAGCCGACAATAGGAAACAGAAGAATAGCAGGAGAGATTCGCAGGCCGTGTCAGGCAAGGGTCTCGAAATATGGTAAAAAAAAAAGTTATTGTACGGGAATCGGAGAAGAAGAAGGGAGAAGGAAGAAGATGGCAACGCGGGGAGAAGAAGGAGATGACATCACGGTAAAATGGAAAAGAGACAGGAGCGGCTTAAGGAAGTTCAACTAGGGGTTACGAACTTAGGTAACAACGCCTACAGAGTCCGAGAGGTGAGCACAGGAAACATGGCAGTATATAATATCTCAAATTTAAAATTGTATCATCAGAGAGAGCCATACGAACCGAGAAATAATGTTACTGCAGCAAATTAAACATTCGCGTGATAACATACAACAAAAGATACGGGGGTACTCGAGTGGTGAAAGCGCTCAAAAGACAGCTCTGACGTGTTTACAAGTTCAGGCGGAAGTCGTTAATGAATATGTTGATGTTTTGAAAGAGTGAGAGGGGAGACGAGTAGCAAGGAAAGAGGCCGGAGGGCATAAGTATACAGGAATTTCCTAATGAGTTTGGAACGAGACGGCTACTGAAACAGACAGAGGCGGACAGTCATTATATTTGAGGGTGACCAGCAACTTCAAATTTGAGCCAGAAAAGTAGGGGATGTGAAATTCGACTTCATTTGAGTTCGAATTTCATCAACTAGGGGTCGGATGAACCCTTATCATTGTGTCCAATAATAATGTTTCATATTAATAAAAACGATGGAAATACTAAATACATGTTTGCTGGATATTTGAGTAATATTGATGTAGCAAGAAATCTGGACTTGGTAAGACATGCTACGTGCTGGCTGGAAATGACCAATAGTTTCACAACCAATGTTATTCTTGGATTTCTGAGAAAATCAGATATGACGCTGTGGCGTACGTGACCATAAAAGGCCAAAATGCTGCGTACAAGGCAAGGAGTGAGAGAGAGGAGAATAGTCGTGACGTCAAAATAAGGGCGGGATTTGTAAGGTCAGAGCTCCAACGCCAACTTATCTGACCAATAAGAAAACATGACGCCAGAACATAGCGTCAGTGTGTTTTGCGCGGCAATCGGATATAAAAAGATCTAGCGATCGGTTTGCTTGTTCGACGGCAGATTCGCGACCTGTGAGAAAATACAAGAATTTTGAGAGGTCACACATAATTATAGGCCCATTATTTAAAATATTGAGGAGCTGTTTTACTCCCACCATTGAAACTTTAGGCTTTCTGTATATATACAAATGTCTGAGATGAACCGGGACACTCCTAATTATTCTTCGACAGTCATTTTAAGACGTCCTTAAGACGATATGGTTTTAAAATTATAGTTGTGTGTCGGCAACGAAGTTGGAAATTTTCATAAATTGTGAGATGGCAATTAGCCATAGAATAGGGAAAGTCGACGATTCTGCATAGGACGATCTGAGGAAATAAAATACTTAGAACGCAGATAGAACAGTTTAAAAACTTTGATTTAATTGTGTTTTAACAGCAGCAAAATGTCGACCATGGAGAGAAGACAGCAAGCTTCATCCTCCATTACCATCAGTGTTATGGGCTAACGGCCTAATGATGGGAATTGACGAGGCGGGAGGCCTCTGGAAAGCAGTTTAAGTGATGAGTATTAAAAAATTGATTTATTGATTTTGGACGAGGGGAATCGCGAGAGATGTGTGGAACTTTGTATAGATTTTATTTGTGTGGTGTAATTTAAATTTCAGGGTTTGATTTCTTAACTGACATGCGTGTAGTAAATTTTGGCATTGCGTGACAATTATGTTGTACAGTAAATTTTGTAATTTAAATGTGGTCCTTATGTTACGTAATTCTTATAGCGAAACGGCCGCATCGATTAACGTATCTATAAAAAGTGTAGCCATGAATGAGAACCTAGGAACGACAATGATAAATGGACTGATTTAATGATATGTTAAACTAATTACTACGTGGGGGGAATATTTGCATTTTGTTGCTTTGATAACTCGGGCTAGGACTGATCCTGTTATTAATTCTTTATTGTCATTTGGACATGTTGTGTGTCATTATCTGAGGGGTGTGCTGATTAATGCTACGACGAGATCTTCGAGAAAATGTGCCACGTATTTTTGGGTGTAAGTGATGATGATGAGGAGAGGTAAAGCCTGTCCATGACTGCGATATCATTCCGGCAAACTAGTTATCCGTGGGGATAAGTTTGACCTGGGAATGTATTCTTAAAAATCCCTGAGAGGATGTTTTGAGATAATGTGTTATTTATTTGTACGCGTTTAACAGGTGGCGATTAGCAAAGGTGCTGTACGCTGGCTATGGGCCAGAATCTATATTTAGCATGGCACTAATTACTACTTGGGGGAAGAAATCAGCCACTCTCTCGGTGATGCGATAACAGGCCCGGTTGTCTCCAGCTCGTTATGACACGTTATGTTTGCTTTAAAGCCTAATGAGTTAAGGTTATTTTATTTGGTTTAATTTGGGAAGTTGCCATGTTGTCGATCCAAGTTTCTTTTATCATTACTACGACTTATTTGTTCATTGTTTTAAAACGCCAAACTTTCCGGCGTAAAAATTAAAAGTTGTATTTTGTTGTTGTTGGCTCTTATTTTCAAGGCCATTGTATTCATATAAATATAATTTGGCAACCGGCCAAACCTGTTCATGTCATGTTATGCCTTCCTAGTGTTTAAGGTATAAGACGGTAATTCCGCAGCCCTTAGTTTAAATAATACACACGTGTATTTGGTTGTGGTAATCTAAGGTTAGAGCATGTCAGTAGTGTATATAAATATGTAATTGTTGTTCCCACATTTCCGTAATTCGTCCTTCGCAGTACGGAGTCCGTTCCCGAACCAACTGTTTTGGTCGGAAACGGGCGCCCGTCAAAATGCTCATTACTTGAACTAGTCTTAAAACCCGTGTCGCTCATAAATATTAAATTTTTGTACTATTTTATTTGTTTGTTATATTTGGATCTTGTGATCCGTTTTCTTTTGTTACTTTGACTTAAGTGACATTGCAGTCACAATGTTTGTTGACAGCTGTCATGCCATGTCGTCATGGTACGTCAGGCTGGTCAGTGTTAGATCTGTTCACGCGAGTGAACAATAAAAGGGTGGTTATAGTTTTCCTTTTTATGTTTGATTCAGTTAATAAATTTCATTTGTTAGTAGATCCTGTTGTTTTTCTTGGCTTTATAATAATAATAAGTTAACCTTATGAACCCTGGAAGTTATGTTGATAGCAAAACCTCTAAATCACATTCACAAGAATCCATTACGACCCCGAAATTTTGAATCTTGTCTACATGCTATTTTCCAAAGGGTTTAATAGTGTATACAGAGGTTGTGTTGTGGTGGTAATTCCTCTTACAGTTTGAGTCATATTGGTCATCAACAATGTGCTCAATGTATTTCTATCTATAGCCTAGTGATAGTAGAAGTGTGTGCAACTGTAATCACAGGGTTTGTCTCATAGGTAATGTCGTTTCTTAAAGAAAATTTTATTTGGAAAGTTTTCGGACATTAAACTATTCTTCAAAGTGGAGACCATCAGATTCTGTGGTCTTAAACCATCTTTCAGCGAGGTTTCTTATCAGGCGACGTTACCAGTCTCTGGGTTTTGATGCAAAGAATTCGGCGAGATCCACTTCCACAGATTCAAAGTTTTCGAAATATCTTCCATGCAAGAAATGGGCCATGGATCAAAAAAATATAGTAATCTGAAGGTGCAAGATCAGGGGAGTATGCTGGATGTGGTAGCAACTCGAGTCCTCCCAATTCCTGAATTTTTGCCATGGTTGTTCGTGCAGTATTATAACGTTTGTCTTTAATTTTTCTTCCGGAGAGGGCGCCTGCTTCCAAATAGTCTTGGAAACAATAATATCTAATGAGCACAGAGAATCTCTCATTCAGGGCTGCAGGGTGACGGGACACCAACTGTATAGCCTAATATCTCTGTCCAAGCAGGAATTACCATATTATTATTAAGAAACAAGTTAAATCAAAATTGAATTTATTAAAATTAAATTATGCGTGAATGAATCGATCACAAAATATGGTAGCTGCTTCAGAAGTTACGTTAAAATGTTAACTTATTAAACCAAAATGACCCAGTAAATAATATTGGATCTTACCAAATTGTCCAAGGCATAGTTGACGTAATGATCATCACAGGTGTAAACTTATCTCAGTCAAACATCTTCCTTCATCTTTGTAACCTCACAATAAAATTCATCCTCCTTCCTCATACAAATCACAACGATCTCCACTTGACCATCCTTCTTTTCTAGTTGTTACGTCACAATGAACATCATTTTCTTGATCCTAATCGCTTCTGTGTTTAGCATCCCTCTTTTCATCCTGTTCCTTACATAATTGCTGGCAACTCAATTCCCATCTTTCCATACACATCAATTTACTCCGACTGTCAAATTCTAAATTCCTTCTCGGATAATCTTCCTCAATATTCGATGATCCACTCTGGCAATCGCAAACTCAACTCGAAGCCTTCCTCCTCACTTGTTGGCACAGTCTACATGGACAAACTGAAATCACAATACATAATATCATTAATGGTTTCTTCCTCAAGCTTCCTAGTAGGTCCCTTGCTAGTCTGTTGTCATGGAGATTTATCAAAAACCAAGGAAACTATATAAAATGTTTAGCCCAGGCAATAAGGTGTCCATTTGTATTAACAGATAACCTCTCATACAGTCCACTGCCTTCTTATCATTTTAATATTCCATCGATCATCATTTCCTCCGTCTGTATCTATATATTCCTTCCTCTCCATGCCAGTAGTGCGATCTATCGGATCAGCCAATCTTGTATTCAGTAGCCTACACGTGAAGCGCTAGACACGCTTCAAAGTGCCCTTTAGAAAGCATTTCGTGATGAAAACAGACATATTTATACCACAAAACGGCATGCATACGTAAGACCTACATACATGTAATATTCCGCTCAAATTTCACCATAAACGTAACTTCCATCTTATGATACAAATGATTGATGAATATGAAATAATTGAATATTTTTACATTAATAATGAATTTGGTAATTCAAACAAATATTGATTTGATCCAGGCTATTACAGTATGTGGTCTCGCATTGTCCTGCTGCAAGATAGCTCTATTCTGGTTAACTAATGCTGAATATCTCCGTCTCGAAATGTCATGAGATCGTTCCAATTGTTGATAATAAAGATCTGCATTGACTGCACGCCCGATTTTAACAAACTCCCAGATAATCACTCCTTCAAAATTCCACCAGAGCCACTGTTTCGAGGCATCAGCGTTGCGATAATAGACCCATTTTCCATCACGTTTGACAATTCTCCTGATAAATCTATCATCCATGGGGTTACCGATGAGCTTACGACAGATACCGACTCTCCGTTGAGCCTGTTCAGCCTGGGTCAATTCATGAGGTACAGATCTACAGCTTCTGTATGATTTTCCAAGTTTCTTAATCTGGCGATGTATGGCAACTTTCGATGATACATTCTCGCAGTATGCGCAATTCTAGTCATGTAGTTGATGTTATTCATTTAGGGGCATTGTGAAATCGCGGTTATTTAGCCCCGTGTACTTGAGCGTGTCCTCCCATGAGTTCCGATTCCCATGAGTTCCGATTCCCACCAGTTTCAAATTCTTTAACGGATTTGCTATCTGCCAATTACACTTCCTGAGCGAGTCCCATCAGTTCCGAACACTACCTGAGCGAGTTCCAGCTTAGTTTTCTACAGTAAAATTGTATTTATTTGTTTATTACTGAAACAAATACCGTCCATTGTTAGCACCAGTCGGGAGTGCGTGCCCTCTTTAATGAAGGAAGAAGGAAGATTGTAGTTTTACGTGACCGTGAATCTGGTGATTATGAGCCACGGGACCTCCTTTTTACGTGGAATCCGAACCACAGGACATGGCATTTCACTTCGAAAATCTCACATGCATTGACCGGGAATCGAACCCGGACCGCCTTGGTGAGAGGCATACAGCTAGACCGCTGAGCCACCACGCCCCCCCCCCCCCTCTTTAATGAATTGGCTCCTCTAACAGAGGGGTGCGGACGCCAAGGACCGCTAGTTCCCATAAGCAGATTTCGCCTTGTCAGTATCTGTATCAGCATGTGCCTTTGTCAAAATAATCAGATTTGAGTTATATATACAAAGTTCTTAAAATAGTATCAGTATGTCGCTTCGTCTTTGAACTGTATTTTTTTAAAATCTTATTTACAAGTCACTTAGTAATCAGCACGTAGCTTCGTCAAGCAGCATACTGCCTGATGGTCTTTCTGATTTCCTGGCTAGTTTTATACATACCCGAAAGCCAATTTCTTGCACTTTTCTCCATAACTTTGGCTTAAGTGGAAAAAACAGCCTTGCACTTGGACTCCTGGAAATATTTCTTCTATCGCTTTGATAGCTCCAACCTCTAAATCCATGTCCGGTCAAATCTCAGAACTGACAGCAGGGTTTTCCAGAGATATTTGGAACTACTGTCGACCAAAGTATTATGTGTACTCGAGTTTGAAGGTTGTTTGTGACGTAACCAATAGACATACATAAAATCCAATAACATCATCATTTTCGTCGTTCTATTTTACGTGAGCTCGTGTAGGTTTGGAATTTTTAGTTTATATTTTAATATTTTTTATCGCAGTTGGAACACAAAAAGTGCCCGTTTTTAAGCGTGTTTCAACCATGCGTCACATTTATGAATTATTATCTCACAAACCCGTGCACCAGTTCAAGTACCCACAGAGTAGGATGAGAAACCCAGCAGCATTGTTGAGAACTACCTGCTTCTCAATGTGTAACAAAATGTCTGTAAACAAGGGGAACTGATGTGTGACACTTACTTGTCGTGAAGCCTGGTCGTCTCACTTAATATAGTCTGTGCCGAATAATACTTACACACCACCAAACGTGTTCATCACAACCCTTTCAAACACTATAACAATTATTTTTAAAACATGGGACTTCCTTATTGATTCACTCAAACTATACTTCTCAACTTATCGATACTCCAAACTATTATTTAAAAATTAATTTTGTTCTCTGTATGAGTTCACAGCTAGTTGAACGTGTGTTGACAACCAGGGGATCCCAAATGAACTACTGTGCCAAGGATAGCGGGTTCAAACCCGGCCGAAGTCGTCGGATTTTATAAAAGCGGTAAAATCCTTCAGTAAGCCTTCCTTCGGAGGGGAAGTAATGCCGGCGGTCGCATATCATAGATTTATGGCATGTGAAAGATCCTTCCACAGACTCAACTAGTGTGAAGCTAAATTTCTAGGTTAGATTTCGCTGGAACGCTCTATCAAAGTTCCAACGTTCACCACTAGGTATCAGTGACATCTGGTAGCGAACGTTGGGACTACTTGAAATTGAACGGAACTTGTAGCTCACCCTATGGGTGTCCGCTCGAAGCAGCTACAGCCTCTGGCGAGACGAACATGTCCTAGGACACTCCCGACACTAAAGGCCATACGATAAATAAATAATAAACCGTATTTATTGCACTTACCTGTGCCAGGCTCCTTGAGTGTTGACCTTCCTTGGCCAACTCATTTTCTCTTCGGACCTAGGGTGTCTTTAATTTTTCTGTTTTAATTGACCCTTGACTTTTCTTTTTTGTTACCCTAATTTTGCAAATGGTCAGCCCTCTTCTAATCTTCCACGGTATCCCCTGCTATTGTCAGAGACGACTTAAAGGCCATGGTGTAACTTATGTATAAAAACTTCTTCAGCTTTTTCCCAATTAATTGGTGTCGCCGGGGACAACCAGGCTCATTTTTGGTTTTGTCCGGGGATTTAAAGCCGGATGCCCTTCCTGACGCTGCGTGATTTATCAGGTGAAATTTCCACCCCGCTGTCAGCGGGATTGCCCTGGCCATCCGTGTGAAAGACGTGCAGCGAAGCCACTGCGCCATCACGCTCCCCCATGGTATAACTTATGTATCCCGCCATGGATGGCACACTCTGGTTAACATTTTATATATCAGTGATCTGTATATTTACCACGAACTATAAGCACAATACATTTCCAAAGATGCTGTTGGTTGAATCTTTCAGCCATATAACTACGAATTATTATATATATTCGTTTAAGGCCTTCAAAGACCACGTTAGGCAACCAATACACATTTTTGGAAGCCTTCTTCGTCGCCCAAAAACTTCGCATTCTTTCTCTGTCAGCCTGTCTTCGTTCTTCTGTCCAACCACTGTTCAGTTTTGGATCATCGTGGAATCCTTGTAATTCGTCGATAACTTACCTAAACTTAGTGCGGTTTGAAATGTCTTCCGAATTTAGTACAACCTGATGAATATTCTTCCGCACCTCCCTGATCCCATTTCTCAGACACCGTATTATTATTATTATTATTATTATTATTATTATTATTATTATTATCATTGTTATTATTGTTTTATTATTAATAATAATAACAATAATATTATTATTATTATTATTGAACCCATGTACCATGGCCTCAAAAGGGAGTCGAATCCATGTACTTTGAGAAAGGAATGAAAGAATCATACAGTTTCTAAGGGAACGGAGAGAGATTTCAAGCCAGGATTACAGCCTAACATTGTGCAAGCGCTAGGGCCAGGTGTTCCTTAGATGAGCTCATGCCTCTTGACATTTATAAGGAGCCAGTCATGGATATTATTAGAACGAGTGGAAAGTTTTGACTGTAAGACGAAGAAGCTGGACTCGGAAATTGCTCTTACGTTGCAGGAATATGGCAACCTCGCTGCTGAGTCAGAACAGGAATAATAAAATTTAACCCGTTTACGAGTATAAAAATAAGTAAACAGATACAGTATTGTGAATCAATTTGGATTAGAGATTTTTGTGTAAAGAAAAACCTTGTAAAAATTGCACAGGAGAAAACTGCAAACGCAAGTAGACGTCATTGGGGGTTCACCGAGACCCAAGGAGTGGGAGAATAAAAAAAGAACAAAAGAACAGCACCACCCACACAGTTGAGGACGAGAAATTAATTAATATCTCGGAAATGCACGATCGATTTCTATGGACAGGAAGATTATTTTACGTTTGGAAGACGAGCTGTCTGGAGATACGATTTTTATAATTGTGCGACAATTAGTTCAAAAGTTGGTCACGAAAAGGACTAGAGTTTTATCCTTCTTTGGCTGAAAGGTATAAAACTCCTGGCCTCACCAAGCCAATCATGCAGTCTACGAGAGCCCGTGAGGGGAAGTGCTGCACCACATCGTATACGCAGTATTCAAGAGCCCGTGAGGGGGACGTTAAGCTGTATCAGACATTGATCCAGAGCCTGTGGGAGGCTATGCTACAAGTTCACCGAGTGTAGACCAGTTACGATATAAGTACGCTACGCTGAGGGTTAGCAGTTCGAGACTTTGAAGAGTCCTAAATTATAAAGAACATTAAATATACGGACTTTAAAGCAATATCGCCAAAGTAAGACACAGCGATCAGTAGGGAACTTCGAGTTCCAGAAGAATACTAGTTCAATACAGTTACGAAGTTATAAGAACTCCAACAAATAAACGGCGTTACGTCTAGTAAAGACATTGTTAAAGACATTAAGTCCTGTAAAGGAACTTTACAGTAATTACGATCGCGAAAGATAGAAGTTCGAGCGAAAGGAACTTAGGAACTTAGGTTCGAAACCAGAGGGAAAACGTACTCTAGTGAAAAAACGTCAAAAATATACGATAGACAGTATACGGTCCTCGAAGGGAGGCCAAGATATAGAAACTATAGGGTGCGATAGACCACCATATATAAATAAAGGTGACGGCAAAGAAAATACATTTATCGCCTAGTTAAAGCAGATAAAGTAAAGCCGAGTAATAGACAATAGAAGCGGTTTTGAGAGACTGAAACCAGTAGTTTCCATTGTAGGAGAGAGAAACTTTGAACGAGTAAAATCACACGTCCAATGCAGGTCGATAGGATTCACATCAGGGATCATCAGCAGCCGACAGAAAATGTAAAAATCGTTGAGATACGCCCGTGTGATAGGAGTGAAGTGTAAATATTGTAAGAAAAGAAATAAGAGTATCATTTTAAGTGTTTTAGGTAAAGTGAAAGCGTTTTATGCACAGTGATATGTGTTATAATATGTACTAGAGTAATATTTTTTAGTGTTTTAATGTGTGTTCAAAACGGATACACCAGTGTATTAAAAAAAATGTTGTCAGTGTTAAATATAGTGAATATGTGTCAAGAAATTTCTGTACATAAGATGAGATTGTACAATATGGAGTAGGTCAAGAAGGTGGGCCAAAATGTCACATCAAACGAGAATAAAGGTCAGAAAGCGACCTTAAACATGTAAGTAAAGATTTTCATTATGTTTTGGTGTCGGGAAAAATTTTGTGTACAATTCCACCGGAGTTTTGAGTAGAAGGGATGTTTTTAAATGAATAATAACTAAATAAGAACGCGATCTGAACAAAAATAAAGTTTTAAGAAATAATAAATAATTATGTGAAATAATAAATTCTGTAGAGGAAATGCATGGAATAAAATGTCAGTATTTAATGAATGTTATAAAAGCAAGCGTGATAATAATAATTATAACAAAGATACTTACATAAAGGTAAATTTGAACTATATGAAAGAAATAGCTTTTGAGCTTTTGTAAGGAATGAAAACATGATGTGAATAACTAGGTAAAGAAATCTAAATAAAGATTAAATTGAATGATATAAAAATATAGAGCGTTGAAGCCTTAACAAATGTATAAGACATAATGCGAATGCATGTTCTTAAAAAGGGAGCGATTTATTGTCAACGGAAAAGATTAATATAAGAATTAAGATATGTATCAATTGTTACTATGAAATTTATCAGTTCTTTGGAAGACATTCGGCCATAAAGTAAGGTGTAGCGTAATGGAACGCAATTAAATAAAAAGTCACGCTAGGAACGCGTAAAAGTTAAAGTACTTGGTAAGTTACTTATGGAGGGTAGTTGATTGCAGTGAATTGAGATATGTTGTAAGTCCTCTAAATTGTGACGTAGATCACGAGGCCATGTGTGTATTATTTAAAAGGGAGCTAATGTATGGTATTATTGAGCGTATGTCATGTAGGCCACGGCCGACTTTAAATCGCGTCTTGTATAAGTCCTCCAAATGTGGAAATGTTCCCGAGGCATGTTAAGAGATTCGAACCTAGAATCCTTTTGTTGTTAAAGCCCCTAATTATTCGTCGTAGAATGTGTATTAATCTTCCCAATCAATGAGGACCCTCTCATAATTAATAAATGCCAAGGTTACGAAAGTGGTTTATGAGCCAAAGAATATTGTTGAATGAAAATAAGTGAAGTAAAAGCCAGGTCTCTCCACAGAACTGAGAATAATGTGAAGGTTTGTTTTAAAGCATTGAAGAGAGCTGCCACCGTAGGTTAGGCAGAGAGTCGCTTTCCTTGTCATAAATCACGCCCGAGTATAATGGCCTGACCCTCATAGAGCGAGGGTGGGTAAAAACCGGCTTGTAAGAGGTGTTAAATACACCGTGAGTGTTTAAAGTTGTTAATGACCCGGGCGTTGAACCGAGGTCCTTGTAGATTGATATTATCGCTTGCCAATTCAGATCGTAGTTTTCTTATGTGATAATGGTCTTATAAGACAAATGAATTAAATAAAATCCCTATTGTAATATTGTATGGAAAAGAAGGAATCCACGAGTTTTGTGAAGATAACTAGGTTTCGGGAGTGATCATAGTTTTTGACTTTGTCAAGTAATCTTTATAACTCTGGAGTACACAAATAGTTTTCCCGATCACCGTAGTGAATTTGCAAAACTTGAGAGAGATAGTAAATACGGAGAACATGTGATATGCCCAAATATTGAAGTGAATAATTAACATGTAATTTTAAATGTAATTATATATTTGTTTTGATGATAAGAAAAGATAAAAATAATCCTTGAGGTGTACAAAGATATGACACCATTATTATGGGAAAGTATCGAGCCAAAGGAGCTCGTAGTTATTTGGAACTTTAAGATAAGTACTTTATGGAAGTGAAACTAACTGTGAATTGTTGGTTTTAAAGAAAACCATGTGTTTTAATCTAATATTTGTTTTATTTTTATGCTATTCCTTGTTCACTTTGGACAAGTAGAATGATATTGCTCAGTAGTTTATGTGTTTATTTGTTTGTAGCGCCATAATTTTTGATTAATTAAATGTGTTAAAATAGGAGTTGATTTTGTTGTTATTTTTGCAAGTGTATCCTCTATTTAATCCAAAATATGTAAGTCACAGAGTGGGAGAACTTACCGCAGCCCCGAAAAATCCCGAATTGAGCAATGCTGGCATACTGTGATTTGCATATTTCTTGCTGCAAGGGCACATTATGAAGGTGTTAATATTCTTGGAAAACAAATATTATACCTAACTTGCTTGAAAAAAATATTTTTAAATTATTACATTTAAAATTAAAGAGTGAAAAAAGTGATGATAAAAATTAGAATTAAAAATAAATGTGCTAGTAAAAATTAAAAGTAAACAAGCTCATAAAAATTAAAATTCTAATAATTTGAGATTATAAAATAGTATAAAAATGAATTTTATCAAAGTAAATATGAACATTAAGATGTTGAAGAAAACAAATATTAAAATTAATAATTATAAATACGCTAAAATAATCAAAATTAAATTAAAATAATTATAATTAAAATATCTTCAAGAATATTCTGCCCTTTATAGGGTTAATTCTGTCAGTGGTCTAAGCTCGGGAGTTGGTGCTACCATAGTTCATGAGTTAGGTTCGGCTTTCCTTTTACAGTTTACGCCACTGTTTTTGGCCGGTCACTCCCGGTTTAACTATCGTAGAGAGGACAGTCTGTGAGCCTCTGGCATGTGCAATGGATATGTGATTTTCAGTTCCGTGGAATGCAGCTCACAGATCAATTGCACAATGCCAGATGTTTGCCACGTGTCTTCTGTACGACTGTGAAACCGGGGCTCACCGGCCAAAAGCCGTGGCGTGAACTGTACTTGTGATAGCCTATTGGAGTGGACTGGTTTCTTCTTCCTCCCGTCCCTTCCTGCCAAGTCCTTCAATTCGCTTTCTTCGAGGACTAAGGGCATTACTTTCCCCACTCCTTTAATATTCTTTTCACAGCGAAGTAGTCATACTAGTTAAATAGCTCACCACGGTTGTGATGGTAAGTTGCAGCAAGTCCGGAGATCGGAGGTTCGAATACCAGCACTGTCAGTGGTTATTCTGATTGTGGTACTGTTGTTTGAGTCTTCAGTCTTTTGACTGGTTTGATGCAGCCATCCATGCCTCCCTGTCCTGAGCTAATCGTTTCATCTCTACATAGCTACCACACCCTACATCCGAGGCAATCTGTTTAACATATTCTAACCTTGGTCTTCCCCTACAGTTCTTGTCCTCGACCCTTCCTTCCATAACTAAGCTTGCTATTCCTGGGTGTCTTAGTATGTGTCCTACCAACCTATCTCTTCTCTTCATTAGCAGTCGCCAGACACATCTCTCCTCTCCCACTCGTCTTAATACCTCTTTGTTTGTAACCCTATCTACCCATCTGATCTTCATCATTCTCCTGTAGCACCACATTTCAAATGCTTCAATTCTCCTCTTTTCTGCTGCACCAATAGTCCAAGTTTCACTTCCATAGAGCGCCACGATCCAGACAAAGGCTTTCAAAAATGACTTCCTAATACCTAAATCTATATTAGATGTCAGCAGATTCCTTTTTTGTAGAAATGCTTTTCTTGCCTGAGCCAACCTACTTTTTATATCCTCTTTGCTTCGTCCATCACTGGTTATTCTGCTTCCTAAGTAACAGAAATCTCCTACTTCCTTCAGCTTTTCACCTGCCAATTTGATCTCCATAGAGGTTTCTGATTTATTTCGGCTGCATTCCAGTATTTTTGTTTTACATTTATTAATTTTCATCATGAATTCTTTCCGTAAGACGGAGTCCATACCATTCAAAAACTCATTCAAATCCTCAGGCTTGTTGGCCAAGATGACGATGTCATCAGCAAATCTCAGAGTTGAAATTATTTCTCCTTGAATCTTCACTCCCACTTTAAATTTTTCTCTAATTTCCTTCATTGCTTGTTCAATGTAAAGATTGAAAAGTATGGGTGATAAGTTGCAGCCTTGCCTTACACCTTTCCGAATACCTGCTTCTCTCTCATGTCCTTCAACTCGAATGACTGCTGTCTGGTTTCTGTATAGATTGTATATCACCCTCCTATCCCTGTACTTTATTCCAATCGATTTCAAAATGTCAAACAATTTAGTCCAATCAACGTTATCAAAAGCCTTTTCTAAGTCTACAAAAGCCATGAACGTTCTCTTATCTTTCCTTATTCTACCTTCCAAAATCAGCCTAAGACTTAGTACAGCTTCCCTTGTTCCTACATTTCTCCTGAAACCAAACTGGTCTTCACCCAACTCCGTTTCTATCTGGCTTTCAATCCTCTTGTAAATTATTCTAGACAGGATCTTTGACGCATGAGTAATCAAGCTGATTGTACGGTAATCTTCACATCTGTCAGCTCCCACTTTCTTTGGTATAGGGATGGTTACATTCTTCTTGAAATCAGGGGGTACCTCACCTGTCTCATACATCCTACACACCAAGTGAAATAACCTGATCAGACCTTCCTCTCCTATGCAGCGTAGCAACTCAATCGGTATATCATCTATGCCTGGTGCTTTGTTCCTGCTTAAGTCTTCCAAAGCTCTATCAAATTCTGATCTCAATATTAAATCTCCTTTCGCATCCTCATCAATTTCCTCCTCCCTTTCCATTACATGATTCTCAATCTCCTTTCCCTTATACAAACTCTCTATGTAAGCTTTCCATCTCTCAACCTTTTCTTCCCTATCTGTTAGAGGCTTTCCATGTGTGTCCTTAATATTACAGCACTTAGTCTTCTTTTCCCCAAAAATATTCTTAATCCTTCGATAAGCTGTGTCTACTTTTCCTAATTTCAGACAATTTTCTATACCAGCACATTTCTCTTTCAACCATTCTTCTTTCGCTTCCTTGCACTTCTTGTTAACCTCATTTCTCAGACGTCTGTATTCTGCTTTCCCCTTTTCATCTCTTACATTCTTGTGCTTCCGCCTTTCATCCATCAATTCGAGTATATCCTGAGTGATCCACGGTTTTCTACCTATTCTCTCTTTCCTACCAATGTTTTCTTCTGCGGATTTTGTTATTTCATTCCTCAAAAGTGCCCATTCGTCTGCAATTGAAGTTTGTTTAGGGTTTTTCATTAGTCCTTCCTTTATACTCTTCTTGAATCTTTCGTTTACATCCTTCTCTTTCAGTCTGTCTATTGCCCACCTTTTTGGCTTTTGACTTTTCTTCAGTTTCTTCAACTTTAATCTGCATTTCATTACAACCAGATTGTGGTCAGAGTTTATTGTGGTACTATCTCAGTTTTTTCAAGTCTCGAGGCACCTATCCCATTCCCAACGCTACAAATAACTACAGTTACACAATACTGCAGTCTGCACCACGCTATTAAAATAAACATATTCTTGGCGAGCCTCCTAGCTGCATCACTGGAACCAACTAGAAAAGAAAGGAGTACGCAGTGGAAATTGATGTTAATTTCTGACCTGTGCTGGGCCCGTATTTGCAGGCCAGATGTGCCGAGCGACTCCAGACTCCGTGAAGGTGGTCCCACGACGAGTGGTAGGAATACCCTCCTGGTGCTAGAAAGCTAAAATAAGTTAGGCCTAGGTGTGAAGAGAGAGATGGAGAGAGAGAGCAGCCCGATCGTCAAACACTACTAAATAAGACACATGGATAAAGAAATGGAAATTTAATGAATAGTGAAATCGAACACACAAAGAAACCCGGCCAGAATAACACACACAAAGAAAAGAGTACCCTTCACCTAGGGTCAAATACCGTCACTTTCAAACGGGGAAGATGATTATAAACAATAAATAACTTACAATAATAAATAACGGAAACAAATAAAATAAATACATGTGCTCCCTTCCAATAAAAATTATGTAAAAAATGGGAGGAGGCAATTGACCAAGAGGCAATCGAGCCGGTCGCTGGTCAACAACAATCACTTCTCCGCCTAGAGATGGATGGTTGTCATGGCGATCACAAATAACAAGCATAGCAACGATAAAACAAGGGGCTGTGTGCGTGTCGCAGAGGCTGTGGCGAGCAATGGGGATGCGATCGGGCTGGCTGTCCCCAGAGAAAAGAAATGCAAAAGCCAAAGATACTACAAGGAGAAACAAATGACGTAAAGTGTCCGTGAAATATATCAAAGATACATACACGCAATCAAACACACAAAATACCAGCCGACGATGCAGAAATAAAACTCAAAGCAACTCGTGCTTGTAGGTAGTCTAGCCAAACATGCTAAACCTATATGGTCCCCTACTTACGTTCCGAGTTCGAGCTGAATACGGTAAGGCCTATTTAAGGTTACCGTCGTGATTCAGTTGCCCGAAGCATGGGATGAAGGGAATACATAAGGGCTAAAATATATGGTGTCATGCCTCGTGTTGGGAGAATTGTCGAAACGCCAACGTCCACAAACAACGGGATTCGAAGACATGCCCAATCAAAACAACTTCAATGCACCTGGCAGCAAGAAAAACATACACTCACAAAATCACTCAAAGATATATTTCACGGCACAAATAAAAGGTTAAACCGTAGACTCAAACTAAACAAAACAGGAGACCGCCATTTCGATTGGTTCCACAGCAAATCCAAGCACACGACGAAGACCAAAAAGAAAAGTTAAATTTAGGAAATGAGCATAGTGGAAACAAGGTTAGATGCGTTACTTACACGAGTCAATGGTAGGCTTCGGCGTAATGACAATGTTAAACGAAAGGGCAAGATATCACATTTTAAATAATAAGTCTGAGAGCCTAAAGGCACGTCCGGACAGGAAGTATCTCACATGGCGTGTGAGTCTACCGGGACGGCCGCCAAAGAAATAAAGAAAAGAGATATGTTAAACATGGCTCAGGAACCACGCCACCCCCCAAAAGAAAAATGATTTATAATAATATAGGATTTTTCTTTTTACATCACTAAGCACCACCGCTTTGAAATAAATCAAGTCCCAAGTGTTCACAAATACACAACATCCTCATCACACAGGTGGTTTGTCAAACATCTATAACAGTACACAAAATATGGGGGGGGAGGGGTATCGATATGACAGTCACTTAAGCAATTGAGCCGTATCAGAAAGAATACAGTTATAAAAGGAAGTAATATATAAACATAATCAGATCGCTTCGGCGATCGCAATATCTGGACAGAACTCCTTGGGGTCCCCAAAGGCGCGCGTTCCTTTGACGATCCCTGGGCTTGTCATAATGGTATTACGGTTCGCCTGAGCGTTACAATGAGAAGAAAAATAGATAGAGACACGGACGAAAAACATAAAACTAAAGACTTTCACCCTTTTGACGCCAAAGTCTACCATTCCCCTTATACCCATTATGAAAGTGACGTATTAAAATAACAAATAAGCGATATAATGTGTCCATTATTCATAGAATATAAATTCTCTACTGGCCGAGTTCGCAAAAATACATATTTTATTACAATAAATATTAAGTTACACAGAATATGTAGGCCTATTTCTTCTTGTATTATTTTCTTTCTTGAGCTTGAAAATTTGTACTTGGCTCTGCCTCGGTCAAAATTGGTTCAATAATAGGCAGGCCAAGGAGACCCCATATGGATACTGGCTTCCTTGAATAACATAATCAAATTATGATTGGCTAACCTACGCATAAAAAGGACAACATTAATCACAGCAAATAAGAAGGTTACACAATAAATGGTTTCAATTGAGATATGTGAGCTCTGGATACGTCGGTGGGTTTCTCCTTGGAGATCAATTCAACAGTGACAGGTGTTAACAATCTAGTGATAGTTTTGGGCGTACTCCAGCGAAGCATTAGCTTAGCTGACTCCTTATTCTTGGCAGAACTCTGTGGGTGCAGGCGCACTACCACGTCATCATTCACCTGAAAACAAACAGGTTGCCTACCCTTGTTATAGCAAGATGCCACGCGATCTCGTGCCCTTTTCAGATGCCGTACAGCAACTTCCCATTTTTCTTTGACTGAGGCACGGCGGGATGGCGCAGCCAGATAATCTATTTTCCACTGAAGCTGAAGTGGATCAACAATAGGCCTTCCTAAAAACAATTTCGAAGGGGTAGAATTCGTCGATTCATGAAGAGCAGTGTTAAATCCTAAGGAGAAAAACTGAAGATTTGCGTCCCAACGTGACTGATCTGCGTTGTGGAACGCACTCAAGCAAGCCTTCAAGTTACGATGAAACTTTTCAACGTGATTTGGCTGAGGGTGGTAGGGCGCCAAAAAGACATGATCAATTCCCCAAGAAAAACACATTGATCTAAAAGACTTGGACCGGAAAACGCTCGCGTTATCGCACACTAAAACTTTGGAGGACCAAAAACACCAAAAATATGATTGGTCAAAAGCCTAACAGTGGTACGTGTGGTGATTTCCCTGACAGGAAATAACCATACAAATTTGGAAAATCCATCAATGACAGTAAGTATAGCTTGATGACCAGAAGATGACCTAACTAGGGGACCAAAATAATCTATAAAGAGGCGCTCACTAGGATACGGCATCGTTTCAGCGTGGTGAAGTCCAATGCGAGAATAATTTGCTGGCTTAGAACGTTGACACGTAACACATTTTCGGACGAAAGCAAAAGCATCCGCTTTCAAATGAGGCCAGAAGAATTTCTGGGAGATTTTATGGAAAGTCTTCGTCATACCTAAATGTAATCCAAAACAGGATTCATGGAAATACGCCAAAAGCATACTTCGTATATTCTCTGGCACGAAAATCCTACATTTCGAAGATCGAGGAGCGGTATGCACTCACATCATTGCGCATGAAAACTCAGATACACCAGGATCTTTTCCGAGAATTTTTTCACGCAGTGAGACACAAAATGGGTCACCTACTTGGTACGTACGGATGTCAGTAAAAGACCATGGAATGTGTTGGAGAAGATTCACAGGCTCGGGGATCTCAACAATGGGAGGAGGTTCCTCAAACATGCGTGACAAACAATCCGCTACAACATTTTCACTGCCTCTGACGTGAATTATGTCAAAGCTGAAAGAGGATAGACGAAGAATCCAACGATTTATACGACACAATTTTTGACATGCGAGCGCATCCAGGACAGATCTTCATTGTCGGTATACACTATGAAATGCCGAAGTCCTAGAAAAGATCTGAAACGTTCACAGCCGAATACGACAGCCAGACTTTCTTTCTCGAAAGTGGAATACCGGCGTTCGCAATCGTTCAGCATCCGACTGGCAAAAGCGATGGGTGCCAAATTACCATTCACCTGCTGACTAAGCACACAAGAAACTGCGACATCACTCGCATCACAATGTAACATAAAATCTTTCCCAAAATCCTGAGTTCGAAGGACGGGAGCAGATGAAAGACATTCTTTCAATTTCTCAAAGGCGAGACACTGGTCGGGGCCCCACACGAATCGTACATTCTTCTTCTTCAAATAATTCAGGGGCGCTGAAATGTCCGAAAAGTCCTTAATGAACCTACTGTAAAAACCTGCCATTCCCAAAAAACGTCGGAGTGCTTTCACATTCGTGGGAGTAAGGAACTCTTGGATACTTTGGACACGCTCAGGGTTCACTTCTATGCCCACATCCGAAAGAATGTAGCCTAAAAATTTGATTTGCTTCGAAGCCAAATATATTTTGTCCGGGTTAACAGTGAGTCCGGCTCTGCGAAGACGACATAGGACTTCACGTATATGAATCAGGTGATCCTCAAAAGACTGACTGTAAATCACGAGGTTATCAAGATTGTTAAACACAGATGAAAACTTTAAATCTCCAAATAACTCGTTCAAAACCCTACTCTAAACTTGTCCGCCGACAGAAATGCCCGTGGGTACTTTATTGAACTCGAAAAGGCCGAACGGAGTGGAGAACGCAGTTACCTTACGGCTCTCGGGATCTAGAGGAATTTGATAATATGCACAATTCAATCTAGGACGGAATAGTATTTCACCCCACGAAAATGCTGAAAAGCGCTCTCCAGATTTGGAAGCGGAAAGTTGTCGAACACCACCTTAGAATTGAGTCGACGATAATCAACCACTAATCGAAAAGTACCCTCTTTCTTGGGCACCAGGAATGCTGGACTACCATAAGAAGACTTAGAAGGGCTCACAACACCGCGTGCCTTAAGATCATCAATATGTTCTCTCATGGCAATGAATTTTGGCGGAGAGCACGAAAATGGCACCGACCTGACTGGAACCTTATCAGTTAAATCTATATGACACTCGTAGCCTATAGCCGAACCCAGTTCCGACGTGAGAACATCTGGAAATTCATTCACCAAATCAGATAAAGCGTCACGTTGACTCGTGAATAAAGTAGGAGGGATTTGAACAGCAGTGATACCAGAAAAACTACAAGGAACACTCGCTTCACAAGTATTAAAATGAAACTGCGCCTTCGATTTAAACAAAACACTGAAGGAATGATCCGAAAAATCAAGCCTCAACCCTGCTTTGTGCATAAAATCAGAACCTAAGATCATAGGCGTAGATAAGTCATCCCCCACACGGAAGTTCCAATCCCAAGAATAACCACATATCTTCGACGGTGGAAAGGTAAAAGGTTGTAACCCTCATTTTCTCCAAAAATAGGGTTACAACGTAAATGTTATTTTACGCGAATTCTGGTTCGACTGGTAAAAGGTTGTAACCTCAACAAGGCGGGAAACGTCTATTTGTTTGATTTTTATATTGTTGTAACCCACACTGTCTGTTACTTAGGAAAGGTAAAACGTTGCAAGTTAGTTACAACATTTTACCGGCAATAGTTTGTAGGACATGTAGTGCGTACAACATGTTCTAAAGCCGTGTTTACATTGTGTATAATGTGATTTGCTTGTACTTATGTCTACTTTTCTTTGATTAAAATTCATAATATCATTAAAACCTGAGATGGATATGACTTCAAGAGCTGGAAGAATTCTGAAAGAGGCTTTAGCAGCTACCTCCAATGAAAACGCCAATAATAAATCGGCGATAGATCCAGGTTAGTAATGGTGCATTTACTTATCTTCACTGTCTAAGATAAATCTTCAGTGATTAGGCATTGAGCAAGTATTTTAACAGTAGATGTTATATTATTAACATAGTAATTACAACGCAATGCTACTAATTGATTTCGTTGTAGGACCAATTTAATAATGTCATTTACGTGAATCTATCAGTTCCTTCAATATATTTAGAGCGCATAACCTACAATATTAATGCTTCGAATGGAACTTGAGTATTTATGTATTGGCTACTAGTGTATTATTGCATTAATTGTCAAAATAACGGATCTGTCGTGTAGATACATATACTGTTGTTGTTGTTGGCATGCTTTTTCACACATCATAAAAGAATACTGACCACAGACTTATTTTGTTACAGACGTCAATATACTTCATTTTCCTGAAAGCAGAAATGACATCATTGATATTGCTAATGCAGAAGTAATATTTATGGACAGTGAAGGAGAGACTTGCTGCGATATTATTCAGGAAGATAGCTATAACGAGAAGGAGCTGGATATGGATCAACAGGAGATGGTGGATAACTTGAATTATGATCCTATGATCGTTGAGGAGGATAATAACCATAATCAGGAGTTAGTGGATGATCCAGATTTTGAACCTACTAATGATAACGTCTTGGAATCGAATTCTGAATTAGACCCAGTTGACAAGAGAGGGAAGAAAAGGACAAGGGAGAATAAAGCAGTTCTACGAAAATTAAAGAAACAAAAAGGGGCGGCTTATGTCAGTAAGACCAATAAAGCAATGGATCGGAAGATGTTGCAGCCGAACCCGTGCAAAGACAAATGCCAGAATGGTTGTGCGTTAAAATTTAATGAAGAAAGAAGGCAGAGTATTTTTACCAAGTACTGGGAGCTTGATAATCCTGGAAAAAGAAGCTTTCTCTTATCATGCATGACAGAAACTCCCAAAATGAGGTCGTACGTTACAGGAAAAAGTCAACGTAGTAGAACTTTCCAGTACTATTTGCCATTCCAAGATGAGAAAGTTAGAGTTTGCCAGCAATTCATTTTAAAAACTTTAGATTTGTCGCACAGGATCCTGTCATATACCTATGATCACAGAAATGATTTACTTACTGCTAAACCAGACCAGAGAGGTAAGAAAACTCCCCCAAACAAAACCCCACAAACGGCTGAAAAGCAGGTGAAGAAATTTATTGAATCATTACCAGCAGTTCCGTCCCATTATTGCAGGTGTGATTCAAATAAGTTGTATCTGCCACAGGAGTTCAAAAATAAGTCACATATCTACAGAATTTATAAGACTGCTTTTTGCACACAGGAAGGTATCGCACCAGTCTCAGAGAAGGTTTTTAGAAGCATTTTTCGGAACCAGTACAATATTGGGATTCATGTGCCGAAAAAAGACAAGTGTGTTATTTGTGAAGGAAGTAAAGAATGTGTGAATGAATCTGAGAGTTATGCAGCACACATTCATAATAAAAAATTATCAATATCACTGTTCAAAGTGCACCAGGTGAGGTCCAAGCGAGATTCAGAATTTCTGTGTGTTTCCTTTGATCTTCAAAAAGTTTTAAACACTCCCCACGGTGATAACATGTTACTTTATTACACCCGAAAGTACTCTATGTACAATTTTACTCTCTATGAAAGTGGAACACGTAATGGGTATTGTTACTTGTGGGGTGAGTCAGATGGAAAACGGGGTGCAAATGAAATTTGTTCAAATGTGTTTGCATACTTGAGTGAATTAGAAATTAGAATGCCTGAAGTTAAAGTTGTTTCACTATTCTGTGACAGTTGCCCTGGACAAAATAAGAATAGACAAATGCTTGTGATGCTGCATCATTTTGTGCAAAGATCAAAATCTGTACAAGAAATCAGTATAACCTATTTGTTACCAGGACATACATACATGCCAGCCGATTCGATGCATTCAGTTATAGAGTCAAACTACAGGAAGAAAATTATATGGGCACCAAGCGAATGGCCAACTATTATAACTAACAGCAGAATCAACCCAAGACCTTATGAAGTGAACGTTCGAACTTACAAAGACTTCCAAGACTGGAAAGGAATACAAGAACTTTCATTAACCAGTGCATGTCAAATGCGAAGTGTACGCCGGGCAATTGTTCAGAAGAACGAAACACAAATTGCACTCTTCAACACTTACAACGATTCCGGATCGCCACAAAAGATTCGTGTGAAAGATACAAGACGAATGTCATCGAGTACTTCAACTTTCTCAGTAAAAACGGTTTACACATCACGGTTAGCGGTGAGTGAAGCCAAAAAGAAAGACCTGGTTGCACTGTGTAATAAAAAGGTGATTCCGTCCCGATACCACAGCGAATTCCTTAATTTACCTTCAAATAACGCGGTTGAAGACAGACTACAGGATGAAGAAAGTCTTGATTAAATCTATGTTATTGCTTTTGAATTGTGTTATTTGTGTGCCTTTTTGCTGAATTCTCAGACTCATTTATTACCATTACATTAACTAATTTTATGATTTACATTTAATTCTTCATGATCTCAAAGTGAAATAAAAGAAACGAAGGAATGTAACCTATAGTTGTTATTGTTGTATCCCTCAATGATATCTGAAAGTAGACCGGTCAAATGTTGTAAGCCACAAATTTGAACAAAATCAATGCCCTAAAAATATTTCAGCAGCTATAACACATAGTTAATAGTACAAAACTACTTTCTGTAGTGTTGGAAAAGTAACTGGTCTATTTTTTTCTAATTTAAGGTGAAACTGTCTTAGTTATGCATTTTTTTCAAACACTGTAAACTTGTAATTTTGAGGGTTACAACCTTTTACCTTTCTACCGTCGAATGACATGTTACAACGCTAGAAACAGAAATAGATGACGTCACCGCAGAATAAAATTTTAAACCCCCATCATGTGGACAAATCTGAGTAACAGGAAGCTGTTCCACGATGGAGCGCTGAATAAATGAACGTGAAGCACCAGAATCCAGTAAAGCGGGTATCGACAATTTCTTAACACTTACAGGGACCCAAGGACGGAAGTTTCCAGTCGTGGAAATGTTCATATCCCGGCGAACTTCATCACATGGCCACTCCGGCGGATCTAAACCGGGGACCCATGCTCGTTTCCCTGGCGCGAAGCACATCTAGGGCAGGCTAGGTGCGTCACGTCACGAAGACCACATGTGTGACAAAATACACGAGAGGGCGCACGGCAGGAATTAAAATGATGCCCCAAACGATCACAATCTTATACGATTACACATGTTCGGGTTTCGAGGTAACTGTTGATCCTGAGGAACGGGATTCGCAGAAGTAGCATTGGGAATACTCCCGACGATAGCGAGCGGGGACGGTTAACTGCCCGGTCCTGCAGACGAGATATTGAAGATGGGTGCGCAGTTCTCTGAATCTGGGATTGCGCGCATGCAGTCTCTGGAAACAAACTGTCAGAGAGGAGGAGTGGGGGTACATATGACTTGCGCTGGCGCCGATTGAACTCACATTCACGTCCTTGATCAACAATGTCAGCCACACTATACACACTGGACCAGCGTATGAAAGAGACTTGTACCCAGGTGCCAGATTTCTATACACAATATCAACAGTTTCAATAAGGGGAAGTGGCTGCGACAACCTACTTATTAAAATCATTAGCCCAGTAACAAAATCGTCTACAGGCTCTTCCAAACCCTGGGTACGGCGATGAATTTCAGCCTTCAAGTCATGTTCAAAATCATTGACTTACAGAAATCAACCCACGAGATGAAAGATCTGTTGGTAAGTCGATACCATTTTAAAGCTAAACCACTCAATAATAACGGTAGGCAGACAACAATGTCGTCTGGTTCGAGGTCATAACAATGGCAGGGTTCACTGACCCTGACTAAGAACTCAAATACAGACGAAACTCCCAGTTCACCAGAAAATGAAATTCACCACTTGGACACTATATTGGCTACGCCTCCCTTGCGATGGCCTTTCACGTCAGTCAATGGATTAGTGTTTTTCCCACAAACACTTTCAAACGATAGCAGATCATCGTCAGACTGGAAGAGCTCCTTCTTCAAGTTACAACCTGGGAAAGAATACATGGCTAAGCTACAGAAGTACTGCTAGCTACAATTCAGAACAATAACTACAAATGTCTTGCATCCGTCCTGCGCCTGAAATGAGTACGAAACGAGAAGTAGGGTTGGTTAGTACATTACCAATGCTGGGGTTCGTTGATAGGGTCCAACTCATTGCACTCTCCTTACAGTTTGTTATTTTTATGGTCCATACTCCTTGGAAGTTCACATTGACTCTCCATATTTGTTTGCATAGTATGCAATAGGGAACATGAAACAGAATAAAAACAACATTAAAAAATATGCAGCGAAATTTTAAAATAAATTTTTATATTGCTAAGCGACCAGGAGACTTAACCTCGCAACTGCTACCATCTGCACCACCCTAATAAAATAAACATATTCTTGGCGTGCCTCCTAGCTGCATCACTGGTACCAACTAGAAAAGAAAGGAGTACGCAGTGGAAATGGATGCTAATTTCTGACCTGTTCTGGGCCCGTATTTGCAGGCCAGATATGCCGAGCGACTCCAGACTCCGTGAAGGTGGTCCCACGACGAGTGGTAGGAATACCCTCCTGGTGCTAGGAAGCTAAAATAAGTTAGGCCTAGGTTTGAAGGGAGAGATGGAGAGAGAGAGCAGTCCGATCGTCAAACACTACTAAATAAGACACATGGATAAAGAAATGGAAATTTAATGAATAGTGAAATCGAACACACAAAGAAACCCGGCCAGAATAACACACACAAAGAAAAGAGTACCCTTCACCTAGGGTCAAATACCGTCACTTTCAAACGGGGAAGATGATTATAAACAATAAATAACTTACAATAATAAATAATGGAAACAAATAAAATAAATACATGTGCTCACTTCCAATAAAAATTAAGTAAAAAAAGGGAGGAGGTAATTGACCAAAAGGCAATCGAGCCGGTCGCTGGTCAACAACAATCACTTCTCCGCCTAGAGATGGATGGTTGTCATGGCGACCACAAATAACAAGCATAGCAAAGATAAAACAAGGGGCTGTGTGCGTGTCGCAGAGGCTGTGGCGAGCAATGGGGATGCGATCGGGCTGGCTGTCCCCAGAGAAAAGAAATACAAAAGCCAAAAATACTACAAGGAGAAACAAATGACGTAAAGTGTCCGTGAAATATATCAAAGATACATACACGCAATCAAACACACAAAATGCCAGCCGACGATGCAGAAATAAAACTCAAAGCAACTCGTGCTTGTAGGTAGTCTAGCCAAACATGCTAAACCTATATGGTCCCCTACTTACGTTCCGAGTTCGAGCTGAATACGGTAAGGCCTACTTAAGGTTACCGCCGTGATTCAGTTGCCCGAAGCATGGGATGAAGGGAATACATAAGGGCTAAAATATATGGTGTCATGCCTCGTGTTGGGAGAATTGTCGAAACGCCAACGTCCACAAACTACGGGATTCGAAGACATGCCCAATCAAAACAACTTCAATGCACCTGGCAGCAAGAAAAACATACACTCACAAAATCACTCGCAGATATATTTCACGGCACAAATAAAAGGTTAAACCGTAGACTCAAACTAAACAAAACAGGAGACCGCCATTTCGATTGGTTCCACAGCAAATCCAAGCACACGACGAAGACCAAAAATAAAAGTTAAATTTAGGAAAGGAGGATAGTGGAAACAAGGTTAGATGCGTTACTTACATGAGTCAATGGAAGGCTTCGGCGTAATGACAATGTTAAACGAAAGGGCAAAATATCACGTTTTAAATAATAAGACGGAGAGCCTAAAGGCACGTCCGGACAGGAAGTATCTCACATGGCGTGTGAGTCTACCGGGACGGCCGCCAAAGAAATAAAGAAAAGAGATATGTTAAACATGGCTCAAGTCACCACAGAACTACAGGTTATCAGACTAATTGAACACACACAAGTACTCGGGTCTGGTGTTGAAGATGTCCCAAATCCCTAACAGTTATTGACAACATTTTTTTTCCTTCTTTCTCTGATTTGTTTTCCATTTTTGCTCGTTAACTGACCCTGTGGTTTGACGGTAACGCACTTGTTTCTTAAACAGGAGGTCCTGGGTTCGTTTCCTGGCTCCATGAAAGATTTTCGAACTGACGTGAAGGCAGGAACGTGGTGCACTTAGCCTTGTGAGGATAATTGAGTAGCTGTCTGCTATGAAAGGCAGCAACCCTGGTCAAATTTAACGGCCAAGGGGACACATCATACTGACCACGCGTGAGCCAGGAATATGCAGGCCATATCGATGAACAGTGGTCGTTTGTTAGGCCAAAGCCTCCACTAGGCTGTAGAGCCACAGGTGTTTTAAAATCTATTTTTGTAGTACGTAAATAAGCTACAAGTAAGTAGTAATGTAAAGTGTTATCATTCACAACATCGGGGCAGATGACCTCGTTGTTTTACCCCTTAAAACAACAATCACCAGCACCATCAACTCACCAGTACTTCAGAATTATGGTTAGGGATTCACTTTGTTTGGGTATGCTTATACTTAGAGACAGACTGCACCAATTCGTTCTGGCACCATCCATATGCATCACATTAGCAACCGAGACTTGGCTTGCTTCTCAACAATAACTCTACTTTCTCAAGCAGATCGCTTGGCTTTCAATGTTTTTAATTCACCGGAAAATCGATTCTGCTTTCTTGGATGTTATTTAAATATTGCCTATTCCTTCTTCTGGAATGTTTCTCCTCTACAATGTCACATTTTCTCTTCCCTCCCTCTCGCTGTTATTATTTTGTTACATATTAAGGTTTGTGAAATCTTCATACACGAAAGAATGGGCAAGAGAAAGAATGAGCGTGTGTTGGAGAGAGACAAAAAGGGGAGAGGGTGAAAAGGCAGAAAGAGAGAGGGGGTGAAAAGCGGCAGGGGGGAGTTGAAGAGGAAGTGTATAGAGCTCAACAAGTGAGTCTGCTGGTGAAGAATTTTTTTTGGGAAGTAAAGTTTTGAGAAGAAAAAGTGAATGAATTTATAAAGCTTCTTGTGAATCGGGCCTTTTTATTTGCAGATACTGTACTTCTGGTTAAGTGATGCTATGGATAAACTCGGTTAGGTACGCAGGGATATGTAATGGTGATATACAAACGATGTGGCCCAGCGTGGATCTTGTTGCATTAGGCCTATTAATATTATTATTATTATTAGACTATTATTATTAGCCTTACTACAGTATTATGATTATCATTTTATTATTATTGGGGCAGATGATATCGCTGCTTAGCCCCATAAAACAACAATACTAATTATATTAATAATAATAATACTTTTTTTTAGCGTATGGCTTTTAGTGCCGGGAGTGTCCGAGGACATGTTCGGCTCGCCAGGTTTGTAGCTGCTTCGAGACGGACACCCAATGGGTGAGCTACAAGTACCGTTGGGGAGGAAATTTGGAAGGTGAGGACGAGGAGTTGGAAGGTAGCGGCTGTGGCCTATAGTTAGGGACCAAACCCGGCATTTGCCTGGAAGGAAGATGGGAAACCACAGAAGACCATCTTCAAGGTTGCCGGCGGGGGATTCGAACCTCCTCGCCTCCCGGATGTGAGCGACTGCCAGCAGTCATGCCGTAACCACCACACGCTGTCCGGTCTGTTCTCCGATATCTTCTATTTGAGGAAACACAAACTGTTCAAGTATATCGAGGTAAGTTTGGCTTTTAATTGTTTTATTCAGTGAAAATGAACGGTCTAATAACTTGGTTATGAAGTAACCCGCACCACACATTGACACGAATTAGGCGTCTATTGTTATCTTCTCCTCGCATTATAAGGCCAAAACCATTACATTACAAGTAATAGATTTTCATAACAATTATTTCAAATCAAGGCATTATTTTTCGATGACACTGTGTTTAAACAATATATTCATTATATATTTTTAAAGTTACCCCGTTAGTAATAAAAAATCAACATTAAGTTATCACAATCAAACATGTCCAAAGTCATGAAACTAGAAGGCAGATTAACTATTTTCAAAATAGGGTAAATAAACAATATACAGAAAATTATCCTGTAAAAAAACAGAACTTGGCCTACATACCTCAATAAACTAGCAAATTACTTAAAATCTTTGACTGGAGCTGGGTTTAGAACTTCACTCAAGGTATACCTAGCCCAGAAAGTCTTATATTCCTTAAGTGTATTTAAGTAGTCCCATGTAGCCTACTTTGGCTGAGTGTAGAATTTGTCTGATAACCGGTGTTAATTGTGAAGGCTGTATTAGTGTGTGCTATCTGTAATTCAGGTAAGGACTGTGTACCCGTACATATCCGGGGTCATGGTTGATTATACTCAATGAGGGATACTTAAAAAAACATCTTTCTCCATTTATTCTTTTCATTTAACACTGAGCATCAATTTCTAACACTTCACTCCTCGGGTTCTTATCACACAAAACCAAATCATTCTTGCTAATAAGAATCAGACCAAGTCAACAGATACTTCTCTTTTCCACAAAAACCTTATCTAAGTCCAAGACCGAACATAATAGTCATCTAACTTCTTCCCTCATACATATCTACAATCTCCATAGATACTCTCCAAGATACTCACTAATAACTAATTCTTTCAGCATGGACTCCTAACAAGAATTTTACAGCATGGAATCTAAAATGATAATCAAAGATATATAAAAACAGCATAAAAAGAATATATAAAAGATCTAACTTATATGAGCATGGCCTCCCCTACCTCACTACTGAACTATCACAAGGAAGCCATATTATAACCTTAACCTATAATCTAAGAGACTGTACTGTGACAACTGCAGACGATCAATTTCAAGTAGTTCCTACTTTTGCTACCAAATGTTACCGTCAAAGACACCTAGCTGCGAACTTGGCTACTAGATGCCATCGCAACCAGCAACTTACGACGAACGTTGGAACTTAATAGACAACTTACACATTTATTTCCACACAATTGTAGTTAGTGGAAGGTTCCTTTACATGCCATAAATCTATGACATGGGCCCGCCGGCTTTATTTCCCCTCCGAAGGAAGGCATAGGCCTACTGAGGGATTTTTAACGCTCTTAAAAAATCCGACGAATTTGACTGAGTTTGAACCCGCGATTTTGGGCATCGAAGCTCAGCATGCTACCAACTACGTCACCGAAGCCGTTATCTAAATGTTAAATGTTGTAAATATATCAATTTAAGTGTGAATATGTTGTGTGATGACGTATCCAATTCTGTAAGGTGTGCAGGTTCTGGAAATAAAGAGTATTGTGAAAACCACAGACTTTCTTAAGAATATGTCTCACAGTTTGTTCCTTATTATTATTATTATTATTATTATTGGTATTATTATTATTATTGTTATTATTATTTATTTATTTAATCGATTGTTCCCCTTTAGGAGAGCGATTGAATTTGAATAGGCTACATAATTTCCTCTTCCGGCATTTTCCCGCTTCTGTTCCCAAAGTCCCTTCATCCTCTCAGAATGCTCCTTCTTCCGCTCAGCTGTCCATTTTCTTCCAGGCTGTCGTGATGGTCTATGCTCAAACTTAACATTTTTGATTTTATTCCGGCCCTAGGTGCGGTCCTCGAGATTTTCAATGTTGACCTGTTGTAGGTCCCTCTGAACCTCTGTCAGCCACTCTGTGCCACACTTACTCTGTGTTATAACGTTGAGCAATTTCTTCGCCTTTCTGAAGTTTTCCATCCTGTAAATGTGTGTATAAAACTATGCTCGAAATTTTCTGATTACGTTTGTTGTCGTGTGAATCTTTGGTAGAGTTCGTTTTGAGGTCTCTTCATCCAAATAACGTTATTAACTGCCCCGTAAATCTTTCTGAGAATTTTCCTTTCCTGTTTTTCTATTATTATTATTATTATTATTATTATTATTATTCTTTCCTCTATTCGGCCAACTAAGGACCACGTCAGTTCAACTGTCTCTTTTTCCGAGCTCTAACTACCGCCCAGTGTTCCCGCATTCGTCTCCTGTGTTGTTCTTTTCTCTCTTGGGACCACGCCTCGGCTTTTCCTAAAAACCTTTGTGCGTACGTAGTTTTTCCTGAAGTGGAACACGCTCCTGGATATTTTTAGGGGAAATTTCCATTTTACATAGATCTTTCTCAACTTCCGTGAACCATGCCCCTTTGGTTTTCTTATCTTGAAAGTACATCAATATCCGTTTTGATATCCTGCCTGGGCTCATTCGTGTCACTTGGCTATAAAAGGCAATCCTTCTATTTCGAATCGTGTCACTGATCTTCTCCACGTGCTTGTATAATTCGTGGTTGTGACGCCTTCTGTACTCGCTGTTTTCTTTGATGGAACCCAGGATTTTCCTTAAAATCTTCTTTTCTTTAGCCTCTAGGTTCTTCCATTATACCTTTCTTGTTCATTATTATAAATAATTTTGATATTATTAATTTTGGTATTATCTATCCGATTTAGCTCTGGAATTCCTCATACGTAGTTTGTTGTAATCTCCTTGTCATAAGTTCCCCTTATTATCCGTTATACGCAAGCTTTGTACTCAAGTGCCCTTTGCGGAGGAAATTCATTATATAATAGAGTGTGAGTTCCAAGACGTGATCGTGTTGAGTGTGAGTGAAGGGGGTTGGAAGAGCAGAATGTAATCTATAATAATATAGGCTGTTATGCTGCTTATGTAAATCATCTTGTACAAGAGACAGCCAAGTCAGTCTGTGCGAACCCTGACAAGCAAGCAGGCGATGTGAGTGAGGTCCCATATTACCTGCGGGAGAAGAGAGCAACGAACTTCTTCCAAGAATCGTGTTCTCCTTCAGGGTAAAGAATAATAATATTGAGAAAATTAAAAATTCTCTTGGCGCTATGTCAAAAGGTCGAACTGTCATTCATAGATTATTAATCATGGAATTAAAGCGAGAGCTTTCCTTCTCAGATTTCTTCAGCAACACCATCTTGCCCCTCCCTGCTCTCCTCAACCTTAAAGACGAACACTGCTACTGTTTATTCCAATGAAGACGATCAGAAACAACTACGCTATTCATGTAGAATTTTTTTGAAACATTTCCAATATTAAGTTTTTTGTTGTCAAGCCTCCGTGGCTTAGGCAGCAGCACGCCGGCCTCTCACCGCTGGGTCCGTGGTTCAAATCCCGGCCACTCCATGTGAGAACTGTGCTGGACAAAGCGGAGACAGACAGGTGTTTCTCCGGATACCCTGGTTTTTCCTGTCAAAATTATTTCATTCCAGCAACACTCTCCCCTAGCATTTCATTTCATCTGTCATTCATTCATCTGACCCGTTCGGTCGACTGGAAGCAGGCTGTGGATTTTCATTTTTCATTAAGTTTCTTGTTATTGTGGTTTCATTTGAGAGGCTTGGACATCGTGGTTAATTAGCCTCGTGTATTGGGCGTGCGTAGAATTTGTCTGATAGCCTATGTTATTGTGGTGTCTGTAGTAGTGTGTGTATTTCTAATTCAGGTGAGGATTACCCAGGAGGCGGCTATGGCCTTAAGTTAGGAAGTGGGAACCGACGGAAGCTGAAGTGGGAATCAACCCCACCTCTTCTCAGCTTTGCCCCACCAGGCTGAGTGTGCCCCGTTTCAACTCACAGACCAGAATTAAATTTCTTGGCAGAGTCGGGGATCAAGCCTGGACTTTAGGGCTGACAGCCATGAACGATAGCCGCTACACTAGGAAGTGAACCTAATATTAAGAGACGATTAGAAGAATGGGACTGATCTTATCTGTTGCGGTACAAAAAGGTATAGATGAAGTAATGATTAAGGATCACATACACAAGTTGTTCTTATTTCATATAGGAGTTTAAGATATCAGTTCCACACACTTGCCAAGGATTGAGAAGGTGGCGGCTGTGCCCTTAGGCCAGGGCTCACTGGCAGTTATTTGCTGCTTTTACGAGCAGTATTGTTTTTTAATTTATTATTATTTTATCGAATTTACCCTCCAGGTTGGTGGCTCCCACGGACTCAGCGAGGGAACTCACCTCTACCGCCTATACGGGTAGTGTCCTTGAGCTGGGAACATCTGATCGGAGTGGATACTACTGGGGAGGTGTGACCAGCACCGCGCCCAGGCTGCCTCACCTGCAAAGCGAAGATTAGGAGCGATAGGCACGGGGGAGGGAAGGAGACTACAGTGGCCTTACAGTAGGTACCATCCCGGCATTTGCCCGAAGACGAAGTGGGAAACCACGGAAAACCACTTCGAGGATGGCTGAGGTGGGAATAGAACCCCCTCTACTCATTTGGACCACCCCAGGCTGAGTAGACCCCGTTCCAGTCCTCATACCACTTTTCAAATTGCGTGGCAGAGCCAGGAATTGAACCCAGGAACTTCGGAGCGGCAGCTAACCACGTTGACCGCTACGCTACGGAGGCGACACAAGCAGTATTGTACTGTCTGAAAATGAGAAGCATGCTTTTTCCTGGATGCGGCTACATGTACAGTATTTTACTGTGACAGTATGAATGGTGGAGGGAGGCTCAAGGTCGACCTGCTGAGAATAAGTCGGGTTCCACTGGCAGTGGTTTACTACGGATATATCCCCCCCCCCCCCCAAAACGGAGACCAATTTTTTTGCAAACTCAAAAAACGAAAACACAATAACCAGACAATTAAAACTTAACGAATTTTAACTGAAAACAGTTTTTTTTTTAATTTTATGCAATACTGAAAATATCTTTATTGCAATTATTATGTTCTGCTACAAGTGTACATATTTACAACTTCATACCTGTTATAATAAAACGATTATTTATATAATAAAATCAACTCGTCTATTTTGTTTAGCAAACCTTGTGATTACGGAATCGATGTTTATAGAGATGTCACGATGAATGTGCAGCAATGCACGGATAGGAATTTGGGGCTTTTTTCGCACCAAAAATTTTGCCGATGTCCAAACTACAAGCTTGGTTGGCAATTTAAGCTGTGACTTTCTCCCATCGTCGGTACCAACTAGACTTGCCGAAACTGTAACGTACCTTGATACTTTTCTCGAAGCTCGATGTAAAAGTCGCAAAACACGCCGTTGCAATTTGTACGAATATGTTTGGTGCGCTCAACGCATCAAATTTCTATCCATGTAGCTTGCAAAAAAAATTGGTCTGGTTTTATACGTTTGGTTATTAGCCTATTTTCAATTTTGAAAAAAATAGGCTTATGAGATCACCTTTTGTCCGTGTGTGTGTGCGTGTGTGTGTGTGTGTGTGTGTGATTCGTGTGTGTTCCCCCCTAATAAAATCTAAACGGCAGGAGCGATTTCAATGAAACTCGGAAAGTTCATAGCACTATTCCCGGCGACCTCGACCGTGTCCTTCAAATTTTGTTACGACTCACCAATCCAACATGGCGCCTGTGCGAAATATTTCACCAGCATTCAATATCACCGAAACTATTGCCGATATTACCCTGACATTTTCTATGGTGATAGAGGGAACTTCTATAAGTTCACTTATGTGACTTTTGAAAACCTGGTAACTACAAAACCAACATGGAGGCCAAACGAATTTGCGACTTTTAAATAGACGTTTCTCGCGATTTGACCAACCAAACGCAATGAAACTTGGTACAGTATATGGTTATATTTATTGTAATGCACCGACATCTAACTTCGTTCAATTGTTTACATAATCACAAGATGGCGGATGTGCGAAATATTTCACCGGCATTCTATATCTCTGAAACTATTAGCGGTAAAACCCTGAAATTTTGTACGGAGATAAAGGGCACTACTGGAAGTCCATCTATAAGACTTTCAAAAACCGGTTAACTTCAAAACGAACATGGCGGCCAAGCGAATTTGAAAATTTTAAATAGACCTTTCTCGCGATTTAATGTTCCAAGCGCACTGAAACCTGGCACAGAAAATATTTATACACATTGTAATCCACTGGTATCTAATTTAGTTCAATTGTTTACATAACCTCAAGATGGCGGCAGTGCGAATTTTAAAATTAAGATTTTATTTATTGTGATGTAGTCATGCGATCCAAGTGAAAGTTTGAATAATGAACCTACGCAATAAATTTCCTTTAATGGTACATGACTCTATGGCCTATACATTTAACAATCCAACATGGCGACCATCCGAAATATTTAGACGATACTGAATATCTACGAATCTATTTTAGCAATCAAACTGCATTTTTTTATGTTCATAGGGGCTATGAACTTAAGTTCACCTATAGAACTTTAAATAACCTGGTGATCACAAATCCAACATGGCAGTGACGCGAATTATAAATATTCACATGGACGTTTCTCGCAATTTAACCATCCGAGTGCAGTGAAACTTGGTACAGTAAATCCTTATACGATTGTTAATCCACTGGCATCTAATTTATTTCAATTGTTTCCATAACCTCAAGATGGCAGCTGTGAAAAATTTTAAAATCTCCTTGTTTTTTCTTGTGTCCTAATTATGCGATTGAAGTTTGAATACTACACGTTCACAATAATCTGCATGTAACAGTACATAACTCTAGGACCTACATGTATAAAATCCAACATGGCGACGATCCGAAATATTTAGTCGGTTCTTAATATCTACGAATCTATTACAGCAATCAAACAGAAATTGTGTATGTTGATAGTGGCAATTAACACAGTAGGATATATGAAAATAGGCTGTATAGTTCTTCACGGAACTACTTGTTTTGTGATTGCGTTTTTAGTGATACCATTTTTCTAAAAAATTTCGATTCTCTGACTCACCCCTAAGCTAAACTCTAGATCCGCGCCTGTGAGCTACAATAGGTTTCACACAGAATAATAGGGTAATCCTCACATCATTTATTACAGTTAAATTGTTCAATTTCATTAAGTATGTTACATTGAATGAGCGTTAAATAAACCATCTGAGTATAATTTGTAAGTTTTACTCAGATTGTAAATTTTACAATGTACCACGGTCCGGATTTGTAGTGCTCGTAAGCCGGTGTTGGCCCGTGAACTGTAGTGTGGAGACCGCCGTCTTAGACCACTTAGCTAATCCCGTGGTTCTTGGAAGTGAAGACCTACTTATATGGCAGAACCAGAACATCTCTACACATGGATGAATACTTTGTCGTGTTACGTCAGTCATGTAGAGAGAAGTTTGGTTCTCATAAGTAGTCAGCACATACCAGGTGGGCTGCAGATAAGACAATGGCCCAGTACGTGACACGGAGGAGTTTGCAAGTGTGTGTTTATCAGCTGAGTTCACTCCCGATTAGTCGAGCGACAACAGTACCGTGTACCGGGAAGCAGACACTAGTCAGCAGTAAGAAAACATGTGGGAGTTCGGGACAGCGTGGTCATCAGTGTGTGTGGAATTTGATCGTGGTGATAGTTCTGGCTTAGAAATACTGTACGTGTTTGTTCGTGACAGGTATGAGGTATAGGGTTGGCTGGAGCGATTAAACGAATAATTGGTATTATACATAGCCTATATGGTATGTTGTTGTTATTTTTGTTAGTTATTGAGGTTTTAAAGGGAGGAACTACGAGGTCATCTGCCCCTGTTATTATGTCTTCAGTCTTTTGACTGGATTGATGCAACTCTTCTATACAATCTTGCTCTCAACTAATCGTTTCATCTCTACATGTCCACCACGTTTCGTAGTGGCTAGCATTCTAGTACGCCCGGGTTCAAATCCCGGCTCTGCCAAGAAATATAATTCTGGTCTGAGGGCTGGAAAGAGGTACACTTAGCCTCGTGAGGCAAAACCGGGAAGAGGTGGGTTCGATTCCTACCTTAGCCATCCTGGAAGTAGGTTTTACATGGTTTCCCCACTTTTACTCCAGGAAAATGCTGGGATGGTAGGCCTCCCTGACTTAAGGCCACGGCCACTTCCTACCCAAATCATATGTCAATTACAAATACACGAACTAATACAGACATCACGGTGACACACGTTATCAGACAAATTCTACATACGCCCAAGTGCACGGGGCTACATGACTATGATGTCACAAAGCCCCTAAAGCAGTGGTTCTGAACCCGTAGAAGTCTGCGGACCACTCAGCGTGAAATTGAATCATGTACGGACCACCCCTCCGCCCCCTCCTCCCCCTTCCACGCAATACTCCTTATCAGTCGTAACCCTTCCTCAAAAACACTTATTTTAAAGATATTTCAATTCATAACCTGGTAGTCATCGCCGCGAATACATTCGGACGATTCTCGTTCAACGCACATCGTTTTCGAAATCCCCATTTATTGGTCACTTTTTTTATACGTGCTGGTGGACCCTTTTCTCCCGCGGACCACTCCCGAGGCACTCGCGGACCACTGGTTAAGAACCACTGCCCTAAAGAATCAACAACAAAAATGGCGAGCATCCGAAATATTTTGACAGTTCTCAATATCTACGAATCTTTTACAGCAATCAAACTGATATTTTTTATGTTCATAGAGGCTATGAACATAAGTTCACCTACAGGACTTGCAGTAACCTGGTGAGCACAAATCCAACATGGCAGTGACGCAAAGTATAAACATTTGAAAGGACGATTCTCGCAATTGAACCATCCGAGTGCAGAGAGAATTTGCACGTTAAATGCTTATACAAATGTTAATCCACTGGCATCTAATTTATTTCAGTTGTTTTCATAACCACAAGATGGCAGCTGTGTGAAATTTTAAAATCACGTTTTTACTTCTTGTGTCCTAATCATGCGATTGAAGTTTGAATACCACACGTACACAATAATCTTCATGTAATAGTACATAAATAAAAATCCAACCTGGCGACCATCTGAAATATTTAGACGGCTCTCAATATCCAAGAATCTATCACAACAATCAAACTGAAATTTTGTATGTTGATAGAGGCAATTAACATAAGTAGGATATATGAAAACAGGCTGTATAGTTCTTCGGGGAACTACTTGTCTTCATTTTACGTTTATTGATCTTCATCACAAATTCCTTTCTCAAGACCGAGTGCATACCATTTAAAATGTCATTCAAATACTCTGCTTTCCTGTCCATGTTCTTACAGCATTTAGTCTACTGTACTATTGACTCTCAATATCAGTCTATCTTGATGGCTTCAACTGCATCATTGGTAGGAATAAATTGCAGAAACTCCTCATGTACTGAATTATCTTTAAGGAAACGGACACATAATGACACAGGTATGCACATTTAAAGCTGCCCGAAGCGACGTGTAAAACGTTACCGATCGCACACTTTAACAGCAAAACTGATACCTGTCTAGCTCCAACGCTGGAGGAGTAGTAGTCTCGCTGCGAGTACAGTGCATGGCATTTACCAACTGAAGAACGTGACCACACGGAATACACTTAGAAGAGATTAATTCGATTCCCACCTCAGCCATCCTGGAAGTAGTTTTCCGTGGTCAGCCACTTTCACTACAGGCACTTTCTGGAATAGTTCCTAACTTAAGTCCTTCTTCCCAATCCTCAAGCTGAATTACAAATACACACATTACTACATACACCACAATAACACAGATTATCAGACAAATTCTTCACGGCCCCAAGTAGCATTCACGACGATGAATGGCCACGAAGTCTGACTCCCTCAAATGAAACAAACAACAGAAATTGAACTCATGTCCTCTCAGTTCTTGCCTCACGAGGCTAAGTGTACCTCGAACCCTTAGACCACAACTAAATTTTTGTCGCAGCTTAGACAGAAACCCAGGATCTTGGAGAGGTGTAGAGCTTGTGAGGAATGGTTATCTTATAATCTTATAATACGTAAACTTCATAGACCTATCTATAATTTCAGTTATTATAAGCCTATCCTTGATCTTCAGGTATCAAATGAAACAACAACAGAAATCGAACTCATATCTCCACAGTTGTTCCCTCACGAGGCTAAGTGTACCCCGTACCTTTGGACCACAACTAACATGTAAACAATAGAAAGAGAACTACTACGGTAAATAAAAGTGTCAATACAGGTTAATACGTTCAATATTTTCGTCTTAACGATACATAGTTCTATAAACACCCTACGGCCCAGTCAATTTTTTGAACGGTTTGGAACATTGGAATCATCTGGATCTAACCTATTTCTTTAACCACTATGGTGCCATATGGTGTAGCCTATAAGGGTGAGATGGCGCAGCGGAGCTTGGCTATCACCAAGGTGGTCTGGGTTTGAATTCCGGATAATGCATGTGAGAATTTTCAAGGTAAAATGTCCCGATCTGTGATTAGAATTCCACCTAAAAGGGAGGTCACGAGGCACGTGACTACGAAGTTAACGGTATTTAAAACTACTAGATTCCTTGCTTTCTTGCTTTCACTACGAATATGGATTGACTTTTGATTGTTGCCAGCTCGGTGGTGTAGGGGTAGCACGCCTGCCTCTTACCTAGGAGGCCTTGGGGTTTGATACCTGGCTCCGCCTGTAATTTGAGATTTGACGTGAGGGTGGGGCGCACTCTGCTTCATGAGGACATTGAATAGCTGATTGATAAGAGAAGTAGTGCCCCATGGCCAAAAAAAAAATACGAGACTTACAGTAGTCGCATATGATGTGTAACATCTGACATAGAAGAAACCTCACGTGAAATTGTTGATACACCGGTATTTTATAGTATTATTGCCACAAATATTAATCTATTGTAAAAGGGAGTATTTTACAGATATTGTAGTTTATAATACGGAACTAATTTTATTAGATGATTTGTAGCTTCCACCAACACTAGCCTAAATAAAGAATACGATATGGATCAACTAGATTAATAGACGCGACACCGCTCATAACCTTAAATTCCTGATAAACAGGTCCTCTTCATTCACAGACCAACACGTAATTTCATATGGATTCTGTTAAAATGAGTCATATTGGTATGATAAATATCGTTTAAAATGATAATCTGGTAGCAAAAATATCTACCCCGCCCTGGATTCGAACCCAAGATCTCTAGACTCACAGTCATACGCAATAACCCCACGGCTACTTCGACTACGGAAGTCATGTGCACAAGATGGTGACTTATTTCCACGTTCCAATAATACTGCATTACGGAATAAGGTTTCATTTATATTTTGCTTGTTTCGATAATGTTCCTGAGTGATATTGAGTTTAAAATGCCTTATGCCAATGCAATGCCGACTACTTACAATGTTTGATATTAAGACATTTTACAATTTAAATACTGATACGAAGACTTCGAACATGTATCATGTCATTTGTTTAAATCACTTGACACCAGAGTTCGCATGAGCGTTTTCCGTTCAGTATGTCATATACATTCCACATGGCTGAGAGTGCGTCATGGTATCAATTTTCGACACCGCGCGCTGATTGTTTCTCTTACCAGTGCCAGCTGGATCGATCGATCGAGTTGGCAGTGCGTCTTATACTTCCGTTCGATCCACCACTGCCAGCTAGGGCACACTTCCATTCGATCGATCGAGCGGGCAGTGCATACTTCCGTTGTCCACCATTGCCAGCTAGTACACTTCCGTTTGATCGATCGAGCGGGCAGTGCATACTTCCGTTGTCCACCACTGCCAGCTAGTACATTTCCGTTTGATCGATTGAGCGGGCAGTGCATACTTCCGTTTGATCCACAACTGCCAGCTCGATCGTTCCGATCCACTTCCGTCCCCAATTTTCAAAATCACTCCCACAAAATTATCCAGCAACCGAGCGGAAAGATGTTACACATCAAAAACTAACGGAGGAGGGTATCATCGTCCTCCACAATCCGCACGCTATGAACTTGTAGCATTCGTCGTTATGTTCTCGTGGTCCTCTAGGTCAAATCTCGGGGATAGTATATTATTGTTGTTGCTGTCATTTTTGTTGCGATTCATTCATTTACGTATTCTGGACATCTTGATCATCAGCTCTACTTCTCTGAATGAGTTTGTGTGTTTTAAATTGGTAAGTTTGTAAGCTTGAAGGTTCGCTCCTGGCCATGGTAAGTGAGTTTTGAAAGGCGGCAAATATCACGATACGCATGCCATACGATGTTTGCATGTTAAAGAACCCATTTGAATTCAGTAGACCGTGTTCATAATGGCAAAATTAATCTCGGTATTTACCGCCAACACAAAGTTTCTCATTTCTCTACTAGAAAGCGCTATAGTGTCAACGAGCTTAGATATCTAACCTCCTTGACTTTCATAGTGTTTCTAGGAACAACAAAATTCGACATGCAAGCTGCCCCCTGGGTGTCAAATAACAAAGCTTGCACCCGGCACCTGAGGCCATACGATATTATTAATATTATGAATTTCATTTTTATTTGTGTACGAAACTGAATTATTCCAGTGGAGGATTTGGTTAGATTGCTCGGGATTTGAAATGAAGGTAAACCTACATTTATCTGTGATAAATTACCAAGTACGGGTACAACTACACTAATAATGGTCGTTTCATAAACCAGGATTTGAACCTTGGATATTCGGATTAATTTCAGCTCTCCGTTGCATTATTTGAGGTTAATTCAACGCCCTCAGCTACGCTGCTGCTGCTTTAAATAATTACATTTTTTCTAAAATAAATTTTCAGACGAATGCTGTATGTCCAGACAAGCAGAAATGAAATGAAATGAAATGGGAAAACTAGTTTCCAATCGGAAGATTAGTCGACAATATCTGAACGTTTGAAGTCTTCTAATCTGACGATAAATAAAGATGTTCAACATAGACTCTCTGCAAGCGACGGGCTTTCTACGGAGAAATGAGGACAATTGATAATAGAAATCAGTAATCAATGGAACAACTATATGATTTTACAATCGAGTTGCAGCTCCATCAAGACGTCTGACGTCTAATCTGTCGATCTCTGGAGATTGGATGTAAACAGGCGCCCTGAGGCAGTACAAAGTGGACACAGCTTCTGCTCGGTCGGTTGCTGATGGACCTGCCAACCTCACAAACCATCACCGTCAAAGTTTGCTTGCTTGAGATACCGTCGCACACTGTGACCAACCCACAAATCCTTCACTGAACTCGAAACCAATTAATCATTTATATACAAATATTTGAGAAGTCACTGATTAGTAGAGAAATTGAAATGCTTTCCAGCCAGTCAACACGATTGTACCGAAATGGGCATTATTCCCTAAACCTGAAACAAATCACATGAGAGTAACTAATTAACTTGGATGTCTAGTTTCAGACGTCAAGCTGTCATAATCAGATCTCTTATACTCAAGCTATTGAATCTAAGTTTACGAATATGTGGGTAGAGATATTTACAACATATATAATTTTATTTAGTTTATTGTAAACTTGAATAACTTGTCACGATTGGTTAGTTTTATGGGATTATTTTTGTAATGATGGCTATTGACCTTCAAGTTTACTTGTTTTATGTGATAATCTGTAGCGGTTATTAAAATATAAGTTAACTACCTAATAATACTACGCCGATGAATTCAAATCATGAAACATCTATTCAATTGTAGTCAATACAAATTATAAAACATCTATTCAATTGTTGTGAATAGAAGTTATAAATCATCTATTCAATTGTTGTGAATAGAAATTATAAATCATCTATTCAATTGTTGTGAATAGAAATTATAAATCATCTATTCAATTGTTGTGAATAGAAATTATAAATCATCTTTTCAATTGTTGTCAATACAAATTACAAAACATCTATTCAATTGTTGGCAATACAAATTGTAAATCATCGATTCAATTGTTGTCAATACACATTAAAAAGCATCTATTCAATTGTTGGCAATACAAATTATAAATCATCCCTTCAATTGTTGTCAATACACTGTAACCTATATTTTATGAGTTCCCCATGACAGTTTTAATGTAGGCTAGTGGGTTTATTATTTCTTTATATCATGTTATCGTGTTGGCAACGTGTTCAATTGCATTGGACACGTCTGCAGTAGACGCAGTGTCATTATTATTATTATTACTATTATCATATACGTATGCTTTTTATTATTAATTATTCAATGTATTTTAGGTCACTTTTGACGAGATTCTGAAGCTAGCTCTAATCGTATGTTGTCTAAGAAAGTTTATTAATATTGTTCAGACCACCGAACCAGGAGTCGGGTTAATGTTCTGGTCACACGTGCAGGAGGCAACACTTAATGGACACTATTGTCTCGAGCAGGTATGCTCGCTCACCCCGAGGGGGTGATGAGGAAGCGGCCGAGCAAATGCAATGAGTGGTCTGGACAAACAGGCGTATGACAATAGCAATTCTGTGAAGACTTCCTGGAAGGAGCTGTGGCTGGGAGACGTGTTGTAGCAAGCGACCTAGTGCACGGCGGAAGGGATTGTCTCGCTGGACTTTGAGATGTCAGGTTGTGTAGGGTGTCTCTCTTGAGCTGAGCGCTTGGTGTTTCTACGGAAAGCTTGAAGACCGTACGGTACCTCCGAATTGTTTTAGTATGGAGGGTACCACGTGATTGGGTTCTGGCTGTAATGCCACAATCATAGTAGGGCTAATACCCATCAAGATAACTGTGCTAAGTTGAAGAAGACCTTCATGGCGGTAAACCATAATGGCATGGCTGACCAGCTTCAAAGTGGTGATGAAATGGACATATTGGGCAGACGACGGCATTACCGGTAATGTGAAAAACAAATAATAAATCTTTAAAGGCCTAAATATTATTATTATTATATTATTATATTATATATTTTTAATTGCATTTCTTGTGTGTCACTCTTTTTATTATATTTATCAATTTCTTGCATGCAGCTTCAGAATATAAAGTAAATTTAAATTGGATAGTTTCTTTTTAGTTAGATGCATGTAAACCTTCCTTCATCTTTATTAATTTATAGGAGGTTTTGGTAAGGTCTATGTACGAGCCAGTCCTTTCAGAATATCTGCACACGCCCGGAGATAAGAAGAGTTTCGATAAGGTGGATTTGTTTAATTACAATACCAATTATGTCAGTTGCTTAAAATTTAAAGAAAGGCCATTTATGAGGCAGAATATTCATTTTTATTTAAATTTTGTATCTTCAAAGTTACAAATGGCTTCTCTGGGTGAAGCCATCTTGTGGCAAGAATTGAAAGATTACAAATGGCGCCCAACTATGGAGTGTGAATAAGGCTGGCTGGTGCATAGTATGGCAGTACGCAACAGGTAATTTGTGAAATCTGATCGGGCATTTTAGGAAGGGTATATATGTTCAGTGATTTTGGAGGGTATGCTAAGTAATAAGAGTGATCCTGATTTATTAAAGTTGCGATCCAGAAGTGTTGACCGAAGCACCCTTGGTCATTCTAGAAGAGGCAGGAGTCAGTCAAACAGGCAGACCAATAAGCGGTCAGATTCCACAAATTCGAGAGTAGTTCCTAGTAAAATGGCAGATAAGGATGTGATTTCTGGTACGTTGGAGGGACGTGAGGGGGCCGAGAAAGATGATGTTGCAACTAGCAAGGAGTTAGGAATGGGAGTGAATAGTGACGAGGAAAATGTAGGACTGGGGGAAAACTCACAGATGATCAAGTTAATGGAGCAGATGATGTCTAAATTCAGTAGTAAACTAAGTGATTTAAGTAATAAAATGGATACTCAGAGTAGTGATTTAAGTACTCAAATTAATAATCAAAGTAGTGAATTTAGTACTAAGATAGACATTCAAAGTACGGATTTAGAGAGCAAAATTAATAAGATTGTAGAAAGTATGAGTAAAGGCTATAAGGAAATTCGTCAGGAAATTGCCAGTAGAATTGAGTTGGTAGATAAAAGATTCGAGCAAGTTGAGGAGAAGATGAGCTTACAGAGGCAGGGCATTATGGATACTGTTGATAAGCAGATAGGCGAGGTGAGTAATGAGGTAGCCATTGCCAAGAAAGAAGTTAGTGAGAGGTTGATAGTTGTAGAGGAAGAAATGAAGGATATAACAGAGATTAGAAATAAGCAGGTGTCTTTCGAACAGGAGCTAGCGGTTTCTTCAGCCAGAGTAACGATGGTAGATAAGAGTGTAAAAAAGGAGATTAGTGAACTGAAATCCTTTAATGACACCGAAAATTTGAAATTAAGAAGAGAGCTGAATCAGGCCAAGTCAAATAAGGAAAATTGTAATCACTCTGTAGGACATAGTAACTTCTATCGGGAATCTGACTTACCTAAATTTAGTGGAAGGCAGTTTAACCCTATGGAGTTTGTTAAAGTTGTTCAGAAGAGGTTTTCGAAAGGGTTAGAAGATGGGACTTTAGACTGGGATATTGTTGAGGAAATCATATCATTAGCTTTTGTGGGGGAGGCTAAATCTTGGTATCAAGTTTTTAGGGGAGGTTTTCAGGGGTTAGAAGATTTTAGGCAGAAGTTTGAGGGAAAGTTCTGGAACGAACAGACTAAAGGAAGAGAAAGAGACAAGATTTCTTTTGGGAGGTATCAGTCGAATCAGGGGGTGAGCATGACGGAGTATTTCCTCACACATGTCCTTATCAGTCAGAATTTAGACACTAGTTCTTCTGAAGGTGATATTGTTAGGCGTATGGCCCGTCATTTTTCTGATGAGGTGAAGATGGCCGTAGTCATGCAGGATGTAAATACGATTAAGGACATGGAACGTGTGTTAGAAAGGTTTGATACTTTGGGTAGAATGGGAGGCAAAAGGCAAGAACAGGGAAGGGAAGGAAATTACGATCAGGGGTATCAGGAGGAAGGGAATAGGCATTATGAGCGTAGGAATATTGATAGGCCAGGTAACTTTGTGAGGAATGATAGAGGACATTTTGTAAATAGGGATAGGGGTGACCAAGGGAATTTTCGGAATAGGGGGCGCGGAGAACAGAGGCAGGCAGAAAATCGGGGACCTGAGGAACAAAGGCAGTTAGAGAATAGGGGGCGTGAAGAAGAGAGACAGCCAGCTCAGCCGAGTAATTTAAACGGGAACAGGGCTCTTTAAGACGGTCAGATAGAGGGTCCCATCCCAGTATTCCAGTTCATGTGTTGAAGAAGATAGAATACGACCTTGATGTTAGAAAGGAATTGTTAGATGACCAGGTTGAGGTTATGCAGGAGAGATGTGAGCCTACGTTGATCAGTCCTGTGATTAAGGTGAAGATATGGGGTCAAGTCGTCGATGCCTTATTGGACTCAGGGAGCATGTGTTCTTGCATTAAGGCAGGCTTTTATGATGTGGTTAAGAGTAAAGGAGAAGCCATAGAGGAGATTCCAGTGTCCAATATATTTATATTGTCTGCTGTTGGGACTAAGTCACAGAGAGTGCGTAGACAGGTTGTCGCACCTATGTACATTGATGAGAAATGTGGTCGTCAGAGTTTTCTAGTGGTCGCGAATTTAGTGTATCCTGTCATATTGGGTGCGGATTGGCTAAGCAGTCAGATGTGTAAGCTTGATTATGGCGAATCTAAGGTGAGATTCAAGTGGGGTGAGAATTTTGATACGATTAGTCTGAGTTATCAGGTGGACTCGGGAACCTTTGTGAGTATATCAGTGTGTGTCCAGGTTTTAAATGAAGAGGAAGAAGTCAGTGAGATTAGTAGCGACATGGTATCAGAGGATATTCAAAGTTGTAGTATGGTAGTGGAAGAGGAGCGTGAAGGTGAATTTTCAAGTGTTGTGGAAGATACCATGTTGGAGGTAGAGCAGAAGGCTCAGTTGTTAGAGGTCTTGAGAGACCACAGTGAGGTGTTCTCTGACAAACCTGGTAGGACACATGTTTACGAGCATAGTTTCGAGATCACCGATAGGTCAAGTTTTAATGGTGTTAGATACCCGATACCACACGCCCATGTCAAAGCAGTAGATGATGTCATTTCGCAGATGCTAGACGATGAGGTGATCGAATTCAGTAGGAGCCAGTATGTCAATCCGTTGGTAGTAGTGATTAAGAAGGATGGGTCAGTTAGGCTATGTTTGGATGCAAGACAAGCTAATAAACGCATTGCGCCGGATCATCAGCGACCGGAAACTACTGAGGATTTAGTTCAGAGATTTGGGGGTAAAGAATGGCTGTCCACATTAGATTTGAGTGCTAGTTTTTGGCAGGTACCCTTACGGAAGGAGGATAGGCAATTCACGGCTTTTTGTTACAAAAACCAGCTGTTACAATTTACACGGATTCCTTTTGGTATGAAAACATCGTCAGCTGGGCTCATTCGCGCACTTAACATCGCTCTGGGACACGACACAGGGGATTTCACAGCCAGTTACATCGATGACTTAGTCATCGCATCACGTACATTTGGGGAACACATGGAACACCTTAGAATTGTTTTGGGGAAGTTGCATCGGGCCGGGTTCACAGTGAAACTTAAGAAGGCGACCTTTTGTGCACAACAGATCACGTTTTTAGGCCACACTATTACACCACAGGGGGTTACGCCAGAAGGGTCGAAATTAGACAACATAATCAACACTCGGACACCTCGTAACGTCAAACAACTTCGCTCTTTTCTGGGGGTATGTAATTATTTCAGGAGGTTTGTACTGCGGTATTCGCAGCTGTGCGGGCCATTTAGCGGGTTACTTAAACAGAATTCTAAGTGGGTTTGGGAAAAGGAACACGATGAGGCATTCATCAAACTTAAAGAGGGTTTTAGGGATGCTGTCACACTTAGGTACCCCGGGCAGGATAGTCAGTATATAGTGATGACAGAGCGACTTAGGGTTAGCAGGGGTGCTTTGTCAAAAGGATGGGGATGGTAATCTAGGCATCGTGTCACTCGCTAGTAGAGGTCTAAATTCCGCGGAGAAAAGATACACTACTAGTGAGAAGGAATTGCTAGCCATTGTGTATTCGCTGGGCAAGTTCCGGACCTATGTGCTTGGCCGGAAATTCCTAATCTATACAGACCATAACGCACTTACGTTTCTTAGGACATGTAGGATAACCTCGAACCGGCTTTCTAGGTGGATATTGGCGATCCAAGAGTACGATTTTGATATATTTCATGTAAAAGGGTCAGAAAACAAATTCGCGGATTTTGTGAGTCGCCACCCGGAAATTGCTGGGGAGGGAGTTGAAGCTAGGAGAGAGGAAGGAATTTTGGTCTGTGTAACTAGGATTTCAGATAGGGACGGGGAGAGGTTAAAGTTGGGTAAAATGAGAGAGGAACAATGCAAGGACGAGGAGATTCAGGACATTTATCGGGAACTCGAGGAAATGGAACATATGAGCATTGCTAAGAGGGGTAATAAGGAATTCAGGCTTTTTAACGACTTGCTAACTAGGAAATACTTTGGCGAGAGATGGTGCGTGTGGGTTCCTAAGTCTTTGAGGTATGATATTATCTGGTTTTATCATAAGGAGTTAGGCCACTATGGTGCAGAGAAGGTGTTGGGTGCTATTCAGGAGAACTTCTTCTGGAAAAACATGGGCAGGGGAGTCAGAAAAACCCTAGCAACATGTGAGTTGTGTCAGAAGTGCAAGCACCCCACAAGGTATTTAGAGGGGCCAAGGCAGGCTGTTCTAACTCAGAAACCAGGTGAGTTGGTGTGTGTTGACCTCTATGGGCCGTTGGTGAAGTCTCAGTATGGCTACCAATATGTGTTTGTCGTTGTTGATGCCTTTTCTAAGTATGTTAAGCTCTATCCTCTAAGACAGGCCACGGGGAGGGGTTGTGTAAATTGCATACTGGGGAAATATGTTCCGGAGTTTGGTAAGCCACTCCGAATACTCTCAGACCACGGTTCTCAGTTCACCTCGAAGATATGGAGGACCAAGTTGAGTGAACTGGGAATACAGTGTACGTATTCCTCTATTAGGTATCCCCAAGGAAACATGTCTGAGAGAGTAATGAGAGAACTAGGGCGCATGTTTAGGACCTATGTGAGTGAGCGACATAATGCCTGGTTTTCGATGCTTGAGGACGTTGAGCGTTGGCTCAATGTAACTAAACACGAGAGCACGGGTCGCACTCCCATAGAAGTCCAGCTGGGTAGGAAGCCTGTCAGCGAACTTGCCATGATTTTGGGTTTGAGGACAGGGGAGGCCGTACCCAGAGATTTAAGTATCAGGTTAGCTGGGGAACATTTATGTAAGGCCAGTAAGAAACGGCAGAAGCAGCAAGGGAAGCGGGCAGGAGATAAGTTAGATGTAGGTGACCTTGTGCTTTTAAGGGTGCCTCATGTCTCGTCCGCAGACCAGAAATTGGTGAGTAAATTTTTTCTTTTGTATGAAGGACCGTATGTAATTGCACGGAAATTAGGGGCCTGTGCGTACGAGCTCCTTACAAAGGACGGAAGGGTGCTAGGGATTTACAATATTTCCAATCTGAGGATGTACTTATCCTAGTAGCCCTGTTGGTTGTGTATATATTTGTGGAAGGAAGGAGTTAGGATTTTGGAAGGGAAGTCATGCCTAAAAGGATTGCTTTTTATTCTATGGTATAGGACCAAATGAATGAAAAGCAAGGGGGCGTTCTGTAACCTATATTTTATGAGTTCCCCATGACAGTTTTAATGTAGGCTAGTGGGTTTATTATTTCTTTATATCATGTTATCGTGTTGGCAACGTGTTCAATTGCATTGGACACGTCTGCAGTAGACGCAGTGTCATTATTATTATTACTATTATCATATACGTATGCTTATTATTATTATTAATTATTCAATGTATTTTAGGTCACTTTTGACGAGATTCTGAAGCTAGCTCTAATCGTATGTTGTCTAAGAAAGTTTATTAATATTGTTCAGACCACCGAACCAGGAGTCGGGTTAATGTTCTGGTCACACGTGCAGGAGGCAACACTTAATGGACACTATTGTCTCGAGCAGGTATGCTCGCTCACCCCGAGGGGGTGATGAGGAAGCGGCCGAGCAAATGCAATGAGTGGTCTGGACAAACAGGCGTATGACAATAGCAATTCTGTGAAGACTTCCTGGAAGGAGCTGTGGCTGGGAGACGTGTTGTAGCAAGCGACCTAGTGCACGGCGGAAGGGATTGTCTCGCTGGACTTTGAGATGTCAGGTTGTGTAGGGTGTCTCTCTTGAGCTGAGCGCTTGGTGTTTCTACGGAAAGCTTGAAGACCGTACGGTACCTCCGAATTGTTTTAGTATGGAGGGTACCACGTGATTGGGTTCTGGCTGTAATGCCACAATCATAGTAGGGCTAATACCCATCAAGATAACTGTGCTAAGTTGAAGAAGACCTTCATGGCGGTAAACCATAATGGCATGGCTGACCAGCTTCAAAGTGGTGATGAAATGGACATATTGGGCAGACGACGGCATTACCGGTAATGTGAAAAACAAATAATAAATCTTTAAAGGCCTAAATATTATTATTATTATATTATTATATTATATATTTTTAATTGCATTTCTTGTGTGTCACTCTTTTTATTATATTTATCAATTTCTTGCATGCAGCTTCAGAATATAAAGTAAATTTAAATTGGATAGTTTCTTTTTAGTTAGATGCATGTAAACCTTCCTTCATCTTTATTAATTTATAGGAGGTTTTGGTAAGGTCTATGTACGAGCCAGTCCTTTCAGAATATCTGCACACGCCCGGAGATAAGAAGAGTTTCGATAAGGTGGATTTGTTTAATTACAATACCAATTATGTCAGTTGCTTAAAATTTAAAGAAAGGCCATTTATGAGGCAGAATATTCATTTTTATTTAAATTTTGTATCTTCAAAGTTACAAATGGCTTCTCTGGGTGAAGCCATCTTGTGGCAAGAATTGAAAGATTACAACACATTATAAATCATCTATTCAATTGTTGTGAATAGAAATTATAAATCATCTATTCAATTGTTATGAATAGAAATTATAAATATCTATTCAATTGTTGTCAATACAAATTATAAAACATCTATTCAATTGTTGGCAATACAAATTATAAAACATCTATTCAATTGTTGTCAATACAAATTATGATACATCTATTTAATTGTTGATAGGTGTTTTTTTTAAGAATTATCTCTTAATCAACACCGTAAATATCTTACATTTTCCTAGCATAGTAAATGTTATTGCTTTTTAGTAAAATATAAGCTTGCCACGGGGGGTGAGTGGATAGGGTGTCGGTCTACTAACCCCAAGCTTGCAGGTTCGCTCCTGGCCTTGGTAAGTGATTTTTGAAAGGCGGCAAAAATACGACACGCATGTCATACGATTTGAATTCAGTAGGCCGAGTTCATAATGGCAAAGTTAATCTTGGGAGTTTCCGCCAACACGAAGTTCCTCATTTCTCTACTAGAAAGCGCTATAGTGTTCAAGGAGCTTAGATATCTAACCTCCTTGACTTTCATAGTGATTCAAGGAACAACGAAATTCGACATGCAAGCTACCCTCTGGGTGTCAAATTACAAAGCTTGCACCCGCCACCCGAGGCTATACGATATTATTATTTTATAGTAAAATATAGCCAACACACAGACAGAGAGCTTCACATTGGCGTCACCAGAGAACTCATAGGTCATTTCTACATATCAGTTTGTTATTTACTTATTTATGTAAGTTATTTATATATTTATTTATTTATTTTATGTCTTTGGTAATGGCGAAGGTATGGCTCATGGTTCTCCCTTACACTTAACCACATTAAATTTACAAATCTAGTTAGGGGCTTAAGAGGCTCCTGAAAGCCGAATATATTCATAATTTTCGAAATTTCATGTTTACGTCATATTAAGTTACGGAACCTTATCGTTCTAACGGTATGCTAACTAATGTAACTAACCATTTTTATCCCTATTTGCACTACATTTCTATCTAGATTTTTATTTTTCTCTCTATTGGACAATTGGCATTAAATATAAACCTTTTTAAGAAAGCAAAACGAGTGTTTCGTACGTGGTCCTAAAGAAAACTGTCGCCATTTCCTCAGATAGCGGAAATATTTTGATTCCAGTTCCTCCCTCAAATGCATTTATTAATACAAACATTCCCTTTCTTTCGTAACTATTCAACATACACGACTGAAATTTATAGAAGTAATTCATCCTTATATGTGTTATATTTTAATGCAGCCGTTGTTTGAAATTTACTTTAGTTTGTTGATGAGTAACATCTTTCCACTCGGTTGGTGGTTATTTTTGTAGGAGTGATTCTGAAAAATGGGACGGAAGTGTGTAAGACGCACTGCCAGTTAGATCGCATCCCTCCTGGCTGCTTTAGCAGGGATGCGATCCAATCCAGCTAGCAGTGGTACTATGTGGAATGTATATAACATACGGATTACTTCAAGGTTTGTAAGCGCCATTACAGATATTTATGGAATAAATCATCATCAAGTTGTCGTTCTTTGGTGTAAAATTATTCATTAAATCATATTTGCTGAAAACAATTATGATTTACTAAGAGTCTGTCTTTCAATCTCTGGATAAAAGTGATGGGCATCCACTCGCCGAGTAACTTTCCTCAACACTTTCATACTGAACGGTAAACGCTCATGCGAACTCTGGTGTCAACTCATTTAAACACAAACCACATGTCTTCGTATCAGTATTTAAATGATATGCTTTTATATGAAACATTGTAACTAGTCGGCAGAGCCGGTAGTATGTTTCTGCACAATGGCTATTCAGATATTATTGCGGTAATGTAGTGATCAGTGTACTGTAATATATATCGATGATTTTATACGGGAACTGGGCTAGCCTTTCATAGACCACTATAGGAATTCCCATTACTCTCAAGTCGGCGTATTCATAACTATTTTAAAACTCAATTCCACCCAGGAACATTATCGAAAAAAAGCAAAATATTAATGGAGCATAAACTGATACTTCCATATTATTACCGGCACGTGAACATGTGTACCTGTCTTGTACTCCAAATGTCTGTGGTCGTAATGGCTGCATGGATAACATCTTGGTCTGCGATTCATCAGGTCTCAGGTTCGAACCCAAGTCCCGGCAATTACTTTCGCTACCGGATTATCGATTTAAACTATATATATCATAACATTATGCGTCATTTTAACATAATCTACATGAAATTACGATTTATCTAATTTTAATTACAATAGTTTGCACCGAGCGGGAGTTGGGAAATTTGATTGTATTGAATATTATTTCTAGTAGTCTATAGATAGGCTAGATACTATGGTTTCATTCCTCCTCTTAATTTATTTTTTCGTTAGCCTATCGTTTTAACCTCCAGGGTTGGCTTTTCCCACGCACTAAGCGAGGGATCCCACCTCTACCGCCACTGAGGGCAGTGTCCTGGAGCTTGAGACTCTGAGTCAGGGATACAACTGGGGTGGGTGACCAGCACTACGCCAGGCGGCCTCACCTGCAAAGCGAACAGGGGGCCTGATGAAGGAATGGGAAGAGTGGGACGGTTAGGCAAGGAAGTGGGAAGGAGGCGGCCGTGGCCTTACAGGAGGAACCATCCCGGCATTTGCCCGAAGACAAAGTGGGAAACCACGGAAAACCACTTCGATGATGTCTGAGGTGGGAATCGAACCCCCTCTGCTCATTTGGGCCACCCGAGGCTGAGTAGACCCCGTTCCAGTCCTCATACCACTTGTCAAATTTCGTGGCAGAGCCGGGAATCGAACCCAGGACCTCCGGGGCGGCAGCTAACCATGCTGACCGCTACGCTACGGAGGCGACCTCCTACTAATTTACAATATAATATGTGATGTTTGTTCAAACAAGTGTGACAGTAGCATATCTCCAATTCAATCTATACATTCATCATAGTACTAGTATGAAAACGGAGCGTAAATTAACATTTTAAGAATGTCCAAGCTGTGTAGTAAGCGAGTAGGATAACATGTCCGATGACTTCACATACATTTCATCTCAATTTCATAGTAGAATAATATGTTACACATCATATGCGACTACTGTAAGGCTCGTATCTTTTTGTGAATTTCTTTTAATGAAAATATTCATGAAAACAAGATGTTCAGAAAAGAACATATAGCCTACTTTCTCCTAAATGTATGAGTATAGTTATAACTCGTTGTTATTATCAAAGAGTATAATAGAACTATTCTTTGTTGAAGACCTTAGAAACGATTTACCTCTACCAAACGCCACAACCTAGATAAAAACTGCTACCATCATTGAAGAAAGAAAGATAAGAAGTATCTAAAGAATGTTATGGATCTGGAGACATAATCGACCGGACTGGCGGCGTGGCTCAGCGGTAACGTTCTCGCTTGCTGGACCGTATGTTTCAGGTTCGTATCCTGGCGCAGTCAGCTGGCATTTGAGGGTGCACAAATGCGAGGGAGCCGTGTTAGTAGATTTGCTGGCACGTTAAAGATCCCCTTCGGGACAAAATTCTGGCACCCCGGCGTCTCTAAAAGCAACAGTAGTTAAAAGGGACGTAAAACCAATAACATTATTATTATTATTATTATTACATAATCGGCCTAACGCGGGCAACATCCAACTTTGAGTTGAGGCATGTCTTTACACGTCTGGCTGCGTATGACTTTCACAACCCTAATTGAATTAACAAATCTTTCCATGACCCTACAGAGACGTGTGTATACCAACTATGTGGATATTTTCGATTGCTATTTGGCTGAAATAGAAGTATTAATTAATATCCTGAACTAGCACCAACGGTAGAGTTCAGATACTATGTGAAATCGTTTTGTTCTTTACTTCAATTAACATTTTCAAATAACGCACAATAGGCTGTTACAAACCCTTTAAAATAGAAAGTAAAAATGTATCGTAGTATCATCTTGTCATTCTTCAAATTCGATGCGCATAGAATGCAAATGGTATAGTAATCAATGGAGCCCCACGTAGACTAGTCGTGATATCTAGTGGTGAAATATCTAACAATATAATCCTAACAGAGCGTGTGCATTCTAGCGGCCAGAAGAAGAAACTTTTCAATAAAATCTGGTCGGCGTGCAGTTACCTTTTTGGCAGCTAGATGTCTCGAGTAAATCTGCTGGCGAATTATGTTTTAATTAAATATATATTTTACACCATAATATGCACAATATAACGCTTAATTTTAAAACATCTGAGTCATTACAAAACAATAAACATATAAAATTTCAAGCAAAAAAACTAGCTCTGATCGGGTTTGAACCATAGGCATTTGAGCGATAGGCTAACGCTCTACACTGAGCTAAAACAACGAATATCGTTCTATATAAAATGACTTACATAGAACTTGTTAGCAAATAGTGATTTATACTAAACGATTTCATCACTGGAATATATTATTTATATATAAAGCATTTCATACAAAGTTTATTTATTTTATATCAGTACGCTATATTGCATGCAATACTCAAATTAGTGAAATATAAGTCAGGCACAAGATATCCGCTGCCATCTTGTCTTATTACTAAATCAGGTCAGCTTTTTAAAATCACGTCTGCACTATAGTATTACAAAATAAACTTTTAATTTCGAACGTGCCTCTTCCTTTAGAACAGTTAAAACGATTCTCGGCTCGATAATCGGAACTGGTGGGTCCCATGATATGGATTATAAAGTTTGCATAATTCGCACGGCCGCCATCCTGAAATGGTATGGCGGACGACCTTGTAGTTTGGTCACAAGACGCATCCTATACGAAGGTATGTTGTTACCAAATTTGGTAGAGATCGGATGATTTGGTTAGTCGTTATTTGATTTTACGTTTTGAACGTTTGAGTGGCCACCATTCAGTTTTAGTAAAGATGGCGGCGATATAAAACATGACACTGAGGTGTCCTTTGCTAGTGCTACCTTTGTACCAAATTTCGTTCAATTCGCATTCACCGTGTTCGAATTGATAGGGGGGGGACAGACATTCAGAGTACACACACTCACACACACACACACACACACAGACACACAGACACACACACACACAGACTCACATACACACATACACACACACAGACAGACACACTTTTTTCGCCCTGTGTTGATCTCATAAGTCTACTTTCATTTTTTGCAAAAATCGAAAGTAGGCTAATAATGTAAAAATTACCCTCTTTAAAATCAAAAATACAAAACAAACTTGTTTTCAAAACGTCTGTGTTAACTTAAGGAGAAAGATTCAAGGGACATCCATGAAACTTTCGAATTGTTCCTCTATATAAGAGTTGTGAAAATGGTAAATGTTAGGTCGGAAATTAACTTGGGGATTTTAGGGCCTTCCAGAGCACCTTAAGTATATTACGGCAATAGTAGAGGAATGTCGCCAAATATGGGGAGTTTTTTTATAGGGCTCACATTAATCATAAGAAGGAACGGAATAATTTTGGTTTTATCACCAATGAGGTCGCCTCCGTAGCGTAGCGGTCAGCATGGTTAGCTGCCGCCCCGGAAGTCCTGGGTTCGATTCCCGGCTCTGCCACGAAATTTGAAAAGTGGTATGAGGACTGGAACGGGGTCTACTCAGCCTCGGGTGGTCCAAATGAGTAGAGGGGGTTCGATTCCCCCCTCAGCCATCCTCGAAGTGGTTTTCCGTGGTTTCCCACTTCATCTTCGGGCAAATGCCGGGATGGTACCTACTGTAAGGCCACGGCCGCCTCCTTCCCTCTTCCTAGCCTATCCTTCCCAATCTTCCATCCCTTCCCTTCCCTCATGAGGCCCCTGTTCGCTTTGCAGGTGAGGCCGCCTGGGCGAAGTGCTGATCACACCTCCCCAGTTGTATCCATCCCGACCAGATGTTCCAAGCTCCAGGACACTGCCCATAGAGGCGGTAGTGGCGAGTTCCCTCGCTGAGACCGTGGGAACCACCAACCTAGAGGGTAAATTGACTAAATAAAAAAAAACACCAATGTAAACCTCAGGGGATATACTATGTGTATTACAAATATGGGCACTTTGATGTTGTAATACCCTCTGATAATATTGCTAACTTAAAAAGTGTACTTTCCCCATATTAGGTAACCGGGGTTCGTAATATGGGGAGGTGAGAAACTTCACGGTTTTTATTTATAATACATACACCGAATAATATACCCTTCTAATTAAAGCTTTAATTCTGACAATGTTATAAAATAGTACAAAAATACACATTCTAAGTTATTAACAGTCCTAGTTTCCTGTTGCCGAACTTCCAAATAAAACAACCTGTCTCTGATTCTACACACAATGCGTAAGCCCAGCACTCTGTTTTGAATTAATGTGAGTGCGCTGCCAACTGTTTACATCTGTCTGCCACCTCTTCAGGGCGAGTATGGGGCACGAGGGAAGGCATGAACACTCGGGGAGAACTATTTGTTTATTAACTCTGGTGCTCCAGCACCCAATCCATTTCCCCTGTTATCAACCAATTTGGGATTGGAAGGATGTCAACAGCTCGAACTAGTGAACTCCCCCCCCCCCCCCTCCCCACCATCAGATGTTGTGGCCTCTGGTGAAATGTCACCACTTTTCTTTGGGGAGAAGATCTAGATTTCCATGTTGTATCTCTACTGAGAGGTTCGGAAAATCATGGTCCTGGAAGATGTTCTTATTGCACGGATCAAGCCCAGATTTACGGAACCCTCCTACATTTTCAACAGTTGCTGCCTTCATATAGGCCTACGCATGACCAAACAGCTCACCAATCCATTTCTCCCTCCCGGCTTCTAAAAATAAGTGATATGCCACTTAGTAAGAGCTGAACTATTCTATTACATTCAATAGAACGTAATATGGGGTTCCCTATATTAGGGAACAATGAACTCCCCATATTAGGCTATCTCAGTGTCCATACTTTAACATTTTACTTCCAAGAAATTTATAGGCTAAGACAAAATACTACAATAGTACGTTGAACCCAAACCCCTGACTGTATATACAAGCGCATTTAGAAAATTAATTCACTTACCTTTTCTTATCAATTCGTACGAATTCAGAAAACGGAGAAATAATTCACAACGATGTAGAACAACAAAATTCAATAAGAAAATGACTATGATGCGCAGCTAACGGCAACTTCGTGCGTTACCCACACAGCACATGGATAACAATTTAACGTATTGAACCCTTTACCCTATGTTGGTTAAATGATTCTACTTTTATTTCTTCAATTAATAAATATTTCAACCAGCATCATGAAAGTAGCCAGACAGCGATGAGGAAATCTCAAGCATTTGTTGGAGACAGTAGGGACATACCTGCATCAGTTTAACAAAAGGCTAAGTACTTGAGCTATGAAAAGAAATAGCAGAGCGATGTATCACAGGGACAGGTGTGGCTACCTCAATTTTAGAAGCGACGCGCGGTGAGACATGGTTCTGGTATGTTCATTGTGATATTCGCGCCTAGAAGAAATATGATGCAGTAACGTGAATGGCTGATGAAGAAAATAGACACTCCCAAGACGCCAAGATCTACTAGAAACCGCCAAATTACAGAGAAATGGAGAACCAATGAGAAGAGAATGCCTACTTGCGCGCCAACTCTGGCTGGGGTACGCGGTGGCTAGCATTCACGCGGGAAATCGCCTAGACAAAATCTCTACGATCGATTCTAGGATTAATGGGCATATTCTTGACCTGTGCAATATTACGAGTTCAGTGATATGTATTTCATTCCTGTATCACAATTACTTCGATAAATTTTTACATAAAATCCCCCTCCATCTAGACCCAAGGGCCAGTTCATTTATAAGTGTGTCGAAGAGCCAAGACATTGACTTTTATTCCGTGTGTTGAGGACACACTATTATTATTCTGTGCGTCTACGAACGTAGACTTGTATTTTGTGTCGAGGACACAGGAGATTCATTGAAAAGTGGTAAAATCAGTGATAGATAGTCTTAGTACTATAGTTATAGGGACAGTAGCGTCGATAATTCGCCAACGAACAGTGACAGGGAATTTAGTACCTGAACAAGTGAATTTAGTAGTCAGGCATAAAGTGTATAATAACCTAATTTTTGTATCAGCTCAAGGATGACATCGATGAATGCAGAAGAAGTGTGGAAGTCTCAACAGTCCGTCCAGATGGCTGCTATGAGATAGAGAACCATGAAGTTGGGGAATGGCATCTGATGTTCTTTGACGGGTGACTACAACACGAGATGAGTACAAATAATATTTTATTATTTATTAAATTAACTTATGGTTTATGGGACATATTTTTTGTAAATACTTTGCTTGTGTGATTTAATGTAGTATATTTAGTTTTGATCTGGCACACTTTTGTTTGGAAGCAGCTCGCACAATTGTAGTTATTGGAAGGTTCTTTTCTTTGTGTTGTGTTAACTAACGTATCTATGTGAACGGCCGTGTTCGCCTAGGTTACGAAGTGCGGTTAAAAACGTCTCTCGGAGATATGTCGTGTTTCAGAAGTAGGACTGAATTAATCTAATTATATAGTAGATTGGAGGGTAAAAAAATGTTATTGAAAATTATTATTGATCAGATTCAGTGTGATTATTGCCTTTGGAGCAATGTAATTTGTGACGAAGAGTACTCAGCTCTATCGTAGGTTTTAAATATTGTGTTAAATGTTTGCGAGCTTTAATTCAGCAGACCCATGTGAAAGGTGTTATGTCAGTCCCAGATGTGTGTACTGTGAGTATATTGTTGTGGTATTACAAGCGGGAACTTCAGCAGAGACTGATTTCTGTCAGCTTGGTACCAGATTCATATTATATCCTTGCGAGGACAATTATGGATATGTGATTATTGTCTGACCATATGTTGAGTGGGAGGAGATGTTAGCGGCTGTTGATTCCTTGAGATAACAGTTCCGCTGGTCGGCTATTTATATACACTGGATGGGGGACATGACTGGTATTGTGGAAAGGGGTGAGTTGTTGTCACAAGGGCTGACTGAGTTTCGCAAGCAGAGCTCATTAAAGTGGAGTGCACGTCTGGTTCCCAATTACTTGAAAATAAATATAAATGTGAGAAACTGATCAATGGTAAAATTGTTTAAATAAATGGGAGTTGCCTACGAAACACGATTATCTTCGAAGCGTTTCATTAACATGCAGTTTTGTTAATATAAAGTAATCTTAACCACTCAGGTTGTTTGTTGTTGTTGGTTTATTCTTTGTTTATTGTACATGTCAGTGACCCGTGAGTCACGTGCGGCGCTGTGTTTCCTTGTTGTTGAGCATCCGGCCATTGTGGCAGCTCATTTGTTAAGTGTGTCATCACACTAATAAGGGTCTCAGAGAGATGCCTGTAAATAGTAGAGTTGTAATATGTGTGTCAGAGTTAGATTTAAGGATTTTCATTAATGTTATGCCCATAGCCATAAAAGTTGATTTTACGAGATGATTGTTCGTGAGCACCGTGGCTGTTAACCCGTTGTGAACAAATGATCATCCAAGTACTCATTTCTCGTAGATAGTCATCACGCGAACATAAATTCACATGCAAGATAGTGGAACTTGGATCCACATTTTATTAGAAAAGGGGAGATCTGTCTGACTCCTCAAAGTGATAAATATTCATGTCAGGGGGAAATTCAGGGAGGATTTTGTTTATTATTGCTTGTTTTATTTTTTTATGCACAAATTAGTTATTAAATCTAGTTATTATTTTACGTTTTGTCTCCTTTCTTTCTTAGTTATAGTTTTCATCCTATAACCCTTGCCTCAGAAAAGCACGTAGTTTGGCGGACGTAAACACCACACTATGAACTGAACGCGACCCCTTGATCTAAGATTCTTGCATAAAACACTGCTATTCTGAAGGGTTCATAGGTGAAAACTGGCGGCCAACGGTGGGGCTATTCACTGTGGTGTAACGGGGAGATTACACATGTCAATAGTGGCGCATTTGAGTAAAACTGGCATGCCGCAAGTGCAGGCAGATATGACAGTATTTAATCACCGGGAAGTGATATTTTATTAAAAGTAGTTGAGGCGAAGTGGATACCGCCAAATGTGTGAAAAATAAATTAAAATCAGGAGTTTGCAAAGTAAAATACGGTTCACGTTGTTGTCTTTTAAATTAAAGTAAAATTAAGATGTGATAACGGGCGCCCAATAATAAAGTTAAAACTAGATTTGTGTAGAAAGTCAAACTCATGGAAATATTAGGAGGCTATAGCCTAAAATGACAATTAATACTTTGTTAATTAGTCAGTGTTAATATCAGATCAGGATAACTGTTTAATGACTAAATATGTGCTTGGGGTTAAAATTAAATTGAGTAAAACTAGAACTACTCAGAGATGCAATCAACTAATGGGATTAAAGGTAAGAATAAATGAACTGAGTAGAATAAAGAAATTAAATGTGCATTGGATTTATGTGCATGTCAAAGGGCATTGGCGTAGGCCATTTCCCATATGTCTCATATATATTGTAAAACATGGCAACGGTGGCGCAGATCCAGGAGATCATTGAAAGTGCGGCAAGGAGAACTCAGGAATTGTTGGATACTAAATTAGCAGAACAAAGTGAATCGCTGAACACGAAGTTATCCGAACAAATAAACACTAAATTATCAGAACAGAGTCAATCTATAAACACTAGTATGTTGGAGCAAAGTGAAGCGTTGAATACAAAATTATCTGAACAAATAAATACGAAAATGTTAGAACAAAGTGAATCGCTAAATACTAAACTGTTAGAACAAAGTGAATCATTGCGGACACAGTTAAATAACAGTAGAATTGAGCAAAAGGAATATCAGGCGGAACAAGCTAGGTTATTAAAGAGTGAAATTAGTGACACTATAAATTCACAGTTAGAGGCGCAAAATAATAAAAACACGAACCAATTAGCTTCGTTAACCGCAGAGATGAAAGAGCACACAAACCAACAGATGATATTACTGGCCCGTGATGTAAGCAAAAATAATGAGAAACAATTAGAGCAGATTGAAAAAATGGAGAGTATTTTCGATAAAAAAAACTTAGCATTCTCGATGAAACGGTGTTAGCTAAATTAGAGCAGATTGAAATAGCATGCACAATGAATACAAGCGAGGTCAAAATAGCCCAAGATAAGTTGGAAGGACGATTTAAGGAGATGGAGAAAAGTGGCAGGGTCATTCAACAACAAATATCAGCAGTAGATGAGAACATATCAGGCATAATTAAAGATATGGACCGTCTAGAGATAAAATCAGCGGAACAGTGGAAAAGCCTAGAAACTGAACAAGAACAATTTAAGAGTACATTAGACGAAAGGCTAAGCCAGATAGAAAATAATCAGGATGAAAATAAGAGCCAAATTGAAGAAAAAATAAGCACGATTAAAGAACAGATCAGGAAAGATTGGAAGAAAATGAATATTGATTCTAGAGAGGAAATATCCACCATTATTAAAACAGTAGGCGAAAACCACACGCGTATTCAAGCTTTGGAGCAAGAGGTAAAAAATAGACTTAAAGAACAGACAGACAGGATCATTAAAGCCGAACTTCGCTCATTAGAACAATCGTCTATATTTAAAACGGGAGCATTGAAAGACAAGCAGGATGACTCACATAGTCCCCAACCCAGCATAGCAGGAAGTCAGAATCAAGCAGAGAGCCCATTAACAACAAACACGGAAGGATTTCGTAAGAACGTAGATAGAAGCTCAACACCACAGGACGGTCATCAGCCCACACAACTTATTCAAGTAATTCGCTCAAATGACTACAAACCGCAGAAATACACCGAAAATTCAGGGGTAACGCCTAAGGCCTTTATCAAAGAGATTGAAGACCATTTTAATGACACTGGAGTACCTGAAGCACGTAGATTGAGAATGATGCAGAGATTTTTATCAGGGAATGTTCTCACCTGGTTTTTAAGTTTCAAATACACATTTGGAACCATGTCAGACTTTAACTTAGCGTTTCTGCGCAAATACTGGTCTCCCGCCATACAACAGAGTTTAAGAATGGAGCTTTACTCTAGAAAATACCAAACTACCCAGCAGACAAAATACTCAGATTTCTTTAACATGCAAATGCTAAAATTTCGCGATCTGGATTACCCATTAAACGAATCAGATTTGGTGATGACAATAGCAAGGCAAATGCCAGTTAATGTACAGCAAGTGCTAGTAGCAGCAAACGTCAGTACGGCCCTACATGCAGAGCAGATATTACGGCAAATAGATGAGACCACATCTCATAGTCATTTTAGAGGAGGAAGACAACTGGAATTAGTCAACACTACAGAGGTCGTAAAAACAAAACAGGGAAATACTAAAACGCAGGGTACTAATACGAGCACCTCCACACCTAGGCGAAACCAGGAAGAAGGGGAAAACAGACCATATCAGCGTAACGAAAATTACTACAACAATAGATACCAGGGCAACAATAGATACCAACAGAGAGGATATCAACAATGGCGTGATAATCGAAGGAATGACAGGCCTTATGGAAGATACGGTGATTATAATGCCAATCAACGATGGAAAGGAAGGAGAGATCAAAATCAAGGAGATCAACGTAACTATCGAGATGACTGGGATGATAGGCACGCTCAATCACAAAATTACTTAGAGGAGTTACACGCTAATCAAGGTGGAGAACTAGGAAGATGGGAAAAGGCCATTGGGAACAGAAAGAACCCAGATACACATACTGAGGAAGCTGGAAGTCTACTGAGACAAGAGGAATATCATGGACATGAGCGACAGAAGGATGATGGGAGTCGAAATGGAGCTAAAAAAAATGTTAATTTTGGATCAAGGAGACAGTCTCAAAACACAACAGTCGGAAGTTGAAGATGGATGGATAGTAGCGAACATACCCAAGAATGGATTGCTTTACCAGAAGATTGCCTGGAGGAGACGGTGAAACCACGGAACGATGAAATTAGGCAATTACCCATTATTTACGCAAGGATTGGTGGAATTAATATAAGATGTTTATTGGATACAGGGTCACAGATCAGTCTAGTATCGGAGGCCTTGGTTCGAGAGTTGGGACGGACTCAGAATATTCCTGTAATTCCGGTACCACAGCTCAAAGTGAGGGGTGTTATTCCTGAACGCACCGTTACTTGTAAACGTCAGGCATACTTAGAGCTGAACATATTGGAACATACTTTTGGGCAAACATTCATTATCATGGCAAAGATGAATTTCAATATAATTCTTGGTGCAAATTTCATTTGTGACTATCAAGCAGTGATAGATTTACACAAGAATACAGTCAGTTTTAGAGAATATGACCAGCTGAAAAACGTGGGATTGCATATGGATGAAATCACTACCGGAAGAGATGTAAATTCTTGGGCATTGGAAGCAATATCAGAAGAGACGGAAGAGGAGGTACGTAAGGCGGAAGATAACATCGTAGAAGGGGCTGTTGTGGAACTAGATGAGGAGATAGAATCCCAGGAGATATGGTCTTTATTAACAGAAGGAAGTGACAGCGATACACAATTTGAAGAGTTACTACAGGAGCGGCTCAATGACATTCAACTTGGGGGTGAACACAGAAAACAGTTGGAAGAGATTCTAAGGAAGCACAAAACAGTATTTGATACAGTACCTGGGAAAATTTTAAATTTCAAGTACTCTATGCAGGTCGAGGACTGGTCACCTTTCAAAAGCAGATTGTACCCAATTCCTGAAAAATATCGTGGGCAAGTTAAAATCATTATAGATGAGATGTTAGAAGCTGGAGTGATAAGGAAGACACCTACACCTTATCTAAATGCAATTTTGGCAGTCACAAAACCAAATGGATCTATTAGACTTTGTTTAGATGCCAGAAATCTCAACATGAGACTCATTTTTCCTGAGTATGACAGAGCGCCAATTATCAGAGACGTATTAAAAGGCTTTAAAAACAAGAGCATTTATTCATCAGTCGATCTGACGAGCTCGTTCCATCATCTTGAGTTGGATGAGAAGTCACAGCTTCTAACTGGCTTCTTATTCGATAACCAGACATATTGTTTCGTCAGAATGCCTTTTGGGGTCAAAACAGCGGGCTGCGCTTTAATCCGAGCACTGGACCGGAACCTAACAGAGGAAGTAAAGGAGATGACGGTGCGATACATCGACGACATTCTGTTGGCATCCGACAACATTGAAACTCACATGAAAAATTTAGATAAAGTATTGGGCAACTTGAAAGCATCGAATTTCAAAGTAAACCTGAAGAAATCGCATTTCTTCAAGAGCGAGATCTTATATTTGGGTCACGTCATTGACAAGGAGGGAGTGATGCCAAACCCAGCTAAGATTGATGCGATAAAGAATTTCCCTACACCAACGAGAGTCAAGCACATTCGGGCTTTCTTAGGCGTAACGGGATTCTTTAAAGAAACCTGTCCAGGTTATACGGAGACTGTAGCTCCTATGCAAGAAATGTTAAAGAAAAATAACAAATGGTCATGGAACGCGGATTGTGAGAAGGCATTCCAAGCAACAAAACAGCTATTGGAAAACTGCATTAAATTAGGATATCCAGATTTCAAGCTCAAATTTATAATCCAAGCGGATGCTTCACTAATTGGGATAGGTGCTATGCTCTACCAAGAGGATCCAGCTAACCTGCAGCACAAAACATAATTGGCATTTGTCAGCCGAAAATTGCGTAAGCACGAGCGAAACTATACTGTAACCGAGCTAGAATTGTTGGCCATCCTTCATGCGCTCCAACAATGGAAACGAATAGTCTATGGTTACCCTATTGTTGTCAGAACTGACCACAAGGCATTAACATTCTTGTTTAAGACGTCAATGGCAAGCGAACGTGTGACACGTTGGTCTATATACATTCAGCAGTTCAGCATTGAAATTGAACATTGTCCAGGGAAGATGAACGTGATACCGGATGCACTCAGCAGGAATCCAGAGCCTGATAATGAAGAAACAGCGATGGTACAACACTTGGAGTTAACACCGAAGGACCGGGAATTCTTGGAGGAGTTACGTGAGATACAGCGAGAACAGGAAGGGGAACCATGGATGATGCTATTAATTAATTACTTCAAAAAGCAACTACCTACAGGAACACCTGCATTTCGAGAAGCGAAAGCCAAAGAAGGAAGATATGTTTATGTCAACAATTTGCTACACAAATGGGTAGATAATGACCACACCAAGTTACGCATATTAGTACCTGCATCGTTACAACGAGGATTGACATGGCATACGCACGAAAGTTACGGTCACGTGGGCTTAGACAAGTGCGAAGCGACAATAGGAGAGACATTTACATGGCCACGTATGAGAACAACAATATGTGACGTCATTACAACTTGTGACCCATGTCAGAGAACAAAGCCAAATAATTATTTACTGAGGCAATATCCTAGACCATTGCTACCTCAAAAACCATGTGAGCTGCTGGCGATGGACTGTCTTGGTTCAATTCCGAAGGGAAGGAGAGGTTGCCGTCATTTGCTTGTGTGCATTTATGTATTTTCTAAGTTCGTAGTACTATGCCCTATTCAGAAAACCACATCGAAGCAGGTACTCAGTCGCATTCGTAATAGAGTTATTCCAACCCTTGGAAAACCAGAGTTTATATTATCAGATCACGGCAGTTATTTCACAAGCGCCGAATTCAAGAAAGGAATGGAAGACATGGGTATAAAACATGTTTTAAGCAGTATCCGACATGCCCAAGCAAATCCAAGCGAGAGAGTAATTTAATCTGTAACTGCATATTTGAGAATCTTCATTCCGAACGAACACCACAAATGGGTCGATAAAATTAAGGACGTAGAGACATGCATGAATTCTACCAGGCACGAGTCAACAGGACAAATCCCTATGGTCCTACACAAGAACGAGTATCCAGTAAGAACGTGGAAAAGCATCATTAACTGTCCACAAGATCCCATGATAGCACCAGACTTGAGAATTGAAAGAACGAGAGAATACATGAGGAAACAAGCAGACCGCAGATTACGGCGAGTAAGAAATAAGAGGTTCCACGGTGATCTGGAAGTCAACCAGCTCGTTTTGGTGAAACGACCTGCTACATCGGACCCAGAAAAGAAAATCTTTAGTAAGTTCTGCGAAAAATTCATAGGACCCTATTCTATCGTAAGAAACCTTGGAAATAATGCTTACAGAGTGAAAGAATTGAGCAGAGGAACAAAGTCAGTTTACAACGCTGCCAACCTAAAGAAATATCGTCGAAGTGAACCATGGTAGCGCCGAAATAATGACGCTGTTTGAATATACGGACGTCCTACTATCAACAAAGTCAACGGGGAGCAGTTGAGTACAGCACGTGATGAACGAGGAAGTAGAGCTGTTGTTGACAAACATTAACGAGGCAAGTAAGGTGTTGCCGCAGGCATCGAGCGTCACGCAAGATTGGAAGGGGAAAAGACAAGCAGGAAATGAAAACGAGTAAATGCCATTGAAGACAGGAGCGCCTAGACCAAGTAAGAAAAAGGGGTGATTCTGGAAATAAAACAAATTGGCCTACGGAAGTATTGTAAAATTGTCGACTTTATTCCTAAGTTCGAAATTTTGTGAGTGGGAGAGTTGTGAACCCTTTACCCTATGTTGGTTAAATGATTCTACTTTTATTTCTTCAATTAATAAATATTTCAACCAGCATCATGAAAGTAGCCAGACAGCGATGAGGAAATCTCAAGCATTTGTTGGAGACAGTAGGGACATACCTGCATCAGTTTAACAAAAGGCTAAGTACTTGAGCTATGAAAAGAAATAGCAGAGCGATGTATCACAGGGACAGGTGTGTCTACCTCAATTTTAGAAGCGACGCGCGGTGAGACATGGTTCTGGTATGTTCATTGTGATATTCGCGCCTAGAAGAAATATGATGCAGTAAGGTGAATGGCTGATGAAGAAAATAGACACTCCCAAGACGCCAAGATCTACTAGAAACCGCCAAATTACAGAGAAATGGAGAACCAATGAGAAGAGAATGCCTACTTGCGCGCCAACTCTGGCTGGGGTACGCGGTGGCTAGCATTCACGCGGGAAATCGCCTAGACAAAATCTCTACGATCGATTCTAGGATTAATGGGCATATTCTTGACCTGTGCAATATTACGAGTTCAGTGATATGTATTTCATTCCTGTATCACAATTACTTCGATAAATTTTTACATAAAATCCCCCTCCATCTAGACCCAAGGGCCAGTTCATTTATAAGTGTGTCGAAGAGCCAAGACATTGACTTTTATTCCGTGTGTTGAGGACACACTATTATTATTCTGTGCGTCTACGAACGTAGACTTGTATTTTGTGTCGAGGACACAGGAGATTCATTGAAAAGTGGTAAAATCAGTGATAGATAGTCTTAGTACTATAGTTATAGGGACAGTAGCGTCGATAATTCGCCAACGAACAGTGACAGGGAATTTAGTACCTGAACAAGCGAATTTAGTAGTCAGGCATAAAGTGTATAATAACCTAATTTTTGTATCAGCTCAAGGATGACATCGATGAATGCAGAAGAAGTGTGGAAGTCTCAACAGTCCGTCCAGATGGCTGCTATGAGATAGAGAACCATCAAGTTGGGGAATGGCATCTGATGTTCTTTGACGGGTGACTACAACACGAGATGAGTACAAATAATATTTTATTATTTATTAAATTAACTTATGGTTTATGGGACATATTTTTTGTAAATACTTTGCTTGTGTGATTTAATGTAGTATATTTAGTTTTGATCTGGCACACTTTTGTTTGGAAGCAGCTCGCACAATTGTAGTTATTGGAAGGTTCTTTTCTTTGTGTTGTGTTAACTAACGTATCTATGTGAACGGCCGTGTTCGCCTAGGTTACGAAGTGCGGTTAAAAACGTCTCTCGGAGATATGTCGTGTTTCAGAAGTAGGACTGAATTAATCTAATTATATAGTAGATTGGAGGGTAAAAAAATGTTATTGAAAATTATTATTGATCAGATTCAGTGTGATTATTGCCTTTGGAGCAATGTAATTTGTGACGAAGAGTACTCAGCTCTATCGTAGGTTTTAAATATTGTGTTAAATGTTTGCGAGCTTTAATTCAGCAGACCCATGTGAAAGGTGTTATGTCAGTCCCAGATGTGTGTACTGTGAGTATATTGTTGTGGTATTACAAGCGGGAACTTCAGCAGAGACTGATTTCTGTCAGCTTGGTACCAGATTCATATTATATCCTTGCGAGGACAATTATGGATATGTGATTATTGTCTGACCATATGTTGAGTGGGAGGAGATGTTAGCGGCTGTTGATTCCTTGAGATAACTGTTCCGCTGGTCGGCTATTTATATACACTGGATGGGGGACATGACTGGTATTGTGGAAAGGGGTGAGTTGTTGTCACAAGGGCTGACTGAGTTTCGCAAGCAGAGCTCATTAAAGTGGAGTGCACGTCTGGTTCCCAATTACTTGAAAATAAATATAAATGTGAGAAACTGATCAATGGTAAAATTGTTTAAATAAATGGGAGTTGCCTACGAAACACGATTATCTTCGAAGCGTTTCATTAACATGCAGTTTTGTTAATATAAAGTAATCTTAACCACTCAGGTTGTTTGTTGTTGTTGGTTTATTCTTTGTTTATTGTACATGTCAGTGACCCGTGAGTCACGTGCGGCGCTGTGTTTCCTTGTTGTTGAGCATCCGGCCATTGTGGCAGCTCATTTGTTAAGTGTGTCATCACACTAATAAGGGTCTCAGAGAGATGCCTGTAAATAGTAGAGTTGTAATATGTGTGTCAGAGTTAGATTTAAGGATTTTTATTAATGTTATGCCCATAGCCATAAAAGTTGATTTTACGAGATGATTGTTCGTGAGCACCGTGGCTGTTAACCCGTTGTGAACAAATGATCATCCAAGTACTCATTTCTCGTAGATAGTCATCACGCGAACATAAATTCACATGCAAGATAGTGGAACTTGGATCCACATTTTATTAGAAAAGGGGAGATCTGTCTGACTCCTCAAAGTGATAAATATTCATGTCAGGGGGAAATTCAGGGAGGATTTTGTTTATTATTGTTTGTTTTATTTTTTTATGCACAAATTAGTTATTAAATCTAGTTATTATTTTACGTTTTGTCTCCTTTCTTTCTTAGTTATAGTTTTCATCCTATAACCCTTGCCTCAGAAAAGCACGTAGTTTGGCGGACGTAAACACCACACTATGAACTGAACGCGACCCCTTGATCTAAGATTCTTGCATAAAACACTGCTATTCTGAAGGGTTCATAGGTGAAAACTGGCGGCCAACGGTGGGGCTATTCACTGTGGTGTAACGGGGAGATTACACATGTCAATAGTGGCGCATTTGAGTAAAACTGGCATGCCGCAAGTGCAGGCAGATATGACAGTATTTAATCACCGGGAAGTGATATTTTATTAAAAGTAGTTGAGGCGAAGTGGATACCGCCATATGTGTGAAAAATAAATTAAAATCAGGAGTTTGCAAAGTAAAATACGGTTCACGTTGTTGTCTTTTAAATTAAAGTAAAATTAAGATGTGATAACGGGCGCCCAATAATAAAGTTAAAACTAGATTTGTGTAGAAAGTCAAACTCATGGAAATATTAGGAGGCTATAGCCTAAAATGACAATTAATACTTTGTTAATTAGTCAGTGTTAATATCAGATCAGGATAACTGTTTAATGACTAAATATGTGCTTGGGGTTAAAATTAAATTGAGTAAAACTAGAACTACTCAGAGATGCAATCAACTAATGGGATTAAAGGTAAGAATAAATGAACTGAGTAGAATAAAGAAATTAAATGTGCATTGGATTTATGTGCGTGTCAAAGGGCATTGGCGTAGGCCATTTCCCATATGTCTCATATATATTGTAAAACATGGCAACGGTGGCGCAGATCCAGGAGATCATTGAAAGTGCGGCAAGGAGAACTCAGGAATTGTTGGATACTAAATTAGCAGAACAAAGTGAATCGCTGAACACGAAGTTATCCGAACAAATAAACACTAAATTATCAGAACAGAGTCAATCTATAAACACTAGTATGTTGGAGCAAAGTGAAGCGTTGAATACAAAATTATCTGAACAAATAAATACGAAAATGTTAGAACAAAGTGAATCGCTAAATACTAAACTGTTAGAACAAAGTGAATCATTGCGGACACAGTTAAATAACAGTAGAATTGAGCAAAAGGAATATCAGGCGGAACAAGCTAGGTTATTAAAGAGTGAAATTAATGACACTATAAATTCACAGTTAGAGGCGCAAAATAATAAAAACACGAACCAATTAGCTTCGTTAACCGCAGAGATGAAAGAGCACACAAACCAACAGATGATATTACTGGCCCGTGATGTAAGCAAAAATAATGAGAAACAATTAGAGCAGATTAAAAAAATGGAGAGTATTTTCGATAAAAAAAACTTAGCATTCTCGATGAAACGGTGTTAGCTAAATTAGAGCAGATTGAAATAGCATGCACAATGAATACAAGCGAGGTCAAAATAGCCCAAGATAAGTTGGAAGGACGATTTAAGGAGATGGAGAAAAGTGGCAGGGTCATTCAACAACAAATATCAGCAGTAGATGAGAACATATCAGGCATAATTAAAGATATGGACCGTCTAGAGATAAAATCAGCGGAACAGTGGAAAAGCCTAGAAACTGAACAAGAACAATTTAAGAGTACATTAGACGAAAGGCTAAGCCAGATAGAAAATAATCAGGATGAAAATAAGAGCCAAATTGAAGAAAAAATAAGCACGATTAAAGAACAGATCAGGAAAGATTGGAAGAAAATGAATATTGATTCTAGAGAGGAAAGATCCACCATTATTAAAACAGTTGGCGAAAACCACACGCGTATTCAAGCTTTGGAGCAAGAGGTAAAAAATAGACTTAAAGAACAGACAGACAGGATCATTAAAGCCGAACTTCGCTCATTAGAACAATCGTCTATATTTAAAACGGGAGCATTGAAAGACAAGCAGGATGACTCACATAGTCCCCAACCCAGCATAGCAGGAAGTCAGAATCAAGCAGAGAGCCCATTAACAACAAACACGGAAGGATTTCGTAAGAACGTAGATAGAAGCTCAACACCACAGGACGGTCATCAGCCCACACAACTTATTCAAGTAATTCGCTCAAATGACTACAAACCGCAGAAATACACCGAAAATTCAGGGGTAACGCCTAAGGCCTTTATCAAAGAGATTGAAGACCATTTTAATGACACTGGAGTACCTGAAGCACGTAGATTGAGAATGATGCAGAGATTTTTTATCAGGGAATGTTCTCACCTGGTTTTTAAGTTTCAAATACACATTTGGAACCATGTCAGACTTTAACTTAGCGTTTCTGCGCAAATACTGGTCTCCCGCCATACAACAGAGTTTAAGAATGGAGCTTTACTCTAGAAAATACCAAACTACCCAGCAGACAAAATACTCAGATTTCTTTAACATGCAAATGCTAAAATTTCGCGATCTGGATTACCCATTAAACGAATCAGATTTGGTGATGACAATAGCAAGGCAAATGCCAGTTAATGTACAGCAAGTGCTAGTAGCAGCAAACGTCAGTACGGCCCTACATGCAGAGCAGATATTACGGCAAATAGATGAGACCACATCTCATAGTCATTTTAGAGGAGGAAGACAACTGGAATTAGTCAACACTACAGAGGTCGTAAAAACAAAACAGGGAAATACTAAAACGCAGGGTACTAATACGAGCACCTCCACACCTAGGCGAAACCAGGAAGAAGGGGAAAACAGACCATATCAGCGTAACGAAAATTACTACAACAATAGATACCAGGGCAACAATAGATACCAACAGAGAGGATATCAACAATGGCGTGATAATCGAAGGAATGACAGGCCTTATGGAAGATACGGTGATTATAATGCCAATCAACGATGGAAAGGAAGGAGAGATCAAAATCAAGGAGATCAACGTAACTATCGAGATGACTGGGATGATAGGCACGCTCAATCACAAAATTACTTAGAGGAGTTACACGCTAATCAAGGTGGAGAACTAGGAAGATGGGAAAAGGCCATTGGGAACAGAAAGAACCCAGATACACATACTGAGGAAGCTGGAAGTCTACTGAGACAAGAGGAATATCATGGACATGAGCGACAGAAGGATGATGGGAGTCGAAATGGAGCTAAAAAAAAAAGTTAATTTTGGATCAAGGAGACAGTCTCAAAACACAACAGTCGGAAGTTGAAGATGGATGGATAGTAGCGAACATACCCAAGAATGGATTGCTTTACCAGAAGATTGCCTGGAGGAGACGGTGAAACCACGGAACGATGAAATTAGGCAATTACCCATTATTTACGCAAGGATTGGTGGAATTAATATAAGATGTTTATTGGATACAGGGTCACAGATCAGTCTAGTATCGGAGGCCTTGGTTCGAGAGTTGGGACGGACTCAGAATATTCCTGTAATTCCGGTACCACAGCTCAAAGTGAGGGGTGTTATTCCTGAACGCACCGTTACTTGTAAACGTCAGGCATACTTAGAGCTGAACATATTGGAACATACTTTTGGGCAAACATTCATTATCATGGCAAAGATGAATTTCAATATAATTCTTGGTGCAAATTTCATTTGTGACTATCAAGCAGTAATAGATTTACACAAGAATACAGTCAGTTTTAGAGAATATGACCAGCTGAAAAACGTGGGATTGCATATGGATGAAATCACTACCGGAAGAGATGTAAATTCTTGGGCATTGGAAGCAATATCAGAAGAGACGGAAGAGGAGGTACGAAAGGCGGAAGATAACATCGTAGAAGGGGCTGTTGTGGAACTAGATGAGGAGATAGAATCCCAGGAGATATGGTCTTTATTAACAGAAGGAAGTGACAGCGATACACAATTTGAAGAGTTACTACAGGAGCGGCTCAATGACATTCAACTTGGGGGTGAACACAGAAAACAGTTGGAAGAGATTCTAAGGAAGCACAAAACAGTATTTGATACAGTACCTGGGAAAATTTTAAATTTCAAGTACTCTATGCAAGTCGAGGACTGGTCACCTTTCAAAAGCAGATTGTACCCAATTCCTGAAAAATATCGTGGGCAAGTTAAAATCATTATAGATGAGATGTTAGAAGCTGGAGTGATAAGGAAGACACCTACACCTTATCTAAATGCAATTTTGGCAGTCACAAAACCAAATGGATCTATTAGACTTTGTTTAGATGCCAGAAATCTCAACATGAGACTCATTTTTCCTGAGTATGACAGAGCGCCAATTATCAGAGACGTATTAAAAGGCTTTAAAAACAAGAGCATTTATTCATCAGTCGATCTGACGAGCTCGTTCCATCATCTTGAGTTGGATGAGAAGTCACAGCTTCTAACTGGCTTCTTATTCGATAACCAGACATATTGTTTCGTCAGAATGCCTTTTGGGGTCAAAACAGCGGGCTGCGCTTTAATCCGAGCACTGGACCGGAACCTAACAGAGGAAGTAAAGGAGATGACGGTGCGATACATCGACGACATTCTGTTGGCATCCGACAACATTGAAACTCACATGAAAAATTTAGATAAAGTATTGGGCAACTTGAAAGCATCGAATTTCAAAGTAAACCTGAAGAAATCGCATTTCTTCAAGAGCGAGATCTTATATTTGGGTCACGTCATTGACAAGGAGGGAGTGATGCCAAACCCAGCTAAGATTGATGCGATAAAGAATTTCCCTACACCAACGAGAGTCAAGCACATTCGGGCTTTCTTAGGCGTAACGGGATTCTTTAAAGAAAACTGTCCAGGTTATACGGAGACTGTAGCTCCTATGCAAGAAATGTTAAAGAAAAATAACAAATGGTCATAGAACGCGGATTGTGAGAAGGCATTCCAAGCAACAAAACAGCTATTGGAAAACTGCATTATATTAGGATATCCAGATTTCAAGCTCAAATTTATAATCCAAGCGGATGCTTCACTAATTGGGATAGGTGCTATGCTCTACCAAGAGGATCCAGCTAACCTGCAGCACAAAACATATTTGGCATTTGTCAGCCGAAAATTGCGTAAGCACGAGCGAAACTATACTGTAACCGAGCTAGAATTGTTGGCCATCCTTCATGCGCTCCAACAATGGAAACGAATAGTCTATGGTTACCCTATTGTTGTCAGAACTGACCACAAGGCATTAACATTCTTGTTTAAGACGTCAATGGCAAGCGAACGTGTGACACGTTGGTCTATATACATTCAGCAGTTCAGCATTGAAATTGAACATTGTCCAGGGAAGATGAACGTGATACCGGATGCACTCAGCAGGAATCCAGAGCCTGATAATGAAGAAACAGCGATGGTACAACACTTGGAGTTAACACCGAAGGACCGGGAATTCTTGGAGGAGTTACGTGAGATACAGCGAGAACAGGAAGGGGAACCATGGATGATGCTATTAATTAATTACTTCAAAAAGCAACTACCTACAGGAACACCTGCATTTCGAGAAGCGAAAGCCAAAGAAGGAAGATATGTTTATGTCAACAATTTGCTACACAAATGGGTAGATAATGACCACACCAAGTTACGCATATTAGTACCTGCATCGTTACAACGAGGATTGACATGGCATACGCACGAAAGTTACGGTCACGTGGGCTTAGACAAGTGCGAAGCGACAATAGGAGAGACATTTACATGGCCACGTATGAGAACAACAATATGTGACGTCATTACAACTTGTGACCCATGTCAGAGAACAAAGCCAAATAATTATTTACTGAGGCAATATCCTAGACCATTGCTACCTCAAAAACCATGTGAGCTGCTGGCGATGGACTGTCTTGGTCCAATTCCGAAGGGAAGGAGAGGTTGCCGTCATTTGCTTGTGTGCATTTATGTATTTTCTAAGTTCGTAGTACTATGCCCTATTCAGAAAACCACATCGAAGCAGGTACTCAGTCGCATTCGTAATAGAGTTATTCCAACCCTTGGAAAACCAGAGTTTATATTATCAGATCACGGCAGTTATTTCACAAGCGCCGAATTCAAGAAAGGAATGGAAGACATGGGTATAAAACATGTTTTAAGCAGTATCCGACATGCCCAAGCAAATGCAAGCGAGAGAGTAATTTAATCTGTAACTGCATATTTGAGAATCTTCATTCCGAATGAACACCACAAATGGGTCGATAAAATTAAGGACGTAGAGACATGCATGAATTCTACCAGGCACGAGTCAACAGGACAAATCCCTATGGTCCTACACAAGAACGAGTATCCAGTAAGAACGTGGAAAAGCATCATTAACTGTCCACAAGATCCCATGATAGCACCAGACTTGAGAATTGAAAGAACGAGAGAATACATGAGGAAACAAGCAGACCGCAGATTACGGCGAGTAAGAAATAAGAGGTTCCACGGTGATCTGGAAGTCAACCAGCTCGTTTTGGTGAAACGACCTGCTACATCGGACCCAGAAAAGAAAATCTTTAGTAAGTTCTGCGAAAAATTCATAGGACCCTATTCTATCGTAAGAAACCTTGGAAATAATGCTTACAGAGTGAAAGAATTGAGCACAGGAACAATGTCAGTTTACAACGCTGCCAACCTAAAGAAATATCGTCGAAGTGAACCATGGTAGCGCCGAAATAATGACGCTGTTTGAATATACGGACGTCCTACTATCAACAAAGTCAACGGGGAGCAGTTGAGTACAGCACGTGATGAACGAGGAAGTAGAGCTGTTGTTGACAAACATTAACGAGGCAAGTAAGGTGTTGCCGCAGGCATCGAGCGTCACGCAAGATTGGAAGGGGAAAAGACAAGCAGGAAATGAAAACGAGTAAATGCCATTGAAGACAGGAGCGCCTAGACCAAGTAAGAAAAAGGGGTGATTCTGGAAATAAAACAAATTGGCCTACGGAAGTATTGTAAAATTGTCGACTTTATTCCTAAGTTCGAAATTTTGTGAGTGGGAGAGTTGTGAACCCTTTACCCTATGTTGGTTAAATGATTCTACTTTTATTTCTTCAATTAATAAATATTTCAACCAGCATCATGAAAGTAGCCAGACAGCGATGAGGAAATCTCAAGCATTTGTTGGAGACAGTAGGGACATACCTGCATCAGTTTAACAAAAGGCTAAGTACTTGAGCTATGAAAAGAAATAGCAGAGCGATGTATCACAGGGACAGGTGTGGCTACCTCAATTTTAGAAGCGACGCGCGGTGAGACATGGTTCTGGTATGTTCATTGTGATATTCGCGCCTAGAAGAAATATGATGCAGTAACGTGAATGGCTGATGAAGAAAATAGACACTCCCAAGACGCCAAGATCTACTAGAAACCGCCAAATTACAGAGAAATGGAGAACCAATGAGAAGAGAATGCCTACTTGCGCGCCAACTCTGGCTGGGGTACGCGGTGGCTAGCATTCACGCGGGAAATCGCCTAGACAAAATCTCTACGATCGATTCTAGGATTAATGGGCATATTCTTGACCTGTGCAATATTACGAGTTCAGTGATATGTATTTCATTCCTGTATCACAATTACTTCGATAAATTTTTACATAAAATCCCCCTCCATCTAGACCCAAGGGCCAGTTCATTTATAAGTGTGTCGAAGAGCCAAGACATTGACTTTTATTCCGTGTGTTGAGGACACACTATTATTATTCTGTGCGTCTACGAACGTAGACTTGTATTTTGTGTCGAGGACACAGGAGATTCATTGAAAAGTGGTAAAATCAGTGATAGATAGTCTTAGTACTATAGTTATAGGGACAGTAGCGTCGATAATTCGCCAACGAACAGTGACAGGGAATTTAGTACCTGAACAAGCGAATTTAGTAGTCAGGCATAAAGTGTATAATAACCTAATTTTTGTATCAGCTCAAGGATGACATCGATGAATGCAGAAGAAGTGTGGAAGTCTCAACAGTCCGTCCAGATGGCTGCTATGAGATAGAGAACCATCAAGTTGGGGAATGGCATCTGATGTTCTTTGACGGGTGACTACAACACGAGATGAGTACAAATAATATTTTATTATTTATTAAATTAACTTATGGTTTATGGGACATATTTTTTGTAAATACTTTGCTTGTGTGATTTAATGTAGTATATTTAGTTTTGATCTGGCACACTTTTGTTTGGAAGCAGCTCGCACAATTGTAGTTATTGGAAGGTTCTTTTCTTTGTGTTGTGTTAACTAACGTATCTATGTGAACGGCCGTGTTCGCCTAGGTTACGAAGTGCGGTTAAAAACGTCTCTCGGAGATATGTCGTGTTTCAGAAGTAGGACTGAATTAATCTAATTATATAGTAGATTGGACAGAACGGAGGCAGACAGGTTTTTCTCCGGGTACTCCGGTTTTCCCTGTCAAAATTTCATTCCAGCAACACTCTCCACTATCATTTCATTTCATCTGTCATTCATTTAATCATTGCCCCAGAGGAGTGCGTCAGGCCTCGGCAGCCGGCACAGTTCATATCCTCGCCGCTAGATGGGGGCTTCATTCATTCCATTCCTGACCCGGTCGGAGACTGGAAGCAGGCTGTGGATTTTATTTTCATATAGTAGATTGGAGGGTAAAAAAATGTTATTGAAAATTATTATTGATCAGATTCAGTGTGATTATTGCCTTTGGAGCAATGTAATTTGTGACGAAGAGTACTCAGCTCTATCGTAGGTTTTAAATATTGTGTTAAATGTTTGCGAGCTTTAATTCAGCAGACCCATGTGAAAGGTGTTATGTCAGTCCCAGATGTGTGTACTGTGAGTATATTGTTGTGGTATTACAAGCGGGAACTTCAGCAGAGGCTGATTTCTGTCAGCTTGGTACCAGATTCATATTATATCCTTGCGAGGACAATTATGGATATGTGATTATTGTCTGACCATATGTTGAGTGGGAGGAGATGTTAGCGGCTGTTGATTCCTTGAGATAACAGTTCCGCTGGTCGGCTATTTATATACACTGGATGGGGGACATGACTGGTATTGTGGAAAGGGGTGAGTTGTTGTCACAAGGGCTGACTGAGTTTCGCAAGCAGAGCTCATTAAAGTGGAGTGCACGTCTGGTTCCCAATTACTTGAAAATAAATATAAATGTGAGAAACTGATCAATGGTAAAATTGTTTATATAAATGGGAGTTGCCTACGAAACACGATTACCTTCGAAGCGTTTCATTAACATGCAGTTTTGTTAATATAAAGTAATCTTAACCACTCAGGTTGTTTGTTGTTGTTGGTTTATTCTTTGTTTATTGTACATGTCAGTGACCCGTGAGTCACGTGCGGCGCTGTGTTTCCTTGTTGTTGAGCATCCGGCCATTGTGGCAGCTCATTTGTTAAGTGTGTCATCACACTAATAAGGGTCTCAGAGAGATGCCTGTAAATAGTAGAGTTGTAATATGTGTGTCAGAGTTAGATTTAAGGATTTTTATTAATGTTATGCCCATAGCCATAAAAGTTGATTTTACGAGATGATTGTTCGTGAGCACCGTGGCTGTTAACCCGTTGTGAACAAATGATCATCCAAGTACTCATTTCTCGTAGATAGTCATCACGCGAACATAAATTCACATGCAAGATAGTGGAACTTGGATCCACATTTTATTAGAAAAGGGGAGATCTGTCTGACTCCTCAAAGTGATAAATATTCATGTCAGGGGGAAATTCAGGGAGGATTTTGTTTATTATTGTTTGTTTTATTTTTTTGTGCACAAATTAGTTATTAAATCTAGTTATTATTTTACGTTTTGTCTCCTTTCTTTCTTAGTTATAGTTTTCATCCTATAACCCTTGCCTCAGAAAAGCACGTAGTTTGGCGGACGTAAACACCACACTATGAACTGAACGCGACCCCTTGATCTAAGATTCTTGCATAAAACACTGCTATTCTGATGGGTTCAGTATGCACCGCAAGGTTACAGCATCTACTAAATGACGAAATACTACTTCCCCATATAAGGAAACCTCCCCATATATGGCGACTTTCCTCTAGCTACACCCTCACGGATTAGTTGGTTGAGGGAGACTGTTTGTGGATGGAATCGTCATTTCTCAATCTTGTAATCTTGTAGATATTAAAATAAATACCACTATTCGGGTGCTAAATGCTTTAATGTTTGTCAGCAGTAGTTGTCACTTTTTCTACGATTTTGCCGTGATTTTAACGGGGTGTGATTTAAGGCGAGTGAACATTTGTGAATGGTATTGTGAGTTTGGTAGTGTTTTATAGTGCTTGTATATTTGGATTTGATGATGTTCGCTTGACGAGCGAAAATTTCATCCATTAAACCCACATCATTTGTTAGAGAAATGTGCTAATGTATTCATGTAACTTTACTTTCAGATCAGATAATAGGTTGATTAAATAATCGTCACATTCTGCCCAATGTATTTCGGCACTCTTGTATTCACCGACTGAAGATCAATTCTGTTAATGGATTATACAGGCAACAGGGATAAATGACTTCTAACATTTCAATAGTATTTATTGAGTTAAATATGGCTACCATTAGTCACGCCATCAGGTGATGGAATATTAAAATGACAAAAAAAATATTTCGCTGTCGTTTTACCCTCCAGGATCGGCTGTTCCCACGGACTAAGCGAGGGATCCCACCACTACCACCACCGAGGGCAATGTCCTGGAGCTTGAGACTCTGAGTCAGGGATGCGACAGGGGTGTATGACCAGCACTACGCCCAGGCGGCCTCACCTGCAAAGCGAACAGGGGGCCTGATGAAGGGATGGGAAGAGTGGGATGGTTAGGCAAGGAAATGGGCAGGAGGCGGCCGTGGCCTTACTGTAGGGATCATCCCGGCATTTGCCCGAAGACAAAGTGGGAAACCACGGAAAACCACTTCGAGGATGGCTGAGGTGGGAATCGAACACCCTCTACTCATTTGGGCCACCCGAGGCTGAGTAGACCCCGTTCCAGTCCTCATACCACTTTTCAAATTTCGTGGCAGAGCCGGGAATCGTACACAGGACCTCCGGGGTGGCAGCTTAACATGCTGACCGCTACGCTACGGAGGCGACAATAAATATTTTTGATTCATTTATATAATTGGGAGCGAGATTTGCCGCCAGGTGGTGATGATTATCGTTGTTTAAAAATGTCACCTGTCCTGGCAGAAGGTGCCGAATAGCGCATCGTTTCATAGCTTACCTACAGAGAGAAGTCAATTTTCACCTCCTGCAACGATGTAGCCATGCACGTTAAGTCACTCACCATGACCGCGATGGGGACCTGCAGCAAGTCTGGAGAATGGAGGTTCAAGTCCCTGTTTTAACAGTGGTTAACCTGTAGGGTTTCTCCGGGTTTTCCCACACTCCCTTCAGGCAAATCCCAGGCTAGCACCTTATTTCAAGTATCGGGTTACCTACCCCATTCTTGACCACAATTATACCGACAGCAGTGGCTACGCTCGCTAAAGCGCAGCGTTAGGCCATGGGGCCTAGCTCTCTGCATACTCGGTAGATGCGTGGGTTCGAGCCCCACCGTCATCCACCCTTAATTTTTTCCCCGTGGATTTCCCGTTTTCAACACAGGTAAATGCTGGGACGGTACCTTCTGTTAGACCACGGCCGTTACTTCTACATCCTTGCCCAGATTCATTCATCTTCAACCATCCCTCATCCCGACGCGCAGGTCGCCCATGGGCGTTGACTAGAGAGACCTGCACTCAGCCTCTCAAGAGGCCACACGACAAAAAAGAACTTATAGTTACAGTTACATATGCTATTACAGTCATCACAGAAACACAGGTTATCAGACAAACAGCTTCCCATTTGAAAACCACTGTGGCTACTGCAGCTTCAAATAACAGAGAGATATCGTTGATCGTTGCCGGCGCCATGACGTGAGACGTCGTGCCGCCTGTGACATGTTTGTGATGTCACTCTCCATATGGCCTGCGTCAGAGGCGTGACACGTTAATACTAAGCTATACGATGTGTTTGTTTTGGAATCATAAGTGGGCTGCCTGGCACTTAAACACTTTAGTAAAGACATAAGCAAAGTCGAGTCAGTCATTAAGTTTGAATTCTTTTCAGAGAACGCTGGAAATAAGTTTTCATTCTGATATTTTTGATCCTTTACTTAGACCACCTCGTGGTGTAGTGAATAGCATGCTTGTTTGTTGCACCGGAGGTACGGGTTTGATTCCCGGCTTTGCTATGAAATTTAATTTTTGTTCAAGGACTGGAACGGAGTACACAGCCTCGTGAGGCATAACTGTGAAGAGGTGGGTTCGATTCCCATCTTAGTCATCTTGGAAGTGGTATTCTGTGGTTTCCCCTACATATCCAGGCGAATGCCTGGATGGTTCCTAAATTAAGGACATGACTGCCTCATTCCCAATCCTCATCTGAATTGCAAATACACACACTATGCAGCCATCACAATGACACAGGTTATTAGTAAAAATAAAAAAATACGAGCCTTACAGTAGTCGGATATGATGTGTAACATCTGACATAGAACAAACCTCACGTGAAATTGTTGATACACCGGTATTTTATACTATTATTGGCACAAATATTAATCTATTGTAAAAGGGAGTGTTTTACAGATATTGTAGTTTATAGTACGGAACTCATTTTATTAGATGATTTGTAGCTTCCACCAGCACTAGCCTAAATAAAGAATAGACTACGATATGGATCAACTAGATTAATAGACGCGACACCGCTCATAACCTTAAAGTCCTTATAAACAGGGCCCTCTTCATTCACAGATCAACACGTAATTTCATATGGATTCTGTTAAAATGAGTCATATTGATATGATAAATATCGTTTAAAATGATAATCTGGTAGCAAAAATAACTACCCCGTCCGGGATTCGAACCCAAGATCTCTAAATACACAGTTATAAGCACTAACCCCACGGCTATTACGACTACCCAAAATTCGTGCACAATATGGTGACTTATTTCCACGTTACAATAATACTGCATTACGAAATTATGTTTCATTTATATTTTGCTTGTTTCGATAATGTTCCTGCGTGAAATAGAGTCTAAAATGGCTTATGAATAGGCCCTCTTGTGAGTAAAGAGAATGTATTCAGTAATAGTTCATGAAGGCTTGCTCAATTCTCGTATAACCACAACGATTATATTATATTGATGACTGCATTACAGTTATGTGGGTTAATATTTGAATAGCAATTGTGCAGAAACGTAATACCGGCAATGCTGACTACTTGCAATGTTTGATATTAAGGCATTTTACCATTTAAATACTGATATGAAGACTTCGAACATGTACCATGTTATTTGTTTCAATCACTTGGCACCAGAGTTCGCTTGAGCGTTTTCCGTTCAGTATGTCATAGCCTATACATTCCACATGGCCGAGAGTACGTCATTGTATCAATTTCCGACACCGCGCGCTCATTGTTTCTCGTACCACTGCCAGCTGGGTCTTACCACTGCCCGCTGGATCGATCGATCGAGCAGAGAGTGCATACTTCCGTTTTCCACCACTGCCAGCTAGTACACTTCCGTTCGATCGATCGAGCGTGCAGAGCATACTTCCGTTCGATCCACCACTGCCAGCTCGATCGTTCCGACCCACTTCCGTCCCCAATTTTCAAAATCACTTCCACAAAACTATCCAGCAACCGAGCGGAAAGATGTTACACATCACAAATCCACACAAATCCAAGTACACGGAGCTAAACGACCACTAAGTTCAAGCCCCTCAAATGAAATAACAACAGCAACGATCCTTTACTTCACTGTAAGAGAAATAGGCTGGAATAGGAATGATGGAAGTTGGTAGTGGTGATTCTTGCTTTAAGGGATACCACATCGAGGCCATCAGTTTATGTTCAGCGAAGCCGCGCACAATGGCTGGAAGGGTAGCTGGGAGTCCGGAGTTGGAAGGTTGGAATCATGGCATTGCCTGCAGCAATCCTATATGGGATTTATGAAAACAAAAAACTTTTTACATCTTAGGGTTACAATAACGGAAATTAGTATTAAAATAGAGAAGCCTCCGTGGCTCAGGCGGCAGCACGCCGGCCTCTCACCGCTGGGTCCGTGGTTCAAATCCCGGTCACTCCATGTGAGATCTGTGCTGGACAAAACGGAGGCAGACAGGTTTTTCTCCGGGTACTCCGGTTTTCCCTGTCACAATTTCATTCCAGCAACACTCTCCACTATCATTTCATTTCATCTCTCATTCATTTAATCATTGCCCCAGAGGAGTGCATCAGGCCTCGGCAGCCGGCACAGTTCATATCCTCGCCGCTAGATGGGGGCTTCATTCATTCCATTCCTGACCTGGTCGGAGACTGGAAGCAGGCTGTGGATTTTCATTTCAGTATTAAAATAGAATTGTAATGGGCTTTGTATACTCGTGATCAAAGAAGGCTATTCAAGATGGTGGCTGAGCGTTAAAACGTCATAATTAATGACTCAGGATCCAAACGAGGAGTCATGATGTATATAAGGCACAACATTCATCACGGAACATTCACTAGTTTTCGGCAAAAAAAGAAATTTTAATATCTCTGCGTAAACTCTCTTAGTGCGACCCTCGGCTGGACGTGGCGGCGAGTGTGCGAGGTATTTGCGGTTATCGCAGGCGGTCACCAACTGTACCATCCCTTCCTTACACGGTGCTAGGTTATAAGGCCAGTGGAAAAGGCGGTCATACATTAAAGAGAAAGTAGGCTACTCGTCATTTGTTGAACATATTGTATTTTCGAGGGAAATAGCTGGGAGTAGATAATGCACTAGCTCGTGCCTCGCTGGTATCCGGAAAGCGTGGGTTGAAATCCCACCTTGTCCGTCCTTGAAATGGTTTTCGTGGTTTTTCAACACCAGGCAAATTCCGGGACGGTTCTTTTCAACAGGTCCACGACCGACTTCCCTCCAAAACCCCTTCCCTGACCTTTCCTTAATTAGATCCAAGTTAGCGGTTGCCTGGGCGATCAGCCTGTCACCATCCCCAGTTGTATCTGCTGTTTAGCTCCCAGACACCGTCCTTGCATGATCTCCCGGAGAGCCCGTAGGTGTAGCTGAGCTGGGAGGAGAAGCGATATTTTATTTTATTATTATTATTATTATTATTATTATTATTATTATTATTTTAGTCGTTTGCCCTCCAGGTTGGTAGAACCCACGGACTCAGCGAGGGAACTCACCACTACCGCCTCTACGGGCAGTGTCCTAGAGCTGGGAACATCGAATCGGAAGGGATACAACTGGTGAGGTGGGATTGGCACCTCCCCCACGCGGCCACACCTGCAAAGCGAACAGGGAAGGTAAGGGATGGTTAGGATGGATAGACAAGGAAGAGGGAAGGAGGCGGCCATGGCCTTGAAGAAGGTACCATCCCGGCATTTGCCCGAAGACGAAGTGGGAAACCACGGAAAACCACTTCGAGGATGGCTGAGGGGGAATCGAACCCCCTCCACTCATTTGGGCCACCCGAGGCTGAGTAGACCCCGTTCCAGTCCTCGTACCACTTTTCAAATTTCGTGACAGAGCCGGGAATCGAACCCAGGACCTCCGAGGCGGCAGCTAACTATGCTGACCGCTACGCTACGGAGGCGACTTTATTATTATTATTATTATTATTATTATTATTATTATTATTATTATTATTATTGTATTATTAGGTCTAATAGCCTATTGTTATTATTGTTAGGGACAATTATTTTACGATTCACCCAATAATTGCTGGCGTATTTACTGATATTTATTTACTTTCCGTTTCCGAATCAAATAACATTTTGCCAGTAAGTAGCAACAGTTACAGCATTAATATTTGCAGCCATAAGATCGTCTTTTGAACATATGTCCTCCATCAAGGGGCAGATCAGCAGGTGTTATAGATCTTGTAACATGCTGCAGACGCAGAACTCATGATTGTTGACAAGCATGTTCCCTTTCTTGTGACTGTTCTTGCAGCGTGAAACCCCCGTCCTCAGCCTGTTCAATGATTTCCAAATTCCAAAAATGGCAAGTTGTGACCAGGTGCCATCTTTTCTGCCAGAGGAATAATTGGGTCTTTGATTTCTGTCTTCCATATCTTCACACGGGTAGCACCTTGTGAGCCTGATAGATTATTTGATAAAATCTAGGATGCTCTAGAGTAGGCCTAACAAATGTTAGAAAGTATAAACGGGAGCATTGCAAAACAAACAAAAACATCGAACACAATTTCTCAAAAAAAAAAAAAAATAAGCATAGGCAATTTCTTTGTTTCGTTCGTACGTGACATTTTCCGCGTTCTGTGCTCACAATGTGTGCCATTTCGTCACTTCTCTCCCTCCTCGGATGTAGGGGCGCTAGGCAGCTGCTCAGTTTGCCGCTGCTCACGATGATAGAATGAAGAGAAGAAGAGCACATCCGGTCTGGTCAAGCATTCCCCGGAGACCGTACTGGATCTATTCCGTCACGGGTACCTCTGTCCCCTTCTCATTCACAGCCCGTATCTTGCTGATGGAGACAAACTAAAAATAAACCAATCACCGACTCGTTTTTCTGCCAAGTGTCACTTTTATTCACTTCAGTTTTTTTCCCATTCTTTACCAGTCTTTCCGAACCTCTTTTCTTGTTTTCTTTTTCTATTCATTTTCTTTCATCTGTTCTTTATTTATTTCTTCTCTTCTTTGTGTTAATGAAAACAAATCGAGGAAGACATTCCTGTAATTGTAACACATTTCTCAAGCTTTTTCTATCATTCAATCTCCTTCTTTCTCGACCAAAGGACATACGAGGGACAGATAAATTGCCAATTAATTTCTTGCTAGGTGTCTTCTATTCTCCTTAACTCAGCAGTTCCCAGCAATAGTAATGTCCTCATCACATCTTTGTGCTCGCAATTTCAATACTGCCACGTTGAAGAGTAAGTTGTTATTGATTGTTTTGAAGGCTTGGTGACATTGTGGTCATGTAGCCCCCAGTGGGCTACTTGGGTGTGTGTGGAATTTGTCTGATATCCTGTGTATTGTGATGGCTGTATTCGTGTGTGTATTTGGAATTCGGATGAGGATTGGGAAGGAGGCGACCTTGGCCTTTGTTAGGAAGCATCCCAGCATTTGCCTGGAATAGAAGTGGAAAACCACGGAAAACTACTTTGAGGATGGGCATCATCTTAGTTTTGTCTCACGAGGCTGGCTGTTCCCCTTTCCGTCCCTAAGACCAGAATTAAATTTCTTGGCATAGTCGGGAATCGAATCTGGACCTCCGGAGTGACAGCCAAGAATGCTAGTCACTACACCAGGAGATGGACTGAAAAAGTAAGACAACAACAATTTGAAAAGAATAAAAAGCGATCATACTTTTTTTGAAATCTGTGTTACTCACAACACTCGAGAAATATGTTCATATGGGCTAAATATTAAGAAAACCCCTCGAACAGTTGGAGAGATATTGAATATTGTGAGATGTACGCTCGATAGCGTCTGAACCCCCTTAATGCCCTCGGCTGAGCTGCGCTCCCACATGTCACAACCATGTACATGGGACTGATGACGTTGGTGCCACTATTCCAACAATGATATAACAACAACAGCAACAACAACGATTACAACAACACAAAGAGTGCAGATAATTGGTAACCCTGGCCCTGCCGATATCGCTTGGCTAAGGAGTGAGCTGGCAGAAGAGCCGAAGCAAAGAAAGCGTGCGTTGTGACAGATGAATGAATTTCTAGGAAATCACGGGTACATCCAATTGCATTTCTGGAATTGCGAAGAAAGAAATTAGGAGTGCAGGCATGGAGACTGAATTGTATACTCAGACCACCAGCGTTGAAGAGTTACTGGGACCCATTGGACGAACACGTTCACACTTGTAATGATAGCGGAGAGATTTGTGGAGCGAAGTGCTCAGGCGATTAAGAGTCAGTCCTTTTTTGGATGTTTACCGACTGGATTGTGAGCCGCGATGTCATATGTAAATATTGGAACTAAAGCCATGTTGTCCAACGGTGACTCCGGCATCAAATGATCGTGAATCATGTAGTACCAGAACTGTTTAAAATTATATTGATTGTTAAATTAGCGTATCAATAAGCGTCTCAATGAGTTCTTACGTATGGTAACATACATGGTAAAGTTTAAACGAGGCGTTGAAGATTTCAGAAGTCCCTTCTTCGAACGTTGGCTTTGACAGCCCTCATTGTGGTTTACCGCTGGGGTTTTCTATTTGACTCTAGGTGAAGATCACCGTCCGAGGTAGCAACACACATTAACGTGGCAGACCTTAGGGCCAGGATATTTTCGGACTCGGAAGGCAAGTACAGTATGGTCGAACTCATTCGAACTGAACCGTCGCCTTTCAATGAAATGGTTTTCCTTCAGTTCTCATTTTCAACTCCGCCATCTGTGTGTGGTTTTGGAATAGATATTGAGACTCTGTTCTTAAAGGTCCTGGGTTCGATTCCGAGCCCTGGAATATAGCCGTGCGCATTACGTCACACACGATGAGGGCAAGGAGGAACTGGAAGTCGGGAGATCCAAGTTTCAAATTCCTGTTCTGACAGTGGTCATCTTGGGTGTGGTCATTCCCTGGCATTTTCCACACTCCCCCCAACAAATATGCCGGGATGGGGCACCTACCCCACTCGCAGTACATCCTCCGTTATTACAGTTACACACACTACTAGAATACCCAAAGAAACCCAAGTTAGCATAAAATTCTACACACAGCCAAGTACATGGGACTAAAGACCAAGATGCCCCGAACCCCTGAAATGAAGTAACAACAACCAAACAGCAAGAGATATAGGTATTGAAGTTAGGGACAGCTTTTCATAATTTTCGAATCTGATCAAGGAATACGGGGTTTAGAACTTACGAGCCACATTTCATTCAATTTTGCTGAGTGTGAGAGTTTGGTTGGTTGGTTCCTCAGTTTAGGGGCTGCGACAACGCGGTCATGTAGCCCCGTGTACTTTTGGTGTATGTAGAATCTGTCTGATAACAGGTGTTAATTGTGATGGCTGTATTAGTGTGTGTTATCTGTAATTCAGGTAAGGACTGGACACGATCAATTTCAAGTAGTTCCTACTTTTGCTATCAAACGCCACCGTCATCGACCAAATAGTTCTGAACTTTGTTACTAGATGCTACTGCAGTCGGCTCATGGCGACGAACGTTGGAACCTAAGAGCGTTAGTCAAAGATAACCTATTTTGCTTCACACAGGTGTACAGTAATTAGTGGAAGGTTCTTTATCATGCCATAAAGCTATGACATGGGACCACCGGCTTTACTTCCCCTCCGAAGGAAGTAAGTACAGAGAGTCCAGTTTGTATGTATCAGAGACCCTCGCTAGCCCGCTCGCCCACGGCGCGAGCCTGTCTCCCGCCACGCACTTTGCCGTTATGCGGCGCCCGCGCGGCACTGAGTCATTGAGTATAGGAATTTGTACTTACCTAGTTCACAGCTGGTGCTGAAAATGTTCGACATTCACTGCTACACATCGCTGGCACCTTTTTTTTTTTTATGAAACTGGCATTTACTCTCTGAAGTTCCTCAGCACCGATTGACTGTATTTCAGCTGTAATAGTCTTTAAGCTCATTTATAGTGTGAGGGTTTCTCGCATACACTCTATTTTTAAGCGTCCCCAACAAATAAAAGTCACATGGTGATAAGTCTGGGCTTCTCGGGGGCCACACGTTCCGACTTATAATCCTAGTACCAAAAATGCGACGCAATTCTGTCATGGATGCTTCGTCATTGTGAGCAGTGGCAGAATCTTGTTGAAAATAAGTTGCCAATCGCTCTCCGTAAGTCAGTTCGTCAAAAAAAATTGGTCAAGGATCACATTGAAGTATTAATTTAAGTACAAATTCCTATACTCAATGACTCAATGCCGCGCCAGTGCCGCAAAACGGCAAAGTGCCTGGCGGGAGACAGGCTCGCGCCGCGGGCGAGCGGGCTAGCGAGGGTCTCCGATACATACAAACTGGACTCTCTGTAGTTTTAACGCTCTTAAAAAATCCGACGACTTCGGCCGGGTTTGAACCCGCGACCTTTGGCATAGAAGCTCAGCATGCTACTAACTACGTCACTGAAGCCACATATGAGGGATTAAACGATTATATGAGGCATTACTAAGGGTTGAATAAAATAACGTATTCCATTCTCTGAATCCCAAACCTCTCTGAGGAAGGATGTCAGAGAGGGGGCGTGTAGCAAGTGGATAAAGTAGCCCACCTATCAGAACTCAGAACAATGAGAGATTATATCACATGAAGTCTCATTCCCAAACAAATTAATTGACTGTCATCCGCAATAGACTGTGTTAAGTGTAACAGTATAATGTGTAAATAATTTGTATGTTGCTTTAGTAAGTCAAACGGAGAGTCTGATAATTTGATGAAGGCATCTGGTAAGCCTGAAACACGCCACTTGTTGAGTTATGACAGAAATACTTTAGCTGTCACTGGTGGCGTTCTTATTACTCCAGCACCTGTCGGCTTCTGGGCATAGGCACAGTCTCTCTCCTGGAGAGGCACTCGGTAATTTATTCATGAAAGACCTATCTCATTTGGAAATTAACAGTTTGTATTTCGTCATCATAATCGATTTTTTGTTTTGGAAACAAATCATGATGGAAATAAGTTATAGGCCTACGTTAGTGGTGACTCTGGGGATTACAAACTAAGGGACATCGCCCCCTAATACAACTGATAGGGGTACAAGGATTATTCCAGTCATGCATCATTCTTTAGATTTGGACCAACAACGTGTAAGAATTTTAGTCAAACTAGCCTATTTCTATTTTTTTTTTAAGACACACCAAGCTTGTTGTCAATGAGTTGTCATCACGCCTTCCTTTTCGTTTACCGTCGTTCTTTTGTTCACAAAGAACACCAACAAAGAATTGATGGTTGTATATTCTGTGTTATTGATGTGTTTACTTTCTTAGGTTGGAAACGCGTATGTCAATCCTTTGTTAACAAAGATAGTAACTAATGTACTTTGTATGTTTCTGAATGCATTTAATCACCGTTATTGCTCCGAAATTGAAATATGTGACACACGTTAGCTTATTTTTGCCAGAATGTTCGTAAAAATGAATTTAAAATAATACAATTTTAAAAGGACCTATAAAAATTCAAAAATACATTTCTTTTCAAAAAGCCTGTGTTGCAGTAAGAAAAGGGCATTGAAACATCCCTGAAAAATATCTATTAGTTTCTGTTAATAGTTTCTGAGAAAAAGGTAACTAAAAAGTTGGAAATTAGCATAGGCAGTATTGGACATTGAAATTACTGTTGACACATATAATAATATTATTATTATTATTACTATTATATTATATTATATTGTATTATATTATATTATATTATATTATATTATTGGAACTAACTGAAATTCAATTTGCAGGGACGTTCAATTAATATACCCTGCTATGACCATTGGCTGCAATTCCTTTATAATTAAAATGATTATAATAGTAGGCCTATTGAAAAATGAAAATCCACATCCTGCTTCCAGTCGACCGACCGGGTCAGGGAATGGAATGAATGTAACCCCCATCTAGCGGCGAGGATATGAACTGTGCCAGCTGCCGAAGCCTGTCGCACTCCCCTGGGACAATGATTAAATGAATGACAGATGAAATTAAATGATAGTGGAGAGTGTTGCTGGAATATAATTTGTGACAGGGAAAACCGGAGTACCCGGAGAGAAACCTGTTTGCCTACGCTTTGACCAGCACAAAGCTCACATGGAGTGACCGGGATTTGAACCACGGACCCAGCGGTGAGAGTCCGGCGAGCTGCCACCTTAGCCACGGAGGCTCAATTATTATTATTATTATAATTATTATTATAATTATATATTACTAGCGGACCCGTGTGAGAACTCTCGCATAGTGGGGTTGTGTGCTCCCCATGTGTACATACTACCCGCCCGGCCCTAGTGCTATGCGGACTGTACGCGATATAGTTCTCGCAGGGGCTAACGTCTTGTTTATTTCTTTAAACGCACTTTATAAACAAATAAACATATTTCCGATAAACTTTCAAAGAAATGCAAGATTTTTCCTGCACTATTGAGACGATTTGGAATATTTTTGTACAAATCACACCTTCTAACTCCCTCTGGCTTAGGAGCTTGAGTTCTGTGAAACATACACCTTAGCGTATTATATAATTAGAAGATAATATATTATTGGAACTACTTGAAATTGAACTTGCAGGGGCGTTCAATTAAAGTACCAGCTAAGGTCATTGGCTGCAATTCGTATATAATTATAGTACATTATGCAACGAGCCTATAATGGCTATAATTAGGACACGAGTATGTTTATAACACGAGCGTATGCGAGTTTTATAATTTCCATACGAGTGTCTTAATTACCATTGTAGGCGAGTTGCATACGACTGTTTATGTTTGACGATAATTATAACTTTATTATATGTTTTAACATAAATATTCATAATTATCTGTTCTGTCACTAGAATGTTGTGATCGGGTGCTGCGCTGGGTAGTATATCTCTGTTTTCTAAGCTCTCTGGTCAACCGATGCATGCGCTCTGTGTGCTTCATTGCCATATGTTCAGATTGTGCACCAGTATTCAGTAAAACTGTCACCGAAGTCGTTTCAAAACAACGCGCTGTGTAGAAATTGGATTTGGGGATATTAAGGTACAGTGCTATTTCTTGTCTCATATTCACCAGTTTATTTACGCGAACATATGGACGGTGCACTTTCAGTAATTTATATAGACATGTTGGATTTTGAGCGCATGCGCGAAGGTATCCTTATCTAATTGGTCACACAACTGTTTCTTGAGCTCTGATTGGTGGGAGAAACTGTTTCATAATGAAAAATAGTGTTATAATGAGCCTAATTATGATACAGTTTTCTGACACATAATAGTCAGGGTCGAACATAAAAATTATTATGAAAATGAAAATCCACAGCCTGTTTCCAGTCAACCGACCGGGTCAGGGAATGGTATGAATGAAGCCCCCATCTAGCGGCGAGGATATGAACTGTGCCGGCTGCCGAAGCCTGTCGCACTCCCCTGGGGCAATGACTAAATGAATGACAGATGAAATGAAATGATAGTGGAGAGTGTTGCTGGAATGAAATTGTGACAGGGAAAACCGGAGTACCCGGAGAAAAACCTGTCTGCCTCCGCTTTGTCCAGCACAAATCTCACATGGAGTGACTGGGATTTGAACCACGGACCCAGCGGTGAGAGGCCGGCGTGCTGCCGCCTAAGCCACGGAGGCTCCATAAAAATTATTATAATAGTATTAAAAGGTGTAATTTCATTACCTGCGTTAATAGGTATAGACTACGTAGTACATTATCCAATTTGGTTAATGTTTTAGCTTCAATATAAGATATTCCGGAGTCCCATAATAGCAGGTAGTGCAGTCTGCGTATAACATGGAACTAAAGAAGCTGAACGGAAGGTTCCTGATAAGCTGTGTGGGTGTCTTTTTATTTCGTAATAAATAGTTATTGACAGGCTGGCCTGATTAGGCTCATCAAGTGTTGATGTCGGTCTATTAAGTCACCGTATATCACAACAAGTTGGGCTGTCACTGGGTTGTTTGTGGGAAATGTGAAGAAGAGAAAATAAGAGTAAAAAGGGGGGAATTAAGAAAGAGAAGAATCCTTTTATTCAGCTGCGATAGATCGTATTGGCCGTCACGTCATTTGTCTGCGGCATTCAAAGGGCCGCGCGCCTTCAGATGAGATGAATGGCCTGCTAGTTGTCACAATACAATACACACCGCACCTAGGCCCTTCCTTAATTATAACCCGTGTGTGTGTGTGTGTGTGTGCCCACCAGTTTTTGTCCTTGTTGGTGCCTATGCTATTAATCCTTCTGTCACCGCCTAGCCGGACCAACCGACCGACCAACCGAGCGACCGATACTTGTGAGCGATACGGACGAAAATAGAATTACAGTAGTGGAAGAGAAAGAAGATATATAGAGCTCCTGCTGTAATCTCGACCAGTTTATTTACTGCGTACTGTCACGCACATTAGTAGAAATATTCATTGCTGCCTGGCTGGCTGGCAGGCACTTGCCACCTTATCTTACGACAGTAATTCGCCAAGGTTTTCACCACACACTCTTAAACTCAGACAACATGTATCTTTGCACTCTGTAGGCTAGACAGGGACGACTGATATTTTAAATTTTATGAAACAGAACATCAAAGTTAAAATCCTCTATTAACTGGCAATTGCCGGCCCCGTGGTGTTAGGGTAGCGCGTCTGCCTCTCACCCGAAGGCACCGGATTCGATTCCCAGCTCCGTCAGGGATTTTAGGAACTGACGTGAGGGCTGGAACGGGGTGCACTCAGCCCCATGAGGACAATTGAGTAGCTGTCTGACAATGAGGCAGCGCCACGGCCATGAAAACCACGATACGGCCCAGGGGCCCCGACGCGCTGACCACGCGTCACCCCAATATCTGCAGGCCGAAAAACTGAGCAGCGGTCGCTTGGTCCGTCATGGGCTGTAGTGCAAGGGGTTGTTTGTTTTTTTCAACAGTCAATTATTACTGATGATGATAATTGTTGTTTTAAGGGGCCTAACAACTAGGTTATCGGCCCCCAATCATTACTGTCCATCTTTTGGCTTAGTGGCTAGCATTCTTGTCTGTCATCTCTGAGGTTCGCTTTGATTCTTGGATCTGCCAAGAAATTTAATTCTGATCTGAGGACTGGAACAGGGTATGATGAGCCTCGTGAGGCAAAACTGAAAATAGGTGGGTGCAATTTCCACCTCAGTCATCCTAGAAGTGGTTTTATTTGGAGAGGAGGGGAAAGGAGGGTGGGGGGGGGGGTGGATTGGGAGGGGGGAGGGTTTTTTCCACTTCTACTCTTGGGAAATGCAGGGATTGTACCTAAATCAAGGCCACGGCCACATCCTACAAAATTTCTGGTCCCCATTACAAATATATACACTAATACAGCTACCACAAAGACAAAGATTATCATGCAGATTGCACACACAAGTAACCTACATGGGGCTAGATGACGAAAATTTCGCAATGCCCCTAGATGTAATGAATCAATAACTATGAACATCATTTATTTTAGACGAGGAAAAGGGGAAGTTTACTTCTTTCAGGCTAATCCTAGGATTAAGAAATTTTGAGAAACTATTTATTAATGTGTTATATATACAATGAAATAATTACATGAAGATTTTTAAGTTACAACAAATATTTTAGGTGATAATTAAATGGAAAAATTGTCGTGAAAAATTTCTAAGATGAAAACAAAAGCAGTTTTCTTTTCTCTATCTCAATTTCAATGATTTCTTTTCGGTTTAAGCACAATTGCTGTCCCAAGGAAACGTATAGTACCTATAAACTAACAGTGAAAATACACGATTTTGTTCCTCCTTAACGTGGTTCCTTTTTTGGCCCATTAACCTGTATTTTACCCCTAACATCTGTTTGAATTCAACCAAGCATATTTCATATTTGTCTCAAATATTATTAATTTTTAACCATGAATGTTTATCATGGCTGGAGGCTGTTATTGTTTGAGTTTTCAGTCTTTTGAGTGGTTTGATTCTGCTCTCCATGCCTCACTCTCCTGAGCTAATAGTTTCATCTCTACATAACTAGCACATTCTACGTCCAAGGTAATCTGTTTAACACATTTTAACTTTGGTCTACCACACCCGTTCTCGTCCTCGACCATTCCTTCCATAACTAAGTTTGCTATTCCTGGGTGTCTTAATACGTATCCTACCAATCTATCTCTTCTCTTCATCATCAGTCGCCAGAAACATCTCTCCTCTCCCAATTATACTGTGTTAATACCACTTCATTTGTTACTATGTCTACTCATCTGATGTTCATCATTCTCCTGTAACGCTACAGTTTAAAAGCTTCTATTTTCCTCTTTTCTGCTGCGCCAACATTCGAAGTTTCCCTTCCATAGAGCGCCATGCTTGAGCCACAAAGGCTTTTAAAAATGACCTTTCTAATACCTAAATCTACAGTATATGATGCCAACATGTTTCTTTTGTGTAGAAATACATTCCTTACCTGAGCCAACCTACTTTTTATATCATCTTTGCTTGATCAATCTTTGGTTATTTTGTTTCATAAGTAGCAAAAAATCCCCTACTTCCTTTAGGTTTTCACTTGCCAAATTGACGCCAAGAGGGGGTTTTGATTTATTTTGGCCGCATTCCTTTATTTTTGTGTTACTGTACTAATAAAGCAATTCCGTTCAATACGGCCACCTGTGAAAGAGATTTGTTCTTTCACTTCCACTGACGACTCTAATAATTCAAGAGCAACACGTAGTGGTAAGGCTTTATTTACAAAACAAATGACTTCTAAACGAGAGCGCCATAAAGGCATAATTAATCTCTCGAGGCGGCTGTGACTAATTCAAACAGCAAACAAAAGGAAAGAGAGAACGGATGTCCTTCTTTACATGCAAGAGTAACTTTCATAACACATCTTTAATATTCCCCAAAGCGTAATTAACTTGTAGTAATTGCTTTTCCATTCATATGTAAACCAACAGTAGCTCCTTAACACGCATCACTACTAATTTGATGAAATGAAGAGTTAGAACTACTAAACGAATGATCTCCATTCATGGGCAAGAACGGGTTCATAGGGTTTGTTTGCTCATTCTATTAACTTTAAATTGGGCCAATAATTCTGACTTACGCTCTTTAAGTGATATAAGTCGTTCGCTTCTTATACAGGCTGTTATGAAATTCACTTCGGAAAGTTGTTGTTGTTGTTGTTCCATGTACGAGCTTGGGATTTCGTGACCATAAGCCCCATTAGGCTGTTTATTGACGTTCTCTGAAAACGAATTTTTGAGATGACTGTGTTAGTCCGCGTTACTATAGTACAATTACTACAGAAGTTAGATATTATTATTATTATTATTATTATTATTATTATTAAGCTATCTTATTATACAATACGCTAAGCAAGGTGCATGTTTCACAAAACTCAAGCTCCTAAACCAGAGGGAGTTAGAAGGTGTGGTTTGTACCAAAATCATTCAAATCGTCTCAATAGTACATGAAAAATCTTGCATTTCTTTAAAAGTCAACTGAAATATATTCATTTGCTTATAAAGTGATTTTAAACAAATAAACAAGACTATAGCCCCTGCCAAAACTGTGACGCGTACAGCCCGCATAGCACTATGGCCAGACGGGTGGTCTGCACACATGGGGGCGCACACAACCCATTATGGGAAGTTCTCGCATGGGTCCGCTAATTATTATTATTATCATATAATAAGTAGTATGTTTCAAAAAACTCAAGGTCTGAAAGCAGAGAGAGGTAGAAGCTGCGGTGTGTGCCAAAATCTTCCTAATCGTCTCAATAATACAGGAAATATCTTACATTTTTTTGAAATGTCAACGGAAATATAGGTATTTGTTTATAAAGTGCGTTTAAACATATAAATAAGACGAAAGCCCCACCAGAACTGTGTTGCGTCCAGGCTGCATAACAGTTTGAGTAAGTCTTAAGGTGGCGATGACAGCGGCTATCCTGAGTTAGCTTTTCCACGAATTTTTCCACACCCCCTCCAGACAAATGCCGGCATATTACCTTACCTTAAGCCCCAGGATGCCTACCCCATCACTGTCCAGAATACATTACAAACACTACTACAGTCATCCCAGGAATTTATCAGACCAGTTCAACACACACCCAACTACACGGGGCTGATGACCAAGACTTTCTACGCCCTTAATACAAATTAACTAAAAGAGGCTTTTTAACGCTATTGCACCTACTGTATGTTTCGCTATGAGGCCATGTTCAGCGGGTGGCGCCTTGTTACCGAGTATTGATGTGGCTGAGTTACCAGACGGTTGTTCATCACTTAGCCGAGCCAGCATATTAATAAGTTATGCTAATCCATTTGGCAATTAGGAAACGAACTTTTATTTTTATATCAAGATATTAATTGACGCTCATTTGTATCCTTAAACACTCGTTCGTTTTCTCCTTCTGGCTAATCAAACGTTGTGAATAGATGTGTAATTGAAGATTTGAGATAATCAGTGGTCTATCTCACTCAGGACACCTCGTGGTGTAGCGGCTAGTGTTCTTGGCTGCCACCCCTTAAGTCCAAGTTCGGTTTCCGGCTCTGCTAAGAAATTTTAATTCTGGTGTGAGGGCTGGAACGGGATAGGCCTACACTCAGCCGAATCTGAGATGACGAGGGTTCGATTCCCACCTCAGCCATCCGTGAAGTACTTTTCCGTAGTTTCTTCACTTCTGGTTGCTAATTTCAGGCTACGGTCGCCTCCTCCCAAACCTATCCACAATTTACAAATACACGCATTAGTACAGCCATCACAATAACACAGGTTAACCCACAAATTCCACACACACACACACCAAAATACACGGGACTATATGACCACGATGCCGCAGCCCTTAAAATACGCAACAACTAAAATTTCGCACTCATCTTATACTGTAATGTCTCGATGCTTATAAATGTTGTTATGGAACGAGTGTGGTTTTCCTCATATTGTTCCACGCAAATACCTGGAATGTGCCTGATTTCAATTCCTGAGACACAACCATAATTCTTGGTAATATAATAATAATAATAACCCCTGGCACTACAGCCCATGAAGGGCCTAGGCCTACCAAGCGACTGCTGCCCCGCCATTTGACCTGCAGATATTGGGGTGACGCGTGATCAGAGCGTCGTCGGGTCCCCTCGGCCGTTAATCTTGGTTTTCGTGACCGGTGTGCTGCCTCACTGTCAGACAGCTACTCGATTGTCCTCACGAGTCTGAGTGCACCCCGTTTCAGCAGTCACGTCAGTTTCTAAAATCCCTGACGGAGTTGGGAATCGAACCCGGGGCGTGCTACCTCAACACCACGAGGCATAATTCTTGGTACAAATAATAAAATCGTTATTGGTGTTGATTCATTTACGGGCTTTGCTACATCGTGGGCAAACAGCCCTGAGTGCTTGGGTGTGTGTGGAATGTGCCTGATAGCCTCTGTCATTGTGATAGACGTAGTGAGTGATTGGGTCTAGGCTTTGATATAGGAGGTAGACGAGACCTTAATATATGTATCATTCCGTCATTCGCCTCAAGTAGAAGTGGTAAACCACAAAAAACTATTTCCAGGATGGCCGAGGTTGGAAACGTACCTACCCCTTCCCAGTTCTGCCTCACGTGACTGATTGTACCAGTCCTCAGACCAGAATGAAATTTCTTGGCAGAACCTGAAATTGAGCCTGTACTTCCATGGTGACAGCTAACAATGCTAGTCACTACGACTTGGGGCCGATAACCTCGATGTTAGGCCCCTTAAAACAACAATTATCATCATCATCATCACTACGACTTGCGTCTAGTTACCGAGATGTCAGCGGGGCTTTGGGGCCCTTCGCCTGCTATCGGCACTCCTCGCGTTAGCTCGAGTGATCCTTCCATTGTCAGCTAAACACGTGCTACTGATCCATGCTTCACCATGTTAGTGGAATGCAATAAATCTGAAGTTCTGTTCTTTGAAGTATTTCAAGTTATTCGTGCTACAGTACAGCTTTGTAATTCTTCTGTGATTAAATTATTTAGTTAACGAACTACTGTGTTGATTGATGTAATGGAAAATTATTATTATTTATGTCTGTACAGAATATTATGAACAGTTTTAATGTACATATATTATAGTGTGCTAAACCTTCAATAAGAGATCCAACCTCAATGCACAGTTCCACAATCTGCTGTTTATCTGCACGCGAGGTTTGCCGATAGCGGGCTCCGAAGCCTCGCTGACATCTCGGTAGCTAGACGCAAGTGTCACTACGCTACGAGCTGGACGACTAATAATAATAATAATAATAATAAAAAGATTACAACTGCACACATTACAGTCATCAGTAGTGAGGAGAGTGAGTGAAAGGACTAATGTTATTGGCTTTACGCCCCTTTTAACTACTGAGGCTTTTAGAGACACCTGGATGCCGGAATTTTGCCCCGTAGGGAATCTTTAACGTGCCAGTAAATCTACTTACATGACTACATCACATTTGCGTACCCTCAAATGCCAACTGACTGCGCCAGGATTTGATCCTTTAATCTTGGGGACAGCAGGCAAGAGAGAGTGGGTGAATGTTGATGACTTGAAAACTCACTTAAAATATTCATAGAAATACCCTTATATTCAATAAGAATGATCTAGAAAGATGTTGTTTTGAGCCTTCAGTCTTTTGACTGGTTTGATGCAGCCATCCATGCCTTCCTGTCCTGAGTTAATCGTTTCATCTCTACATAGCTACCACACCCTACATCAGAGGCAGTCTGTTTAACATATTCTAACCTTGGTCTACCCCTACAGTTCTTGTCCTCGACCCTTCCTTCCATAACTAAGCTTGCTAATCCTGGGTGTCTTAGTAGGTACCATACCAACCTATCTCTTCTCTTCATTAGCAGTCACCAGAAACATCTCTCCTCTCCCACTCGTCTTAATACCTCTTCATTTGTAACCCTATCTACCCATCTGATCTTCATCATTCTCCTGTAACAGCACATTAAATATTTGGTACAGTAAGATAAAAGGGGATGCGTGGCGCAGTCGGTAGAGGCGATGAGCTTCTAACTGAGAGGGAGTGGGTTCGATCACCATCCAGGTAATGGATTTTAGAAACAAAACTACCGCTTTCGGAAACGCAAATAGCCCTGGGGTTTTCACCGAGATGGTTCATGTCAACGCGTCCAAGGCCGACTTCCTTCCAAATACGATTCCCTGACCAACGTTAGCGGTCGCCTGGGCGATCGGCCTGTTATCATCCCCTGTTGCATCTGCTGTAAAAGTGTGTTCTGCTCCCAGACATTGTCTTTGCGACTGTAGAGGAATGATCCCTCGCTGAGTTCGTGGATGAAGCCAAGCCTGGAGGATTAGCGATTTAAAATAACAGTAAAATAAATATTTATACAGAATGTACACTGGTTTATAAGAAAACTCGGACATTTCCAACATATAACTCAGGGTTACTGGTAACAGTTATTTTTGACGATAATACGTTATTAATTAAAATAAGTAACCAAACTGTTATGGTATCGTTTTTAATTATTTTGTATTTATTTATCGTATTGCTTCTAGTGCCGGGAGTGTCCGAGGACATGATCGGCTCGCCAGAGGCTGTAGCTGCTTCAAACGGACACCCCTAGGTTGAGCTACAAGTTCCGTTCAATTTCAAGTTGTTCCAACTTTCTCTACCAGATGTCGATGATACCTAGTGGTGAACGTTGGAACTTTGATAGAGCGTTACAACGAAATCTAACCTAGAAATTTAGCTCCACACAAGTTTAGTCTGTGGATGGATCTCTTACATTCCATAAATCTATGACATGGGACCACCGGCTTTACTTCCCCTCCGAAGGGAGGCATACTGAAGGATTTTAACGCTCTCAAAAAAATCCGACGATTTCTCCCGGGTTTGAAACCGCTATCTTGGGAACAGCAGTTCAGCTTGCTACCAACTACGCCACCGAACTAGTAACGAGTAACGAAATGGCTCATAAGTTGTGGTTTAGTCGTAAGTGCAATAGTAAATATTTCTGCTACAGCGTCACAATTATATATCTAAGACGCACGTTGAAACAATCTGCAGAATAGACCTGAAAATTGAGGGTAATCAACTTCAAAAACAAGTAGTTCCGAGAAAAACTGTACAGCCTATTTTCAAGTATCCTATTGGTCTTCTCTATTAAAAATTCTCTAACCTATGGAAAGGATTGCCATGTTGGATTGTTCTGTATGTAGGCCCTAGAATTATGTACCATTAGATGGAGATTATTGCGCAGGTTCAGTATTCAAACTTTCTCTTCGATTGCATGTTTAGGACACAAGAAATAAAAACATTATTTGAAAATTTTGCACAACCGCCATCTTGAAGTTATGTGAACAATTGAATTAAATTTGATGCAAGTGCATTAAAATATGCATGTTCATTTACTGTACCATGTTTAACTGCGCTCGGTTGGTTAAATTGCGAGAAAAAGATCATTAAAACGTATCAGTTTCGTTTCATCATCGTGTTCGTTTTGTACTTAACAGATTTTTGAAAGTCACGTAAGTGAACTTTTAGTAGTCTCCTGTATCACTGTGCAAACTTTCAGGGTGATATCTGTTACCGTTGCGAAGATATACTGTAGAATGTCAGTGAAATATTTCGCACAGCCACCATGTTGAATTGGTGTAACATAAGAAAATTTGAAAGGCACAGTCGAGGTCGGACAAGGTAGTAGTACTGCATGTAGGCTACTTACAAAGTTTCATTGAAATCAATTCGACTGTTTAGATTTCATTAGGGGTGTCACACACACAAACATACGCACACACACATAGGCCTACACACACACACACACACACACACACACACACACCGGGACGAAAGGTGATCACATCAGCCTATTTTTTTTTTTCATAAATAAAAATAGGCTAATAATCAGTAGGCCTGCGGTAACGTTTATTGTTAATTTTCACAAGTACAGTAACTTGTAATATGTCCCGCGGCGGAGCCGTGCTCGTAAAATCGTGTTCCATGACCGGGCGGACAGCTGCAGTAAGTATGGAGATCGTAGGTTCAAATCTCGTCGCTGACAGCTGCTATCCTGAGTGTATTTTTCCCCAGGTTGGTCTACACTCTCTCTAGGAAAATGACGGGATAGTATCTCACTTACTTCAAGTCTCGGGCGCCTACCTCGTCCCTGTCCCTAATACATTTACACACAACTACAGTCGTTACATAAATACAGGATATCAGACAAGTTCAACACAAACCAAACTACACTGGGCTGATGACCAAAGATATCCCAAGCCCTTTATGCGAATTAACAACAACAACACCAACAACAACTTTAAAACGGGAAGTTGCACATGATTGAGTTGAGTTCACTCTTTTGATTGTTGCCGCTTTTTGCTCTAATCGCCAGTTTCATAACACAGAGCGCATTGTCGCGTAAGTTTAGTTACAGACAGCACATTGTATTGTTTCGCTCGACAAGCGAGCATCATCAGATCCAAATATGCAAGACAAACAGAGCTGTCTGAAGGCGTCACAGTAGATTTGGTGGTGATTGAGCTATTTGTCTTGCATATTTGGATCTGTTGATGCTCGCTTGACGAGCGAAACATGTCATGCCTAAGCTTCCTTCTTCTCTTATTCTTCTTCCTCTTCTCCTCCTCCCTTCTTCTTTTTCTTTTCCTTCTTCTTATTCATCTTATTCTTCTTAGGTTTATTTTTATTCTTATTCTGCTCATCCTTCTTATTCGTATTCTCATTCTTCTTCTTATTCGACTTCTTATTTTCATTCTTCTTCTTCTTATTCTAATTCTTCTTCTTCTTCTTCTTCTTCTTCTTCTTCTTATTTTCCTTCTTATTATTCTGATTCTTAATATTATTCTGATTCTTCTTTTTATTCTTCTTCAACAGACCGTAACAATGTATAGGCTATAAATCTGAATCACAAGTAATTTATTTCTGGTTAATTTGCACATATTCCAGTAAAGGGATGATTTTTGTGTTGACCGACTGAAAGTTACAATATTAATTATTAATTACCATGAACCCTTGAAGAGCTTGATTTGGTGCACCTAGGCGAAACCTCGCAAGAGACACGGCAAAATCTAGAAGAATAGCTGGAGTTTTATTACTTGACCGTGAAAACCAATATGGAAATGTGGGTGTTTGCATTATTTATGTGCCTCAAGTAAGCCAGATGTTCTATATGACCTGTATTTACAGCTCGGCCCATTCTCCTGTTCACTTTGAATGTTACCTGCCAATTTCAAGTGGATATAGGGATAGAAATGCTTCACTTATGTTTACACGGTAGAGATTGAAAGGCTGCCTATCTCGAGGAACTTTCTCAGTTGATATGTTAAAAACATCTCGAACAAACTCTCTCGTCTGTGATTGTGGCTTGAAGAGCAGTTGAGTTCTCCAACCCATACAAGAGGAAGGAGAGGGGGAGGAAGTTTACTGTGTTCCACAATGCATTCAATGAGTACTGAACGGTAACAAGAAGGAAAGTCTAAGCGCCCAACTCTCCACCTGGGGAGGAGTGGTAAAGTTCTAGAGCTCTGGGGAGGTGCAGAGGTATTACCCGTGCTGCCGCATTTGGGAAGCTTTCTGTGTATAGAGTTGTGCAAATCAGCAGACTCAAATAAAGAAATAAAATCAGCCACAATTTCTTATTAAAAGTAATTTTAATTTAAAACTCAGCAATTTTTCTAGGTTTGTGCCGTGTCTTATGTGAGGTTTCGCCTAGGACACCAAGCTGGCTCATCGGTGGGCTCTTGGTGTTCCCGCCCGGACCCCCACCCACAGGAGTAGCGAACTGCGTATTACTTCCCTTTATATAAAGTGCTTCTTGAGCTTTTAGTTCTCGCAGTAAAGTGGTGCAGTTGCACTTTATAAAAGGGAGGTAGCGCGCAGTTCACTACTCCTGTGGAGGTCCGGGCGGGGATACCAAGAGCCCGCCGATGAGCTAGCTTGGTGTCCTAGGCGAAACCCCACACAAAACACGGCACAAACATAGAAACATTTCTGAGTTTTAATTCACTGGCCATGAAAGCCAAAATAGCATTTTATTTTATTTATCCTACTTAGTAAATAGGAGGGGTCTGCTTGGAGCCGTCGGCAGAGGTGCTGACCTTTTAACTGAAAGGGAATGGGTTTGATCCCCACCCAGGTAGTGGATTTTAGAAACAAATCTACCACTTTCGGAAACGCACTCAGCCTACACCAGAAATGAGTACCAGGGTAATTCTTGGGAGCAAAGACGGACGGGCGTGGAGCTTACAATTCCATCCCTTCCAGTGCCGATGTCACAAAGGCTTCAACCTTCCACTACTTCCAGGGCCTTCATGGCTTGACTTTGCTTACTTAGTAAATAGGATCGGTTGATTTAGAACATCATTAACAAAATAGTCTAGACAACTTCATTCCTGAATTTAGTCACAATATGAATTGGAGACGAATGACCCGAACAACCTGGATGAAAAGAAAGACAAAAATGAGCTTGTTCTGAACCAAATTCAGGAGAATCGATGCCTATTGAACACCATCAAGAAAAGGAAAGCAAAATTCATGGGACACATACTCAGACATGACATTTTCCTCCAGGTAATCTTTGAAGGAAAAATTTCGGGGAAAGAATCCAAGGGGACGACCAAGACAATTGTATCTCAAGAACGTTGTCAAGGAAATGGAATTTCACTCGTATGCTCATTTGAAGAGAACTGCTTAAGACCGTAAGAAATGGCTGCAACGACAAGGCTGTTAGCCTTTAGAAGCTGATGATGAAGAATTCAATAGAACACAGGTTTACATACTTAAAATACAACAACATTAACGCAACAACTATAGATGTAAACAATGGCATCTATAAATAAGATTGACGCGTTACACAAGCTTTACGAACTTATGTAATCTATACATTGAATATATATTTGTGCATAAGTGTGATTCATAAGCATCGTACATTAATTAAGTCTAAGTGAGCAGGATCTGAAGATGATCGCTTGACGAACGAAACATGTCATCGAATTAAGTACCCCCCCCCCCTTATGTACATAAAAGCGTGCCATTTTGTGATAAATATGTAATATGTAATATTTCTCATGTTAGGGTATGTAAATACTTGTTCTCCCGCCTAATGTAATTGGGCAGAATTTGTGTTGACCGACTGGAAAGCTTTCTTTAATTGAACTAACCAATCCTGAAAAAATGGCTTCTGTCACTTCAATCTTCTTAGTTATGTTTTCTCTCCTATGAACTTCAAACATTTCCCAAAAGGAATTGAGTCTGGTTGAGCCCAGATAAAGGGCGATAGAGAGGCGAAAGTAGTAGCACCTATCAGCTGTAAGAAGAGGTAGGGTGACGTAGAAATATGGCTGTACTGTATTTCAAGAAACCCACAGAACGTAACACATGGCATATTAATGAACGAATAGGCTAATGTTGATAGATATGGAAATCTCAGGATTTCGAGTAAGGATTGTTTTAGTACATTCTATGCCCCATGCGAGGGCTCAAAGCAATTATATAGACCGATTGAAAGAGGCACTGATCAATGTGGTAATGAGAGTAAACAATAAAGATAACATATTGCTGATGGGGGATTTCAATGCTGGGATAGAAACTGAGGGTTCTTTAAGTAGGGTGAGAATAGGGAAACGAGCACCAATGGAAAATGTTTACAGGATGTCAGTTCTAGCATTGAATTAGCTGTTGGTACATTAGGGATTATCATGTTGGCAGCAATTTATTTCAAATGATTAGGTTCTCACAACCGCATTGATATCCAAAGGGGCATGCTGCTATGAGGACATGCAGTGCAATGCATATTGAGTTCAAGGTACATAGTTGTAAAGTAAATGTCATGATACATGTGCGAATCGATCCCACAACCTTTGACTTTGACTATCGATCATCAAACCAGACATCAGTGAGAATGGCATATTCTAGCACAGTTACTCTGCAATTGTAGCCTACTGTGGGCTTAAGTCCAAGACTATTACTTTTCCACCGCATTGATGACCAAAGAGCCTTTCAGCAATTAGGTCAAACTGAAATTTTGAGCCTCCCTGAGTTTAAATTGGTTACGCTGATAACGTCACTCGCATCAGTTTAGGCGTTAGCTCATTTGATAGTTCAACAATTATATTCTCTTACGTATACACAGAAAATACATTCCATGAGAACCTCCGTGGCCTGTAATTTAGTTTTCCTTTCTTGCCTTAAAATCCGTGGTAAGGTAAGCTATTTGTGATATCCCTGGACAAATTTGTGACACACTTATTATATTCGACCCTCTCCTCTCAAACCCTTCACACCTCTTGGCCAAGTTTGGAACACCCTAGTCAAATTAGGAACACCCAGTGAAATTCGTGGTACTGCTGCCAAGATTGCGACAGTTGTTAAGTTCGTGGCACTGCCTAATTTGCAAAATTTGTCACACGCTGCAAAATTAGCGACAAAACAGTTAAGTTCGACCATCGTCAATTCGTGATACTCCTGCCAAATTCACAACAATGTAGCCAAATTCGTGTCACCCTTCTCAAATTTGTGACACCCTAGTTAAGTTCGTGACACTCCTACCAAAATGTGCCAAATATTAATTAAATTCGTCACACTTCTACTAAAATTCGCAGTACCTTAAGCCAATTCGTCACACTCCATCCATATATGTGGCACCCTAGTTAAGTTTGTGACAGCCCTGCCAAAATTTGGGATACCATAGTCAAACTGGTAACACATCTCCTAAAATTGTGACACTTTAGTTACGTTCTTGGCAGTCTTGACAGAGTTTGCGATACCTTTATTAAATTCGTGACACCTCTCCCAAAATCGCGACACCCTAGTTGAGTCCGTGACACCCCTCCCAAATTTGCGAAACCCTACTTAAATCCTTGACACCCCTGCCAAATTTGCACCACCCTAGTCAAATTCGTGAAGCTCCTACCAAATTCAATACTCTTTAAATGGATTCACGGCATCTCAAGCCAATGTCGTAAAACCTCTAATGTGTCGCGGCACAGTGGTGGAATAAATCTCGGTATGAGTTTGTGCTAGGTCCAGTGATTTAGTAGGAAAAAATATTTACAGGAACTCACCTTATTAATTCAGCAAATGGACTCGTATTGGGTGTCAAAATCAGCGGCCTCGTGTTTCCGACAAGTTGTTTCATCAGCTGAACGTCTCCCCTTTCGTAGCCATGACTTGACATTTGGTTGTGGGTTAAATTAATGCACAGGAGGTCCTACGCTGCTTATGAAAATAAGTCCGCTTGATCTTTCAACCAGCAGCCTATTTCTCTTTTCGGTGTGGATCTCATTCATGGTACTGAAAGCTCTTTCAGCTTTTGCTGAAGAGATGGGAATGGTCTGTACAGTCTTGATTAAAGGCATCAGCTCCACTGGAATTTCCTTGGTCTCGACATACTTTCTAAAAGCATTAATGTACCTTCTCTTGTCTGACATGTGGAAAAAGTCACAACGGTTGCCCACACTCTCATCACCATAGCATATATCCAAAGTAGAAGTGGAGGGCCAATTATTTTTGTATAGTACCTTTGTATCACTGATAACTTTTGTCATTCTCTCATGTCTCTGCTGACTAGAGCTGGAACCAAGATGAGATGACGTGGACACATTTTCCATAAGCCGGTTAATTAAATTGTTCACAAGACTTCTGAAAAACTGCTTTCTGTCAATTTTTACAACTTTTTTAGAATCATGTAATCCTATGTTTCTAAACTTTTTGTTTTCTGCTGCTTTAAGAACTGTTCTGTAGTATTCTCCAGAAGCTGAGTTACACATAGATTCAAACACTTTTATAGTGCGCTTGATTGCATTTCGAGCCTCTGTCAGACTTGTCTCTCTTTTCTGCAACTCTAATGACAAATCAGCTAACTCAACAAGAGCATCATACATAATTGCAATATTTTCTAGAAATTCTACACAAGTTAACATAGACCTTGGAATTTTGCCCTTTCTTTGGAGTTTCTCTGGTGGTCATTTTTGGCCTCACTAAAATGTTTTACTAGAGCACTGTAGTTTTCCCAGACAGCTTTTACAGTTCTCTGGCTTGATGCTACCCATCTTATTGTAAATATATTTGTTCCAGTGAAGCAGCACAAATGTTGAGTTCCCTTTGATTTTTGGGAGACATGCTGTATAAAGAATACAATTTGTCAAAGAAAGAATGGAAATGGTTAACACCTGTAACTTCATTCCTTGTATCAGAAACGGCCAATTCCAAGCGATGGTTTAAACAGTGCCAGATTACTATATCTGGAAATAACTTTAAAAACTGTGCTCCAACTCCATTTTTTCTACCTAACATTACAGAGGCCCCATCACATGCTAGACCAACTAAATGTTCTGCCTAAAAGTTTTCATTCATCCCATATGAAAAAAGATTCTTCAATATCTCTCGAGTAATAACATCTGCTGTAGTTGATTCAAGTTCTATCAAGTCCCAGAAAAAGGAAACAACTTCAGAGTTATCTGAAAGAGCACATCTCAAACATAATACTAACACAGATTTTATACAACTGTTGTTGATTCGCCAATCATAATACTGTTTTTCCTCTGATTTTCTGTTATAGATTTTGCTATTTTATTTCTCATTTCCTGGGAAATGTGTTCAATAATATTAGCACAACTAAAATTTGTACGAAGAACTCGTCCCACATCTAAACCATTTTATTGTTGAAGTTCAACATAAGCCTGTAGGTCTACGAAGGGTCTATTTCTTTTCGCAATTGAGTATGCTGTTCGAAATACTCGAACGGTGGTTTCTAGGTGTTTGACATTCATAGTGTCCAAGCAACTTTCAAATATCTTTTTATTGGATTCTGATCTTTTTAACATAGCTTTTTTGTGAGATTCTGAATTTTTGTGCTCAAATATTTTTTTCTTAAGGTTTGTTTGTTGTTGATTAATATTATTTCCGTTGGGATGAACCTTGCATTCTACCCATTCTTTCATTAGCTTAAGTCCTGCCCCTTTAGAAACTCCTAATCCTAATTTACTTTCCTCTTTACATATATTGCAGCCTAAATTTTTATTTCCTGCAAATAACCACTCGTTCTCTGACAAAAAATAACGGTACTGAGACTCGTTCCAACAGTCTGGAAAATCTTGTTTTCGGTAGGTGGGTCCTTGAATTTCACAGTCGATGGTAGAAGGTGTAGAACCATAACCTAGATTCTCCCTTGAATCTGCATCACACGTTTCAGCAACATTTAACCCAGGGTCTATCTCTATACTCACGTCTTTAATGAAACTAATGTTCTCGGAACTCCATTCAGTTTCGTATTTACTTGAGCCATCACACACCTTTTTAGTATTCTTTGATTCTTCATCTTCATCCCCAGCACGTTTTTTTGAACCCAGCCACTTAAGTAAACTCATTGTCACAAGTTGTGACTCACAACTCACTTTCACAGTCACTGGAAAAATTGAAAGGTACTACGGGGCTACTGATGTTCATTAACTGCAGAGAGATTCCGTAATATCTGCTTCACAGCAACAAATCGAGCAAAACATAAAATAAAACTTGGATTCACACAAACATAACGAGCGGAAGAAAGTTGTTGTGCTCACTTCCCGCTCTCCGTATCCAATAGCAGTGTAGCCAACCTTAGAGAACCAGAAAAACGCCCAGGAGTGTAAAAACGACCGTATTTTATGACCCTAAAACCGTAAGGTTCAATATTAGTCCGCTAGAGTACACCCGTGACGTTTCAGCGCTATGTATAGATTATAAACGATTTTCTTACTGAATGTAAAATTGTTACGTCATTCAAAAGCGGGATGATATTTTCCGGAACGGCGTTCCGGTCCAACTAAACCACTGGCTAGGTCATAACATTGACAGGGAGGGTTTCCATTATCTTCCATCGCAGCATTACACCTACAGTAGGGTGTGTTATCTGGTTGCACCCCTTGTCTTCCCTTATCACCGGCCGCGACCTATCTCACCTGTTACAATCACAGGGAGAGAAGGGTCGTAAGAGAACTAGCTTCTCGCTGTGAGCCAGGATGGAGCGTACGGTACTCATAACGTTATCAATATGACAAGATAGTTATGCTGGCTAGCCAACCATAATGATGGTCGGATATTTTTCACAAAGCCAAAATTAGAAGTATACTAGCTGAAGTACCCGTGCTTCGCTACGGGTCATAAATAAATTAAAATGTGAAAGTGATGGTTAAAACAGGGGATAGGCGAGGTGCTGCGCGGAGGGAGAATAAGAATGGAACATTTTGTCCAACTACACCGCTCTGGGTTGACTGTGTTTTATAGCACAAATTTAGGTTTTACTCGCTAACTGCTGGAAATACACGTAAAGTGGTAAGGACTTTTCGGACAGAAAATTAAATTTTAAATCTCGCATAAGCCGTCAAAGGTTTGTTATATCTTAGCGTTCGTTTTTCATTTAAAATGGATATATGAAAGTTTGAAACCAAAGGGTGTAGTGACGTCACTAAAATTGTCACCATCTTTAAATAGTGCAAAGTATCGAAATAAAAAGTAGCTAATATATTAACCAGGTAAATCAGCTACTTCCATGTCAAATTTCATGTAAATTGGACCAGGGGTTCTTGCGTGATTGAATAATACACAGACATACATCATCTCATTTTTAGCCTACTTTTCACATTTTGCAAAAATGAGGAAAAAGTAGACTTATGAGATCGGGCAAATGTGTGTCTGTCTGTCTGTTCTTCTGTCTGTCTGTCTATCCTTCTGTCTGTCTGCTTGTGTGTGTTCCCCCCCCCTATCAACTCCTAAACGGCTGCAGCAAACAAAACAAAATTTGGTAGGAGTAAAGATCTATACCTGAATATCTCACGGCCATATTTGAAAATGATGTCAGTGCTACCATCTGCTGAAAAATCGCAATTGAAATTTGAGCTCCATGTTGGATATCTTGGAATGTATGAATGGGAGCTATTTCAAAATTGGCACACGTATAGATAATAATATTTCAGTTTAAATTCCAGGACGCCATACATGGCAGTGTTGCCAAAATGATTATAGGCCTGCTGATAGGTCAAAATTTTAAATGCATGTAACTTCTACACTATCAATTGGATTTCAACCAAATTTCGTATGTGCTATGTGTACATAAACAGATATCGATGAGCGTATTTTTAAGAGCCACCAGGGCTGCCAACTGTTAATAAATGCACTCATATTTTAAATCCAAATACCCCTATATCCGAAAGTAAGCAAGCCGACAGCTTTAAACTATGCACACGCATAGTACCTGACATTCTATATTCATTTGGAGTAACTTATAAACGTCAGTGCTACCAACATGATTCTAGGCCTGCTGAGTGGTCCAACTTTAAATACATGTAACTTCTATACTATCATTTGGATTTCAACCAAATTTTGTGTGTGCTATGTGTACCATAACAGATATGACTCTTTCGATTCTTAAGAGTAACCAGGGCTGCCAACTGTTAATAAATTCTGTCTCTATTTTTGTTACCCTAATATCAAAATATGAGAAAGTATGCAAGCCAATAGCTCTAAACTTTGCACACGTATAGTACCTGGCATTCTAGATTAATTTGGAGTAACTAATATTGGCCTAAGCCAGTGCTGCCAACATGATTCTAAGCCTGCTGATAGGTCCAATTTTAAAATGCATGTAATTTCTATACTAACTAATGGATTTCATTCAAAATTGACACAGCAATAGATCATATTATTTCAGATTATTTCTGACCAATACATGTATGTCATTGTTGCCAACATGATTTTACGCGCGCTGTTAGATCCAATGTTTAACTGCATGTAACGTCCATGCTATCCATTGGATGTCAACCAAATTGTGTATTCTGTACCTTAAGAGATGGAACTAAGAATATATTCAGTCACCAGGGCTGCCAACTGTAGTTCTCTATTACGCTACATTATGCCAGGTATACAGCATTTCGAACTAATTAGAAATTTCGATATTACCAACTTAATTTCGTAATTATTCTAGATAGATCCATATAGACTAATCATTGGCATGAATCTTAAATTTTAAGAAAAGTAGGCTCTTTAGTTCGTCACTTCATGTGAGATTTTCGAAGTGAAATGCCATGTCCTGTGGTTCGGATTCCACGTAAAAAGGAGGTCCCGTGGCTCATAATCACAAGATTCACGGTCACGTAAAACTACAATCTTCCTTTTTCTTGTTTTTTTAATATATTAGTAGTATACCGTAGATGCAGGGTAATCCAAGGAGAAATCGTGTAACTTCTGGATTATTTGGCAAGTGATTTTGAGTAAAATACATATAACTCAACAGCTATTATGTCGTGCATTTTACAAAGAATACTCGGCTATGGCCATCACTGCTCTACCTACTGAACTAATTCGGCTGACGCATTCACAAGCCCGCTGTGGGCTTTTCACGATGGTTGCCAATGGAAGATTTTCAGTTACTAGGCCGTGTATGTTCCAATTCGACTCCCACGTTGGTCAGATAATTTCGATCTGTACCTTTCATGTAAATGGTTTGTAATTTTCGAGCAATGCTCGACCTTACAGCTAAAAAGCGCCCTCTGCCATGAATTCAGTCATGAAAATATTTTTTCTTTTTGAGCTATAAGTTAAATTTCTCAACGTCAGTTAGTGATGGGAGTTAAAAACTTAGACGGCAGCTAGTTAGTTGTCAATGCCTTCTATACTAAATTTCAATACTTCAACAGTAAACTGACTACCGTTATTACGTATCATGTTTTCATTCTCTATACGGTACCTAAGCCTAGTCAGCTTTTTGTCAGCTTTTACACTTACCAAACCCTAGAAATTTCTTTTTGATTTATTTGCGATCATGTAGCCTAGTGCACTTGGGTGTGTGCATGATCTGTCTGATTACCTGCGTTATTGAAATGGCTGTATCAGTGTGTGTACTTGTAATTCAGGTGTTGTTTTGAGAAGGAGACGATCGTAGACTTAAGTTAGGAGCTATACCCCGGCATTTGACTGGAGTAGAGGTGGGAAACCATTGAAAACGACTTGCAAGATGGCTGATGTAGGAATCGAACCACCTCTTCTCAGTATACTTCTGGTTATACACCGGTCTAGCCCTCAAACCAGAATTAAATTTCTTGGCAGAGCTAGGAAGAGAACCCGCACCTCCAGGATGACAGCCAAGCATAATCTCTTCCACAGGGATTATATCGAAGTCGCTGAAGGCCAACCTCGATAAACTGGAGCTCCACCATAATCTGCATACCAGTAGGCCTATGCAGAAGGTAGTCATTCTATAGATCTGCTCCATAGTTCGTTCGCTCCTCAACTTACCAAAATATAGAACTCCACTCCATCTTGCAACAAATGCCGATGAAATGGTGAATTGTGCCCAATGACATGGTGAACATAATAATAATAATAATAATAATAATAATAATAATAATAATAATAATAATTCCAGACAAACACACGATTATGCTTCTTGGAGATTTCAATGCACAGCTGGGTAAGGAAAGAAAGTTCCAAAACATTATCGGAAACTATCCAGCTCACCAGAGAACAAATCGCAATGGTGAGAGGCTCGTAGAACTATGTAAGGCTTTCAATCTTGTAATAAAATCCACAGCGTTCAAACACCTTCCGAGAAAACAGAAGACTTGGACATCTCCGAATCCAAATCTCGGCGAATTTCAAATTGATCACGTCGCTATTGCACGTAAAGCTCAGAGAGAAATACAGAATGTGAAGGTTCTAAGAAATGCCAATCTAGATTCGGATCACTATCTATCCAAAATCAAAGTTAAGCTGATTCCGAGAAACACCAGAAAGGCCGTCTTAAAAAAGATCAATCGATTTGATACGGAAAAACTACGATTGTGCCCTAAATTTACTCAAAAACTAGAATCTTGGAATCCCGAAAACTGGGATGAACTACAACAGGCCTTGGTCACAACAGCACAGGAGACAGTTCCACTGACGAAGTCAAAGAAACATGCGTGGTGGAATAATGCATGTGATTCAGTGGTAAAGCAAAGACAACTTGCCTGGCAGAAATGGAACTCGGGAAAGAACCAAGAAAATTGGGAAAACTTCGTGAACGAGAGACAACGCGCTGCAAAAATCATCCGCAATGTAAAACGTGCCTACAACAAGAGCCAACTAACTCAAATTGAGCTAGACTTTCAGAGGAACAACACAAGGGACTTCTACAGAACCTTCAAACGCAATCTAAGCAAATACAATCCTCCGAGTCTACAGTTCAAAGACTCAAATGGGAGACTAGCTTACAGTGAGAGAGAAAATTGCCAGACTCTAGCGAAATACTTTGAATCCCTCCTTAATTGTGAGACTCCCAAATCCACTTTCTCATTTGAAGACAACGTACAAGTCCACCCAGATTCATCCCCTCCAACGAAAGAAGAAATCAAACAGATTATCCAGTCACTTAAGAACAACAAGGCACCAGGTGAGGACTCGATAATCGCCGAATTGTGGAAGTATGCTGGTGAAAAGATGATTGATAAATTGACTGACATTATCAAGGAGATTTGGGAAACTGAGAAACTTCCACGTGACTGGACTTCTGCCTTGATTCATCCCCTGCATAAGAAAGGTGACAAAACGGACGTTAACAACTACCGCGGCATTTCCCTCCTACTGATAACTTACAAAATTATTTCAAAAGCTCTGCAGATTAGGGCAGAACAACAACTTGATCCACAATTAGGAGAGTACCAAGGAGGGTTCAGGAAAGAGCGCTCATGTGCAGAACAAATTATGAATCTGAAATCCATCCTTTTCTATCTGAAGCAGAGGAACAAGAAATTTGTGGTAACCTTCGTCGACTTCAAGAAGGCCTATGATTCGATTGATAGAATAGCTCTTATTCAAATTCTAAAGGAATTTGGATTGGATAATAAAACCAGGGCAATCATTCAACAGACCTTAGCTAACACCACCTCCAGAGTCAAGTTCAGAGGAGAAATTTCGGACTCTTTCGAAATTAAGACAGGAGTTAGGCAGGGAGATGGGCTTTCACCCCTGCTCTTCAACTGTGCACTGGAAAAGGTCATCCGCGAGTGGCGCAAAGAAATGAACGATGGGGTCCAAAATGGAGTACGACTGGGTTACAAGAACATGAACCTTTCTATTGATTGCCTCGCTTTTGCAGATGATCTTGCAATTTTCTCCGACTCTTTAGACATGGCCACAAAACAAATTAACCAGCTGCAGGTACAGGCAACAAAAGTTGGTCTTCAGATCTCTTTGGAGAAAACACACTTCATAACTAACATCAAGCCAGCACCAAGGGAGCTAAAAGTAAACCAGGGGAAAATCAAACGGACAGATAAGTTTAAATATCTTGGCGAGTGGATAGAACCCAACGTATGTGAGAAAGAAACCTTCACTTCGCGCATGAACAAAATGGAAATGGCGTACCAACTCACCAAGGACGTTTACAACAAAAAGTCAATATCCCTGAACGCAAAACTTAGGCATTATTGCACTGTCATACGACCAGAGGCTCTGTACGCAGCGGAATGCCTCACCATGAACAAGAAAGGCCTGGTAGAAAAATTGGAGATCAAGGAAAGAAAGATCTTGAGGAAAATTCTTGGCCCGATTAAAGACAACGGTGAATATAGACGACGGCATAACTATGAGCTGTATATTCATGTCCAGAAGATCTCTGATGTAATGAGGAAAAGGAGGATTGCATTTTATGGCCACTTGCTTAGAATGAAACCCACACGATTGACGAACCGGATCTTTAACTATTTTAAAAATAAGAAGACCAAGCCAGCCTGGTTCGAAGAGGTAGAAAGTGACCTGCAAGAAATAGAAATTACCTGTGAGGATATTCAAGAACGCAATCCCCTCAGGAAGAAACTACACGACCACCAGGGTTTTCAAGAAAAACCGAAGTTGAAGACGGGAAAGATGTGGACGGAAGAAAGAAAAGAGCAACACCGGCAACGTATGAAGGAACACTGGGCAAACATCAAAGCCCAGAGAAGCCAGTTGAAATAACGTGGTCCTTAGTTGGCCGATACGATTAAAGAATAATAATAATAATAATAATAATAATAATAATACAGATTTTACAGTCGGATGCCCTTCCTGACGCCAACCTCATTACATACGTAAATTGGAGATAAAATGAATGAAGAATGAAACTGGGCGAAGATTCGTAAGGAACTGGTCTCAGCCTATTAGAAGATAATTATCATCCCCGTATTTGCCTGTAATTGAAAATGGGAAAATCATTCGATACCATTTCAAAGACGGCCAACGGTGGGATTCGAACCCACTCGTCCTCTGGGTGCGGAGAAAGCCTGAAAACCAAGCCCATGCACTTTAATTCGTGTTACTACGGAGGTTGCTAATAGTAACGTTAAGGGTTCACCGACTCTTTACGCAGCTGTGGTGTTAGTTTCTCCTACAATTTCTGCCCTGGACGGGATTTTAACGTCGCAGTAAATCTTTTATTAAATTACCCACAAAAGTAACCTAATGAGACAGGATTCGATCGCAATACCTTAAATATAGTACAAGTGACCCTAAGGAGAGTCAGCTATCCCTATACCGCCCATGTTAAAACATTACAGATTAAATCCATTTACTCAGCAAGCAATAAACACAATAAAATGATTCTTTTTACAAGTGTTAGGTATATCTACTTCTATTCATCTTAGTAAAATCGCTAATATACAACTTATAGTTTCACTTTAGTTGCACTTAAATTATATTGTAAATTATGGCTCAATAATTTTACTGCAAAACAACAGACACATAAACAAATGGTGACAATATCAACTCACTACCCCAAGTAATTGCCAAACAACACACACATAAACAAATGGTGAAAATATCAACTCACTACCCCAAGTAATTGCCAAACAACACACACATAAACAAATGGTGACAATATCAACTCACTACCCCAAGTAATTGCCAAACAACACACACATAAACAAATGGTGACAATATCAACTCACTACCCCAAGTAATTGCCAAACAACACACACATAAACAAATGGTGAAAATATCAACAAATATCAACTGAATTAGTTTGTGATATACTAGGTAAACTGTGCAGATATTCTTCAAATACGTAACCATTGGAGATTCAAGTCCCTGGCCTGGCTATAAATATGCTATTTATTATCAAAACAAACACATTTCCACTATTTTATGCTTCTGATGGCATCATTAGTTTTGTACCAACATATGAAATAGAGTTTCCTCTGTAAAACAAAAAATAATAATTCCCTGGTTTCTTCACCAAATAGTTTTCGAAATATTTATTTTCTAAGTAAAAGCGTGAATATTAGTTATAATATAGTAAATAAAATAGTGGACTATGCATTCAAAGCAGATTTTAATCCCTAAAAATTACAATAGACCGATATACAATACACCATTTTTAGAACTTCGAAGATTAAAAAAACCAACAGAAATAACCATGGTATATTGGCTTTCACGGTTTCTCAGCTTTATCCTGAACTGATGTTTATGCTGTTCATTATTTTTTAACTTCTGTACATCATATCTTTTCCATTGGGATTCTACAGCTGGTTTATTTACTTAGATCTTAATACGTAAGTCAGCTATCACAAGATGGTGATCGCTTCCTGCATCAGCCCCTCTCTTGTTTCTCACATCTTCTCCACTTCCGGGAGATGGCCACGTGATCAATCTGGTTTTCTGTCGAGCCATCGGGAGATACCCATGTTACTTTGTGGCAGTTTTTGTGTGGAAAGATGGTTCCTCCTATCACCATATCTCGTTCTGCACAAAAGTCCACAAATCGTTCGTTCTCCGTTATTGTTTTGCTCGCCCAATCCGTGCGTTCCCATGATGTGTTCAACTCCCTCGTTTTCATCACCAACCTTTGCGTTTAGGTCACCCATTAGGATTACTTTCGTAGTAATGTCAAAGCAGTTCTGTATGGAAGTCAAACTTGGAAAGTTACAACCCAGATCACCAGGAGTCTTCAAGTCTTCACTAACCGTTGCCTCAGAAGGATACTACGCATCTATTGGCCAGGAACCATTTCAAATGAGGAACTTCTGAAGAGAACAAACGAAAGTCCAATACATCTAGAAATAAAACGTAGAAAATGGAGTTGGATAGGCCATTGTCTGAGAAAGCAGGACGCCATTGAAAAAGAACCACTTAGTTGGAACCCCGAGGGCACCCGAGGAAGGGGTAGGCCAAGAAATACCTGGAGAAGAAGTGTTGAGGAGGAGAGGAAAGCGACTGACAAATCCTGGGCAGACCTGCAGAGGCTGACTGGGAGAAGAAATCAGTGGAGGAATTTTGTTGCAGCCCTTTGCTCCGAGAGGGGACATAGGAATTAAGTCAAGTAAGTCATTGGCTTTCACGGCCCGTGAATTAAAACTCAGCAATTGTCTAGGTTTATGGCCATGTCTTGGGTGGGGTTTCACCTTTTGGAAACCTTTATAGGGAGGTGAAAGGCTGCTTGAGCTTTTAGCTCTCGAAGTTAGAGGCGCCCGTGCGCCTCGTAAGAAGGGAGGTAGTGCACAGTTCGCTACTCCCGTGAGGGTCCGGGCGGGGAGCACCAGCAGCCCGCTGATGAGCCAGCTTGGTGTTCCTAGGCGAAACCCCACACAAGACACGGCATTAATCTAGAAAAATTGCTGTGTTATAAATAATCATATTTTGACCCTCTGCTCGGGCTGAGTTCCTTCGATTATGCCACACAGCCAGCAATAAGTTCTATTTCAGCGTGAAGTGGTTTTTCATAGTTTTCCACTTCTACGCCTGGATGATACCAAACATAAAACCACGGCCGTCTATTACTCAGTCCTATGCCGTCTATTACACGGCATACACCTAGAAAAATTGCTGATTTTTAATTCATGGGCCGTGAAAGCCAATATACCATGATTAGTTATCTGTTTTTTTTGTTTAATCTTCAAAGTTCTAAAAAATGGTGTATTCTATATCGTTCTATTGTAAATTTTAGGCATTAAATTGAATGCATAGTCCACTTGTCATTTACTTTATTATAAGACATTTTCATGCTTTTACTTAAAAAATATATTTCCAAAACTATTTGGTGAAGAAACCAGGGAATTATTATTTTTGTTTTATAGAGGGAACTCCATTCAATATGTTGGTACAAAACTAATCATGCTATCAAAAGCATTAATAAACAAGATGTTCAGTAAAGAACATATAGCCTATTTTCTCCTAAATGCATGGGTATTGTTGTAACTCTTTGTCCTTTTCAAGGAGTATGATTGAATGTTGGTTGTAGTAGCTTGTTGAAATACAACGTGCTATAGGGATATTAAACATGGATATGAGGTGCCCTTTGCTAGTCCTACCTCTGTACCAAATTTCGTTCAATTCGGTTTCACCGTGTTTGAATTGATGGGGGGAATCGATTTGCACACATACTTGGCCACCATCTGTAAACTATTGGGCTGATGTTCTTGCAGTTTGGTCAGAATATGTTTCCCACATTAAGATATGCTGTTGCAAAATTTGGTAGAGACTAGATTATTAGGTTGGTCGTAATTACATTTTAGCTTTTAACATTTGGGTGGCCGCGATTACGTTTCCGTCAAGATAGCGGTGATATAAAACATGACACTGAGCTGCCCTTTGCTAGTGCTGCCTCTGTACCAAATTTCGTTCATTCGGTTCCACCGTGTTCGAATTAATAGGGGGAATCAATTTTGACATAAAGATGGCCGCCATCCGCAAACTATTACGCTAATGACCTATTAGATTGGTCAAAGAATGCTCCCTCCATAATGGTATGTAGTTGCAAAGTTTGGTAGAGATCAGATGGTTATGTTAGTCGTAATTTAACTTAAGCTTTGAACATTCGTGTGGCCGCCATTACGTTTCAGTCAAGATGGCGGCGATATAAAACATGACACTGAGGTGCCCTTTGCTAGTGCTACCTCTGTACCAAATTTCGTTCCATGCGGTTCCACCTTGTTCGAATTAATAGGGGGAATCAATTTTGACATAAAGATGGCCGCCATCCGCAAACTATTAGGGTAATAACCTATTAGAGTGGTCAAAGGATGCTCCCTCCATAAAGTTATGTTGTTGCAAAGTTTGGTAGAGATCGGATGGTTATGTTAGTCGTAATTTAACTTAAGCTTTGAACATTTGTGTGGCCGCCATTACGTTTCTGTCAATATGGCGGCGATATAAAACATGACACTGAAATGCCCTTTGCTAGTGCTACCTTTGTACCAAATTTCGTTCCATTCGGTTGCACCGTGTTCGAATTAATAGGGGGAATCGATTTTCACACAAAGATGGCCGCCATCCGCAAACTATTACGTTGATGACCTATTAGTTTGGTCAAAGGATGCTCCCCCCATAAAGGTATGTTGTTGCAAAATTTGGTAGAGATCGGATGATTAGGTTAGTCGTAATTTGATTTAAGCTTTGAACATTTGTGTGGCCGCCATTACGATTCCGTCAAGATGATGGCGATATAAAACATGACACTGAGGTGCCTTTTGTTAGTACTACCTCTGTACCAAATTTCGTTCCATTCGGTTGCACCGTGTTCGAATTAATAGGGGAATCGATTTTCACACAAAGATGGCCGCCATCCGCAAACTATTACGCTGAGAACCTATTAGATTGGACAAAGGATGCTCCCTCCATAAAGGTATGTAGTTGCAAAATTTGGTAGAGATCGGATGATTAGGCTAATCGTAATTTGATTTAAGCTTTGAACATTCGTGTGGCCGCCATTACGTTTCAGTCAAGATGGCGGCGATATAAAACATGACACTGAGGTGCCCTTTGCTAGTGCTACCTCTGTACCAAATTTCGTTCCATTCGGTTCCACCGTGTTCGAATTAATATGGGGAATCAATTTTGACATAAAGATGGCCGCCATCCGCAAACTATTAGGCTAATAACCTATTTGATTGGTCAAAGGATGCTCCCTCCATAAAGGTATGTTGTTGCAAAGTTTGGTAGAGATCGGATGGTTATGTTAGTCGTAATTTAACTTAAGCTTTGAACATTTGTGTGGCCGCCATTTCGTTTCTGTCAAGATGGCGGCGATATAAAACATGACACTGAGGTGCCTTTTGTTAGTACTACCTCTGTACCAAATTTCGTTCCATTCGCTTGCACCGTGTTCGAATTAATAGGGGGAATCGATTTTCACACAAAGATGGCCGCCATCCGCAAACTATTACGCTGAAGACCTATTAGTTTAATCAAAGGATGCTCCCCCCATAAAGGTATGTTGTTGCAAAATTTGGTGGGGATCGGATGATTAGGTTAGTCGTAATTTGATTTAAGCTTTGAACATTTGTGTAGCCGCCATTACGTTTCAGTCAAGATGGCGGCGATATAAAACATGACAATGAGGTTCCTTTTGTTAGTACTACCTCTGTGCCAAATTTCGTTCCATTCGGTTGCACCGTGTTCGAATTAATAGGGGGAATCGATTTTCACACAAAGATGGCCGCCATCCGCAAACTATTACGCTGATGACCTATTGGTTTGGTGAAACGATGCTCCCCTCATAAAGGTATGCTGTTGCAAACTTTGGTAGAGATCGGATGATTAGGTTGGTCGTAATTTGATTTAAGCTTTGAACATTTGTGTGGGCGCCATTACGTTTCCGTCAAGATGGCGGCGATATAAAACATGACACTGAGGTGCCTTTTGTTAGTACTACCTCTGTACCAAATTTCGTTCCATTCGGTTGCACCGTGTTCGAATTAATAGGGGGAATCGATTTTCACACAAAGATGGCCGCCATCCGCAAACTATTACGCTGAGAACCTATCAGATTGGTCAAAGGATGCTCCCTCCATAAAGGTATGTAGTTGCAAAATTTGGTAGAGATCGGATGATTAGGCTAATCGTAATTTGATTTAAGCTTTGAACATTCGTGTGGCCGCCATTACGTTTCAGTCAAGATGGCGGCAATATAAAACATGACACTGAGGTGTCCTTTGCTAGTGCTACCTTTGTACTAAATTTCGTTCAATTCGCATTCACCGTGTTCGAATTGATAGGGGGGGACAGACATTCAGAGTACAAACACTCACACACACACACACAGACACACACACACACACACACACACACACACAAGACTCACACACACACATACACACACACAGACTCACACACACACATACACACACACAGACAGACACACTTTTTTCGCCCTGTGTTGATCTCATAAGTCTACTTTCATTTTTTGCAAAAATCGAAAGTAGGCTAAAAATGGACAATTGTGTTTGTTGTGATAATAAATAGCATATTTATAGCCAGGCCAGGGACTTTGGTTTGGTTGGTTCCTTAGTTTAGGGGCTGCGACAACGCGGTCATGTAGCCCCGTGTACTTTGAATCTGTCTGATAACCGGTGTTAATTGTGATGACTGTATTAGTGTGTGTATCTGTTTTTTTAAATTCAAGTAAGGACTGCAACTTTGATTTTTTCAATTAGTTCCTACTTTCGCAGCCAAACGCCACCGTCAACGACTACTAGGCCTAGTTCAGAACTTAGCTACTAGACGCCATCACAGTCGGCTCTTGGCAACGAACGTAGCAACCTAAGAGCGTTGTTTACATTCCTAACCTATACAATTTAGCTTCACACAGGTGCAATTAGTGGAAAGTTCTTTAACATGCCATAAATCTATGACATGGGACCGCCGGCTTTACTTCCCCTCCAAAGGAAGGCATACTGAGGGATGTTTAACGCTCTTAAAAATCGGACGGCTTCGGCGGGGTTTGAACCCGCTATCTTTGGCATAGAAGCTCAGCATGCTACCAACTACGCCACCGAAGCCGCCCGCCAGGGACTTTAATCTCCAATGGTTACCTTTTTGAAGATTATCTGCACATTGTACCTAGTATATCACAAACTACTTGAGGTCGAGAGTTGATATTTTCACAATGTGTTTATGCGTCTGTTGTTAGGCAGTAAAATTATTGAGCCAAGTGTAAGGCATAATTTAAAATATCATTTAAGAGCAACTAAATTGTAACTGTACTGTAAGTTGTATGTTAGCGATTTTACTAAGATGAATAGAAATAGATATACCTAATACCTGTGAAAAATCATTTTATTGTGCTTGTTGCTTGCTGAGTTAATGGATTTAATCTGTAATGTTTTAACATGGGCGGTATGGGGATAGCTGACTCTCCTTAGGCTCACTTGAACTATATTTAAGGTTTTCCAATTAGTTGGCAACATGGCCGCATGTGTGGATGGTAACACGAAGACTTCCTCACTTTGCGAGCAGCAAGTATTACCGTTGGACGCATGCCCATTCTGAATACCGACGTTATTAATGCCCTGTTGTTTTTTTTTTCTAGTTCCTGTTACGCGCTTGTTAGCCCCTCTTGCAAAGCAATTGCACCCATAATATATGAGCATTGAAAATATATGCGTGAAGATGCTACGTGCGGCTAATTCTGAACAAGTTCATCACATATGTTAATGGGCGTGCTGTCTACACAGACAATTGTTCGTCATGGTAATCGGTCATGAGCGTGAACAGGCGTGACTGCTAGCTGCTGACGTGCATCCAGCATCAGCGTTTACTTAATTGATACACTCAAGTTAACGTGCTGTGGAATTCTTCACATAGAAGATACTATCTTCCATATTCGTTTCTCTGCCTGTCTATATTATCAGCCCCAAACAGGGGTTCCCAACCTGGTGGGCGTGCGCCCCTAGGGGGGCGTGGGGCTTGATGAGAGGGGGCGTGAAGTGATTTCCATTTTTTTAAACTCGAATATTACAATTTTGTATAATACATATTTTTCGAATCTATCCATTTGATTATCGCGCCAAGTCAATCGTTCATAGGCACTGGTAATTGCCAACTGTCGGCACAAACCTGTGCAGAGCCACGAGGTTGGAGGTGAAATAAGGAATTTGCTGTGTTGTAAGGAGCAAAATCAAGCCTGCGAGCAGATGCACGAACAAGACCACTCAACGCACGTTTAATTGCACACTTTGTGGACCTACTTGCGGGAAAGTAAACTATGACCATACGCGACATGTTTCAACTCATCAACGATGTAGTAGTTGCTTTCATTTTCCAGTATTATTGTTACATACAAGGTTTTATAATTTTGTAATTATTCAATTATGTAGTGTTATTAGGTTAGGTCTATATGCTCCACGTAAGTTTATCGAATAGGTTATAGAAGCGACAGGGGGGGGGGGGGGGGGAGAGCGATGACCACCCGTATCTGAAAAGGGGGGCGTCGGCTGGCAAAGGTTGGGAACCACTGGCCCAGAATCTGGTTGGATACTTAAAAAGCACTACCAAAAGTCACTTTTAGACATTGGAATTTCATGTATTAAGAATATTAAGATGTGCATACATCTAATACACTAAAATGGCTTTAATATGCTCTAAAAATAGAAAAATGTCCTTTTGGCAATGCTAACAGCCCGTACACTGTTCTGATGCAGCCCTCCATATTCCCAGCCCTTAGTTAAGGTTAAACATATATGAGGCAGGGAAATAGTGTATATTTCCCTACCTCATAAACTTGGTGCCTAAGTATCACTATTAACAATACCGTAACTGCAATTAAGCCCCTGAATGTTTCTCATGTGCTCTGGGCTGATGAACACGGTTGGTTGGTTCCTTAGTTTAGGGGCTGGGGTAACGTGGTCGTGTAGCCCCGTGTACTTTGGGTGTGTGTAGAATCTGTCTGATAACCGGTGTTAATTATGATGACTGTATTAGTGTGTGTTATCTGTTTTTAATTCAAGTAAGGACTGCAGACGATAATTTCAAGTAGTTCCTACTTTCGCTACGAAATGATACCATCCACGAAACCTAGCTGTGAACTTGTTTACTAGATGCCTCCGCAACCAGCACCAGGCGGCGAACGTTGGAACTAATCGAGCGTTAATCAAATCTAACCTACAAATTTTTATTCACACAGTTTTAGTTAGAGGAACGTTCTTTTACATGCCATAAATCTATGATATGGGACCGCCGGCTTTACTTCCCCACCGAAGGAAGGCATACTGAGGGATTTTAACGCTCTTAAACAATCCGACGACTTCGGCCTGGTTTGAAACCGCGACCTTGGGCATAGAAACTCAGCATGCTGATGACCACAATTATCCAAGAAGATCATAAATAAATAAATAAAAATAAATAAACAAACCATAAAATAATGAATAAATACATAAATTCAAAAAGAAACTGATTGGTAAACAAACTATTTTGAAGAGGCCTTGTAAAATCTTGAGAAGACATCGTGCAAGGAACCATTCAGACTATCTTGAAGACATCAGTACATCTTGAAGACATCTTGTAAGGAAATCTTGAAGACGTATTGTAAAACATTTTGAAGACATCTTCTAAAACATTTTGAGGACATCTTGAAAGAACATCAAGATGTCTTCAAAATATCTTGAGGACATCTTTCAAAACATCTTAAAGACATATTGTTAGACATTTTTAAGACATCTTGAAAGAACAACTTTAAAGTCATTTTGGTAAAACACCTTGTAAAACATCTTGTAAGAACATCTTGAAGGCACCTTTTCACCGGGCATTCAAAGTGTGTTAAGTTATGTTTAAGATGTTCTGAAGTGTCTAATACTTCATTAAAGACATGATGTAAGACATTTATAGACGTCTTGATTCTAAGATGAATCCTGCTTGGTCGGGAAAGTCAAATATCTGCTGCGACTTGTGAGTGTGATTTATTATAACTCAAGCCTTATTTAATTCACCAGCCGTAATATACTGTTACCATGAGTGCACTCATTTATTGAACTTCGTTGGAGCATCGAGGTATATATCATTATTAAATGAACTGGAGTCAACAATACATGCCGATAGATGCTGATACAGGACGTTTCTGATATGACATAAGCGTTATTGTTATCTTAAAAATATTTTAGATAATTTATGAGTTGATATACTTCTAGATCATCCTGTATCCCTCTATGAAGGCTTCCTGTACGATTTGACCTCGTGCAAAGCAATTGACATGCATGTTCATTGAGTCAATGTTAGTCGTTACCGAACTCAGTCCACGTAACCATATATCACCCAATCAGAGTGGAATAGCAGTTTGCCCTTGTTGTGTATACCATGCGATCATCTTCGGTACCTTGCCACTCCCACAGAAATCAGTTAGCTCTCGTTCCTCCTGACCATGAACTGAGTGAGGTGAAGGGTCGCTGGCCATGAGAGATGGATGTCGGGTCGTCTGCCCTCAGCACTGGCAATATGTATGCAAAACCTAACATCCGTGATCACTCGTGAACATTCCCCAACCGCCCGTACTGCTTTGCATTTAATATCAAGAACCGAAACACGGAAGTTCAAATAGATCAAGCGCCTTACCAATGTTGCTGTGTAATTGAGGTACTGTACTGTACTTGGTGGAATCGAGATTAAGCTCGGAGATATAGACATCGATGGAAAGTAATTGAGTATCAGTAATCGGATTATAGTAAGGATAAATTTTTTGGGCGTATTTACATTTGGAAAATGTAATTTTTAGTCGCAATTTATTTATCTGTGTGTTAGGTCGTCAGCCTGAACGCTGGTTGGATCCTCAAACAGCACCACCATAGGTTATGTGGAAGAAACCCACAAAACCGAGGCAACACTATAATGAGGCGTACTAGGCAAGGTGAGGAATGAGGTAGTTTGTCGTTGCTTTCCTCACTGAGTCAGTACAGCTGTACTAACCCTATGAGCAGAACCTTTCACAGTACACACAGGCACTAGCTGTGTCCTGAGGCCTTTACTCAGCACCACCCAAACCTCAGTAGCTTCCATATAATCACAGCCATTAATGAGACTGAGACATCGGTGAAAAGCTATATTTTACTCTAGCCTATGCCAACAGACAAAAGGAAATGTACTGCATTCATCAAGAGATGGTAAGCAGACAGTTTACTTATGGAATAAAAATGAACTACAAATGAAAGCCAACACATACGGTAACATATGACAAAATCCAACTTCATCACCACACATTACGACACAGCTGGAATTGTAAGGTCCATTAACATGTCTATATCACTTCAAAATTTCCATTGAAACAAGAAGATGAATACAGCACATATCCAATCCTATGCTCCACCTGCAAAGTGTCTGTATTCATCTCATAGTTTGATCATCTCATGATATTTTTGAAATAATTTTTGTTCCATTTTATGGGAGCATATAAACACCAATTTTTTAGATTTGTGTAATTTTCACAAGGTTATTCTTATATTAACATCAAATCAAAGCCCACATTTGTTACAGTTCTGTTTTAACTATTTTAGCCTAGTTACGATTAAAAAATAAATAAAGTAGACTTATGAGATCTAGATTTAGACTGTCTGTGTATTTGCCTCCCCCCCCCCCCCTCTATCAATTCAAACACAACGAAACTGAATTGAACGAAAATTGGTACAGAGCTAGCACTAGCAATGGGCACCTGAGTGTCATGTTTTATATCGCCGCCATCTTTACCAGAACTGAATGGTGGCCACTCAAACGTTCAAAACGTAAATTCAAATTACGACTAAACTGATCGTCCAACCTCTACCAAATTTAGTAAAAAAATACCTTCATATGGTACTCATCTTGCGCCCAAACTATAAGGTCATCAGCCATACTATTTTAAGTGGTGGCCGTGTAAATTTTGCAAGCATTATAGTCAATAACTTAGGACTCACCAATTCCGATTATCGAACCAAGGGTGGTTTAAGCTATCCTAAAGGACTTGACCCGTTGGTTATTATATTTTTATATTAAATAATATTATGCTAGTAGTGACTTAAAAGAGCTGAGCCGTCTCTGTCACATTACAAGATGGCAGCTGACCTTCCGTAACTGATCTATATGTCAGTAGTTTGAGTAAGTTGCATGCGATATAGCCTACTGATAGAAATAATATAAACTTTGTATGAAATGGATTATAATGTAGATGTACTGCACTGAAGAAATCGTTTATTTCAAGTCATTATGTACTAACACGTTGCATGTAAGTCGGTTAATATCACTGAGAAATTATGAACATGTTTGGCTCTGTGGTAAAGCACTGATCACTCACGCGGTTGGCTGTGGTTCGAAACCTACTAGGTTTAGCTTATTTACTTGAATTCTTTTTATTTGTTGTTTTATAACTACTCAGATGTCATTAAATTACGCGTTATATTGTACATTTTAGGTAGATTTCATTAGAAAGCTAACTATTGCAATGGGTCCCATGTTTCGACTTCCGGAAAATTTCGACATATCTTCGCGTTTCACATCCCCCAGACCCCAAAACCACCGTCAGTTCAAAAGTTTATATATAATTTATGTATGTATATATATATGTGTATATCAGTTTCTTGTGGACATGATAACTGCCGTAATTTTGCACCAATCACTTTGAATTTTTTACCGAATATGTATACCTATAAAATCTTGGTCGAGTTCGTTACTGGGCTAAATCGGTCGAAGGGGGTGTGAATGGGGGGCTTTTTTTTCGAAAAAGTGAAATATTGCTATAACTCTCTTAATATGTGAAATATCGAATCCGTTCAACGTTCATACTATGTGTCGGATAAAGCCCAAAAATGTATGTTTGAAGAGTTTTTTTTATAGCACCAACCATTGACCAAAGGGGTGGGAAAAAGTGGGTTTTTCGGGAAACATTAATCATATCTCTCTTAATAGGCACAATATCAAAACCGTACAAAATGGACAATATTCCCCTAATAATTACCTAAAACTTTTGTCTGAAAGAATTTTTGATATGACCCACCATTACGCCATGGGACGAGAAAAATGATTTCGGAATTAAAAGAAAATGCCAAGAGCTATCAGTGGTTGCCATGGCAACACTACTAAATTGATGAGGCATGAGCCATCAGACGTTGCCATGACAACGCACTTGCACGAGATCAGATTCAGTATTTCCATCTAAGTGGTTGGTTGGTTCTTAAGTTTAGGGGCTGCGACAACGCGGTCATGTAGCCCCGTGTACTTTGGGTGTGTGTAGAATCTGTCTAATAACCGGTGTTAATTGTGATGACTGTATTAGTGTGTGTTATCTGTTTGTTAATTTAAGTACTGCAACTAACAATTTTTCAGATAGTTCCTACTTTTGCCGCCAAGCGCCACTGTCAACGACTACGAGGCCAAGTTCAGAACTGAGCTACTAGACGCCGCCACAGTCGGCTCTTGGCAACGAACATAGAAACCTAAGAGCGTTGTATACATTCTTAACCTATCCAATTTAGCTTCACACAGGTGCAATTAGTGGACGATCTTTAACATGCCATAAATCTATGACATGGGACCGCTGGCTTTACTTCCCCTCCGAAGGAAGGCATACTGAGGGATTTTTAACGCTCTTAAAAAATCCGACGGCTTCGGCCGGGTTTGAACCCGTTATCTTGGGCATAGAAGCTCAGCATGCTACCGACTACGCCACCGAAGCCGCCTGACAAAGTGGGAAGCGGCTTCGGTGACGTAACTGGTAGCATGCTGAACTTCTATGCCCAATGTCGCGGTTTCAAAGCCAGCCGAAGTCGTCGGATTTTCTAAGAGTGCTAGAATCCCTCAGTATGCTTTCCTTTGGAGGGGAAGTTCCAACGTTCGTTGCAAGTTGCTGGTTGGGGTGGCATCTAGTAGCCAAGTGCACAGCTAGGTGTCGTCGACGGTAGTACCTGGTAGCAACATTAGGAACTACTGCTTGAAATTGACCGTCTGCAGTCCTTACCTGAATTAAGACTAATACAGCCATTACAATTCACACCGTGTATCAGACAGATTCTACACTCACCCAAAGTACACGGGGTTAGATGACCGCGTTGTCGCAGCCCCTAAACTGAAGAACCAACCAGAGGTAGATTTCATTAGATAGCTAACTATTGCAATGGGTACCATGTTTCGACTTCCGGAAAATTTCGACATATCTTCGCGTTTCACATCCCCCAGACCCCAAAACCACCGTCAGTAAAAGTTATATATAATTTATGTATATATATGTATATCAGTTTATTGTGGACACGATAACTGCCGTAATTTTGTACCAATCACTTTGAATTTTTTACCGAATATGTATACCTATAAATTCTCGGCCGAGTTCGTTACTGGGCTAAATCGGTCGAAGGGGGTGAAAATGGGGGGCTTTTTTTCCAAAAAGTGAAATATTGCTATAACTCTCTTAATATGTGAAATATCGAATCCGTTCAACGTTCATACTATGTGTCGGATAAAGCACAAACATTTATGTTTGAACAGTTTTTTTATAGCACCAACCATTGACCAAAGGGGTGGGAAAAAGTGGGTTTTTCGGGAAACATTAATCATATCTCTCTTAATAGGCACAATATCAAAACCTTACAAAATGGACAATATTCCCCTTATAATTACCTAAAACCTTTGTCTGAAAGAATTTTTGATATAACCCACCATTATGCCAAGGGATGAGAAAAATAATTTCGGAATTATAAGAAAATGCCAAGACCTATCAGTGGTAGCCATGGCAACACTACTAAATTGATGAGGGATGAGCCATCAGACGTTGCCATGATAACGCACTTGCACGAGATCAGATTCAGATTTCCATCTAAGTGTGAAGCGGCTTCGGTGACGTAACTGGTAGCATGCTGAATGTCTATGCCCAAGGTCGCGAGTTCAAAGCCGGCCGAAGTCGTCGGATTTTCTAAGAGCGCTAAAAATCCCTCAGTATGCTTTCCTTTGGAGGGGAAGTTCCAACGTTCGTTGCGAGTTGCTGGTTGCGGTGGCATCTAGTAGCCAAGTTCACAGCTAGGTGTCGTTGACGGTAGTACCTGGTAGCAACATTAGAAACTACTGCTTGAAATTGACCGTCTGCAGTCCTTACCTGAATTACAGACTAATACAGCCATCCCAAAGTACACGGGGTTACATGACCGCGTTGCCGCAGCCCCTAAACTGAGGAACCAACCAAAATCTCTGCGGGAGATATAATTTTGCGTGAAGAAGTAACAGACCGTTACATAGTTACACATCAGTGTCGACACCTTGCATAAGGATAGTGTGACCACAAGTATAAAAATGGACCCCAAATGACAAGAAGGTTACCGTTCCCATAAGACAATAAAATGTTTAAAATAAGCATAAAATGACGAAAAACAAAAGTTAATTAAGCTCCAATTATAAAATACCTTCTCGCAATAAACGAGGTCTGATCCTTCTACGAAAATCTGCATATTCTGCCTATTTTCGCCTATCCCCAAGTTTGTCCGGTGAAATCTACCTCCGCCTTCCGGCGTGCCGAGAGGACTTTTTACAATGGAAAATATATATTTAATTGGAAGTCCGGGCTGAAAAAAATGGATTTTGATGGGGGCTAAAGCCGTATTGACCAGTGGTGTTCGATCACAGATTGTGCATATCGTCGTTACCTAGAAGATCCAAAGAATATAGCCTATAACGCTTTCTGAGAGTAAGCAGTGTTAATAAAATCACAGACCAGACATTGTTGGGTAGAGCGGGTGGCTTTGTAAATCCCTGGCCTCCTAAAGTATATTAGAATCTTTTAATAGTTCAACCTCTAGCCATGATCGCGCTCCAATTACCTTTAAGTGACGTAAAGAAGAGTACACAGTTCTTTGTATAAGACTGGCGGAGGTCGATTCATGCTTACTAATGGCGCCTACTGGGTTTGTACGGGTATCACAATATGTCAGATCTCGATACGTAAATGTCCTAGCCAGGGAAACCTTTCTGATTGAGGACTTAAGAATTGAACTGCAGCAAACCCTACTGCAATGAACATTCAATTATAGTCTACTCCTTGATATGGACAAAGAGTTATATTTATACCCATACATTTAGGAGAGAGTAGGCTATATGTTCTTTGCTGAACATTTTGATTTTTTGTTTCTGTTTTTCATAGAAAATACCCAAGCAAACATTATTTCATAACTTTGCTCGTTATTACAATAGCTTCTTTTCTTTTAGAAAACAATTGCTGAAAAAGGCCATAATATGGCCAAAATTAGTATTAAATATTATATATTAATTCAATTTTATTGACTAAGGTGGATTAAATTGATAAAATACCTATTAATATATCATTTAGTTTAAATAAAAATAAAATTCAAAGACATTTGGCATATGCAAAGTATTTTGTGTTATCCGAATTCATAGAGTTATTAAAAATTGTTAAATATACGCCAAACAATAGGTAACTAAAACAATATCTATTCATATAGGCTATCAAAGGGACAGGTTTCATCCTAGCAATAAAGTCTTCAAGAGTTACACCAAGACATTTAAATTATTCAGTTTCTTCTTGCAGCTTTAGCAACGTATTTGGATGATACACTATATTTGAGATTCTAAATCACCTGAATTTGAATTTTGAACTTTCATGAGAAACCCAATATTATATTTAAATTATTTTATTCTCTTTGTAAGGATATCCATTTCGTTACATTATTTTATATTTAATTATAATATTCAATTTATACTCTTTACTTATCTGACACTAGTTAGCAGACATAGATATACCAATACTATTTTAATTATAAATTCCTGATGTTGCCCGAAGAAGACCTCGTGGCGAGGTTGAAACATGTACCACCGATATGTGAATAGATATGTTTAGGTTATGTAATGATTGGCCTATATTTAACAATTTTTGAGAATAAAAATAATCCTTACATGGTTGGAAATCCTTCACGTGCCTCCGTGGAGCGTCATTTCAATTTCAACCAAGAGATCGAGGCTACGCGATGACAATTGGAAGGTCGATGGAAAAATAGTGAAATACCATTAAAAGAAATGAGTTAATGGTGCCATCTATTCGAGAATGTCTTGAACCAATGGCAAATCATCACTCAGGATGGATTATAAGGTCAAAATATCAAAGTCATCAATACGCGAAGGTGGCCGGTGAAGATAAAAAAAGATGATGACCTCACAAACGCCCAGTATGCGAGCTAGAAAAATAATCATACGTGGTTAAAATCCAATGACATGGCCGGGAATCATACCCAAGAGCCTTTGGGCAAAATTCAAGCGGACTACCCACTTAGTTACGGGCCAGACAGCCAAAGGTCGCAGGTTCGATTCCCACTTCGACCATAGCATTTTAATGCCCTACTCTACGTCTATGTGGCTTATGCTTTATGTACACAACTAAAAGCAGAAAGCGTCCTTGGTAAATGGCCACCTCCTACCCAATCCCCAGCTGAATTACACTTAATAATGTTATTGGTGTTACGTCCCTTTTAACTACTGCGGATTTTTAGATACGTCGGAGTACCGGAATTTTGCTCCGAAAGTGATCCTTATAGTGCCCTTAAATCTACTGGCACGGCTCCCTCTCATTTGCACACCCTCCAATGCCAACTGACTGCACCAGGATTTGATGCTACAACCTTGGGATTAGCAGGCATGAACGTTACCGCTGAGCCACGCAGCCATCCCAACCTGAATTAAAAATGCACACACTACTACAGATATTACAATAACACTGGTTATCAGATTTTATTTATTTATTTATTCATTTATTTAGCTATTGATCTAATTATTTACTTTTTCTTTCTTTCTTTCTTTCTTTCTTTCTTTCTTTCTTTCTCTCTTTCTTTCTTTCTTTCTTTCTTTCTTTCTTTCTTTCTTTCTTTATTTATTTATTTATTTATTTATTTATTTATTTGTAAACACAACCAATTACACGGGGCTAAATGACCACGATATTCAAGCCACTCAAATGAAACAACAAACACAATGTACAGTACAACATTCACCTCTCTAGCTTGAATACAAGAGTGTATATTTTTCCAGTTTAATTTCTATCTTGAAAGACTTAAAATACGTTTGATAATCCCTCCCTGATTGTCAAGGCAATGCAGGAAAGGTGACATATATTTGACTGTTCTTACCTCCAACTTGCAAAAAGACTTTCACAGCAGCAGGACTTTGTAAGCTGTTCATCTTTCTTAACAGAGCCGAGAGGATTAGCGCCAAGTCTAAGATAAATTTGTTCCTAAGTCGCTTCTAAAATCTGCATAGAGATCTTGTGCAGTTAACAGGGGACGACGAAGATATGTTTAAGAGACCGCATGACTGCATGACAGGAAGAATCTTGAAGAGTTTTTTAACAATTAATGTAATTTCGTGTAATGCAGGTAGCCATGCTTAGAATTATTGATTGACTGGGAATTCAAAAATTACATTAACTTATTCCTGTGTACAGAAATGTAAATTATTTTGTAATTATATGTCAAATGACCATTCACGTTGAAGAGCACACTCTATACAACCTAAATAGTACATTATGCAACAAGTATATAATGGCAATAATTAAGAAACGAGTACGTTTATAAAACGAGCGAAGCTAGTTTTATAATTTTCATTCGAGAGTCTTAATTACCATTATAAGCGAGTTGCACACGACTGTTTATGTTCGACGATAATATTATAACTTTATTTTATGTTCGAACACAAATATTCATAAATGTTTGTCGAGATTCCACCAGTTGCGTTTACTGAACAGAGCGCATGCGATGGGTTCCCAGTTGTTTACTGAACAGAGTGCATGCGCCGGGTACCCATATGCGTTTACTGAACTAAGCGCATGCGCTGGGTTATTGATTTTCCGGGGGTCAAAGAACTTGACAACATCATATGTGTCGTTATAACACCACCAGCATTCACTAAAATTGTCGTCGAACACCTACGAAAGCAATGCCCTGTGTACAAATTAGGTTTGGGGAGATTAAGGTACAGTGCTATTTCTTTTCCCATTTTGCCCAGTGTATGTATGCCAACATTTTGGACGGTGCACTTTCCATGTCGATAATTTATAAAGAAGTGTTGCAAACTTCTGGACGTAGATTCATCAATTTCTTGCATATATAATAGTATTTTCCTGTTATGTTTGTGCCGATTTTGTCTTTGTGTTTGGTATTGTAAGTACAATGGTTGATCCGATATCCTTTACATTTGCGGGAATTTCTGGTGGTGTAAGTTCATTGTTGTAACTAGTGTCCGTCATGTTTGATTTTGGAAACACGTGTGTTGAGCGCAGGTGCGATGCTATCCTTACCTAATTGGTCGAACAGCTGTATCGTAGTGAAAATCTTGAGTTCTGATTGGTGGAGAACCTGTATCATAATGAAACTTGAACGGTAATGAGCCTCTTTAATATGCAGTTCTCTGGCATATAATATTTATATTTCAGCATGGTCGAACATTTAATTAATTAATTATCCACAGTGAGTTCCTCTCATGACTCGTCCGGCCAGCGCACCGAGCTTATCTCCCGTTGACTCAGTACTCCCCGCTCAGCCTGCATAGCAATAAGAACAGAACAGCATTTGGCTCACTTTATCCGTGCATGACATGAGATAACAATTAAAATGAAGAAAGGAAGAATTAATAAACTAAGGTCGTACCTTATGACAGGAGATGTTGGAAATGTTCTCCTCCTACATCCACACATTTCCGGCATCGTCTTAGGAAACTCCGATTCACACGCATAAGTTCGTCTTCGGTAATTGAGGCTATTTCTCTCCGGATATGTTCTTTCAGTTCGTCCAACGTGAGAGGGTTTCTTGCGTACACTTTATTCTTTAAGTTCCTCCATAAGTAAAAGTCACAAACTGTTAAATCTGGGGACCGTGACTGCCACAAGTCCGTACTAATAACACGGTCTTCAAAAATTTCCTCAATTAGGTTTAATGTGTCATGAGCTGTACGCACGGTGGCAGATTCTTGCTGAAAATATCCACTTCGACAGTCAGTGTCAGTCAGTTCGTCAAAAAATGGTTTTAGTATATTATCCCTGTATCTTTGTGCATCAATTGTGCCCTGAAAAAATATAGGTCCTATAATTCTGTATCCATTCACTGCGCACCATACTCCGACCCGTTCGCCATGAAGAGGAATTCCGTATATGCGATGGAGTTTTTCTGTACTCCAATATCTGTTACTCTGCGTCGAAACATAACCGTGTAAATGGAACCAAGCTTCGTCCGAGAAAAATATTAAGCTTGGATCAATTGTTTCATCATGAACATTGCGTAACATCTAATTAAAAAATCGTACCCGCTTATCATGATCACGTGGATGCATGTCGTGCACTACAGTAATTTTGTATGGCTTCAGTTTCAACATTTTCGTAGCCCACCATGCTGAGGTCTTCGAAACCCTGGCTTCTTGTCCAAGTCGTCTTAGGGATTTTGTAGGCGTATGTTCTAATCTTTCTGAGATTTCATTTACTTTTTCCTCATTAAGTACACGTTTTTGAACACTTCGCTTCTTATCGAGTAAAGAACCAGTTCCTCTCAATTTGTTTACGAGATTCCGCACGGTATCTCTATGTGGGGAGCGTACACCTGAAAAATGTGTTATGAAACGTCTAACGACTTCCCTGCAAGACTCTGTTTTCACATAATTATCGTACATAAATACTCTTTCCTCTTCCGTGTACACACGTGGAGGCATTATGAGAATTATACCCCAAGTAACACTTCACAACTCGAGAACAGTTGGAGCGACAGATCAACACTAACTTAATAGCCTACGAACTGGGAAGTGCGTGCTATGTAACATGAAGTGATCAGTCAACGCGAGGCAGATAAGCTCGATGCGCTGGCCGGACGAGTTATGAGAGGAACTCACTGTAGTATATATCGGCATTCACTCGCAAGCGAGTATGAATTTGTCTTCCTTTGTCAGGTGACTGATCAGTCAAATCCGAGAGCTACACACTCGACTGCAGTGATAATGACACACATACATTGAGCAACCAGCTGGCAAATGACCACTCCGCCTCAAGATCTCACGCTGTTTTCTCTTCGTGCGCAGTTCTGCTGCAGTGCTACGTCTCTGCTCTTCCAAAACAGCAATCCCTTCATGAATGGTGCTTCTCCATGTTGGACGATCCTGCGCGTGCATTTACCAGTTACCATCATTGATGTTACATTTCTTCAGGGTGGATTTGAGGCAATGTGTAGCCTATACTTCTTTCTCTGACCTCCATAGCGCCGAACGCCCTCACGAAGTTCAGAGTATAGTAACCTACTTGTTTTGGAATGCGATGATTTGGCACGCGGATCACGTGACCCACCCATCGAAGTCGGTGTTTGGCTAACATTGCTTCTGTGCTCGTAATACCGGCGTCATCCACAACACTAGTATTTGTGCGTTTATCTCTCCAAGTGACTTTCTAGATGTCTGAGGCACCTTTGGTGGAATTTCTCAACCATTATATTGTGACGCCTGTAGGTTGTCCACGACTCACAGCCATATAAGAGATCCGACTGTACAACAGATTTGTACACGGAGATTTTGGTAGAACAAATGATGTCGTGATTGTCGAATACTCTTGAAGGAAGCTTTCCAAATGCTGATCCAGCGCATTGCAGACGATAAAGGATCTCTGAATCAATTTTAGCTTTAGAAGAGAGGTGGCTTCCAAGATACGGGAAGCAATTAACATTCTGGGTCGAACATTTAATACTATATTTTGTTGTTGTTAATTCATTTTAGCAGCCTGGGACATCTTGATCATAATCCCCTTGTAGTTGGGTGTGTGTTGATAACCTGTAAACGAAATTTGTTGTTCAGTCGGCCAACACGATTGTACCCAAAGTAATGGGTGTTTCCCTAATCTTGAATATAATAATAATAATAATAATAATAATAATAATAATAATATCGTATGGCCTCGGTGCCGGGTGCAAGCTTTGTTATTTGATACCCAGAGGGTAGCTTGCACGTCGAATTTTGTTGTTCCTTGAAGCACTATGAAAGTCAAGGAGGTTAGATATCTAAGCTTCTTGAACACTATAGCGCTTTCTAGTAGAGAAATAAGGAACTTTGTGTTGGCGGAAACTCCCGAGATTAATTATGCCATTATGAACACGGCCTACTGAATTCAAATGGGTTCTTTAACATGCCAACATCGTATGATATGCGTATCGTATTTTTGCCGCCTTTCAAAAAAAAATCACTTACCACGGCCAGGAGCGAACCTGAAAGCTTGGGGTTAGTAGACCGACACGTTAACCACTCACCCACCGTGGCAAGCGATCTTGAAAATCATTACATGAGATTAATATATACACTTGGATGACCAGTTCACAAATAACTAACAAATCTCGACTAGTGCTAGTCAACTACTACTGCAACTAAATAGGTGTATATATCGTACAGTAAATCCCATCACCCATGGGCCTACTTGTAGATATAGATTTAATAGTTGGGGTCGACAACCTAGATGATAGGCCCCTTAAAACAACAATTAGCTGCATTAGATGTAATAGCCTAACTGTAAGCGATCTGATGATGATCGCATGACGATCTAAACTGGTCATCCAAGTGCAGATTTTATATTTTGGGAGGACAAGAAAGCAAGATCAGTTCGATAGGCTCAATTGCACTCTGTATACGGGTATAACAGGAGCCTCCGTGGCTTAGGCGGCAGCTCGCCGGCTTCTCACCGCTGGGTCCGTTGTTCAAATCCCGGTCACTCCCATGTGAGATTTGTGCTGGTCAATGTGGAGGCAGATAGGTATTCCGGTTTTCCCTGTCACGATTTCATTCCAGCAACACTCTCCAATATCATTTCATGTCATACCATCTGTCATTCATTTAATCATTGCCCCAGGCGCCGGCACAGTTCATATCCTCGCCACTAGATGGGGGCTTCATTCATTACATTCCCTGACCCGGTCGGTCGACTGAAAGAAGGCTGAGGATTTTCATTCAGACGGGTATACCCATGTAAAAATAATAGTAATAATATCCTTAGAGAGGATTAATCTATCAATCAATCAGTCAGCCAGCCAGTCAGTCGGACAATCAGTCAGTCATATTTTGCAAGCTGGTCGGAGTAGGCGGTTAGGATGTGACCCCATGAGATCAGGACCCAGTACCGTGTTCCCACGTGGACCAACGCACCGCCTGAAGCTGTAAGTTGAGCCGAGAAGTAATCTGCCAGTGTCCCGCCGTGCTCATTGCACCCGCCGTACTTCACAGGGTGCTCACAACATGAGGGCCAAAACACTCCCTCTTACACACAGTTACGTAATCACTTATCAGTCTTCCACGGTTACAGAGGGTGTCTTGAAATTACCAAGGGATGGCTCGAAATTCTGGCGGGGAGGCTAGTTAAAATATCCTCCTGAGGATCAAACTAACGAATGTCAAATGTAAGGAAAACATTATTCCTAGTGTTCTTTAGATGATAATTCTTTAATTAATATATTGACTACTGGTCTGAGTAAACCTTGTAATATAATGGCTGGTATTCATGGCTGTCTTCCCTGGAGTTCTGGTTCGATTCTCGGCTCTGCCAAAAAATGTATTTATGGTCTGAGGAGTTGAACGGGATACACCCATTGTAGAAGCGGTTTGCGTGGTTTCCTAATTTTACTCCAGACAACTGTTAGGATAGTTCCTCACTTATGGTCTCAATTCACGGTTAATGCATGCGAGAGCTTTGTGGTAAGCATATAGGCTATAATAATATTATTTCAGAAGTATAGATCCCTTTTGGGATGTCACAAGTAACCAATCCTAACGAATGAGCATTCAAAAGAAAGAGAATTACCCGAAGTAGTGACCAATTGCACACTGCTTTCATAAATATCAACAATTTGTTTATAAACAAATGTTTAAACTAATAAACTAGACGATAGCCCCTGGCAGAACTGTGTCGCGTCGTTGTTGAAATGCGCACGATCCTCTTGTATTAGCCTTTCACGAATTGATTGCCGGCGGTCGAGATGGGAACTATTCTCTGTTTACTTGTGTCACACGTCACTCTGCTTCGTTGACAGGTACAGTTACGCATGTAGGATATGACTCAGCTCCAATAGCTGTCCGTGGTGACATGACGCTTATCTGCGCTTCTAGGACAGGTAGCGCGCGCAATGCTGCTTGACTTATGTGCAGACTGCACTGTGTCATCACTGTGTCCTCCGCTTCACCCCGCGGGGCTCCTGCTACAATAATAAACAATCGGTGGCGCAGCCAGGCTCAGTGGCAATCAAATCTTAAATGGGTAATACACCATGTTCCACGTTAAATGAGAACCCGTGGCTCAAGATTAGAACGTCATTGTGAAGACTACAGACATTCCCAAATAGATAATCCTTCAGTTGCCCTATTAAAACGTTAACTGCTACAATAAGTATAATTTTAATGCACTCTCTATGGCGTATAAATGCCATGAATAATCCCTATGCCAACGGCCTAGCCATGTTGAAACACCGGATCCCATGAGAACTCTACAGTTAAGCAACATTGGGCGCTGTCGGAACTTGGATGGTATGCCGGTTCTAGGCACTGCGCGCTGTTGGCCAACATAAGGAGGAGCGGAAAGGCCTTGGCCACCGTACCGCAAGTAAACTCCGGCTGGGGGTAGCCTCTTCGGAGGCTCGGACCTGCCTCTGGGCAGGATACCAATAATTTTTTTAAATAATCCCTATACATGCATTCGGTTGCTGCATAACAGTCAAAATGTAGGCTGTAGCAATTATCTACATCCACCCTGACCTACATTGCACGTACTGCAACCAGGAGAAGGTTATGGACAGAAGTTATTTGAGAACGTGCTCAGCTCATAAGAAGAAAGGAAGTTTGTAGTTTTACGTGACAGTTAACCATGCGATCATGAGCCATGGGACCTCCTTTTTGCGTGGAGTCCGAACCACAGGACATGGCATTTCACATCCAAAATCTCACATGCATTGACCGGAAATCGAACCCGGTCCACATTGGTGAGAGGCAAACAGCTTGACCGCTGCGCCACCACGCTCATAAGAGTTGTTATTGATGTTGAGAAATTTGGCGGCTTTGCGATATCGTGGTTATGCAGCCCCGTGTAATAGGGTGTGTGTGGAATTTGTGTGATAACCTGTCTTATTGTGATGACTGTATTAGTGTGTGTATTTGTAAGTCATGTGAGGGTTAGGAAGAAGACGGCCCTTGCCTTAAGTTAAGAACCATCCCAGCATCTGCCTGGAGTAGAAGTGAGGAAACCACGAAAAAAACACTTCCAAGATAAGATGCCTGAGGTGGGAATCGAAACCTCCTCTGCTCAGGTTTTCCTCACGAGGCTTGTGTACTCCGTTCTGGCATTCAGACCAGAATTCAATTTCTTGGCAGAGCCGGGAATCGAAGTAGCTCAGGATGGAAGTAATATCGGTGTAGATAATTGCTGTAGAATGGCTTCGGTGGCGTAGTCGGTAGCATGCTGAACTGCTATGCCCAAGATCGTGGTTTCAAACACGGCCGAAGTCGTCGGACTATTAAGAGCGTTAAAATCCTTCAGTATGCCTTCCTTCGGAGGGGAAGTGAAGCCGGCGGGTCCATGTCATAGATTTATGGCATGTAAAAGAGTGTACCACTACATTAGGTAGTAGCAAAATTTGTAGGTTATATTTGGCTAGTTTGAAACACTCTTATCAAGTTCCAACGTTCGCCGCTAGGTGTTAGGGACAGTAGCATCTGGTAGCCAAAGTTGGAACTACTTGAAATTGAACTTGTTGGGAGCCCACAGGCATTCAATTATAATACCCTGCTATGGCCATTCGGCTGAAATTCATATACTGTATAGTAATAATAATAATAATAATAATAATATCGTATGGCCTCGGTGCCGGGTGCAAACTTTGTTATTTGACACCCAGAGGGTAGCTTGCATGTCGAATTTCGTTGTTCCTTGCCTATGAAAGTCAAGGAGGTTAGATGTTAGTTATCTAAGCTCCTTGAGCACTATAGTGCTTTCTAGTAGAGAAATTAGGAACTTTGTGTTGGCTGAATCTCCCGAGATTAATTTTGCCATTATGAACTCGGCCCACTGAATTCAAATGGGTTCTTTGACATGCCAACATCGTATGACATGCGTATCGTATTTTTGCCGCCTTTCAAAAATCACTTACCACAGCCAGGAACGAACCTGCAATCTTGGGGTTAGTAGACCGACACGATATCCACTCACCCACCGTGGCAAGCTAGTAATAATAATAATAATTATTATTACTATAGGCTACCTTTTGACCATTATGGATGAACCGGATACCTAACTAAAATACCTAGGCATTTAAAAAAGTCTGCAACGGTAACAGATGAGCTACGGTAATAATGCACATGGATTATACATGGGCCTCATACGCCGGGGAATGTGTATCAAAACTACACTTATTATGCATCATTAGGTGAGGTGGCTTTTAGCACTTTGAAATTGAACAACAACTACGAGGTGACAGCCAAGGAATGCTAGTCGCTATACCACGAGGTGGACTCAGCTCATAAGGGAAACAGGGGATGGAAAAGACTGGTTCTGGGAAACAAGAGGGCGCATGAGTCATTATTATTATGTACAAGCTGTACCCGGCATGCGTTGCAATGCCAATCAAAGAAAGTGCTGGCGTTGAAATTCTGTTTTTTGAAGTGCTTTTGGATACACAACATGTTTTACAATTTCTGTTAAGTGCCCCTATGCTATCGTAAAATGGATTTTCTAATTTAGAATCAATCGTGGGAGCGTGCACAACAACTTTCAAAAGTTTCATCGCAATCGGATGAATGGTTTATGAACGTATACGGGATTTTGTTTGAACGATTCGTGCGCTGTCACTCATTTGTTGATTCTACTCGTACGCTACCTATTGAGAAATGAATTTGTTAAGTCGAAACCCTACCCTGGCGTGTACACAATAACTCATCAAGGTTTCATCACAATCGAAGAAGGTTATATGAACGCATAGGGGATTTTGTTGAAACGCTTCGCGCGTCGTCACCCATTTGTTGCATATACTCGTGCGCTACCAATTGTGAAATAGATTAATTAAGTCGAAACCCTTCCCTGGCGTGTACACAATAACTCATCAATGATTCATCGCAATCGGATGAATGGTATATGCACGTATGCGGGGTTTTGTTTAAACGATTCGTGTGCTGTCACTCATCTGTTGAATCTACTCGTGCGCTACCTATTGAGAAATGTATTACTAAGTCGAAGCCCTTCCCTGGCGTGTACACAATAACTCATCAAGGCTTCGTCGCAATCGAAGAAGGTTATATGAACCCAATAGGGGATCTTGTTGAAACGCTTCGCGCGTCGGCACCCATTTGTTGCATCTACTCTTGCGCTACTTATTGTGAAATGGATTTACTAAGTCGAAACCCTTCCCTGGCGTGTACACAATAACTGATCAATGTTTCATCGCAATCGGATGAATAGTATATGAACGCATACCGGATTTTGTTTAAACGATTCGTGCCCCGTCACTCATTTGTTGAATCTACTCGTGCGCTACCTACTGTGAAATGTATTTACTAAGCCAGAAACCTTCCTTGGAGTGTCCACCATATTTCACCCAAGTTTCACCGCTAACGGCAGAATGGTATATGACCTTATACGGGACTTTGTTGAAACGCTTCGCGCGTGGTCCCTCATTTGTTGAATCTACTTGTGCGCTGCCTGTTGTATAGTGGATTTACTAAGCCAGAAACCTTCCATGAAGTGTACACAACATCTCACCCAAGTTTCATAGCTATCGGACGAATGGTATATGAATGCATACGGGATATGATTGAAACGCTTCGCGTGTCGTCGCTCATTTGTTGATTCTACTCTTGCGCTACTTATTGTAATATGGATGTACTCAGCCAGAAACCTTCCCTGGAGTGTACACAACATCTCACCCAAGTTTCATCGCAATCGGATGAATGGTATGTGAATGTATACGGGACGTTGTCGAAACGCATCGCGCGTAGTCACTCATTTGTTGAATCTAAACGTGCGCTTCGTATTGTAAAATGGATTAACTAAGCCAGAAACCTTTCCTGGAGTGTACACAACAATTCACCAAACATTTATCACTGTCAGACGAATAGTATATGACCTTATACGGGACTTTGTTGAAACGCTTCGCGTGTCATCGCTCATTTGTTGAATCTACTGCTGCGCTACCTATTGTAAAATGGATGTACTACGCCAGAAACCTTCCCTGGAGTGTACACAACAGCTCACCCAAGTTTCATCGCTATCGGACGAATGGTATATGAACACATACGGGACTTTGTTGAAATGCTTCGCGCATCGTCGCTCATTTGTTGAATCTACGCGTGCGCTACCTATTGTAAAATGGATTTACTAAGTCAGAAACCTTCCTTGGAGTGTACTCAACATCTCGCCCAAGTTTCATCGCAATCGGACGAATGGTATATGAACGCATAGGAGACATACATACCCACAAACTATCACGTTACATTGATTTATATATATATACAAGCTGTACCCGGCATGCGTTGCAATGCCAATCAAAGAAAGTGTTGGCGTTGAAATTCTGTTTTTTGAAGTGCTTTTGGATACACAACATGTTTTTCAATTTCCGTTAACTGCCCCTTTGCTATCGTAAAATGGATTTTCTAATTTAGAATCAATCGTGGGAGCGTGCACAACAACTTTCAAAAGTTTCATCGCAATCGGATGAATGGTATATGAACGTATACGGAATTTTGTTTGAACGATTCGTGCGCTGTCACTCATTTGTTGATTCTACTCGTACGCTACCTATTGAGAAATGAATTTGCTAAGTCGAAACCCTACCCTGGCGTGTACACAATAACTCATCAAGGTTTCATCACAATCGAAGAAGGTTATATGAACCCAATATGGGATTTTGTTGAAACGCTTCGCGCGTCGTCACCCATTTGTTGCATCTACTCTTGCGCTACTTATTGTGAAATGGATTTACTAAGTCGAAACCCTTCCCTGGCGTGTACACAATAACTGATCAATGTTTCATCGCAATCGGATGAATAGTATATGAACGCATACCGGATTTTGTTTAAACGATTCACGCTCCGTCACTCATGTGTTGAATCTACTCGTGCGCTACCTGCTGTAAAATGTATTTACCAAGTTAGAAACCGTCACGTAAGTGTCCACAACATCTCACCCAAGTTTCATCGCTATCGGACTAATGGGATATGAAGACATAGGGGAGTGTATTGAAACGCTCCGCGTGTCGTCGTTCATTTGTCGAATCTACTCGTGTGCTACCTACTGTGAAATGTACTTACTAAGCCAGAAACCTTCCTTGGAGTGTCCACCATATTTCACCCAAGTTTCACCGCTAACGGCAGAATGGTATATGACCTTATACGGGACTTTGTTGAAACGCTTCGCGCGTGGTCTCTCATTTGTTGAATCTACTTGTGCGCTGCCTGTTGTATAGTGGATTTACTAAGCCAGAAACCTTCCATGAAGTGTACACAACATCTCACCCAAGTTTCATAGCTATCGGACGAATGGTATATGAATGCAGACGGGACATGGTTGAAACGCTTCGCGTGTCGTCGCTCATTTGTTGATTCTACTTGCGCTACTTATTGTAATATGGATGTACTCAGCCAGAAACCTTCCCTGGAGTGTACACAACATCTCACCCAAGTTTCATCGCAATCGGATGAATGGTATGTGAACGTATACGGGACGTTGTCGAAACGCTTCGCGCGTAGTCACTCATTTGTTGAATCTAAACGTGCGCTTCGTATTGTAAAATGGATTAACTAAGCCAGAAACCTTTCCTGTAGTGTACACAACAATTCACCAAACATTTATCACTGTCAGACGAATAGTATATGACCTTATACGGGACTTAGTTGAAACGCTTCGCGTGTCATCGCTCATTTGTTGAATCTACTGCTGCGCTACCTATTGTAAAATGGATGTACTAAGCCAGAAACCTTCCCTGGAGTGTACACAACAGCTCACCCAAGTTTCATCGCTATCGGATGAATGGTATATGACCTTATATGGGACTTTGATGAAAAACTTCGCGCGTCGTCGCTCATTTGTTGATTCTGCTCCTGCTCTTCCTATTTTTAAAGGGATTTACTAAGCCAGAAACCTTCCCTGGAGTGCACACATCTCAGCCTAGTTTCATCGCTATCGGACGCATGGTATATGAACGCATACGTGACTTTGTTGAAATGCTTCACGCGTCGTAGCTCATTTGGTGAATCTACTCGTGCGCTGCCTATTGTAAAGTGGATTTAATAAGCCAGAAAATTTCCCTGAAGTGTACACAACATTTTACGCAAGTATCATAGCTATCGGACGAATGGTATATGAATGCATAGGGGACTTTTTTGAAACTGACTTTGTTGAAATGCTTCGCGCGTCGTAGCTCATTTGTTGAATCTACTCGTGCGCTGCCTATTGTAAAGTGGATTTACTAAGCCAGAAAATTTCCCTGAAGTGTACACAACATTTTACGCAAGTTTCATAGCTATCGGACGAATGGTATATGAATGCATACGGGACATTTTTGAAACACTTTGCGTTTCGTCGCTCATTTGTTGAATCTACTCGTGCGCTATCTACTGTGAAATGTACTCACTAATTTGGAAACCTTCACGTAAGTGTATACAACATCTCACCCAAGTTTCATCGCTATCGGACGAATGGTATATGAACACATACGGGACTTGTTTGAAACGCTTCGCGCATCGTCACTCATTTGTTGAATCTACGCGTGCGCTACCTATTGTAAAATGGATTTACTAAGTCAGAAACCTTCCTTAGAGTGTACTCAACATCTCACCCAAGTTTCATCGCAATCGGTTGAGTGGTATATGAATGCATAGGAGACATACACACACACCCACAGACAAACTATCACGTAAGATTGATTTTTATATAAGAGACAAGCTGTACCCGGCATGCGTTGCAATGCCAATCAAAGAAAGTGTTGGCGTTGAAATTCTGTTTTTTGAAGTGCTTTTGGATACACAACATGTTTTTCAATTTCCGTTAACTGCCCCTATGCTATCGTAAAATGGATTTTCTAATTTGGAATCAATCGTGGGAGCGTGCACAACAACTTTCAAAAGTTTCATCGCAATCGGATGAATGGTATATGAACGTATACGGGATTTTGTTTGAACGATTCGTGCGCTGTCACTCATTTGTTGATTCTACTCGTACGCTACCTATTGAGAAATGAATTTGCTAAGTCGAAACCCTACCCTGGCGTGTACACAATAACTCATCAAGGTTTCATCACAATCGAAGAAGGTTATATGAACGCATAGGGGATTTTGTTGAAACTCTTCGCGCGTCGTCACCCATTTGTTGCATATACTCGTGCGCTACCAATTGTGAAATGGATTTATTAAGTCGAAACCCTTCCCTGGCGTGTACACAATAACTCATCAATGTTTCATCGCAATCGGATGAATGGTATATGCATGTATACGGGGTTTTGTTTAAACGATTCGTGCGCTGTCACTCATCTGTTGAATCTACTCGTGCGCTACCTATTGAGAAATGTATTACTAAGTCGAAGACCTTCCCTGGCGTGTACACAATAACTCATCAAGGTTTCATCGCAATCGAAGAAGGTTATATGAACCCAGTAGGGGATTTTGTTGAAACGCTTCGCGCGTCGGCACCCATTTGTTGCATCTACTCTTGCGCTACTTATTGTGAAATGGATTTAATAAGTCGAAACCCTTCCCTGGCGTGTACACAATAACTGATCAATGTTTCATCGCAATCGGATGATTAGCATATGAACGCATACCGGATTTTGTTTAAATGATTCGTGCCCGTCACTCATTTGTTGAATCTACTCGTGCGCTACCTACTGTAAAATGTATTTACTAAGTTAGAAACCGTCACGTAAGTGTCCACAACATCTCACCCAAGTTTCATCGCCATCGGACTAATGGGATATGAAGACATAGGGGAGTGTATTGAAACGCTCCGCGTGTCGTCGTTCATTTGTCGAATCTACTCGTGTGCTACCTACTGTGAAATGTATTTACTAAGCCAGAAACCTTCCTTGGAGTGTCCACCATATTTCACCCAAGTTTCACCGCTAACGGCAGAATGGTATATGACCTTATACGGGACTTTGTTGAAACGCTTCGCGCGTCGTCCCTCATTTGTTGAATCAACTTGTGCGCTGCATATTGTATAGGGGATTTACTAAGCCAGAAATTTTCCATGACGTGTACACAACATCTCACCCAAGTTTCATAGCTACGGACGAATGGTACATGTATGCATACGGGACTTGGTTGAAACGCTTCGCGTGTCGTCGCTCATTTGTTGATTCTACTCTTGCGCTACATATTGTAATATGGATGTACTCAGCCAGAAACCTTCCCTGGAGTGTACACAACATCTCACCCAAGTTTCATCGCTATCAGATGAATGGTATATGAAATTATATGGGACTTTGTTGAAACGCTTCGCGCGTCGTCGCTCATTTGTTGATTCTACTCGTGCTCTACCTATTTTTAAAGGGATTTACTAAGCTAGAAACCTTCCCTGGAGTGCACACAAAATCTCAGCCTAGTTTCATCGCTATCGGACGAATGGTATATGAACGCAAACGTGACTTTGTTGAAATGCTTCGCGCGTCGTAGTTCATTTGTTGAATCTACTCGTGCGCTGCCTATTGTAAAGTGGATGTACTAAGCCAGAAAATTTCCGTGCAGTGTACACAACATTTTACGCAAGTTTCATAGCTATCGGACGAATGGTATATGAATGCATACGGGACTTTGGTGAAACGCTTTGCGTGTCGTCGCTCATTTGTTGAATCTACTCGTGCGCTACCTATTGTAAAATGGATTTTCTGAGTCAGAAACCTTCCTTGGAGTGTACTCAACATCTCACCCAAGTTTCATCGCAATCGGACGAATGGTATATGAACACATACGGGACTTGTTTGAAACGCTTCGCGCATCGTCACTCATTTGTTGAATCTACGCGTGCGCTACCTATTGTAAAATGGATTTACTAAGTCAGAAACCTTCCTTAGAGTGTACTCAACATCTCACCCAAGTTTCATCGCAATCGGTTGAGTGGTATATGAATGCATAGGAGACATACACACCCACAGACAAACTATCACGTAAGATTGATTTTTATATATATAGATATAGATTTACCACTGTGCCTACCATGGGTAACGTTCAAGTAAAGTAAGCTATATGTTGTTCACTGATAATCTTCTTCATTTTCACAAAGTGTACTTACGAATAACGTTCCCACAAGTGGATTATGGACCACCTTTTCTGAACCGCTAACCAATATGTTTACTGTCAGTGTTCCACGCACGCTACGGTCCCACCAAATGCCGAAGTAAACGTTATCATTGCGGTTCTTCTCACGAAGAGCCGCTTTTCTTTGAAGACGGAACATATTAAAGGCTGGTATCGGTGCTATTAAGTTAAGAGAATCAGCCACTGGGCCTGCTCCACGCTAAGTACTGCTCAGCGTCAGGGCGATAGCAACTACTCTAGGATAGACTTTCACAAAGGAGAAACGAACAAAGTGTCCGTGACAGTTAGTTAACTCACTTACCACGACTGCATTGGCAAACTACAGCAAACCCGAACGTACAATAGTTCGAATCCTAACGTTGACAGGAGAGATGTACATATTCGAACATTGAAAGAACAATTATCGGAACAACTCTCCAGAGGAGGAAAACTGGTGACTGGTGGGTTCATATCCCAGAAACCTTTATCACGCAGTTGATTTAAATCTTATTGTTGTAACCATTAGGGGAGTACAATACTGAGTTGAATAAATGAATATTATAAGCCGTTCCAAATTCTAACCCAGGGTCTTTTTCGAAAAAATGAAATATCGCTAAAACTTTGTTAGTATGTGAAAAATCGAATCCATTCAAAGTTCGTACTATATACAGGGTGATTCTTTTGCTGGAGCGGGACCGGCGGCCGATGAGGGTCGCGCGCACCTTCCGCCAGCCAACCGAGCTCGGTTCGCGGTTAGCGAGCAGCTGAAAACCGTAACAAAGTACATTAATTAATGATAAATTCTCCAGTAAATCATGATTAAAGAACTTACCTATCCAAAGGAGTTGTTGAGAGCGTTTTCCTTTAGCTGACAGACAAGCGTTGTACCATGTCAATAAATTAGCATTTACACATTGTGATTTCCTTCTGTTGTGAGGGACATCTACTGCCGTATGTTGTTCTCCAGCTCCACTAGAGTACGATAATTGAACTGTACACTTAATGTTTTAAATTACCCCACAATTAAACATCAAACAGGCATAGGCCCATGCTTCGATTAATTACAGTAAACACGCAGGGCGATACAAGAGTAGCTGCATAATGTAACGATTAACTTCCAAAGCTGAAGGAGAACATTTTTAGTATCATCTGTAAAAAGATAACTTCTAACCTTTAACTGGTGACGTGAGGTCATCCAGATTCCCAAGTAATAAAATAAAAATCTGTGCTTATTTAATTAAATCTTGCAGCTGTTGTTTATGTTACCTTCTTATCTGTGCGCTGACACTACACACCCTCGTTGATGAAAGTTTAGTGACTTAATGACTTTAATGACCCTGGTTGCTCCGCCTCGCTCAACCCTGAGGCCCAAGCTCGGTTGGCTGGCGGAAGGCGCGGGCGCCCGGCAGTCGGCCGCCGGCCCCACTCCAGCAAAAGAATCTCACTGTAGAATGCGTACACATCAATATTTAAAAAATGGTAAGTAGATATATCCGTATTGATTGATAGAATTGGTAAATTATAAGAAATTCCGTGACGAACTAAAGATTCTACTTTTCTTAAAATTGAAGATCCATTCCAATGGTTAATCTATATGGATCTATCTAGAATAATGATGAAATTAAGTTGGGAATATCGAAATTTCTAATTATTTCGAAATACTGTACTGTATACCTGGCACAATGTAGCCTAATAGAGCACTACAGTTGGCAGCCCTGGTGACTGAATATTTTATTAGTTCCATTTCTCAAGGAACATAATACAAAATTTGGTTGAAGTCTAATGGATAGCATGGATGTTACATGCAGTTAAACATTGGATCTAACAGCGCGCGTAAAATCATGTTGGCAAAAATGTCATGCAAGTATTTTTCAGAAATAATCTGAAATAAAATGATCTATTGTTGTGCCAAATTTGAATGAAATCCATTAGTTAGTATAGAAGTTACATGCATTTTAAAATTGGACCTATCAGCAGGCTTAGAATCATGTTGGCAGCACTAATGTATATTAGTTACTCAACATTAATCTAGAATGCCAGGTACTATACGTGTGCAAAGTTTAGAACTATTGGCTTGCATACTTTCTGATATATTGATATTAGGGTAACAAAAATAGAGATAGAATTTATTAACAATTGGCAGCCCTGTTCGATCTTAAGAATACTCATAGTCACATCTGTTATGGTACACATAGCACTTACGAAATTTGGTTGAAATCCAAATATAGTATAGAAGTTACATGTATTTATAGTTGGACCTCGCAGTAGGCTTAGAATCATGTTGGTAGCACTGACGTATATAAGTTACTCCAAAATAATATAGAATGTCAGGTAGCCTACTACGTGTGCATAGTTTAAAGCTGTCGGCTTGCATAGTTTCTGATATATTGGTATTTGGATAAAAGAAATTGAGAGCATTTATTAACAGTTGGCAGCCCTGGTGGCTCTCAAGAATACGGTCATTCATATCTGTTTATGGTACACATAGCACATACGAAATTTGGTTGAATTCCAATTGATAGTGTAGAAGTTATATGTATTTAAAAATTGGACATATCAGCAGGCTTATAATCATTTTAGCAACATTGCCATACATGGCCTCCTGGAAATTGAACTAAGGAAGCATGTAGTTTAACGTGACCGTTAATCTCGCGATCATGAGCCACGGGACCTCCTTTTTACGTGGAATCCAAACCACAGGACATGGCATTTCACTTCGAAAATCTCACATGCAGGAAATTGAACTGAAATAATATCATCTATACGTGTGAAAATCTTGAAATAGCTCCCATTCATACCTTCCAAGATATCTAACATGGAGCTCAAATTTCAATTGCGATTTATCAGCAGCTGGTAGCACTGACATCATTTTCAAATGCTGCAGCCGTTTAGGAGTTGATAGGGGGGGGGGGGGACACAGAGCCAGACATACGGACAGACAGACAGGCAGACACACATTTGCCCGGATCGATCTCATAAGTCTACGTTTTCCTCATTTTTGCAAAATGTGAAAAGTAGGCCTAAAATTCGGATGATCAATACTAAGAGAGGTGCTTTTAACGCACATTGTGTTGCCAGTGGATCAGATAAATCTACAGAGTGAAGAATCATCTTGAAATTTCGACTGATTTTTGTTAATATTTATTTACGTTTATTATCGAAAATTCTTGAAATTTTAACGACGATTTACATGCCTTCTCACATATCTACATTCGAAAAACGAAGTCTCGTATTAATATATGTTTCGAATTTCTAATAGAATATCAACATAGTATTTTAAAGTAGTTTGTCTAATTGCATATCAATTCATATAGTTGCAAGTTTTTCATTAATTTAAATTAACACTATTTGTAAGGATATCCATTTTTTTTGGCAATGTTTAACTTGTTTTTAAGGTATAATATTTTTCACGATGAGGAAGGATTCATTGATATTCCTAAACATTTACGTCGCTTAATATTTCATTAAACGACTTGTCTTAGTATTTATCAGGCGGATTTTCAATTATCAACTTCGTACTATTCTTCAGATAAGGACCAAATCTTATCGCAGTCAAGTTTTTAGAAGCACCAATCATTGACCAAAGGGGTGGGAAATATGGAGTTTTGATTTTAAAAAAAGATATCATCCACTGTCCTTAATAGGCACAATAAGCGGCTTCGGTGGCGTATTTGGTAGCATGCTGAACTGCTGTACCCAAGATAGCGGGTTCAAACCCGGCCGAAGTCGTCGGATTTTTTAAGAGCGTTAAAAAACCTTTAGGTTGCCTTCCTTCGGAGGGGAAGTAATGCTGGCGCGGCGGTCCCATGTCATAGATTTATGGCATGTGAAAGATCCTTCCATAGATTAAACTTGTGTGAAGCTAAATTGTTAGGTTAGATTTCGTCGGAACGCTCTATCAAAGTTCCAGCATTCACCACTAGGTATCATTGATATCTGGTGGCGAATGTTGGAATTAGTTGATATTGAACGGAACTAGTAGCTCACCCTAAGGGTGTCCGCTGGAAGCAGCTACAGACTCAGGCGAGCCAAACATGTCCTCGGACATTCCGGGCACTAAATGCCATACGATAAATAAATAAATAAATAAATGAAAATAGGCACAATATCAAAACCGTTTAAATTGGTCAATAGTTCTTTAAACATTACCTAAAACTTTAGTCTGAGAGACTTTTTAGTATGACCCATGGGATGAGAAACATTATTCGGAATTATAAGAAGATACTTAACATGTGGAACTTTTGTAGGTACACAACAATTGGCAAATTTAGTGAATTCGAAATATTTTTCTTTGCCCGGTGTAATCTACCTCCGGCTTCCGGCGTGCCGAGACGGATATTATTTTTAGCCTATTTTCAATTTTGAAAAAATAGGCTTATGAGATCACCTTTTGTCCGTGTGTGTGTGCGTGTGTGTGTGTGTGTGTGTGAGGTGTGTGTGTCCCCCTAATAAAATCTAAACGGATGGAGCGATTTCAATGAAACTCGGTAAGTTCATAGCACTATTCCCGGCGACCTCGACCGTGCCCTTCAAATTTTGTTACGTCTCACCAATCCAACATGGCGGCTGTGCGAAATATTTCACTAGCATTCAATATCTCCGAAACTATTACTGATATCGCCCTGAATTTGTGTACGGTGATAAAGGGCACTACTATAAGTTAATCTATGAGACTTTCAAATACCTGGTGACTACAAAACCAACATGGCGGTCAAGCGAAATTGAGACTTTTAAATAGAAATTTCTCGCGATTTAACTATCCACACGTAGTGAAACTTGGTACAGCAAATGTTTATACACATTGTAATCCACTGGAGTCTAATTTAGTTCAATTGTTTACATAACCTCAAAATGGCTTCTGTGCGAAATATTTCGCTGACATTCTATATCTACGAAACTATTACAGATATCATCATGCAATTTTGTACGGTGATAAAGTGTACTGATACAAGTTTACCTATGTATATTTCATAAACCAGTAAAGTACAAAACGAACATGGCGACCAAGCGAATTTGAAATATTTTAATAGACTTTTCTCGTGATTTAACTCTCTGAGCGCAGTGAAATGTGGTACAGTTAATGATTTTGCAGATTGTAATGCACTGCCATCTAATTTAATTCAGTTGTTTACATAACCTCAAGATGGCGGCTGTGCAAAATTTTAAAATTAAGTTTTTATTCTTGTGTCGTAATCATGCGATCGAAGTGAAAGTTTGAATAATGAAACTAGGCAATAATTGTCCTTGAATGGTACATAACTCTATGGCCTATACATATAACAATCCTAAATGGTGAGCTTCCGAAATATTTAGACGGTTCTCAATATCTATGAATCTTTTACAGCAACCAAACTGAATTTTTTTATGTTCATAGAGACTATGAACATACGTTCACCTATAGGACTTTCAGTAACCTGGTGAGAACAAATCCAACATGGCGGCGACGCGAAGTATAAATATTTAAATGGACGTTTCTCGCGAATTAACTATCCGAGTGCCGTGAAACGTTGCACGTTAAATGCTTATTCAAATGTTGATCCATTGGCATGTAATTTATTTCAATTGTTTGCCTAATCACAAGATGGCTGGTGTGCGTACTTTTAAAATCTCGTTTTTACTTCTTGTGTTCTTTACATGCGATTGAAGTTTGAATACCACACGTACACAATAATCTTAATGTAATAGTACAAAAATAAAAATCCATCCTGGCGACCATATGAAATACTTAAACGGTTCTCAATATCTACGAATCTGTTACAGCAATTAAACTGAAATTTTGTATGTTGATAGAGACAATTAACATGAGCAGGATATATGAAAATAGGCTGTATAGTTCTTCACGGAACTACTTGTTTTATTTTTATTTATTTATTTATTTATTTATTTATTTATAGTGAATCTAAATTTTCGAGTGTAAATTGACTCAACGACTTGTTCGTTTTTGAATGATATTTTTTTTGTTTTCCGTAATTTTTGCTTATTTTTATAATCTTCATTTTTATTTAATTTTTAGCTTATTTTCAATTTTGAAAAAATAGGCTTATGAGATCACCTTTTGTCCGTGTGTGTGTTGTGTGTGTGTGTTGTGTGTGTGTGTGTGTGATTCGTGTGTGTGTTCCCCCCTAATAAAATCTAAACCGCAGGAGCGATTTCAAAGAAAATCGGAAAGTTCATAGCACTATTCCGGGCGACCTCGACCGTGCCCTTCAAATTTTTTTACGACTCACCAATCCAACATGGCGGCTGTGCGAAGTATTTCACCAGCATTCAATATCTCCGAAACTATTACCGATATTACCCTGACAGTTTCTATGGTGATAGAGGGAACAACTATAAGTTCACTTATGTGACTTTTGAAAACTTGGTTACTACAAAACCAACATGGCGGCCAAGCGAATTTGCGACTTTAAAATAGACGTTTCTCCTAATTTAACCAACCGAACGCAATGAAACTTGGTACAGTATATGTTTATACACATTGTAATGCACCGACATCTAACTTCGTTCAATTGTTTACATAACCACAAGATGGCAGCTGTGCGAAATATTTCACCGTCATTCTATATCTCTGAAACTATTAGCGGTATCTCCCTAAAATTTTGTACGGAGATAAAGGGCACTACTGGAAATCCATCTGTAAGACCTTCAAAAACCGGTTAACTACAAAACGAACATGGCGGCCAAGCGAATTTGAAAATTTTAAATAGACCTTTCTCGCGATTTAATGTTCCAAGCGCACTGAAACCTGGTACAGGAAATATTTATATACATTGTAATCCACTGGTATCTAATTTAGTTCAATTGTTTACATAGCCTCAAGATGGCGGCAGTGCGAATTTTAAAATTAAGTTTTTATTTCTTGTGATGTAGTCATGCGATCGAAGTGAAAGTTTGAATAATGAACCTACGCAATAACTTTCCTTTAATGGTACGTGACTCTATGGCCTATACAGTTAACAATCCAACATGGCGACCATCCGAAATATTTAGACGATACTGAATATCTACGAATCTATTTTAGCAATCAAACTGCATTTTTAATGTTCATAGGGGCTATGAACTTAAGTTCACCTATAGGACTTTAAATAACCTGGTGATCACAAATCCAACATGGCGGTGACGCGAATTATAAATATCCACATGGACGTTTCTCGCAATTTAACCATCCGCGTGCAGTGAAACTTGGTACAGTAAATCCTTATACGAATGTTAATCCACTGGCAACTAATTTATTTGAATTGTTTCCATAACCTCAAGATGGCAGCTGTGATCAATTTTAAAATCTCCTTGTTACTTCTTGTGTCCTAATTATGCGATTGAAGTTTGAATACTACACGTTCACAATAATCTGCATGTAACAGTACATAACTCTAGGACCTACATATATAAAATCCAACATGGCGACCATCCGAAATATTTAGTCGGTTCTCAATATCTACGAATCTATTACAGCAATCAAACTGAAATTGTGTATGTTGATAGTGGCAATTAACATAAGTAGGGTATATGAAAATGGGCTGTATAGTTCTTCACGGAACTACTTGTTTTTTGTTTAATTTTAGGTCTTTTTATATTAAGGTGTCCACCTCAAAATTTTAAATTCATTTACAAATTTGTATTCTTCAATCTGTGTTAAGAGGGGCAGATGACCTCGTAGTTCCGCCCCTTAAAACAACAATAACTAACTAACTATTTAAAGTGGGATGATTCCAAATGTATGTCCTTTATTTATGTCCTTGACTTCGATTGTAATCTTGCTATTATTTCCTCCTTGTCATACAGTCAGTTTTCTATGTGACTAACGGGCATGTATATCGGACGTATCAAATTGCAAGCGGGTAGGGTTACTTCATTAATCTAACTAATGGTCTACATGTCAGTTGCTTGCTTCACCTTGATGGACATATCTAGAGTACGTTTTTGCATAATTGTAACTTAAATCCTACATTTCCATTTCACTGTCTGATGGACAGGCCTGATTACTGTGAGAAGTCTGTAAAATAGCCAGACACAGTAATGCAGGTGATATCAAATTTATGGTTCAGCCTATATGTTGAGGGAAGTCAGCCCGAGGGTTATGTTGTTGGTTTTGAAAATCTGTGAAATTCTCTGAAGAAAATTGTGTATTCTATATCGGTCTATTGTAATGCATGACGCACTTGTTATTTGACTGCATTATAAGGAAGTTGTGTGCTTTTATTATAAATAATGTACTTTCCTTATAAAGCTAATGGCGTCATAAAAAGCATAATGAAAGTGTACATGTGTTAGTTGTGCACATTCGAACTAGTTTCTCAGGAACTAATTATGGTAGAGAGTTAAAATGTTTATGATTTGTTTATCAAGCTGTGTCTGCAAATTGCTAGTAAAAGTATTCAGGGAAGTGTAAAATATCACTTAAAATATCATTTAAGTGCAAAAAATTTCCCCCAAAACGTAAACTTAAATTTTAAGAAATTATAGACTCGTAGTGTAACCATACAGTAAGTTGTAGATTAAAGTTCTTTACTTACTGGGGAGAACCAATAATTCTCGAGTTACTCAGGATTAATTTGTCATGTTCTAACATGGGCGGTATAATTAGGGTTAGCTCTGACTCCCCTTAAAATCACCCCTAACTGCGGGTTAAACGCCCTCGGTGCCTTACATTATTTGAAAATAGGCCAGACCGTGACTCATAACTCTCCAATTGAGTGTTCATGAGGAAATAAGGAATAGACCGCATTAATAGAGAAGTTCCATAGTGAAAATGCCAAATTATTTGATATAATGTGACATGGAATGTAATTATAATAATGAACAATTCTGGAAATAATTTTGTAACATTAACAAGCAACTGTTTGCGTTTAAATTTGATTAATTTGTAAGCAAAATGTTATCGGTAAAAAAAATATTGTGAAGTTTTCCACCTTATGATATTGTTTATTTAATATATTTTCCGATTTAAAAAATCACAATTCTAATTTTATCAAATGTGTGATTTTGTTTGTGTTTATAAAATTTTATTAGTTTTATTATTTTTATTTGTTTTATACAATTTTTTTTTAAATTATTATATTTATATTTTGCTTAATGTTGTATATTTTATTACTTATATATTTAAAATAAGTATTTTTATTTTTATTTTTTGATATTTATTAAATAATTATCAAGTACCGAAGGTCAAGGGGATTTCGAAATACTATTGGGTTTTCAGAAATACAAAGATAGGCACAAGATTATTCCTTAAAGTAATGCTGAAAGGCTCTTCTATCAGTCCCTTTAATAATAAAAATCGTTCTCTAAATTTATTGCTTTTCCGTCGGTCAGCACAATTGTACCCTTATTGTAGTGGGTGGTTCCCTAATCCTGAAAAAATATTACATGAGATTAATAAATTCACTTGGATGACCAGTTTCGATCGTCCAGCGATCATCATCAGATCCTTTACGCATAGGCCGTTAAGGCAGGCCCTATGTACTGTACTAAATATACGTTTAGGAAGAACATCCACGTTTTTGAACTGATTCCCTTGAGACTTTTATAACGTCACACATGAAACCCATCCATCATATTTTCGTATCAGAAACTTTGTTTTCTGTTTTCAGTTCCCTGTTTTGTTTTTGAAAAACAGAATAAAATTGCCAATTTTTTAATATGCCCTAAAATAGCATTCAATCATCAAATGTATTTTACTGAGTTCTTTTATTTAACGCATATCTTGGTCTGAACTAGAATTGTGCAGTTATCTGCAACAGACAGAGTGTAGAAGTTTCTTTTCATTTTTCAAAAAAGATATGCAATTTTATCATGGTTAAAATAAACAAGGTGGCTAAAGTTTTCAAAGCAGGCTATACAAAAATCCCCAGTTCAAACATTCCTACATTCATTAGCTTTAATTTTATGTATTGAACCCAACGGGGTTAGGCTGACTGGTGTCGAACGTGGATCTCAGAGATAGATGAGCTCAGAATTGAGATTCCAGCAAGGAACGAACACAAGATCTTTTGAGGGAGTTTAAGCTATAAAAACCCCTAGAGAAAATACATATTAAATCACTGTTGTGATATGAACTATTCTGACATTATTTGTTAAAGATGCAGGGAATAATAGCAGAATACCGCATGTATGGGCTGTATGGAGTATACTGTTCTGGACTTGAGCACAGAAAGTTTGAGCGCTTGACAGTTGTCAAATGACTCTGGAAAAGGGGCGTAGTTTCTTGGAGCCGTGTCACTCTATGTGACCTACTTATGTCGTCTGGAGCAGGTCAGGAGGGTAAAATATTGTCAAGTTATTCCCCGTTTGAGAATAGAGAGGCTAGTGGAGTGAGAAGATACCAGCGTAATTTAATGATTACTCGTGATTGGAGTAACTCAGAGACATGAGGTTTGCACCTAGGTGAATGTATAGCCGGGAGGCTAATTATCAAGCCATTAAACATTGAAATCGAGGCAGATTTAATGGAATGCGCAGTGACACAGTAAGTTCGTGGTTAGCGGCGAGATCTGACCAGGTCGCCGGGGATTTTTAGGTGACGCCGCATGGGCACGCGCTGGCAAAGGCAATTAATATTAATTAATTGGCCGATCGATCCTCGAGCACGCATACAGATCTGTGACCAGCGAGGAAAAAGGAACCATATAAACGTTAATTCAAGACCAGAATCATACTGTGGGAGAAGATGACGCTGCAGGGAAATTCTCGGTCTAATTTTTCTCTCCAAACGAATATAAGGGCTGAACGAATGACAGAGGCAGTCAGTTGAACCATACTTGAGCGCAGTGAGCACGTTACCCGAACTCATAGAACAGACGCGCGAATTCTAACAGCTTAAGTGCAGCAACATAATAATCATGCAGTAAGCCATGAATTAATAACGATTAATGTAGTCAGTTAAATCGCAGTCTAATGTGAAGTGCACGTTACCGAATTCAGAGAAGGGACGCGCGTACTTTAACATGAAGAGCCATGCAGTAAGGCATTTATTAAGTGCAATTATTAAGGACAGTCGTGCCATACGTTTATAGTCGGCATTATGAGGGACTATTATCGAGCACGCAGGAAAGGTACCGTGTGATATACAAAGTAGGACAAATTGAGAGTGGTAATCTGTACAAGTACAGTGTACAAGGGTTGAGCGCAGTATGTAAACTATTGGTTACTATTGAGGTCGGACTGCGCGGATATAAACTTTGTTATGCGATTGGTGGAATTTCGCAGGGATACCACTGTAATTAATGCTCAGGACGATATGCAAGCATATTTATGCGATATCCGGAAATTTTTCTAAGGACAGAAATTGATAGACAGATGGGGGACTGATAGGAATCCTTAGGCAGAGAATCGAGACTTTCAGACGAGATGCGGGAGAGTATTGGAGGAGAGATCTTCAACGTCTGCATTTCTGATATTTTGCCAGGAAAAGTCAACCACTAAGAAATGTACATAGTGATCGTGTGATTGTAGTGATGATCATTTAAATATATGTAAAATTAAAAGTGTAATAAGTGCTATCAAGTGTTGTGTGAATAAGGAAGCGACAGCTTCAATATGGAAAAGAAAAGTGCCGTGTGTTTTGTAAGGCAAAAGTTATGTATAATGTGTGTGAGAAGTGTAAGAATGTCTTGCTAATTTGCATATAATGGCGGGCATTACTGGAGGAAATGCGTGGTTGGAGCCACCAGATTAGCCGATGTAAGTACCCAAAAGCCATGATTTTGTAGCAATTATAGTCCACTGTATGTTGAGTGATTTCAAAATTTATAGAATATGCCAATAAGAGTCAATTTTAGGAGGTAGAGCCACAAATTAGTATTGTTGTGTAGATTTTAGTCAAGTTGAGATGTCTTTGTACATCATTGAGTGGATAAATCGTTACCACTATTGTAAAATGGCAATTCAGTTATATAAAAACTTAACGTAACGAACACGGATGTTCGGTTATTGAAAATGGTTAGGTTGTGTCGGGTTATTGTTATTCATGTCAGTAATAATAATAATGATAATAAAAAAATAAACAAATACAAATCAGGGAAAAATGGTTGTAAGCAAAATATATATGCTAATTGGAATATTTATCTATCCAAGCAGTAACATTATACATGAAGGGCTAAGCAAAAGCAATTTAATATCAGAGTATATTATGATAATGGAAATAAATATGCAAGAATCTAGGAAATGGAAGAGTTTAATAGAGAATTTAATTTGCAGCTTGTGAATAAGCTTGTAAGAGTAATTGATAGATTTATCTTACTAATTAAAGGACGAGATCATAGCTCAATGGTCAGGGGAGCAAGGTAGTCTAATCGACGTGTGAAATCTCGTATAGCCTAGGGCGTACAGAGATATTTATTATTGCCAGAGCGCACTTAGTGGATGATCCTAGCTCTGTGGATGGATATGGAATGTTCCGGGTTCGAATCCTGTGGTGTATGAGAGGATAACAATGGAAACCTCAGCATGACACCTGATGTCGACCGAGAACTAGTTATTGGATAAATTCAGCTCATGGGAAGCGAATTTTGGCGGCAGGATGTGCCTGACCGTGACATTTAATAAGATGCCGGCTAGCCAGTTCGACCAGTGATTGATGAATCTCGTTCCTTCATATAATGAAATGGACCTGTTGAGGCCAGTTATTAATATCCTAAGGTTAGGAATAAATGTTTAAACACGCCCATAACCTGTCTTGCATACAATTTAGTTTAAATCATATGGGATATGTGGGTCATTGAGACTGCACGATTGTATTTAAAGTCACAAGTTACTGCTTGGAGGTAAACAGAGAAGGGAGTTATGGAGAGACGGAGCACGTGGTTTGGTGACCGCTCGACTAATTCCCATTGTATACAAGTAGCTCCGAAGGGGAGATTTTTAAACGATCCTTGAAGGTTGACATTTAGAATGGACAGACTTTGAAACCCTGTTTGTAATGAAAGGAGTCGTTGTTGTATTGTATAATGAATTTGTGTGGTTTGAAACACATTGATAATTAAGGATCGTTCTGATAACGTAATACTTGGCAAACTTATGAGTTGTTGAAAGATGCATTTTTACTGACAGTGTCACTGTGTTCTAAAGGTCGACACTAGATGCCATAGGCTATGCCCACGCAAGGGTAGCATAATATACCATCCGACACAGCGGTAACGGAATTTTTGAAATTGAAATCACAACGGCATACAGTGGAACTGTAGAGAAGGGGACTGCAGAAGGGAACTGCAGAACGGGGTATGATTACAAATAATTGTGGAGTTGCGAGTAAATTTGATGTGCAACCCATAAATTGGTTAATGCATGGTAAAGCATTTTGGTGGGAAGAGAGATACAAAACACAAGTGTACGCATAATGTAAATTAAGAGGTGTTGAGAGTAAACAATTAAGATTGTGGAATTAAAGAGGTCACAACAGGTGACATAAGATTATAAGTACAGATTATGTGTAATTTACCGGTGCATCAGCGTACTTGAGAATGAATTTTGATGTCAATCTCATGGTAAATGAATGAATAATCATTTGGATTTGCTAGGATAACGTGTGAATATTAGTGGATTGTAGGAGTAATTTTGCATTGTTTTGTGTTATATTGTTGGGATTGTGTTTTTGTCTGTTTGAAGCCATGATTTAGAGCTGAATTAAAGTCTTTAGAATAGAGTTGTGCTTTATCATTGTAGAGTTGATACCTTTTAGTCTCAGATCAAAAATATGCAACTGCTCAGTGGGTGGACGGTACACGCCTGAGGACTGATGCTGGCTGGAGGCAGAAGCATGTTTTCCATGGAAATTACTCACATGGGTACAGTATCAATAATAGTCCTATGTCAATTTTTGATGTTTATTTTGTTTATTAGAAAGACATAAAATGTCAAAGATTTTAATTCAGAATAACGTAAATGAAGTTCCACATTTGTGATATGACCAAATAAACTAACGTAAGTTCTTCGGAAGTGATGAACCTAGATTCTACACTCGCTCTCAGCTAATACATGTCATTTTCATGATTTTCATACCTTAGTTGATATTCCTGGATATTCAGATGCAAGTAAGATGCTGTGGAGCCACGCACCCTAGACACGTGCACACGAGCCCCCTTATAATAAATTTCAGCTACTTACAAGTGAAGTATTGTCATGAATTATATGTTAATTTGAAGCAGACAAATAAGGCTTCCATTTATAATGAAAATAAAAATAGAATTTAATCAAAAATAGCATTAGAAGACCCCACGGAAAGAACGGAGTAAGTCCATTTTTTTCGAAAATGAGTTTATGGCGCATTCTGGAGGCCAGCCATCGTCACTACAGATCAGTTGAAATTAATTTCAAATAAGGCGTAATGACACCGAGGTACAGAGGTTTTTACTTTTAGTGGAAACAGAAAGAACGTCCCATAACCTCCCCTTTTTTCCGCAATTTAACTTTAATTTTTATTTGTTTTACATGTTCTTCCTTTATAAGAAACCAATTTGGCACAAAAACTACATTGCTCATCCTCAATTGGGGTGTTTTAAGTAATTATTTTTAGAGTTGAAAGTTTAAATTCACTCTCCTGAAAAATTTTCAGAATGTGACTTACCCCGTTTTTCCCGTGGAGTCTTCATTTGCGTACCTACCTCAAATCTATGTCTACAGGTATGTGGGCGATGGTATTTACAATATATAGGATACACTTAATTGGTTACAGCGGTTATTATAAACTCCCACAACTTGTCACGATTTTCATAATATTCAAAAATTGAAATTTTCCGCCTAGTCAATACTAATGTATAAGTATTGACTAGGCGGTAAATTTGAAGTTTTTATATTATTAATTAATTGTTCATCAATACGGATCCACAATGATCAATAATCCAACGAATTGTCAAGATTTATTAGTTATAGTTCAGTGTATACAGATTGGTAGTTGCAGCACAACATCCAGCTAAGTTCATATTCAATTTTAAGCTGACCATTTATTAACAGTCACAGATATCACACTAAACAAGTAATCTTGAAGGTCAATAATCACAAACAATACATTAACAATCTTCTTGAGCTCGGCGTAGTTAAGAGAGGGGTTTCTCCACCAGGGGCGGCTCACCGCCACCCATACAACTAACAAAAATTGAAAAGTTGCGCTAGTTGATAATAACTGTTACAACTAAATAAATGTATAATTATACTGTAAATACCATCACCCACATACTTGTAGACATAGATTTAACAGCCTAAGTGTAAAGGGTCTGATGATGATCGCTTGACGATCGATTTATTAATCTCATGTAGTCTATTTTTTCTTTTTCGGTATAAGGGAAACACCCATTACAATTGGGTAAAATCGCGTTGACTGCCTGTAAAACATTAATATTCGATTACTTAGGTAACATTGAAAAATGGCTTCCAGCACGTTAATAAATCGTGTTCATAATAGTGGGTGGTATACAAACCTCTATCCCTTATGGGTTAATGGTGAAAATTGGTACACTGTTACTCGTAGAATATTGATGTCAAGACGTAAGACAAGAGACATAGAATGCACATTAAGATTCTGTTTTAGTTTCCAATCTAAGGAGCTTTATAAAGCACACACTGTTAATTATTCCGAACTTTTAACACTATTAAACACTGGGATCTACGTGTTCTGTCTCACTGTCCTGCTCGTTGAGATTCTGCCCAATCTACTTCAGACTTGATTACCCGTTACGCTGTTTCTTTTCTTGATTAAGTCGCCTCAACGCTTCACTTAACTTCACCACAGATAACTTAACAAGCTTCCGATTGTTTTTTGTCTCAATGATCGTGAAAAGACAAACGTGCAATTCATTTATTTACATACAAAAGACATGGATTCAGTGAAGCAAAATCAAAACGAAAGTGGTAATTGAGTGGAATTGATCATTTCCTCCTAGAGACCAGTGAGTCTTTTTGGGACTCGGCTAGAAGTAATGTTCATTTTATTTGGTCCGAGTCATCTCACTTTAACTATGTTGTGGGTATATTGGCTTTGACGGCCAGTGAATTAAAGCTCATCAATTTTTCTAAGTTTATGCCGTATCTTGAGTGGGGTTCCGCCTAGGAACACCAAGCTGGCTCATCAGCAGGCTCTTGGTGTCCGTGCCCGAACCCTACAGCAGTAGCGAACTGCACGCTACCTCCCTTCTTATGAAGCTCACCTGCGCCTCTTTACTGCGAGAACTAAAAGCTCAAGCAGCCATAACCTCCCTATGAACGCCTCCAAAAAGATTGGCTTTCACGGCCGGTGAATTAAAACTCAGCAATTCTTCTAGGTTTTTGCCATGTTTTGTGTGGGGTTTCCCCTAGGAACACCAAACTGGCTCATCAGCGGGCTCTTGTTGTCCGTGCCCGGACTCCCACAGGAGTAGCGAACTGCCCTAAGGCTGCTTGAGCTTTAAGCTCTCGCAGTAAAGAGGCGCAGGTGAGCGTCATAAGAAGGAAGGTAGCTCGCAGTTCGCTACTCCTGTGGGGGTCCGGGCATGGACACCAAGAGCACGCTGATGAGCCAGCTTGGTGATCCTAGGCAAAAACCCACACAAGACACGGCATAAACCTGAGAAATTTGCTGAGGTTTACTGTTGTTGTTGTTGTTGATTATTTAAGGGCTCGTCGACATCGTGGTCTTTTAGCCCTGTGTATTTGGTTGTGTGTTGTAGCCTTAGGTTAGGGATCACACAACAATAACATAACTAGTATACGTCACCGTTTAATTCCATTGTTGCTGTTTCATATAAGATATTGGACACCGTGGTCATTTAGCCCATTGTATTTGAGTGAGTGTTAAATTTGTCTGATAACCTGCGTTATTGAGGTGTATTTGTAATTGAGCTGAAGATTGAGTAGGAGACAGCCGTGACCGTAAGTTAGGAACCATTCCGGCATATGCCTGGAGTAGAATGGGAAGACCACGGAAAAACACTTCTGTGATGGCTGAGGTAGTAATCGACCACACTTCTTCTCAGGTTTGTCCTACGGGGCTGAGCCATCAGACTAGAATTAAATTTCTTTGCAGAGCCAGGAATCAGAACCCGATCATCCGGAGCGTCATCCAAGAATGCTAGCCGCTACACCAGGAGATGACTCCGTTTAATTCCAACACGTTCACTGTCACTGCTCAGTCTGTGCCAAAAGGGCCACTTCGTTCTAGTTCATGTCCTCGATGGAATTTAATCACAAATGTCCTTGGCACAACTAAATCCCGGTTTCTTCAAATCCAACCTGTTATGTTGCTGTCCAGATAGTCTTGATATCTGTCAACTCGTATTAGCTTTCTGCTTTTGGTCTAGTCCTTATGCCTCTGTGATGATTAACATATTTAAATTCTATAGGACCTATAAGACCAAAAAGGGCCAATTTTACTTCCTAAAATTTATCTGTCACCTCTTGGAGGAGTAAGCTAAGTGCCATTCATGACTGTCATCATGGAGGTCCAGGTTCGATTCTCGGATGTGCCAATATATTTTAATTTTTGTATGAGGGCTGGAACTGCCCCTTAAGACAGAACTGAGAACAAATGGTTGTGATTCCTACCTCAATTATCCTATAAGTGGTTTCCCTTGATTAACATCTACTCCAGCTGAATGCTGGGATGGTTCTTATTTCCCAAGATAGCCTACTGTAGCTCGGTGTATTTGTTCACCTTCTGGGGATAGGTCATCTATCTGTATGTTGTGGATTAAGGGGATTGGGATAAGTTATAAATGGAACTGGGTTTTTATGTCCAGGAAATTTTTATCTGAACGGTTAGTCTGTAGCCTATGTGTATGTCCGTTCTTGTTACATGTTATTGTTTTTATTATTAATAGTAATAGACTGCCCCGTGGTGTTGGGGTAGCGCGCCTGCCTCTCACCCGGAGGCCCCAGGTTCAATTTCCGGCTTCGTCAGGGATTTTAAAAACTGACGTGAGGGCTGGAACGGGATGAACTCAGCCTCGTTAGGACAATTGAATAGCTGTCTGACAGTGAGGCAGCGTCCCGATCACGAAAACGAAGATTAACGGCTGAGGGGACCCGATAGGCTGATCACGTGTCTGCGGGCCAAATGACTGGGCAGCAGTCGCTTGGTAGGTCTAGGTCCTTAATGGGCTGTAGTGCCAGGGGTTATTATTATGTTATTTTTATTACTAGTAATAATTAGTATTGTCAACTGACCAACTTGCTTGCCTGAAGGATGATGGAAGATATTCATTTAGCTGTCAAATCATGTTGGCTTGTTGTAAAAACTTACTGTTGTTGAATGAGTCTTCTGTCTTTTGACTGGTTTGATGCAGCCGTCCATGCCTCCCTGTACTGAGCTAATAGTTTCATCCCTACATAGCTACCACACCCTACATCCGAGGCAATCTGTTTAACATTTTCTAACCTTGGTCTACCCCTACAGTTCTTGTCCTCGACCCTTCCTTCCATAACTAAGCTTGCTATTTCTGGGTGTCTTAGTATGTGTCCTACTAACCTATCTCTTCTCTTCATTAGCAGTCGCCAGAAACATCTCTCCTCTCCCACTAGTCTTAATACCTCTTCGTTTGTAACCCTATCTACCCATCTGATCTTCATCATTCTCCTGTAACACCACATTTAAAATGCTTCAATTCTCCTGTTTTCTGCTGCACCAATAGTCCAAGTTTCACTTCCATAGAGCGCCACGCTCCAGACAAAGGCTTTCAAAAATGATTTCCTAATACCTAAATCTATATAAGATGTCAACAGATTCCTTTTTTGTAGAAATGCTTTCCTTGCCTGAGCCAACCTACTTTTTACATCCTCTTTGCTTCGTCCATCACTGGTTATTTTGCTTCCTAAGTTACTGAAGTGTCCTACTTCTTTCAGCTTTTCACCTGCCAATTTGATGTCCATAGAGGTGTCTGATTTATTTCGGCTGCATTCCAGTATTTTGGTTTTATATTTATTAATTTTTGTCATGAATTCTTTCCTTAAGACGACGTTCATACCATTCAAAAACCCATTCAAATCCTCAGGCGTGTCGGCCAAGATTACGATGTAATCAGCAAATCTCAGAGTTGAAATTATTTCTCCTTGAATCTTCACTCCCACTTTAAATTTTTCTCCAATTTCCTACATTGCTTGTTCAATGTAAAGATTCAAAAGTACGGGTGATAAGTTGCAGCCTTGCCTTACACCTTTCTGAATACCAGCTTCTCTCCTATGACCTTCAGCTCGAATGACTGCTGTCTGGTTTCTGTATAGATTGTAATATCACCCTCCTATCCCTGTACTTTATTCCAATAGATTTCAAAATGTCAAACAATTTAGTCCAATCAACATTATCAAAAGCCTTTTCTAAGTCTACAAATGCCATGAACGTTCCCTTATCTTTCCTTATTCTACCTTCCAAAATCTGCCTATGACTTAGTACAGCTTCCCTTGTTCCTAGATTTCTCCTGAAACCAAACTGGTCTTCACCCAACACCGTTTCTATCTGGCTTTCCATCCTCTTGTAAATTATTCTAGACAGGATCTTTGAGGCGTGAGTAATCAAGCTGATTGTACGGTGATCTTAACATCTGTCAGCTCCCACTTTCTTTGGTATAGGGATGATAACAATCTTCTTGAAATCAGAGGGTACCTCACCTGTCTCATAAATCCTACACACCAAGTGAAATAACCTGATCAGACCTTCATCACCTATGCAGCGTAGCAACTCAATCGGTATATCATCTATGCCTGGAGCTTTGTTCCTGCTTAAGTCCTCCCATGCTCTGTCAAATTCTGATCTCAATATTAAATCTCCTGTTGCATCCTCATCAATTTCCTCCTCCCTTTCCATTACATGATTCTCAATCTCCTTTCCCTTATACAAACACTCCATGTAAGCTTTCCATCTCTCAACCTTTTCTTCCCTATCTGTTAGAGGCTTTCCATTTGTGTCCTTAATATTACAGCACTTAGTCTTCTTTTCCCCCAAAGTATTCTTAATCCTTCGATAAGCTGTGTCTGCTTTTCCTAATTTCAGACAATTTTCTATACCTGCACATTTCTCTTTCAACCATTCTTCTTTCGCTTCTTTGCACTTCTTGTTAACCTCCTTTCTCAGACGTCTGTATTCTGCTTTCCCCTTTTCATCTCTTACATTCTTGTGTTTCCGCCTTTCATCCATCAGTTCTAGTATATCCTGAGTGATCCACGGTTTTCTACCTATTCTTTCTTTCCTACCAATGTTTTCTTCTGCGGATTTTGTTATTTCATTCTTCAAAAGTGCCCATTCGTCTGCAATTGAAGTTTGTTTAGAGTTTTTCATTAGTCCTTCCTTTATACTCCTCTTGAATCTTTTGTTTACATCCTTCTCTTTCAGTCTGTCTATTGCTCACCTTTTTGGCTTTTGACTTTTCTTCAGTTTCTTTAACTTTAATCTGCATTTCATAACAACCAGATTGTGGTCAGAGTTTATGTCAGCACCGGGATATGTTTACAATCCAAAATCTGGTTTCGAAACCTCTGCTGTACCATAATGGAGTCTATGTGGTAACGCCCTGTATCTCCTGGTCTCATCCATGTATATATTCTTCTATTGTGGTTATTGAATAAGGTGTTAGCTATGACCAACTCATGCTCGGTGCAGAATTCCATCAGCCTGCTTCCTCGATCATTCCTTTCACCTAATCCGAAATCTCCTACTATCTTCCCTTCTCTCCATTTTCCTACCCCAGTATTCCAATCTCCCATTACTATAACATTTTCAACACCCTTGATATACCTCAGAATTTCATCTATTTCTTCGTAGACCTTTTCAACATCTTCATCATCAGCTTGACTGGTAGGCATATAGACTTGTACCACTGTGGTGCACGTAGGTTTTGTATTGATTTTTGCTACAATAATCCGTTCACCATATTGCTCATAATATTCTGCCCGCTGTCCAAGTTTCCTACTCAATATGAGACCAACCCCTGCTTGGACATTGTTTGATTTAGTGCTAATGACTCTATAGTCTCCTGACCAAAAGTCCCGTTCTTCTTGCCAGCGCATTTCACCAATCCCAACCAAATCCAACCTCAACCTATCCATTTCCCTTTCTATGTTTTCTAATTTCCACTTCCTAGCAGACTTCTAACATTCCACGCTCCGATCCGCAGAATGTCAGATTTCCTCTTTGTCACTTCTGTGATGTTAACCCCCCTCGAGTAGTCCCCACCCGGAGATCTGAACGGGGGACTAGTTTACCTCCGGATTGAAATTTTACAAGGGAGGAGGCTATCATCACATGTAATTATGCATACAGAGGTGCTTATCCTCGGGAATAGCATTACGGCTGTAGTTTCCCGTTGCTTTCAGCCGTGCAGCAGAACGCAGTGTAGCCATTAGTTGGCTTATATTATCAATATCTTAACCATCTATAAGACAAGTAAAGATTTGATTTATTCTGAAAGGCTGCTACTCCCTTTCAGAATAAGTAAAGAGCAATTCTACTAACAAAAATACTAACCTTCAACCAACAATAAAATTCCAAAATTCTACTAACGAAAAAATACTTAAGTTCCACCAACAACAAATACTACTACTAAAACAGTCTGTCACCAGCCACACTCACATGCACCCCCACACATCACAGTCTAATGAAACAATGAACTATATCTAATAAACAATGGAACTGCCACCAGACGCACTCACACACCACAGTCTAATAGAACAATGGCATATATCTAATGAACAAACTAACTACATGCTGTACCCAACTGTCATCATGTGGACCATGTGTTCGTATCCCAACTAACTCACGGTCTTTCGAGGTATGGGACGTTCCTGCCCACCATACGACCACATGCTCAGGATTTGAGTCTACCAGGTAACTACTCTACATGAAATACACAACATATTCCTAAAATAAAATATTTACTGGTATAAATCATGGCTATACAACAAATACAAATAAAGGACAAATTATATTTAATTCCCACAAATAAAAATAGGGTTATTCTGTGAGTTTTCTTCTTAAAATAGTGCTACACTGCACTCAAATCTAATTCTAGCATCCTATCAATGATACTTTCAGACTTCCATGGGTTTCCATAGTGTTCATCAAGTGACGCAATTACTTAACTGGAGTATCATAACACAAAAATCACATATCACATCAAAATGACATTAATAAAACATTACTCCGTCTCTTATGGCATTTAATTTGATTAGCATAAATTCATTATTTTCTGCATTCATTAACAAATATTTGTTGTGTCGTGTGAATCATCTTCCTTCTTTCCATCAATATGAACGCTTTAAAAAAAGTGGTACTTATCCCTTCCAAAATAAACATGGATAGAATATATTTTAGTTTCACCATACAACGATTTTCTGGGTCTTGCCGGGCTTATGTCGTTACAAACGTGTCATTTTCTTAGAAATCACATACCCGTCTGCATAAATTAGGGTGAACTGGCAAAATGCATTCCAAAAAGATGCCTACATTATTTTGGTTCAGTTTTCCTCCTCAGAGAATAACTGAGCCAAATATTATCTGATTTCTATGATCCAACAACGTATGTGTGTTGCAACACACCATTCAATTCAATTGGCATCATCATAATAATCATATCTTAATTGCATATTGAAATATCGAGATTCTTCAGTGTCATACTATGACTCTAATTTACAAGGGACTGGTCGACCGACCTTCTCTCCCCTTAGCAGGCAATAAAATTCGTTCCAGCTGGCTAGTCAAGATGGCCGCCGCAGAAGTGGTCTACTACCCCACCTCCTCTCATCTGCTGTCAAGGTCAGGTTTGTTTAAAATTGCAGTACTGGAGTTACGCTAAGTGTGGTTCCTAATGAATTGAGTCATTTAATTATTTAACACCTATCTTTATAGTGTTTTGGGCTCAACTCGGCTCCTTATTAACATTCATGGCTGGGGATGGTATTCCTGTGATAGCCTTGCCGTTCTATGGTGACTTCTGTGGCTTTAGACGCGCATCATAGTAAAAAACCACGATTTTCACCAGCAGCTGTCAATAAAATATAAGGAAATATGCGTTTCCTAAACGACGAATATGATCCTTACCTCTCAGGGTAGATCATTTATACACATGCTCACTGCGTCTCGACGGACGTCATTCGTGGCCAAAATTCATGCAAACGATGGATACAGACAGGCTCTGTCCAATTCGCTGCGAATAATACAGTATGCTCAAACGGCGATACTAACTCGTAGATTTAGCCAACTTCTCACCTAACGCGCAAGCTATACTAGTTGGTCCCCGCAATTATTTATTTACGTAAATCACTGGATTCTACGTTATTTCTGCACGCAATATGCGGCTTCAAACAATACTTCACCTAGATGACTCAATTATTAAGGCACCCGCATTCTCTCTGTCATACCACTTAAGCCAAAGCTTTAAAATAGCTCCTAACAACAAGGAATAAATTTACTGGCTTACTTTACTTTAATGGTCCTCAAACACAATCCTAAGATTTGACCGTATTAAATATTCATTCAACACTTCATTGACACTGAAGAAAACTCTAGTATTTCGCTATATCCCACGTTACTTCCTTACTGTTTACCAAAATACAGTATCTTTATATTAGACATGACACATTTTGAACGTTATTTAGGCCAAAAGTGCCTATTACTTTACTGTTGCCGACCCCAGATTATTATTATTATTATTCATTTAACGTTACCGTTACATCCATCACTATTTTCGGCCTGAATGGCCCTAAACAAATCACCTTCCAAGCCATATTCTATTCAAGACGAGTGGTGAAAACTCGTTCAGTAAGTGACTGTTACATCTTAGTTTCAAAGTGATAAATCGTTACATGGTGAACTATTTAGTTATAATAACATTGTAAATTGGTACTCACTTTTTCTTTTTCGCTGGATAGTGCCAGCACTTCAGCTTTGGCGCTACCATGACGCTTGATTTAAGCCATCATGTTATATTTTACACAACACTTAAATTCACACATTTTCCACCTGATAAACATACTTTTATCAGTGGCCTCTTTCACTTCTACACAATGCATATTAATCACTATACACATGAACACTTTTAAATCACTATTACACAATTTATGTACACTTATTCACTACTTCACAGGTTGATCCTTAAATCGGACTTCTCCTACGCCTGATCTCAGAGATGCGATGCGATTACTCCAACCACTGGTCTACGTGAAAATCTAACAGCGTTTTACGGACGTTCCATCCTCGTCACCTGCCATATCGTTCAGCTCACTATCCAGATTAGGTGGCAATGATTCCCAAGCTCCCATCATTGTAGTGATCCTGATGATAATGTCATATACAATTCTGACAATACCTCCCGGTATATGTAATGTTCAAAAACCTTATAAGTTCCTCTTTCGCTGTGGCGAATTTATATTTGCGTCAGATAATAGATAAATATCTGTATTAAATTACTTCGACGCACTTCATGATTACTTATGAAGCTTTATGACTTGCTTCTATTGTTCTTCGACGGCTGGGCGTTGATACTTTAACATTTCGCGCTCTTACTAGCAGCGTATTAGTTACGTGTATACAGACTGAAGACAACAAGACAACTCGCTGGTGTGAGCTGCTCCCCCCCATATAAAGGTTTCTCGTACAAAATAGTCCACTGGACACATGAGAGCGACTCCTTTCTTGAAATAATACCTCTTCAGCCGAAATGACATATACATCTTGTTTATTTAGGTGTGGAGGTTTCATAACCGTTCGCGTGCCGGCGATCGCTTCGGCCAATTAATTACAATTAATTGCCTTAGTTCAGTGCGTCAGGACGCCATCGTGGTGGTTCCCCTTTGGCTGGTCACAAAATCACTGCTCTCGAGCGTAGGCTAGGTTGTAACGCGTTCATTTGGAGATATAGGCATTAATTTAGGTGAAAAACCACTCCTAAATTACCTCTCCGTGAATATATTCACCTGGGTGTATATTTCACTCCATTCAATGCCCCACTTGGCTGTAATTAACTAATTTCCATGGGCAATCATCCCTACTCCCGATTCCATCGTTGTCAAGCGGTGAATACCCGAGTCATTAATTTTGGGCTGTCTCTTCGGTCCAGACGTAAATAGTGCGCTCGGCGCCTAAGGTCTCCGCCCACTTGCTAAGTGTAATTTGTAAAACGCCAAACTGGCCTCCTCTCATTCTCGTATGCTCTGAAAACGTATATTTCCTTGCATTTGGCTACAATTCTTCACCTCAAATTGCTATGATATTCACATATAGGTCGTGAAATCATGCTACAATATTATATGTCAGTATACCTCTCATTGCTCTTTGGGTTCCCTGTAATTGCTCCCCCTCAGAGATCAATGGTTCGACTCTAGGCATAACCATGTGCCTGGTCTTCTCTGATAAGACCCGAGTTCGATGCCAGACTGCCGTGACTGATTGGGCACAATACTTACAACTAAAACTAACTACAAAATTGCTGTACAAGTCCCTTACGCGTTCATAAATATAAATATCCAGTAAAGGTCCCATCAGTGTGTACCATCCAGTCATTGTTCGAGTTGGGACACCAACCCGCCAAGCAAAGTGGTTTACCTTCTTCCTCACTATAAGAGGGGTATTGTTTCATGACACTGGAAATATCCACATTTCGAGTGCTATCCACCACGATATCGTTAATGACATAACGCACCTCAGAAAACAGAAAGGCAAAAGCATGGTTGGCTAACTTGGATGTGGTTGGTGTAGATCCATCGGCTTTGGTAATGATGATGATGATAATTGTTGTTTTAAGTGCCTAACCTCTAGGTTATCGGCCCCTTATGGTTTGGGTGGTCGTGAAGATGATAATGAAATGGAAACTATAACTAAAACTAACTACTAACTTATATACTAGAAGAAGAAATGGAAAACAAAAGGAGAAAAAGGCAAATAAAGGACAAGAGGAAAAGAAAACTTACTACAGCATGTAAAGCAGGCGTTCACAACCTGGTGCTCGCGACCACTACGGTGCTCTTTAAATTAGATTTTATGCTCTCGTCATATGAGCCAGAAAGTGCTCGCAAGCACAAGCTCCCCTGAGATCCATTCTTCAATTCAAATTATGTTGCACGAACCGGAATAATAATGTTTTCATCGCAAGTGTTGACAGTCAGAAATGTGAAATAGTATCTTATAATCTAGAGTAAAAATAATTGGACATTCTTTGATTTTTGAGTAGCACGAAATATGCTGTTTCAACTCGACAGTGCACACGTAAATGTATCTTAACTGCATGAGTCATGCAAGCAGTTGCAGCATGCCTGGTGAATGGTGAATTCCTAGCTATTTCATCACTTTTGAGGGAGAGAGGTAGATAGGCAAGGGAACGAGAAGAGTATGTGTATTGTATTATTATTATCACTATTCTACTTCTTTCATTTCACCCTCTTTGGGGTGCGCAGAATCAATCATTTCTCAGTGTGTTGTTCTTTCCTTAGTGTCCAGTATCTCTTCGGTCTTTCTGATATTTTCGTCTCTCCTTCCTAGATGATTTTGTCTTGGAACCTTATATTTTCGTCGTTAGTAATTATTTTCGATTGAGTAGTGAACTTTCTGTGATTTTTAATTCTACTTTTCAGTTTCTTTAAACCATGAGGGTTTTGTTTTATGGTTACGTAAGAAATCAAAGATTTGTTTGGTTAATCTATTAGAGTTCATTCTGAGAAGATGACCGTAAACATTTATCCTCGTTTTTCGCATAGTATCTGAGAGTTTTTCATATTATTGTTATCATTATTATATCATTGTTGCCCTTATGGACAGTGTTTGAACTTGAAAATTTCAAGATAACTCAATTTTCAATTATTTCCCTTCTTCCTCTTCTCTTCCCAAAATCTATTCATCCTTTGACTGTGTACCTGTTTTTTTTATCCTGGCCACAATGTTCCCGCCTTCTTCTTTTCATGTATTATACATGTTGTATTCTTAATTTTGTTTCTGAATTCTCGTGAGGACAATTGAGTAGCTGTCTGACAGTGAGGCAGCACCCCGATCGTGAAAACCAAGATTAATGGCCGAGGGGACCCGATGCGCTGATCACGTGTCACCCCATTATCTGCAGGCCAAATGGCTGGGCATCGGTCGCTTGGTAGGCCTGTAGTGCCTATTTTTAAGTCTATTGTTGTTCATTCTCTGTATGTGACCGTAAATTATTATTATTATTATTATTATTATTATCATTATTATTATCATCATCACAGCTGTGAGTGGGATGGGATGGGAGATGGAATGTCACAGTTCCCAGTAGTCATTCCGGACTGGCAAACCGTACCACAGTAGAGCGTCCCAATTTGTCGGTGGTGACACGGAGCGTTGATGCATGGTGGCAGTGAGCCAGAACTGAATAGCAGCTGTCCCCTGACAAGTGATGACATGCCTCACCCACCGTTTTTATCGTCAGCCTGTAATATGAATAATAAGCCGAAGAAAAATGAAGAACGATTAAAACATCACATCAGATCCTGCCTGTCCAGACAAACAGCAGGAATTATTATTTATCGTCAAATTTCTTTTAACATTTTTGACAAATTGATGTCTTAATAGGCTCGTTAAGTTTGCCTATGACTGCTTGATAATCTGAAGATCAGTCTGTAGGTAAAAATATATGATATTTTAGCCACACCATTTTGTAGTGGTTGTTTAGAAGCGCCTGAACTAGGGCATTTTAATTCTCCAGTTTGTAGAAATGTCTGTCCCAGTGTATTTATACTAGAAAGTTATGATTTGTAGAGGATCAAAGGAAATATATAGCCCGGAAGAAATGATTAGTGTGATATCTTCGCCTAGCCAATAATAGTCATTCCTCTCATGAAGACCTAAGCGTAAACACATAGTGGGGCATGACTAGAAGCGTGATCAAATGCGTGAGACAAACTGAAAGTTATGAGCAACATTTTCTTTCTTTACAGAAACATGTTTCTTAATGGCAATACACTGAATACATAATTTAAAATTATAAACTTTGGTTTATTTTTCAACATAGCCTCTATTCCTTTAGACACTGTTTTCCCACCGTTGCAGAAGTTTGAAAATCCCTTGACGGTAGAAGTCCGTTCCAGCACGCAGAAGGCACTGACGCACTGCATTCTTCACGTCCTCGTTCGTCTAATAACACTGGCTTATCATCTGCTCCTTCACACAACTAAAAAGATGGAAGTACGAGGAAGCGAACTCTGGATTGTAGGGAACATGTGGCATAACTTTCATCCAAATTTTTAAATGTTCTCGCTGGTGAAACGCGCACTGTGGGAGCACGTGTTATCATGTTCGTGTATAATGTTCCTTCCAGAACGTACAGTTTATTAGGCATTGCACGACTGTATTACTAATGCTACGTGTATGTGCTGTCCGCGCCATCTTTTGTTGTTTCATAAAGCCTTGCTTGGTTTAATTAGTTTGTGTCTAGTCGAAGAGATCTTTGAGTCAAATAAATGGCCAGGTGTTTGTGTATGATCAATAGTATGTAAGATACGAAGGACGTAGTGAAATACCACTAAGGTAACAACTGTACGATCCCTTCGATTTCAATAATTTTATTGTCATTCCTCCGTGAAGCTAAATTATCTTATTTTATTACCGAGTAGCAAACTGCCCGGTTTCTTTAATGGTTTACCCAGCGTAAGCTTAAAATGCGCACGGACGGCAGTTCACAGCCGCAATTCAGAAAAGCCGAGGTGAATAGCGAAACTCCAAACACATATTGCCTACTGTCCTCTGATGTCTTAACTCGACACGACTCGAAAGTTTGATGCTGGCCGAAGCTCGGGTGATAGGCTCGCTAGCTCGTAAACTTGCTCCGAAGCTAGTAATTTAAATTTCCGCTAAATGGTGCCTGTAGGTGGAAATTAAAACGTAAAAACACTTAAGTTATAGTGGGCGATGTATTAAAGATAGAGATATGCTGTCGCGGACGTATTTGTAGAACATTTCATGCTGAACAATTCATACACTCATAGTACCTAATAGATATTTTTAACGGTTTACCTAGCGTAAGCTTAAAAGGCGCACGGACGGCAGGTTGTTTTTTCGACTCGATTCACTGAAATAGTTACTGCTCGGCTTTCTTTGGTCATAATTGAATGTTTTCCTACAGAAACTTTCCTCGAAAAAGCTTTTACGGAATGGTGAAACCCGCATGAAAATTCATCCGGTAGTTCTCAAGATTACCCGTTACATCCAAGAATCGAGGACTTTGTTTTATACTACAGTATACCTATATAGAGATGAATCCATCTTTTTGGCACTTGGGTTCGTTTTCCTTGCACCTTCCCTAACACCAACAGCTTATCCACGGCTCCAGTTTCCAGTTGTACGCATTGAGGGGTTGTCGAAGTGTCTTCAAGAAATCTTGGCTAATCTTGATGAGCATGACATTTACCTTGAGATCCTAAAGAGTTGAAGAATTGGTCCAGTATCCAAGATATTCAAAAGAGACGGTGGTACAGCCACATTTCCAGCGCTTCTGCAGCTTGTCAGCCGTCCTAACGGTCCATGTCTCTGTGACATACGTGATGATTGGGAATATTAGCACATTGACGAACTTGATTTGGTATCTTTCTAAATCTTCGTTACCTTGGCAGTCCCCATACGAACCACTGGAAGATCTCTTTTGAACTCAAAATAAATGTAGACATAGGTAAGCCTTAATTTACCTATTTATTTCAAGATTTCACAGTAATTTGGTAAAACACTTATGTTTATGGAGTATTTAGTCACTTTGTCAAGTGGGCGAGCCACCTATATCTGGTTCTGACTATCCACATCACAGCTCTTTTCATCGGCGATTGGTAGAGGAGCACATTATGTCCCTTTAAAATTATTCCTTGAAATGTACATTACGTGTATTAATTTTACCTCGCAAATACTGTTTAGAATGTTTTAAATAGGAGTTTGTACTTTGTTATCTAGCAGAATACTTTATGTGACTGCATGAACTCGTGGAAACATAGGCTCTACTACCACTGGATTTTCTGAGTTTTGGTTTCTGTCCACGGGGCATTTTGAAGTTCACGTTGCTGTACAAGTTGACAAAAATTAATATTAAATATTACACAGCATATCACAATTAAGCTCTATTTCAGTCATTAAATATGTAGGTGCTGTTTCAAAGGACATTTCCCTATAAGACTCGCAGTGTAATCAACATTTACCGCCTTCACTCAGAGAATCAGTTGCTCCCGGCTATTACTGTTCAAAGTTATCATTCCATCAAGCTAGGCCTACTGAGGAGACTCCCCTTAATTACATCTGTTTGGGAGAGAGGACTCTGCCGAAATAAGTGTGAAAAGATAAGAAACTAAATAATTTTCCGTGTGACCGCCGCCGAGAGCGCTTTGATCTTCGGCACCAGGCGAACTAAATTTGAGGTTTCAGCGCCTCCGTAATGAAGTGTAAGTGTTCTGCTGAGCTTAATGTAAAACACTCGGGACGGGCGTGGTTTATCTTCCTGCATCTCATTCTCTTCTCCCTCGCCTTGCCTTCCTTGCTCGCCAAGTTTGCGCTTGCCGAACACAAATGAGGGAAACCAAACTTGAATGAACTTCCCGCACGTGGTTATTAAATGTTTATCAGATACTTACATACTTAACAAGTACCTGGCTATAAAGCGTATGCTCTGCTGCAGGTAAAAAGTAGAGCAAACGTTCACATTTTTCCAGTTCTTTTCACGGAATCATCTAGCCCTTTATACTCCCCAATATTGTATGAATATTAATGTCGGCTTCGGTGGCGTAGTCGGTAGCATGCTGAGCTGCTATGTCCAAGATCGCGGGTTGAAACCCAGCCGAAATCGTCGGATTTTAAGAGCGTCAAAATCCCTCAGTATGCCTTCCTTCGGAAGGGAAGTAAAGTCGGCGGGCCCATGTCATAGATTTATGGCAATTGTTTGTGTGTAGTAAATTTGTAGGCTATTTGGTGAGAAACACTCTATCAAGTTCCAACGTTCACCGCTGAGTGACAGTGTCAGTGACAGTGCCATCTTGTAGCCAAATTTGGAACTACTTAAAATTGAACTTTCATTCATCTTCATTCGTTTCATCACTCCTTAAATCCTCCTCAGAAAGGGCACCCGGCCGTGGAATTTCATCGCACATCATCCGCGACCCCATTCGAAATGGGATTGATAAGGGGATAGACATAGATAGATCGTATAAATATTAATAAACTATAGTTTCCAGCTAAAGTTTAACTTAAAACAGCAATAAAAGTAAACACAATATTATTCGCTTTACAAAATGATACATTTGTATACTTTTCTTTTTTGTCGTGTGGTCTCCTGAGAGGCCGAGTGCAGGTCTTTTTAGTCGACGCCCGTGGGCAACCTGCGCGTCGGGATGAGAGATGGAATGGATGAAGATGAATGAAACTGGTCAATGATGTGGAAGGAAGCGGCCGTGGCCTGTCAAAAGGTAGCTTCCAAGCATTTTACTGGTGTTGAAAATGAGAAACCATGGAAAGCCATTTCATACACTGCTGACGGTGGGGCTCGAACATATGCGTCTACTGATTTAGCAGAGAAATTGGCCCCATGACCTAACGCTGCACTTTAGCCAGCGTAGCCACTACTGTCGTTACTTGGATACTAACAAAATGGCAACTAACAAGTGGTGTGTTTTAGGTAGATTTCATTAGAAAGCTAACTATTGCAATGGGTCCCATGTTTCGACTTCCGGAAAATTTCGACATATCTTCGCGTTTCACATCCCCCAGACCCCAAAACCACCGTCAGTTCAAAAGTTTATATATAATTTATGTATATATATATATATATATATGTATATATATATGTATATCAGTTTCTTGTGGACACGATAACTGCCGTAATTTTGCACCAATTACTTCGAATTTTTTACCGAAGATGTATACCTATAAAATCTCGGTCGAGTTCGTTACTGGGCTAAATCGGTCGAAGGGGGTGAAAATGGGGGGCTTTTTTCGAAAAAGTGAAATTTCGCTATAACTCTCTTAATACGTGCAATATCGAATCCATTCAAAGTTCATAATATGTGTCGGATAAGTGCCAAAAATTTATGTCAAATAAGATTTTTGATAGCACCAACCATTGACCAAAGGGGTGGAAAAAAGTGGGGTTTTCGGGAAACATTAATCATATCTCTCTTAATAGGCACAATATCAAAACCGTACAAAATGGACAATATTCCCCTAATAATTACCTAAAACTTTTGTCTGAAAGAATTTTTGATATGACCCACCATTACGCCAAGGGACGAGAAAAATGATTTCGGAATTATAAGAAAATGCCAAGAGCTATCAGTGGTTGCCATGGCAACACTACTAAATTGATGAGGCATGGACCATCAGACGTTGCCATGACAACGCACTTGCACGAGATCAGATTCAGTATTTCCATCTGATTAAGTGGTTGGTTGGTTGGTTCTTAAGTTTAGGGGCTGCGACAACGCGGTCATGTAGCCCCGTGTACTTTGGGTGTGTGTAGAATCTGTCTGATAACCGGTGTTAATTGTGATGACTGTATTAGTGTGTGTTATCTGTTTGTTAATTTAAGTACTGCAACTAACAATTTTTCAGATAGTTCCTACTTTTGCCGCCAAGCGCCACTGTCAACGACTACGAGGCCAAGTTCAGAACTGAGCTACTAGACGCCGCCGCAGTCGGCTCTTGGCAACGAACATAGAAACCTAAGAGCGTTGTATACATTCTTAACCTATCCAATTTAGCTTCACACAGGTGCAATTAGTGGAAGGATCTTTAACATGCCATAAATCTATGACATGGGACCGCCGGCTTTACTTCCCCTCCGAAGGAAGGCATACTGAGGGATATTTAACGCTCTTAAAAAATCCGACGGCTTCGGCCGGGTTTGAACCCGGTATCTTGGGCATAGAAGCTCAGCATGTTACCGACTACGCCACCAAAGCCGCCTGATAAAGTGGGAAGCGGCTTCGGTGACGTAACTGGTAGCATGCTGAATGTCTATGCCCAATGTCGCGGTTTCAAAGCCGGCCGAAGTCGTCGGATTTTCTAAGAGCACTAGAATCCCTCAGTATGCTTTCCTTTGGAGGGGAAGTTCCAACGTTCGTTGCGAGTTGATGGTTGGGGTGGCATCTAGTAGCCAAGTTCACAGCTAGGTGTCGTTGACGGTTGTACCTGGTAGCAACATTAGGAACTACTGCTTGAAATTGACCGTCTGCAGTACTTACATGAATTAAGACTAATACAGCCATTACAATTCACACCGTGTATCAGACAGATTCTACACTCACCCAAAGTACACGGGGTTAGATGACCGCGTTGTCGCAGCCCCTAAACTGAGGAACCAACCAGAGGTAGATTTCGTTAGAAAGCTAACTATTGCAATGGGTACCATGTTTCGACTTCCGGAAAATTTCGACATATCTTCGCGTTTCACATCCCCAGGCCCCAAAACCACCGTCAGTTCAAAAGTTATATATAATTTATGTATGTATATGTATATCAGTTTATTGTGGACACGATAACTGCCGTAATTTTGTACCAATCACTTTGAATTTTTTACCGAATACGTATACCTATAAAATCTCGGTCGAGTTCGTTACTGGGCTAAATCGGTCGTTGGGGGGTGAAAATGGGGGGCTTTTTTTTCGAAAAAGTGAAATATTGCTATAACTCTCTTAATATGTGAAATATCGAATCCGTTCAACATTCATACTATGTGTCGGATAAAGCCCAAAAATGTATGTTTGAAGAGTTTTTTTATAGCACCAACCATTGACCAAAGGGGTGGGAAAAAGTGGGTTTTTCGGGAAACATTAATCATATCTCTCTTAATAGGCACAATATCAAAACCGTACAAAATGGACAATATTCCCATAATAATTACCTAAAACTTTTGTCTGAAAGAATTTTTGATATAACCCACCATTATGCCAAGGGATGAGAAAAATAATTTCGGAATTATAAGAAAATGCCAAGACCTATCAGTGGTTGCCATGGCAACACTACTAAATTGATGAGGGATGAGCCATCAGACGTTGCCAAGATAACGCACTTGCACGAGATCAGATTCAGATTTCCATCTAAGTGTGAAGCGGCTTCGGTGACGTAACTGGTAGCATGCTGAATGTTTATGCCCAAGGTCGCGAGTTCAAAGCCGGCCGAAGTCGTCGGATTTTCTAAGAGCGCCAAAAATCCCTCAGTATGCTTTCCTTTGGAGGGGAAGTTCCAACGTTCGTTGCGAGTTGCTGGTTGCGGTGGCATCTAGTAGCCAAGTTCACAGCTAGGTGTCGTTGACGGTAGTACCTGGTAGCAACATTAGTAACTACTGCTTGAAATTGACCGTCTGCAGTCCTTACCTGAATTACAGACTAATACAGCCATCCCAAAGTACACGGGGTTACATGACCGCGTTGTCGCAGCCCCTAAACTGAGGAACCAACCAAAATCTCTGCGGTAGATATAATTTTGCGTGAAGAAGTAACAGACCGTTACATAGTTGCACATCAGTGTCGAAACCTAGCATAAGGACAGTGTGACCACAAGTATAAAAATGGACCCCAAATGACAAGAAGGTTACCGTTCCCATAAAACAATAAAATGTTTAAAATAAGCATAAAATGACGAAAAACAAAGTTAATTAAGCTCCAATTATAAAATACCTTCTCGCATTAAATGAGGTCTGATCCTTCTACGAAAATCTGCATATTCTGCCTATTTTCGCCTATCCCCAAGTTTGTCCGGTGAAATCTACCTCCGCCTTCCGGCGTGCCGAGAGGACTTTTTGGAAAGACATGGGGAATGATAGTGCCACACCCATCTTAATGTCGCCTCTCTCGCTAGCTATACAGCTGACCATTTTGTTCATCTAGTAAGTGTTAAGTTAGGGTAACACTAAATATGTTACTCGCGTGAAAAGAATGCTTTCAAATTAGTAAGCATAAACATATATAAATCAATTATTTTTCATCAATCCGAAGATTGTTTGTTGTAGCCTAATTAAAAAGGACGCATTATTAGACTTGGAACACTGGGCTCTAATAATAGTGCTCGGATTTTTAGGTAAATAAATATATTTTTATGTAAATACACATTTAAGAATTTTTTCTATAAATACATAAATTCCTGCTTTTCACTTATTAGCAAATAAAAAGACATAATATTTACATTTTTAAAAATCAGTATGTTAGATCTTTCAGTTTATTGTATTTTAGTTCTGTGTTACTTCAACGGGGAAGAACCTGTGAGCTATGTAATCTTCATGCAGAGCGTATGTCAGCTTGCAACTGTGTTATTCTTAACATGTCGCCCCGTGCCACTCACTGTGGAAGCCGCGGATTTCCTTGTCCATAGCCATATTGTACCACGTGCTAGACCTCCCCCTCCCCAAGCTACCTAGAACCAGTGTCACTCACATGCAGTTCATTCCTGGCACTGTAATGTGTAAGGCAGTTCTACGATGCCTAAAGTAAAAACAACTACAAGTTGTCTGTTGCAGAATTTAAAGATAATATTACTTCTGATGGGGACGTTCTGGTCTGCCAACCATGTCGGAAAGCAATTATGGCTGAACTGCGATCTCAAGTTACACAACACCTCAAGGGCAAGACACATATTGCCGCAGTTTCGCGCCTTCAGTAGAAGTGTTTCGCGATAATCGTCGGACATTAGTGATGGACAACCTGAAGATGTATCTCGTTGTGTATTGTAATGCTTCAGCAGTCAGTGAGACATAGAATAAATTGCATTCGTGAGTACTGCATATTGTTTATATTCACATTAATAAACTAAATTTTAATTAAATATTTTTACTATTTTGTCACATATTTCAGGTATTTTTAATACATAAAAAATAAATATTTTCCCAATTTTTAGCACCTAAAAATCCGAGCCCTACTATTAAGCATATTCTACGTGTCTGAAATAGGCTGCTGCTATTTGGGTATTGTTGATAGTTTTGAATATTTCGGGGCTTGGGACACAGTGCTTCTGCGTGAGAGCAGTGTTGTCAACTCATATTTTCAAAAGCTTGCGAAGTAGTAGTCAAAAGTCGCTAGATTCTATGTAATCAGCCGAGATTTTTTTTTTTTTACTGAAAGGAGTTTCAATAAGATCCCTATCTAAACACGTCCGCATCGTTGTGTAGCGGCTAGCATTCTTGGCTGTCACTGCGGAAGTCCGGTTCGGTTCCCGGTTCTGCCAAGAAATTCAATTCTGGTCTGAGGGTTGGAACGGGTTACACTCAGCCTCGTGAGACATTACTGAGAAGAGATGGGTTTGATCCCAACCTCAGCCACCCTAGAAGTAGTTTTCCGTGGTTTCCCACTTCTACTCCGCCGGGATGAGGCCACGGCCACTTCCTACTCAAATCCTACCTCAATTACAAATAAACACACTGGTACAGACATCACAGTGACACAGGTTATGAGGCGAATTCTACTCACAACCAACAACGCGGCGATACATGAACACGATGAAAAATCCCTAAAGAATCAACAACGACAACCTATATAAACAATACGGGGAATTTAAAATAGTTTGTAGCCAAACATTTTGAAAGCTTCGCTGCATTGGCTATATTGGGCGAGAGTCAAGTACTTAGGGTAATTTGTGCTAATATGGTGTCTGTAGAAGTCTGTGTACTTTAATAGGAGTTAGGATCACGAACGAGATAGCCGAGGACTCAACTTTGGTATAATACCATCAAACACCTTGACTAGAAGTGGGAAACCACCGGAACCATTTCTAGACTGGTTAAAGTAAGAATCAAATCATCTCTTTTCACTATCCTCACGGGACAGAGGTTGTTATACTGTAGTTGTTAATTCATTTTAGGGGTTTTGGAAATCTTAGTCATCAGCCCCATGTAGTTAGGTGTGTGTTGAAAAGTTCTGATAACCGTCATTTATGTGATGACTGAAGTAGTGACTGTATCTGTATTGGAGACAGGGAGAGGGTAGGTCACAGAGGACTTGAAATAAGGTACATCCCGGCGTTTGCCTCGTGGGAGTATGGGTAAACCAGGGGAAAAACCGCACTCAGGATAGTCGTTATCAGCACCGGGATTCAAACCTTCGATCCCAGGAGCTGCTGCAACTGCCCGCACGGTCGTGGTGCACAATTTAACGAGCACGACCACGCTGCGAGTTACGAGACAAAGACTACTCGCATTTAGCCCTCAGGCAAGATTTAATAAGTTAGTTATTGTTGTTTTAAGGGGTGGAACTACGAGGTCATCTGCCCCTCTTAAAACTGATTAAAATATACAAATTCGGAAAGGAATTTAAAATTTAGAGATGGACACCTAAAATTGAAACGACCGAAAATTATTAAAACAAAAAGTAAATAAAATTAATAATTATAATATAGCCTAAACGAAAATTACGGGGAAGACAAAAATTCAGCATTCAAAAAAGAATAAGTCTTTGAGTCAATGTACACTGGAAAATTTAGATTGCTGGCTCTAACCCACTTTCACTTATAAAGCGGATAACGCGATCAGCAGCCATCAAGTCATCGGATAATATAAGTTTGAGTGTCATCTGCAAACCAATGTTTCTTCCTAAGTCAGCAAGACCCACACACTCGGTTAAAATGTGGGCCACGGTGAATACGGCTCCACAGGCAAGATTTAAAGTTTAAAGAGCCGGGACTCAAAGCCAGAACATTAACGAAAGTAATCTCTAAATGTTAATAATGTTAGACTATTTGTTTTACATTCCATTAACTATTGTGGCTTTTAGAGACGCCAGTGTGTCGGAATTTTGACCTAAAGGGGATCTTTAACGTACCAGTAAATCTACTGGCACGGCTCCCTCACATTTGCGCACCCCCAAATGTCAACTGACTGCATAGTCTCTCTAAATGTTCAGGTTTGTCAAACGAACCACCGTTTCAAAAGATATGCCCAGAAGATCTATTGTGGTTGTGTTGTTGATTCATTTAAGGGCTTTGCAACATCGTGGCCTCTTTTGTGTGTGTGGAATTTGTATGATAACCTTTATTATTGTGATGGCTGTATTAGTGTTTGTAGGCTAGTTATAAGTGATTGGGGCTAGAATTGAGTAGGAGGTGGCCGTGGCCTTATGTTCGATGCTACCTCGGAATTTTCCTGGAGCAGAAGTGATAAACCACGTAAAATCTCTTCTCGAAGCCAACTCTTCTAATTTCTACGTCACGAGGCAGAGTAATCCCCGTTGCAGCTCTCAGACCAGAGTTAAATTTCGTGGTAGAGGCGGGAATCGACCCCTGTCTTCCGCGGGGACAGTCAAGAATGCACGCCATTTCGCCACGAGATGGAGTCAGAAGAACTCAATAATAGCAGTTACATAATAGTACATCATGCAACGAGCCTATAATGGCAATTACCATTAGAGGCGAGTTGCATAGGACTGTTTATGTTCGACGATAATTATAACTATTTTATGTTCGAACATAAATATTCATAAGTATCTGCCGAGATTTCACCAGTTTTATGTACTGAACAGAGCGCATGGGACGCAGAGAATGCCTCGTATTTGACCATGGCCTCCTGAAATACCTCACTATGACACTCGCCACGCAGTGAAATTTAAAATAGGGGGCCATGGAAGTGAGCGCAGGTGCGATGCTATCCTCACCTAATTGGTCACACAACTGTTTCTTGAGCTCTGATTGGTGGGAGAAACTGTATCATAATGAAAACTTGTACTATAATGAGCCGCATTATAGTACAGTTTTATGACATATAATATTTAGATTTCGCCAGGGTCGAACAGAAAGTAGTTTTCACAATTATCATGCGGCGAAGCGGTTAGCATAATTGACTGTTACCTCTGAGATATATGTTCGATTCCTGGCTCTGCAAAAAAAAAAAAAAACTTATGCGAGAGCTGGAACGGGCTACACGTTGACTCGAAAGGCAGGAATAAGAAGAGGTAGGATTCTTTGATAACTAACAAATGATGATCTACAAGTCAAAATCTAAGATAGAAAAATGGATGGTTCTTGAGTTAAGAATAGAAAGGTTTCAAACAATCCCTCGTTTATGAACTCTTTTAGAATATGAGTAGGCTGTTTGAGCTCCATGCTAATTTGTTTACTACCGAGAGAGAAAAACAGTGTCAATGGAACGAAGCCAAAACATAACAACGAGCCATGAGTTAGCTATGTTGTAAAAAGGAACATTATTTCACCTTGATGCGTGTTTGAAACACAGTATATTCAAATATCTGTCAGCCTCAGCTAAATTTAGTTTCTCGGTTAACAGCAGCCTATCTAGGCACGTATTCCATACTGGTTGTTTTCACTTGCTAGTTAACCGCGTGCAAGAACTAATTATATTCTCCACCCTTGTTACCGTTCGAAGTGGTTGTTTCTTTAAGTCACTGATTACCTCAAGAACGTTCTAGCATTTAAAAATCTGCCACGGAGTATCAAGTTCAGTCATATAGTTTATAAATAGCTCAGAAGACTGGCTGTCTGTTAGGTAGTCAGCCCGGAGGCTGGTTGGATACTCAAAAAGTGCCACTATTGGTTATGTGGGCTGAAACCCTCAAAAAACAAAAAACAAAGCAAGGTGAGGAGTGAAGTAGTTTGCTATTGCTTTCCTCGCTGAGTCGGTACAGCAGTACCAAGCCTACGAGTAGAAACTTTCACAGCAACCACACACACTAGTTGTGCCCTGAGGCTCCACTCATACCTCAGTAGCTTCCATATAACCACACCCATGAATGAGACTGAGATATCGGTGAAAAGCCACATTTTACTCTAGCCTGTGCCAACAGACAAATGCAAAAATACTGCATCCATCAAGAGCTGATAAACAGGTAGAGAAGACTGGCATGAAGTCAGTATCATGAAAAAGGTTCGTTTCTGTTGGTCTACAGCATCTTACTATACACAGTTCTTAAGGGGCAATGGATTATCCTATATTGCCCATGCTAATAATTTCCAACTCTTTATTTACATTTTTTCAAAAACTATTGACAGGAAGTAATCGATTTTTTTCAGGGATATTCTCAAGACTTGACACATTTTCGTTCTATAATAAATGTTTCTCTTAATTTTCATGAATCTTTTTAAGTTGCATAAATTTAACAGCATATTCATGAAGATTTCCATCTGGCAAAATTAAACTAAAGTAAACTTAAAAAAACGCCATGTTAAAATATGATATATATTTATAAGAGGAATTACGTCTTAAGATTTCAGCTTTGTATGTTGAAACGTTCCTGAAAAATAAGGGAAATTTTATATCTAGAAAAACATTTTAGCGAGAAATTGGAATAAAATATTTTCCCGGTTTTTAAAACATGATATTACCATTGGATTCCTCTTTCTCCATTCGAAGCACTGGCATACATTTTAAAAGTTGTTCCATGTCTCTTTGCCCTTGCTTCTAACACTTCCTCTTTCTTACAATTTTCTTTGCATCCATTGTCAAATAGTAATTAAATGAAAACGTAATTTGGTGGCTTTCCTATCAGGACACATGATTGTGTGAAACTATAAGGAAAGTAGCCTCTGTAATGAGATACGAAAAAAAGATATGCACCGTTAGAAAGCTAAAGACCCATAGTCAAATATGGATCAAAACCAAATTTTTAAACATTTGAAGAATTCGGGTATTCTGGAGCCCTTTAAGCTGATTTTACGCAGAAGTTACTGTAGTGACCAAACGTTGGTGACCATCTACTAAAGACCTCTCAAGCTCATAGTTTCCCTCTTCTAATATCCCTAGAATTAATAATGAATCAATCGTTCCTTCACTGGAGGATTAGTTCGTTTTGAGTGTATGTTGTGTGTTTCAGATAGCAATGTAAGTGTAGTAGAACGTGTAAGAGGAATTTATTCTAGAAGAATTAACATGCGCGCCAACTTAAATTTAACCCCTGGCACTATCCAGCCCATGACGGGCTAAGGCCGACCAAGCGACCGCTGCCCAGCCATTTGGCCTGCAGATATTGGGGTGATGCGTGATCAGCGCGTCGGGTCCCCTCGGCCGTTAATCTTGGTATTCGTGATCGGGGCGCTGTCTCACTGTCAGACAGCTACTCAATTGTCCTCACGAGGCTGAGTGCACCCAGTTCCAACCCTCACGTCAGTTTTAAAATCCCTGACGGAGCCGGGGATCGAACCCGGGGCCTCCGGGTGAGAGGCAGGCGCGCTACCCCAACACCACGGGGCCGGCGCCAAATTAAATTTATTAATTGAAAATCATGGATTTATGTAACAGTAGATGCATTTGGGAAGAGGAGGAATAGATTCCTACCTCTGCCATCCTGGAAGTGGATTTCCGTGATTTTCCTACTCATACTTCAGGCAAAATTAAGACCACGGCCTCTTCCCAATCTTATCTCCCCATGTACAAATACCCACACTAGTACCGCCATCGCAATAACACACGTTATTACACAAATTCCACACACACGCACACCCTAAATACACGGGGCTATATGACCACCGTAAATAAGCAACAACAAAAAGATAGTGTTAGTGTAATGATTCAATAAACTGAGCTCCATTCCGATTGATATATAACAACAGCTTGGGCTTTCACTCCCGGCGTTTATAGCTATTGAACCCAACGGGGTTAGGCTGACTGGTGTCGCACGTGGATCTCAGAGATAGTGAGCTCAGAATTGAGGTTCCGGCAAGGAACGAACACGATATATTTTGAGGGAGTTTAGTTGTAAAAACCCCTAGAGGAAATTACATATTAAATCACTGTTTTGATATGAACTAATGCTGACATTATTTATTAATATAATGCAGGGAATATTAGCAGAATACAGCATTATTGGGCTGTATGAAGCATACTACTCTGGACGTGAGCACAGAAGTTGGAGCGTTTGACGTTTTGCAAATTACTCTAGGAAAGTGGGAGGAGATTCTTGGAGCCTTGTCACTCTTGCTGACCTACTTAAGTCGTCTGGAGCAGGTCAGGGGGTTAAATAATGGTCAAGTTCTTCCCCGTTTCAGAATAGAAGAGCTAGTGGAGTGGGAAGATACCAGTGAAAATTAATGATTACTCGTGATTGGAGCAACGCAGTGACATGAGGGTTGCCCACATGTGAATGTTTAGCCGGGAGGATAATTATCAAGCCATTAAACAGTGAAATCGAGGCATATTTAAGGAATGCGCAAGGACACAGTATTTTGGGAGTTAGCGGAATGCTATAACCATGCTGCCGGGGGTTTCTAGGTGACGCGGCGTCCCCACGCCATGGAAAAGGCAATTAATATTAATTAATTGGCCAATCGACCCTCGAGCACGTATACAGATTGGTGACCAGCGAGGAAAAAGGAACCATATGAGCATTATTTCAAGACCAGAATCATACTGGGAGAGAAAAGGACACTGCGGGGGAATTCGCGGTCTACTTTTTCTCCTGAAACGAATATAAGGGAGTGGACTCAGGTCAAAGAGATCAGTTATACCAGACTCTAGCGCGGTGCGCATGCTGCTCGGGTCCAGGAAAAGAACGCGCGCACAAAGACTTGAACATTTTTAGTGTTAATCAGTATATTCGCCGTGCAGTGTTTTGCACAAATTGAGAACAATTAATAATATACAGTTGAACCAAGCGCTGGGCAGAGATCATGCAGCTCTGGTCCAGGAAAGGGACGCGCACAAAGACTTTAATATTTCTTTATGAATTATTAAGTGAATAGCCGTGCAGTATAACATTTATTAATCACATTTATTAAGGACAGTCATGCCATTTTTGTATAGTCGGCATTACGAGCGATTATTATTATGCACGTAGGTAAAGTACCGTGTGATAGACAAGCTAGAACATTTGAGAGTAATAATCTGTACAAGTACAATATACAAAGGTTGAGCGCAGTATGTAATATATTGAGTAGGCAGATCTTAGGCTGCTGGACTGCGCAGAAATAAACTTTATTATGCGATCTATGAAATTTCATAGAACACCAATATAATTAACGCTAAGGACGATACGCAAGCATATTCATGCCAAATCAGGAAGTTTATCGAAGGATAATTGATAGACAGTTGGGGAATCGATAGGAATCCATAGGCAGATGATCGAGACTTTCAATCAAGATGCGGGTAGGAGCGAGGAGGAGTCCGTCAACGCCTGCAGTTCTGATATCTTGCCAGGGAAATTCAACCAGTAAGAAGTGTAAATAGTGAAGTGATGATTTGTTAAATATCTTTAAAATTAATAGTGTAACAAGTGTTATAAAGTGTTATGTGTATAAGGAAGCAAGAGCCTCAATATGGAAAAGAAAAGTGTCGTGTGTCTTGTGAGGCCAAAGTTATATAAAATGTGTGTTATCAGTGTAAGAATGTCTTGGTAATTATGCAATTGGCAGGCATTAATGGAAGGAATGAGTGGTTGGAGCAAACTGGATAGCTAATGTAAGTACCCAAAAACCATGATTTTATAGCAGTTATAGTCCACTGTGTGGTGAGTGATTTCAAAACTATAAAAGATGCCAGTAAGAGTCAGTATTAGGAGGTAGAGCCTCAAATTATTAGTATTGTTGTGTTGATTTTAGTAAAGTTGAGATGTTTTGTACATCATTGAGTGGGCAAATCGTTACCACTATTATAAATGGCAAAACAGTTATATAAAAACTTAACGTAACGAACACGGATGTTCGATTATTAAAATGGTTACGTTGTGTCGGGTTATGGTAATTCATATCAGTAATAATAATAATAATAATAATAATAATAATAATAAAAAGGAATAAACGAATACATCAGGAAAAATGTTGTATGCAAGAAATATTTATGCTAATTGGAATATTTATCTATCCAAGCAGTAATATTATACGTTAAGGGCTGAGAAAAGCAGTTTAATATCAGAGTATATTGTGTTAATGGGAATAAAATTATGCAAGAATCTAGGAAATGGAAGAGTTTAATAGTGAATTGAATTTGCAGCTTGTGAATAAGCTTGTGGAGTAATTGATAGATTTCTCTTACTAATCAAAGGACGAGATCATAGCATGGGGTCATGGAAGCCAGGTAATCTGTTCGACGTGTGAAATCTCGTATAGCCTAGGGCGTACAGAGATATTTATTATGTGCCAGAGTGTATTTAGTGATGTACCCTAACTCTGAGGATGGATATGGAATGTTCCGGGTTCGAATCCTGTGGTAGGTGAGAGGATAACAATGGAAACCTCTGCATTCATACCTGATCGACCGAGAACTTGTTATTGAATGATTCAGCTCCTGAGAAGCGAATCTTAATTGGCGGCAGCTTGGGCCTCACCGTAGCAGTTAATAAGATACCGGCTAGCCAGTTCGACCATTGTTTGATGAATCTCGTGCCTTCATATATTGAAATGGACCTATTGAGGCCAGTTATTAATATCCTAAGGTAAGGAATAAATGTTTAAACTCGACCAGAACCTAAATTGCATACCATTCAGTTTAAATCATATGGGACATGTGGGTCATTGTGACTACACTATTGTATTTAAAATTACAAGTTACTGCTTGGAGATAAAGAGTGAAGTGAAAGGGAGACAGAGCTAGTGGAGGACGGAACGAAGGTTTCGTTACCGCCCGCCACAGCCCATTATGCAGGCAAGAACCCGGAGGGAGACTTTTAACGAACCTTGAAGGTTGACATTTAAAAGGAACATACTTTGAGACCCTGTTTGTAATGAAAGAGTCATTGTTGTATTGTATAATGTAATTGTGTGGTTTGAAACACATTGATAATTAAAGATCACCCTGATGATTTAATATTTAGCAAACTTACGAATTGTTGGAAGTTGCATTTTATACTGACACTGACACTTAGTTATGCAGCTTGGCCCCAGATGCCATAGGCTATGCCCTCGCAAGGGTAGTCTAATATACCATCCGACACAGCGGTAACGAAAGTTTTGAAGTTGAAATCATATCGGCATTCAGTGGAACTATAGAAAAAGGGAACGGTAGGGGTATATTTACATGTAATTGTGGAGTTGCAAGTAGATTTGATGTGCAACCCATGAATTGGCTAATGCATGGTACAGCATTTTGGTGGGAAGAGAGAAGCAAAACACAAAGGTACACATAATATAAAGTAAGATGTGTTGTGAGAAATAATTCATCTTGTGAAATTAAAGAAGTCACACCAGGTGACATAAGATAATAAGTACAGTTTTTGTGGAAGTTACATGTGCATCAGAGCACGTGAGATGAAGTGTGAAGTCAATCTCAGGGTAAATGATTGATAATCATATGGATTTAATAGGATAAAGTGTGAATAATATTAGTGGATTGTGGGAGTAATTTTGCTTTGTTTTTGTATTATGTTTGTTGGGATTGTGTTTTTATGTGTTTGAAGCCATGATTTAGTGCTGAATTTAAGTCTCTAGAATAGAGTTGTGCTTTATCATTGTAGAGTTGATACCTTTTAGTCTCAGATCAAAATATGCAACTGCTCAGTGGGAGGACGGTACACGCCTGAGAACTGAAGCTAGCTGGAGGCAGAAGCATGTTTTCCATGGAGATTACTCACATGGGTACATGGAGATTGATGTCCTGTACAGTGATTTGAGCTATAGGTACAACTGAAGTCGGTCAAGATCTAGTGAAAACAACTCTACTAAATTAACGAATAAAATGAATTAGGGGAATGACCGCACCTAACCTTAGGTAAGCTCCGATACAAAGAATATAAATTATGATAAACACCTTATACTTACCATGATCCAGGTAACATGGGGCGGTAGTACTCTATCGTGGAATCGACTCATTAGTGCAATATGTGTATCTTGGCATTGCAAGACCTGACCTTCATTTATAAAGCATGAGATAAACCCTATTCTATTTATCATGGCGCTGATATGTGGGCCAGTTTAAAATACAGGTCACCATAGGCGCAGAGGTATATTTTATTTATCATGGCAAGGCCCAAGTGGGGCATTCGACAGTACAACCGAGTCCTTGGATGGTTGTTGCGATGTCTTACGAGGCTCAAGCTACTCTCGTTTATTTATCATGGCGCCCAGGTTTGTGGAGCTTATGGGATTTAGGGAAACCCCATAGATTTTTTATGGTATTTCATGGGGAAAACCATAATATATTTTTCCCCCTCAAACTGTGTTTGAGTGATGTTTGAGTTCAGTAGGCTTTTGACGTAACGCAGAATCTCTCTATTGAGAAGAGAATTACCCAAGGGTATGAGCGCTACGCACCCAATCCACAATTTATCCAAAAATCCAAAGTTTTAGTACAATCTTGCAATATGTGTACAGTGTCTTGTATTTCTCTTCAAAACGAATCCACACATGTTTCCAGGAAGCCTGCCTATATTTCAAGTGTATTGTTGTAAGAATGGCTGGTATGGAGGAGATTTTGCAGGGGATTGCAGAGTTAAAACTGCATTTTGACAATGTTAATGAACAGAATAAGCTGGAAGCCAAGGCTTTCCAGGATGAAATAAACTCTCGTTTAGATGCCAATCAGGAGGCAATTAATGCAAATCAGGTTGCAATGAATAATAATCAGATTGAATTGAGTAATCGTTTAGATGCCAATCAGGTGGCAATGAATAATAATCAGGAAGAAATAAATGCTAAGCAAGGTCAAATGCAAGAAACAATTAAGACCGAAGTAACAGAAACCGTTGTAAGCATTATATCAGAAATGCAGGTTAAGACCGATAAACGTTTCGAGGCTATAGAAGCCAAACTTTAAAGTAATTTACAGGCATGTAAACATGCGCTGTCTAATGACATTAAGGATATTCAAATCCAAAATTAGGCGAATCTCGAACGCCAAGCGAAACAGTTTTCAGAATTTACTAGAACGGTAGATCAGAGGTTAGAAGAAAACGACAATAAGTGGGACGAGAAGTTGAAAAGTTATGCTAGAGCGATTAACGGGGATCTAAAGAAGCAGGATCAGAACATATTAGATCAATGTCAGGAAATAGGAGAGATTAAGGCTATCGCTAACGAAAGTAAAGAGCTGGTAGGCAACATGAAGGGTCAGATGAGCAAAGTTCATCAAGAACTGCACCAAATCCAAAGCGACATTTTTATCGTTAACAAAAAGCAAGAGGAAAACAGAGGAGAAATCGTTAAGGTCCGGAATGAAAAGTCAAAGGTCAATGGACATATCCAAGAGGAAATTAAAGGATTGAGAGAAGAACTCGAAGTGAGGGAAGGCCAAAAGACAGAGGCAAGCGACAAGACCCTTGCTCAAATAAAGGAAGATGTAGAGGATGAAATCTCCCATATCAAGCAAAGCCTGAAGTTAGATAAGAAGAAAATATTTCAAGTGGCAGAAGAAAATAGGGATAGGCTTAGCAGAATAGAAAAAGAGGTAATTACTCGATTGGAATGAGCAGAAATGCGCCACAATCAAATGGAGACTAGGATAATAGCACAGGAGGAAACCCTAATGAAAGATCCTAAGTCAAGTGAAGGCAGCGTGGAAGATATGAGGAAAACCAAGTGGGCAGATTTAGAAACCCAACCTATAATAAGGAATGCTACAGGCCCAGGCGAAAGTATTTATATAACACCAGGTGCACCGATTGCAGCCTCTACGCCGCATGAAAATGCTATGCACACCCAAGTGTTAAACGTAATTAGAGCAAGCGAAGAGAAACCAAGAAAATTCTCAGGTAGCCATTGTAATATGACACCGAAGTATTGGTTGAAAGAAGTGTCTGAATATTTGAACGATGCGCGGATACCACAAGAGCGCAGGCTACGAGTCATAGAGAAACTAACAGAGGGAGAATGTGCGTTATGGTTTCGCAGTTTCCGCTACAATTTCGATACTGTTGAGGAGTTTCGGGAGGCATTTTTGAAACGGTACTGGGATCCAGCAACCCAACTGAATTTACGGTTGGATTTGTATTCTAAAAGATACAGCACCAACAATCCAACGAAGTACGCAGAATTCTTCATCTCTCAAATGTGTCGGTTCAAGGAACTTGACAAAAAACCTAGCGAGCTGGAGCTATGTATTGCTATTGCCAAGCAGCTTCCTTATGAAATCCAAAGGCTGCTGATCTCGGCATTTGCAAAAACCGCAATGGAAATGGAGGCAGTTCTTAGGCAACTAGACCTCACGACATCCAATACCATGCGTCAGAATCGAACCATGGAACAGGAACACGTGACCAACACGCAGACTGGCCAGTACCAAGCTCAGAAAAGTAATAAAGCTACTAGCACTGAAACGTTAGATTCCAACGGACGTCAATGGGAACATGAACCCAGAAGATGGCAGCCGAAGTACAAAGGGAATGCTGGTAGAGGAAGAGGAGGCCGAAATTCTTGGAATCAACAGAATACCAGGGGTAGACCGTACCAAAATAATGGAGGTAACAATGCCCAAGAAGGCAACAATAGGAATTGGAGACCCCAGGAAAGAAGACGTAACTTTGATGACGAGGTAGAGGAACGTTATCACGCTTCATTGCAATACCTCAATGAAAGGGGAGAAGAACCCCAGAAGCAACAAGTCCGCTGGCAAGAAGCTATGCAAAATAGGACGTCGCCAGACAGATATGGAGACGGAGCCAACAGTTTGGAGTTACAGCGCAGCGAACAGGAGAGAAGAAACTCTAAGGGGACTGGCGCTGTAGAAAAAAAACTCCAAAATTAGAAGAATTTGAGAATGATGGATGGAAGTCAGTCAACATCATTAATTGGATAGCCAAACCAGAAGAGTTAATTGAGGATACAGGAGGATCACAGGTCATGGTCAAAAGAGAATTGCTTATTATATTAATAAGAGTGGCAGGGTTGAAGATAAGAAGTCTGTTAGACACGGGTTCAACGGTGTGTCTTATGACACAAGCTTTGTATAATGAGATAGCCCAGAGAGAAAATGTTTTGAAAATACCTATCTCAAGTGTCAAAATAAAAGGTGTCATTCCTGACAAAACGATGATATGCAAATATCAGGTATTCCTAGATTTACAGATAGGAGGCTCTATTTTTTCACAGAGTTTTCTTCTAGTAAACAAACTGCCTTTTAACCTTATTATTGGGGCAGAGTTTATAAAGGAATACAGAGTGGTAATAGACCTATCACAGGACAGAGTTATGTTCCGTGTGAACGAGGAAGCCGAAGGCTTAGAGGTCTCACTCAATCAGAATGAACCAGGGACAGATGAACAAGTATGGCATACGTACAGAGACGTGGCTGAGGAAGAAGTGTTAGCTATTGAGCAGTTAGAAGATGAACTGAAAACACTAGCCGCAGACATGGAGAAAGATCTGGAACCCGTACTGGAAGAACATATTTCAGAAAAACTAGAAGAAGCAAAACTTGGGCCTACAGATAAAGAAAATTTGAAGAAATTATTATTGGAAAAGAAGGAAGTCTTTGACTCGAGACCTGGTCGTATAACGAACTTCACTTATGCTTTCCAAGTTAGTGACTGGACACCATTTAGGCAGAAACCCTACCCTATAGCCGAAAAGCATTATGCTAAGGTCAAAGAAGCAATTCAGGAGATGTTGGAGGCCGGTGTTATTGAGAAAACACCTACGTCTTGTGTAAGCCCATTGGTAATTGTACCTAAGACAGACAGGACTGTCAGAGTATGCCTGGATCTGAGACACTTAAATATGAAGGTAATTCCGGAATTCGACCAAGTGCCACCTATTAAAGAAATCCTCAGAAAATTTAAAGGGAAGACCATAGTTACAAATTTAGATATTACTTCAAGTTTCACCATCTTGAATTGGAGAAGAAAACTAGTCTGTTGACAGGATTTATGTTTGATCAACATACATATACGTTTTTAAGGCTACCTTTTGGTTTGAAAACAGCTGGTTCAGCTCTGATAAGAGCGTTAGATCGCAATCTATCAGATGATGTTAAAGAGAGTACCATATGATACGTAGACGACATTCTACTCACATCAGAATCTCTGGAGGAGCACATGAGAGACCTGAGGAATTTGCTGGATAACCTTCGAGAAGCTAATTTTAAGGTTAATATCAAGAAATCGCACTTCTGTCAGAGGGAAGTTAAATTCCTAGGGCACGTTATCGATGAAAATGGAGTTAAACCAAACCCAGAGAAATTAGAGGTAATTCGAAATTTTCCTCGACCCACGAATGTAAAGCACGTCCGACAGTATTTGGGAGTAATTGGATTCTTTTCGAACCACTGCCCAAACTATACTATGACTGTGGCACCCCTGCAGGATCTATTGAAGAAAGGCGGCAGGTAGAATTGGACGGAACAATGTCAGGAAGCATTCGTGAGGTCAAAACAAATGCTTTTGGAATATGTGAAGCTGGGATACCCTGATTATACCCAGAAATTCATCATACAGACGGATGCATCACTTGTTGGGATAGGAGCGATGCTGTTCCAAGAAAATGTTGATAAGCCCGAGAAGAAAGTTTTTATTGCCTTTATAAGTAGGAGGTTGAAGGCCCATGAGAAAAATTACACGATCACAGAGAGTTGCTCGCAATTCTGTACGCATTGCAGTACTGGCGCAAACTCATCTATGGCTTTCAAATAGTCCTTAGAACAGACCATAAAGGTTTAACATTTTTGTTAAAGACGGACTTGTCTAGCCAGAGGTTGACAAGATGGTCCCTGTATATTCAACAGTTCAATGTGGAAATAGAATACTGTCCAGGGAAAGAGAACGTAATACCGGACATGTTAAGCCGATACCCAAGAGAAGAGGAGACTCTAGCTGTCCAGATTGAAAATCGAGATCAGAAGACCTTGGATGACTTGAAGAATCTTACCAACCTACAACGCGAAGATCCGTGGTTGAAAATGATGATTGATTACTTCGAGGGACGCTTAGCAAGGGGAACTGCGATATACAGAGAGGCAGAGGCGTAATCAACAGATTATGTATGGTACAATCAGATGCTACACAAGTGGGATGATGTGGAACATACCCGCCAAAGAATTGTTATTCCTGCATCTTTGCAGAGAAGATTGGTGTGGCTAGCACACAGAGCGTTTGGACATCCCGGTATAGACAAAATAACTGCTCTACTGAAAGAAGCATTCACTTGGCCAAAGTTAAGAGAAACTGTGAGAAATGCTATTAGGACATGCGATTTGTGCCAAAGGGTAAAACCAAATCCCTTTTTAATGAGACAACGACCCATTCCGTTGTTACCAGAGAAGCCAAGGCAGCTAATGAGTTTAGACAATTTTGGACCACTGCCTAGAGCACGTAGAGGCAATAGACATATTTTTGTAGCCATGGACGTATTCTCAAAAATGGTGGTATTATGCCCTATACAGAAGACCAGCTCAAAGCAGGTATTGAAACGCCTGAAAGAGAGAGTTATTCCGATACTTGGGAAACCGGATAACCTACTCTCCGACCATGGGAGTTGTTTTACTAGCGCAGAATTTCGTCGGGAATTGGAAAATTTAGGAATCAGGCAGATTTTATCTACCATTCGCCATCCTGAGGCAAGCCCAGTTGAGCGTGTTATGAGAGAGATACAGAAGTACATGAAAATTTACTGCTCTGAAGAGAACTGGAAATGGATCGATTTCTTGGATGTAATAGAATACTGCATAAATAATACTGTGCATGAGGCGACAGGTCAGGTGTCCGTGACTCTACATTTGGATCAGAGACCGGAGAGACCATGGACTGGTGTTATTCCATTACCTGTAGACGCACAGCCAGGACGAGAATTGAGGATCCAATGAACCTTCGAATATATCCAAGCACAGGCTGAGAGACGCCAGAGAAGAAATCGTGCGAAGCGATATCACAGACCGCTTCTCATTGGAGAAAATGTGTTAGACAGGAAACCAGCAAGTTGAGATCCAGAAGCACGGAAGTATAAAAAGTTCATTTTCGGATATCACGGCCCGTTCGAGGTGATCAGAGACCTACAGAATAATGCATATAGAATAAGGCATTTAGAAACGGGAAACGAGGTCGTTATGAATGCAGCCAACCTCAAAATTTATTTTTCACCAGAGGAATTTGATGAACAAGAGGAAGTAATAGCAGCGCACACCCAACTGGACGTGGACAGCAAAGTCGGCCAGGCGGTCAGACTTGAAGTTTCACGCAGCGGGACGGACAGAGAAACGAGCAGCTTGCCCAGTGAAGGGAGCGGACAGCCAGAATGCCAGTGTCTGCAACAGCTTTACAAAGACATGGTCGAAGCCGCTAGGGAGGTTGAAGCAGTGAATGAGACCCTCCGTCGAGAGAATGCCCCGCTTAGGGCTGAGCTCAGAGTGGAAGGGGGAGGCAGACAAACCTACTCGCAGCCAGACGAGGTGAAGGATCCCTAATGTAAACACAGTCGGATGGGACAGTCAGCTGGTTACTTAGAGAAGGTCACTTGCAATTGACTTCTATAAGTTTTGCAAGGGGAATATGAACCCAACGGGGTTAGGCTGACTGGTGTCGAACGTGGATCTCAGAGATAGTGAGCTCAGAAATGAGATTCCGGCAAGGAACGAACACGAGATCTTTTGAGGGAGTTTAGTTGTAAAAACCCCTAGAGGAAATTACATATTAAATCACTGTTTTGATATGAACTAATGCTGACATTATTTATTAATATAATGCAGGGAATATTAGTAGAATACAGCATTATTGGGCTGTACGAAGCATACTACTCTGGACGTGAGCACAGAAGTTGGAGCATTTGACGTTTTGCAAATTACTCTAGGAAAGTGGGAGGAGATTCTTGGAGCCTTGTCACTCTTGCTGACCTACTTAAGTCGTCTGGAGCAGGTCAGGGGGTTAAATAATGGCCAAGTTCTTCCTCGTTTCAGAATAGAAGAGCTAGTGGAGTGGGAAGATACCAGTGAAAATTAATGATTACTCGTGATTGGAGCAACGCAGTGACATGAGGGTTGCCCACATGTGAATGTTTAGCCGGGAGGCTAATTATCAAGCCATTAAACAGTGAAATCGAGGCATATTTAATGGAATGCGCAAGGACACTGTATTTTGGTAGTTAGCGGAATGCTATAACCATGCTGCCGGGGTTTTTTAGGTGACGCGGCGTCCCCACGCCATGGAAAAGCCAATTAATATTAATTAATTGGCCGATCGACCCTCGAGCACGCATACAGATTGGTGACCAGCGAGGAAAAAGGAACCATATGAGCATTATTTCAAGACCAGAATCATACTGGGAGAGAAAAGGACACTGCGGGGGAATTCGCGGTCTACTCTTTCTCCTGAAACGAATATAAGGAAGTGGACTCAGGTCAAAGAGATCAGTTATACCGGACTCTAGCGCGGAGCGCATGCTGCTCGGGTCCAGGAAAAGAACGCGCGCACAAAGACTTGAACAATTTTAGTGTTAATCAGTATATTCGCCGTGCAGTGTTATGCACAAATTGAGAACAATTAATAATATACAGTTGAACCAAGCGCTGGGCAGAGATCATGCAGCTCTGGTCCAGGAAAGGGACGCGCACAAAAACTTTAATATTTCTTTATGAATTATTAAGTGTAATAGCCATGCAGTATAACATTTATTAATCACATTTATTAAGGACAGTCATGCCATTTTTGTATAGTCGGCATTACGAGCGATTATCATTATGCACGTAGGTAAAGTATCGTGTGATAGACAAGCTAGAACATTTGAGAGTAATAATCTGTACAAGTACAATGTACAATGGTTGAACGCAGTATGTAATATATTGAGAAGGCAGATCTTAGGCTGCTGGACTGCGCAGGAATAAACTTTATTATGCGATCTATGAAATGTCATAGAACACCAATATAATTAACGCTAAGGACGATACGCAAGCATATTCATGCCAAATCAGGAAGTTTATCGAAGGATAATTGATAGACAGTTGGGGAATCGATAGGAATCCATAGGCAGATGATCGAGACTTTCAATCAGGATGCGGGTAGGAGCGAGGAGGAGTCCGTCAACGCCTGCAGTTCTGATATCTTGCCAGGGAAATTCAACCAGTAAGAAGTGTAAATAGTGAAGTGATGATTTGTTAAATATCGTTAAAATTAATAGTGTAACAAGTGTTATAAAGTGTTATGTGTATAAGGAAGCAAGAGCCTCAATATGGAAAAGAAAAGTGCCGTGTGTCTTGTGAGGCCAAAGTTATATAAAATGTGTGTTATCAGTGTAAGAATGTCTTGCTAATTATGCAAATGGCAGGCATTAATGGAAGGAATGAGTGGTTGGAGCCACCTGGATAGCCAATGTAAGTACCCAAAAACCATGATTTTATAGCAGTTATAGTCCACTGTGTGGTGAGTGATTTCAAAACTATAAAAGATGCCAGTAAGAGTCAGTATTAGGAGGTAGAGCCTCAAATTATTAGTATTGTTGTGTTGATTTTAGTAAAGTTGAGATGTTTTGTACATCATTGAGTGGGCAAATCATTACCACTATTATAAATGGCAAATCAGATATATAAAAACTTAACGTAACGAACACGGATGTTCAATTATTAAAATGGTTACGTTGTGCCGGGTTATGGTAATTCATATCAGTAATAATAATAATAATAATAATAATAATAATAATAATAATAATAATAATAATAATAATAATAATAATAAAAAGGAATAAACGAATACATCAGGAAAAATGTTGTATGCAAGAAATATTTATGCTAATTGGAATATTTATCTATCCAAGCAGTAATATTATACGTTAAGGGCTGAGAAAAGCAGTTTAATATCAGAGTATATTGTGTTAATGGGAATAAAATTATGCAAGAATCTAGGAAATGGAAGAGTTTAATAGTGAATTGAATTTGCAGCTTGTGAATAAGCTTGTGGAGTAATTGATAGATTTCTCTTACTAATCAAAGGACGAGATCATAGCATGGGGTCATGGAAGCCAGGTAATCTGTTCGACGTGTGAAATCTCGTATAGCCTAGGGCGTACAGAGATATTTATTATGTGCCAGAGTGTATTTAGTGATGTACCCTAACTCTGAGGATGGATATGGAATGTTCCGGGTTCGAATCCTGTGGTAGGTGAGAGGATAACAATGGAAACCTCTGCATTCATACCTGATCGACCGAGAACTTGTTATTGAATGATTCAGCTCCTGAGAAGCGAATCTTAATTGGCGGCAGCTTGGGCCTGACCGTAGCAGTTAATAAGATACCGACTAGCCAGTTCGACCATTGTTTGATGAATCTCGTGCCTTCATATATTGAAATGGACCTATTGAGGCCAGTTATTAATATCCTAAGGTTAGGAATAAATGTTTAAACTCGACCAGAACCTAAATTGCATACCATTCCGTTTAAATCATATGGGACATGTGGGTCATTGTGACTACACTATTGTATTTAAAATTACAAGTTACTGCTTGGAGATAAAGAGTGAAGTGAAAGGGAGACAGAGCTAGTGGAGGACGGAACGAAGGTTTCGTTACCGCCCGCCACAGCCCATTATGCAGGCAAGAACCCGGAGGGAGACTTTTAACGAACCTTGAAGGTTGACATTTAAAAGGAACATACTTTGAGACCCTGTTTGTAATGAAAGAGTCATTGTTGTATTGTATAATGTAATTGTGTGGTTTGAAACACATTGATAATTAAAGATCACCCTGATGATTTAATATTTAGCAAACTTACGAATTGTTGGAAGTTGCATTTTATACTGACACTGACACTTAGTTATGCAGCTTGGCCCCAGATGCCATAGGCTATGCCCTCGCAAGGGTAGTCTAATATACCATCCGACACAGCGGTAACGAAAGTTTTGAAGTTGAAATCATATCGGCATTCAGTGGAACTATAGAAAAAGGGAACGGTAGGGGTATATTTACATGTAATTGTGGAGTTGCAAGTAGATTTGATGTGCAACCCATGAATTGGCTAATGCATGGTACAGCATTTTGGTGGGAAGAGAGAAACAAAACACAAAGGTACACATAATATAAAGTAAGATGTGTTGTGAGAAATAATTCATCTTGTGAAATTAAAGAAGTCACACCAGGTGACATAAGATAATAAGTACAGTTTTTGTGGAAGTTACATGTGCATCAGAGCACGTGAGATGAAGTGTGAAGTCAATCTCAGGGTAAATGATTGATAATCATATGGATTTAATAGGATAAAGTGTGAATAATATTAGTGGATTGTGGGAGTAATTTTGCTTTGTTTTTGTATTATGTTTGTTGGGATTGTGTTTTTATGTGTTTGAAGCCATGATTTAGTGCTGAATTTAAGTCTCTAGAATAGAGTTGTGCTTTATCATTGTAGAGTTGATACCTTTTAGTCTCAGATCAAAATATGCAACTGCTCAGTGGGAGGACGGTACACGCCTGAGAACTGAAGCTAGCTGGAGGCAGAAGCATGTTTTCCATGGAGATTACTCACATGGGTACACTATGTAGGCCTACAAGTTGTCTGGGCTTGTAGGTCGTGGTCCAGGCAGGATGTCCAACGTTTTATCGAAAACTGCGTTCGGCATTATCAAGGGGTCGCTCCTGGCGTTAGTCAGTAGCAGCAGCCCGCTGCCTCGACCACGACCTGCAAGCCCGATCAACGTGTACCTGCTCGAATCCAAGCTCTGTGAATCTGATAGGAATGTGGATCGCGGACGATAAGGAGAGATGTGGGGGGTTCCCGGTTCGTGCGTAGTAACAGAACCAAATACATTGCTCAGTCATTCACCCATTCATCTGCAACACCACACTGGTATAAGCAACGGTTCTATGTTAGCAATATTGGAATATACAGGAATTCCAAATAACACGGTGGGCCGTTGGCAGGCCATTCTCATCTCGCCTCCTGCGTCACCTCACCCTGTAAGTTCACAGAGCTTAGACTCGAGCAGTACATAGCTAGCCATTTCATTCGCTTGAATAGAATGCAGGAAATAAAAGCAACCACCATATAGATACATTTAAAACAATTGAGCTACATCGGACGCCGATATATTGAGATATAAATTTAGTTTAATATACCTAGTTTCTCTGTGGTCGGATGATTAGGTCACCAGAAAAATAAGCTTGCAATATTTGTGATTCGTGTGGCCACCAAGCTGTTTTTATGATTATCTGGTTTTTAAAAGACACATATTTGAACGTAATGGTTTACCGTCCATTTCCATGTAAAATTTGAAGTTGATTGTTGGAATACTTTTGTAAATATTAAATACTGGCGATTAATTTCGGGTGGCCGCAATCTTGGATTGTTAGCAATTATCAAAATGCAAAGTGCTCGTTTGATGCCGGACTAGGTAGTGGTAAGTACTCACCAAGTTTCATTGAAGTAAATCAAGATAGGTTATATTCCTACAGTATAAGGGAGGGGGGCATGGACACACACACACGGACAAACGTTGAACTCACAAGCCTATATTCCATGAGTTAAGTAGTACCGTGAAGAACTATAACTTATAGCCTGTTTTCATATCTCCTAATGTTAATTGCCTCTAACAACATACACAATTTCAGTTTGATTGCTGTAGTACTTTCATAGATATTGAGTTAATTTAATTGGAATTCTGCCCGAAGGCAGGTCCAAGCCTCCGAAGAGGCTACCCCCAGCCAGAGTTTACGTGTGGTAGGGTGGCCAGGGCCTTTCCGCTCCTCCTAATGTTGGCCAACAGCGCGCAGTGCCTAGAACCGGCATACCATTCAAGTTCCGACTGCGCCCAATGTTGCTTAACTGCGCAGTTCTCATGGGATCCGGTGTTTCAACACGGCTAGGCCGTTGGCCTAGATATTGAGTACAGTCTAAATATATCGGACTGTAACCTGGTTGGATTTTTATATAAAGTTGGCATAGAGTTATCAACTATTAGACTACATAAGGATTATTGTGTAGGTGTATTATTCAAATTTCAATCGCATGTTTAGGGCACAAGAAATAAAAACCAGATTTTAAAATTCCGCACAGCCACCATCTTGTGGTTATGAAAGCAATTGAAATAAATTACATGCCAGGGGATTAAACTTTGTATAAACATATACCGTACCAAGTTTCAATGCGCTCGCATGGCTAAATCGCGTGAAACGTCCATTTAAATATCTAAATTTCGCGTCGCCGCAATGTTGGATTTGTGCTCACCAGGTTATTGAAAGTCCCAGGGTGAAATTATGTTTATAACCTCTATCAACATACAAAATGTCAGTTTGATTGCTGTCATAGATTAGTAAACTAGATATTGAGAACCGTAAAAATATTTCGGATGTTCACCATGTTGGATTTTAATATATGTAAGCCGTAGAGTTATGTACTATTAGATGAGAATTATTGCGTAGGTTCATTATTCAAACGTTGACTTTGATCGCATGATTAGGTCACAAGAAATTAAAACTTAATTTGAAAATTTCGCACACGCGCCATCTTGAGGTTATGTAAACAATTGAACTAAATTAGATGGCAGTACATTACAATGTGTATAAACATTTGCTGTACCAGGTTTCCCTGCGTTCGGATGTATAATCGCGAGTAAAGTCTATTTAAATATTTCAACTTCGCTTGGCCGCCATGTTCGTTTTGTACTTAACAGGTTTTTGAAAATCACATCGGTGAACTTCTAGTAGTGCTTTTTATCACCTACAAAATTTCGGGGAGATATCAGAAACTATTTCGGAGATATAGAATGCCGGTGGAATAATTCGCACAGTCGCCATGTTGGATTGGTGAGGTGTAATAAAATTTAAAGGGCACGGTCGGGGTCCGCCAAAAGTACTATGACCTTACCGAGTTTCATTGAAATCGCTCCGGGCGTTAAGATTTTATTAGAGGGAAACACACACGGACGCGCACACTCACACATGCACACACAGACAAAAAGTGATCTCATAAGCCGATGTTTCGTAGATGAAATTAGGCTAAAAACGGGCTAAAAATTACAGTAAGAAAATCGACTACAGTTACCAGCGATACATAAGTTATACGTGCATGGAGCTGGTGACCAAGATGTCCCAAACCCAAGAACGAATTCACAATAAAACAATAATACTGTTTCTCTGCCTTTATGGTGTATGGTTTATGGTTTGTGTCTATGGATGAGAGAACGTCTCTTTAACAGCAGACTCATCCGTCAACCGCAAGTCTTCATCACAAGCCACATAACATCCCCACACAAACACCGCTACACAAAACAAGCTAAAAGCAGTTTAACAGTTTCCGGCATGTGGAAGCAGGCAAGCCTCTCCCGCTGACAGATACGTATCCGCCAAAACCTAGCACAAGAGTGTTGAGGAAGAGCAAGAAAAATGAGGGCAATAAACGCTAACAGATGAGAAGAAACATGGAGGTTAAAGAGTGTTTCATACAACATGCAGCTCTCTGGCAGCCTTACAACATTAAAAATATACCCCAAAATCTGGTGAGTTTCATTCTAAGTTTTGACGTTTTGATCTCCTATTCTGGCCTCTATAATTATGTCTGTACCTGCGTATATTTAGGCTAAGATTATGTATTTATTATCGATTATTATTATAGGCCTATTGTGATTACTACTATTGTTATTTCCATAAGGAAAGGTGGAAGATGTTTACCCTAAAGACACAATAAAATAATAAGTGAATGAATATATGGATTCACGAATTGATTGCCGGCGGTCGATATGGGAACTATTACTTGTTTACTTGTGTCACACGTCAGTCTGCTTCGTTGACAGGTACAGTTGTGCGAGTAGGATATGGCTCACCTCCAATAGTCTCAGTTATCGTTTGACTGTCCGTGGTGACATGAGCTTCTGTGACGCGCAATGCTGCTTATTTTATGTGCAGAATGAACTCTTGTCATCGCTGTGTTCCCCGCTTCGTCCCGCGGGGCTCCTGCTACAATCAAAAACAAACACTGGCGCCGCCAGGCTCAGTGGCAATCAAATCTTAAATGGGTGATAATCTTCAAATTTATTATTGCACGCATATTTTCAGAAGAATTGGACCACACAACTATTTCCGCGGCTTCGGTGGCGTAGTTGGTAGCATGCTGAGCTTCTATGCCCAAGATAGCGGGTTCAAACCCGGCCGAAGCCGTCGGATTTTTTAAGAGCGTTAAAAATCCCTCAGTATGCCTTCCTTCGGAGGGGAAGTAAAGCCGGCGGTCCCATGTCATAGATTTATGGCATGTTAAAGATCTTTCCACTAATTACACCTGTGTGAAACTAAATTGGATAGGGTAAGAATATAAACAACGCTCTTAGGTTGCTACGTTCGTTGCCAAGAGCCGACTGCGGTGGCGTCTAGTAGCTAGTTCTGAACTAGGCCTAGTAGTCGTTGACGGTGGCGTTTGGCGGCAAAAGTAGGAACTATTTGAAAATTCAAAGTTGCAGTCCCTACTTGAATTAAAAAAACAGATACACACACTAATACAGTCATCACAATTAACACCGGTTATCAGACAGATTCTACACACACCCAAAGTACACGGGGCTACATGACCGCGTTGTCGCAGCCCCTAAACTAAGGAACCAACCAACCAACCAACTATTTCCCAAATGAAGAATGCCTAATACAGTGACCTACAAGATATAGTGACATTTTAGAGTTTATTGATATTGTGTTTTAAATTTCAATTTTCAACTATTTCTTTCTTTCTTTCTTTCTTTCTTTCTTTCTTTCTTTCTATTCATTAACTTATTAATTTATTGTGTCTTTAGGGTAAACATCTTCCACCTTGTCTTATGGTGCACCATAATAGGATTATTGATAAGAATGTTTTTTAGTGTTAAGCTTTTCAACCCACCTGTTTTCACTGAAATTTTAATTTTTGTCGGTTGATGAAGGGTCCAAAACAATTAGGCCTCGAAACATGTCCCAAATGACCACAAAGTGATCATTTATTAAAATAAAAGTTGTTGATTAGGCGGAACTTTTGCCACAATTATTGCTGAATTGTCTTTAAAGAATAAAACTTGCATTTTAGTGGTAAAAGTAAAATGGCTTCGAATATAAATGGTGCTAGAGGTCGGGAGCACTGGCCGCAAGTATCTCGAAGTAAGAAAATATACTGAAGTGTCAGTTAAATGAACTGTAAATATACATTCAAGAACGTATAAACTGCTTACAAGTCTAAGTCACTAGCACCTCGTTAGACCGTGTGTTTATTGTTTGGGTGGGGCTAAGATACAGAGCAACCTGGATTAAACACTTTTATGAGCGTATCACTGTCAGCCCACCATTCCAGACGTTCACAGTATGCAACACAAAAAACTGAAGTAAAGCACTATAACCATAAATATATAGATAAATGGAAGAGTTATGGGACCAATCAGTAATAACTGATAGAACTATACCAGCAAACCGCCCAGATATCGTTCTTGTGGACAAGTTGCAGAAGAGAACCTTTCTCATTGAAATTACAGTGCCCAATTCCCATAGTCTGCAACAAACCTGCTGTGAAAAGATCACCAAATATCTGCCCTTGGCTGAGGAAATGCGGCTAATGTGGAGACAGGAAAGTGTAGTGATTCTGCCAATAGTCATTTTTTCTGCCGGCACCATCCCTAAATCATTGGCTCGCAATCTAGAAATATTGGGAATTCATCCTGGTCCACATATCACCATGCAGAAGGGCGTCATCTTGGAGACCTGTTCCATTGTTCGCTTGATTCTCAATGTGCCACTCTAAAAGAAGTTGTCATACCGTCTTGCAAACAAGCCGACGATATGTTGATTTGTTCCATTTATGTGGTGAAATGAATGTGATTACAATAATAATAATAATAATAATAATAATAATAATAATAATAATAATAATAATAATAATAAAGATAAGAATAACGCTATACTTGATGGCAGACCGAAAACCGCTGATAAGTGGTTCAAGGAGGACAGGAAGGAACTGGAGAAAATAGGTGTGAAGTTAGTTAGTTAGTTAGTTAGTGAGTTAGTTAGAGATTGTTGTTTTAAGGGGCGGAACTACGAGGTCATCTGCCACCCCTCCCCCACCCCCCTCTTATATAGGTGTGAAGCGCAAAGACATTGCTAATAGAATCAAGAACCAGCAGGATGTCTATAACATTAAGGGCTTTCACGACGAAGGAAAACTAAACCTGATGAACGCCGTAAATTTCACTTGCTGACATCCATCTATCGATTTCTTCATGAAAACACCCCCACGTAAATGTCATCAAAATTTAGTTACTTGTCCTCATATCATAACCAAAGTACTCGATCTGTCTCTTCCTTCGCCATTCCCATCAACCCCTCATCCACGTTCAACCGCTCTCTTGCTGTAGCTGGGTCTCGACTATGGAATTCAACTCCTGCCGATATCAGAAATTCCACAACAATAAAGAAATTGAAGATCGCATGCCGAGATTACCTGTTGAATACTGCTGATTGCTCCGTGTGAATGGTGATGGATGATTAGACGTATGACTGAGCTAAGATTATACATGTACATGTATATAGGATATTACTAGCAGAAGTACCCGCTCTTCGAACGGTCTTCGGTTTTAATAACCAGACGTTATCAATTGAGCTACTGTAGCAATGGTTTGGGGCTTGTGATTCCTTCATATGTTTATCAGAGCGAAGTTAGTTTTCTGGGAATATCACACACACTGTTAATTTAAGGGCCGTAAAATGTGGTTTTCAGAGACCGTTTATAGACTCCCGAATGTTGTGTCTCACATTGAGAAGCGCAACATATTCTTTGGTCGTCCTTCTAGGATAATTTTTATATTTCGCCTATTTTAGCTTGTATTTTGAAAAGTTCTTTCCTATACCAATCCTCCTATGATAAGTACGGTAAAGAGTTTTATAAATGATTGGTGTATTGACTCTCATGGATACAAACAAAAGTTTGGTGCTTTTCAGTCGGTCAACACGAATGTACCCAAATAGAGCCGGGTTATGCCCTGATCCTGAAATAAATTACATAAGATTAATAAATACACTAGGATGACCAGTTTCGATCGTCAAGCGATCATCATCAGATCCATTACACTTAGGCTATAACATCTATGTTTGAGAATACAGGTGAAAAATATATACAATATGTACAATTATTTTGTTGCAGGGTTGGTAATGCAACAGTCGGTGTATGTTAAATGTGGTATATCTAATGTTAGGTAAACTTCTAAAATAGTGATAAAAATCCGGAATTTGTCCGTTAGGGGTGATTATATGGTTTTACAAAATCAACTATGGTTATACTGAAATAATGCAAGCTTATACTTATCGAGTTGTCTCTTTAACTGGAACTTGAAGCAGTTGCATGTTTCCATAGACACCAGTTGTAATCGACTAACCCCGAGTGTTCGCTGGGTGGAACTGGTTTTCCCCTTCCTCCCCCTTTAGTTGCTATGTTCTTCCAGAGGTCAGTGCCATGTTTATTTGTGTGACTTTGCCAAATCTAGATAAAAGTGTATGCTATTGAATGCAGGAGTCTGCAACTACTAAAGACCGTGGAACTATCTTCGCCACGCATGGGCTAAAAAGCCATTTATACTAAGCGGTACACGGTCTATTGATGTCGTCCCGGCACCTTTAATACTGCCGCGCAGCCAAGCTAGATAAAAAAGGGGAAAAATAGCGGTGTTTATAGGTAAATGTTATTTGGATCAGGTGTACTATGTACATTTTTCTGCAATAAACTTAGGCCGATATGCGCGGCAGTATTAAAGGTGCCGGGACGTCTTCAATAGACCGTGTACCGCTTAGTATAATGGCTTTATTTAGCCCATGCGTGGCGAAGATAGTTCCCACGGTCTTTAGTAGTTCCAGACTCCTGCATTCAATAGCATACACTTTTATCTAGATTTGGCAAAGTCACACAAATATACATGGCACTGACCTCTGGAAGAACATAGCAACTAAAGGGGGAGGAAGGGGAAAACCAGTTCCACCCAGCGAACACTCGGGGTTAGTCGACTACAACTGGTGTCTATGGAAACACGCAACTGCTTCAAGTTCCAATTAAAGAGACAACTCGATAAGTATAAGCTTGCATTATTTCAGTATAACCATAGTTGATTTTGTAAAACCATATAATCGCCCCTAACAGACATATTCCAGATTTTCATCACTATTTTAGAAGTTTACCTAACATTAGATATACCACATTTAACATACACCGACTGTTGCATTACCAACTCTGCAACTAAGTAATTGTACATATTGTATATATTTTTCACCTGTATTCTCAAACATAGATGTTATAGCCTAAGTGTAATGGATCTGATGATGTTCGCTTGACGATCGAAACTGGTCATCCTAGTGTATTTATTAATCTTATGTAATTTATTTCAGGATCAGGGCATAACCCAGTTCTATTTAGGTACATTCGTGTTGACCAACTGAAAAGCACCAAACTTTTGTTTACTTAGGCAACACTGAAAAATGGCTTCAAACCTCACAACAATCTCATGGATACCTAATTTTACGATGCTCCAAACATTCGAACACGAGTTATAGGCGTTCATAAAGATACACAGAAAGGCCGAAAATCCCTAAGTATGCCTTACTTCGGAGGGGAAGTAAAGCCAGCGGTCCCATGTCATATATTTATGGCATGTAATAGAACCTTCCACTAACTACAATTGTGTGAAGCTAAATTTGTCGTTAAGATTTGATTAGCGCTCTATTAGTTGCAAAGTTTGCCAGTTGCGGTGGCAACTAGTAGCCAATTCACAGCTAGGTGTCGTTGACGGTAGCATTTGGTAGCAAAAGTAGGAACTACTGGAAATTGATCGTCTGCAGTCCTTACCTGAAATACAGATAACACACACTAATGCAGCCATCACAATTAACACCGGTTATCAGACACATTCTACACACACGAGGCTACGTGAACGCGTTGTTGCTGCTTCTAAACTGAGGAACCAACCAACCAACTTACAACTTATCACCCAGGAGTCCGAATATGGTTATATCAACCACACAGTTTCAAACAAAATCATCCTTACGATGAACCCGTTTGTCGAAAAAAAAAAGTTAGAATGTGCTCAATCTAAATTCACCTAACGTGTACTTCCTGACGTGAAAATAAAATTGAAAACCTCGTAGACGAAACGCAATACACCTCACATAAAGACTGACCCTCACCGTTGTGTAAAGTCCCCATCCACAGGAAGACACCTTTAACAAATTATAAAGGCTTGTGGTGCATGGATATTCAGTTTTTTTTAGCCTCCAATGGCCCAAATTCCTAATAGCCGCAAAAAATACTATTTGAATTGAGTATTTTTAGCCTATTTTCAATTTTGAAAAAATAGGCTTATGAGATCACCTTTTGTCCGTGTGCGTGTGTGTATGTGTGTGTCCCTAATAAAATCTAAACGGCTGGAGCGATTTCAATGAAACTTGGTAAGCTTATAGCACTATTCCCGGCGACCTCGACCGTGCCCTTCTAATTTTGTTACGTCTCACCAATCCAACATGGCGGCTGTGCGAAATATTTCACTAGCATTCAATATCTCTGAAGCTATTACCAATATCGCCCTGAAATTGTGTACGGTGATAAAGGGCACTACTAGAAGTTCACCTATGAGACTTTCAAAAACCTGGTCACTACAAAACCAACATGGCGGTCAAGCGAATTTGAGACTTTTAAATAGACGTTTTTCGCGATTTAACTATCCAAACGTAATGGAACTTGGTACAACAAATGTTTATACACATTGTAATGCACTGGAGTCTAATTTAGTTCAATTGTTTATATAACCTCAAAATGGCGGCTGTGCGAAATATTTCACTGACATTCTATATCTCCGAAACTATTACAGATATCACCCTGCAATTTTGTACGGTGATAAAGGGTACTGATACAAGTTTACCTATGTATATTTCATAAACCAGTAAAGTACAAAACGAACATGGCGACCAAGCGAATTTGAAATGTTTTAATAGACTTTTCTCGTGATTTAACTCTCTGAGCGCAGTGAAATGAGGTACAGTAAATGATTTTGCAGATTGTAATGCACTGGCATCTAATTAAGTTAAATTGTTTACATAACCTCAAGATGGCGGCTGTGCGAAATTTTAAAATTAAGTTTTTATTTCTTGTGTCGTAATCATGCGATCGAGGTGAAAGTTTGAATAATGAAGCTAGGCAATAATTGTCCTTGAATGGTACATAACTCTATGGCCTATACATATAACAATCCTAAATGGCGAGCTTCCGAAATATTTAGACTGTTCTCAATATCTATGAATCTTTTACAGCAACCAAACTGAATTTGTTTATGTTCATAGAGACTATGAACATATGTTCACCTAAAGGACTTTCAGTAACCTGGTGAGCACAAATCCAACATGGCGGCGTCGCGAAGTATAAATATTTAAATGGACGTTTCTCGCGAATTAACTATCCGAGTGCCGTGAAACGTTGCACGTTAAATGCTTATACAAATGTTGATCCACTGGCATCTAATTTATTTCGATTGTTTGCATAATCACAAGATGGCTGCTGTGCGTAATTTTAAAATCTCGTTTTTACTTCTTGTGTTCTAATCATGCGATTGAAGTTTGAATACCACACGTACACAATAATCTTAATGTAATAGTACAAAAATAAAAATCCAACCTGGCGACCATCTGAAATATTTAGACGGTTCTCAATATCTACGAATCTGTTACAGCAATTAAACTGAAATTTTGTATGTTGATAGAGGCAATTAACATTATCAGGATATATGAAAATAGGCTGTATAATTCTTCACGGAACTACTTGTTTGAAAATAATGTTGCTGTTTGGAGATATAATTCTGTACGATATATCACACGTGTAAATCACGTGAAAAAATTCTAGGGTACCCCTTGACCCCCTTATGCGCATTGATGAATTTTACAGTCTAAGTTGGTTCCGTGATAACCTTATAGCCATTTGCAAACTTTCACAGAAATGTAATTAGTGGAGTGGCATTGATTTTTACAGAAACAGATGGAACGTTGGATGTCTTCTATTGAGAACCTGTTGTCATGGTTGCCCGCATACATTCCTTCATTAGTTTATTAAATTACATTTGTTTTCTGGGAATATCTCAGAAACTGTTGGTTTCCGAGCCATAAAATGTAGTTTTCGGGAACCCTCGAGTTTTGTTTCTGCCGCCGAGGGGCTAATAATGATCTTTGTCTCGTCGTTGTACGCCATAATATAATAATAATAATAATAAAAATAATATAAATCCAATATAGGGATAGGGATATAAAAGACCTTCCGTACCACAACCGCACGTGAAAATCGCGTGACAAAATTCTAGTGTACCCCTTGACCCCCTTAAGCTCATTATACGTATTGTACCCATGTGAGTAATCTCGATGGAAAATATGCTTCTGCCTCCGGCTAGCATCAGGACTCAGGCGTGTACCGTTCTCCCATTGAGCAGTTGCATATTTTGGATTTGAGGCTAAAAGGTATCAACTCTACAATGATAAGGCACAAATCTACTGTAAAGACTTTAATTCAGTAAAACTCATGGCTTCAAACAAATAATGAGAACACAAATCCCATAAACAACACAAACAAACAAAGTTACTCCCACAATCCATTAATCATTCACATAGTTGAATAAATTAAATCCATATCACTATTCAATCTTTTACCATTATGTGGACTTTAAACTTTACTCAAATGCACTGATGCACATGTAATGTTTCACAAAACTGAACTAGTACATTCATGTCATCTAATGTGACTTCTTTATATTCACAAAGTTACTTGTATCCTACAATACATCTTAATTTACATCATGTGTACTATCTGTGTTACATCTCTCTCTCTCTCTCACCAAATGCTTTCATGCATTAGCCAACTCATGGTTTGCACTACATCTACTTGCAACACCACAATTACGTAAGTCTACCCCCTCCACTCCCTTCTTTTTATAGTTACACTGCATGTCATTGTGATTTCACTAAATAACTTCTGTTATCGTTGTGTCGGATAGTATACTATTACGCTACCCTTACGAGCGTAGCCTGTGGCAACGAGTAACCAACTTCATTAACTAGGTGTCAGTGACAGTATCAAATACAACATCCAACCATTCGTTAGATTGCTAAATTTCTATATCATCAGGGAAATCTATGATTAGCAATGTGTTTTTAAACCACACACATTTATTACACATTAAAACAATTCTTCCTCTCATTGACAAGCAAGGTCTTAAATCTGTCCGCTCAAGAACGCGAACCTTCACAGCTAGTCTAGCAACCCCAGCCCCTTGGACTGCCTGCATACAATGGACAGGGTAGGGTCGTTCACGGCTGTAAACCGCCCCTTTGTCTCCCCGTTTCCTGGACTTTTATCTCCCAAGCAGTATTACAACTTTGAATATAACATTGTGGTCACAATGATCCACGTGATCCCATATGATCTGAACTGAATATTATGCAATGGTTCTGGGTGAGCTTGAATATTTAATCCTATCCTTAGGACATTAATAACGGCCTCAACAGGTCCGTATCACAATATGAAGGCACGAGATTCATAGAACACAGGTCTAGTGGTTAGCCGGTATCTCAAATAAATATTACGGTCAGTCAACAGCTGCCGCCAATGATTCGCTTCAACGAGCCGAATCACTCAACAATTAAGTTCTTGGGGAATCAGGTATAGCGTCGAGGTGTCCAATGTTCTCCCCGCGCTTACCACGGGATTCGGACCCGGAACATTTCATATCCAACATCGGAGATAGGGTTACACACTAAATACGCTCCGGCATAAATTAATATCTCTGTACGCTCATGCTGTACGAGATTTCACACGTCGATTAGATCACCTGGCCCCTTACCTGTTCATGATCCCGCCTTATAATAAAGAGAACTCTATCTGTACTCTACAATGCTTAATCAAGCCACAAATTCAATTCACTGTCAAGCTCCAACATTCCCGTGCGTAATTATATTCCCATTAATGCAATATATTTAATATTAGCTCTTTTATCTTCCCTTAATATAATCTACTGCTTGGCTAGATAAATAATCCAATTAGCGTAAGTATTTATTGCTTAAAACCTTTCATCCTGATGTATTCAATTATACCGTTTATCATTATTAGAATTATTATTACTGACATAAACTATCCTTCCGACACAACGTAACTGCTTCAATGACCGAACATTCGCGTTCGTCATATTAAGTTTCACATAACTGAATTGCCATTTTATTTAGTAGCATTAATAGTGGTAAAGTTTAATCCACTCTCTGATGTATACAACATCTTAACTTTACTGAAATCAAACAATAAACATATGAGGATATGCCTCCTAATATTGATTCTTACTGGCATATTTTATACTTCTGAAATCACATTACATGCAGTGATTATCCCTCTAGAGTAACATGATTTGTGGGGTACTTACGTCGGCTTTATCCAGGTGGCCCCAACCACCATATTCCAGTGTCACCTGCCATCGGCTTACTTAGTGACACATTGCCATCTTGCTAATACACATTTTATATGACATCTGATTTATAAACACACGACACTTTTCCATTTTTATAATGAAGCTAATGCTTCCAAAACACATGACACTTTTCCTTTTTTTATAATGAAGCTAATGCTTCCAAAACACATAACACTATATAACACTGGTTATATTATTACTTTAAGAGATATTTTACATAACATCGGTGCACAAACACACGTTACACTTTAATTCCTGATTGGTTGACATTCCCTAGCATGTATCGAAAGTACAGGTGCTGATGGCCCTTCCTTCGGTCCTACCCCTTCCTGATTGAATCTCCCGATCATCTGCTCACGGATTCACCAACAGTTTCTCGATCATCCCTTGATAATCTTCCTACTATTGCAGCGATATGCTTACATCTCGTCATGAACGCTACTTACTGGTATACTCCAAATATGTATAACCAATCACTATACTTTACTGCGCTCAACATCGTACATTGTATTTACATGAATTATTACTTTTCACAGTACTGCCTAGTATCACACGGCACTTAATAAACATTATATAACAGTCGTACTGCACGGCTTCCCACATTGAAGTCCGAGCATCCTCTCCTAACTTCGGTAATATGCATTACGCATAATCAAGTTTGTTAATTACCGACTTCATTCTTAGTTCATGACCATGCATGAATATATTCTCACATGTGTGTTACATTGCACAGCTAACACTGATTACCAGTGACATGTTTAAGTCTTTGTGTGCGCCTGAGCGCTGCATGTCCTTTTCAACTGCGACTGCTTCAAAACAACTCTCCCTCCGACTCGGTCTAAAACTGTCACGAACTGTAACTGCGGTCAACTGTAAAACTGTACGCTTCGACTGGGTCCACCCTCTTATATCTGTTTCACACAGAAAGTAGGGCAAGAATTCCCGCGATAAATCAGCTCCTCTCCTAGGGTGATTCTGAACTTGGAATAATATCCATATTGTTCCTTTTTCTTCGCTGGTCACAAAAATGTATGTGTGTTCGAGGATCGATCGGCCACTTAATTTATATTAATTATCTTATCCATGGCTTGGGGACGCTACTTCACTGGGAATCCCTGGCAACATCCTCAAGTCCATCCGCGAACACCCATAGTCCTGTAACATTACGCACTGCATTAAACATGCCTTGATTTCGCCGTTTTATGGCTCTAAAATTAGCCTCCTGGCTAAAGATTCACCTGTGCGCAACTCTCATGTCATTGCATTGCTCCAATCATGAGTAATCAATGATTTTCCTTGGGATCTTCCCGTTCCATTCTCAAGTCTATTCTCAAACGGGGAAGAACCTGGTCATTATTTAACCTCCCGACCCCTTGCAAACGACTTATCTGGGTCAGCAAGATTGACGTGGCGCCACGGGCCTCCTCCCACAATTCTGGGGCTATTTGCTAAACGTCAAGCTTTGAAACTCCTGTGTTTCAAATCCAGCATAGCCTACTTCATGTAGTCCAAATAATGCTATCTTCCACTATTTTCCTGCATTATTTCACTAAATAATGTCAGTAACAACTGATATCACACCAGTAGTTAAAATATATAATTTCTTCTAGGGGTTCTTACAATGAAATACCCTCAACAGATCTCGGGTTCGTTCCCTGGTGGAACCTTCATTCAGAGCTCAACTTATCTCCGAGATCCACGTTCGAGACCAGTCAGCATGACCACCTCGGGTTCAGTATTGATGAATTTTACAGCTTACAGTAATTTGGTTCCGTGATAACCTTATAGCCGTTTGCAAACTTCACAGTAATGAAATAAATGAAATTGCATTGCGTCTTATAGAAATAGATGGTCCTCTGAGATTTTGTTGCCATGGTTACCAGCTTGCATTCTTTAATTAGATTATTAAATGAAATTAGTTTTCTGGGAATATCTCAAAAACTGTTGGATTAGGGCCTTAAAATGTGGTTTTCGGGGTCCCTTTAGGTTCCCCGAGTTTTGTTTCTCACATCGAGGGTTTGAAAATAAGCTTTGTCTCGTCCTTCTACGCCTATTCCAGCATGTAATTTAAAGGGGTAGGCCCCCTTTTATGAGAGGTACGGAGAAGAGTTACATCAATGATTAGTGTGGTGCTTCTGATGGATACCTGTATCAAATTTTACGTTGATCCACCCAGCCGTTCTCAAGTTATAAGGACTCAAAATTGTCCACAGACAAACAGACAGACAGACAGACAGACAGACAAAAAATATTTTTGCGCGCATCCGTCATAAAACAGTCCGAAACGCGCAAATAACGCAAATTTCCGTGGAAATTAAAAAAAAACAGACAAACTTTCATTTTTATATATATAGAGATAGAAAGGTCTGTGAAATTTTGATTATTATTATTATTATTATTATTATTATTATTATTATTATTATTATTATTATTATTATTATTATTATCATTATTCTTGTGTCATTTTCATTAATATTAGTATTAGCATAATTATTTACTCCTTGTTTATCATCATAATTACTTTTTGTATTTCCAAAATTGTCTCATATGTACTGGTACCATATTTCGTGGTTAAGTGTAAGAGAGAGGGCCATGAGCCCAAACTTCGCCACTACTGAAGACATAAAATAAATAATAAAATAAATAAATAATAATAATAATAATATCGTATGGCCTCGGGTGCCGAGTGCAAGCTTTGTTATTTGACACCCAGAGGGTAGCTTGCATGTCGAATTTCGTTGTTCCTTGAAACACTATGAAAGTCAAGGAGGTTAGATATCTAAGCTCCTTGAACACTAGGCTATAGCGCTTTCTAGTAGAGAAATGAGGAACTTTTTGTTGGCGGAAACTCCCGAAATTAATTTTGCCATTATGAACACGGCCTACTAAATCCAGATGGGTTCTTTGACATGCCAACATCGTTTGACATGCGTGTCATCATTTTCGCCACCGTTCAAAAATCACTTACCATGACCAGGAGCGAACCTGCAAGCTTGGGGTTAGTAGACCGACACGATAACCACTCACCCACCGTGGCAAGCATAAAATAAAATAACATAAACAGCTGTTACGTGCCACCCCCTAGTGGCACTTTTGTTAACTGGATTACGGTGGGTAGGAAGCACAACACCATTTACTGCTTAAAGAAATAATTAACTTTATTGTGGCCAGAAAATTACACTAATCAGCAAATACAAGCAATTAGGAGCCTTCTCCAGTTTCCTCAAGTCTCTTCCTTAAGCGCTCTTGGCCCCTTTCACTTGCAACAGGCCACAGAAGTTAATCCGTCCTAATGAGTCCGGTGGCCTTGGCAGAAGCTACCTGCCCCTCTTCCTCAGGTACAACAAATACAGTTATTTACGAGCACTTGATGTACGCTGTTCACAAGCTGGGAGAAACAATGTCACAGGATTTCGTAACTCGCACAGCACTTCGTCACCACACTTCTGTCGCTCACGATAATCGCTCACACTAGCCCGTAAAACACAACAACAACCACTGCTTGACGGGTCACTCTTATATAGCCGGCCGGTGACTCAATAAATGCTTCTAGACCCATCCAGAGTCCACGGCTTCTCGAGGTTTCCAGCGCTGGTCCAGTCACGAATGTTCTGGACTATCCCTTTGTCCTAGTAGCCCTGTTGCATAAGGCGCGCGCAATACAGGAGGCAGGGCACAGCCCAGCCCTGGGGCAGTTGTGACTCACGCGGCGACTGATGACACAAACTCACAGCCGTAACACCACCCCCTTCCTAAAAAGGCTGATCGTCCCGATCAATCATTGGTCCGTCTGTGTCCCTCCGTAGGCTGCCAGGCGATCTCGATGCACGATCTTCATCTTCGCCCTCGGGCTCCGCTGGATCCTGTAGACGACATCGTTGATCCGTTTCACGACTCGGTACGGGCCCTCCCAGGACTTCTGCAGTTTGGATGACAGGCCTTTCTTCCGTAATGGGTTGAAGAGTCAGACCAGGTCGTCCTCGTGGAATCCGCCGGCATCCGTCTGCTGGTCGTATCGGGTCTTCATTCGGTCGGTCTCGATCCGCAGTTTCCTCCTCGCGAACGCGTGTACGTCCTCCAGTTGGTCGACCAGTTCTTGACAATACTGGCTTACCGGGATCGGATCATTCCCAGGTCGGCCGAAGGCAAGATCGACAGGTAGACGGAGCTCCCTCCCAAACATGGCCCGGGCTGGTGTGCACCCGGTGGCTTCATGCACGGCGCACGGTAGGCCAGGAGAAATAGTGGAAGATGCTTGTCCCAATCCCTCTGGTGCTCGCAGACGACTATTCGGAGATGGTTCTCGACGGTGAGATTGAATCGCTCTACCATCCCGTCGGACTGAGGGTGTAGCGGCGTTGTCCTTGTCTTCCGGATCCCCAGCAGCTGGCATAGGTTCTGGAACACCTGCGACTCGAAGTTCCTCTCTTGGTCGGAGTGCAGCTCCAGGGGTACTCCGTACCGGCTGACGAATTCCTTCAGCAGGGTCTCTGCGATCGTCGCGGCTTCTTGGTTAGGGAGCGCATACGCCTCCGGCCATTTGGTAAAGTAGTCGCTGACGACTAATATGTAGCGGTTCCCTGCCTGGCTTAACGGGAATGGCCCAGCAACATCGATGGCCACTCTCTCCATGGGGCCGCCCACGTTGTAGGTCTTCAGTGGACCCCGTCGTCTTCGTCCTGGGCCCTTGCTGGCTGCGCAATCGTGGCACCTCGCGCAGTGGTTCTCCACGTCTGTTCGGCATCCGATCCAGTAGAACCGCTCTCTCAGCTTCTCCAGGGTCTTCTTTATCCCTAGGTGTCCTCCAGATGATCCTCCATGAACTTCCTTCAGGACTTCCTCCGTCATAGCCTTTGGAACGACGACTTGTTCCCGATATGTCTTCCCGTCGGTGCTCTCCCAGGCGCGGCAGATAAGGCCATCCCTTACAATCAGCGAGTCCCACTGTGCCCAGTAGGACTTAAACTTTGGGCTGCAGTCACTCCCAATGTTCCACCCGGGTCTGGGGACACAGGCCCTCTTCCATTCGGCTATCAGTCCCAGGTCATCATCTTCCGCTTGCGCCCGCGTGAAAGATTCGCGGCTCCAGCTCCCTTGAAGTTCCACGGTAGTCCTTCGGCACTGTATCCCTGTGTTCTCCTCCCTTCGGGCCCAGAAGGTGCAGTCTTCGGGGCACGGTCTTCGTGACAGGGCGTCGGCGTTAGAATGCAGTTGGCCTTTCCTGTGCTGAATCTCAAAGTTATACTGTTGAAGCCTCTCTAACCACCGCGCGAGTTGACCCTCGGGCTGCTTGAAGTTCAGGAGCCACCGCAGGGATGCATGGTCGGTCCTGATGAGAAATTCTTGCCCGTACAGGTACTTGTGGAAGTGTTCAATGGTCTTCACGATGGCGAGCAGCTCCTTCCTGGTGACGCAGTAGTTCCTTTCTGGCTTTGACAAGGCCTTGCTGAAGTAGGCCACTACTCTCTCCTCGCCGTCCACTACCTGCGACAGGATTCCCCCTATGCCAAAGTCGCTGGCATCGGTATCGACGATGAACCTTGTTCCAGGTCTGGGGTAGGCCAGAATAGGCGCGGTGCACAGAGCCTGCTTGAGTTGTTCGAAGGCACTGTGGCATTCTGCTGTCCACGTGAAGAGTTGGTCCTTCTCAGTCAGGCGATGTAAAGGTTTTGGCGATGTCGGCGAATCCCCTCACGAAGCGACGGTAATAAGTGCAGAGTCCCAGGAAGCTTCGTAGTTGGGACTTGTCCTTCGGAACTGGCCACCCCCTCACAGCTGCGGTCTTCTCTGGGTCGGTGCGCACCCCTTCCTCGGAGACGATATGCCCAAGGTACTGGACCCGCTTCTGGAAGATCTGACACTTCTTGGGGCTCAACTTCAGCTGGGCAGCCCGTAGCTTCAACAAGATCTCCTTCAGGTTGCTGTAGTGCTCCTCGAAGCTTCTCCCCAGAACGATGACGTCGTCTAGGTAGACCAGGTAGGTCTTCCAGTGTAGTCCCCTCAGAATGGACTCCATTAGCCTTTCGAAGGTCGCAGGGGCGTTGCACAGACCGAATGGCATGACGGTGAACTGCCAGAGCCCGCTGCCCACAGAGAACGCCGTTTTCTCGCGGTCCTTAGGGTGGACCTCCACCTGCCAGTAGCCACTCTTCAAATCCAAGGTGGAGAACCATCTTGACCCTGATATGGTGTCCAGCGTGTCGTCGATCCGGGGTAGAGGGTAGCTGTCCTTCTTCGTGACGTCGTTCACCCGCCTGTAGTCCACGCAGAACCTGGTGGAACCGTCCTTCTTCTTCACAAGCACGACCGGAGAACTCCAAGGACTATGTGATGGCTCGATCACCCCTTGCGCCTTCATCTCTTCTACCATCCGGTCGACTCCGGCTTGCTTGGCGAGCGGGACACGTCGGAATGGGGCCCTAATCGGTGCGCTGTCCCCAACGTCGAGTCTGTGCTGGACCAAGCTTGTCCTGCCGAAGTCTTTGCTCCCCACGGAGAAGACATCCTGGAATTCGCGTAGCAGGTCCTGAAGTTGGCGTGATTGTTCCTCGTCCAAATGGTCCTGGGATCCTTGGTACAGCTTCTGTAGTTCTTCTGGCAGTGTGCGTCTTCTTCGGTTGTCCGTCTGCAGGTGTCCGTCCGTCGTGTCGGTGATGCGGGCAATCCAGGTAACGGGCTCGCAGATTCCTAGGTTGGTGTCCCGGTGAACCGTAATGTCGTAGTCGTTCAGGTTGGACAAGCGGACGTACGGCCGAGACGTCGTGTTGATGAGGGTCTTGGCAACTAGCAATCCTTTTGTCAGGATGTCCTCATATTTTGGCTCGATGACAGCCGCCACTCCCTCAGCAGTTCCGTCGACAATTACGGCAGCGCTGACCTCCGTCATGGCGGGAACGATGACGTCTTCTCTCAGCCTTACTTGTCGTGCGGTGATGGACTCGTGCGCAGGTTGCAAAGCAAGTTCCTCACCTCCGAAGTGCAGAGGTGCAGAGTGCAGAGTGTTGGTACTCAGATCCAAGATGATGTTGTTCTGGTCCAGGAAGTCCAGTCCGATGATCACTTCATTTGATACGTCAGCCACAAGCACTGGATGCTTTATCGCCCGTCGACCAATGACGAACTCCAGTGATGCTTCGCCATGTACCGGTGCGGTCTCTCCGGTCGCGGTTATTAGCTGGAGGTTCCTTTGTGTGGGTTGAACTCTCCACTTCGGGATCACGGTGGGACTGACGATGGTCCTCGATGCTCCCGTGTCGATTAGCATGGGCCAGCTCTCTCCGTTGACGACTCCGTCGACCATCAGGCTGCTATTATCCCTCCAAGGCGTTGAATTTCTCCTCCACCCCCATCAGCGGGCGTTTGCGCAGCTCGGCAACTTCCACTTGCAAGGTGTTGAACTTCTCCTCCATTGCCGCGACTTCCTCACGTAGGCCCTGTTCTAATTTCCTTTGGCTCTCCTCTAATTTCGTCAGCAGACACTCTTCCAGATTTTTCTGGCCATCCAGAAATTTGGCGGTTAGGTCCTTTGCTAACTTATTCTGGCTGTCTTCCATTTTGGCAGTTAGGTCCTTGGTTAAATTCTTCTGGCCGTCCTCCATCTTGGTTTCCATGCCATTTAACTTTTCTAGCAGTGCTGCCAATTTCTCCTCCATTTTAGTTGTTTGTCTTGTAAAGGGCATGCACTCATAGGAAAATTAGAGAAAATGACCTGCTCGGGTTTTGAAACCAGGACCGTCAGGTGTTGTGCTTGAGTTCGTAATCCGGCTTCTGACACCAGTTGTTACGTGCCACCCCCTAGTGGCACTTTTGTTAACTGGATTACGGTGGGTAGGAAGCACAACACCATTTACTGCTTAAAGAAATAATTAACTTTATTGTGGCCAGAAAATTACACTAATCAGCAAATACAAGCAATTAGGAGCCTTCTCCAGTTTCCTCAAGTCTCTTCCTTATGCGCTCTTGGCCCCTTTCACTTGCAACAGACCACAGAAGTTAATCCGTCCTAATGAGTCCGGTGGCCTTGGCAGAAGCTACCTGCCCCTCTTCCTCAGGTACAACAAATACAGTTATTTACGAGCACTTGATGTACGCTGTTCACAAGCTGGGAGAAACAATGTCACAGGATTTCGTAACTCGCACAGCACTTCGTCACCACACTTCTGTCGCTCACCATAATCGCTCACACTAGCTCGTAAAACACAACAACAACCACTGCTTGACGGGTCACTCTTATATAGCCGGCCGGTGACTCAATAAATGCTTCTAGACCCATCCAGAGTCCACGGCTTCTCGAGGTTTCCAGCGCTGGTCCAGTCACGAATGTTCTGGACTATCCCTTTGTCCTAGTAGCCCTGTTGCATAAGGCGCGCGCAATACAGGAGGCAGGGCACAGCCCAGCCCTGGGGCAGTTGTGACTCACGCGGCGACTGATGACACAAACTCACAGCCGTAACACAGCGAATAGACGGAGGAAAGGAGACAGCCTGCCAGGGAAATAATGCAAAGATAATGGGCTGCAAAGAAGGCTTCTTTGAATCAGTTGTTTGACGTGGTCTCTAATGGCCGTAAACGAAATTAAGAAAAACAAGATGTTCAGTAAAGAACATATAGCCTACTTTCTCCTAAATGTATGAGTATAGTTATAACTCGTTGTTATTATCAAAGAGTATAATAGAACTATTCTTTGTTGAAGACCTTAGAAACGATTTACCTCTACCAAACGCCACAACCTAGATAAAAACTGCTACCATCATTGAAGAAAGAAAGATAAGAAGTATATCAAGAATGTTATGGATCTGGAGACATAATCGACCGGACTGGCTGCGTGGCTCAGCGGTAACGTTCTCGCTTGCTGGGCCCTAGTTTGCAGGTTCGTATCCTGGCGCAGTCAGCTGGCATTTGAGGGTGCACAAATGCGAGGGAGCCGTGTCAGTACATTTACTGGCACGTTAAAGATCCCCTTCGGTCCAAAATTCCGGCACCCCAGTGTCTCTAAAAGCAGCAGTAGTTAAAAGGGATGTAAAACCAATAACATTATTATTATTATTATTATTATTATTATTATTATTATTATTATATACGACCTGCCGTGGGCAACATCCAACTTTGAGTTGAGGCATGTCTTTACACGTCTGGTTGTGCATGGCTTTCACAACCCTAATTGAATTAACAAATCTTTCCATGACCCTACAGAGACGTGTGTATACAAACTATGTGGATATTTTCGATTGCTATTTGCCTGAAATAAAAGTAGTAATTAATAACCTGAACTAACACCAACGGCTTGAATTCAGTTACTATGTGAAATCGTTTTGTTCTTTACTTCAAATAACATTTTCAAGTAACGCAAAATAGGCTGTTACAAACCCTTTAAAATAAAAAGTAAAAATGGATCGTAGTATCATCTTGTCATTCTTCAAATTCGATGCGCATAGAATGCCAATGGTATAGTAATCAATGGAGCCCCACGTAGACTAGTCGAGACATCTAGTGGTGAAATATCGAACAATATAATCCTAACAGAGCGAGTGCATTCTAGCGGCCAGAAGAAGAAACTTTTCAATTAAATCTGGAAGTTACCTTTTTGGCAGCTAGATGTCTCGAGTAAATCTGCTGGCGAATTATGTTTTAATTAAATATATATTTTACACCATAATATGCACAATATAACGCTTAATTTTAAAACATCTGAGTCATTACAAAACAATAAACATATAACATTTCAAGCAAAAAACCTAGCTCTGATCGGGTTTGAACCATAGGCATTTGAGCGATAGGCTAACGCTCTACCACTGAACTATTGTGTCAACGAATATCGATCCATATAAAATGACTTACATAGAACTTGTTAGCAAATAATGATTTATACTAAACGATTTCATCACTGGAGTATATTATTTATATATAAAGCATTTCATACAAAGTTTATTTATTTTGTATCAGTACGCTATATTGCATGCAATACTCAAATTAGTGAAATATAAGTCAGGCACAAGATATCCGCTGCCATCTTGTCTTATTAATGAATCAGCTCAGCTTTTTAAAATCACGTCTGCACTATAGTATTACAAAATAAACTTTTAATTTCGAACGTGCCTCTTCCTTTAGAACAGTTAAAACGATTCTCGGCTCGATAATCGGAACTGGTGGGTCCCATGATATGGATTATAAAGTTTGCATAATTCGCACGGCCGCCATCCTGAAATGGTATGGCGGACGACCTTGTAGTTTGGTCACAAGACGCATCCTATACGAAGGTATGTTGTTACCAAATTTGGTAAAGATCGGATGATTTGGTTAGTCGTTATTTGATTTTACGTTTTGAACGTTTGAGTGGCCGCCATTCAGTTTTAGTAAAGATGGCGGCAATATGAAACATGACACTGAGGTGTCCTTTGCTAATGCTACCTTTGTACCAAATTTCGTTCAATTCGCATTCACCGTGTTCGAATTGATAGGGGGGGCAGACATTCAGAGTACACACACTCACACACACACAGACACACACACACACACACAGACTCACACACACACATACACACACACACACACACACACACACAGACTCACACACACACATACACACACACAGACAGACACACTTTTTTCGCCCTGTGTTGATCTCATAAGTCTACTTTCATTTTTTGCAAAAATCGAAAGTAGGCTAATAACAATGAAAATAAGAATAACAATAATAATCTATATGCCAGTTAGACATTGACGTTACACACTAAGAGCTACTTGAAAGCAATCCTCACCGAGGAAAGAAAAATAGACAGAAAAATTATTGGACCAAACCACACATGAACACGGGGCCCCAGCTGAGTCCAGCATTGCTTCCACTTTCTTCTGCCGGACTCCTATCTGTCTCCTTTCCTGTCGACCTCACTTGGTCAACTCTTGTTCTCTTCCTACCCCGACGATATTAGGGTATCCGAGGCCTAGGGAGTCTCCTCCTTTCCCGCCTTAATTGGCCCTTGTCTCATCTTTTCTGATACCCTCCTTCTGCGAGGGGCCAGCCTTCTTTTTCTTTTCATGTTATCTCCTGCCTTCTGCTCAAGGTCCTCAAGGAGGCCGGGTGTATGTAGCCCCTCCACTTCTGGTACACCCTGGATATTGCTTCACCCACAGGGACTCACGGCTGGTGGGTTTGGGAGTTGGAGACCCCGAGAGATTCCTGAGCTGGGTCCGATTTCCCCCCTATTTTTCCATTACCTCTGGGGTGGACCCTCTTCTCTTTCACTTTCCTATCTGCCTTTCATGGCTCTCCTTACTTCCAGTTCCCTCAATCCGCATTCTTCGAGGGTTGCGGGCATTTCTTTTCCTCATGTCCTTTATTTGCCTTATTCTCTTTATTTCCATTTCTTCTTCTAGTATATAAGTTAGTAGTTAGTTTTAGTTATAGTTTATATTTCATTATCATCTTCACGATCCCCCAAACCATTAGGGGCCGATAACCTAGATGTTAGGCCCTTTAAAACATCAAGTATCATCAACATCAACCAAAGCACACAGATAAAGGATACAGGATTCACTCCAGAGACACCACAGAGAAATTGTCCAACCTCGCAGCGGACATCAAAAAGAGGCGACTAAAAGTTTACGGCCACATCAGGAGACTCCCACAAACCAGACTCACCAAAATACTCTCTTAGATGCATACAGTGGCTCAAGACTACTACACCCTGGATGATGCAAGTCAAAATTGATCTGTAAAAAGCACTGGTCGACCCAGAAGACGTCATAGACAAAAGCGTCTTTCGACACAAAGTATACAGGTGGGAAGTGATGTCAGAGAGAACAGCACCTACAGTTCAAAGACCAAAGTGGACCGAAGAAAGGAAGAGGGTCTTTGGTGCACGAATGAAAGAGTTCTGGAAAAACAGCAAGAACAAGTAATCAGGATTGCTTAGCGTGGCCTAATAGGCCTGTAACGTGTAAAATAAATAAATAGATAAATAAATAAATAAATAGATAAATAGATAAATAAATAAATAAATAAATAATAATAACTAGCGGACCCATGCGAGAACTATCGCATAATGGGTTGTGAACGCCCCATGTGTACAGACTACCCACCCGGCCCTAGTGCTATGTTGGCTGTAAGTGGCACGGTTCTGCCAGGGGCTATCGTCTTGTTTATTTGCAAATAAATATATTTTCGTTGACTTTTCAAGAAATTCAAGATTTTTCCTGTACTATTGAGACGATTTGGAAGATTTTAGTACAAACCACATCTTCTAACTCTGGTATAGGAGCTTTAGTTTTGTGAAACATTCATCTTAGCGAGTTATGTAAAATACGATAAGATAATAATAAAAGACTTATAATAATAAATAAATAAATAACTACCGGTAAATAATAACTTATATACTGTAGACCTATATGCAAGTACCTTCCAACCTATTACAGACCAGAATACATGCCATAAAGGTAGATAAAAAGATATATATGACATTGTGGGGTACTGCAATCATTATTTACATTGTATAATATTTTTTATTCAAATAACAGTCTAAATAAACTGTGATTAGATACCAGTATCATATATTTATATAATAACCTACAACACCTACCTATTTACTTTTCAACAATAATATTAAGGATATGAGCATTTATTTACTTTGATCAAAGAAATGAAGTGCAGGCTATAGGGAGAAAAGGAAACTTTCAAATAAGTGATTATTATGGTGGTATTGTGCCCAATGGGACACGGCAGATTGGCATCGAACTCGGGTCTTATCAAAGAAGACCAGGCCCATGATTCTGCCCAGAATCAAACCATTGATCTCTGAGGGGGAACAGCTACAGGGAACCCGAAGAGCAATGAGTTATAATTTCAGATAATCACAATAGCATGATTTCACGGCTAGAATGTGAATATCATAGCTTTTTAAGGTGAATAATTGCAAGAAAATGCAGGCATATGTATGTATTGGAAGCCTGGACGCAAGAAAGCAAACCAGCTTGACATTTGAGTAATCGCAGCCAGCAGAGGGGCGTATTTAGGTGACGCCGAGGGACTCATTTCCGTCTGGACCACAGGGACAGCTCGAGATTAATGACTCTGGGGTTCACCAGTGCACAAGGCCTGAGACCGGAGAAGGGGTAGTCGCCCATGGAAATTAATTGATTACAGCCAATTGGAGCATTGAAATGAAGTAAAACTTACACCCAGGTGAATATATTCTAGGAGAGATAATTTAGGGGTGGTCTCACGCCTAAATTAAAGCCTACATCTATAAATGAGCCTCTGAACACACTGCCTACGCGCAGGAGGAATGATTTGGAGACCCGCACGAGGGGAAGTACCAGGGTAGCGTCATGACGCTATGGAAGAAGGCAATTAATTGTAGTTAATTGGCCGAAGCGGTCGCTTGCACGCGAGTGATTTTGGGACCTCCACACCTAGACAAACGAGGTTTATACGTCACTTTGTCTGGAAATGCATTATTTCAAGAAAGGAGTCGGTCCTGTGTGTTCAGTGGACTACGTTTTACGAGAAACCTTTATATAGGGGGGGGGGGGGGAGCTTCGCAGAGAAGTTAGTTCATCTCCAGTTCATCTCCAGTTCTTCTCCAGTTCGTCTTGACTCAACACGTAAACTAATACGCTGCCAGATCCCGCAAGAAAGTGCGCGAATTGTTAAAGTATCGACGCTCAAGTATAGGGGGAGAACAATGGAAGTGCATCATACAGCTTCTTAATAGTAATCATGCATCATGTAAGTTTTAATCTACAGCAGATATTTATCCAATATCATACGCAAGTATATATTCGCTACAGCGTAGGGATAATTTAGGATGTTTTTGGACAGTGAATATACCAGGAGGTGTTGTCATAGTTAAAAATGACACATTATTGTCAGAATCACTACAATTATGGGAGCCTGGAAGGCATCACAAATAGTCGTGACAGAGAACTGAACAGAATTGCAGTAGAGATCATATGAATTGCAGGTGACGAGAATCGAACGCACGCACACGCAAGATAGACTTTCACGGAGATCAGCGGTTGTCAGAAGTTAGCTGCATCGCATCTCTGAGGTCAGGCGTTAGTAGGAGTCCAGTTAAGGATCCACATGTGAAATAGTGCGGGAAGTGTATATAAGTTTTGTTACAGTGATTTTAAAAGTGTTTATGTGTATGGTAAAATAATATGTATTGTGTTAAAGTGAAAAAGGCCACTGATGAAAAATGTGTCGTGTGAGATATAGCATGATGGCTTAAACCAAGCATCATGGTAGGTTCGTGGTTGGCATGCTGGACTAACCCAGCAAAAATGAAAAGTGAGTACAAATTTAAAATGTTAATATAATTAGATAGTTCACCATACAACGAAGCATCACTTTAAGACTAAGATTTAACAGTCATTTATGTACGAGATTACACCCATCGTATTTTGGTAAAATATGGCTTGGAGGGTGATTTGTTTACGGCTATTCAGGCCTAAGAGAGTGATGAAAGTAACGGTAACGTTAAATATTAATAATAATAATAATAATATGGGGTCGGTAACAGTAATAAGTAAAGTAATAGGCGTGTCAGGCCTAGAGTACGTGCAAAGTGTGTCATGTCTAAAGTAAAAATACTGTATATTTGTAAACAGTAAGAAAGTAACGTAAAATATATCGAGATATGAGAGTTTTTCAGTGTCGTTGAATTGTAGAATTGTTGAATGAATATTTAATATGATAAATTCTACAGGGTTGTATTTGAGAACCATTAAGGTAATTAATGTAAGTCAGTAAACTTATACTTGTTTTAGGAGCTACTTAAAGCTTTGGCTTAAGAGTAATTGCAGAGATGACGTGAGTGTTTTAATAATTGAGTCATCTATGAGAAGTATTGTTTGAGCCGCATACAGCGAGCAAGTAACGTAGAATCAAGTGATTTACGTCAATAAGTTGCGGGGATCATTCAAACATAGCTTGCACGTTAGGTGAAAAGTTGGCTAATCTACGTGACAGTATCGCCTTGGTGCATACTTGTATTATTCGCAGCGAGTGAGACGGAGTCTGTCTGTATCCACCGCTTGCAGGAAATGTGCCACGAGGGATAACTCTTCGAGACCCTGCGTGAGCCTATGTATTAATTGATCTGCCCTGAGAGGTAAGAATCATGTTCGTTAGGAAAAGCCGATTTCCTTATTATTAGGCTGCTTCGATGAGAAAACTTGGATACTCTATCGAGATGCGCGCCAGAAGCCTTTAGTATCGCCACAGAACGGCAAGGCTATTACCCGATCCATCCCCTGCCATGAATATTAATTAGGAGCCGAGTTGAGCACATTATACTATAAATGTAGGTGTTAAATAATTAGAATGACTCAATCACTAGGGACAGCACTCAGGGTACCTCCATTGTACTGCACTTGTAAACAAACCGGACCTTGCAAGCAGCCATATGGGGTGGCAGGAAGGCCACGAGGCTGGCGGCCATCTTGCCAGCTGGAACTAATTTTATTGCCCGCTTGGAAAGGAGGTCTATTGACCTGAGTCCTTTATTTTAAAAGCATAGTGGGACACTGAAGAATCTCGATATTTCGAAAAGTAATTAAGATATGATTATTGTGATGATGCCAATTGGATTAAATGATGTATTTCAACACACATACCATGTTGGATCGCTGTGATCGGATAATATTTGGCCCAGTTACTCTCTGAGGAGGAATACTGCACCAAATAAATTTAGGCATCTTTGTAAAGTGTTTGCCCAGTTCACACTAATTTATGCAGACGGGTAGAGTGATTTCATTGACATGACACGTTTGTAACGATAATATTTCGACTATACCCAGAAAATCGTTGTATGGTGAAGCTATAAACATTTCTATCCATGTGTATTTTGGAAGGGAAAACGTACCATTTTAGCGTTTCAAATTGATGGGAAAAAGAATACGATTCACACGACACAACACTTGTTAATTAAGGCATAAGATAATGAATTTATGTTAATGAAAGTAAATGCCCCGTGAAAAACGGATTTATGTTAAATATTGCAGATTTAATGTCATTTAAAGAAATTGTGACTATTGTGTTGTGATATTGGAGTTTGTGTTAAATTGTGACACTCGTAGATGTCTGAGAGTATCAATGATAGGATGATAGAAATAGATTTGAGTGCAGTGAAGCACTAATTTTAAGAAGAGACTCACAAATAACCTTGATTTTCGTTGTGGGAAGTAAATGTAAAATACCCTTTGTTTATGTTTTAGTTGTATAGCCATGATTTTATATCATTAAATGTGATATTTAGGAATATGTTGTTTCTTTCATGTAGAGTAGTTACCTGACAGACTCAAATCCTGAGCATGTGGTCGTATGGTGGGCATGGACGTCCCATACCTCGAAAGACCGTGAGTTAGCTGGGATACGAACACATGTTCCATATGATGACGATTGGGTACAGTATGTAGCTTATTGTAGGGAATAATTTTAAATTATTTAAATTATTGCATCCAATGACCATTCATTTCTTTTCAGTACGGATCAAGGAAGGGATTTTGGAAGAAAATCGGCCGCGGACCTACCGTATTGAAAGGAACCGTCTCGGCATTTGGCTGGTGGTGAACATGGGAAACCACGAACACCATTTTCAGGGTGGCCGAGGTGGGATTCAAATCCACGCTCTCCGGACGCCAGCAAGGCACGAGGAAGCGTGCTACTGCTCTCAGCCACCGTGGCCGGTATAGGAAATAATTATGTGTTTACGAAATTCACAACACCGACCTTGGGGTGAAGTGGATGAAACCTGTTTGGAGATGAAAGTAGGAACACTAAAAGAGCAATCTTATTGTAAATCCCTGATTGTATTGTTATTATTATTATTATTTTCATTACCATGATAACAATAATTCCGAGAATTATATACTGTATTCACTGCCACGTCGATGAGAAATGAAGACTTTTAAGATTTTTTAAGGTCGTTTATGCAAGCCTCGCAGATAGAATTTAGAAGCTTAAAATCTATGACCCAATCGGGTCTCAAACCCACGGCCTCTTACGTTGTACGGTTGTGTTCTGACCACTTCGCTATGATACATCTATGAAGCTATCATGCGTCAGCCTATCATACTGTAATTTCTGCCAGCTGTGGGCATCTATAGATTACAATAATTGGATATTAATGACCATAATGATGAGATGTTGTTTCATTTAGCGGCTTTGCGACATCGTGGTCATTATTCACCGTTTACTTGGGTGTGTGTGTAAAGAATGTTGTATGGTAACCTGTGTTATTGTGGTGTCTCTAGTTGTGGTGTGTGTATTTGTAATTCAGGTAAGGATTGGGAAGGAGGAGACCGTGACCTCAAGTTAGAAACCATCCCGGCATTTACCTGGAGTAGAAGTGGGAAACCACGGAAAACCACTTCCAGGATGGCTGAAGTGGGAATTGAACCCACCTCTTCTCAGTTTTGCTTCACGAGGCTGAGTAAAATAATGATGAGAAATGAAGGATTTAAGATGTAATTTAAAGCTATTTCTAGGGCTCGGATTTTTAGATGCTAAAAATTTGAAAAATATTTATTTTTTATGTATTAAAAAATAGCTGAAATCGACAGTAGTGGCTACGCTGGCTAACGCGCAGCATTAGGTCATGGGGCCAAGCTCTCTGCTGACTCGGTAGACGCGTGGGTTCGAGCTCCACCGTCGGCCGTCCTTGAAATGGTTTTCCGTGGTTTCCCATTTTCAACGCCAGGCAAATGCTGGGACGGTACCTTCTGACAGGCCACGGCCGCTTCCTTCCACATCCTTGCCCAGTTTCATTCACCATCATTCATTTCATCTCTCATTAACACCTCTCATGAGGTTGGCGTCAGGAAGGGCATCCGGCCGTAAAAACCATCGCCACAAAGACTTCCATCGCATCTCATCCCCGACCGCGTTGGAAAACGGGAATAATAAGGGGTAGACATACATTAAAAATACCTGAAATATGTGGCAAAAAAGTAAATATATTTATTTATAATTTAGTTTATTAATGTGAATATAAACAATATGCATTACTCACGAATGCAATTTATGCTATGTCTCACTGCCTGCTGAAGCATTACAATACACAACGAGATACATCTCCAGGTTGCCCATCACTAATGACCGACGATTATCGCAAAACACTCATTCTGAAGGCGCGAAACTGCGGCAATATGTTTCTTGCCCTTGAGGTGTTGTGTAACTTGAGATCGCTGTTCAGCCTTGATTGTTTTACCACATGGTTCGCAGAACTGAAAGCTCCCATCATAAGTAAAATTATCTTTAAATTCTGCAACATACTGCTGCAGACGATAACTTGTTTTTACTTTAGGCATCGTAGAGCTACCTTACACTTCACAATGCCAAAAATGAACTGTATGTGAGTGACACTGGTTCCAAGTAGCTGGGGGAGGGGAGGTCTAGCACATGGTGCAATATGGCTATTGACAAGGAAATCTCCGGCTTCTACAGTGAGTGGCACGGGACGACATGATAAGAATAACACAGTTGCAAGCTGACATACGCTGTGCATTAAGATTAGATAGCTCACAGGTCCTTCCCCGTTGAAGTAACACAGAACAAAAATGCAATAAACTGATACACTGATTTTTAAAAATGTAAATATTTTGTCTTTTTATGTGCTATTAAGTGAAAAGCAGGAATTTATTTATGCATTTATAGAAAATAATGCTTAAAATATGTATTTATATAAAAAAATATTTATTTACCTAAAATTCCGAGCCCTAGCTATTTCTCTTAAATATAATAATAATTCTTCTCCTTCTCTCGGATGGGCCACTTAAGACCCCGCGGAATCAACGTATGTTGATCCTTCCTCCTTGCCAAATAGCTCTTCATATGCATGGATTGTTGTAGTTTCTGTTCCTCCGACCATGGACGTCGTGTTGGTTTCTTCTGATCATCCTCAAATCCCCTTGTGTGAACAATATTCCTGATTACATTTCTATTCATCAGATCTGGCGATCCCATCTCCAATAGGTCCCTCTCCACCTGTTTGTACCACTTAGGTCTTATACGTTTGTTCTGCAGAATAGCTTACCACGGTGGGTGAGTGGATAGCGTGGCGGTCTACTAACCCTAAGTTTGCAGGCTCGCTCCTGGCCGTGGTAAGTGATTTTTGAAAGGCGGCAAAAATACGACACGCATGTCATACGATGTTGGCATGTCAACGAACCCATTTGAATTCAGTAGGCCGTGCTCATAATAGAAAAATTAATCTCGGGAGTTTCCGACAACACAAAGTTCCTCATTTCTCTACTAGAAAGCGCTATAGTGTTCAAGGAGCTTAGATATCTAACCTCCTTGACTTTTATAGTGATTGAAGGAACAACGAAATTCGACACGCAAGCAACCCTCTGGGTGTCAAATTACAAAGCTTGCACCCGGCACCCGAGGCCATACGATATTATTATTATTATTATTATTATTATTCTGCAGAATTTTGTGGATTCGGTAAGTAAGTTTCGTATGATTCATTCTTTCCAAATGGCCCAAAAATTGAATTCGTCTCATTCTCATGGTATCGGTAAGTTTAGAAGTTTTCCTATATATTTCAGAGTTGGGTTTGGGATAGAGTATGCCATTTCTAATTCTGGGCCCTAAGATCTTTCGCATAATTTTCCCTTCCTTAATCTCTAATTGTTCCTTTAATTTTTAAGTTGTAAATTGAGAGTTTCTGAAGCATAAAGAGCTTCCGGTTTAATCACTGTTAATGGGGAGCCGGCCCCGTGGTGTTGGGGTAGCGCGCCTGCCTCTCGCCCGGAGGCCCCGGGTTCGATTCCCGGCTCCGTCAGGGATTTTAGAAACTGACGTGAGGGCTGGAACGGGGTGCACTCAGCCTCGTGAGGACAATTGAGTAGCTCGTCTGACAGTGAGGCAGCGCCCCGATCACGAAAACCAAGATTAACGGCCGAGGGACCCGATGCACTGAACACGTGTCACCCCAATATCTTCAGGCCAAATGGCTGGGCAGCGGTCACTCAGTAGGCCTAGGCCCTTCATGGGCTGTAGTGCCAGGGGTTAATGTTTTTTTACTAAGTAATGGTGAATTTTACTATTCCATGACAAGCTTTGCTTGTTATAAACATTTTTTGTGTATTGAAAAGAAACCTCCATTTTCTGAATGTTACTGATTTATTTTCATTGCCATTTTCTTTAACCCATTCGCATAAGTATTTAAATTCCTCTACTCTAGAAATTTGGTTAGCGTTAATATCAATTTCACGTGGAGCATTTTTTATGTTAGTCATAAATTTAGTTTTTTCACAAGAGATATGAAGCCCTATTTTTGCTGCTTGTTCTTTCAAGATAGTGATCTGCTTCTGTGAATCAGAGATGTCCTCAGCAATTAGTGCCATATCATCAGCAAACGCTAGACAGTCTATTTGAATACGGGTACCGATAATCTTTGGCCCTAGTCGGTGAGATGGTACACCTGCTTTTCTCCATTCTCTAACAACTTTTTCCAGGGCACAATTGAAAAGTAATGGGGAAATTCCATCACCTATAATTATAATAATAATCCATCAGAAAATGGCAACAATACTGGACAGCTGTAATATTGTCAGGAAATTCTTGAATGGTGATTGAGAACCAGCACAGCTTCTTGTGTACGCCCACCGTAGTTTTGCGGAAGACCAGAATAACTATGTTTAATGAACAATTTGTGATATATTAATAATAATAATAATAATAATAATAATAATAATAATAGGAACATTCCGGAATTCACAGCAAGGACGTTGAGATGAAATAGATGAAACCTGTTTTGGGCAGCGAAAAGAAAACAATCTCTCGTAGTACGGTATACATTAGTATGATTGTCAAATATGTAGTTGCTTTTGCTGTTGTTGTTGTTGTTGTTGTTGTTCGTTCTCTTAAGGGTTTTTCGATATCGTGGTCATGTAGCCTTGTGAACATGGTTGTGTATATATGTATAATTTTGTATGATAACCTGTGTTATTGTGATGGCTGTATTAGTGTGAATATTTGTAATTGGATGGGTGAAGTAGCTGCCACACGAGGCTGAGTGTACCCCATGCCAGCCCAAAAGCCAGAAATAAATGTATTGACAGAGCTGGGAATTGAACCAGGACATTTCGAATGACAGTACGAGGTGGTCGTAAAATATGTAAATTATGATAAAGTTTCATTTCGTATACCTACAGAAATGTGAACTGTATGATCAACTGTAAAAAAGTGAAGTTTACTAATAATAACAATAATAATTATATCAATAATAATAATAATAATAATAATAATAACCTTCAACTTAATGACCAACCGCAACATAACTTACTTTCAGGAGAGGAAAACAAAATGGGCCTGGTTCATTGAACTGGATAAAGATCTGAAAGAAGTGGGGATATCTCCAACAGACATTCAGGAGTGCGCCCCACTCAAAAGGAAACTTCAAGCTTGCAAAGGTTTCCAAGAAAATCCGAAGCTGAAAACGGGAAAGATTTGGACCCAGGAACGGAAGGAAGTCCACCGAGAACGAATGCGGGCGTACTGGGTAAACATCAAAGCCAGTAGAAGACAGTTGGAATGACGTGGTCCATAGATGGCCTATACGAAATGAATGAATGAACCTTCAACTTAAGCCTAAACTAAAAACCGGGAAGGCGTAAACGAAAAAGAGAAATGTGCAACGTTGATTGCGAATGAAAGAGTACTGGGCCAACATTAAAATGCAGAAGAAACAGTTGACATGACGTGGTCCTTAGTTGGCCGTAACGAAAGAAGAAGAAGAACCTTCAAGAAATCAATGCAAGAGACGTAATTTTGTGGGACAGGCCTAGTCTCAGATCGATGGTGACCAAACATCATTCTTCTGAAAAACCCCGGATGAAAGCCATCACCACATGGACGACAGAAATAAAGAACAATCATAGTGAGAGAATGAAGAGAATTTTGGAAGAGGAGAAAGCAAATTCAAATTCATCTGGTAAATAGGTTCGTTCGCACTTAGTTTGGCATAATTTTGTTCAAAAAATTAACAATAAAATAATAATAATAAAAATAAATAGATAAATAACAAACTTTCCTTCTTTCCTTGTATGTTCACATGGTGAAAAAGTTCTGTCTCAAAAAAAAAAAAAAAAAACATAAATTATTGTGTAAATGAACATGCAGTGATTCCTACTGAAGCTAAAATCAGTAGAATCAGTAGACAGTATTTGCCGAGTTATAAAAGGTAACTCACTTGGATACAATTGGGTTTATATTGCCGAGAACACGAAAACTCGATTCATTATGGCACATTACTGGCAGAGAGTGTAAGCGTCGGGGCCCCCCCACACAGCAAGGTACCGACTAATGATACAATTTGTCGCCAGCCTCGCGCGTCTCGTATATATATAGCAGACTATTTATAGCCAGCAAGTGGCGGCACATGTGCTAGGAAGACGCCTCGGAGATAAAAACATCAAAGAAGAAGAGAGAATTAGTTCTTATCACTCACCACTCACTTCCTATAATTTCCCGAGGCATCGTTCTTTCATATAAATAGTATTAAACGGTAAAACATTTTATTACTTGCCTCTGATCACAAGACAATTTGGTGGCTCAATAATTCTGTCATAAGACCAACAATTTAGACACAAGGTAGTTGTTGAAAATCATTTACATTGCACACTGTCAAGGGAATGGATATAAACATAGACTACGGTTTCTTATACTAATTCGAAATGTTTTGTTGGATATCCTTTCTGACTCAAGACTCGTAAGGTGTGTTAATGAGAGACGAAATGACGATTAAGAAAATTGGGCAAGGAATTGGAATGAGGCAAACGTGGTTTGTTATACGATAACGTCCTCCGACATTGCCCTGAAGTTGGCTCGATGTTTCATTATTATTATTTTGTGTAATTGTATTGATTTTATTATTGTATTATTATTACTGTATTTTTATTATTATCATCATTATTATTACATCGATTTTGACCTATTATGGACCACTTAAATAACACTTCGTGACGTAATTTTTCTTTGGTGCCATTAATTCTTCATTGTCCTTCTTGCAGCCTCTTTCTGACCTTTTTGTCACTGTTCCTGGCTCCTGAAACCCATCAAATGTGTGTATCTTGTGTCTAAATGTGGCGCAATTCTGGATGTAATTTTCTGTGATGTTAATTTCTTGCAGGTCCTTCATGGTGCGAATAAACCATTTTTCATATAAGCTGCCTTTGTTTGTGTTAAAATGGTTGATTTATTTTATCAGCCAACGTTTTTGCACTTAGTGGCAAGTGATGATTTATACACCTTGGTTTGCGGCAAAGAACAAATAAATACAGTAAATACACGTAAACTGTGCAGGTTAGAACACGCTTTTTTTTTACTTTTAAAGATTACCTGAAAACTCTAAATTTCAACTTTTTCATGCCAGTACATTAATTGCTATGTCGCATTGCAGACAACCAAGACTACTTGTGTAAATACAAGTATTGTTTTGCAGAATAAAGTGCTGGAAATACGGTACCGGTATGTTTGCAGCAAGCGATGGATCTATACATCTTGGCTCACGTTTCATTGCCCTTCCGATGAAGTGCGAAAGCACTTGATTGAGTCCACTAGTTATTATTATTATTATTATTGTTATTATTATTATTTTCGTTTCGGTTGTCTAGAGACCACGAGCCAATTTCAATGACTTGTCCTTTGATGTTCCTTCTTCTTCCTCCAGTAATCCTTCATCTTCTCACTATGCTTCCTTCCTCTTCTTTTCCTCGGACCATTTTGAGCCGGTTTTCTTTCCCTTCCTCCCTTGGAATCCTTCCATTTTTAGCACTTTTTGCCTAACAATATCTCTCTGTGGTGAATCTTTTTCTCTGATATTGCTTCGTTCCATTATTATTATTGTTATTATTATTATTATTATTGGTATTATTATTAATATTATTATTATTATACAAGTATTTTTATGTTTTATTCTATAAATAAGCTAGGAAGGAATCAGTCCACGCCTGTGTTTTGTTCGCGCCGAGGAAATACCATGATTATTATTATTATTATTATTATTATTATTATTATTATTATTATTATTATTATTATTATTATTATACTGAAACTCAATCAGGTAATGCGACGTGTCACAGATTGGATGAAGGAACATAAGCTGTCATTAGCAGACCATAAAACGGAGATTGTTGCGCTGACGAGAGTGAGAATCAACACTCTTGTACCATTGCAAGTGGGAGAGACGATGATTAAATTCATCAAGGAGTACGAAGTACTTGGGTGTGACGCTAGATACTAAGCTCACATTCTGGGCCCATATTCAAAGAGTGACGGATAAAGCAGCAAATATATTGACCGCTTTGAGCCGATTAATGGATAATATTAAAGGTCCGAAGCCTAACAAACGACGTCTCCTGATGACAACAGTCCAGTCCATATTACTCTATGGAGCTGAGATCTGGGCTGAGTCCTTACGGTTCGAGAAATATCGTAAAAGGATAGCAGCAGTACAACGAAGAGGAGCCTGAGGATCTCATGTGCATATCGCACTGTTTCAGAGCCTGCTGTTCTAGTGGTAGCGGGAGTAGCACCAATTGATTTACTTGCCTTAAAGCGTCAGGAAGTTTGGCGCACCAATGAAGAACTGGACATACACCAGGCAAAGACGTCTGCACACAACCATTGTATGGAACGATGGCAACAGAAGTGGGATGATGAGACACGAGGTCGATGGACAAAGAAACTTATTCCGCGTCTGGCTGACTGGGTTGATCGAAACCACGGAGAGGTCAATTATTATTTGACACAGCTCCTAACAGGCCATGGATATTTTCGAAGATTCCTGCATCACATGGGCATGGCAATTAGTCCTTTGTGTCATTATTGTAATGAAGAGGATGATGCGCTCCACACATTCTTTGTGTGTGAACGCTGGTCAACACATAGAAGAGATCTGCAAGCTTCTATAGGGGTAATCACGCCGGACAACATCCTACAGATGATGCTCCGAAATGATCAAACATGGAATCAGATAGCTATTTTCATAGAATGTGTCCTGCGCCAGAAGAAGAGGGAAATGGATGCGTTCGAACATCCTTAATAAAAAATGAAGAAAGAAGAAGTCTGAAAGACTAAGTAAGCACGACATCACCCTGAAGTAATGAGAGAGCGGTTCCGGGGTGATGAACACATCGTGGGAAAAGGGAGGTGGTTTTTAGTGGGTAAGAATCCCACACTACTGTGGAGTGCGGACCCTTCACATGTGTCTTTTGAAGATTTTCCACAGTCCCTCGTAAAAATATATATATATTATTATTATTATTATTATTGGGAGCGTGATGGCGCAGTGGCTTAGCTTCTCGCCTTTCACCCGGACGGCCGGGGTTCGAATCCCGGTGACAGCGGGCTGGAATTTTCACCTCAAAAATCACGTGGCGTCAGGAAGGGCATCCGGCCTTAAATCCCCAGCCAAAACCAAAATGAGCCTGGTTGGCTCCGGCGACCCCAATTAATTGGGAAAAGCCGAAGAAAGTTTTATTATTATTATTATTATTATTATTATACAAGTATTTTTATGTTTTCTTCTATAAATAAGCTAGGAAGGAATCTGTCCACGCCTGTGTTTTGTTCGTGCCGAGAAAATACCCTCAGGTGCCTCTATGGTGAACTAATGAAGCAGAGAATGCAAACCAAAGCAAGGCGCCTTACGGGACTATTCGCAATGTTGATGTGCCTGGAGCCAGGAGATTGTATCTCAAGATCATCTGTTTAAATACACAGCAGGTCTCATTGGGAAGGGACGTATCATAGGATCTCTGTTAGTGGGTGACTCACTATGTTAACACTGGGGTTTCACATGTCAATAGCTGGCCACAAGTAACGTTTGTCCCTCCATAGAGGACTTACTCAACTAAATGGAGGATAAAGAACAGAATGAGTCAGTTAATCATGAATGACTGAAGCCTTCATTTAGAGAAAGAATTTGTACAAAGCGTGAGTATAGCTTCCATTCTTTAGCAACGTGTGCTCCTCATTCATTCGTTGCTTTAGAAATAACAAACATGTTATGAATCGTATGTTATGAGAAGGTTGAGTTCGCTTAAAACCTACACAAAATAATAAACTAATTTGAACGTCGATTCTAAATCATGTGTATTGAATTGTTTTTGGAACATTCATCAAATCGCCACTTTCCATGTCTTGTATTGCGATATGTAGAGTGCACAAATTACATTTTCATATTCTGAAGAAGGTAAAACATATTAACACTAGAACCGTACACCTATTTGTTTAGGTACACTAATCGTAGGCCTACACTGGATTAATGAAGTCCTACATTTATAACACAAACTTTATGGGCTATATTCAGACTCACAATTTGTTAAAAAGATGCATGTATCCAACACGTAAATACCTAATTTCAAATAAGCTAAGTAATACAATGATTGAAAATAAAGAATCAATATTACAATGACAATAAACAAAGCTAAAATAAAAAAATAAATAAAAACAAAGTACAGTATAATAAAATACAGTGAAACCTCTCTAAAAGACCACCCCTATTAAAAGACCACCCCTCTTAAAGACCAATTTTTCTTGGAACCGATTTAAAACCTCATAAGGTCAATGTATTTGTAACCTCTATTTAAGGCCCACCCCTCTCCCCGACCAAAGACAGGCATTTTTTCAGTCTGACCTCTTTCAAAAGACCACATCTCGTCTGACTTCCCATTGGAGATGGTGATGAGGGTCATGATGTAAACAATGGTTCTGTTGGCACAGAACTGCATCAGCATACAATGTCATTAGAATGTAATGTATAAAAAATACAAAAAACGCCTCTCCTAGAAGATTGTTCGAACCCAGAACAAATTAATGGACTTTCGAACTCACTCAGAGATGTGCTAGAAAGTGAAATTGTTAAAAAAAGATGTGCTAATCTGAAACAGAGATCAATTCGTGACTTTTTTAAATGACAGAGCTCAGAAAATAACTAATTGTAATTAATTTGTACTAAATGTGAACCAATGCAGATAAATTGTAATCAAGTATGTGTTCCAACCTTACTTTATTAATAATGCAGTATAAAATTATTTTAATGCCTACCCCTATTAAGAGACCACCCCTCTAAAAGACCAGTTTTCAATGGAACCGTCACTGGTCTCTTAATAGGGGTTTCACTGTAAATCAAAATAATCGAATGTCCAATATAAAAAGAAGACCTAATAAAATATCATAAAACTAAAGAAATACAATAAAGTAAAATATATTATTTTAATAAAGGAATTTAATTAAATTAGATTAAATAAATTTAAACCAACGAAACAAAATAAAATGTCAATTAATATAACAGGAAAATAGAGCAAACAATTAACCCTTACGAGCCTACGAGGCTGACCCTGTCGCAGTGAGCCAAGAGTCTCTAGTTACATGTCACCTCATCTATCGACAGTAACCTTTTAATTTTACAAAATCTCCCTTGAATGTACCCAGTACAAACATTTTCATTAGAGACTGTTTTGCCTTTCAGAGTCCAGTCGATTAGACTCGGTTTGTGAACAAGTCGCCTCCGTGATTCCCTATTTGCAGTCACCACTGCGGCCACCTGTGATTCTACATCCCTCACTTTGAAATCGTCCAACCCTGAATCTAACCATCGCCTTCTAAGTCTACCTCTGCTTCTCTTACCCTCTACAGCCGAACTCTTTAACCTCTTAGGTAATCTCTCCTCCCCCAATCTCATCACATGACCCCACCATCTGAGTCGACATATAGTGAACCCGAGGGGGTCATGCTGACTGGTATCGAACGTGGACCTCGGAGATAAGTTGAGCTCAGAATGAAGGTTCCACCAGGGAACGAACCCGAGATCTGTTGAGGGAGTTTCGTTGTAAAAACCCCTAGAGGAAAGCCTATATTTAATCACTGGTGTGATATCAGTTGATACGGACATTATTTATTGAAATAATGCAGGGAAAATGAGTGGAATATAGCATTATTGGACTACATGGAGTAGGCTATGCTGGACTTGGAACACAGAAGTGGAGAGTTTGACAGTTTACTAATGGCCCCAGAATTGTAGGAGGACACTCGTGGAGCCATGTCAATCTCGTTGACCTACTTAAGTCGTCTGCAAGAGGTCGGGGGGTTGAATAATGACCCTGTTCTTCCCCGTTTGAGAATAGAATCGAGAATGGAAGGGGAAGATCCCAATGAAAATCATTGATTACTCGTGATTGGAGCAACGCAATGACATGAGAGTTGCACACAGGTGAATCTTTAGCCAGGAGGCTAATTTTAGAGCCATTAAACTGTGAAATCAAGGCATATTTAATGGAGTGCGCATGCACACAGGACTATTGGGGTTCGCGGCATGGTTTGACTAGGTCGCAGGGGATTTTTAAGTGACGCCGCTTACCCACGCCATGGCAAAGGCAATTAATATTAATTAATTGGCCGATCGATCACCGAGCACGCATCCATTTTTGTGACCAGCGAAGAAAAAGGAACAATATGAATATTATTCCAAGACCAGAATCATCCTGGAACAGAAGATGACACTGCGAGGGAATCTGAGACCTACTTTTTCGTGTGAAACGGATATAAGGGAGTAGACACTTGGCAGAGGTCAGTGGTTGGCAGCAGTTATCGGTTAGCAGTTGTGTTTGGAAGTTGTACCAGAATCTAGCACGGAGCGCCCAGGCCCGCGAACAAAGACTTAAACATTTTACTGGTAATCAGTATATTAGCCGTGCAGTGTAATGCACCAGTGATAATGTAATCATTCACGGTCATGACATAATAATGAATACGGTAATCAATAAACCTTGATTATGCGAAATGCATATTACCGAAGTTAAGATAGGAGGCTCGGACTTCAGTTTGGGAAGCCGTGCAGTAAGACTGTTATATACTGTTTATTAAGGACAATCGTGCCGTATGTGTAGTTGGCAGTAATAATTTGTGTAAATACAATGTACAATGTTGAGCGCAGTGAAAAATAATGATTGGTTATACATATCTTAAGTATACCAATAATTAGCGTTCATGACGATATGTAAGCATATTAATGCAATATCAGGAAGGTTATCAAGGGATAATCGATAGACTGTTGGTGAATCCGTAGGCAGATGGTCGAGATGTTCAATCAGGAGGTAGTAGGACCGAAGAAGAGGCCGTCCGCACCTGCAATTCTGATATCTTGCCAGGAAATTTCAACCAGTCAGGAATATAAATTGTGACGTGTGTTTGTGTAGTGATCTTATGTAAAATATGTTTTTAATTAATAATATAACAAGTGTTATAAAGTGTCATGTGTTTTGGAAGCATTAGCTTCATCATAGAAATGGAAAAGTGTCGTGTGTTTATGAATCAAATGTCATATAAGATGTGTATTAGCAGTATGGAAATGTCTCGCTAATTATGCCAATGGCAGGCGACACTGGAAGATATGGGTGGTTGGAGCCACCTGGATAAGCCTATGTAAGTACCCCACAAATCATGTTGTTATAGAAGTTATAGCCACTGCATGTAATGTGATTTCGGAATTATAAAACATGCCAGTAAGAGTCAATATTAGGAGGTATACCCTCAAGTGTTTATGGTTGTTTGATTTCAGTAAAGTTAAGATGTTGTTATACATCAGTGAGTGGATTAATCGTTACCACTATTAATAAAATGGCAATTCAGTTATGCAAAACTTAACGTAACGAACACGGATGTTCGATTATTGAAACGGTTACGTTGTGTCGGGTTAAGGTAATTTATGTCAGTAATAATAATAATAATTAAATAATGATAAAAGGTATAATTGAATACATCAGGATAAAAGGTTGTAAGCAAGAAATATTTACGCTAATTGGAATATTTATCTAGCCAAGCAGTAGATTATACATTAAGGGATGAGAAAAGAGTTAATATTAAAATATATTGTGTTAATGGGAATATAATTATGCAAGAAAATGGAAGAGCTTAACAGTGAATTGATTTTGTAGCTTGTGTATAAGCTTGTAGAGTAACGGATAGAGTTCTCTTAATAATTAAAGGGCGAGATCAGAGCAGCGGGTTATGGAGCCAGGGAATCTAATCGACGTGTGAAGTCTCGTACAGCCTTGGGCGTACAGAGATATTAATTTATGCCGGAGTGTATTTAGTGTGATACCCTAACTCCGATGATGGATATTGAATGATTCGGCTCTTGTGAAGCGAATCTTATTGACGGCAGCGGCTGACTGACCGTAGCATTTATTAAAATACCGGCTACCCACTAGACCTGTGTTTGATGAATCTCGTGCCTTCATATAATGATACGGACCTGTTGAGGCCGTTATTAATATCCTAAGGTTAGGAATAAATATTTAAGCTCATCCAGAACCTATTGCATACTATTCAGTTTAAATCATATGGGATCACGTGAGTCATTGTGACCACAATATTGTATTCAGAATCGTGATACTGCTTGGGAAGATGAAAGCCAGGAATCAGAAAAGCGAGGGACGGTTTACAGCTGTAACCACCCCACTCCATTCCATTGTATACAGGCAGCTCTAAAAGGGGGCAGGTTGTCAAACGAACCGTGAAGGCTAGCGTTTTGAAAGGACAGATTTGAGACCTTGCTTGCAATGAAAGGACGCATTGTTATATTGTGTAATGAATGTGTGTGGGTTAAAAACACATTGCTAATCATAGATCACCCTGATGATATAAAATTTTGGCAATCTTACGAATGGTCGGAAGTTGTATTTTGTACTGACACTGACACGTGTTTATGAAGTTGGGCACTTGACGCCACAGGCTACGCTCGCAAGGGTAGCTTAATAATACCATCCGACACAGCGATAACATAAGTTGGAATTGAAATCACAATGGCATGCAGTGGAACTATAAAAAGAGGGGAGCGGAGGGGTAAATTTACATAATTGTGGAGTTGCAAGTAGATTGTAGTGCAACCCATGAGTTGGCTAATGCATAATAAGCATTTGGTGGGAGAGAGAGATATAACACAAACAGTACACATGATGTAAATTAAGATGTGTTGTAAGAAACAAGTAATTTTGTGAATTTAAAGAAGTCACACTAGGTGACATGAGTGTAAAAGTACAGTTTTTGTGAAACGTTACATGTGCATCAGCGCACTTGAGTGAAATTTAAAGTCCACCTAATGGTAAAGGATTGAATAATGATATGGATTTAATTTGTTAAACTATGGGAATAATTAGTGGATCGTGGGAGTAACTTTGTTTGCTTGTGTATTATATTTGTTGGGATTGTGTTCTTTTTATGTTTGAAGCCATGATTTTTATACTGAATTAAAGTCTTTAGAGTAGAGTTGTGCCTTATCATTGTAGAGTTGATACCTTTTAGTCTCAAATCAAAAATATTCAACTGCTCAGTGGGGGAACGGTACACGCCGAGAACTGAAGCTGGCTGGAGGCAGGAGCATGTTAGGTAGATTTCATTAGAAAGCTAACTATTGCAATGGGTCCCATGTTTCGACTTCCGGAAAATTTCGACATATCTTCGCGTTTCACATCCCCCAGACCCCAAAACCACCGTCAGTTCAAAAGTTTATATATAATTTATGTATATATATATATATGTATATATATATGTATATATATATGTATATCAGTTTCTTGTGGACACGATAACTGCCGTAATTTTGCACCAATTACTTCGAATTTTTTACCGAAGATGTATACCTATAAAATCTCGGTCAAGTTCGTTACTGGGCTAAATCGGTCGAAGGGGGTGAAAATGGGGGGCTTTTTTCGAAAAAGTGAAATTTCGCTATAACTCTCTTAATACGTGCAATATCGAATCCATTCAAAGTTCATAATATGTGTCGGATAAGTGCCAAAAATTTATGTCAAATAAGATTTTTGATAGCACCAACCATTGACCAAAGGGGTGGAAAAAAGTGGGTTTTTCGGGAAACATTAATCATATCTCTCTTAATAGGCACAATATCAAAACCGTACAAAATGGACAATATTCCCCTAATAATTACCTAAAACTTTTGTCTGAAAGAATTTTTGATATGACCCACCATTACGCCAAGGGTCGAGAAAAATGATTTCGGAATTATAAGAAAATGCCAAGAGCTATCAGTGGTTGCCATGGCAACACTACTAAATTGATGAGGCATGGACCATCAGACGTTGCCATGACAACGCACTTGCACGAGATCAGATTCAGTATTTCCATCTGATTAAGTGGTTGGTTGGTTGGTTCTTAAGTTTAGGGGCTGCGACAACGCGGTCATGTAGCCCCGTGTACTTTGGGTGTGTGTAGAATCTGTCTGATAACCGGTGTTAATTGTGATGACTGTATTAGTGTGTGTTATCTGTTTGTTAATTTAAGTACTGCAACTAACAATTTTTCAGATAGTTCCTACTTTTGCCGCCAAGCGCCACTGTCAACGACTACGAGGCCAAGTTCAGAACTGAGCTACTAGACGCCGCCGCAGTCGGCTCTTGGCAACGAACATAGAAACCTAAGAGCGTTGTATACATTCTTAACCTATCCAATTTAGCTTCACACAGGTGCAATTAGTGGAAGGATCTTTAACATGCCATAAATCTATGACATGGGACCGCCGGCTTTACTTCCCCTCCGAAGGAAGGCATACTGAGGGATATTTAACGCTCTTAAAAAATCCGACGGCTTCGGCCGGGTTTGAACCCGGTATCTTGGGCATAGAAGCTCAGCATGTTACCGACTACGCCACCAAAGCCGCCTGATAAAGTGGGAAGCGGCTTCGGTGACGTAACTGGTAGCATGCTGAATGTCTATGCCCAATGTCGCGGTTTCAAAGCCGGCCGAAGTCGTCGGATTTTCTAAGAGCACTAGAATCCCTCAGTATGCTTTCCTTTGGAGGGGAAGTTCCAACGTTCGTTGCGAGTTGATGGTTGGGGTGGCATCTAGTAGCCAAGTTCACAGCTAGGTGTCGTTGACGGTTGTACCTGGTAGCAACATTAGGAACTACTGCTTGAAATTGACCGTCTGCAGTACTTACATGAATTAAGACTAATACAGCCATTACAATTCACACCGTGTATCAGACAGATTCTACACTCACCCAAAGTACACGGGGTTAGATGACCGCGTTGTCGCAGCCCCTAAACTGAGGAACCAACCAGAGGTAGATTTCGTTAGAAAGCTAACTATTGCAATGGGTACCATGTTTCGACTTCCGGAAAATTTCGACATATCTTCGCGTTTCACATCCCCAGGCCCCAAAACCACCGTCAGTTCAAAAGTTATATATAATTTATGTATGTATATGTATATCAGTTTATTGTGGACACGATAACTGCCGTAATTTTGTACCAATCACTTTGAATTTTTTACCGAATACGTATACCTATAAAATCTCGGTCGAGTTCGTTACTGGGCTAAATCGGTCGTTGGGGGGTGAAAATGGGGGGCTTTTTTTTTTCGAAAAAGTGAAATATTGCTATAACTCTCTTAATATGTGAAATATCGAATCCGTTCAACATTCATACTATGTGTCGGATAAAGCCCAAAAATGTATGTTTGAAGAGTTTTTTTTATAGCACCAACCATTGACCAAAGGGGTGGGAAAAAGTGGGTTTTTCGGGAAACATTAATCATATCTCTCTTAAGAGGCACAATATCAAAACCGTACAAAATGGACAATATTCCCATAATAATTACCTAACACTTTTGTCTGAAAGAATTTTTGATATAACCCACCATTATGCCAAGGGATGAGAAAAATAATTTCGGAATTATAAGACAATGCCAAGACCTATCAGTGGTTGCCATGGCAACACTACTAAATTGATGAGGGATGAGCCATCAGACGTTGCCAAGATAACGCACTTGCACGAGATCAGATTCAGATTTCCATCTAAGTGTGAAGCGGCTTCGGTGACGTAACTGGTAGCATGCTGAATGTTTATGCCCAAGGTCGCGAGTTCAAAGCCGGCCGAAGTCGTCGGATTTTCTAAGAGCGCCAAAAATCGCTCAGTATGCTTTCCTTTGGAGGGGAAGTTCCAACGTTCGTTGCTGGTTGCGGTGGCATCTAGTAGCCAAGTTCACAGCTAGGTGTCGTTGACGGTAGTACCTGGTAGCAACATTAGTAACTACTGCTTGAAATTGACCGTCTGCAGTCCTTACCTGAATTACAGACTAATACAGCCATCCCAAAGTACACGGGGTTACATGACCGCGTTGTCGCAGCCCCTAAACTGAGGAACCAACCAAAATCTCTGCGGTAGATATAATTTTGCGTGAAGAAGTAACAGACCGTTACATAGTTGCACATCAGTGTCGAAACCTAGCATAAGGACAGTGTGACCACAAGTATAAAAATGGACCCCAAATGACAAGAAGGTTACCGTTCCCATAAGACAATAAAATGTTTAAAATAAGCATAAAATGACGAAAAACAAAGTTAATTAAGCTCCAATTATAAAATACCTTCTCGCATTAAATGAGGTCTGATCCTTCTACGAAAATCTGCATATTCTGCCTATTTTCGCCTATCCCCAAGTTTGTCCGGTGAAATCTACCTCCGCCTTCCGGCGTGCCGAGAGGACTTTTTTTCCATGGAAATTACTCACATGGGTACAATAGGCCTACGAACAGCTTCATCTAGCCTTTTCATTTCTAACTTAGCCTTTGGGTATCTTCATTACGAGCACCTTCCTGACATTGTTCCCATCTATTTTCTTCAGCAATCATTTTTGCTACCCTCATATCAGTTATCTCTAGCTTTTGTATCAGATATAGTGAATATACCCATCTCTCACTTCCAAACAGCAAAGTTGGTCTATATACTGAGCGATGTAGGGAGAGTTCCCTTGAATTTATCAGCAGTAACATATCTTAGTAGAATCTGTATATTACATATATCTTTGTAGTATGAGCGATGGGATCCACGATCTCATATTTTTGTCCTCTTTCTCCCTTAGTGCTGAAGTCCACCTAAGTTATCATTTCTATGCACCATGCATGTATGCAAAAATAAGGAATGCATTCGCGATTCACATATCGTCCGTCAGACACGCTTCGCTACGCAGGCAGGAGAGGTTCATCTAGCCTATAAATAGTCGTGGATAAATGGCCCATATCCATGGCACTTGAATTTGAACTATGAAGAAGGGGGCAAGCCAAAGAAAAGTATGCAGTGATTTGAATTTTCCGTGCAGGACGTGGTTTCTTCGCATTGTGCCCAGCCTGCTAAAATAAGTGATTCACGGACATTGAGGCTCGTTAGGCAGTCCGCTCGTGTGCGACAACAGGCATTGTCCTCATCCACTCCGCCTGTGGGAACAAGGCAATCCGATCCGAGGAATCGCTGATCAGGGTACAGATATTGCACATAGGGGGACAGTTAAAACACTACACGCCTCTCTTACAGTATGTGACGGTATGTCTCAACACATGTGATGACATTTTATTGAAACGATTGTATCTTCAATTACCTTTTCTTTGGAATCAAAGAACGTGTGTGTGGGCAAGTTTGTGCGTGCGTGTGTCCTGCTCTACGCATACCTTGATGATGCTTCACAAGAAAGAGGAGTGGAAGGACATAGGCACGCCAATGCAGTCATAAGAAAAACCCACCGAGTAGCCATTGTTTCATTTTCAAACTTTTGATGCAAGTGAATTGTTTATTTACTTATTTATTTAATTATCTATTTATTTATTTATTTATTTATTTATTCTTTGAATGATTTCTTCGTTGAAAGTAATCACATCAATGTGATAAGCTGTTATTTATGGAGGGTTAGGATTTGTAAGCGGATGCACTGTCAGGCCTCTATCCAGAATCCCCTCTTTAATTTAATCCTGATCTGAGGGTTTGCCTCATGAGGCAAATCAGAGAAGAGGTGGTTTCGATTCCTACCTCAGCCATCCTGGAAGTGGTTTTCCGTGGTTTCCAATTTCTACCCCAGGCAAATGCCGGGATGGTGCCTAATTTATAGCCACGGCCGCTTCCTACCAAAATCCTATCTCAATTACAAATACACACATTAGTATGGACATCACAGTGACACAGGTTATCAGATGAATTCTACACACATCCAAGTACACGGGGCTACATGACCAATATGTCACAAAGCCCGTAAAGAATCAACAACAACAACAACAACGACAAGATTGAATGCCGGAGAAAAATAAATTGGAGCAGGTGGATCATTTTTCAAGTACTAGGATTGTAATGTACTGTAGTAAGCGGGAGATCAATGTGTAGCAAAGCCAATGCAGTTGCGATCTACTGTATTCTGCAAAAGGGACGTTAGTTTCCATGACATCTCCGCACGTCACACGGTATTCAGAACACCTCATTTCCCTTAGACTTGATTATTAGGAATCTGGAACGTCTGGAAACTATTGGAAGAACACGTCATGAAACCCTTGATACTGAGGGAGAATTAATATTGAGTGTTAAACCAAAAGTATCAAATTTTCAATTTTTACATCATGTTAAGCTACGGACCCTTGGCTTTCTAACGGTACTTTTTTTTTCATGGCTAATTTTTAGGACTACTTTCCTTAAACTTTCCCACAACCGTGCGTCCTATCGGTAAACTCACGACGTAGGCATTTATTTTTATTCCTCTATTTTTCACTAGATTTCTCTCCAGATTCTGAATTTTCTCTCTATCAGACAATAGATATAACATCTCCGTTTTAAGAAAGCAAAACGGGTGTTACAGTGTTGGAGCATACCTCATCCTAAACCCAAAACTGTCGTTGTTTCCTCAGCTAGCGGAAAATACTTGATTTCAATTTCTTGTTAAATTACATTTCCTAATATATAAAGTCTCTTTTTCCCGCAACTATTCAACATACTAAGCTGAAAGTTTTAGAAGCAATTCCTCTTTATATGTTTTATATTTTAACATAGCCATTTTTCAATTTTTTTAAGTTTAATTTTACCTGATGAAAATGTCATAAAAATGCTGTTAAAATTACGCCATTTTTTTAAGAACTCCACGAAAAATTAAAACTTTCTTTCTTTACGAAAAGCCTGTGTTAAAGTGAGGTGACAGCATTGAGGAATATCCTTGTAAAAATGCAATTAGTTCCTGTCAATGGTTTCTCATAAAATGGTAAATAAAAAGTTGACAATTGACATGGACAGCAAAGGACATTCCGACTCCCTTTAAGCCTAGAATACTAACATTATTCAATTGATGCTTAATACTAATAATACGTTAAATATACATACATTACGAACTTTGTGCTAAGGCACCAATTAGTTAAACGGTTGAAATTAATTCATATTTCGTATGTAACACTATTTATATACACTGAATCCTCTGTGGTCTTTGAAGTTTAATACGCTAAGTTCCATATTAAATACAACAAATACGGAAGTCGTTCACTTTGACGAAATTAGCAGTACGTAATCTCTCCAGCCTCTTATACTGTCTCTGTTTTTTATGAGGTTGTTTTTATAATCCCTCTGAAGTGATGTTACATATCTACATCTAATTCCCCACCTCCTTGATATTGCCATGTAGAAACCAATATGTTGTTAAATTCAAAGATAGATTCCAGGCAATTATTTGCCCCATGATTATGCCTCTAGAACTGATTGGCATTAATAACAAAAGCAGTGACATCACCACCATAGACAAGTAGAAGCACTGCTCGAAGATGGTAGGGTGGGGACAGATATAGAGGGAATTCTAAGCCGTTAAATTATTCATACACGTACATTTTACGTATGCTAGTATTGTAGGGTTAAACCTGACTGAGAAGGAGGTTAAATGACTGGCATTGACGATGGGTACGTTACCCAGAATACTGTGATGTCTGTCTGTTAGGTAGTCAGCCCAGTGGCTCAAAAAGTACCGCCATACGTTGGGTCGGTAGATACCCACAAAAACTCAAGGTGGCACTCTAATGAAACGTACTAGGTAAGATAAGGAGTTAGGTTGTTTGCCATTGCTTTCCTCACTGTGTCAGAACAATAGCACTGACCTTATGAGTAGAACCTTTCACACAGGCACTAGATGTGCTCTGAATGTCATTACTCAGCACCACCCATACGCCAATAGCTTCAATATAATCAAAGCCATGAATAAGACTGAGATATCGGTGAAAAGCTACATTTTACTCTATCCTGTGCCAATAGTTAAATGCAAATATTCTGTAATAATGACTAATATAAATTTGAAATGACTGGAATTTACGATGTAACATTCGCTAACACAGTTTGACAAGAGATGCTCTGTAGCAACAAATCACACATGATTTAGGAAAGGTGTTGGATGACATTTTGTTTCTTCTCGTGAAAAAATAATCTCATTGGGGTGGACCAGATGAGTTCTAATTATACTTCTAATGGCTTCAGTAAAAAGGATGCGTGCTGTTGCAACGAGTTCAAGCAGAAGGTGGACTTTATTGTGTGGAAAGGCAGTTCGTCTTCAGGGACCTCAACGCAATAAGTCGTCGGTGAGTAATAAAAACCAAAAAAGGAAAAATGAAAAAAGTAACAAATTTTACAAGCAGACTGTAGAGATAGTTAAATACCATATTATTTCATTTGTAACTATCCCAACGTCAACAATTAAATAGCAAGGAAGTCCCTGTTGCTGCTCTGTACGTCGTGTCAGCTGAAAGAGATCATGATCCTCAAGAAATAGTGTATTTTTACGCATTCTTGCTTAATAATACATTTGAGGTCACCGCTAAAAGATAAATCCACACAGAAAAGAATGCTGTTAAAAAGTTCTTAAAAATATACAAAATATGTTAAAAAAGAAGTAATCAGATGTGTTAACAAATACATTAATAATAACATAATTAATAATTTTTTTAACAACTATCAAATATTATAAAATAGCTTTCCGTGGTTTCCCACTTCTGATCCAGGTGAATGCGGGGATGGTTGCTAACTGAAGGCCAAAGCCACTTCACCTTAGTTACAAATACACACACTGCTACTAACACTACAACAACACAGGTATGCAAACAAATGCTCAACAACACCCAAAATGCAGTAAATTCTGCCTTCAACGGAACCTTTATGAAACGGAAACTTTTAGTAAACGGAAATATTTTACGGTCCCGAGAACTCAGGCATGGGAAATGTGTTAAATCCCCTTCATTAAACGGAAACGGTGTTACGCGGACAACGGAAACCAAAATACGCATTTTAACGGAAAATTTCCAAGTTTTAGAATGAAATGTTTGGACAATTGTACGGTATCTGAAATTTGACGGAATAAGACTATGTTACAAATTAAAGGATTTTTATAAATGAATTTTCTACATACTTCATATAGGCCTACCATACGTTTCTTTGATTGCATTTTACCACATCACTTTAAAGTTTTTTAAGAAAATTACAATGAATTAATATCATAACAGATCTGATTTCTTCTTTTCTTTTACATTTCTTTATTGCTTGCCAAGGTGGGTGAGTAGTTATCGTATCGGAATGCCAAGCCTAAGCTTGCAGGTTCGCTCCTGGCCGTGGTAAGTGATTTTTTGAAAGGCAACACAAATCACGATACGATGTTTGAATACGGTAGGCCGTGTTCATAATGGCAAAATTAATCCTCGTGATTTTCCGCCAACTCAACGTTCCTAATTTCTCTACTAGAAAGCGCTATAGTGTCAAGGATTTTAGATATCCAACCGCCTTGACTTTCATAGCGCTTCAAGGAGCGATAAAATTTGACACGCAAGTTGTACTCTGGGCGTCAATTAACAAAGCTTGCACCCAGATCCTGAGGCCATACGATCTTGTTATTATTATTTCTATACTTCAAGAACTTTTCAAATAATAATTTAATGATAAACTTTATATATAAGTTTCTATTTAATTCTATAAGAATATAATAGATCTCATTACCAGATATCAATACCGTAGCCTACTCGCAATTATTAACCTCTTGTCTCTCAAAATCACTTGTCGATTGTTAATTATGCTGAAGAAGACTACAATGTGGCTGAAACTACTACATTAAAGAACATCTAATAGCTTACTTAATGTATTGACTTTTAATGCATCACTCCTAATACCAATATCAATTTAGTAGTTGAATTTGTCTGATGGCCTGTGTTTCTCTGTTACTGTTGTAGTGTGTATAGGTGTAGTAATTAGGATGGAGATTGGATAATTGTCCCAGAATTTGCAATGCAGGAGTCTACATAACCGTCATTTCCCTTCAGGGAGTGTGGAAAATCCCGAGGAAAAACAAATTTAAGATTATTATGTCTGTGCCGGGATTCAAACCTCCGATCTAGAGACTCTCTGCACTGCCCGTCGCAGTCGTGTTGAGTAATTTAACGTGCATGACTACGCTGCAAGGTAAAAAGAAATTAACAACAAAACGATAATTTATTGTTAGTTCTAAAACCTGATGCTTAGCAAGCGATAGAGTGAGTACACTGTTGTCGCAGTAGTTGTTCCATGGCACTGAGCTGATCACCAGACTGCACTGCGAGCTGTCTCAGGTAATGAAAGGCAAATATGGAATACCGCATATCAGTTAATGTAATCACGAACAAACATAGGAGTCAAATACCAACCTGCAAATACAGCTCCGTAGGGACCTTCCTGTTAACAGTGTGTCTCTCACTCAGAAACTATCGCCGTAGTTACTATAGTTATCGCTAGTGATTTCAGGAACTAAGAGGCCCTTGCCAGGAGAAAGAACTGTAATTTCTAGAAATATTAGTTATGGAGATATTCCATCTATACTATTATTATTATTATTATTATTATTATTATTATTAATAATAATAGTAATAATGGTAATAATAATAATAATAATAATTTTATTGGTTTTACCTCCCTTTTAACAACTGTAGCTTTTCGAGACTCCTGAATGCCAGAATTGTGCCCCTTAGGGGATCTATAACGTGCCAGTACATCTACTGACACGGCTCCCTCAAACCAGTGCACCCTCAAATACTAACTGACTGCATCAGGATTCGATCCAGCAAAATTTGAGACAGCAGGAGAGAACGTTACCGTTGCGCTACGCAGTCAGTCTAATCTATACTAATATAATAAATCTGAAGAGTTTGTTTGTTTGTTTGTTTGTTTGTTTGTTTGTGTGTTTAAACTAGTGCTCCCTATTACCCGTGTACCCGTGTACCCGCACAACCGTGTTTTTAAGATCCGTGTGCTAAGAATCCGGTTTCTACTATTTACCCGTGTACCCGTGTATTCGTGTAATTACGACCGGGTACACGGGTCACATCGAATATTGTTAAAGAGTGCCGTGTCTGGTAACCTTGCTCGAACATCTGTTCACGGCAATATTGTGACATTTATACATGCATTTAGAAATCGTGTTTGCGTGTGCAATGTGTCCGCGCGCGTTTATTCGAATCGAAGCAGTGTGAAATTAATTAATTATTTGATTGATTATAAAGGTTAGTTCCGAGGGTGAGAGAGGAGTAGATACAAAACTATATGTAACGGAATATAATTTATTATTTGCACTATCATTTGACCAGAATGTAACGAAACAACAAAATTAAAATATCAGGCGTAGGAAACGAATACAAAATATTACAGTATAATAAGAACAACAATTTCTAGAATTATGACTCATTGACCAATTTACTTTAAGAAAGCTTTGTTTTGGAACAAGAATACTAAGAGGTTTACATTTTATGGCAGAAGACAATTCCGTTTGGCTGTGACAATGTTTCCAGCAGAGGAAAAGCACCTTTCGGAGCTTGTGGATGTTGCTGGAATACACAAGTATTTTTTCGCTAGAGCAGCAACCGCAGGATATTTGTGTTCCCTTGCTTTCCACCACTCGAACGGGTTCATGTCAAAACGAATCTGTGCCTCAGAAAGAAAATCTTCAAATTGAGATTCAGGGCGGTTCTTTCTCCCACATGGCATTTGATACAAGAACTCCAGGGCACTACTGGTGGAGGGTTGATCGGGATTAACCAAGACTTCAGCTGGTGCATCGCTCTGAAGCTTATGAAGCACTCTGTCGCGAATACATCGTCGAGCCTCTGCTGTCTCATCTACCAAATCCTTATACCTCCGGTCGAGGAAAGATGCGATCTGTCTGGCTGTGACAGTACTATCATTTATCCATAGGAGGCCGAACCGATCGTTAAATTCACAGACCAAGGTAGACTGCACGTCCACTAGGAAGCTGTCGTCCGACAACTCCTGGGTGCTGAGGTGACTTTTAATTAGCGTCTGTATTAGTGGCCGGACCATCGATATGGGAGAATTGTCACCGCAAAAGAGAGTGGTTACCACTTCCACAGGTTTAAGGAGCTTGTTTAAAACCTCCATGTGATGCCACTCCTGTTCAGTTACTTGGAGCTTCTGTGCTGTGGCCATTGGCGTGCATGTCCGGTCACCTAGGACGTTGCTGACGGGGTTCCTGTTTTTCAAAAGGCGCTCGATCATGGCAAAAGTTGAATTCCAGCGGGTGTTGCAGCTCTGAATCAGGGGTTGTTCGGGCATTGAAAGTTGTGCTTGCATTTTTGTCAGCGCACTAGCGGCAACGTTAGAGTGCCGAAAATGGCCAACTAACTTTCTTGCATTCAGACACACATTAGCAGCCTTTCCATGAGCAAGAGCCTTGTTTGCAGCAAGCTGTACAGAATGTGCAGTACAAATCACTTTATCCTTCTCCAGCACATCAAGAGCGCGCACAGCGTTGACGACGTTGTACGCGTTGTCAGTGATGATGGCGGTGATCTTGTCCTGCACATTCCATTCTTCTGCAACCAATTGCAATTCCCATGCCAGATTTTCTGAGGTGTGGCGGTCTTCCATTTCATGCGTGGTAAGCGTCATCGCCTTTGGAACCCACTGGGAGTCGATGGTGTGAGCCGTTACCGTCAGGAAAGAGGTTAGTGAGTGAGATGTCCAACAGTCAGATGTAAGGGCAACGCTTGATGCCGCTGATAGTTCACACCGCACATTCTCTCTGACACCATCGGCTAGTAGAGCCAGTCTCCGCTTAAGGGCATCCTCTGAAATACACAAGTAATTGGGCTCTACAACTGCCATGAACTGCCTAAACCCATCACTGGCACAAAATGACAAAGGCAGTTGGTTCACAGCAACCATCCTTGCAAGAGCCTGATGTATTTCCTCTGAGCGTATGGTATCGCACGGACGGTGTGCGTTACCTTCCACGCGTCGCCTGCGTCGTCTCTTGGCTCGGGATGACCGTACCTGTTCCTGCTCCTCATCATCAACATGGTCACCATCTTCAGTGTCTTCCTTTGTTGCCTCCGCTTCATGCCTGTAATAATACCATATCATTTTTAATGTCGGTGCGAAATGAAAGCCTTCACAACGAGGAAGGTACTGTGCATTATAAGCGCAAATCGTGGAAAATTGCATTGGAGATAAACAAGATCACCGCCTTTCCATTTCGCCGGTACGCGCCACCACCGTGAATATTGCACTTGACAACGATTGAAATGCACGCTTGTCCGGCCATTTCTGTTCGGAGAGCAGGATGACTCGACTGATTCGCTAATATCTGTGAAATTGTCTATGTACACGGCACACGCCTCCAGGCACAACCCCACGCCACGCTCGTCCTGAAGCTCCCGTAGGTCGCCACCGTTGCGTTCCCGATAAACCCATCTGTCTAATTGTTGGGACCTTTTATAATTTACGGTATGCTATTTCCCTCATTTTAACAATCCACCATCTAAATAGTATACGTCATCGAAGAGTTGTATGACTTATGCGAAGAACTATCACTATTTATTGATGTGTAACATCTTTCCACTCGGTATCTGGACATTTTTGTGGAAGTGATTTTGGAAAAGGGACGGAAGTGGATGGGACGGAAGTGCATGGGACTGAAACAATGAGCGCGCGTGGTGGCGGAGATCGGTACAACGACATACTATAGGCCATGTGGCTATGGAGAATGTATATCGCATACAGTTTAGTTCAAGGTTTAGAGACCCCATTTAAGATATTCCTATAATAAATCATTTTCATGCTGAAAACAATTACGATTTATTAAATTTTCATACTTTTCCTGTATTATTTAATGTAAGCACTCGATGTACTGTCGGCCATGTGGCTATGTGGAATCTATATCGCATCAACAAACACTCCAAACAACATAGGAATTCAGTATATTAACACAGACCACTAACAATAATTGAAACTTCGTTGGTCTAAACGTATCACTGGGGGAAACACATTTAATATACCTTCTGCACACCTAATTTGTAATGACGCCGATACTTAGCAGTGCACTCTATCAGCAAAAAGAGGCCATTTTCAATAACATCGCTGGCATTGGTTTACTAACTGGCCGGTATAGAGCGCAGCTCGCATCAAGTAGGCAGTGGATTGCTTCCGCCACGGCCAACTGGATGCGAGCGCATCCAGTCGGCCGTGTTCCCGCATACCATAATTCAACTAGTTGAAGGTAGATGTCACTACTGCAGATCCATTGGAGAACTTTGTTTTAATTTAATATATATTTTCCATTGTAAACTTCACAATATAACGCTCAATTGTATAACGCCTCAGTACTCAAATAACACTAAATATAAAAAATCAAGCAAAAAAATACAACTCTGTTAGGTTTAGAACCCCAGCCGGCAGGTTGGGAGACCAACGCTGTAAACACAGACCTAAATATGCCCTCCCAAAATGAATGTTATCAATGGATTAAGATACAACGTCTTAGCAAATAACAATTATGATCTATTAAGGTCAGGAATTTGCACTGGATTATACAAGTAGTTATTTCAATGACCAACAGAGTTCACTGTTAACAAGGGATTTGCGCTCCCGGGACACACATAGTAGCATAACATGTCACATGTTACACATCATATGCGACTACTGTAAGGCTCGTATATTCCTTTTTAACGTGTGCGCTAAATACCGGTGCGCGACGGAGTGAGCGGCGGCGTGCTGCCATGGTGGCGCGCGGTAAGTGGATAAGCGAGTGTGACGGTGCCATGAACCGAAAATAATACAGATCGTAGCGAATCAGTCAAGTAGTCTACATTAGACTGAAATGTCTGGGAAAGCGGTAAATTTCAACATATGTCCAGTTCCCTTTGGGGAAGGCAGCGCCGCGGCGCCGGCGCTACACCACTTCGCCTTCGGCGCTGATGACATGGCCTAATGACCGAAGGCGGTGGGAGTGTCGCGGAAGCGCTTGCGTCTAGCCATGAAAGTGTGTTGTTCACAGAAGTTGGTCGTATGTAAACAAAACCAACGTAAACAGTACTAGACTATTTATTGTCAAATCGGAAAGACATTTCTGTAGGAGGTCGTGGTAACCACGGTACGCTTACGCATACGTATGAAAATGAAAATCCACAGCCTGCTTCCAGTCTCCGACCGGGTCAGGGAATGGAATGAATGAAGCCCCCATCTAGCGGCGAGGATATGGACTGTGCCGGCTGCCGAGGCCTGACGCACTCCTCTGGGGCAATGGTTAAATGAATCACAGATGAAATGAAATGATAGTGGAGAGTGTTGCTGGAATGAAATGTTGACAGGGAAAACCGGAGTACCCGGAGAAAAACCTGTCTGCCTCCGTTTTGTCCAGCACAGACCTCACATGGAGTGACTGGGATTTGAACCACGGACCCAGCGGTGAGAGGCCGGCGTGCTGCCGCCTAAGCCACGGAGACGCATACGTATGGCGTTACACAATTTGTATACATAATTACTTATCCACGTTTGCTTGGCGACGTTTGTTGATTTTCCATCTTCCGGTGTATCGTTTTCAAGTGGCGTCCGATGGCTCCCGTAGACCCACAAGCACAGGAATACTCATTGTTTTCGGTAGGAGAACATAGAGAGCAATAGGCCTTATCTCCTTTCCGTTCCGCGTACTTCCATACCCAACTGCTTCTCCTCTACCACGCAGCGCGTGCTAGCTGTGGTTTGACTACTATGTTCGTACTGAAATGAACGCCCACCAGGGGCGCCCTAACGAATAAGGGATGCGCGGTGCCCGAAAATTTGAATCATTCGGTGCCGTGTTCATAGTATTTCGAAAACATCCTTTCACAAAATACGCAGTGTTGTCGTTTCACTTATTCTTCGTAATAGCAAAAACTTTATATTTTTATGTTTGCTGTGCTTGTCTTCCCGATTCTATTTTTTTTTTCAATTAAATGGGCCATTAGTGCAACAAAATGTCAAAAACATTCTTCCAAAATCGAGAAAGCCACATGGGCACACGATAAGACATATATACCCGTGAAACCCGTGTACGCGGACCTTCATACACGGGTACACGGGTGGTACTACCCGTGTACCCGTGTACTTACTGCTACACGGATTCTTAGAGCGTACCTACCCGTGTACACGTGTCACGGGTTACACGGGTACACGTCAATCCGTGTCTCATCGGTAGCCCTAGTTTAAACGCCCTAAACTCTGGAACTATCAGTCGGATTCAAGAGGAACAATTTAGGCTATGTAGCATTAGGCTAAAAAGATTGATTTTTGTTCAGTAAGTCGGAAGAACAAGCGCTCCCGAACGGCTTCAATAATACGTAAATCTATTGTTGCCTGGCAATGCGGGCTGCATAAAGTCGCCCCTACCAGTGATCTGGTGCAGAATTGCGAGCTGCTTATAAACTGCAGTCACGGGGAGTAATTAGTGCAAAAAGATTTCTTAGGCCCCTTAAAACAGTTATCACCATGACAATAGTATGCCTCTGTATAAGGGCGTTGGTGTTGGTGCAGTATACTGAGGTTATCAGCTGCAATAAGCGTTGGTGCTTTCCGATCCTTATCCTTGAGCGCTCCAGTTCTGTAGTAGTATTCATTATTATCCATAAAACAAATAAATCCACCGGGCGAAGCCGGGCACTACTGCTATTAAATTATAGTTTGCAACTTAGTACAATAAAAATGACACTCACACTTGGATTCTAACAGAATGGCAACTGGCAAGAGATATACAGGGAGTCCGGGAATGTTCTCCGCAGTGCCTACAAAGCTGCTGGGAGAGATTACGTCACCAGTTACGTTGGCAGCACGGCTGTCGCTTGTATCATAACAAACAAACAGTAAACTTTATACTCACCACAGGCATTCATAACTGATGCTAGAAGTGCTGATGATACACATGATCGCTTATTGCAATACACACTGACGAATTCGACAGCCCACAGCCCATACATGTGGCCTTCATCCTATCAAGGACACTGTGCTGCCAACTAAACTGGTGACGCAACCACTCGCAGCCACTGCGGAGAACATTCCCGGACTCCCTGTATTTTTGGAAAGGGATGAGGAGTGATAGTGCTACACCCGTACACCCACCTCATTAACTGGCTAACTGAACGAGCTGACAATTTTACTCATTCAGTAAACTAAGTGTTAAGTCAGGTTAACGCTAAAACTTTTTCACGAGTCAAAAGAAATGCTTTCAAATTAGTAAGTATAATCTTTTACACAATTCAATCAGTTGTCATCAATCCAACGATTGGTTTTATTTTATTTTTTATTTTTTAGTCAATTTTACCCTCCAGGTTGGAGGTCCTCACGGACAGCCTTTCCAGGCAGTGTCCTAGAGCTGGGAACACTTGGACGGATTGGATACGACTGGGGAGGTGTGATCAGCCCTTCGCCCAGGCGGCCTCACCTGCAAAGCGTACAGGGGCCGCTAGAGGGATGGGAAAGGAGGGGAAGATTGGGATGGATATGCAAGGAAGTGGTAAGGAGGCGGCCGTGGCCGTACAGTAGGTACCATCCCGGCATTTTCCCGAAGACGAAGTGGGAAACCACGGAAAACCACTGTGAGGATGGCTGAGGTGGGAATCAAACCCCCTCTAAGGTTACTGGCCCAATATCCGTCCCCGCGCGCAATTTTGTCCCCGCATGTTTCGAGCCCATGGAGTGCTGCAGTCTGGTGGGAGACAGTGGAACATGTGACAAAGCATACAGTAGTGAGCTTCCCACGCTTAGGTGCATCCCCTGTGATTGTGTTTCGAGTATTCTGAGTTGAAAGTTATTGGTTTGCCACGCTTGTAGTACATCCCTACTTGTCCGAGCTGTTAAACTATTCAAGGTACGTTTGACTCACATTTGTTTGTACTTACGTGCAACTTAAATACGTATAGCAACAATATATATGGGTTGTAGCGATCGCTGTACAAAGGGAGCACTGAATGACGTAGCCATGTAGGTTGGCATCATTGGTCCGATATTCGTCCCCCAACAACGTTCTTATATTCGTCCCGGGGACGAAATTCGGAACGCTGTTTTCCAATCTGGTATCTTGAGATTAAACTGGCATATCAGTTGTATGTCTACCTCCACACTCCACAGAGAGAATGCAGCCCTTGGATGTATCCTTCATGTTCCCATTAAAGACTTTCTATGCCAATGCCATTGAAGGCTGGTTGGCGAATCACCCTGGTCGAGTTGTGAGAAAACGACAGGTATCTTCATTGTTTTCAGAGGCATATTTGAAAGCAGCGACTATTGAAACAGCTGTCAACGGCTTCAAGAAGACGGCATAGTTCCTTTCAACCCCAATATTTTTCCTGATGAGGATTTTATTTCCTACAGGCAGAAGACTAACGATCAAGATGACATCGAAAACGGATCTACCACTGTTGTAAGCCCTAAGGACATTCGGGAAGTTCCAGCTATTGAGCCTACATTTTCAAACAGACGAGGTTTAGCATCGTTGGTCTCTGGGACTCCCCACAAAATCAAAGTAATGGAAGCGTCACAGAAGAGAACACAGGCGAATGAGGCAAAGGTACAAAAAATGCTTCAGTTTGATAATCCATCGTTCGCTCCCAAACGTAAGAAAGCTACCTCTTCAACATGTCCCTCGCCTGATTCTAAAGCTGGACCTTCAACTTCTGTTAAGTTCACCTCCTCGTCCGAGCAATGTCATGGCAGGAAACGCCTATCAGGTTAAAAACGAAGAGAATGCCTTCCCTGCAAGACCTTTCTAGTGATGGTTCGAGTCTTGAAGATTCAGACGAAATTCCTTACGTCTCAACAGACAATGAAGATAGTGAAAATGATGACGCCGTATGCACTATGTGTGGAAAACCCTACTCAGCTGATAAGATGGGAGAAAAGTGGATTAAGTGCACCACATGTTTCCAAAGGTGTCATGAAACGTGTTCGTCAGAAATTGACAAGTGTATGTTCATATGTGACATTTGTTTGGAAGGATAAACTTTTTTGGTTTTTATTGCCTTCAAAGTTAGGCATTATAACTTGCCATTGAAAATAATAACTATCACTTTTTTCTGAAGAGATACATGGGGACGAATTTAGGAACGCTCTTCATTAAACGTGGGAAGATGCAACTTTGTATTCTTTTTTGAATAAATTATTTTGTGTGCTATATTTCCTGAAGTTAAATATATTCATTTTAAAACAACTGTTCAGTCGTCCTATCTGAATGATTCCAGGCATTTTTCACCAAACATTTTTATAATATATGCAAAAAACTTAAAGGGGGACGGATATTGGGCACCTTACCTTACTCATTTGGGCCACCCAAGGCTGAGTAGACCCCATTCCAGTCCTCATACCACTTTTCAAATTTAGTGACAGAGCCGGTAATCGCCCAGGACCTCCGGGGCGGCAGCTAACCATGCTGACCGCTACACTACCGAGGCGACTTCGATTGGTTTTATAAAAAATGTAAATTTTCGACAAATTTCTTATTTTTATTATTTGGTTCTGGAGGGGTGGATTGATCTCCCTGATCACTCCCCGCAGTTACTCCGATGGGTTCATCTCTTACCCCAGAACCACAATGACGATCTATTATTTTAACAATTCTGAAGACTGGTGTAAATTTCTCTTGGTGACTGTTCATTAGAATACCTATCCTGGTTCGAGAAGAAACATCAACAATAAAGAATATATGGGCATTCCTGAATAATTAACTCTCGGTTCCACTGTGGTTAGTTCGAATGGAATGGAATTCAAACAAGCACCCTTAAGAATAAGACTAATCGTATTAGCGTCTAGCTGCTGCGCATGCATCGTTGAACGTAAAACATCTTCTCCCGCACATAAATTCACGCACAATTGATGTCGACACATGCATGTGTCGCTCGTAATAAGAATTCTTCCTTTTTTTCTCCCTCCATCCCTGGCACATTGCCCCTCCGACTGACGTCATCGTCAACTTTAACCAATAGCTGTGAAGTATACTGATGACTTATAAACCATCAAGGACGCATCTTAAGTACCGCCACACACACCATTTCAAGAATGTCGTGTGTTCTCTTGTTCATCCGTGTGTGTGCCTGTGCTACAGGTGACAAATGAAACATGGGAAGCTATCGGACAAGATAGAGGCCTATATAGTAACTCAAAAGTTGATTGTCTTCAGGACACCTGTCGACGTGTCTGAGAACAATAGAAGCCACCAGCAGCTTTTGACATGATTTGGCCACTATCAGGATTTGAGTAGAATGACTGATGAATGCTACTCGACGCATACTAAATTGAGAAATGACTTTCTCTCTACTGTATCTACAGTACCCGGAACAAACCTCACCCTAACCTAAACAATGCGTGATGACATCAATGTCGTACGTGTAAGTCATTTAAATTAATTCGCAGTTATACTACCTAGCAACCCGCTCCAGCTTTGCCCGGTACCTTTGACGGTTTACCCAGCGTAAGCATAAAAGGCGCATGGACGGCAGGACCCAGACGCAATTCAGAAAAGCCGAGGTGAACAGCAAAACTCCAAACACATATACCGGTACTCTTCTCTGAAGTTTTAACTCGACACGACTCGACAGTTTGATGCTGGCCGAAGCTGGCTCATAAATTCGCTCCGAAGCTAGTAATTTAAATTTCCACTGAATGGAGATTGTTGGAAGAAATGAAAACGAAAAAACACATAGTGGACGATGTATTAAAGATAGAGATTTGCTGTCCGGGACTTTCTTGTAGAACTATTCACGCTGAACAATTATTACACTCATATTATAGATATTTTTAACGGTTTATCCAGCGTAAGGCAAAAGGCGCACGGACGGCAGATTTTTCTTTGAAATCATTCACTGAAATCGTTACTGCTCGGCTTTATTTTGCGATAAATGAATGTTTTTCTACTGAAATGTCTCTCGAGAAATCCTTTACAGAATGGAGAAAACTGCATCAAAATCCATCCTGTGGTTCTCGAGATTACCCGTTACATCCAAGAATCGGGGACTTTTCCCGAGGTTTCTCCACTTCTTCTCCAGGCAAATGCTGGGATGGTTCCTTACTTAGGACTACGGCTGCCTCCTTCCCAATCCTCAACTAAATTACAAATACACACGTCGCAAAAATACGTTTTATTTTTGATATCTGTTAAGCGATACTGCAAACACTTCTACCCCTTCCTGCACGTCATCAAACTATGGAGTTGGGGGTATTTGATTGGTTAACAGGTTTCGATCATCATGCAATCATCATCAGATCTTGTTCACCCAGGCTTAGATAAGGTCGTGTCGTCAAAACTCGTGAGTCTTAAAACTCACGACAATCACAATTCACGAATTCCAAGAAGAGGATTAGTAAGAGCAGGATCTAACCTGTTTCTTTACCTGGGCCAGTCTCAAAACTCATAAGCCAGGCCAGTTCTTCTTTGAAAGGATAAATGCCAATCCTACCCACATAACGACTGCAGATATTTGAAAAATTTATCGGAATTGTGCGAAAAGGTCCATTTTTAGTGGCAGCTGGAACTGCTTGCCCTTTTGTAATTGGCACCTCTTTCATCAAGGAGTGGGCCTGATATGTAACCTCGCATAAGCAGAATAATTGAGTAACAATCAGCGTTATGGTTGGAGGATATTTTGATCTTTGGAAGGGTGATAATTCCTGTTCACAATACTTCGAAAATCCCATTATAAAACTGGGTGGACAAACATGGGTTGAAGGGCAGTGTGAGTCACAGTGCAGTTTATCCTGCGGTCGTCGCATTCAAGTGCTCTCCTGAGTCGAGAATTATGATACTAATAAGAATGTTAACTTAGCTACTAGTTTGTAGTCGTGAGTTTGGTACTATTTTCTACTATTCAGTGTGTCCGTAAAGTAGTGGTGCACTTTTGACCGGGCACAGGAAAACGACTAAACAAGCTCCTTAGGTAGCTTGCAGGTCCACCTTAGTTTCTTCTAGCCAGTTTATTTGAGCTATTTTGAGTTGGTTAGTCTGTCGCTGTCCATTCTAGAGATTGGAACAAAGAATTTCAGACGTCTCTTGCGTAAGGCATCAGTGAACCTGTCAGTTAAGGAATAGAGGTCCACTGTTTTCTTCTTAATCCACATTCCAGCGGCTTCGGTGGCGTAGTTGGTAGCATGATGAGCTTCTATGCCCAAGATCGCAGGTTCAAACTCCGGCGAAGTCGTCGGATTTTTAAGAGGGTTAAAAATCCCTCAGTATGCCTTCCTGCGGAGGGGATGTAAAGCCGGCGGTCCCATGTCATAGATTAATGGCATGTAAAAGAACCTTCCACTAATTACACCTGTGTGAAGCTAAATTATATATAGGTTAAACATTCGACAAACGCTCTTAGGCTCCGACGTTCGTCACCAGGAACCGACTGCGGTGGCATCTGGTAATCAAGTTCTGAACTAGTAGTCGTTGACGGTGGCGTTTGGCGGCAAAAGTAGGAACTACTTGAAAAAAATTCAATGTCTGCAGTCCTCACTTGAATTGAAAACAGATAACACACACTAGTACAGTCATCACAATTAACACCGGTTATCAGACAGATTCTGCACACACCCAAAGTACACGGGGCTACATGACAGCATTGTCGCAGCCCCTAAACTGAGGAACCAACCAACCAATCAACCCAAATTCCATCTTTTCTCGTGGGACATTACATTTTCCGGAGAATTTTCCGTTTTTCTTTTCAATTTCTACAGTATTAGAGTGACCACCAAGTGGTATGGTTTCCATCATTATTATTATTATTATTATTTTATTTTCAAATCACAGGATCACGCTACAATTTCATTTTTCCTTCGAGTTAATCTTCCTCTTCCTCCAGCACTCTATCATATGGACGCCGTGCTGCTGTTTCTATTCTTCCGTCCAGGTTCTTCCAGTCTTCGCAGTTCTTTCGTCTTGGAGCCCTTCCGCATTTTGAATAATTGTCCGAAATGTATCCCTATCATAACATCCGAACTTTCTGAATGTTGGACCTTCCTAGATCTTGACGAACTTCTTTAATCCATGCCGTAGTTGTCTTCTTGTTCCATAGGTAGTAGAATACAATTTTGGTTATTCTGTTTTCGTTCATTCTGTACAAATGTCCGTACAAATTCTTCTCCTTCTTTCTTTCATTCTTTCTTCGTTTTGCCCACTTAGTGAGCGCGTTTGAACTTGTTGACTTGGGTTGATGGTGTTTTCCTCTTCTTCTGCTCCCAAAATCTCCTCATGAACTCACTATGCCGCTTCGTACGTTCTTCCATCCATTTATTTCCAGTGGTCTTTTTAGCTTTTTGATATCTCGATGATAACTTCCGTGATGCTTATTTATTTTCATCGAAGTTTCATATTTGTATGATGTGATTTGGTGATTTATATTCTTTGTTTGAAGATTAGAATGTTTTAGGTAGATTTCATTAGAAAGCTAACTATTGCAATGGGTACCATGTTTCAACTTCCGGAAAATGCCGACATATCTTCGTGTTTCACATCCCCCAGACACCAAAACCACCGTCAGTTCAAAAGTGTATATATAATTTATGTATGCATATATGTATATAATATGTATGTATATCACTTTCGCATGGACAGGATAAAAACCGAAATTTTGAACCAATCACTTTGAATTTTTTGCATAATATGTATCCCTATAAAATCTCGGTCGAGTTCGTTAATGGGAAAAATCTGTCAAACGGGGTGAAAATGTGGGTTTTGTTTCGAAAAGTGAAATATTGCTATAACTCTCTTAATAAGTGAAATATCGAATCCATTCAAAGTGTCGGATAGGTGACAAAAAATTATGTTTGAAAAGTTTTTTTGATAGCACCAACCATTGACCAAAGGGATGGGTTTTTCGGGAAACATTAATCATATATCTCTTAATAGGCACAATATCAAAACCGTAAAAGATGGACAATATTAATCTAATAATGACCTAAAACTTTTGTCTGATATAATTTTTGATATGACCCACCATTACGCCAAGGGATGAGAAAAATGATTTCGGTATTATAAGGAAATGCCAACAGCCAACAGAGGTTGCCATGACAACGCTACTAAATTGATCAGGGATGAGCCATCAGAGGTTGCAATGACAACGCCACTGCACGAGATCACATTCAGTCATCCATCTGTCTCTGTGGAAAGCAGCTTCGGTGGTATGCTGAACTCCTATGCCCAAGATCGCACGTTCAAACTCGGCCGATGCCTATACCTATACTTTATTTTCGTGTATGAGTGTTTCAATATTGATTTCACCTGAGGAAGGAGAGTTTTGGTAAATATTGCTTCAGATATGATTTGTTACTAATCATATAATTTTTGTCGTACAATTTCGTCATCACATAGAACCTGGGTCCTTTTGGTGTATGGTTTCACCTCCAGATATGTTCATCCGTGTGATATGGTGTTTTGAAGAAGTTTAGATTGTCTCTGCACTCGTATCAGTAGTTCTTATGTGCAGGTGGACTTATAGATTCATAGAAGATATTTAGTATGTATTTCTTATTTCTGGTATTCGTTATTTCCACAATCAAATGCATATGTATTTATGAAGCTGGGATTCTAAGCGTTTATTTTCAGACTACCATTATCCTCTTGATACGTTGTTCTTCGACAAAACACGCAAAGATAATACAATTTAGAAAAAGACATTCATTAGCCCTTAATATGTGTTAGTTAGGTTAATTATGCATACAATGATTAAAGTAGGCTCTTAAAATATTTAGTTATATTAGCGAAATTTCAGGCTTAATCTATAAGCTACAAGCAGTATAAAGCCGTCGTACCTTCCTATTTAACAACTTTTACACAATCTTTGTTCAGATAAAAATCACGCTTAAGGTCTTTGAGTGGCAATAATATTGCTCATTATAACAACACCCTTTCTCCAGGTTGCACACTACTACAATTCGAGCAAAGGTACTATCTCTTAATATCCAATTGTAATCCCGAAGAACGCCGGGCATAACAGCTAGTAAGACAATAAAATGTTAAAAATATGCATAAAAAAAGACGAAATACAAAGTTTATTAAGCTCCAATTTTAAAATACTTTCGCGCAATGAGGTGTATAAAATGACGTGTGATCCTTCTACTTTCCCTATTTTCGCCTATCCCCTAGTTCGCACGGTGAAATCTACCTCCGCCTTCCAGCGTGCCGAGAGGGATTTTTGATATCTTGATGATATCTTCCGTGATGCTTATTTATTTTAAGTACTGTTTGATTTCTTCTAACCAACTGATGTTGACCTTCTTTAAGTTAATTATATTATATCAAGCAGCTTTTGCATTCTGCAGATGTGAGCATAGAATTCCATCGTCTCTTACGCAGGGTATCAGTGAATTTATTGAATACTGTGTACAAGTCTGTGGTTTTCCTTTTTTTTTTTCATATACCATTAATATAAACGGGGCCATATATTTTCCTAAGAATTTTACGTTCTTGGTTTTCGATTTCACCAAATTGAGAGTGGCTATCTAGTAATATAGTTTCGGAGGCGTAGAATGCTTCCTGAAGAACAACTGTCTGGTAGTGCCGAAGTTTTGCATTCCCTGACATCACTATTTTATTATTATTATTATTGTTATTATTATTTGCTTTCTTCTAAATGACTAAATTGGAGGGTCCATCAATAATTAAAAGCACTTTCAAAAGCCAAACCTCGATCCCACAACCTGGGACATACAGACGAGAACCATGCCGCTGCACCTCCGAACTAAACTAGTGTAGTAGCACTCGCAGTGTGTAAGGCATGCGTATGACCTCATCGCTGTCCCCCAAGGCTCGCTGCATACATTAAGCGGTGCCGTCCGTTCGTTAACAACCCAAGGTGGCGCTGACGACGCCAATTAGTGGACCGTCTCTTGTACGGATACAACTCATTAACTGTTCTGACGCTGAAACAAGGCCTCATCTTCATTAGAGAATGCCATTGTATATACTCTAGTTGCAATTGACTGGCCCTCTTGTGCAAGTGACACAGATCTATTTCCAGACAATGTCAAGTTTAGATAGACATTTGAATCTAAATACGTTCCAGATGATATTTTATTCTTAGGTGTAGAGAAAGAAATCAGAAATCCCTATGGACGTCAAATTGGCAGATGAAAAGGTAAAGGAAGTAGGAGACTTCTGTTACATAGGAAGCAAAATAACCAGTGATGGAAGAAGCAAAGAGGATATAAAAAGTAGATTGGCTCTGGCAAAGAAAGCATTTCTACAGAAAAGGAATCTGTTGACATTAAATATAGATTTACTTCGTAAGTAATTTTACCAGGAGCGTGGCACTCTATGGAAGTGAGACTTGAACTGTTGATGCAGCAGAAAAGAGGAGAATAGATGCATTTGAAATGTGGTGTTACAGAAGAATGATGAAGATCAGATGGGTAGATAGAATAACAAATGAAGAGGCATTAAGACGACTGGGAGAGGAGGGATGATTCGGCGACTGCTAATGAAGAGAAGAGGTAGGTTGGTTCGACATACTGTATTATCGTAGGACAATAGGCATGGAGAGTTGCATCAACCCAGTCAAACGACTCAAGACTATAACAGCAGCAGCAACAACAACAACAACAGAGATAACTCACCTGTCTCACACCCAGGAGGTTCCGAGTTTGATTCCCGACTTCATCGGGGATTTCAGATTCTAACGTGACGCCGGTAACTGGGAGCATTCAGCCTTGTGAAGCAGTGAGGCAGCGTTCGCAGTGGTGTTATATTTCTCTGTCTTTCTCTATGATTCTGAAGCCTATACCTCACAAGGACCATCAGCCAAATACTTCAAACCTTGCAGATGTGGTGCTATAGACGCACAATAGCAATTGAGTCGGATCGATCCTTTCAGAGTAGAAAGATTAAGCTTTTTAATTTTATCTCCTGATGATATTGTTCATCCAGGCCAAGCTTTATTTTGTTTCTGAAAGTTATACAGAACTACAATAAAAGGATGCAGAAGCCAAAGTAGCTTAATTCGTTCCTAAATGAAATATCTTCAAAAGGCATAATATCGCACTGACCCATACATATTTGAAACTGGTGGTATACAACTTCAATATTTTTGAAGGCCATTAAATAATGGAGTCAAAGCAAAGGAGACTAATTTACTTCCACGTTGCGTTAATATGGAGCGACCAACATTTTACTTTCTGTTTGATGTTCCCGAGGACAGTAGAGAAAGACGAAGTTCATTAATTAAGTGCAGGGAAGTATCATCTCCACATTAGTCACACGAGACCAATCCTTGGATATTGAGCACTTATTTGCGCAGCACGAGTAGATTAGTGCTGCCCGTAAATAAATAGAGGGTGAGTTTGAAAAATGGGAACAAACTGCAGAAGACGATACCTGAGAGAAAAAAGAACTACTAAGTCTAATGGCCACGAAGTACCAGTACGCTCCGTCCGAAAATGTATGCGTTCTTTGTTGGAAAGTAGTACTCTTCCTATTGGCGACAGCGTGATCTCTTCTCGATAGACCACCTTGTAGTGAAGTGGTTAGCATTCATGGCTGTCACCCCTGAGGTGATGAGAAGAGGGATAGGTTGGTAGGACACATACTGAGACACCTACGACTAGCAAAGTTAGTTATGGAGGGAAAGAGCGAGGATGAGAATTGTAAGGGTAGACCAAGGTTAGAATATGTTAAACAGATTGCCTCGGATGTAGGGTGTGTTAGCTATGTAGAGATGAAACGATTAGCTGAGGACAGGGAAACAGTCGAATTACTGAAGACTCAAACAACAACTGTAACCCTAGAGGTCCGGGTTCGTTTTATGCTCTATCAGTAAATTTAATTCTGGCCTGAAAGTTGGAACGGAGTACCCTCTGCCTCGTGAGGCAAACCTGAGAAGGGGTGAGTTCGATTCCCACCTCAGCAATATTAGAAGTAGCTCTCCTTGATTTACCACTTCTACTCCAGGGAAATGCCAAGTTGTTCCCTAATTTGAGGCCATGGCTGCCTCCTTCTCAATCCTAAACTCATTTACAAGTTCACACACTACTAGGCCTACAACTACAGTATCACTATAACACAGGTTATCAAGCGAATTCTTCACATACGGGGCTGAAATAACAAAGATGTCTAAGCACCTAACTGAAAATAAAGCTTGCAGTATTACGTGATCATGAGCCACGAGATCTCCTTTTCCTCACGTGGAATTCGAACCACAAGGCAAGAGATTTAACATCTAAAATCATACATGCATTAACCAGGAATAGAACCCGATCAACCTTTCGTGAGTGGCAGCGTCATGCCCCTCCCCCCTAAATGAAACAACAACAACAACAAAAACAATGACATTCTCTTATCGATCACATACATTTTCCACTTCGCTGCTGTTGACAACTCACTCTACAGTGCACGTGTGTAGTTCAAGTGTAGCTCTGAAGATCAATGGACTGGTATTTTAGTCAGGAACGAGCCGATACTGACCTCACATAGGCCTGGGACCGATAACCTACATGTTAGGACCCTTGAAAAAACAATTATTAATTATTATCACATAGGCCTATGAAGTGTTACGTGGCTGCTACATGTTGGTGGTCCAGACCACATCCGCAGAAACTAGCTGAGCCATATCAGTATCGGCTTGCCCGGTTGATAGACCAGCCGATGGGGTCCAGTAGATGGCCCACCCGATCGCCGGTCCTCAACATTTTAGATTTTTAACTGTTAGGACAGACACTGGAACAACGCATTCATACTGCCTGTGACGCCATTCGATGCATGATGGTAGTTTCAACGTACGTCGCAGCCTCCACTGTGGCCCAAAAGCACATGCTTTGAGGTTCGTGGCTGCCACTTATTGCACTGCTTTGTACTGTGCAGAATTGTTAGATTAATAAAGTAAATGCTCACTAGCATAGAAACCACGTATTCCCGGACGTAATATATCCATATTACAAGGTGTGTTTCTAATCTCTCTGAGATCTTTTCCACCAGTTTGGCCCCTTTGCTGATACTCACCCTTCTTCTTAAGTATTCAATCCATGGATTGGTCTGCGGAAGTTCTCCAGTCGGCTCTATTTATAGCTTTCCTCTTCATCTCTTCATAGTTTCTGCATCAGACATGATTTGCTGTACATATTGTAGGCATGGTCTTCCTCGACATTTTTGTCTTCAACCATTCCTTCCAATACCGTTTTCAGCAGGCTATCGTGTCTCAAAATATGTCCTATCAGTCTAGTCATCCTCCTCTTTATGCTTTTCCATAAGGTATAATTTTCCTCCGCCTTTTTAAATACTTCTGCATTCGTTATTTTTTCTGTCCAGCTAATTTTTAGCATTCTTCTATAACACCATTGTTCAAAAGAATTTATCCTCCTTTTTTCTTCTTTTCCAACTGTCCACGTTTCGCAATCATAAAGGGCAATACTCCAAACATACGCTTTTAATAATCGTTTTCTGGTTTTAAGATTAATGGAATGTGTAATGAACAAACGTTTCTTTTTGTGAAATGTTAATTTGGCATATAAAATTCTACATTTGATTTCTTTCTTGCTTCTTCCATCTTTGGTAATTTTGCTTCCGAGATATTTAAATTCTTAAACATTTTGTAGTATTTTGTTGCCCACCACTATTTTCATACTTGAGTCTGCTTTTTTTTATCGCAGACCATAACTTTCGTCTTTGACTGACTTATTTTCATGTTGTATTCATTCCTCACCCTGTAATAATAATAATAATAATAATAATAATAATAATAATAATAATCGTATGGGTTCAGCTACCGTGGCGTAGATTTTTTGAGTTAGTGCTATTAAGGGAATCTACTCTCCAATTTCAAAATCATACATGCATTAACCAGGAATCGAACCCGATCAACCTTTGGTGAGAGGCAAATAGCTTGACCACTGCAGCCTGGGAAAGACGAACTAGCATATATAATATTAAAGTATAATTCCAGCTGCAATTTGTAGACAATTAAATATTATAATTGAAAAGCAAATATAATTTGATCATTTTAATAGATAAACATTAGGGACAGTAAACATTATGTATGACATATCTTACTCGTTACTAGGTTGACTGACTAATCAACTGCAGTGCAATTATAAACGAGATTAGAATTTCATTTATCACTTTCAAATATATAAATCTCTATCTTGTTTCTTACATGTCAATCAAACCATCAGATCACTCCGTCATCAACACTTCGATTGTATATGTAGATGAGTTTTGAGTTCTTCAGACTTGCGTACGTTACCAGTGCAGCGCAAAACAGTCGACATTATTGTCCATTAACAGGGGGGAGAGGACTGAATAATTGAGCTGTTGAAGGTAAAGCGTAATTGAGAAGTTAAATGAGAGCAGACATGCCTGCCATTCATTACATTTGCTTGTTAATTACTGGTAATAAACCAGCGAGATTCTCGTATGAATTGAAACTTTTGTTAGCGTCGATTGGAATCTCTTGGGAAATAAAGTGCAAAAAACCCTTATCCTGACATTTCACCAATGAACAAAAGAAATATAAAGCCATGTAGTTCAATATTAATACCTGAATTTACATTGTGAATACCATTTTTAAATGACTCTGAAGAGCCATTAGCCACACAGGCGAATATTTCCACATTCTGTTTGATGGATTTCGCTGAGTTAATTGAGGTCTGGAGTTTAGTGTACAGGGTGGTTTGAGTATCACTATAGCTCGGCAAGTTCAACTGAAGCCCTGAGTGTGGGCGCTACAGGCACGAGCGAGTGATAGAGAGAGAGAGAGAGGGAGAGCACGTGGTGGGTGGGGGGAGAGAGTAACACTATTGGCATAGTTGCCTCACTTTCCTGGTTAACGTGCGGCTCGCCTTTGAAATCTAGCTGGGCGGATATGTGTACATTCCATGGCACCTGGGGCCAAGGCCTTCCCAGCGTAAGACACGGCGTTGCCAAATTTCCACCGTAGCTACTGAGGGCAAGCAGCGAGACTGGACAGAACTATGTGCAGATGTGCAACATTGGACACTGATACCTGTCGGAGACACAAGCTAGCCGCCAGGTCGGGAGTGATAGAGGAAGCATCCTATTGGTCAACAACCGTCAGCTATTGGTCAGTAGCGAACAATGGTTATTGTCGGCGCGAGTACTGCTTTACGTTTGAGTCGCCGCTAGTTAACCGGGAAAATGAGGGAAATATAAATCATCCTCAGGGATGATGCGCGCTACCCAGCACCAGTTGGTTTCTGTGCAAGTCACGCCTTTCAGAGCAGCAAATAGCAGTAGTTCCAGCAACATGATGACTTGAGGAGATTGTACCTACAAAAGTTCCACATGGTTTATACGAGAAGCCCCTTCTTCTTATAATTCCGAAAATATTTTGCTCATCACTTGGCGGAAGGGTGGGTCATATAAAAAATTATTTTTGACAAATATTTTAGGTAATTTTTAGAGGATTTTAGACCATTTTAAATGGTTTTGAAATTGTGCCTGTTCAGGGAGGTATGTTTTCTTTTCTCTAAAAAAAACTACATCCCCCCCCTCAAACCCTGCCCCCCCCAACCTACTCCCCCCCCCCCTGGTCAATGGTTGGTGCTATCAATAAACTACACTGAGATAAAATTTTAGCCCTTATTCGAAGAATTGTATGAGTTTTGAATGGATTTGATATTTTACATACCGTACCAAGAAAGTTATAGCGATTCCTACTTTTACCTCCCCATTTTCACCCCCTTGGTGCGATTTTGCTCGTTAACGAACTTGACCGAGATTTTGAATGCTTACATTTTTGTATAAATTTGAAAGTGATTGTCATGTCCTAAAGACTATATAATTTAGAGGAGCCTAGAATCAAAATCCGCCAAGTCCACAAAACAAACTTTGTGGGAAAATGAGGAAAACTGTTTACATATGAAAAACATCCTTGGAATATGAACATTTCGATTATTAATTGCTTTGTCATGAAACGATGCATTCCAAAATTTACATGGGTGTCCCTTTATGGAAAGAAACACAATTCTATTTGGAGTTAACTGTTTTTGGAAGTGAAATGTACATATGGAAGCTTTTGGAAGTAAGAAAAGCAGTTCTAAGAATAAAAAAAACAAGGAAAGAAAGAAAGCATTTGAACGTGAACCCTCCAAATTATGTATGAAATGAAAACCTGACCTGAATTATAATTATGCATACATTAAAACAGCAGTATCAGTTGTGAATAGGTTACACTTTGTAAGTTCATACATATGGGCAATGCAATTCTATGTGCTGATTGGCTGAAAGCAACTAAGGGGGCTTTGAAACTAACAATGGTGGAAGTTCAATTGAAACTAGCGGATTTTGAATTTAACCCTAATTTTTTTCCGCCATTTTCTTAGGGAAATGGCGTCTTTTGAAGGAAAATCATGGCACCATTGAATTTCCCACGTGCAAGTTCATATAAAGGCAACTTCAACTTATTAGCCTACTTTTCACATTTTGCAAAAATGAGGAAAAAGTAGTCTTATGAGATCGGGCAAATGTGTGTCTGTCTGTCTGTCTGTCAGTCAGTCTGTCTGTCTGTCCTTCTGTCTGTCTGGCTGGCTGTGTGTGTGTGTTCCCCTATCAACTCCTAAACGACTGCAGCAATCAAAACCAAATTTGGTATGAGTAAAGATGTGCACCGGAATATCTCACGTCCATATTTGAAAATGATGTTAGTGCTACCAACTGCTGAAAAAACGCACTAGAAATTTGAGCTCCATGTTGGATATCTTGCAAGGTATACATGGGAGCTATTCCAAAATTGGCACACATGTAGATAATACTATTTCAGTTTAATTTCCAGGAGGCCAACCATGACAGTGTTACCAAAATAATTTTAAGCCTCCTGATAGGTCCAATGTTTAAATGCATATAACTTCTACACTATCAATTGGATTTCAACCAAATTTTGTATGTAATATCTGTACATAAACAGATAAGACTGTGCGTATTCTTAAGAGCCACCGGGGCTGCCAACTGTTAATAATTGCTCTCTCTATTCTTTTATCCAAATACCAATATATCAGAAAGTATGCAAGCTGGCAGCTTTAAACTATGCACACGTATATTCTGACATTTTAGATTAATTTGGAGTAACTTATATACGTCAGTCCTACCAACATGATTATAAGCCTGCTGATAGTACCAATTTTTATATATATGTAACTTCTGTACTACCAGTTGGATTTCAACCAAATTTCGTATGTGCTATGTGTACCATAACAGATATGACTATAAGTATTGTTAAGAGCAATCAGGGCTGCCAACTGTTAATAAATGCTGTCTATATTTTTTACCCTAATATCAATATATCAGAAACTATGCAAGCCAACAGCTCTATACTTTGCACACGTATAGCACCTGACATTCTAGATTAATTTGGAGTAATTAATACAAGGCAGTGCTGCCAACATGATTCTATGCCTGCTGATATATCCAATTTTAAAATGCATGTAACTTCTATACTAAGAAATGGATTTCATCCAAAATTGGCACAAGAAGATATCATAATATTTCAGATTATTTCTGACCAGCACACGTATGGTATTGTTGGCAACATGCTTTTACGCGTGCTGATAGATCCAATGTCTAACTGCATGTAACGTCCATTGGACTTCAACCAAATTTTGTATTCTGTACCTAAAGAGATGTAACAAAGAATATATTCGGTCACCAGGGCTGCCAATTGTAGTGCTCTATTAGGCTACATCATACCAGGTATATTTTGAACTTATTAGATATTTCGATATTACCAACTTAATTTCGTCATTATTCCAGATAGGTTCATATACTGTAGAATAATCATTGGCATGAAAAGTAGGCTGTATAGTTCTTCACGGAACTTCTTGTTTTTCATGTTCGATGGACTAGGCAGGTTTTGATCTAGGTGCCTCTAATATAAATTATACATAATGTTTTGAAATGACGGTGGTTTGGGGGTGTAGGGGATGTGAAACGCGAAGAAATGTCAAAATATTCCTGAAGTCGTAACATGGTACACATTGCAATATGTAGCTTTCTCATGAAATCTACAGTACTTAAAAGAAGGTGTGAATGAATGATGCTGGTAGTGACCGACTTGATGATTTTTGGATGGGCGGTACACAGTAACTTACACAGGGAGGCATCTGTAGTTCAAACCCAGCTGACTTCTCCTGGCACGCAGACAACAATACAACTGGGTGCGTATTTTAGGAGAAAACAAGAAGCAAGTTACATCGTATTCGGCAATACCAAGCTGACTACTATGCATAAACTAGAGAACCAGAAAGCAAACTGAGTACACTAGGCTGATGATCACGTTATCCAAGTATTGAATTATTAGAAGTCATTTTTCAGTGTTGCCGAGTATTCCATTATGGGAAGATTTTCAGTCGGTCAACACAATTATCCGCAATTATATTAGGCGGGAAGTAAAATATTCTAACGCCCTAATCTGAAAAAATATTATATGCAATAATTTGTCGCTCGGTAACAGTTATGACTGCATTACGTGATAAGAGCTTAATTATCGATGTCAATGGACTACGACCTATATCCGATTTACGTCTTGGCATGCTGAGTTAAAATCACTGACTGGACTATTAATTATATTATCATGGATATGCATGTGCAACGAAATCTTGTCATACGTAATTTAAGAATGATGGGGTGCATGAAACACAAATCCGCCTACCATCCAATCTTAACTTGACTGTGCATTTTCGGGAACAAAAAGTTCACAGGCGAAATGAAGAAAAGCCAAGTTGCACTTCCAGGGAAACTCCAAACACACCACTCTTCTCTGAAGTCTTAACTCAACACGACTCGACAGTTTGCTGCTGGCTGTTTCTGGGGTAATAGGCTCACCCGCTAGCTATGCTGTAACTAGGGTGTTAGGTTCACCCCTAGCTAGCTCATACACTGTCGCCTCAGTAATTGAATGGAGATTGTTGGAAGAAATGAAAATGTAAAAACACTTATAGTGGGTGATGTATTGATTATGCTCTTGAAGATTTCCTTTGTAGAACGTTTCATGCTCAACAATTCTTACACTCATATTATATAGATATTATTAACGGTTTGCCCACCGTAAGCTTAAAAAGTTCACGGATGCCAAGTTTTTTTTCGACTTTTTCAGTGAAATCGTTATTGCTTGGCTTCCTTTGATCATAAATAAATGATTTTCTACAGAAACCTTCCTGGAGAAATCCATCCAGTGGTTCTCGAGAATACCCGTGACATCCAAGAATCGGGGACTTCGTTTTATACTACGTAAGTTAGAGATAACACATAAACAAGGAGAGGGGTTTACTAACTGGATTTATATGCTTTCGTTAGAATTTGGTCTTGTCCACTTATTTTCTTTTTCAGTGACTTTACCAGATTTTCTTGTGTTATACTGAATTTATGATTACGTTTACTTTCTTGCTTAATGATTTTAATAGCTTCGTCAGTTATTTATGTATTTTTCTTGTTTTTTTTCTTGTTGTAAGCTATTCAGTGTCATTATAGGCATAATGGGTCGAATACGTAAACAAATGTTGAGATTGTTCTTGTTTTAGGGCATTTTAAAGTTTTCAGATCACTAATGCCTTTTAGAGGAGCTTTTTAACATTATGTCACTGAAGTATTATCTCTGCGTTAAGTTTACTCCATAGCGCTTCCGCCATAAATTGACACGATGCCTACATTGTTAAGATAGTTGTCCCATTATCCAGTGTAAATCAGTGAGGGTTGTTATCATGGTGATTCTGTCGTAATCCCGGACCAAGACAAGGATCGCACGTGGTCGCTAAATATAGAGGACTCCCTTTACGAGCTTGACAGACCTAATCCCTCCCAGGCAGAAAGCTAATCCCGACAGAGTAGGGGGACTCGCTTCCTCAAGGAGCCTGACAAGTGATGGGGAGAAAGAAACAGTTGGGCTGTGCATATTATCCTATCAATCTGACATGTACAGACTAAACACATGTAACACAGCAACCAATTGTTTGAGACAGCACATAGATTAAGAGCCCAAACATCATCTATCCCCAGAGCTAGACATCAGCTTATTATGTTCCGATACAGTCAACCCTCATTTATACGTTACTCACTGTATCATTATTTTATTTTTCTTTATCGTATGGCTTTTAGTGCTGGGAGTGTCCGAGGACATGTTCGGCTCGTCCGAGTCAGTAGCTGCTTCCAGCGGACGCCCAGAGGGTGAGCTACACGTTCCGTTCAGTTTCAAGTAGTACCAGATGCCAATGATACCTAGCGGTGAAGGTTGGAACTTGGATAGAGCGTTCCAACGAAATCTAACCTAGAAATTTAGCTCCACACAAGTTTAGTCTGAGGAACGACCTTTTACATGCCATAACTCTATGAAATGGGACCGCCGGCTTTACTTCCCCTCCGAAGGAAGGCATACAGAAGGATTTTTAACGCTCTTAAAAAATCCAACGACTTCGGCCGGGTTTGAACCCGCTATCTTGGACACAGCAGTTCAGCATGCTACCAACTACGCCACCGACATCATTTATGCTCTGACACGTGTGATAACTTACATGTGTATAAAAACAATGGCATTTATCCCAAAGACGTGTTCATCATTACATATTATACGTTCTGTAAATTTTTACAATTGGTCTGAAATATTAGTCAGCGCAGTCACATAAATGAGACCATTTCTGAGGGAGAAAGTTGTAATTGTCATTTCTTTTAGGGTCCTGGGGCATCTTGGTATTCATCTCCGTGTTGAGTAAGTGGCTAACGAAATGTAGGAGATTCGGGTTCGAATCTCAACTGTGGTCTCATATTGAAGTCTTAATCAACAGTTTTACAATCATTGTTATTATTAAACTATTATTATTATTATTATTATTATTAGCTGGATTAAAGGCCAGGGAGGGAGAACGTTTGAATTTGGTCCCAATGGTCCCGGGTTTGAATGCCGCCCCAGTCAAGGGATTTAGATTCGAGTGATAAATTCCCGTGATTTGGAGACAGGGTGTTTGTGACGTCTTTATGATTCATTTCATGTTAATTTCCTTGTGTAGGATGCCTCAATATAAATGCACCAAGACTTCTCTGAGACAACACGCTATCCTTCTTCCGATTGGGCCATCAAAGGACCACGTGATAGTGACTACAACTAACTTTCGCATTAGTTCTCGTTGCTGTTGTTTCCTTTCCTCAGTCCACTTCTTGCCTGTTGGAAGCTTAGGCTTTTCTTGGAAACATCGGTGTGCTGTTAGGTTTTGCTTAAGGGGGCACGTTTCCAGATATCTTTGCTTGAAATTGCAAATCTTTGTCTACCTCAATGAACCAAGCTCCCTTGGTTTTCTTTTTGAGGAAGTAGATGAAAATTCTATTTGTCAATAGCGCTGGGTTCATTCTTGTTATATGACAGTAAAAGGGAATTCTCCGTTTCCTCATGGTGTCAGCTATTCTTTCCACATGGGTGTAAAGTTCGAGGTTGTGCCGTGTCCTATATTCCCCATTTTCTTTCACTGAGCCCAAGATTTTTCTTAGAATTTTCCTTTCCTTCATTTCCAGTTTCTCTATTAGTCCCTTGCGATGCATAGCAAGGCACTCTGCAGCATACAAGGCCTATTCTCCTTCTATTATTATTATTATTATTATTATTATTATTAGTAGTAGTAGTAGTAGTAGTAGTAGTAGTAGTAGTAGCAGCAGCAGTATTCTTCTTCTTCTTCTTTCTTCGATTCGGCCAACTAGGGACCACGTCAGTTCAACTGTCTCTTCTTCCGAGCTCTAACTACCGTCCAGTGTTCCCACATTCGTCTTCGGTGTTGTTCTTTTCTCTCTTGGGACCAAGCTTTCCCTGTCTTCAGCTTCGGCTTTTCCTGGAAACCTTTGTGCGTACGTAGTTTTTCCTGAAGTGGAACACGCTCCTGGATATCTTTATGGGAAATTTCCATTTCAGGTAGATCTTTCTCAACTTCCGTAAACCAAGCCCCTTTGGTTTTCTTATCTTGGAAGTACGTCAATATCCGTTTTGATATCCTGCCTGGGCTCATTCGTGTCACGTGGCTATAAAAAGCAATCCTTCTTCTTCGAATCGTGTCACTGATCATCTCCACGTGCTTGTACAATTCGTGGTTGTGACGCCTTCTGTACTCGCTGTTTTCTTTGATGGGACCCAGGATTTTCCTCAAAATCTTCCTTTCTTTAGCCTCTAGTTTTTCCATTAGACATTTCTTGTTCATTATTAGAGTCTCAGCCGCATACAGAGCCTCTGGTCGAATAACAGTGCAGTAATGTCTAATTTTGGCGTTTAAGGATATCGATCTCTTATTGTAGATGTCTTTTGTCAGGTTGTATGCCATTTCCATTGTATTAATGCGTGACATGAAGGCTTCCTTCTCTGATAGGTTAAGCTCCATCCATTCACCGAGGTATTTAAACTTTTCTGCCTTCTGAACTTTTCCTAGTCCGACCTCCAGTTCCCTGGGCGCTGACTTTATATTTGTCATGAATTGTGTCTTCTCAAAGGAGATTTGAAGCCCAGCCTTCAGTGCTTGATTTTTCAGCTGGTTAAGTTGTTCTTCTTCCATATCAATGGAATTTGAAAAGATCACTAGATCATCTGCAAAGGCTAGACAGTCGATTGTAAGATTCATATACTTGTACCCTAGCTTTACGCCATTTTCTATCCTTGAATTTTTCATTTCCTTCCGCCATTCTCGGATGACATTTTCCAAAACACAATTGAAGATAAGCGGTGATAGCCCGTCTCCTTGCCTCACTCCTGTCCTGATTTCAAAGGCATCAGACATCTCTCCTCTGAACTTCACTTTGGTGGTGGTGGTGTTGGTCAGGGTTTGCTGAAAAATTGATTGTGCCAAACTCTACAAGGATTTGCAATAGGTTGGTTCGATCAATTGAGTCGTACGCTTTCCTAAAATCAACAAAAGTCATCACGAATTCCCTGTTCCTGAGTTTCAGATATGAAAGGATGGACTTCAGATTCATAATCTGCTCAGCACATGATCGCCCCTTTCTGAAACCCCCTTGGTATTTCCCCAGTTGTGGATCGATTTGTTGTTCCGCCCTATTCTGCAGAGCTTTTGAGAGGATCTTGTAAGTTATTGATAGAAGAGAGATGCCACGGTAATTGTTCACATCGGTTTTCTCCCCTTTTTTATGTAGTGGATGAATTACGGCAGAGGTCCATCAACTTGGGAGTTTATCGCTCTCCCAGATCTCTTGAATAATTGCAACGAGCTTGTCGACTGCTTTTTCCCCTGCATGTTTCCACAGTTCAGCAATTATCAAATCTTCACCCGGTGCCTTGTTGTCCTTCAGCTCTTGGATGATCTTCGTGATTTCAGCCTTCGTAGGAGGGGACGAATCAGGGTGGATGTTTGGATTTATTTCATAAACGAAAGGGGTCTCAGGAGCCTCACAGTTGAGGAGGTTTTCAAAATAACTTGCTAGAATCTGACAATTACCTTCATTGTGAGCTAATTTCCCGTTAGAATCTTTAAACTGTAGACTTGGGGGGTTGTATTTGTTCAGACTGTGCTTGAAGGTTTTATAGAAGTTACGTGTGTTATTTTTCTGGAAGTCTTGCTCAATCTGCAACTGTTCCTTATTAAACATACTTTTCACGCCACGGATGGTTTTTGATGCAGATTTTCTTACGTTTAGGAAGTTGACCCTGTTCTCTTCATTTTTGTGACAATTCCATTTCTGCCACGCAACCTGTCTTAGCTGAACTGCTGTATCACATTCATGATCCCACCAAAGTTGCTTTATTGATTTTGTGAGTGGGACAGTCTCCTTTGCTGTTCTGACTATAGCCTCTTGTAATTGTTCCCAATTCTCTGGATTTAAAGTTTCCAACTTGTGGGTGAATTCTTGGTTGCTCCTTAGCTTGTCTCTGTCAAACTTATCAGTTTTTCGTGGAGTAATCTTCTTGTTATTTCTTGGAATTAGTCTAACTTTGATCAGCGATAGGTAGTGATCCGAGTCTAAGTTGCCACTTCTCAGAACCTTTACGTTCTGGATCTCTCGATGCGCTTTCCGTGCAGTGGCGACATGATCAATTTGGAATTCACCAAGGATGGAGTTTGGAGAAATCCAGGTCTTCTGTTTTCTGGGTAGGTGTTTGAACGCCGTTGACTTTAGGACCAGATTGAATGCTCTGCATAACTCCACAAGCCTCTCTCCATTACGATTAGTTCTCCTGTGAGCTGGGTAGTTTTCAATAATCTTCTGATATTTTAGTTCTTTGCCAAGCTGGGCATTGAAATCCCCTAGCAGAATGATGGCATGTTTGTCAGGTACCTTTGAGAGGATATATTCTAGCTCCTCCCAGAATGCGTCTGTTCCTTCCGAGTCCTTCTTATTCGCCTGATTGATTGGCGCATGTACGTTCATCATTGTGTAAACTCTATTTGTACACCGAAAAGAAAGTGTAGAGACTCGGCTGTTAGGGGATGTGAAGTCCACAATCGAACCCAAAATCTTCCTGTTGACAATAAATCCTGTGCCTAAGTGTGGGATGGTTTTTACTACACGTTTACCGGTCTTGCCTTTGAAGATTCTATAACCTTGTGACTCGAAGCACTGTTCATCCGTGAATCTTGTTTCCTGAATTGCAGCGATCAATATCTGATATCGGGACAAGACATCAGGAACCTGTTTGGGTTTGCCGGTCTTAAGAAGTGAGTTTGCGTTGAAAGTAGCAAAAAAATTCCGGCGTTTGAATCTGATCTTTCCTGGAGTCTCCGATACCTCCACGCATGTCTGCGCAGGCTCCCCAGAATCCGAAGGCCTGCATGCTTCACTCAAGGTGAAGGTGGACTGGATACCACCTGGGGTAGTAGCTTCTGCTGAATTTTTCTCCATGCTTTGAACAGTTGAAAAACTGTAGATTGGGGTCAGTGATATTTCGCACTGACCAAAATACTACCAAGGTTGTGAGCCTTGGAGGGCCTCATGATGTCTTCCGGTATTATTATTATTATTATTATTATTATTTTATCTACTGCAAAGTCACGTAACAGAGGGTCGCCATGAATGAAATATGGCCTTAACCCTAAGTACAGTGAGAGATATCAGCTTGGGCCAGGCTCTCCACTGAAAGTTTAGCTTCAGGCTAATATATTCCTGCGTGGAGATAGGTTATCTTGTTTACATACACTCAAGGTGTTGAGGCTCTTTGTTATTGGGACAAGCATGCAGCGTGATGTATAGGAGCAACTCACTGTCCAGTGCCCTACGCCCTAGCAGGTGTTCTGGATCAACTACTCGACTAGGAGTTCAAGATCTTCAGCCTCTTCATCAATAACTGCATTCGATTACAATGATATTTTGTAATAGAATGCAGTTATTATGTCGATTGAATATCAATATTGCATCTAAATAATCATTTGGCTCCCTGGTGTGGTAGTAGAATTAGCTATTTTTAGGGGCGTAACATTTAGATCATATGCCCCTAATGTAGGGTTGCCAGATTTCAAGAATGGAAAAACGAAACACACGTCCCCAAACATTGTATTTTTTTTATCAAGGTTGTTTGTTGAAATGAATAATTCGCATATGTATTAAATAAGCATTACTTAATCAAATACACAAAATTAAAACTAGTTATTGCTGGCATATCATATAGGCCTATGACACCAGCAACTTACGAATGCTTTTCATTTGAACGAACCTTCTGGTAAAATTCACTACAATTTTCGTCATAATTGTAATACGTGAATAATTCTTGTTTTATCAAACTAATGGAGCTTCTGTTTCTATCATTTCTCCATTTGAGATATTCATGACAGAAAAAACTCTCACCGTAAAAGCATTGGAGGGGAAAATGCTGACTATTAACTCCATAAGGACTAAGATATTCTTTAATTTTGTTGCCCTTATACATCTATAACAGCCGGCCCCGTGGTGTTGGGGTAGCGCGCCTGCCTCTCACCCGGAGGCCCCGGGTTCGATCCCCGGCTCCGTCAGGAATTTTAAAACTGACGTGAGGGTTGGAACGGGGTGCACTCAGCCTCGTGAGGACAATTGAGTAGCTGCCTGACAGTGAGACAGTGCCCCGGTCACGAAAACCAAGATTAACGGCCGAGGGGACCCGGCGCGCTGACCACGCGTCACCCCAATATCTTCAGGCCAATTGGCTGGGCAGCGGTCGCTTGGTAGGCCTAGGCCCTTCAAGGGCTGTAGTGCCACGGGGTTAGTTTTTTATTTTTATAAATCTATAACATGTACCCATCTATCTGACACAGACATAGAAATCATATTCTCTTTCAAACTTGCACCTGTATCACCAGAAAACAAGCTAGATATTACAATCAATTCTGAATTGGGACATTTGAAAATTGGTGCGAAATTCAATATATTATCAAATTAACCAAAAAGAACGGAATAGTTGACGTTCCGTTAAATATTAAAACGGAACGTGGAACAAAAAAAAAAACCGGAATTGTTTCTGGTAAAAGGGAACGTCTGGCACGCCTACCCTAATGGTATGGCTGATAGTGTCGATGAATGTGGAATTAAGACTACTACTAACTATTGACTTACGGGGAAGATATCCTCGCTGTTCCACCACTAAAACAACTCATTATTATTACTATTAGCCTATTAAGTTATCTATTCAATTTCGCTAATCGGCCAACTAGGGACCACGATAAGCCTCATTTTACATTCTGGAATTTGTTCATATTTCGCTTGATCCACATTGTTAAAATGAGCTCACTGTGTTTAGCACAACGTCCTTCTGTCCGTTTCGCACCAGTTGTACGTTTTTCGTCCCAAATGTTTTTATGGCCGCTCTATAAAGATTTCGGTCTTGTGCATCTTCTGCTCGTATCCCCATTTCCTTAAGATATTTCTGGACGTTAACGTACCATGGCATTGTCGGTTTTGGCTTTGAGTCAAAGATACTGAAGATACGTTTCGTCCATCGGGAGTCGATCATCCGTCGTATATGACCATAGAAGCAAACTCTGCCTTATTATTATTATTATTATTATTATTATTTTTATTATTATTATTTATTCGTAAATTCCCCATAAGGAGAGCGTTACAACACAATCAATTTTCATGTTTAATTCTGGCCCTTTATTCTTTTCTCCCAAAAAACCTCTTATATACACACTACAGTATGCTTCCTCTTTCTCTACTCCGCCCACTTCTTTCCCGGTTGTCTCTCTTTGGGAGTTTGCTCAAACTCCTGTTGTCTAAGTTTTTGTCTGTATGTGCTCCTGTCTGTCATGTCTTCTGTAGAGATGTTTAGTTTCTTGAGATCTTCCACTGTTTCCTTTACCCAATTGTTTTTAGTGTACTATTCGTAACTAGGCCTATATTAAAAATGTTCTTGGTCAGTCTGTCTTCGATCATCCTATGTATATGTCCATAAAATTTTGCCCTCATTTTCCTTATGTTGTTTGTAATCGTCTTTGCCTGTACAGTTCTATTGTCGGTCTCTTTATCCATATTCCCTTTTTCTGAACTGCCCCGTAGATTTTTATCAGAATTTTTCTCTCTTGTTTTTCTAATTTCTTGATTATTTGTATTATAATTAATATTATTATTTTATTTATGATATTTACATAAAAATACACAACAAACACCATCGAATTTCTTTGTTTTCCAAACACATTGATGACAGCACTGCATCTTAAGATGTTCAGAGCAAGTCAGTGAAGAGACAAAACCTTACGTACCATACTTGCAGTGCCAATGAGGGTAGCCTTTTGCTTCCTCTTCAATCCGAGGTTCTCCTTTGCATTTTACCAGTCCTTTGTAACTAAACCATTCAAGGACACAACAACTGGGATGACGAAAACTTCCTTTAAGCCATATACTGCACGTGACTGAGCTCAGTGGTAACTGGCTGGTATTTGCACCTTTTCTCAGCCACCGTGTTCTCTAGGTTCTTATTGAGTATAACAGCAACATCGATGATGGTAGCCTTATGTTGACCGAATATCACAAGGCTTCTTCAAAACGATCAGTTATTATAGTGGAATCCCATAAGATCTTGGCTTCGTCATTGTTCTGAACCTAATCAGGTCTGCATTTATAATATGGGACTTCCTTATCAACAAAACCGTTTCGCCGCACAAAAGCTTGATGAACTATTTTCGCTACGTTGTTATGCTGCTCCAAGTATTTTTTTGGAGCAAGCGTTTGGCATCCTCCCGTGATAGGCCCATGCTGGATCGATTCAGTAGATGTATCCATCCCAAGAATGTGGCACTCATAACCTTTAAAATAATAACCCCTTGCACTACAGCCCATGAAGGGCCTAGGCCTACCAAGCGACCGCTGCTCAGACATTGGGCCTGCAGATACGCTATTGGGGTGACGCGTAGTCAGCCGTTAATCTTGGTTTTCGTGACCGGGGCGCTGCCTCACTGTCAGACAGCTACTGAATTGTCCTTACGGGGCTCACTGCACCCCGTTCCAGCCCTCACGTCAGTTTCTAAAATCTCTGACGGAGCCGGGAATCGAACCCGGGGCCTCCGGGTGAGAGGCAGGTGCGCTACCCCAACACAACGGGGCCGGCCACTCATAACTCTTAGTGCATACAACTAGGTCTTGAATCCTTCTGTTTCTTCGAATTTATTATTATTAGTATTACCGTCTACAGACTTATACAGTACAATACTAGGAGAAGAAACGGACTAGCCGCGCGTGGCGTTAAAGCACTCACCACTATCGCGACGAGGAGCTGCAGCAAGTCGGGAGATCTGAGGTTTCAGTCCGTACGCCGACAGTGGCCATCCTCAATATGGTTTTCCCCCGGGTTTATCCACACTTCTTTCTTGGGAAATGTCGGATAGTACCTTCTTTCAAGTCATGGGGCACCTGGCCCATTTCAACCCTAATAATAACAGCTAGATACACTACTACAGCCACCACAAAAATACAGATTAACAGACAAATTTAAAACTCACCCAAGTACACATGGCTGAAGACCAAAGATGCCCCAAGACCCTAAGAGAAATCACCAAAACGACAGCAAAATGCAAGAAGGGAAGTTGAAGACTGGGGAAATGCTCTCAACCCTCGAAGAATGACGACTGAAGGAAGGACTTAGAAGGAAGAAGAACCATGAAAGTGCAATAAGAGTGGGAAAGTAATTATCTGTACTAGCGTGTGTACTTGTAATCGAGGTAGGATTTGGGTAAGAAACTGCCGTGGCCTTAAGTTAGGTACCATACCCTCATTTGCCTGGAGTAAAAGTGGGAAACCACGGAAAACCACCTCCAGGATGGCTGAGTTCCCCACAAGGCTGAGTGAACCATGTTCCAGCCCTCAGACAATAATTAAAATTCCTGGAAGTGACGGGAATTGAACCCGGGACTCTGCAGTGACAACCATGAATTCTAACCACTACACACCAAGGTGGACTAAGCCCGTATCAAACATAAAAAGAAATACAGGGTATATTAGATCGTTACACCCCTCTTTGGGGATGAATAAACAGTTCCAGACGAAACTTCAAAAACTTCAGACAGAAAGTTTACTTTACTTATATAGATTAAGGTCGTTTGTTACATGCGGAGTCTGGCTGCATGGTTCAGCGGTAACATTCTCGCCTGCTGTGCCCAAGGTTGCAGGATAAAATCCTGGCTTAGTCAGCTGGCATTTGAGGGTGCGAAAATGTGAGGGATCCGTAAGAGTAGATTTACTGGCACGTTAACGATACCCTTCGACCATTCGAGGCAAAATCCGGCACACCGGCGTCTCTAAAAGCCACAGTTGTTAAATGGGCCGTAAAACCAATAACATTATTATTGTTATAAATATTTTTCATGTTTAGCCTATTTTCATTTATGAAAAAATAGGCTTATGAGATCACCTTTTGTCCGTGTGTCTGAGTGTGCGTGCGTGTGTGTGTGAGGATTTTTGTGTGTCTCCCCCAAATAACTTCTAAACGGCTTGAGCGATTTCAATGAAACTCGGTAAGTTCATAGCACTATTCGGGGCGACCCCGACCGTGCCCTTCAAATGTTGTTACGTCTCACCAATCCAACATGGCGGCTGTGCGAAATATTTCACCAGCATTCAATATCTCCGAAACAATTACCGATATCACCCTGGAGTTTAGTACGGTGATAAAGGAAACTACTAGAAGTTCACCTATGTGACTTTTGAAAACCTGGTAACTACAAAACCAACATGGAGGCCAAACGAAGTTGCGACTTTTAAATAGACGTTTCTCGCGATTTAACTAACTAAAAGCAATGAAACTTGGTACAGTATACGTTTATACTCATTGTAATGCACCGTCATCTAACTTCGTTCAATTTTTTACATAACCTCAAGATGGCGGCTGTGCGAAATATTTCACCGGCATTCTGTACCTCTGAAACTATTACCGGTATCACCATGAAATTTTGTACGGAGATAAAGGGCTCTACTGGAAGTTCATCTATGAGACTTTCAAAAACCGATTAACTACAAAACGAACATGGCGGCCAAGCAAAGTTGAAAGTTTTAAATAGACTTTTATCGCGATGTAATCATACAAACCCAATTAAACTTTGTACAGAAAATGTTTATACACATTGTAATGCACTGTAATAACTTTTGTTCAATTGTTTAAGTAACCTCAAGATGGCGGCTGTGCGAATTTCGCAAATTAAGTTTTTATTTCTTGTGTTCTAATCATGCGATCCAAATCAACATTTGCATAATGAACGTACCCAATAATCATCATCAAATATTACATAACTCTATGGCCTACATGTATTTAAATCCAACATGGCGACCATCCGAAATATTTAGACGGTTCTCAATATCTATTAATCTACTACAGCAATCAAACTGAAATTTTGTAAGTGTATAGAGGCTATAAGCATAAGTTCACCTATGGGATGTTCAATAACCTGGCGAGCACAATTCCAAGATGGCGGCGACGCGAATTTTAAATATTCAAATATACGTTTCTTGCGTTTTAACCAACCGAGCGAAGTGAAACTTGATACGGTATATGCTTACAAAAATTTTAATCGACTGGCAACTAATAGATTTAAATTATTTTCACACCCACAAGATGGCGGCTGAGCCAAATTTTAAAATCCCGATTTTATTTGTTGTGTCCTAATCATGCGATTCAAGTTTGAATAAAACACCTACACAATAATCTTCATGTAATAGTACATAAATCTAAGGCCTATTATATAAAAATCCAACATGGTGACCATCCAAAATATTTAGACGGTTCGCAATATCTACTGTATTACAGCAATCAAACTGAAAATTTGTATGATGATAGAAGCAATTACTATTAGTAGGATATATGAAAATAGGCTATTTAGTTCTTCACGGAACTACTTTTTTTTAAATTATGCCGCCTGAAAATAAAGAAAACAAAATTCCTATACGTTTCTTTTTCAATAGAATTAAACCAATGTGGCCAAAGAATGTGTGTCAATGAGCTTGCAAAAAAAAACTAGAGAAGTTCCTTTGTTTGTCACCAGATAGCAGCCAGAAGCTTCTGTATGGACCTTGGTAGAATAACGCGCCATTTTAAGTAGAACGGCGGAAAGAGTAGTAAAGAAGGAGAAGGATAAGTGAGCGGGTAAAAAAATTGAGACTCCTCGAAGAATGAGAATGTCCAAATAAGGCGAAAATGTGTGTGGGGAGGAGGGAGGATGAATGTAATGATATAGGAACAACATGGGAAGTGTATCTGTATGGTAACCAACATCATACGGACCTCGGCGAAGAAATAGAAGGAAACCCCTCCAGTGACGAACAAAGGAGATCTACACATATTAGTCTATTATTATTGTAACATGCGGAAATGAAACTTAAACTTCAAGAAACGTCGCTTATAATTATCAAGGGATCAAGCTGCATCCATGTCTGTGAAGGTACTGTAAAGGAGCCTGACATTTGCGAGAGCTATAGTTCCTTCCCAACAATATTATTCCTACCATTACGGATGTGTCCACAAACTCCCTTTATCGGCAAACAGACAGGTGCTGGTGGCAGCCAGAGGACATCACTGCAGGCGCAAGAGAAACTGGCTACGCGTTTGTTTCAACTGTCGTGGAATACGTGATGCAGGTGCGGCCATGTACCATCGTGGTTACAAGCAACAATCTTGTGGTAAAATTAGCAGACTCGTTCTCTGCCAATGACATATGGACCAAGTCTCTAATTTGCTCAACTTAAATCTCATTCTTCAGTGAATCATCACGGCATCCATTCCTGTTAGTCTGATAATAATAATAATAATAATAATAATAATAATAATAACGATCTATCTACCTATCTATCTATCGTATGGCATTTAGTACCGGGAGTGTCCGAGGCCAGAGGCTGTAGCTGCTTCAATGCGGACACTCCTAGGGTGAGCTACAAGTTTCGTTCAATTTCAAGTAGTTCCAACTTAAGCTACCAGATGTCAATGATACCTAGTGGTGAACGTTGGAACTTTGATAGAGCGTTACAACGAAATCCAACCTAGAAATTTTGCTCCACACAAGTTTAGTCTGTGGAGGGATCTTTTAAATGCCATAAATCCATGACATGGGATCGCTTACTTCCCCTCCGAGGGAAGACATACTGAAGGATTTTAACGCTCTTAAAAAATCCGACGACTTCGGCCGGGTTTGAACCTGCTATCTTGGGCACAGCAGTTCAGCATGCTACAAACTACGCCACCGAAGCCGCATACTAATAACGATGATAATGATGTTGATGATGATGATGAAGTGACTCTGGAAACTAGAAAAAGTCACTTTGCCTGTGTACATCTGAGCATCAGTATATCACGCATGATCTACGACTCAATAATGAATCTTGACTTACCAAAATAACTCTTTCTCCAACTATAAGTAACGATATTGGCATACGTGTAATATAGTTTTGTCAGTGAAGGACACTATGCAACCTGTGTTAGCATCAACACTCAACACTAACACCACTAATCAAAGTCTAAATTCTTCTTCTTCTTCTTCTTCTTCTTCTTCTTCTTCTTGCCATGCCATCTTCAATCGAAGGTTTGCGGCCATCGTGGCTAATCTAGTCTGGCAGTCTGCCACACGGAAAAGGTTCATGGTATTCATCTCAAACTAGTTTCTCAAGTTCTTCAGACATGAGATTCTCCTTCGGCCAGATCTCCGTTGCCCTGAGATCTTCCCCTGAATCAACAACTGTAGGATCCTGTATTATTCATTCCTTATCACGTGTCAAATAATTCAGTGTCCGCTTCTTGATGGAAAGGAACAAAATTGCCTAATAATCCCTTTGTATTGAGAACACTGAAGCCAGTCACTGGCTATTCACCTCTCAGAAAGTTAATAATAAAAATAATAATAATATTAATAATAATGATAATAATAGTAACGTTACCTCCTGTACCACTTGGACTGTTAAAAATCCTAGTAATTGACACTAGTTTGGTTATTTGAATGTCAGTGATACTGTTCCAGTGGTCCAAACTGGAATTATATTTCATGGCAGGGCTGCGAATCAGACCTGAGCCTATGGGGTGGTTGCCAACAATATTATTATATCTAAATTGCAGCCAATAGCCATAATAGGGTACTTTTTAATTGAACGCCCGTCGACTCCCAGCAAGTTCAAATTTCAAGTAGTTCCAACTTCGGATACCTAATGTCACTGTCACTGACACCTAGCGTTGAACGTTGGAACATGATAGATCGTTTATAACCAAATAACCTACAAATTTAGCTGCACACTACCAATTGTAGTGGTAGGTTCTTTTACATGCCATAATTCTATGATACGGGCACGCTGGCTTGACTTTCGCTCCAAAGGAAGGCATACTGAAGGATTTTAACGGTAACCAACAATACTGTCCACTATACCACGAGGCGTAATACTACTACTAATTCTACTACTACTAATAATAATAAAAATAATAATAATAATAGTAATCCTTTTCTGCACTACGTTAATGAAATTATATGCGATGTACCAACACCAAATGACTGGGAGCATCCTCAAACCTCTGAAATATTCTCCCATGATACCTGTATCTATTTGTTCGTCCTCGAAATCTGCAAGACTCAAAAGTCAGAGAAGGGTCAGACAGAACGCTGTGTTTTGCTTTCTGAAAGTGGAAAAAACCTATTACTTAGGTGTAAAAGCGAAATACAAAATCCTCGAGTATCATAGAATACTCAAACATACAGCGTGAGAACACAAAATGTGTATAAAGAATACTTAATAAAGATAAAATTCTTAAATGCAGTTCCTTGTGGTTTAAATGCAATCAACGCTAGCAGTCAAAGTGAAAGGCCGTGTTTTTCCCGAGCTCTCAGGTGTGCTGAAATGGGTTGTTCTCTGGAGTGTTATCGCGCTAGGATCGGACTGTGGTATGCGAAGGGTAGTCGGGATTTCCGGTGTTTGTGTGTGCGTACGGGACCTATAGAGCATCCAGCGTTTAGAAAAGACTGTGGGTCTTATGGGCTTTTACTTTTAACGGAAATCCCCCCTACACTGGTTTTGTCGTCTCACCTTTTATCACGAAGGAACTCTGAACATATATATTTTTCGTCATAATAGCTTCCTACAATTATCTGCCAACTGATTACCTTTGTTATTGCGTACAAGTATCGCTTATATTACGTCTTAGTAATTTAAAAATTTTCGAGGTTAGCACGCTGGAAAGAAGTGCCTCGTCCAGTGCTGCATGCTCGCCCGGAGTGGAGCACGTGCTCAGTTCCCCTGGCAACATAAGTTCTGAAGCACTATTCGTCATTGGTGTTACTGTTGTGTGTCTGCTTTATTTTCTGTTCGATCGAATCATGGCTGCCGACAGTTGGGTTCCAACCCACTATCTCCCGAATGCAAGCTCACAGCTGCGCGCCCCTAACCGCACGGCTAACTCACTACAATATTACAAATATTAATCTAAACAAAACAACAAGAATAAAATTGAAAGAAACTATATTACAGCCTAACTAATAACTAAAGAGGTGATGATCAACAGTATTGCTGACATAAAAATTAACATCGTCTGCATACATCCGAGAAGGAAGGAAGGGTTGTGCTCTCGACATCTGTCAATCAGTAATGCGTCATATCACAACGAAATGAATGTCGTTATTGGTTCTCTTCGCATACAGTATCCTTAATACTGGTCCAATCCGTTAACACCTGCAAAACTGCTCCTTCCTGGGCGTGCTCTATTTCAGGTAGCTGCTGGGGTTGTCTCGCTAACTTATGAAAGCGCAGTACTCGTAGCGGGTGAACATAACGTATGACGTCAGCGCTACTCTGCCTAGAGTTAGCAACACTGTCGCCATAAGGCTCCACAGTCTTTTCTAAACGCTGGATGCTCTATAGTAACTTGTGGTTTATAGCCCTAGTGATAGCTGCGTTGTTAGTTATTGGTGGAGTGGAAGTGAATCCAGGCCCTGTTACTCCAAATGTGAATCAGGCAAATGATCCAGTGGCAGCATTTAAGTGTTCGACGTGCAGTAAAACATTGAAGAACGGTGTTCAGTGAGGACTATGTGAAAAATGGTTTCACTTCGGCTGTATTAAGGTCAAGAAGGAGGATTGTGATGCCGGGAATTGGTTTTGAAAAGTATGTGATACGCCGGACTGTTTGAGGGTGCAAATCAAAGCAAGGGATCAAATAATACAGGAACATAGAACAAAGCTTCGTGAATGAGAGGAAACGGTGAAGGATGTGACTGAACGGATTTCTACTGGGATCAGTGTGGAAGAGGGCGTGCAGGAACAAACTGAGGATGACGTTATCATAATGGGTGATTCTATGATACGATGGAGTGCGAATATCTCGAGGAAATCAGGTGCGAAAGTGCGGTGTTATCCGGGGATTAAAATTGACCAGCTTGCCCAAGAAGTGGAAGAAGCAAATGTAGAGGACTGTCACAAAGTTAAAGTGTTGTTGCTCCATGTTGGGACGAACGATTTGAAGAAGAGGGCTACAGCTGATTACATCATGGGGGAGCTCCACGAACTAGGCAGAAAAGCTAAAAGCAAGTTTAGAAATGCAAAAATTATAATGAGTGTCATTGTTCGGCGGGGAGATGTTCCGTTATAAGGCGAGTTAAGACTGTAAATGACCGCATGGACTGGGTTTGTGCACAACTGGGATTAGTGTACGTAGATGCTGACTGCTGGATTGGTGGCGTGACTTCGTCCGAGACGGGCTGCATTTAAATCGACGGGGCGCTTTCAACCTAGGGAGCCTACATGACAGGGTCATCGGTTCGTGCCGGCCATTGTGAGGAGGAGCAGGTCCAGAGGTTGCCAGCCGACGGGAACAGAAGGAGCTACTTCGGGATATTTGCTGCGGAGGTAAGACTCTACGATTACTGCAGGTTAATTGTCAGAGTTTGGGAAATAAATTAATTGAATTTTTGAATCTTGTAGAGACGTATTCTCCGGACATTGTCATTGTTACTGAATATTGGTTATATGAGGATATAAATAGTAATAAAATAATTCAAGGGACTTACGAAATGTACAGAAGGGATCGGGGGAAGCGAGGTGGTGGGCTATTTATTTGTGTGCGCAAAAATATAGCTAGTTACTTAAAGTGGGCTGATACGGATCATGGAATGTTATGTGTACAAATTTCGGATAAAGGGAATAAATTCCCTCTTCAGGTGATAGGGGCGTGTACAGCACCGAAAGATAACTTTTCGCTTCTCGACACACTGTATGATAAAACTTGTAGGGGTAATGCTATGAAAACGGGCATAATAATTGCCGGAGATTTAAACTCCCCAAAGTAGACTGGTCTGGTGAGTCAACTAGCTGCGGTCAAGCTCAGAGCGCTGCAAACAAATTCTTAAGGGAGGGAGGATTTTCCCAAGTAATTGACTTCCCAACTAGAGGCAATAATACCTTAGATGTTTATCTTGTAAGGCCTGTAGAGCTGTAAATTAACTGTCTGAAAGTACCAGGAATTAGTGACTATTCTGGGGTTGAATTAAATATTAGATACGGTGACATTACAAAATTAGACTCTGATGTAGCAAATAAGATCATATTCCAGTATCGCAGGGCGGATCAGGGCAAATGTCAGGGGTATTTGAATGAGCTATTTGTAGGATGGGCATCGGAAGGAAATCACATTAATATCCTGTGGACTAACTTTTTGAAAATTTTAAATAGCGCTATTGATAAATTTGTTCCGTTTAAATTACTGAAAAAAAAACCCAGATCCTGAGTATTACACACGGGAAGTCAGGAGTCTTAAACGGAAAATTAGGAAATTATACAATAAAAGACATGATAGTGACAAGTTAGTATATGTTGAAATTTAAGTCCTTATCAAGAGAGCTCATCTTAAAAAAGAGGGCTGCTCATGACAATTATGTGCAAAGTTTACTTGGTTCGGGAGGCGATGGGTGGAAAAAAAAAATACAGTTATGTTAGGAGAAGAAAGGGAAATTCAAATAATTTGTCGATGATAATGTCCGGTGACGGTAAATTAATTACTGAGAAGCAGGCCATTGCTAATGAATTAAATGTCTTTTATGGTAGTGTGTTCAATAAATCCAATAGCTGTGTGTTGGACCTTAACGGTGAATCAGGGGCTCCACTTTTCCAAATAAACCGGTCAGCAATTGTAAAGCTAATACAAAAATTACGTTACAATATATCGAAGGGTCCTGATAATATTGTTAGTGAAGTACTTAAACTAAGAGGTAGGGCCGTGGCACGATACTTAGAGATGATGTTTAATGTGTCCATAAACAATGCGCAAATCCCGTATGACTGGAAAAGAGCTACGGTAGTCCCAATATTTAAGGGAGGGAGCAGACTTGAATTGGGCAACTACAGGCCGGTTAGTCTTACGTCCATCGTTTGTAAACAGATGGAGCATCTCATTTGCGACTACTTGAGGGAACAGTGGGAAACATTATCATGGTTTAATGACAGGCAACATGGATTTCGGAAAGGTTACTCATGCGAGAGTCAGATGCTATCACTTTTTCAAAATATTAGCGAATCGTTAGACGATGGAGTTTCAGTCAACACCGTAGTTATAGATTTTGCGAAGGCATTTGATGTCGTGCCGCATGACATGCTACTCCATAAATTAGCTTCGACGAAGATTGATCGAAGAGTAATTTTATGGATCCAAGAATTTTTGACGGGTCGTTCCCAGAAAGTGAAAGTTGAAGGCCGATTCTCGGATGAAATCACCGTAACGTCGGGTATCCCTCAGGGCAGCGTAATCGGAACTTTGTTATTTTTGGCATTTATAATTGACTTACCAAATGGGATTCGCAGTAACTGTCGATTGTTTGCGGATGATTGTGTAATATTTCGAAAGATACATGACTCACAAGGCAATGCAGTACTTCAAGATGACCTGAACCTGGTTTATAAGTGGGCGATTGAAAATAAAATGATAATAAACACAAGAAAATGTAGTCCAATAAAAATAGGGAAAGTGCGAAGACAAGATTTTCAATATAAGATTGGCTCGGAAATACTTGTAGAAAGAGATTCTTGCAAATATTTGGGCTTTCACGTAAGAAATGATATGAAATGGAGTAGTCATATAGAATGTGTAGTTTCTAAAGCTTACAAATCCCTGCACTTTGTAATGAGGGTATTAAAAGGAAGTAGTACCTCTGCTAAAGAATTAGGATAGTTGTCACTTGTAAGACCTATTCTGGAATACGCCTCGGCGGTTTGGGATCCATATCAAGTAGGGCTCATAAATGAGTTGGAAATGGTACAAAGAAAGGCTGCTAGATTTGTGCTCAGTGACTTTAATCCCAGGAGCAGTGTGAGCCGTATGTTAAAGAAACTTGGGTGGGAATCGCTTGAGGCTAGGAGGATGAAATCTAGACTCTGCGCTATGTACAACACGTATACAAATCAACCAGCATGGGGTGAGCTTAGCAAACGTATGGAAAAGGCTACTAACATGAGTAGGAGCGATCATCCTTTCAAAGTTAAGGGCCAACCACAGTGAACAAATTGTGGTAAATATTCTTTCGTAAACCGTGCCATTAATAATAATTGGAACTCTCTACCTGCCGCAGTCTTAGAGCCTTTTCCCAAACATTTAGGTGTGTTTAAGAAAAGACTGACTATTTGTGTAAATACTCCAGTTTAATTGTTAGTGAATTGTTATGTACAGTTATTTATTTGTTATGTATATCTAATTTGCCACTGGGGGACACACCCCCAATTGCAAATAAACGAATGAATGAATGAATGATACCTGGTTATCCTGACGTTAATATGCACGTTTGTCTTGGTATGCTGGTTTAAACCAATGCACTATACACTACAGGTAGATAAGAACGCCAATGAACAGGCACTGTCTTCCGAATCCCGACATCTGTATACATTCAACACCGACCTTCCACGATATGATGGCTACGACCGAAGCAGCTTTACGATCGGCAACACCTCAAACACTAATGAGTGGCGGGATGTTGTACGCAAGCACCAAGAAGTGTAGCTCTCACAATTCACACATGCTTCCTGATGCTACCGTTATATTTTCAGTTAAGCAAAAACACATCTGTAGCCTATACGTTCAACACCTACGATCCATGCAATGAATTGCTACGACCCAAGCACCTTCATGATCGGCAACACCTCAAACACTAGTGTGTGGCAGGATGTTCCACCCAAGCGTCAAGAAGTGTACTGTAGTGTACCTCTCACCATTCACACGGCGGCGTATTAGGTAGCATACTGAGCTTCTATGCCCAAGATCAAACCTGGCCGAAATGGTCGGATTTTTACGAGCGTTAAAAATCCCTTCGTATGTCTTCCTTTGGAGGGGAAGTAAAGCCGGCGGTCCCATGTCATAGATTTATGATATGTAAAAGAACCTTCCACTAACTACACTTGTGTGAAGCTAATACTTTTAGGTTCGATTTGATAACGCTCTATTAGTTCCAACGTTCGTCGTCATGTGCTGGTTGCGATGACATCTAGTTGCCAAGTTCGCAGCGAGGTGTCGTGGACGGTGGTATATGGTAGCAAAAGTAGGAACCACTTGAAAATTGATCATCTGCAGTCCTTACTTAAATCACAGATACACACTAATACTGGAATCACAGTTAACACAGGTTATCGGACAAATTCTACACACACCCAAAGTACGCAAGACCGCGTTGTCGCAGCCCCAACTAAGTACCCAACCAACCATTCACACGCGCTTCCTGAAGCTAAGCTGACCGAATCAAGAGTCAAATCAAGGTAGACGCTCTATTTGACTTAGTGAAGAATATAATAGCCATCCGAAATAGCTCATCTCGTCAAATCGGTGGTCTTGTAACTTGGGTTCGTTCTGTGCTGTGGGTTCGAATTCCACATAAGGCTAAGATTTGTGTAGTGTTCTATGTATAGCAAGTATGTGTGTGCTGTCATTATCAAAGTGCTCTAGAATATACCACTCAAAATCATTGGTTGTGTGAGTATCAATTTGGCTACTGCAAAGATATCATCTGAGAAAAAAATTATCTGCAAGCTTTAGCAAAATTGGAAGCAAACATTCATGTTAATTTTGTAGCTATAAATAACTTTTCTGATTTGGAGGGTATGTTATTTAAGTGTTAACAACCTCATATTTAAATGTGTTGACGCAGTAACTTGGAAATTGTTACTCTTGGATACATAAAATTAACATCCAAAGTATATCGGAGTCAGCTACTCTGACTAAACGGTAGACACAACCATTTTTCCAAAACTATTCTCATAGGCTTTCTCTCATGAGAACAGTAAATGACCTTGATGTTTTCCCCCTCAAAACAACAATCACCACCCCGACGGATTTGTTATGATTCCTCAGGGTGTACTGGATAATGTAGCTGTCTCCGCTGAGAAACTAGAAGTCTTCGTTATTAAATACAAGTTTTTCGGGCTTGAAGGCCGTGGTCCAGACAGGATATCTCCCGACGTTTCACCGGAAACTGCGTCCGCCATTTTCAAGGGTTCCGCTCCTTTTCTTGGTCAGCAGTGGACCACTATTTCTGACATTGTTGACTCGAATTCAGCCAGGCCTTTGCAGTCAGTAAGTGGTAAGTGGTAAGTGGTAGAATCTGTCTGCCGGTGTAAATTGTGATGGCTGTATTAGTGTGTGTTATTTGTAATTCAGTTAAGGACTGCAGACGATCAAATTCAAGTAGTTTCTTTTGCTACGAAATGCTATCGTCAACGACCCCTAGCCGTGAAATTGGCTACTAGATGCCACCACAACCGGCACCTGGTGACGAACTTTGGAACTTAATAGAGCATTAATCAAATCTAACCTACAAAGTTAGTTTCACACAATTGTAGTTAGTGGAAGGTTCTTTTACATGCCATAAATCTATTACTGGGCCTACCAGCTTTACTTCCCTTGAAGGCATACTGAGGTATTGTTAACGCTCTTAAAAATCCGACGACTTCGGCCGGGTTTGAACCTACGATCTTGGGCATAAAAGCTCAGCATTCTACCAACTACGCCACCGAAGCCGCCTGGAACGATGTTTACTCAGCCTCATGAGGTAAAACTGAGAAGAGATGAATCGTTTTTCACCTCAGCTGTCCAAGAAGAGGCTTTCTGTGGATTCCCTCTTTATTCCGGGCAAATGACTGGATGATTACTAACTTAGGTTCCGGGCAGTCTCATTCCAAATCCTAGCATCAGTTTCAAATACGCACAGGCGTCATAATGGCACAGGTTATCAGACAGATCATGTGACCACGATGTCACAAGACCCTCCAAGTTAATCATCATCATCATCACAATCGTCAACAACAACAACGACAAAAAGAACACTGATCGGATCACCAACATCCCTTTTTGATGTAGCACCCTGAAAAGAAAACCAGACTCGTTATATACTGTATATATTTCCACAAGGACATCCACCCGGCATTCCGGGAGGCCATAAAGATCCAGAATAATAAGGTACGGTACATTGTCTGCTCTTCAGGACATACAGCATACATTTACGATACACCGTGGTAAATAGTTATGCAGCATGTAGATTGAAGCTCTCAATATGCCAAAGCAGACTTTCTAGAGATCATCCTCGATGATACCAAGCTCTTTCAGGATTTTCACGACGAACTTGAAGGATGTTCCCCGAGCTCCGAAAAGGGGGCCATTCACTTTCCATGCATTTTACTGTAACTAGGTTATCTTATAGATGCAATTAGTAAAATAATACTGAATGCATTACTACTGTATAAATGCAATACCAAACACAGTTCTCGACAATACGTTCAGATTAGAATACACCTACAATACTCGCATAGCTTCTGGATGTTAGTTTTATCCCTGGAACACCCTCCACCATAATCGGGTGTGGTAGCACTCCACAATTGTAATGTTGAGCTGCAAGTCCGGAAATACCTAGTTCGAATCTCGGCGTTGAGAACAGCCATCGTGAGGATGTTTCGTTCCAGGTTTTATCTCTACTCACTCCAGAAAAATTCCCGGACGGCAATATTTTTAAAATTTATTTATTTACTTACTTCCTCGGCACTACAGCCCTGGGTGAGCCTTGGCCTCCTTCACAATACACGTCCAAACTTCTCTCTTCTTTATCTTCTCCCACAATCCTCTAATCTTCATCTTCTTATGGTCCTCTTCTAAGTCCTTGATCCATCCTTTTCTGGGTCTTCCTCTCTTCCTTGTTCCATACAGTCTTCCGTGCATTACTTTCTTCGGCATTCTCCCCTCGCCCACTCGTTCCACATGACCCAACCATGACAGCCTCCTAGATTTCACAAATGTTACTACATATTCACCATTGATAATATCGTCCAACTTTTTATCAGATCTAATTCTCCAATGATCTTCTACTCTCAATATTTTCCTTTCAAGTACTCTGAGTATTTTCATCCGCTGCTGTCATGGTTCGTGCCTCCGCTCCTTATGTAACCACTGGTCTTATCAAGATCTTGTAGTCTACAGCTTTAGTTTAGTTGCTCTAGATAGCAGCGTAGACTTTATAAGATTTGGTTAGCATAATAGGCCTTGTTAACCATCATAATTCGTTTATTAATCTCCACTGAGATTTCGTTTTCACTGTCCCTAGGTAACTTAAACATTCGACTCTTAGAAGTTTACACGTTTGATTTCACAGGAAAATAAGGTACATATCTACATGACCTTGGTGAAACCTGTGGTCCTATATGGCTGTGAAACCTGGGCCGGCGTCTCTGCGTTTTTGAAAGGAAGGCCTTGCGCAAAATATATGGTCCACTATATAATGTAGAAACAGAAAGGTGGGAAAGAAGATCTCACCAAGACCTTTATCAACACTTTGGGAAGACGAGCATCCACCGGATTCTGGAGAGGAGGAGGTTGCAATGGTTGGGACATATCATTCGAGGATGCCATATCCAATCGTGTTTTCAGCTCGACAGCAACTGGCAGATGCCCGAGAGGCCGCCCTAGAACAAGATGGAAGGATCGAGCGATATGTCACTGGTAAAGATGGCACCAACAGCAACTGTAGAGGATGCAAGGGACAGAGAAAGGTGGAAGATCATCTGCGACCGATACTTGTGAAAAGTCTCAGTCCTCATGTTGTAATGCCTGTGTTATTTTATATATTAGTTTTGACAGTGAAGCAGCGCCCCGATCACTAAAACCAAGATTAAGGGGCAGTGGGGACCCGATGCGCTGATCACGCGTCACCCCAATATCTGCAGGCCAAATGGCTGGGCAGCGGTCGCTTGGTCGGCCTAGGCCATTCGTGGGCTGTGTAGTGCCAGGAGTTGACTTTTGTTGTTGTTGTTGACTCGAGGTACTGTCGGCCAAAATACAGCACTATGTGTAATGTATATAGCATACGGTTTAATTCAAGGTTTGGAGGCCCCATTAAAGAAATTCCTACAATAAATCATCCTCAAGCTGTCGTTCTTTGGTGTGAAAATATTCATTAGATCATATTTGCTGAAAGGATTTGGCACAGGAATTTTACAAGTAGCGCGCGGTGGCAGAGATTGATACAACGACGTACTGTTGGCCATGTGGCTATGTGGAATGTAAATCGCATACGGCTTACCTCAGGGTTTGTAGGCCCCATTACAGATATTCCTACAATAAATCATCTTCAAACTGTCGTTCTTTGGTGTGAAAATATTCAATATTTCATATTTGCTGAAAACAATTATAATTTATTAAATCTTACTAAGTTACTTTTGCTGTATTCTTATTTAATGTAAGCACTCGAGGTACTGTCGGCCAAAATACAGCACTAGACTATTATATCATATTTGCTGAAAGGATTTGTCACTGGAGTTTTACAAGTAGTTATTGCAGAAATAATAGTAATGAGAACTTACCGATGGCAATAACACGAAGGAATCCTTCATGTTTGCTGGCACGAGGTAGCACTATGAGTTCATTCTTAAAAAAATGCGAGTAAGTAATATGGAATTTATTATTCGAATAACATGTCAGATGTTACACATCATATGCGACTACTGCAAGGCTCGTAATTATTTTTGTTTTGTTTTATGCTCTTATTGTCTGTCCTGGGTCTTAATGGACTGTTAATACAATAAATGATGATGATGATGATTTATTGATTTTTTATTTTTTATTTATTCATTTATTTATTTATTTATTTATTTATTTATTTATTTATTTATTTATTTATTTTGATGTTCTGATTGCGAAGTCATGTCAGTGACGTGTTATCGCAATATTGAAGTAGAATTTATTTTGGACTTTTGTCAGTTTGTTGACAGAGGGTGCTAATTTCTTGGCAGCTGTGCTGTGAAACTTGTGATGTGGTATTTACTAGGTTATGAGGAGTTTATATCAGGCTAGTTTGTGTTGTGCCAACACTTTGCGTCAGATGTTGAGCCAAGCTGTCCGGCTAGCGATTGTAATTCTGTGAGGTACCTAGCCCGCTGTGTTCAGCCGACCGTGAGGGACACTCACTCCAGCCACAAACGTGACTGTAATTGTTTCCATGTGACCAATTGATTCTTCCTTCAATCTTAACAAGAGTGACAGTGCTCCTCCTCGCCATATGTCACTATTGTTAGCCCCACCAACCAATGAAAACCAAGCTTTCTGGATTTTTTAAAAGTTTGTTTGAAAGAAATATTTACTACCGCAAGGTCATTTTGTATTGTCTTCTTATCCATGGGTTGCATCGGACAAACTGAAATCGCTTGAGCTTTGGATTGGCACAATCACGTAATAATAAAATATTGTAACCGTTGGGATAAACAACGGTTGCAATTATGACCAAGCAGTGGCGTAACTAGGATTTGCTTCTGGAGAGAGATGAGCGGAGACAAATCTTCATTAATTTTGCTTTTCATTTTGGTTTTGCTTTTCTTTATATGCGTATTTGGTTTTGTGTGTGTTGTTTTCTGCTCTTGTATCTTTACTTTGTTTTTTTTTTTTGTTGTTTTTTTTTGGTTTTGAGTTTGTTGTCTCCTTTTTTGCTTTTAATTTTGCTTTCTTTTGTTGCTTTCTGTTTATTTTTTGCTTAGTTCTTTTATGTGTTTTGTTGTTTTCCGCTTTTATTTTTAGCCTATTTTCAATTTTGAAAAAATAGGCTTATGAGATCACCTTTGTCCGTGTGTGTGTGCGTGCGTGTGTGTGTGTGTGTGTGAGGTGTGTGTGTGTCCCTAATAAAATCTAAACGGCTGGAGCGATTTCAATGAAACTCGATAAGTTCATAGCACTATTCCCGGCGACCTCGACCGTGCCCTTCAAATTTTGTTACGTCTCACCAATCCAACATGGCGGCTGTGCGAAATATTTCACTAGCATTCAATATCTCCGAAACTATTACCGATATCGCCCTGAAATTGTGTACGGTGATAAAGAACACTACTAGAAGTTCACCTATGAGACTTTCAAAAACCTGGTGACTACAAAACCAACATGGCGGTCAAGCGAATTTGAGACTTTTAGTAGACTTTTCTCGCGATTTAACTATCCAAACGTAATGAAACTTGGTACAGCAAATGTTTATACACACTGTAATGTACTGGAGTCTAATTTAGTTCAATTGTTTACATAACCTCAAAATGGCGGCTGTGCGAAATGTTTCACTGACATTCTATATCTCCGAAACTATTACAGATATCACCCTGCAATTTTGTACGGTTATAAAGGGTACTGATACAAAGTTACCTATGTATATTTCATAATCCTGTATAGTACAAAACGAACATGGCGACCAAGCGAATTTGAATTGTTTTAATAGACTTTTCTCGTGATTTAACTCTCTGAGAGCAGTGAAATGTGATACAGTAAATGATTTTGCTGATTGTAATGCACTGCCATCAAATTTAATTCAATTGTTTACATAACCTCAAGATGGCGGCTGTGCGAAATTTTAAAATAATTTTTTTATTTCTTGTGTCGTAAACATGCGATCGAAGTGAAAGTTTGAATAATGAACCTAGGCAATAATTGTCCTTGAATGGTACATAGCTCTATGGCCTATACATATAACAATCCTAAATGGCGAGGTTCCGAAGTATTTAGACTTTTCTCAATATCTATGAATCTTTTACAGCAACCAATCTGATTTTTTTTATGTTCATAGAGACTATGAACATATGTTCACCTATAGGACTTTCAGTAACCTGGTGAGCACAAATCCAACATGGCGGCGACGCGAAGTATAAATATTTAAATATTTAAATGGACGTTTCTCGCGAATTAACTATCCGAGTGCCGTGAAACGTTGAACGTTAAATGCTTATACAAATGTGTATCCACTGGCATCTAATTTATTTTAAATGTTGGCATAATCACAAGATGTCTGCTGTGCGTAATTTTAAAATCTCGTTTTTACTTCTTGTGTTCTAATCATGCGATTTAAGTTTGAATACCACACGTACACAATAATCTTAATGTAATAGTACAAAAATAAAATAAAAATCCAACCTTGTGACCATCTGAAATATTTAGACGGTTTTCAATATCTACGAATCTGTTACAGCAATTAAACTGAAATTTTGTATGTTGATAGAGGCAATTAACATGAGCAGGATATATGAAAATAGGCTGTATAGTTCTTCACGGAACTACTTGTTTATTATAGCTTTGTGTTTTTGGTTTTGTGTTTGTTGTTTTTCGCATTTGTTTTTTATTATTGTTTGTGTTTTTGGTCTTGAGTTTGTTTTCTGCTTTTGGTTTTTATTTTTGCTTTGTGTTTCTGGTTTTGTATTTGTTGTTATCTGCTTTTGTTTTTTTAGTTCTTGCTTTGAGCTTTGGTTATGTTTCTATTCTATTCTGCTTTAATTTTTTTATTTTTGCTGAGTGTTTTTGTTTTTATATTTGTTGTTTTCTGGTTTTGTTTTTTATTTTTGCTTTGTCTTTTCGTGCTTGGGTTTGTTGTTATCTGCTTTTGATTTTTAAATTTTTACTTGGTGTTTTTGGTTATGTTTTTGTTGTTTTCTGCTTTAGTATTTTTTAATTTCGTTTTGTGTTATTTTTTGTGTTTTATTTATGCTTTGAGTTTATTGTTTTCTGCTATTACTTTTGTTTTAGATTTTTTTTTTTGTCATTTGAGAATGAGACAAAAGCAATGAAAGCATATCTACACGTTTTCATGTTTGATCTCGATAGCATTTGATGTGCAAATGCTCGGAAATGAACAGTTGTGGCAGTTTTTGTTGATTGTTTAAGGGACCTTGCGACATCGTGGTCATTTAGCCTCGTGTAGCCTACTTGTGAGTGTGTGTGGAATTTATCTGAAAACCGGTGTCTCTGTGATGTCTATACTAGCGCGTACTGTATATATTTTTTTTGAGGTAGGATTTAGGTAGGAAGTGGCCGTGGCCTTAAGGTAGGTACCATTCTGTCATTTGCCTGGAGTAGAAGTGGGAAACCACGGTAAACCACTTATAAGATTGTTGAGGTTGGAATCAAACCCACCTCTTCTCAGTTTTGTCTCACGAGGCTGAGTGTACACCATTCCAGCCCACAGATCAGACTTAAATTTCTTGTCAGAGCCAGGAATCGAACCCGGGCCTCCGTGGTGACAGCCAAGAATGCTATCCACTACGCAATATTCTGTATGATGATCTATAGCCTAAATGCTTAGTATGCTTAGTCTATTTTCATTATCCTTCCTGTTTGAACCACTTGTTTGATTGGTTTCCTTTGGTGTCATGTTAGGCCTACTGTAATTCGGTTATAGAGTTTAGAAGAAGAAGTGTTGGGGAGGAACCAGAGTACACGCATGGAAACCAAATAGAACTATGGAAAAGAGCATGAATGTGTCAGTAGGCTCTATGGCAAAGTAAAAACATAGACACAAGGAACTTTGACATTAAACACATGACAAGTATAGCTTTGACATTAATGTGTTCTAATGAAACATGGAGCCAACCACAATATCTTTCTGATAACACAGGATCGCGTGGGTTCTCCAAAGTTAAGTAACATTGGGCCTGGTCAGAACTTGGATGGGTTCTGGGGAAGCGCGTGGTCTTGGTGGCAGAAGGCAAGGAGGAGCGGCAATTAACTGGTCGGCTGTATACATAACTACTGTACTGGTTTCAGGAGAGTTTCATAATGACATAGTTTAGTGTTTTTGGACGGGCATTTCTGGTTGTAGTTTGAGTGCGATGTTTGGTAGGCTATTTCTAGTTTGCGTACTCGTTCCTTGAGTGCTTCTTTGTCCAGTCTACTTTTCATGATGATCTCTTCCAAGTACTTAAATTCTTCCACTCCGTTGATGTTTATTATTATTATTATTATTATTATTATTATTATTCATATATTCACCATATCGTTGGGTACAATTCACCATTTCATCGGCATTTGTTGCAAGATGGAGTGGAGTTCTCTATATTGGTAGGTTGAGGAACGAACGAACTGTGGAGGCAGGTCTCTAAAATAACTACTTTCTGCATACTGGCAAGCAGATTATGGTGGAGCCCCAGTTGATCGAGGTTGGCCTTCAGCGACTTCAGTATGATCCCTGTGGAAGAGATTATGATAGGCAATACAGTGACAAATTCCTGTCACCACATCTGTCGGATCTCTTCAGCCAGAGGCATGTATTTCGTCACTTTCTCAGCATAACTGTGTTGGATATTATGCGAGTTATAGGGATTACGAGATCTATTAGAAGAGTTTTTTTTCTGCACTTTGTCAATAAGAATGTCTGGCCTGTTGGCTGATATAGGTCTATCTGTTGTCACTGACCTGTCCCAGAGTAGCTTGTGTGTATCGCTCTGCAGAACAGCATCAGGAATGTAGCCTATTGATAGTAAGGCTGAACATTATTACTTAAAGAGTGCTTCTTTGCCAGGCTCAGGTGGATTATCTTGGCTACTTGGTCATGCCTCTTCAAGTGGTACGTATAAGAAATTTTCATTCTTATTCTTGTTCTTGTTCTTATTCTTATTCTTGTTCTTATTCTTGTTCTTGTTCTTATTCTTGTTCATTTTATTATTATTATTATTATTATTATTAAAAACGATAGAAAATTGATATTGTAACTTTCAGTCAGTCAACAAAAATAATTTGGAAGTTTTACTATATACAGATTTTATTTACATCAGAAAGTGGTTGCCTGAGCAGCCTTTAGACATTCCCCAATTTCAGATAAGTCTCTACATCAAACCTTTCAACACAATAATAGTAAACAAACACTTTATTGTATGTTGTCGTTATAGCTTTTTACCATAATCACAGCGGAGTACTTTTTGGTCACTCCCACATATTAGTTTACAATTATACAGAATTTTCGGGCTTATTGTTTTAGTGTGTCACAGCAATAGCCTAGTAGCTATTACTTGTTTGGCGAGTCTTTGCCGGGAGACGGACTAAGCCTGTAACCTTCTGGGAACAGTCGGCCTCATTACGTAGTGGCTAGCATTTTTGGCTCTCACCATAGAGACCCGAGTTCTATTGCCAGCTCTGCCAAGGAAGGTAATTCTGGTCTGAGGGCTGAAACGGTGTACACTCAGTCTCGAGAGGCAAAACTGAGAAGAGGCTTCGATTTCTACCTCTGCCATCCTGTGGATTCCCAACTCTACATGATCACAAAGCCCCTAAATAAACAACAACAACCTTCTAGGAGGACCAAAGGATGACCGCCACCCGTTGTAAAACAAGTTCAATGTACTTGGACCATTTGTGTAACTCTACCACGTAACATCGAAGGGATGGTTTTCTAGATGATTGATGCCAGCTTTCTCCACGCGGTAACATTCTTTCAATAGTTGAAATACCACTATTACCCACTTGCCTTACCTAGGACTGAAAAGGATGACCACTCTTGGTAGTAAATTCAATGAACTTGAACCGTGCAGCTATAAATCACCCCGCCATAAAACTGCACTTTTAAAATTAGCAAAAGGTCCTGAACCTCTCTCCCGCAATACTCAGACATTATTGTGATGTAGCCCTGCCTAACCTGACCAGGCTCAAGCTATTTGTGACTAAACATTCTATTGAATTATGTATTAGACAGGGGTCTGTCAGACAATGGCCATCTTGCGACACGTTTATCTGGTACCATGCTGCATAAAGAGTACTCCATTTTCTCGCAACAGGGGCTAAAGTTTTAGCCTACTTTCGAATCTTGGATAAATAAATAATAAATAAATAAATAAATAAATAACTTAAATATATAAATAAATAAAAAAATACATTAATTACTTACTAACTAAACAAATAAATAAAAGTTAGACTTATGTGGCACAAATGTGCAAAATGTCCTTGCATCTGTCTGTATCCTATCTGACTCTCTATCTCTGTATGTATATCGGTCGCACTTATAAAACCAAAAAGACATAACGAAATTCAATATAATTTGTTACTGAGTTAATCTATAGAAGGGACGTGAAACCAATAACATTATTATCAATATCATATTTTATATAACCGTCTTCTTAACAAAAACAAGTAGTTCCGTGAAGAACTATACAGCCTATTTTAATATATCCTGCTCATGTTAATTGTATCTATCAACATACAACATTTCAGTTTAATTGCTGTAACAGATTCGTAGATATTGAGAACCGTCTAAATATTTCATATGGTCGCCAGGATGGATTTTTATTTTTGTACTATTACATTAAGATTATTGTGTACGTGTGGTATTCAAACTTCAATCGCATGATTAGAACACAAGAAGTAAAAATGAGATTTTAAAAGTACGCACACCAGCCATCTTGTGATTATGCAAACAATTGAAATAAATTACATGCCAGAGGATCAACATTTGTACAAGCATTTAACGTGCAACGTTTCACGGCACTCAGATAGTTAATTCGCGAGAAACGTCTATTTAAATATTTATACTTCGCGTCGCCGCCATGTTGGATTTGTGCTCACCAGGTTACTGAAAGTCCTATAGGTGAACATATGTTCATAGTCTCTATGAACATAAAAAAAATCAGTTTGGCTGCTGTAAAAGATTCATAGATATTGAGAACCGTCTAAATATTTCGGAAGCTCGCCATTTAGGATTGTTATATGTATAGGCCATAGAGTTATGTACCATTCAAGGACAAGTATTGCCTAGCTTCATTATTCAAACTTTCACTTCGATCGCATGATTACGACACAAGAATAAAAACTTAATTTTAAAATTTCGCACAGCCGCCATCTTGAGGTTATGTAAACAATTGAATTAAATTCGATGGCAGTGCATTACAATCTGCAAAATCATTTACTGTACCTCATTTCACTGCGCTCAGAGAGTTAAATCACGAGAAAAGTCTATTAAAATATTTCAAATTCGCTTGGTCGCCATGTTCGTTTTGTACTTTACAGGTTTATGAAATATACATAGTGTACCCGATTGTCACCATGTGGACCATGTGTTCGTATCCCAACTAGCTCACGGTCTTTCGAGGTATGGGACGTTCCTGCCCACAATACGACCACATGCTCAGGATTTGAGTCTACCAGGTAACTACTCTACAGGAAATACACAACATTCCTATGAATAAAATATTTACTGGTCTAAAATCATGGCTGTACAACAAATACAAAACAAAGGACAAATTACAATTAATTCCCACAAATAAATAGGGTTATTCTGTGAGCTTTCTCCTTAAAAAATGGCGCTACAATGCACTCAAACCTACTTCTAATATCCTGTCGATAATAGTTCAGATTACAAGGTTTTCATAGTGTTCGTCATGTGACACAATTTTATTTAATGGAAATATCTTAACACAAAAACCACATGTCACATAAACATGATATTACTAAGACATTATTCCGTCTCCTACGGCATTTACTTTAATTAGCATTACTTCAATGTTTCCTACATTTATTAGCAAATATTTGTTGTGTCGTGCGAATCATCTTCCTTCTTTCCATCCCTATGAACGCTCTAGGAAAATGAGTCATGCTTCTTAATCATAAAATAAACATAAACATGGATAGAATATTTATAGTTTCACCATATAACGATTATCTGGGTCTTGTCGGACTTATCATAGATACAACTGTGTCATGTTCTGGGAAAAACACATACCCGTTTTTCCTAAATTAGCATAAACTGGCAAAATGCACTTTAAAGAAGATGCCTACATTATTTTTGGTTCAGCTTTCCCCCTCAGAGGATAACTTCGCCAAATATCATCTGATTTCTATGGTTCAACCACATATGTGAGTTGCCATATACCAATTAATTCCACTTGCATCACTAAAATACTTATATTTTAATTGCATATTGAATACCGAGATCTCTCAGTGTCCTATTGTGACTGTAATTGACAAGGGATCGGTCGAGCAACCTCCCCTTCCCTCAGCAGGTCATAAAATTCGTTCCAGACGGCTCTCCAAGATGGCTGCCACGGAAATGGTCTACATTCCCTGTCTCTCTCTACCGTCAAGGCCAAACTTGTTTACAATTATATAACAGTAATGATCCGCTAGGCATAGTCCTAAGTAATTGAGTCATTTAATTAATTAACACCTAACTTTACAGTGTATTTGGGCTCAAATGGCTCCTATTAAACATTCATGGCAGGGGTGAAATTCCAATGATAGCATTGCCGTTCTAAGGTGATTACTCGTGGCTTTTAAGACGCGCATCATAATGAAACCCCATGGTTATCATCAGCAGCTGTCATTAACATATATTTTTTGGGAACCACGTTCCTCGTCGACGAATATGATTCTACCTCTCGGGCAGACCATAAATATAAATGCACACCGCGCCTCGCTGGGCGTCCATAGTGGCTATAATTCAATGCAAGCGTTGGCAATAGACAGAATCTATCCAAATCGCTGCGTAACAAATACAGTATGCACAAAGGCGATACTTTTCGAAGATTAAGCCAATTTTCACCTCACGCGCAAGCTATACTAGTCTTTCCCGTGCTTATCTTACGTAAATCACTGGATTCTACGTTAATCTGCACGCTATATGCGGCTAAACAATATTTCACATATATGACTCCATTATTAAGGTACCTGCGTTCTTCCTGTTATACTATTTAAGCCAAAGCTTTACATAGCTCCTAACACAAATGTATAAATATACTGGCTTACTTTAATTTCAAATATTCATTCAAAATTTCACTGACACTGAGAAAAGCTCTCGTATTTGCTATATTCCACACTACATTCTTTACTGTTTACCAAATGACAGTATCTTAAATTAGACATGACACTATTTGAACATTACTTAGGCCAACTTTGCCCTTACTTTATGGTTGCCGACCCCAGTTATTATTATTATTATTATTTTAACGTTTAGATCCATCACTATTTTTGACCTAAATGGTCCTAAGCAAATCACCTTCCAAGTCATACTTTATTCAAGACGAGTGGTGAAAACTCGTTCAGTAAGTGACTATTACATCTTTAATTTCAAAGTGATTAATCGTTACATGGTGAACTATGCCATTATAATGCTATTATTTGCATGTGTACTCACGTTTCCTTCTGGCTGGAAAGTACCAGTATCTTCGCCTGAGCTCTACCATGATGATTGACTTAATCCATCATGATATCCAATACACAACACTGAGATTCACACTTTTTACACATGATACACATATTATCACAAGTGGCCTTTACCACTGATAAACACTGAATATTAATCATTAAACACATTAACACTTTAAATTATTATTTCACAATTTATACACACCTCCTCTATCATTTCACATGTTGATCCTTAATCTGGATTTCACCTACGCTTGACCTCAGAGATGCGATGAACTTATGATAACCGCTGGTCTCCGTGAAATCTAGTAGCGTTTTTATAGATGTTCGATCCTAGTTCCCTGCACTCCCGTTCACCTCACTGTCCTGGTTAGGTGGCAATAACTTCCACTCTCCCATCACTGGAGTGCTCCTGATGCTGATGTCATGTAATTGACAATACCTTCCGGTATACGAACTGTTCCAAACATTATCAGTTCCTATTCGCTGTAGCGAATTTATATCTGTGTCAGATAATAAAGAAATATCTGCATTGAGTTACTTTGATGCACTTCATTATTACAGATGAAGCTTACAATTTGCTTCCATTGTCTTCAACGGCGGTACGCTGATATTTTAATAATTGGCGTGCTTACTGCAGAGCGCTTGTAGACAAAGGACTAACTTCCAACTCGAGCGACCGTCTGACGTCTTCAACTGCCTTCAACTCTACATCACTGACTTCGACTGACTTCCAACTGCCCTGCAACTGCTCTACAACTGACTCTTGGCGTAGGCTGCTCTCCCTTATATTGGTTTCTTGCACAAAATAGTTCACGGGACACGTGAGAGCGACTCCCTTCTTGAAATACTCCGTCTTCAGCCGAAATAACATCTGCATCTTGTTTATTTAGGCGTGGAGGTTTTAAAAACACTCGCGTGCCGGCGATCGCTTCAGCCAATTAATTACAATTAATTGCCTTAGTTCAGCGCGTGGGACGCCACGGTGGGGATTTCCCGCTGGTTGGTTAAAGTATTCGTGCTCTCGAGCGTGAGTTAGGTTGTAATGCGGTCATTTTGAGAAATAGGCGTAATTTTAGGTGAAAAACCACTCCTAAATTACTCCTCCGTGAATACATTCATCTGTGTGTATGTTCCATTGCATTACAATGCTCCATTTATCTGTAATTAATTAATTTCTTGTGGGCTTGGTTCCGCCAAAGCTTTGCTCGTTGTCGACTGGTGAATTCCCGGGTCATTAATTTTGAGCTGTCTGACCGCCCTAGACGGAAATAGTTCTACTGGCGCCGAGCCTACCCCGCTTACTTGCTAAAGTAATTTGTCAGACTTCAAACTAGCCTTCTTTCGACTTCGTATGCACTGAAAACGTACATTCCCTTGCATTTTGCTTATAATTTTTCCTTTAAATTGCTATGATTTGCACCTAAATAATCGTGAAATCACGCTAGACTATTATGTGTCAGTAGACCTCTCATTGCTCTGTGGGTTCCATATAATGGCTCCCCCTTAGAGACCACTGGTTCGACCTTAGGCATAACCATTTGCCTGGTCTTCTCTGACGAGGCCTGAGTTCGATGCCAGACTGCTGTGACCAGTTGGGCACATCTTTCTCCTGCTAAGTTCGAAAAATTCATTTCATAAGTGAATTTTTCGGGCCTATCAGCTGGTATCAACTCCTTGCAGTGTTTACTTTAAGCGGTCATTGCTCTCGGCAATGGGCTTTCACGTTTTCCCACTCCACTCTTGTCTGCTGTCTCGTAGACTTTCGTTTTCCTGTCTCAATTGTTCATTCATCTCCTCTAACTCCACAGCGGCTCCCTTCAACTGGTCGTAAAACTCCTGCAGCCGACAGCTGCACTCTCCCCTCGTGTCCGCTGGGCTGGCGAGCTGTTTGCTTTTCTTCGACCCGTCTCGAGCCTGCAAGCTTTTCTCCAGAACCTTTCCGTGCATACGTAATGATTCCCCGTTCACTTGGATGTGTGTAGCTTGCTCTTCTCTCGCATCATAGTCTTCTGGTGGACTATATAACTTCAGATTAGCTGCATTTACCACAACTTCTCTACCTGTTGCCTCATCTTTAATCCGATATGCGTTATTCTGCAGATCCCTTATAATCAGGTAGGGTCCGAGATAAGCATGCTGGAATTTCTTATATTTCCTGCTCTCTGGATCTGAACTGGCGGGTTTTTTCAATAAGACGTATTCTCCCACGAGTAGCGGTCTATGATAGCGTTTCCTCCTGTTTCTCCGCTGTCGTTTATCTGCTTGTTTCTTGAGATACTCGAACGTCCTCTGGATTCTCAACTCACGTCCAAGTTGTGCATCGACGGGTGTCTGGATGACATTATTCCATGGCCTCTCGGGTCTTCTGTCGAGATGTAGGCTCACTGGCACCTCTCCTGTAGCTTCGTGCACGGTATTGTTGATACAATATTCAATAATCTCAAGTACGTCAATCCATTTCCAATTCTCAGTAGAGCAGTATATCTTCATGTATTTTTGCACCTCCCTCATAACTCTCTCAGCGGAGTTCGACTCCGGGTGTCTAACCGTGGACAAAATCTGTCTTATGCCCAGATTTTCCAACTCCCTGCGAAATTCTACGCTGGTAAAACAACTTCCATGATCCGATAAGATGTTTTCTGGCTGTCCTAATATAGGAATGATTCTTTCCTTCAGCCTCTTAAGTACTTGTTTTGTACTGGTTTTCTGAATTTGACACAGGACTACCATTTTGGAAAACACGTCTAGTGCAACTAGGATGTGTTTATTTCCTCTTCTAGCTCTAGGCAGGGGCCCAAAGTTGTCCAGCGCCTGGAGCTGACATGGCTTCTCTGGTAAGAGTGGTATAGGTTTCTGCCTCATTAAGTACGAGTTAGGCTTTACTCGTTGGCACATATCACATGTCCTGATAGTATTTCTGACTGTTTCTCTAAGTTTAGGCCAAATAAACGCCTCTTTAAGCAGGGCAACAGTCTTATCTACACCTGAGTGTCCAAAAGCTCGGTGTGCTAGCCAAACTAGCCTTCTCTGCAATGCTGGTGGTACAACAACCCTAGGTTTTGTGTGGTCAGAGTCGCTCCATTTATGTAGCATCTGGTTAAACCATAGATATTCCGTTGAAAGTGCTTCAGCTTCCATATACATCGGGGTTCCTCTATCCAGCTTTCCCTCGAAGTAATTTATCATCATCCGTATCCAGGGATCTTCACGTTGAAAAACGGTGATGTTCCTCAGATCATCTAAGGTCTTCTGATCTCTATCTTCTATCTCAATAGCTAGAGTTTCTTCTTCCTCTGCTGTAGGGTATCTGCTTAGCAAATCAGGTATGATATTGTCCTTCCCCGGGCAATATTCTATTTCCACTTGAAATTGTTGTATGTACAGGGACCACCTTGTCAGTCTTTGACTCGACAAGTCAGTTTTCAGCAGGAACGTTAGGGCTTTATGGTCTGTTCTCAAAATAATTCTAAAACCATAAATCAGCTTGTGCCAATACTGTAATGCATACAGTATCGCAAGTAATTCGATCTCCGTGACCGTATAATTCTTTTCATTAGGCCTCAACCTTCTACTGATGAATGCGATATAAGTTCTCTCCTCTGGCCTGTCCTTATTTTCCTGATACAACATAGCTCCAATGCCTATGAAGGATGCGTCAGTCTGGATGATAAATTTCTGAGTGTAGTCAGGATATCCCAATTTCACATAATCTAACAGCATCTGTTTAGATTTCACGAAGGCTTCCTCGCATTGCTCCGTCCATCGCCATCTTCCTCCCTTCTGAAGTAAGTCTTGGAGTGGTGGTACGGTCTCGGTGTACTTCGGACAATGGTTCGAAAAGAATCCAATAACGCCTAGATATTGCCTGACGTTCTTTACCTTCGTTGGTCTCGGGAAACGTTTTATGACTTCCAGTTTTCCCGGATTAGGCCTGACTCCTTGTGCATCGATTACATGACCTAGAAATTTAACTTCTCTCTGAGCAAAGTTAGACTTCTTTATATTGACCTTGAAGTTAGCCTGACTTAGGTCATATAACAACTTGCGTAGATCTCTGACATATTCTTCAACTGTTTCAGAGGTCAGTAGTATATCATCTACGTAGCATATGGTTGTAGCTTTTACTTCTTCGGATAGGTTCCTATCTAGCGCTCGTATCAACGCTGAACCTGCTGTTTTTAATCCAAATGGAAGACGGACGTATGAGTACGTGTGCTGGTCAAATAAAAATCCGGTTAACAGACTTGTTTTCTCTTCCAGAGCAAGATGGTGAAAACTTGCCGTTAGATCAAGATTTGAGAATACAGTCTTTCCTTTGAACCTTCTGAGTACCTCCTTAATGGGTGGAACTGTATCAAATTCCGGTATGACCTTGGAATTCAAATTTCGTAGGTCCAGGCATATCCTCACACTTCCATCCTGTTTCGGTACAACTACCAGTGGGCTGACATAAGGTGTGGCTGTCTTTACAATGACGCCTGCTTCTAGCATTTCCTGTATCGCTTCTTTGACCTTTAAATAATGTTTCTCAGCTACAGGATACGGCTTCTGTTTGAATGGCGTCCAATCGCTGACTTGAAACGCATACTGGAAATTCTTGATCCGGCCAGGTCTCGAATTGAAGACTCCTTTATACTCGAATAGCAGTTCCCTTAGCATTTTCTTATATTCTGGACCAAATTTAGCTTCCTCAATCTTCTCTTCCAGGCATTCTTCAAATTTTGGTTCGAGATCCTTTTCAATGTCTGCGGCCAGTGTTGCCAACTCTTCCTCAATATCTTCTATTGTCGACACTGCCTCCCCAGTCATATCTCCGTATGTATGCCATACGTATTCTTCTTGTCTCGCTTCATTATGCCTTAATGAGAGTTCTAAGTCTTCCTTTCCCTCACTTGCGCGAAACATTACAATGTCTTGCGAGAGATCTATAATAACTTTATACTCTCTTATGAAATCCATCCCAACAATAAGGTTATATGGCAGCTTATTTACAAGTAGGAAGCTCTGTGAGAATGTAGAGTTCCCTATCTGCAAATCTAAAAATACTTGGTATCTGCATATCATAACTTTGTCTGGTATGACACCTTTTATTTTCACGCTTGAAATGGGTATTTTCAATACGTGGATTTTACTCTGGATTTCATTGTATAATGCCTGGGTTATCAAACTCACTGTTGACCCTGTATCAATGAGACTTCTTACTTTCGTTCCCGCAATGTTTACAATAATAATAGGTAGTTCCCTTCTTACATTGACCGTTCTTTCATCGAGGTCTTCGATAAGCTCCTCAGGTTTGGCAATCCAGTTAATAACATTTACTGTATTCCATCCTGAACCTATCTCTCTCTGGTCATTTAAAATTGGTGTTTTTTTTTTTCAATTGCTCCATTCTTTGTGGAGTTCTTCTGCCTGTCTTCATGCTGTTGAAGTTCCAGACTTTTGGCACCATCATCATTTTGATATATGTCGGGTGACCTTCTATTTCGAATCGCTTCATCCCAGTGAACTCGCGATTGTCTTGGATCATCTCCGCGCTCTTCCATGTATCTTAAAGAAGCATGATAGCGTTCTTCCGCCTCTTCATCGAACCCACGACTCTGCTCTTGGGATCTCCATCCTTGGTTATTCCCATTTCGGCCGTAATTTCTTCTGTTATCCAGCTGCTGGTCTCTGGTACCACGCTGATTCCAGTTTTTCCTTCCTCGGTTACCACGGTTCGAACCTCCTCGATACGCTGGCCTCCAATTTTGGTTTTCGCGTCCTTCGCGCTGCCAGTCGGATTTTTCTGTTTCGGTGCTTGTAGACTTGCATTTCGTCTGCACCTTCGTTGGCTCGATCGGCGTATTCGTCATATTAACTTGTTTCACATGTCGACTTTGTCTTGCGTGCTGCACTGTGGTTAAATCAAGTTGTCTCAGCACCTCCTCCATATCGATTGCAGTTTTGGCGTTTGCTGAGATTAGCAGGCGCTGCACTTCATACGGCAGCTGCTTAGCTATTGCTATGCATAAATCTGACTCTCTAAGCCCTTCATCGAGCTCGCAAAAACGGCATAATTGGTTCACAAAAAACTCTCCGTACTTGGTCGGGTTACTAGTACTGTAACGCCTGGAATACAAGTCCAGTCTGAGGTTTTGTTGTACGCTCGCGTTCCAATACCTGCTTAAAAATGCTTGGCGAAATTCCTCAACGGTGTCGAACGTGTACCTAAAACTTCTAAACCATAGAGCACACTCTCCTTCGGTTAGTTTTTCAATCGCTCTCAACCTGCGCTCTGGCGGTACTTTCGCATCATTCAAGTACTCGGAAACTTCTTTAAGCCAGTACTTGGGTGTCATATTAGAATTACTCCCAGAGTATTTCTTTGGTTTTTCATCACTAGCCCTTATAACTGTGACTATTTGGTTCTGTACAGCATTTTCCTGCGGTGTTGACATAGCCATTGGCATACCAGGTGTGGCATACGGGCTGTCACTTGGCATTGCTGCATTCTTTGGAGTGGGCTGTATTTCTATCTCTGCCCATTTATTCCTCCTATTCTCGTCTATACTTCCTTCGCTAGACCTAGGATTCCGCAACATGGATTCTTCCTGCGCTATCATTCTAGTTTCTAGTTGGCTGTGCCTGTTTTCAGTTCTTTCCAAACGAGCTAATACCTCTCGTTCTATTTTCTCTAGGCGATCTCGGTTTCTTTCTGCCATAGAAAATACCTTTTCTTTATTATCCTTAAGGTTTTCCTTCAGGTGGATAATTTCCCCTGCTAGACTTTCTCTTACTTCGGCAAGAGTCTTATCACTGGCTTCAGTCTTTAAGCCTTCTCGAAGCTCTAACTCTTCGCGTAAGCCTGTAACTTCCCGTTGAATGTGACCTTGTATATGAGAGATTTCAGTCCTTATTTTCGTGATTTCTCCTTGGTCTTCGTCCTGTCTTTTATGGATAACTGCTAAGTCGTTCTGAGTTTGTTCCAACTCTTTCTGCACTTTTCCAACTTGTATCTTCATATTAGACATTATTTCCTTATTATCTCGATCAGACGTCTTTATTTCCTGCATTTCCTTGCATTGGTCAAGGATATTCCGGTCCTGCTTTCTTAAGGCGTCGTCTACAGCCTTGGCATAACCTGCCATTCGCGTATTCCATTTTAGTTCATTATCCTCGAACCTATGATCCACGGTCTGAGTAAACGTGTTAAATTGTTCTAACTGACGTTTTGTGTTAGCTTCATTCTGACTTTGAATGTCTTTAAGTTCCCGGGACATACTGTTTAAATTATCGTTAATTTCACGCTGTGACTCTCTGCACATTTGCAAATAGCTTTCTAATTTTAATTCAATAGACTCAAAGCGTTTATCGTTATCATTTTGCATTTCTGAGATCACGCTAACAATATTCTTAGTTACCTGTCTCTGGACAGACTCTTTAACGTCGTCCATTTTCTTATTAACCTCTACTAGGTTTAATTCTAACTGTGTGTTTACACTAGTTTGACTAGCCTCTAGTCTAGTATTTATTTCGGCTTGATTAGCCTCTAGTCTAGTATTTACTGTAGCCAACATCTGGCTTACCTCAGTTTGACTGGCCTCTAGCCTATCCGCTATTTCATCTTTAAATGCTTTGAATTCTTCCTTACTTTTATCATTAGTAACATCGAAATGTTCCCTTAACTCGGCGATACACCTGAGTACCTCTTCCGTTCCGGCCATCCTGTACTACTTGATTTGAGATTCAGGTAGGCCCTAGCTGAAGACACTGGCGCGTTCTATTGGAAAGAAAAGATTCCGATCCCGCGACAACAACAACATATTATAAAATGTCAAAACTAACTATGGAATGCGTATAGACCCTCGTACCCGTCTGACAACATTTGTCTGACGTCTGAACATCATCTAGAAAGACTCATAATCGCTCAAACCAAGTTTGAGGAAAAAAAAAATTATTTCTATGGTTTTCCCCATGAAAACCATGCTATTATTATGGGGTTTTTCTGAATCCCATAAGCCCCACGTTGGGCGCCATGTTATTTTATATGCTATTGTAAGACATCGGCCATATTCTAATTTATTATTAAAACTGTCCAAGGAGTGGTTTTTACTGCCGAATGCCCCACATCGGGCCATGCCATGTTAATTTAGGGTTACATGCTTATTTATGCCATGCTCATGATGCTTAAGTGGAGGTTACCTGTATTTTAAACTGGCCCCACATATCTGCGTCATGTTAACAATAATGGGTTATCTATGGCTATGGTTTATGAAAGTTACAATTATATATAAGCATGTCTTATGGAGGAATAACAATTATTTTTAATGTGGTGGCTTTAACAAATGGGATGCGGTCTTCCTATTCTGTCCCAATTTCTATGCTATATTTGCTTCTACCATTAATACCTTGACCGACTTAAGTAATTACCTGTGACTCAATCCAAGTACAGAGACAACTCCCCCATGTACCCGATTGTCACCATGTGGACCATGTGTTCGTATCCCAACTAGCTCACGGTCTTTCGAGGTATGGGACGTTCCTGCCCACAATACGACCACATGCTCAGGATTTGAGTCTACCAGGTAACTACTCTACAGGAAATACACAACATTCCTATGAATAAAATATTTACTGGTCTAAAATCATGGCTGTACAACAAATACAAAACAAAGGACAAATTACAATTAATTCCCACAAATAAATAGGGTTATTCTGTGAGCTTTCTCCTTAAAAAATGGCGCTACAATGCACTCAAACCTACTTCTAATATCCTGTCGATAATAGTTCAGATTACAAGGTTTTCATAGTGTTCGTCATGTGACACAATTTTATTTAATGGAAATATCTTAACACAAAAACCACATGTCACATAAACATGATATTACTAAGACATTATTCCGTCTCCTACGGCATTTACTTTAATTAGCATTACTTCAATGTTTCCTACATTTATTAGCAAATATTTGTTGTGTCGTGCGAATCATCTTCCTTCTTTCCATCCCTATGAACGCTCTAGGAAAATGAGTCATGCTTCTTAATCATAAAATAAACATAAACATGGATAGAATATTTATAGTTTCACCATATAACGATTATCTGGGTCTTGTCGGACTTATCATAGATACAACTGTGTCATGTTCTGGGAAAAACACATACCCGTTTTTTCCTAAATTAGCATAAACTGGCAAAATGCACTTTAAAGAAGATGCCTACATTATTTTGGTTCAGCTTTCCCCCTCAGAGGATAACTTCGCCAAATATCATCTGATTTCTATGGTTCAACCACATATGTGAGTTGCCATACACCAATTAATTCCATTTGCATCACTAAAATACTTATATTTTAATTGCATATTGAATACCGAGATCTCTCAGTGTCCTATTGTGACTGTAATTGACAAGGGATCGGTCGAGCAACCTCCCCTTCCCTCAGCAGGTCATAAAATTCGTTCCAGACGGCTCTCCAAGATGGCTGACACGGAAATGGTCTACATTCCCTGTCTCTCTCTACCGTCAAGGCCAAACTTGTTTACAATTATATAACAGTAAAGATCCGCTAGGCATAGTCCTAAGTAATTGAGTCATTTAATTAATTAACACCTAACTTTACAGTGTATTTGGGCTCAAATGGCTCCTATTAAACATTCATGGCAGGGGTGAAATTCCAATGATAGCATTGCCGTTCTAAGGTGATTACTCGTGGCTTTTAAGACACGCATCATAATGAAACCCCATGGTTATCATCAGCAGCTGTCATTAACATATATTTTTTGGGAACCACGTTCCTCGTCGACGAATATGATTCTACCTCTCGGGCAGACCATAAATATAAATGCACACCGCGCCTCGCTGGGCGTCCATAGTGGCTATAATTCAATGCAAGCGTTGGCAATAGACAGAATCTATCCAAATCGCTGCGTAACAAATACAGTATGCACAAAGGCGATACTTTTCGAAGATTAAGCCAATTTTCACCTCACGCGCAAGCTATACTAGTCTTTCCCGTGCTTATCTTACGTAAATCACTGGATTCTACGTTAATCTGCACGCTATATGCGGCTAAACAATGTTTCACATATATGACTCCATTATTAAGGTACCTGCGTTCTTCCTGTTATACTATTTAAGCCAAAGCTTTACATAGCTTCTAACACAAATGTATAAATATACTGGCTTACTTTAATTTCAAATATTCATTCAAAATTTCACTGACACTGAGAAAAGCTCTCGTATTTGCTATATTCCACACTACATTCTTTACTGTTTACCAAATGACAGTATCTTAAATTAGACATGACACTATTTGAACATTACTTAGGCCAACTTTGCCCTTACTTTATGGTTGCCGACCCCTGTTATTATTATTATTATTATTTTAACGTTTAGATCCATCACTATTTTTGACCTAAATGGTCCTAAGCAAATCACCTTCCAAGTCATACTTTATTCAAGACGAGTGGTGAAAACTCGTTCAGTAAGTGACTATTACATCTTTAATTTCAAAGTGATTAATCGTTACATGGTGAACTATGCCTTTATAATGCTATTATTTGCATGTGTACTCACGTTTCCTTCTGGCTGGAAAGTACCAGTATCTTCGCCTGAGCTCTACCATGATGATTGACTTAATCCATCATGATATCCAATACACAACACTGAGATTCACACTTTTTACACATGATACACATATTATCACAAGTGGCCTTTACCACTGATAAACACTGAATATTAATCATTAAACACATTAACACTTTAAATTATTATTTCACAATTTATACACACTTCCTCTATCATTTCACATGTTGATCCTTAATCTGGATTTCACCTACGCTTGACCTCAGAGATGCGATGAACTTATGATAACCGCTGGTCTCCGTGAAATCTAGTAGCGTTTTTATAGATGTTCGATCCTAGTTCCCTGCACTCCCGTTCACCTCACTGTCCTGGTTAGGTGGCAATAACTTCCACTCTCCCATCACTGGAGTGCTCCTGATGCTGATGTCATGTAATTGACAATACCTTCCGGTATACGAACTGTTCCAAACATTATCAGTTCCTATTCGCTGTAGCGAATTTATATCTGTGTCAGATAATAAAGAAATATCTGCATTGAGTTACTTTGATGCACTTCATTATTACAGATGAAGCTTACAATTTGCTTCCATTGTCTTCAACGGCGGTACGCTGATATTTTAATAATTGGCGTGCTTACTGCATAGCGCTTGTAGACAAAGGACTAACTTCCAACTCGAGCGACCGTCTGACGTCTTCAACTGCCTTCAACTCTACATCACTGACTTCGACTGACTTCCAACTGCCCTGCAACTGCTCTACAACTGACTCTTGGCGTAGGCTGCTCTCCCTTATATTGGTTTCTTGCACAAAATAGTTCACGGGACACGTGAGAGCGACTCCCTTCTTGAAATACTCCGTCTTCAGCCGAAATAACATCTGCATCTTGTTTATTTAGGCGTGGAGGTTTTAAAAACACTCGCGTGCCGGCGATCGCTTCGGCCAATTAATTACAATTAATTGCCTTAGTTCAGCGCGTGGGACGCCACGGTGGGGATTTCCCGCTGGTTGGTTAAAGTATTCGTGCTCTCGAGCGTGAGTTAGGTTGTAATGCGGTCATTTTGAGAAATAGGCGTAATTTTAGGTGAAAAACCACTCCTAAATTACTCCTCCGTGAATACATTCATCTGTGTGTATGTTCCATTGCATTACAATGCTCCATTTATCTGTAATTAATTAATTTCTTGTGGGCTTGGTTCCGCCAAAGCTTTGCTCGTTGTCGACTGGTGAATTCCCGGGTCATTAATTTTGAGCTGTCTGACCGCCCTAGACGGAAATAGTTCTACTGGCGCCGAGCCTACCCCGCCTACTTGCTAAAGTAATTTGTCAGACTTCAAACTAGCCTTCTTTCGACTTCGTATGCACTGAAAACGTACATTCCCTTGCATTTTGCTTATAATTTTTCCTTTAAATTGCTATGATTTGCACCTAAATAATCGTGAAATCACGCTAGACTATTATGTGTCAGTAGACCTCTCATTGCTCTGTGGGTTCCATATAATGGCTCCCCCTTAGAGACCACTGGTTCGACCTTAGGCATAACCATTTGCCTGGTCTTCTCTGACGAGGCCTGAGTTCGATGCCAGACTGCCGTGACCAGTTGGGCACATCTTTCTCCTGCTAAGTTCGAAAAATTCATTTCATAAGTGAATTTTTCGGGCCTATCAGCTGGTATCAACTCCTTGCAGTGTTTACTTTAAGCGGTCATTGCTCTCGGCAATGGGCTTTCACGTTTTCCCACTCCACTCTTGTCTGCTGTCTCGTAGACTTTCGTTTTCCTGTCTCAATTGTTCATTCATCTCCTCTAACTCCACAGCGGCTCCCTTCAACTGGTCGTAAAACTCCTGCAGCCGACAGCTGCACTCTCCCCTCGTGTCCGCTGGGCTGGCGAGCTGTTTGCTTTTCTTCGACCCGTCTCGAGCCTGCAAGCTTTTCTCCAGAACCTTTCCGTGCATACGTAATGATTCCCCGTTCACTTGGATGTGTGTAGCTTGCTCTTCTCTCGCATCATAGTCTTCTGGTGGACTATATAACTTCAGATTAGCTGCATTAACCACAACTTCTCTACCTGTTGCCTCATCTTTAATCCGATATGCGTTATTCTGCAGATCCCTTATAATCAGGTAGGGTCCGAGATAAGCATGCTGGAATTTCTTATATTTCCTGCTCTCTGGATCTGAACTGGCGGGTTTTTTCAATAAGACGTATTCTCCCACGAGTAGCGGTCTATGATAGCGTTTCCTCCTGTTTCTCCGCTGTCGTTTATCTGCTTGTTTCTTGAGATACTCGAACGTCCTCTGGATTCTCAACTCACGTCCAAGTTGTGCATCGACGGGTGTCTGGATGACATTATTCCATGGCCTCTCGGGTCTTCTGTCGAGATGTAGGCTCACTGGCACCTCTCCTGTAGCTTCGTGCACGGTATTGTTGATACAATATTCAATAATCTCAAGTACGTCAATCCATTTCCAATTCTCAGTAGAGCAGTATATCTTCATGTATTTTTGCACCTCCCTCATAACTCTCTCAGCGGAGTTCGACTCCGGGTGTCTAACCGTGGACAAAATCTGTCTTATGCCCAGATTTTCCAACTCCCTGCGAGTCTTCTGTCGAGATGTAGGCTCACTGGCACCTCTCCTGTAGCTTCGTGCACGGTATTGTTGATACAATATTCAATAATCTCAAGTACGTCAATCCATTTCCAATTCTCAGTAGAGCAGTATATCTTCATGTATTTTTGCACCTCCCTCATAACTCTCTCAGCGGAGTTCGACTCCGGGTGTCTAACCGTGGACAAAATCTGTCTTATGCCCAGATTTTCCAACTCCCTGCGAAATTCTACGCTGGTAAAACAACTTCCATGATCCGATAAGATGTTTTCTGGCTGTCCTAATATAGGAATGATTCTTTCCTTCAGCCTCTTAAGTACTTGTTTTGTACTGGTTTTCTGAATTTGACACAGGACTACCATTTTGGAAAACACGTCTAGTGCAACTAGGATGTGTTTATTTCCTCTTCTAGCTCTAGGCAGGGGCCCAAAGTTGTCCAGCGCCAGGAGCTGACATGGCTTCTCTGGTAAGAGTGGTATAGGTTTCTGCCTCATTAAGTACGAGTTAGGCTTTACTCGTTGGCACATATCACATGTCCTGATAGTATTTCTGACTGTTTCTCTAAGTTTAGGCCAAATAAACGCCTCTTTAAGCAGGGCAACAGTCTTATCTACACCTGAGTGTCCAAAAGCTCGGTGTGCTAGCCAAACTAGCCTTCTCTGCAATGCTGGTGGTACAACAACCCTAGGTTTTGTGTGGTCAGAGTCGCTCCATTTATGTAGCATCTGGTTAAACCATAGATATTCCGTTGAAAGTGCTTCAGCTTCCATATACATCGGGGTTCCTCTATCCAGCTTTCCCTCGAAGTAATTTATCATCATCCGTATCCAGGGATCTTCACGTTGAAAAACGGTGATGTTCCTCAGATCATCTAAGGTCTTCTGATCTCTATCTTCTATCTCAATAGCTAGAGTTTCTTCTTCCTCTGCTGTAGGGTATCTGCTTAGCAAATCAGGTATGATATTGTCCTTCCCCGGGCAATATTCTATTTCCACTTGAAATTGTTGTATGTACAGGGACCACCTTGTCAGTCTTTGACTCGACAAGTCAGTTTTCAGCAGGAACGTTAGGGCTTTATGGTCTGTTCTCAAAATAATTCTAAAACCATAAATCAGCTTGTGCCAATACTGTAATGCATACAGTATCGCAAGTAATTCGATCTCCGTGACCGTATAATTCTTTTCATTAGGCCTCAACCTTCTACTGATGAATGCGATATAAGTTCTCTCCTCTGGCCTGTCCTTATTTTCCTGATACAACATAGCTCCAATGCCTATGAAGGATGCGTCAGTCTGGATGATAAATTTCTGAGTGTAGTCAGGATATCCCAATTTCACATAATCTAACAGCATCTGTTTAGATTTCACGAAGGCTTCCTCGCATTGCTCCGTCCATCGCCATCTTCCTCCCTTCTGAAGTAAGTCTTGGAGTGGTGGTACGGTCTCGGTGTACTTCGGACAATGGTTCGAAAAGAATCCAATAACGCCTAGATATTGCCTGACGTTCTTTACCTTCGTTGGTCTCGGGAAACGTTTTATGACTTCCAGTTTTCCCGGATTAGGCCTGACTCCTTGTGCATCGATTACATGACCTAGAAATTTAACTTCTCTCTGAGCAAAGTTAGACTTCTTTATATTGACCTTGAAGTTAGCCTGACTTAGGTCATATAACAACTTGCGTAGATCTCTGACATATTCTTCAACTGTTTCAGAGGTCAGTAGTATATCATCTACGTAGCATATGGTTGTAGCTTTTACTTCTTCGGATAGGTTCCTATCTAGCGCTCGTATCAACGCTGAACCTGCTGTTTTTAATCCAAATGGAAGACGGACGTATGAGTACGTGTGCTGGTCAAATAAAAATCCGGTTAACAGACTTGTTTTCTCTTCCAGAGCAAGATGGTGAAAACTTGCCGTTAGATCAAGATTTGAGAATACAGTCTTTCCTTTGAACCTTCTGAGTACCTCCTTAATGGGTGGAACTGTATCAAATTCCGGTATGACCTTGGAATTCAAATTTCGTAGGTCCAGGCATATCCTCACACTTCCATCCTGTTTCGGTACAACTACCAGTGGGCTGACATAAGGTGTGGCTGTCTTTACAATGACGCCTGCTTCTAGCATTTCCTGTATCGCTTCTTTGACCTTTAAATAATGTTTCTCAGCTACAGGATACGGCTTCTGTTTGAATGGCGTCCAATCGCTGACTTGAAACGCATACTGGAAATTCTTGATCCGGCCAGGTCTCGAATTGAAGACTCCTTTATACTCGAATAGCAGTTCCCTTAGCATTTTCTTATATTCTGGACCAAATTTAGCTTCCTCAATCTTCTCTTCCAGGCATTCTTCAAATTTTGGTTCGAGATCCTTTTCAATGTCTGCGGCCAGTGTTGCCAACTCTTCCTCAATATCTTCTATTGTAGACACTGCCACCCCAGTCATATCTCCGTATGTATGCCATACGTATTCTTCTTGTCTCGCTTCATTATGCCTTAATGAGAGTTCTAAGTCTTCCTTTCCCTCACTTGCGCGAAACATTACAATGTCTTGCGAGAGATCTATAATAACTTTATACTCTCTTATGAAATCCATCCCAACAATAAGGTTATATGGCAGCTTATTTACAAGTAGGAAGCTCTGTGAGAATGTAGAGTTCCCTATCTGCAAATCTAAAAATACTTGGTATCTGCATATCATAACTTTGTCTGGTATGACACCTTTTATTTTCACGCTTGAAATGGGTATTTTCAATACGTGGATTTTACTCTGGATTTCATTGTATAATGCCTGGGTTATCAAACTCACTGTTGACCCTGTATCAATGAGACTTCTTACTTTCGTTCCCGCAATGTTTACAATAATAATAGGTAGTTCCCTTCTTACATTGACCGTTCTTTCATCGAGGTCTTCGATAAGCTCCTCAGGTTTGGCAATCCAGTTAATAACATTTACTGTATTCCATCCTGAACCTATCTCTCTCTGGTCATTTAAAATTGGTGTTTTTTTTTTCAATTGCTCCATTCTTTGTGGAGTTCTTCTGCCTGTCTTCATGCTGTTGAAGTTCCAGACTTTTGGCACCATCATCATTTTGATATATGTCGGGTGACCTTCTATTTCGAATCGCTTCATCCCAGTGAACTCGCGATTGTCTTGGATCATCTCCGCGCTCTTCCATGTATCTTAAAGATGCATGATAGCGTTCTTCCGCCTCTTCATCGAACCCACGACTCTGCTCTTGGGATCTCCATCCTTGGTTATTCCCATTTCGGCCGTAATTTCTTCTGTTATCCAGCTGCTGGTCTCTGGTACCACGCTGATTCCAGTTTTTCCTTCCTCGGTTACCACGGTTCGAACCTCCTCGATACGCTGGCCTCCAATTTTGGTTTTCGCGTCCTTCGCGCTGCCAGTCGGATTTTTCTGTTTCGGTGCTTGTAGACTTGCATTTCGTCTGCACCTTCGTTGGCTCGATCGGCGTATTCGTCATATTAACTTGTTTCACATGTCGACTTTGTCTTGCGTGCTGCACTGTGGTTAAATCAAGTTGTCTCAGCACCTCCTCCATATCGATTGCAGTTTTGGCGTTTGCTGAGATTAGCAGGCGCTGCACTTCATACGGCAGCTGCTTAGCTATTGCTATGCATAAATCTGACTCTCTAAGCCCTTCATCGAGCTCGCAAAAACGGCATAATTGGTTCACAAAAAACTCTCCGTACTTGGTCGGGTTACTAGTACTGTAACGCCTGGAATACAAGTCCAGTCTGAGGTTTTGTTGTACGCTCGCGTTCCAATACCTGCTTAAAAATGCTTGGCGAAATTCCTCAACGGTGTCGAACGTGTACCTAAAACTTCTAAACCATAGAGCACACTCTCCTTCGGTTAGTTTTTCAATCGCTCTCAACCTGCGCTCTGGCGGTACTTTCGCATCATTCAAGTACTCGGAAACTTCTTTAAGCCAGTACTTGGGTGTCATATTAGAATTACTCCCAGAGTATTTCTTTGGTTTTTCATCACTAGCCCTTATAACTGTGACTATTTGGTTCTGTACAGCATTTTCCTGCGGTGTTGACATAGCCATTGGCATACCAGGTGTGGCATACGGGCTGTCACTTGGCATTGCTGCATTCTTTGGAGTGGGCTGTATTTCTATCTCTGCCCATTTATTCCTCCTATTCTCGTCTATACTTCCTTCGCTAGACCTAGGATTCCGCAACATGGATTCTTCCTGCGCTATCATTCTAGTTTCTAGTTGGCTGTGCCTGTTTTCAGTCCTTTCCAAACGAGCTAATACCTCTCGTTCTATTTTCTCTAGGCGATCTCGGTTTCTTTCTGCCATAGAAAATACCTTTTCTTTATTATCCTTAAGGTTTTCCTTCAGGTGGATAATTTCCCCTGCTAGACTTTCTCTTACTTCGGCAAGAGTCTTATCACTGGCTTCAGTCTTTAAGCCTTCTCGAAGCTCTAACTCTTCGCGTAAGCCTGTAACTTCCCGTTGAATGTGACCTTGTATATGAGAGATTTCAGTCCTTATTTTCGTGATTTCTCCTTGGTCTTCGTCCTGTCTTTTATGGATAACTGCTAAGTCGTTCTGAGTTTGTTCCAACTCTTTCTGCACTTTTCCAACTTGTATCTTCATATTAGACATTATTTCCTTATTATCTCGATCAGACGTCTTTATTTCCTGCATTTCCTTGCATTGGTCAAGGATATTCCGGTCCTGCTTTCTTAAGGCGTCGTCTACAGCCTTGGCATAACCTGCCATTCGCGTATTCCATTTTAGTTCATTATCCTCGAACCTATGATCCACGGTCTGAGTAAACGTGTTAAATTGTTCTAACTGACGTTTTGTGTTAGCTTCATTCTGACTTTGAATGTCTTTAAGTTCCCGGGACATACTGTTTAAATTATCGTTAATTTCACGCTGTGACTCTCTGCACATTTGCAAATTGCTTTCTAATTTTAATTCAATAGACTCAAAGCGTTTATCGTTATCATTTTGCATTTCTGAGATCACGCTAACAATATTCTTAGTTACCTGTCTCTGGACAGACTCTTTAACGTCGTCCATTTTCTTATTAACCTCTACTAGGTTTAATTCTAACTGTGTGTTTACACTAGTTTGACTAGCCTCTAGTCTAGTATTTATTTCGGCTTGATTAGCCTCTAGTCTAGTATTTACTGTAGCCAACATCTGGCTTACCTCAGTTTGACTGGCCTCTAGCCTATCCGCTATTTCATCTTTAAATGCTTTGAATTCTTCCTTACTTTTATCATTAGTAACATCGAAATGTTCCCTTAACTCGGCGATACACCTGAGTACCTCTTCCGTTCCGGCCATCCTGTACTACTTGATTTGAGATTCAGGTAGGCCCTAGCTGAAGACACTGGCGCGTTCTATTGGAAAGAAAAGATTCCGATCCCGCGACAACAACAACAACATATTATAAAATGTCAAAACTAACTATGGAATGCGTATAGACCCTCGTACCCGTCTGACAACATTTGTCTGACGTCTGAACATCATCTAGAAAGACTCATAATCGCTCAAACCAAGTTTGAGGAAAAGAAAAATTATTTCTTTGGTTTTCCCCATGAAAACCATGCTATTATTATGGGGTTTTTCTGAATCCCATAATCCCCACGTTGGGCGCCATGTTATTTTATATGCTATTGTAAGACATCGGCCATATTCTAATTTATTATTAAAACTGTCCAAGGAGTGGTTTTTACTGCCGAATGCCCCACATCGGGCCATGCCATGTTAATTTAGGGTTACATGCTTATTTATGCCATGCTCATGATGCTTAAGTGGAGGTTACCTGTATTTTAAACTGGCCCCACATATCTGCGTCATGTTAACAATAATGGGTTATCTATGGCTATGGTTTATGAAAGTTACAATTATATATAAGCATGTCTTATGGAGGAATAACAATTATTTTTAATGTGGTGGCTTTAACAAATGGGATGCGGTCTTCCTATTCTGTCCTAATTTCTATGCTATATTTGCTTCTACCATTAATACCTTGACCGACTTAAGTAATTACCTGTGACTCAATCCAAGTACAGAGACAACTCCCCCATGTACCCGATTGTCACCATGTGGACCATGTGTTCGTATCCCAACTAGCTCACGGTCTTTCGAGGTATGGGACGTTCCTGCCCACAATACGACCACATGCTCAGGATTTGAGTCTACCAGGTAACTACTCTACAGGAAATACACAACATTCCTATGAATAAAATATTTACTGGTCTAAAATCATGGCTGTACAACAAATACAAAACAAAGGACAAATTACAATTAATTCCCACAAATAAATAGGGTTATTCTGTGAGCTTTCTCCTTAAAAAATGGCGCTACAATGCACTCAAACCTACTTCTAATATCCTGTCGATAATAGTTCAGATTACAAGGTTTTCATAGTGTTCGTCATGTGACACAATTTTATTTAATGGAAATATCTTAACACAAAAACCACATGTCACATAAACATGATATTACTAAGACATTATTCCGTCTCCTACGGCATTTACTTTAATTAGCATTACTTCAATGTTTCCTACATTTATTAGCAAATATTTGTTGTGTCGTGCGAATCATCTTCCTTCTTTCCATCCCTATGAACGCTCTAGGAAAATGAGTCATGCTTCTTAATCATAAAATAAACATAAACATGGATAGAATATTTATAGTTTCACCATATAACGATTATCTGGGTCTTGTCGGACTTATCATAGATACAACTGTGTCATGTTCTGGGAAAAACACATACCCGTTTTTCCTAAATTAGCATAAACTGGCAAAATGCACTTTAAAGAAGATGCCTACATTATTTTGGTTCAGCTTTCCCCCTCAGAGGATAACTTCGCCAAATATCATCTGATTTCTATGGTTCAACCACATATGTGAGTTGCCATACACCAATTAATTCCATTTGCATCACTAAAATACTTATATTTTAATTGCATATTGAATACCGAGATCTCTCAGTGTCCTATTGTGACTGTAATTGACAAGGGATCGGTCGAGTAACCTCCCCTTCCCTCAGCAGGTCATAAAATTCGTTCCAGACGGCTCTCCAAGATGGCTGACACGGAAATGGTCTACATTCCCTGTCTCTCTCTACCGTCAAGGCCAAACTTGTTTACAATTATATAACAGTAAAGATCCGCTAGGCATAGTCCTAAGTAATTGAGTCATTTAATTAATTAACACCTAACTTTACAGTGTATTTGGGCTCAAATGGCTCCTATTAAACATTCATGGCAGGGGTGAAATTCCAATGATAGCATTGCCGTTCTAAGGTGATTACTCGTGGCTTTTAAGACGCGCATCATAATGAAACCCCATGGTTATCATCAGCAGCTGTCATTAACATATATTTTTTGGGAACCACGTTCCTCGTCGACGAATATGATTCTACCTCTCGGGCAGACCATAAATATAAATGCACACCGCGCCTCGCTGGGCGTCCATAGTGGCTATAATTCAATGCAAGCGTTGGCAATAGACAGAATCTATCCAAATCGCTGCGTAACAAATACAGTATGCACAAAGGCGATACTTTTCGAAGATTAAGCCAATTTTCACCTCACGCGCAAGCTATACTAGTCTTTCCCGTGCTTATCTTACGTAAATCACTGGATTCTACGTTAATCTGCACGCTATATGCGGCTAAACAATATTTCACATATATGACTCCATTATTAAGGTACCTGCGTTCTTCCTGTTATACTATTTAAGCCAAAGCTTTACATAGCTCCTAACACAAATGTATAAATATACTGGCTTACTTTAATTTCAAATATTCATTCAAAATTTCACTGACACTGAGAAAAGCTCTCGTATTTGCTATATTCCACACTACATTCTTTACTGTTTACCAAATGACAGTATCTTAAATTAGACATGACACTATTTGAACATTACTTAGGCCAACTTTGCCCTTACTTTATGGTTGCCGACCCCAGTTATTATTATTATTATTATTTTAACGTTTAGATCCATCACTATTTTTGACCTAAATGGTCCTAAGCAAATCACCTTCCAAGTCATACTTTATTCAAGACGAGTGGTGAAAACTCGTTCAGTAAGTGACTATTACATCTTTAATTTCAAAGTGATTAATCGTTACATGGTGAACTATGCCATTATAATGCTATTATTTGCATGTGTACTCACGTTTCCTTCTGGCTGGAAAGTACCAGTATCTTCGCCTGAGCTCTACCATGATGATTGACTTAATCCATCATGATATCCAATACACAACACTGAGATTCACACTTTTTACACATGATACACATATTATCACAAGTGGCCTTTACCACTGATAAACACTGAATATTAATCATTAAACACATTAACACTTTAAATTATTATTTCACAATTTATACACACTTCCTCTATCATTTCACATGTTGATCCTTAATCTGGATTTCACCTACGCTTGACCTCAGAGATGCGATGAACTTATGATAACCGCTGGTCTCCGTGAAATCTAGTAGCGTTTTTATAGATGTTCGATCCTAGTTCCCTGCACTCCCGTTCACCTCACTGTCCTGGTTAGGTGGCAATAACTTCCACTCTCCCATCACTGGAGTGCTCCTGATGCTGATGTCATGTAATTGACAATACCTTCCGGTATACGAACTGTTCCAAACATTATCAGTTCCTATTCGCTGTAGCGAATTTATATCTGTGTCAGATAATAAAGAAATATCTGCATTGAGTTACTTTGATGCACTTCATTATTACAGATGAAGCTTACAATTTGCTTCCATTGTCTTCAACGGCGGTACGCTGATATTTTAATAATTGGCGTGCTTACTGCAGAGCGCTTGTAGACAAAGGACTAACTTCCAACTCGAGCGACCGTCTGACGTCTTCAACTGCCTTCAACTCTACATCACTGACTTCGACTGACTTCCAACTGCCCTGCAACTGCTCTACAACTGACTCTTGGCGTAGGCTGCTCTCCCTTATATTGGTTTCTTGCACAAAATAGTTCACGGGACACGTGAGAGCGACTCCCTTCTTGAAATACTCCGTCTTCAGCCGAAATAACATCTGCATCTTGTTTATTTAGGCGTGGAGGTTTTAAAAACACTCGCGTGCCGGCGATCGCTTCGGCCAATTAATTACAATTAATTGCCTTAGTTCAGCGCGTGGGACGCCACGGTGGGGATTTCCCGCTGGTTGGTTAAAGTATTCGTGCTCTCGAGCGTGAGTTAGGTTGTAATGCGGTCATTTTGAGAAATAGGCGTAATTTTAGGTGAAAAACCACTCCTAAATTACTCCTCCGTGAATACATTCATCTGTGTGTATGTTCCATTGCATTACAATGCTCCATTTATCTGTAATTAATTAATTTCTTGTGGGCTTGGTTCCGCCAAAGCTTTGCTCGTTGTCGACTGGTGAATTCCCGGGTCATTAATTTTGAGCTGTCTGACCGCCCTAGACGGAAATAGTTCTACTGGCGCCGAGCCTACCCCGCCTACTTGCTAAAGTAATTTGTCAGACTTCAAACTAGCCTTCTTTCGACTTCGTATGCACTGAAAACGTACATTCCCTTGCATTTTGCTTATAATTTTTCCTTTAAATTGCTATGATTTGCACCTAAATAATCGTGAAATCACGCTAGACTATTATGTGTCAGTAGACCTCTCATTGCTCTGTGGGTTCCATATAATGGCTCCCCCTTAGAGACCACTGGTTCGACCTTAGGCATAACCATTTGCCTGGTCTTCTCTGACGAGGCCTGAGTTCGATGCCAGACTGCCGTGACCAGTTGGGCACAATAGGTAAACTTGTATCAGTACCCTTTATCACCCTACAAAATTGCATGATGATATCTGTAATAGTTACGGAGATATAGAATGTCAGTGAAATATTTCGTACAGCCGCCATTTTGAGGTTATGTCAACAATTGAACTAAATTAGACTCCAGTGCATTACAATGCGTATAAACATTTGCTGTACCAAGTTTCATTACGTTTGGATAGTTAAATCGCGAGAAATGTCTATTTAAAAGTCCCAATTTCGCATGACCGCCATGTTGGTTTTGTAGTCACCAGGTTTTTGAAAGTCTCATAGGTGAACTTCTAGTAGTGCTCTTTATCACCGTACACAATTTCAGGGCGATATCGGTAATAGTTTCGGAGATATTGAATGCTAGTGAAATATTTCGCACAGCCGCCTTGATGGATTGGTGAGTCGTAACAAAATTTGAAGGGCACGGTCGAGGTCGCCGGGAATAGTTCTATGAACTTACCGAGTTTCATTGAAATCGCTCCAGCCGTTTAGATTTTATTAGGGGGACACACACACACACCTTACACACACACACACACACACGCACACACACACGGACAAAAGGTGATCTCATAAGCCTATTTTTTCAAAATTGAAAATAGGCTAAAAACTGGTGGCCATCTGGGTATTGAAGATCTAAGTCAAGCACCGACTACACTAATCATTCGGATTACTTCTAAATTTCGTAAAGACAAACCAATCTATGGGATGCGTTACTGTCGTTGTTGTCATTTGAGGATCTTGGACATCGTGGTCAATCATCCGCGTGTACTTGGGTGTGTGTGGAATATTGTCTGCTATCCTTTGTTATTGTGGTGGCAGTATTAGTGTGTGTATTTGTAGGAGGTAGTCGCGTTATTATCTAAGTTACAAGTCCATTAGCACTACAGTTTCATCATGGCATCCGTGGGAAACATTCAAACATTATAAAGTCATGCAGCCATGAAGCTATACTCACACTGGTAGGCATTATGTTAGTTTTACATAAGAAACCTGTGTTACCAAAGCAAAGATTTAGTAGATTGAATATTAAGCTCAGCCGCTTTTTAGAAAATATAGAATTAAAGGGTAAATAACTCTCAATATTTTACAGCTACAATTACGAAAATTATGAAAATACATAGTCTTTTCTGTAATCACTTCAGTGTATTTTCTTCTTTTTACTTTTAGAAAATTGTGTGCATACGTTTATAATGAGCTGCATAATCTTAGAAATATCACTCTGCTAAGTATTATTGAAGGGGTTGGGTATTTGATTTTACAGACAGAAGATAGCCTATTGTTGTTGTTGATAATTTGATCCCAGAGTACAAGGGTGTGTGTAGAATTCGTCTGATAATCTGTGTCTCTGCCATGTAGCCTATGTACTAGTAGGCCTATGTGTCTTTGTATTTGAGAGAGGATTTGGTTAGGAAGCGGCCGTGATCCTGGCAATTTTCTGGAGTAGAAGTGGGAAATCACGGAAAACTACTTCCAGAATGGCTGAGGTAGGAATCGAACTCACCTCTTCTCAGTTTTGTCTCTCGAGGCTGAGTGTGCCTCGTTTCAGCACTCGGACCAGAATTAAATTTCTTGACAGAGCCAGATATTGAACCCGGACCCCCGTGGTGGCAGCCAAGAAAGATAGCCTAAGGGTATTACTGTAAAAACAAAACCTTTCTCGTTTAATCCGTCGATAAGCATCGGAATTTACGGCCCATGAGTAACCTACATTGCGATTGCTGAACAATGTCTATGAAAAGGTAGGACACATCATAAAATCCTATGAGACCAGATTATTACTATGACTTCAGTCATAATCCCCATAGGCTGGCTGTGTGTGGCGGCGGTGACGTTCTCGCTTGCTGTGCCCAAGATTGTAGGAACGAATCCTGGAGCAGTCAGTTGGCATTTGAGGGTGCACAAATGTGAGGGAGTCGTGTCAGTAGATTTATTGGCACGTTGAAGATCCCCTACTAGGCAAAATTCTGGCACCCTGGTGTTGCCGCAGTGGTTAAAAGGGGCGTAAAAAAATATTATAATAATAATTATTATTAATATTACTATTATTATTATTATTATTATTATTATTTTAAACGCGAATGGACCAGTTATGATCACGCTACAACTTCATTTATTTTTCTTGGTGCGAAGTTTTCTCTGCACCCAATACTCCTTCATGCGTTCGCTGGCCTGTTTACGCTGTTCGTCCGTCCAGGCTCTTCCGGTCTTCTTAGGTCTTCTTGCGGCTTGAATCCCTTCCAAATTACTCAGTATGTTCCTAATTCTATTTCTGTCTAACAGTTGGTCTTCAGAGATGTTCAATCTTTCCATATCCGTCTTTGTTTCCTTAATCCACGCTGTTGTGGTCTTCATTCTCCAGAAGTAATCAAATATCCGTTTGGTGAGTCTATTTTGGTCCATTCTGTATAAATGTCCGAGAAACTTCAACCTCTTTTTCTTCATAGTCTCAGAGATTCTTTCTACTTTCCGGTAAACTTCTTCATTACTTCGAAGTTTCCATCCACTTTCGGTTTGAACAGCACCCATAAATTTTCTGAGGGTTCTCCTTTTCAAGACCTCTAGTTTATCCAGCTTGTAGTTCATAGACAGACATTCACTGGCATAGAGACATTCTGTCTTCACCACGGTGTTGTAGTGTTTTATATGGCATTCCAGGATAGGCACTTTTTATTGTACATGTTTTTTGTCAAGCCATATGCTCTCTCCATTTTTGAGATCCGATCTTCTATTGCATCTTTCTCTAGTCCATTCGCTTGTTTGGTTTCACCAAGGTACATGAACTTTTTGATCCTTTTGATTCGCCCTATCTCTGTTTCCAGAAATTGTGGTCCATCTTTGGAGTTCATCATGAATTTGGTCTTCTCTGTTGAGATCCTCAGTCCTGTTTGGGTAACAATTCTTTCCAGAAGGTTAATTTGAATGGTTGCGACCTCTGGACTTTCAGACAGAACAGCAAAGTCATCAGCAAAAGCTAGGCAGTTGATTTGAATCTCTCCTGATTTTCTTCCTAGGCAGATCGGAGTTATCTTTTGGCAGTCAAGTTCAGAGTTCCAAATTCTCACAATCGTTTCTAAGACACAGTTGAATAGGAGTGGTGATAGTCCATCACCTTGCCTCACGCCTGTCTTGATTTCAAACGGTTGTGACAAATTCCCCAAGAATTTCACCCTGGAAGTTGTATCTGATAGGGTCTCTTTGATTATGTTTGCCAGCTTTGTTTTGACTCCTAATTCTTTATTGAACTTAAGCAAGGTTTCTCTGTCCACCGATTCGAAGGCTTTCTTGAAGTCTATAAACGATACCACAATTTTCTTACCACTCAGCATTCTGTGGCGGAGTATTGACTTCAGGTTGAATATCTGTTCAATACTGGAGCGGCCTTTCCTAAACCCTGCTTGGTATTCCCCCAGTTGTTCATCTAAAGTCGTCTCTATTCTATTCAGAAGCAATTTTGAGAGGATCTTATAGGCGATCGGTAGAAGAGACACACCCCTATAGTTGTTGACGTCCTGTTTGTCCTCTTTCTTATGTAGCGGATGTATGAGTGCTGTTTTCCACTCTTCATGTATTTTCTCCTTCTCCCAAATTTTACTGATGATATGGTGAAGATCATCTAAGATTTCTGGTTCTGCCCATTACAACATTTCTGCCGTTATCGAATCTTCTCCACTTACTTTGTTGTCTTTTAGGTCCCTGAGTGCTGCTTTGATTTCTTCCTTTGCTGGCACTTCGTCAACTTCTGGGTTCTCTGGTATGTCAGGAAATTCTAGTTTCGAAATTGGGGAAAGACAGTTCAGGAGATTGTGGAAGTATCTGGCCAATATTTCGCAGTTTTCTTGGCTATTGAGTCCAATTTGACCCTTTTCATTTCTGAAGCTCAAACTTGGAGTTTGGTACCCTTTGAGTTTGCTTTTGAAAGTCAGATAGAAATCTCTGGACTTGTTCTTAACGAAGTCACTCTGCAGGTTTTCGAGTTGAGCCTTTTAAAGTGATCGTTTAGTCCTTCGGAATGTTCTGGAGGTTTCTTTCCTCTGTTGTCTGAATTGTTCCATGTGTTCCATTCTCTTGGAGGATTTCCATTTTCTCCATTTCTCGGATCTCTCCCTGAGAGCTTCTTGGCCCTCTTCATTCCACCATAGTTCTCGTTTTATTTGAGCCTGTCCGAATGATTTCATTGCAGCGGCATTGATTTCTGTGCACAACTCCTGCCAGTTCCTCTTTCTGCTAGTACGGATTTCATCCTTGAAGTTTTCAATATTGTCTTGAGTGATGTTCATTTGGTTCGTATTATATCTTATCATTTTAGGTGGATCTCTTTTTTGGCCAAATGGGAGGAAACGGATCTTGACTTTGGAGAGATAGTGATCCGAATCAAATTCACCATTTCTAATCACTTTGACATTCATCACTTCTCTTACATTTTGCTTTGTTATTGCTACGTGATCAAGTTGGAATTCGCCTAGTTCAGCATTAGGAGATACCCATGTTTTTGTTTTTCTTGGGAGTTTCTTGAAGTGTGTTGACATTAGTTTCAACTGAAACGCTTTGCAGAGTCCAATGAGCCGTTCACCATTTCTATTTGTCCTCCTATGTCCTGGATATTCTCCATAATATCTCTGTACTTCTTTTCCTTCCCAATCTGCGCATTGAAGTCCCCTAGTAGAAGTTTTATGTTGCTGTTGGGTATCCGTACGATTTCAGTTTCTAGAAGATCCCAGAAGTTATCCACTTTCTGGGGGTTCTTCTTGTTGTCTTCATTGATCGGGGCATGGCCGTTGATGAGAGTGTAATTCTTATTCTTGCATTTAACAGTTAGTAGAAACGATCTTTCAGATTTTGTCGTGAAGTCAATAACACTGTTTGCTATCTTCTTGTTTACATAGAAGCAGGTTCCTAGTAGAGGCATGTTGGTTGCTGTTCTAATGGCCGGCTTTCCCTTGAATATGCTGTAGTGGTTGGTGTCCATGATGTTCTCGTCCAGGAATCTAGTCTCTTGTACAGCTAGGATCTGGATTTGGTTTTTGTCCATAAGCTTTTCTAGTTCTTTTTGCTTTCCGACTCTGGTGAGTGAGTTGACGTTTATTGTCCGATGAAATAGTTCTTCTTGAATTTGAATTTGGAAGGTGTTTTAAGACGCTCCGACTTGTCTTTCTCGCAGATGTTGGGACTCCCCAGAACCGTAGGTCCCGATGCATTGCTTTGCGCAATGGTGGATTTCTCTTCCGAGCTGCCACCTGGGGTAGGGCTTTCTTTCAGCGGCATTTCCATACTGCAAATGAAGTTGTGGGTTGTGAGGAAGGAATTAACTTCCGAGGTAAGATCGGATTGTTAGCCCGAAATGATTATTTTTCGTGGTTTACTCCACTAGGTTCTTCCGCCCTCTCTGCCGTTGGGAAACACATTGCTCCCTCTTCCGTCTTGAGACCGTTGACCAGTTTCGCCTAGCCCTATAACAGGGTGCTACCATCCGGAGCCAGATGGGCCCTGTTTTTTACGAGGTTGATACTCCTCCTGCTCCTCCTTCCTCATCAATTGCAAGATGAGGCCGCGGGCTTGCAACCGACAATGGCGTAGTTATTATTATTATTATTATTATTATTATTATTATTATTACTGTTATTATTATTATCCCCATAGCCCTCCATGTAACACGAAATATCCCTCCCAAGAATGAACGTGTCGATGATCAACTCCTCATTAAAGCTGAATTACTGTGGTATGGCGAGGAGATTGAAGATGGGTACCACTTCACGTTCCTTTCATGTTTGAAACTTGTATCGTCCAACTATGGAAGTATGCAACGTCAGTGCTGCTGAAACTTCGTTTGGTGTCCGCAGGGCGCTCCATAGTTTCGGTTATCAGCCTACATCAAAAGTTGGCTGTAATATTCCCTTTGGTAACGTTCATTTTAATGCAATTAGAAAGTTTACTTGCATGGAACGCAGAAGACTCGAGTTTGAGTCCAATGGACATCTTCAATTTTAAGTCAAGTGCGCTTTAAAATTCGATTTTTTACGAATTTTAATCGGTTCTCAGCAAACACCACCAGTTCATTCTTGTTGCTGCTATTGGGGTAGTTTTACCTTGACCATCATCTCCATGAATAAGATTGTTAAAATTCGTTTCATGTAATTGTTGGTTGGTTGGTTACATAGTTTAGGGGCTGCGACAACCATGTAGGCCTACTTTGGGTGTGTGTAGAATCTGTCTGATAACCGGTGTTAATTGCGATGGCTGAATTAGTGTGTGTTATCTATTTTTAATTCAAGTGAGGACTGCAGACGATAATTTCAAGTAGATCCTACTTTCGCTACCAAATGCTACCGTCCACGACAAATAGCTGTGAACTTGGCTACTACTAGATGCCATCGCAACCATCAATTGGTGACGAACGTTGGAACTTAAGAGCATTAATCAAACCTTACCTACAAATTTTGCTTCACACATGTTTAGTTAGTGGAAGGTTCTTTTATATGCCATAAATCCATGACATTGACCTGCTGGGTTTACTTCCCCTCCAAAGGAAGGCATACTGAGGAATTTTTAACGCTCTTCAAAAATCCGATGACTTCGGCCGGGTTTGAACCCGCAACCATGGGCATAGAAGCTCAGCATGCTACCAAATACGCAACCAAAGCCACCTTCATGTAATTGTAATGTTGTTTTAATGCCTATCGTCGTGTGGGTAACTTGACTAAATTCAACTATTTGGATATTTGATAGGGATAGGTGATTCGGGGCTAAAGATATGGTGTCATATAAATTAGCCTATTTTTATGGACTTGACATTTGACAATTTGTTTTTTTTTAATCGCTTATCTTCCAGCTCGGCTTCACCCACGGCCTCTGCGAGGGATCATTCCTCTACCGTCGTAAGGGTGGTGTCTGGGAGCTGAATATTCTTTGTCAGCGATTTTAGTGCTGTGTAGTTATTCATCATGGCCATTGCGAACATGAAGACTCGCGATAATCTCTGTGGAGAGTAGGCAGGCGAGAGGGTAGCACCGGCTGCGAACAAACAGTTCCGCAAATATAAGTAACCTTAGTACATAATATCATTCAGTGCATGCTCTAATTTTACTATTATATTTTGTTGTTCTAATTTGTGTACACGTACATATTATTCATACTGGCCCCGTGGTGTTGTGGTAGCGTGCCTGCCCCTCACCCGGAGGCCCTGGGTTCGATTCCCGGCTCCGTCAGGGATTTTAGAAAAAGACGCGAGGGCTGGAACAGGGTGTACTCAGCCTCGTGAGGACAATTGAGTAGCTGTCTGACAGTGAGGCAGCGCCCCGATCACGAACACCAAGATTAACGGCTGAGGGGACCCAACGCGCTGACCACGCGTCACCACAATATCTGCAGGCCAAATGGCTGGGCAGTGGTCGCTGGTAGGCCTAGGCCCTTCATGGCCTGTAGTGCAAGGGGTTATATATATATATATATATATATATATATTTATTTTAATCGTTTCGGTCGTCTATGGACCACGTTATTTCAACTGCCTTTTCCCTCGTTCTTTCACATTGGCCCAGTATTCGCGCATTATTATTATTATTATTATTATTATTATTATTATTATTATTATTATTATTATTATTATTATAAATACAACTAACTAACCTGATATAATGAGATTCAAACTGCGAATCAAAATACAGTATAAACACTAATTGTGCGCACTACAACATTTATGTAAAATGATAGTAGGCTATATTGGCTTTCACGGCCAGTGAATTAAAACTCAGCAATGTTTCTAGGTTTATGCCCTGTCTTGTGTGGGGTTTCGCCTAGGAAAACCAAGTCTGGCTCATCAGTGGGCTCTCGGTATCCGCGCCCGGACCTCCACAAGAGTAGCGAACTGTGCACTACCTCCCTTCTTATGCGCCTCTTAACTGCGAGAGCTAAAAGCTTAAGCAGCCTTTCACTTCCCTATAAAGGCCTCCAAAAACATGTTATATTGTCTTTCATGGCCCGTGAATTAAAACGGCCCGCTGATGAGCCAGCTTGGTATTCCTAGCCGAAACCCCACACAAGAAACGGCACAAACCTAGAAAGATCGCCGAGTTTTAACAATTATGTAGTTAGATAACATTGCATATAAATTTAAACCCCAACTCAGTGATCAAGATCTGATGATGACTGCTTAGTGGTCGAAACGTGTAGTTTTAAAATTGCCGCATTATAATAGTGATCCTTTCACAATCCCTTCCCTGACCCGTCCTGAAAAGAAAAGAATATACATGGCCATTGGCTGCATTAATAAAATTACAACTAATACATGTAACTTTTTCCAGGAGTGTTATTTACTTATTTTTCTTGTATTATACACATTGTACCCCACCCAGTCTTTGGGCAAATTTGTGTCCACCGACTGAAGAGCTACAACTGACTGTATAGGCAACACTGAAAATATGGCTTCAAAACTGTATCTCAATTTTTGAATTTCATGAATTTCCTTTAACAATAAAATTGAACAGACTTAGACTACGGTAAGGTAACTTAAATTATACTGTATCTTACAACCTCAGGCACAATTGCAAATACAACTCTGCAACATGAGATTATCGCAAGTCTTCATGTTCACAATGACCATGATGAATAACTACACAGCTCTAAAATAGCGTGCATACTTCATGAACTTGAATTTGCATATGAGTTATGGTGTTATTACAATATTAATAAATGCATTATTTGGCTGATTCCTACTCCTCTCATTATTATGAGTCTTCAGTCTTTTGACTGGTTTGATGCAGCTGTCCATGCCTCCCTGTCCTGAGCTAATCGTTTCAACTCTACATTGCTCCCACATCTTACGTCCAAGGCAATCAGTTTAACATATTCTAACCTTGGTCTTCCCTTATAGTTCTTGTCCTCAACACTTTCCTCCATAACTAAGTTTGCTATTCATGAGTGTCTTAGTATGTATCCTACCAAACTATCTCTTCTCTTAATTAGCAGTCACCAGAATCATTTCACCTCTCCCACTCATCTTACTACGTCTTCATTTGTAACTCTATCCACCCATCTGATATTCATCATTCTCTTGTAACACCACATTTCAAACGACTCTATTCTCCTCTGAATATCAGCTTCTCTCTCATATCGTTCGGCTCGAATAGCTGCTGTCTGATTTTTGTACAGATTGTAGATCACCCTCCAGTCCCTGTTCTTTATTCCAATCCTTTTCAAAATATCAAACAACTTACTCCAATCAACGTAATCAAAATCATTTTCTAAGTCTACAAATGCCACGAACGTTCTCTTATCTTTCCTGATTCCACCTTCCAAGATCAGCCTATGACTTAGTAGCCTATAGCTTCCCTTGCTCTTCTCCTGAAACCAAATTGGTTTTCACCCAACTCGGTTTCTATCTATCTTTTCATCCTCTCGTAAATTATTCTAATCAGGATCTTTCAAACAGTATTATTATTATTATTATTATTGTTAATATTATCCATAATATAGAATTTTGGGCTTATGTCGTGTTTTATTAAATCAAAATCGACGCGTTTCGAAAGAAACCATGTCTTTCTTCATCAGGAATAAACGGAAATACGACTGATTGGTTGCCGAGAGAAGGCAGCAAAGAAACTAAAAAAGGTGCCCTAAGATGGACGCCATTTTAGCCCCATGTTAGGAAAACGAAAAGCAGCAGTGTGTTACTTTCTGAGGGTTCTGATAATATGTAGCCAGGACTCAATGAGATTGTATCCTGTGTCGCGGTTGAAATTATCTGGTTGTTTACGTATTTCAACCGCCTCCCTGATGATTCTGGGACGATATTGCTTTATACGGGCAAGAACATCCACTCTTTGGAACATGACATCATGGCCAGGTGTTAAAGCATGATCAGCAACAACTGATTTATCAGGTTGAATGATCCTGATACATCTATTATGTTCCTCAATGCGAGTGCATATTGTTCTCGAAGTCTGCCCGATATAAACCTTGCCACAAGTACAGGGAACCCTGTAGATACCCGGTTGTTGCAATTTTGGGCAAACTGCCCAAAATACTACATTATGAATAGTATCACGGGCAGTGAAAGTATAAATGATAATATTATTAATATTGTTAGCTATCTAGTTAGTTATTGTTGTTTTAAGGGGCGGAACTACTTGATCATCTGCCCCCTATTATTGATATTATTATTCTTGTGATGAGGTTGTTGTCAGGAAGGCAACCAGCCATAGAAATCATCCTCTACATGAAAGCTCATCACACCTCTAGAAGTGGTTATAATAATCGATAGGACCACCTTGTGGTGCAGTGGCTACCTATCTTGGCAATCACTCCGGAGGTCCAGGTTCGATTTCCGGCTCTGCCAGGTATTTAATTCTAGTCTGAGGTTTGGAACAGGGTACAGTATACTTAGCCTGGTGGGACAAAGCTGAGAAGAGACGGGCTCGATTCCCACTTAAGCCATCCTAGGTTTACCGTGATTTCACACTTCTACGCCAGACAAATGTCTGGATGTTCCTCATTTAAGGCCACGGCCATCTCCATCCCAATCACCTACCTCAATTATACAGGGTTTCTATAAAAGAACTCCGGGGTTTTAAAAATTCATATCTTAATAACTGTAGAAGATAGCAAAATGTAGCTAATTTCTCTGAAACGAGTAGCTCATCAAGTTTTACTCATACCAATTGGGAATGTTTTCATCACCAGTTGGCAGCGCTGCGGAGCGTTGACGTTGAAACAACGTAGCGGCAGTCAGTGCTGTCTGGATTGCCGCGCTATGGCGACACCGTAACAAAAGGCTCAATGCGTTATTTGGCTAATAGAAACTAATTCTGTTGTTACGTTACAAAGAAACTTTCGACGTAATTATGGTGTTGACCCGCCTACGGATAAAACCATTCGCCAATGGTTAAGTGCTTTCAAACAAACAGGAAGTGCTTTAAAACAAAAGTCGCCGGGTAGGCCGCGTGTGTCACAAGAGAATGTGGACAGAATCCGAGCTTCATGCCTTCGAAACCCTAAGAAATCATTGACAAGACGCAGTCTGGAGTTGGGGTTACCAAGATCAACAGTTCTTAAGGTAGTTCATAAAAGACTTCGTTTAACTGCTTACAAAATTCAACTGTTACACTACATTAAACCGGCAGACAAGATTTCTGTTTCTAAGCTAAACGAAATCGATGAAAATAACGATTTAAAAACAAAAAATTTTTAGTGGTGAAGCGACTTTTCATGTGAACGTAAACAGACATAATTGCAGAATTTGGGGATCAGAGCCGGGGCGGGGTATGAACGTGACACGCCAAAGTGAATGTTTGGTGTGGTCTTATGCATGATAGAGTAATAGGTCCGTTCATTTTTGTTGAAAGAAATATCAATGGTGATGTCGATTGTGACATGTTAGAGGAATATGTCTTTCCTCAGTTAGATGATATTGAGGCGGAGAAGGGTTTATTCCACTTCCAACAAGATGGGGCACCACCCCACTTCAGTTTGCGTGTGCGTGAGGCACTTGACGCTCGACTAGGCAACAGATGGATTGGACGGGAAGGACCTATTCCATGGCCTCCAAGGAGCCCTGACATGACTCTGTTGGACTTTCTCTGCTGGGGGCATATCAAGAATCTTGTGTATGCGGAGAAAATTCATGATGTTGGCCATCTCAGGGAACGAATAATCAATTGTGTGGCAACCGTCCCCCCCAGACATGTGGCCAGGACATGGGAAGAGGTGGAATACCGTTACGATGTGTGCCGTGCCACTAACGGGGCTCATATTGAACTTTATTGAATTGTTAAAAAAAACTTGAAAATGCAACCTTTCCAATCATGTATTAAACATTAATATAACTTTTTTACTTCATTACAATATTTTGCCTCAAAACCCCGGAGTTCTTTTATAGACACCCTGTATATACATCCACTAATGCAGACAGTACAATAAAACACGTTTTCAGACTAATTCAACTCACACACATTCAAGTATAATACTCAGGGCTGAAATGACCAAGCTCCTAAATGAAAGCAATAGCCTATAATGGAATATGAAAAATAATTGGCTCTGCTAGTGCCAGAGGAAATAGAGCTTGCCACGGTAGGTGTCGGACTGCCAACTCCAAGCTTGCAGGTTCGCTCCTGGCCGAGTTAAGTGATTTTTGAAAGGTGGCAAAAATTACGACACGCATGCCATACGATGTTGGCATGTGAAAGAACCTATTTGAGGCCGTGTTCATAATGGCAAAATTAATCTCGGGATATACCGCCAACACAAAGTTCCTCATTTCTCTCCTAGAAAGCGCTAGTGTCAAGGAGCTTTGATATCTAAACACCATGTCTTTCATAGTGCTTCAAGGAAGAACAAAATTTGACATGCTAGCTGATCTCTGTGTGTCAAATAACAAAGCTTGCACCCAGAACCCGAGGCCATACGATATTATTATTTTTATTATTATTATTATTATTATTATTATTATTATTATTAGAGGAAATAGGACTCTGTCTCGAATGGCGGCGTGACTGCCATTTTCCATATTTGCAGTTAAGAGAAGACTTTTAGAGTCAACATTCCATCGTGGATTGCCTTGCGTTACAGCATATTATAACGACGTAAGCTGCTATTCGCAACGTTTGCGTGTCCAGTATGGCTAAAGAGCGCACCGGGGATCCTGGATTTTACATCGGGAGCGCCCATATAACGTTCGGTGTCTCCATAAACGAAGGAGATCGCTTACTTGCCTATTCAATGCGACTAAATCAATTAAAGCCCGTGCAAGTTGCGCTGGTGTATCCCAGCGTGACGTCGTCATGGGGCGCGGACCGCACGCTGCGAACCGCAACTAGGTGTTGCCATGAGTTATTCTGCTCCATGATACTGATCGTATATTAAAACATAATGAATGCACACTCGCTTTCTTTAAGACAACAGACAGATATTCCACTCAGTTTGCTAAGCCTACCGTATGTACGACTAACATTTTGAACCCGTCGTTGACGTGTTCATTTATAGTATAAGGCATAGCGGAACTGCTGTTCCCAAGAGAGCGGGTTCAAACCCGGCCCAAGTCGTCGGATTTTTTAAGAGCGTTAAAATCCTTCAGTATGCCTTCCTTCGGAGGGGAAGTAAAGCCGGCGGTCCCATGTCATAGATTTATGGCATGTAAAAGATCCTTACACAGACTTAAGTTGTGTGAAGCTAAATTTCTAGGTTAGATTTCGTTGGAACGCTCTATCAATGTTCCAACGTTCACCACTAGGTATCATTGGCATCTGGTACGGTAGCGAAAGTTGGAACTATTATAGTTGAAATTGAACGGAACTTGTAGTTCACCCTATGGGTGTCCGCTAGAAGCAGCTACAGCCTCTGGCGAGCCGAACATGTCCTCGGACACTCCCGGCAATAACATCCATACGATAAATAAATAATAGTGTAAGGCATGATCAAAACGTTTCTGTTTAAGTTGGACTACCGGAAGGTCTGTGGCCAGTGTATAGCCTGGGTGTTGAATGGCGAACAAAAGGCAAACCGGGCGGCTGTTTGTCTGCAGCATCTGAGGCGTTTCAATGAAGGCAACATGTTCTTGGAGCGCGTTGTTTCTGGCGGCGCTAGCTGGTGCCACCACTGGGAATCGGTTTCGATGCGTCGACGATGCAGTGGTGATATCCATCGCCCCTCATCCCAAGATGTTCAAGAGCCAACCATCCGCTGGGAAGATAATGCTCACCCTGTTCTTTGATTATTACCGGGGCCTTTTGATTATTGATATCACGGAATCTGGTGTCTTCATCATTTTTTTTAGCGTATGGCTTTTAGTGCCGGGAGTGTCCGAGGACATGTTCGGCTCGCTAGTTTTTGTTGCTGCTTCGAGGCGGACACCCAATGGTGAACTACACGTACCGTCGCGTGTAGAGTGTTGTCTGGGGAGGAAAGAGTGATTGTAAGGACAAGGAGTTGGAAGGTAGCGGCTGTGGCCTATAGTTAGGGACCAACACCGGCATTTGCCTGGAAGGAAGATGGGAAATCACAGAAGACCATCTTCAAGATTGCAGGCGGGGGGATTCGAACCACCTCGCCTCCCGGATGTGAGCGACTGCCAGCAGTCATGCCGTAACGACCACGGCTAACTCATCCGGTGTCTTCATCACTGGGAAACGGTAGGCCTAATGCGCAATTACGGCGTGCAATTAAGGCGAAACATCGGGGATTGGTTGATTGATTGATTGATTGATTTTATTTCCACGGCTACATTTAGAACTTAAGAGCTCCTTTTCAGTAGCGTCGTAGCCTACATACAATAAGATTAGGGCTTATAAAAATAAAACATTTCACTTACATTCACAATATAAATAATAAGAGCCTAACACTGATAGTAACAAAAAGTCAGTAATAATTAGGGCTCGGATTTTTAGGTAAATACATATGTTCTTATGTAAATACATATTTTAAGCATTTGTTCTATAAACACATAAATTCCTGATTTTCATTTATTAACACATAAAAATACATAATATTTACATTTTTTTAAATCGGTATGGTAGATCTTTCATTTTATTGCATTTTTGTTCTGTGTTACTTCAACGGGGAAGAACCTGTGAAGTATCTAATCCTCATACAGAGCGCATGTCAGCTTGCAACTGTGTTATTCTTAACTTGTCGCCCCGTGCCACTCACTGTGGAAGCCGGGGATTTCCTTGTCCATAGCCATATTGCACCACGTGCTAGACCTCCCCCTCCCCCAGCTACCTGGAACCAGTGTCACTCACACGCAGTTCATTTCTGGCACTGTGAAGTGTACGGCAGTTCTGCGATGCCTAAAGTAAAAAAGAGACTGATAGTCAGTCTGAAAGACTGGACTTTATATCATTTTAAATGCTAGCAGCCGAGTTCCACGAAGACAGTGCGAGAACAGAGTTTCAAGATTCTATTTTGTTTCTTCACTGCCTACTTGATTGTTCTCGCACTGCCTTCTTGAAACTCTGTTCTCGCACTGCCTTCTTGGTACTCGGCTGCTACATCGTACTATGACGTCACACACCTCAGTGCTTATGGGTACATTTCGTCCCCTCACCGTAACGTAACGCCAGACATGAGCGTAACGACGAAGTCGACAAGATCATTTAAAATGATAAAACAACTACAAGTTATCGTCTGTTGCAGAATTTAAAGATAATTTTACTTCTGATGGAGGCGTTCTGTTCTGCTAACCATGTGGAAAAGCATCCAGGCCGAACAGCGATCTCAAGGACACCTCAAGGACAAAAAACATATTGCCGCAGTTTGGCGCTTTCAGAATAAGTGTTTCGCGATAATCGTCGGTCATTAGTGATGGACAACCTGAAGATGTATCTCGTTGTGTATTGTAATGCTTCAGCATTCAGTGAGACATAGAATAAATTGCATTCGTGAGTACTGCATATTGTAAACTAAATTATAATCAAATATTTCTTATTTTTAGTCACATATTTCAGGTATTTTTAATACATAAAAATTAAATATTTCCCCGATTTTTAGCACCTAAAAATCCGAGCCCTAGTAATAATACAACAATAATAATAATAATAATAATAATAATAATAATAATAATAATAATAATAATAATAATAATAATAATGGAAAAATTATATACAAAAGAGTGCATACAGACACTGTATCAGCCGGAAAGACAAACACCATATACAAGACTAGCTATTAAAGTAGGTAGGTTGTCAGTTATTGTCCTGATGTTATAATTAAACTAATAATAGTATTTGCACATAATACAGTAATCAGAAGCAGGATGAAAGACGACTTTTGAGAGCTGCTGTGCTTGCAATGTTGACGAACTTATATAAATCGAAGGTGTTGAAGAGGCGTGAGGCGGTGCAAACAAAAGATTTATTGAACTTCATGGTACGGTGTATAGGAATCTGGCGTGTTAATTTTGTGTAGACTATCTATTTTCTCGACTGTGGCAAGGTGCTTCATGATAACGCACTTACCAATACCACAAAGGTCGTAACGCAGAAGGTACGTCAACTAAAGTGGGAGACCCTCGAGAATTCGCCCTATAGTCCTGATCTGTCCCCAAGCGATTATCACGCCCTCGGTCTCTTAAAAATGGCCTTGAATGTTGGACGATTCCTGTCGGACGAGGATGTACAGCAGGTGGTTACGTACTTCTTCACGCAGCAGGATACGGTGATTTACCACACGGAGATCTTCAACATGGTGCGATGGTGGGATGAGTGCCTCAATGGTTACAATGATTTTGCCTGATTGGCAAACCAATTCTAGACTGTATGACCATCAAACGGAAACATTTTGATCACGCCTTATAGAATACCCTAAACCAATAAAAAGTTTTGTCTTAACGGGTGGCCAGTGGCCAGCCAGTAGAATTCGTTGGTCCATTGATCGGCTGTTAGCAAAATTGTTGTTGTTAATTCATTTTAGGGGCTTGGGATACTTTGGTCATCAGCCCCATGTAGTTGGGTGTGTGCTACACTGTTGTCTGATAACCTGTATTAATTTGATGACTATAGTAGTGTGTGTAGCCTAACTGTATTAGGGACAGGGATGAGGTAGATGCCCCGGGACTTGGAGTAAATGTAGGCCTACTATCCCAGCATCCAGTCTGGGAATGTCCCTAATTTAAGGCCATGGTCGCTTCCTTCCCAATTCTCGCCCAAATTAAAAATACACACACTAATACAGCCATCACAATATCTTAGGTTATCAGACAAAATTCCACAGTTATCCAAGTACCGGTACACTGTGCTAAATAATCATTATGCCGATGCCCCTCAAATGATAGACCTACAAGAACAACAACTTAATTCATTTTAGGGACTTGGGACATCTTGGTCATCAGCTCCGAGTAGTAGGGCGTGTCTGATAACCTCTAGGCCTACTATATGTGATGCCTGTAGTAGTATGTATAACAGTGTTAGGTACAGGAATGAAGTAGATGCCTTGGGATTTGAAGTAAGGTTTCTACTTCCAGCATTTGCCTGGAGGGAATGTGAAAAAAAAACCTGGATAAGAATCAGTCAAAATAGACGCTGTCAGCGCCGGGATTCGAACCTGCCATGTCCGTAATTGCTGCAGCTGCCCTCGTGGACATTGAGCATGATTTAACGAACACGGTTACGTCGCGTTACCCATATTAATTCGTAGTTCCTTTACTTTAGTTAAAGTTATTTATTGTTGTTTTAATACGCGGAACAGCGAGGTCATCTGCCCCTTTACTTCACTTTATTTATAGAGATATGTATGACCACCCCTTATTATTCCCGTTTTCCAACGGGGTCGGGGATGAGATGGGATGGAAGTATTTGTGGCGGATGGATTTTACGGCCCGACGCCCTTCCTGACGCCAACCTCATGAGAGGAGTTAATGAGAGATGAAATGATTGATGGTGAATGAAACTGGGCAAGAATATGGAAGGAAGCGGCCGTGGCCTGTCAGAAGGTACCGTCTAAGCATTTGTCTGGTGTTGAAAATGGGGAAACCACGGGAAAAAAAATTCAAGGACGGCCAACGGTGGGGCTCGAACCCAAGCGTCTACCAAGTCAGTAGAGAGCTTGGCTCCATGACCTAACGCAGCGCTTCAGAGAGCGTAGACTAGGCCCTACTACTAGTCTATAATAATTACAAATGAACAGCCTACTCAGCATGTAATACCATTACAAGTTATCCTTAACACCTCGTTGTGTAGTGGCTAGCATTCTTGACTGTCACCCCGGAGGTCCTGGTTCGGTTCCCGCCTCTGCCAAAAAATCAATTCTCGCCTGAGGGCTGGAACGAGTTACACTCGGTCTTGGGAGGCAACACTGAGAAATGGTGGATTCAATTCCCACCTCAGTCATCCTGGGAGTGGTTTTCCGTGGTTTCGCCACTTTTACTCCAGACATATACCGCGATGGTACCTAACTTACGACCAAGATTTATTATTTCCACTGGGGCGAAGCCGGGCACCTCTGTTAGCTATAAGTAAATTGCCTTTATTCATCAATAAATGAAAATGAAAATCCACAGCCTGCTTCCAGTCTCCGACCGGGTCAGGAATGGAATGAATGAAGCCCCCATCTAGCGGCGAGGATATGAACTGTGCCGGCTGCCGAGGCCTGACGCACTCCTCTGGGGCAATGATTAAATGAATGACAGAAGAAATGAAATGATAGTGGAGAGTGTTGCTGGAATGAAATTTTGACAGGGAAAACCGGAGTACCCGGAGAAAAACCTGTCTGCCTCCGTTTTGTCCAGCACAGATCTCACATGGAGTGACCGGGATTTGAACCACGGACCCAGCGGTGAGAGGCCGGCGTGCTGCCGCCTAAGCCACGGAGGCTATTCATCAATAAATATATTGGTTAAATGTAGGTCTATGTTTAAAATCTTGCTGATGACCACGATGTTCATTCGAGCACCATCACAACTAATATTATCCGAAGCGAGGATCAGTCTCGTGAATATTTTCACAGTTTAAATGTGGCCCTTGAGTATCATAGGACTGGATATACGTTCTTTAAAACCATGTATAACGTAAATTATGCTCGAATTATGAGCCTCACGGAAATCCATTTTACACACACAAGAGCAGCGTTTACATTTCTTTTCTGCACCTGTTCCCGCTTAAAATAACATAAAACAGGATAATATTTAAAAAGTGAGATGAATGGTGTGAGGTCTCTTGACACTTGCCGCACGGAGGGTGTTCAAAATCACTTTCCTCTTCAACAATAACGGATGTGGACACAAGTCTTTCTTTCCCCTCTTCCACTGCAAACAAGTGAAGAACAAGAAAAAAAAAGTGGGGAAAAGTAAGCGAAAGGAGGAGACAAAAACTGTTAACGGTTGGGCTCATTTGTAAGTTGGCGCCAGCTGCGGTTGCTTGTCAACACTATACTAGGACCCTGTCCTCTCCGCTCAACACACATTCGCTACCTGTCTTCAGCTTGGTCCAGAGTGTTAGGAATATTCCTTGTTATTGCAGATTTACTTGCTTATAATGGCCTGGTTGCCATTTTACTGATACTGTATTTTATTTTATTTGCATTTATTTAACTTTAATTTTCAATTTTAAATATTAATTTTCAATTTTAATGATCTTTATATTGATTATTACCATTTTTTTAATTTAAGATTTATAATTTATTTTTGATATTTATTTTTATAATTTGATGTTATTTAATTATTTTTATACCGTAATTTTAATTTTTAATTTCTTTTTATAATGTAGGCCTATTATTTTAATCTTTAAAATATTAAATTTGTATTTATTTTTATAATTTTGTCTTTTATATTTTTAATAACCTATCTATATTTATGTTTGACCTGTTTGCCATCTCTTGATGAATACAGTACATTTGCATTTGTCTGTTGGCACAGGCTAGAGTAAAGTGTGGCTTTTCACCGATGCCTCAGTCTCACTAATGGCTGTGATTATATGGAAGCTACTGAGGTAATGAGTAATGAATAGGGCTAGGATGTTTAGGTAAATAAATATTTGTTTATGTAAATACATATTTTAAGCATTTTTTCTATAAATACATAAATTCCTGCTTTTCACTTATTAGCAAATAAAAAGACATAATATTTCCATTTTTTAAAATCAGTATGCTAGATCTTTCAGTTTAATGCATTTTTGTTCTGTGTTACTTCAACGGGGAAGAACCTGTGAGCTATCTAATCTTCATGCAGAGCGTATGCCAACTTGCAATTGTGTTTTTCTTCACTTGTCACCCCGTGCCACTCACTGTGGAAGTCGGGGATTTCCTTTTCCTTAGCCATATTGCTCCACGTGCTAGACCTCTCCCCCCCCCCAGCTACCTGGAACCAGTGTCACTCACATGCAGTTCATTTCTGACACTGTGAAGTGTAAGGCAGTTCTACGATGCCTAAAGTAAACACAACTACAAGTTATCGTCTGCAGCAGTATGTTACAGAATTTGAAGATAGTTTTACTTCTGATAGGGGCGTTCTGTTCTTCCAACCATGTGGGAAAGGAATAAAGGCTGAACAGCGATCTCAAATTCCACAACACCTCGAGGGCAAGAAACATATTGCCGCAGTTTCGCGCCTTCAGAATAAGTATTCCGCGAAAATCGTCGGTCATTTGTGATGGACAACATGACGACGTATCTCGTTGTGTATTGTAATGCTTCAGCAGTCAGTGACAGAATAAATTGCATATTGTTTAAATTCGCATTAATAAACTAAATTATTTTAAAATATTTTTACCCTTCTTGTCACATATTTCAGATATTTTTAATACATAAAAAATAAATATTTTCCCGTTTTTAGCACCTAAAAATCCTAGCCCTAGTAATGACATTCAGGGCACAGTCAGTGCCTGTGGATGCTGTGAAAGGTTCAACTCATAGGGTTAGTACTGCTGTACTGACTCAGTGAGGAAAGTAATGGCAAACTACCTCTCTCCTCATCTTGCCTAGTACGCCTCAATATAGCGCTGCCTTGGGTTTTTGTGGATATCTACTCACATAACCTAACGGCGGTGCTTTTTGAGGATCCAACCAGCCTTCGGGCTGACTACCTAACAGACAGACAGACATGCTTATATGCCCAAATTCTTCAAAAATGTCATCATTTTGTTTTTGTGCCATTTTAATATATGGACAATATTATGAAAATGAATAACTTAAGTCAATTTAATGTACTTTCAATTATAATGTACCGGTTTCGACCACATTGTGACCTTCCTCAGCAGAAAAAGATAATACAAGTCGAGTTGCAAGTCTTACAATAAAACCAATTCATAACAAAGGTAGTTTTCAATCATGTTTCTAAAAATACACTTAAAGTCTACTTAAAAACAGATCTGTTACAAGTATAGATTAAAGGTGAAAGATAGTGATTCAAGGAACAACGAAATTCGACATGCAAGCTACCCTCTGGGTGCCAAATAATAAAGTTTGCACCCGGCACCCGAGGCCATACGATATTATTATTATTATTATTATTATTATTATTATTATTATTATTATTATTATTAAATTTATTAATATAACTACCATAGTGTAATTTTTTGTATCTTTAATTATTTACATTAATATTTTATCATTAACATTACAAAAAAAATGCATGCACTCTTGTACTGAAATATAATCTATATATATGTTGTAAATAATAATTAATATGTCTCACAGATAATCTGTTCTGTCATCAGATTCGTGAGACATATCACAATAATGTAACATAAATAGTATTTAATAAATAAATTAAATTAAATTATTATTATTATTATTATTATTATTATTATTATTATTATTATTATTATTATTATTATTATTTCTCTTGAAAAATACAGTTTGAGGTTGAAAGTATCAGTGATGTTAAGAATTGTTACAACGTGTTACAATGTGGGAAGCGAGGTTAAATTTTAAAGCAATTTTGCGAACGTCATGGATGACCCCGTACCAGTTGTACGATAAGAGGCCTTCCTAGTTTGTTACATTGTTTCATGATGAAGTAACAAAGACTGAATAAAGAATAAGGGTGGAGGTGAAGTAGGGGAACCAGCATGAGTTGGCTGTCTGCAGCGGACAGCAGCTTGCCCCGGTGTTGACAATCCCTTGTCACATAACACTGTCTAACCTCTACAAACAAGGGGACAAGGACAAGCACATTATAATTTTCACCTGGACTCCCCGCAAATATTTATCAGCTACTTGACTTGTCATCCCGACTCATTTGTAAATGTTTCATCGGAGGTTGGGAAGGTCACCTGGAATTAAATAAATAGCCTATGTCGGGTTTCACCTTTCAGGTAGAAGAGGTTTTGGCCTACTACCTATAAAACAATAATGGTATAAGATCGATAACAGTCATATACTAAACAAGTAGTTCCGGGAAGAACTATACAGCCTATTTTCATATATCCTACTCAGGTTAATTGCCTCTATCAACATAAAAAATTTCAGTTTGAAGGTTGTGATAGATTCGTAGATATTGAGAAACGTCTAAATATTTCAGATGGTTGCCAGGTTGAATTTTATTTTTTGTACTATTACATTAAGATGATTGTGTACGTGAAGTATTCAAACTTCAATCGCATGATTAGAACACAAGAAGTAAAAAAGAGATTTTAAAATTTTGCACAGCTGCCATCTTGTGATTATGCAAACAATTCAAATAAATTAGATGCAGTGGATTAAGATTTGTATAAGCATTTAACGTGCAACGTTTCACTGCACTCGGATAGTTAATTCGCGAGAAACGTCCATTTAAATATTATAAATCGCGTCGCCGCCATGTTGGATTTGTGCTCACCAGGTTACTGAAAGTCCAACAGGTGAACTTATGTTCATAGCCTCTATGAACATTAAAAATTCAGTTTGATTCCCGTAATAGATTCATAGTATTGAGAACCGTCTAAATTTTTCGGATGCTCGCCATTTTGGATTTTTATATTATAGGCCATAGAGTTGTGTACCATTAAAGGACAATTATTGCCTAGGTTCATTATTCAAACTTTCACTTCGATCGCATGATCATGATACAAGAAATAAAAACTTAATTTTAAAATTTCGCACAGCCGCCATCTTGAGGTTATGTGAACAATTGAACTAAATTAGATGCCAGTACATTACAATATGTAAAATCATTTACTGTACCACATTTTACTGCGCTCAGAGAGTTAAATAACGAGAAAAATCTATTAAAATGTTTCAACTTCGCTTGACTGCCATGTTAGTTTTGTACTTTACAGGTTTATGAAAGTTACATAGATAAAATTGTATCAGTACCCTTTATCATCGTACAAAACGTCACGGTGATATCTCTAACAGTTTCGGAGATATACAATGTCAGTGAAATATTTCGCACAGCCGCCATCTTGAGGTCATGTAAACAATTGAACTTAATTGGACTCCAGTGCATTACAATGTGTATAAACATTTGCTCTACCAAGTTTCATTACGTTTGGATAGTTAAATCGCGAGAAAAGTCTATTTAAAAGTCTCAAATTCGCTTGGCCGCCATGTTGGTTTTGTAGTATACTCTTCCGCGTTCTTCTAGGATGCCGACTCTCACTCGTGTGGTGCTCTGTTCGGGGTGGCTCTAATTTATACTAAATATCCTAGGAATATTGTCACAGGATCACAGGAGGCTTATCTTAAAATCAGTAGGTCAGAGAACTCCTAATATAAAATAATTTATTTCAGAAAAACATCATCTCCCTTTTCTCCCAACCACAGACAAATAAAATAAAATCAACTCCCTTAAATTACTGGAAAACAACAATATCAAAAAAAAATGCAAAATAATGTTTCACACTGGCTGAAACCAGGAATAGAAAATAGTCTATTTTACTGCAGTCCACTGCTTCAAGTCCAAGGGTTATTGTCAACAGACTTAATTCAAATAACTATGGCTTAAATAAACCAGCCATTCTATCACAATAATATTGCGCACTCATTTTTATAACTTGCAAAACTTGTTCTTTGGGAAATCGGACACGTCTATTCGTACAATCATCATCTTTCCTCACAAGAGTCAGATAATGAAGGCAATAGGTTTATTCTAGGTTACGGGCATGTGTGTTTTTATAACTTTAAAACAATTACTTCGCTCAGAGCTATAACTCCGTTAATTATGGTAAAATAAACAAGTCAACATACATGAAGCGTCAAATAAATACTTCGGCTGCCGGTGCGCCGTGATTATTAATAAACAACAACATAATGAATGCACTCCAAAAATAATGACAAATATAACACATCGCTTCCTGAAGCGGCACACAAAAGAAACCCCGGGGAGTTTCACTATCTCCCTTCATATAATACAATGCCAAACTCGACCTTGTGACAGACGTGCTTTCACCATGCTAACCAGCCGGCCGGCACAACCTTCCTGGCTGCTTTGAGAATTCAGACGGCTAACCAATTTCTACCTGCTCCTTAAGACTCCCTTTCACCTGCCTTGGGCTCGAGCAATTCAACCTCTTTCCGACGGAGCTAAAGTGGGCTCTCATCAGCTAATGAATTCAATCATTTTACTTACCATTTATATATCGTCGAAGAATGCGGGAATACCACCTCCGCTATTATTTTCACTCACCATTATATCATCGAAGAACGCGGGAATACCACATCCGCTTTATTTCTGCTCGACCCAAGATCGACTCTTAGCCTCATCTGAATATATCTCATACTACCCTCCAGCCATTCTTGTCTTACCACTTTGTACCTTCGCGTGATAATCACTTACCATACTCATTACTCTCATAATTTCATTGTCACTTACCGGTCTTGTCACACTATCGAGTGGTCTTCCCCATTTAGCTTTTACAATTACATTGTGCATAAGCACTATCAAACAAATATTCCCTTGACTGTGCATTCACAAAGATAAATGACATCCCAAAAACAAAACCATATTTAAAATAACACTTTGATGCTCATATACTTATTACATTATAAAACACACAAAATTCTCATTACTGATAAACACACAAATCTACACAAACATGCCCGGTACGCCTAAAATATCTATTTTTATCATAACTGCTTATGATCGAGATAGACTTATCCGACCCCAATAATGGGAAACATTATGACCCTCATGCCCCATACAATATTTACTTATCTCTCATATTTCCTGATGCGGTTCTGGTCCATGATATCAGTCTTCTTCAATAGTTGATTCATCTTGATGGGAGGAGAATTTACACACGGTTTTTCTCAAAATTTCACCAAAAACAAAGGTCCACTGTGAATTATTACCATTAACACAATGCACGGTTCTCGTACATGAAGCTCCTATCTCATATAGCTATCATTACTTATTTAGTTCGGCCGACAGTTCGTAGCTTCCTAGAATACTGGTCTAGCTTTTAATAGCGCGTGCGGCTATACCTATCATTACAACTGCGTCATACTGTTATGATATGCACTGTTCTACTTTGCACTCGCGAATACTTAGCGATGTTCAATTTCGGAGATATGCTAGCTCCTACTTATAACTTGTAACAATGTTAATTATTCCTATGCCTCAACGCAGGCTCTCGCGTCCACAGCGTATATTAAGACTTATAAAACTTGTAAAATGTTAATTTCTGAACGCTCAGGGCACGGGCTTTCGCCTTTGACGATGCCCCAAAGTATACTTATAGAACTTGTAAAAATCACCGTATTGTCCGAAGGCTCGCGGCACGGGCTTCCGCCGCTGATGTTGCCCCAGAGTAGACTAACTTCGCTGTGTTTCAATCCATTATTTATACGATTTCTCTTAAAGGGACGTGGAGTAGGGGTTCTCAGAATTTATTTCCAAAATAATACTCACATGAATATGTGAACTAGCTCCTTAGAACGTCCTCATCCCCAATGTCTCAATGACTCCTTCATATTCAAAATTCGATCGTAGGATCGTTAGATAATGAGCTCCGTAATTTGCTTCATTGTCCCTCAATTTCGGCTGGATTTGATCGCGTCTAGCGTCTCTCACTGCCATTGGTCGTTTCAAATCCACCCCCTGATTTCATTTTAAATCTGGCAAAAGTCACAGAATAATCCGATTTAAATTTTGATGATATTTCTGAGAGGCTGGGATCATCCCCTATACGATGGTATAACTCCTGTCTCTGTATCCTAATTGCTGCTCTAATTCCTTTCAAATGGGCGGGGTTTATTTGGTAGGTAATCGTTGAGTTTTCTGCATTTGCCCGCGCAGTTGAACGACCTTCGCGCGTTGTCTGGCGCATTTGGTGTCCAGATGTGGATTTTCTCTTTCCTGCCACCTTTGTTCGCGCTGGGAGAAAGCTTCTTCAAGTCACGTACGAACCGTCCTTTTGTCCTTCTAGTTTCACAAGCAACTTCCATTCTCACATCGGCTTTGAGACATGACTTAAATTTTGTTGGAATAATATAAGGACTTTATGCTATCAGATATGCATAAAGGTCAAATTACCCTTCTGCCAAGAAAAAAAATCGATATGGAACGTATGATTTTTTTTTCAATCTCGATCCGCCTCACGGATGCTGCAAGGTTCCGTCGTCACTCCTTATTGTTTATTTGGTTCGCCACTGCTGTCGTGTGCAGGGATTCCCTTGGTACGATCCTTGTCTCCCTCTCCACATTCTTGCTAAGATTAGTGTCTCTGCTGTCTGGCGCAGGTAGCTAGCTATTGTCCGCCTGTCTCGCCCAGTTTACTTGCTTCACGGTCTTTCACTCTAAACACCGGGTCTGTTTATGATCGACTACTTCCTCGTTCCACGTGCATTTGGCTCATCTTTATTCAATTTCCATAATGTTGACACCCGCGGTGTTCCGTGGTTGATCAAACGGTTCCCTTTTGTAATATAATTTGAGGTTTGAGCAATTTACAACTGATGTGTTTCCACCGTTTACGTCCTGTATCTTATATGCATTATTCCCCAAATTTCTTATGATCCGATACGGTCCTACGTATGGGAAACACCATTTATGAAATACTTTGTTTGCTGGATCAGAGATAGGTGGCCTCTTCAACAAAACTAGTTCATTGACGTTCAATTCCCTGTGAAAGCGTTTTCCTTCCAGTCTTCTCAGCCTCCTGTCAGCTTGTTCTCTCATGTAGGTGACCGTCCGTTCGACTCTCAGCTGTGGTGCTGGTTGCGGATCTCTTGGGCAATCTAGTACTGTTGTCCAAGATCTCGGTGGTTGCTGGTTCAAGTGTAACGTGTACGGTACTTGTCCAGTTGACTCATGACGTGTCATATTGATGCAAATCTCAATATTTTTCAATGTATCGGCCCAACGGTGGTGTTCTGTAGGAATGAACATCCGGATGTGCTTCGAGACCTCACGTATGACTCTCTCGCTCGGATTTCCTTGTGGATGGCGTATGCTAGATAGTACATGCTTGATGTCTAGCTCAATCAATCCGCGCTTAAATTCTGCTGATGTGTAATAACTTCCGTGATCAGAAAGAATAAACTCAGGCTTTCCCATTATAGGTATAACTCGATTCTTGATGCGGCTCAGGACCTGTTTCGAAGTTGTTTTCTGGATAGCACATAGAACAACAAATTTAGAAAAGACGTCCACACATACAAGGACATGTCGCACTCCTCTACGTCCTTTTGGCAATGGACCAAGACAGTCCGTAGCAATGAGCTCTAACGGTTTCTGTGGCAATATTGGCTTTGGGTATTGTCTCATGAGGAAGTTATTGGGTTTTGCGCGCTGGCAAATATCACATGTCTTCAGGACATCGCGTATAGTAATCCTCATCCGTGGCCAAGTGAAAGCTTCACCTATTGTTGCTTGCGTCTTGTCTAACCCTATGTGACCAAGTGTGTAATGAGTATGCCACACTAATTTCCTCTGTAACGAAGCTGGTAACAATATCCGTAACTTGACATGATCCTCATCTATAAATTTATGGAGCATATTATTGAAGTATGAATAACTTCTCGCTTGAGCTTCAATTTCTCGATATGCTGGGGTATCAGGTGTTATCTCTCTCTTGAGGAATTTAATCATCTGCATCATCCATGGCTCCTTTTCTTGTTCCTGCGGTAACCTCTTCAGTTCTTGTAAGAAATCTCGATCTTCATTTGTCAGCTCAATGTGCTGCACTAACATTTCCTCCTGTTGTGCCTCTTCTTCTGGATTTCGGCTCAAAATATCCGGGATTACATTCAATTTTCCTGATATGTGCTCAATTTGTATATTAAACTGCTGCATATAAATGGCCCATCTGTTGATACGTTCACTCACCATGGTAGTCTTAAATAAGAAGGTCAGTGCCTTGTGATCAGTGCGGATTGTTATGGAAAAACCATATATAATACGACGCCATTGTTGAAGCGCGTATATGATCGCCAAAAGCTCCAGCTCTGAGATGGTATAACTTTTCTCATGTTTTCTTAATTTCCTGCTGATGAATGCTAGGTATGAGCGGTTTGCTGTTCTCTCTGCGTCTTCTTGGAAAAGCATTGCTCCAATGCCCACTAAAGATGCATCTGCTTGAATTATAAACCCCTTCGAAAAATCTGGGTAGCTCAGTTTGATGTTATTTGACAATAATTCCTTCGTAGCTATGAATGACCTCTCACACTCTTCGTTCCAAAACCAACGGTTGTTCTTTTTTAGCATCTCTTGTAATGGTGCTACTACTTCGGTGTATCCTGGACAGTTTTCACGAAAGAAGTTGGTGGCTCCCAAGAACATCCTTATGTGCTTGACCCTGGTCGGTCGAGGAAAATTTTTAATGGCTTCGATTTTCACTGGATTGGGCCTGATCCCTTCTCCATCAACAATATGTCCTAAATATAAAATTTCGTGCTGAAAAAATTGTGATTTTTTTAGATTGATCTTGAAATTTGCCCTTTCTAGGTTCTCTAACAACTTGCTTAAATTTTGCATGTGTTCCTCATTGCTCTCTGATGCTAGTAAGATATCGTCGACATATCTGACAGTCATGTCTTTCACTTCTTCTGTTAAATTTCGATCCAATGCTCGGATTAGTGCAGATCCGGCTGTCTTAACTCCAAATGGTAAGCGACACCAGGTGAAACTCTGATTGTCGAATAGAAATCCAGTTAACAGCTGTGATTTCTCTTCTAACTCGATGTGCCAATAGCTATTCGCAAGGTCGACAGACGAATATATTTTCTTCTTATGGAACTTCTTGAGTACATCTTTAATTAGTGGTGCCCGGTCGGTTTCATCTATTAATCTGGAATTGAGGGTGCGAGCATCGAGACACAACCTCACTGAACCATTTGGCTTCGCCACCGCTAATATGGCGTTCAAATATGGGGTTGGAGCTTTCTTAATTATGCCCCCTTTAAGCATCTCACCTATAATTTTCCTAACTGCTGCACGCTGCTTTTCTGGAATTGGGTAGAGTCGGCTCTTAAATGGTGTCCAGTCATCTACCTGCATAGCGTACTTGAAATTTAAAATTTTTCCCGGTAGTGTATTAAATGCTGCTGAGTGGTTACAAAGCATTTATGCCAAGCAATTTCTTTCATCGTCATTCAGCTTTGCCTCTCTTAATTTTTCTTTCAAAAGTGCCTCAAAACTGTCTGTGTTGCCATCTTCTTCTACTGCCATGGACCACATTTCATCTTCCAATTCTTGCTTTCCCTCCAGGAGTCCTGTGTTCGAGTCCTCTTCATCTGCTTGACTTTCTTCTTCTTCTTCTTCTTCTTCCTCCTCAGGAATGGCCTCCAGCTTCCAAATGTCAGCTTCTCTATCTAAGCTGTGGTTATTCATGTTCAGTCCTACTGCTGATAATCCTTCCACATTTCTGAATTTAATGACATTGTTGCGCAGGTCAATCACTGCTTGGTGCTCATATAGGAAATCCGCCCCCAGAATCAAATTTACATTCATCTTGTTCATCACCATGAATACATGTGAGAAAGTGTGTCCTAATATTTCTAGATCCAGTTGTACCTGAAATTTGCATACAGCTGATTTTTCGGGAATGACTCCTCGAATTTTGACCTGTGGCACTGGAATCGTAGGTATTCTCTGTTTCTCGCTTAGAGCTTTAATTAATGCCTCTGATACTAGACATAGCTGTGCCCCTGTATCCACTAATCCTTTTACTCTTAGTCCTTCTATCCTCGTAATGATGACTGGTAATCTCCTCAAACAATGTTGTTCCGGTTGAATAATTTCACGTGTAAAATCCTCAGGAGTTGCGACCCATTCCTCGATGTTCGCTATCAACCATTGTGTCTTATCTGGCGTGAAATTTAGCCTATCTCGTTCACCCTCTAATACGTTTTTTTTATAGCCCCCATGTTCCTTTTCTCATTCTGGCTTTCGCGGTGCTGCTGCATTAATTCACTCTCTGCTCCAGTGATTTCCATATCTGGGTTCTCGCGATTCTCCATTGTCCTTCGCCAGCGATCCTTTTCCGTCTCTTGGTTGCGATGCAACTCATCTAGGTATCGTTGTGATGCCTCATGCCTGCTTTGTAATTCCCGTCGACTGTCTTCCGGATATCCTCGGTTCTCCTCTCGTCTTCGGTTTCACGTTCTATTATCTCTCCTATCATATCTGCGATGATGATATGGACCTTCGCGACCACGCCCTCTCCATTCATCTCTCCTGTACTGTTGTGGCTGCCAGTTCCTCTCGTTCCTTGGCTCATATCTCCTCTGCTCCTCTTTCGGCGAGTCTGGCCTTCCATTATTATTCCCGCTTCTATGGCTAACATTCGTGTTGGTGCTTTGCTCTCTAGTTTTAACTAGCTCGGCTTGGTGTACTAGCGCTGCGCTGTCACTCGCTCTGACGTGTCTATTTTGATTATTTAGTGACGTCTCATCCAACTGACGTAACACCTCCTCTGCTTGCAGTGCGCTCGAGACGTTTGCAGCAATTAAAAACTGTTGTACTGGCAATGGAAACTGCTTTCCAATTGTCATCACCAGTTCTGACTCCGGTGGTAAAATATCCATATCCTTCAGTCTAAGTAGCTGAGCCAAAAAATATTCTGAGTAGCGTGTTGGTTGCGACGCGTGGTACTTCCTACTATATAATTCCATCCTTAAATTATGTTGTATAGACATGCTCCAGTAACGACGTAAAAATGCCTGCTTGAAGGTATCCATGTCCTCAAAGGTGTAGCGAAAGCTTCTGAACCACGTCAGGACGCTATCCGCCAGTAGTTTCTCTGTTATTCTGAGTTTCTTATTCTCAGGAATATTATTGTCTGTAAGGTAGTGTTCCAAATCTTTTAGAAAAGCTTTCGGTGTTTGTGAACCATCATTGTTAAATTTTCGTGGGCGATCCTCCTGCATCCTAATTATTTGAACATACTGTGTAGTTGAGTTATTGTTATTATTATCGCCAGTCGGCTGTTGAGGTGTTGAGGCCATTCCTCTAAATGTTTGAAACCCTTCATTATTTTCGCTACCTGCGGTCGCACGGCCCGGACTAAGTTCATTTAATTTTCTCTACCTGGGTCTGGCTTGTGTTGAAGTGATTAGCCACACTGCTCGTTTCTTTACCGCTGCTGTGAGCTTTCAGTTCCAGAAGCATTTCCTGTTGTTGTAGAGACTGTATCTCGGTCTTAATGATCTTCCGTTCTTGTATCTCCATCTTTCCCAGTAACTGCAGTTCGACCTCCTTTATTCTCCTTTGGTTTTCTTCCATCTGTTCTATAAGTTTCTTTCTATCCTCTTTCCCGTCAATTCCAATTTGTTGGCATGTCTTGTTTATTTCCAGTCTTATTGCCTCATATCTATTTTCCTCTTTTCTCTTTCCCTCTTTCTTCTCGCTTTCCAGCTGATCGAGCCTGCCTCCTATCATTTCATTGCTTTCCCGGATCCTCTCTTTAAGTGCATCATTCTCGTTTTCCTGAATGCTCCATCGTTCTGCTGAAGTCAAAGCTGCCTTGTCTATTTCCGTTCTAATCTCTATCATCTCTCCTTCCAGGCTGTGCAATTGTTTTGCCGCAGACTTAACCTCGTTATCTACTCCTTTTATGGTAGCTTGAATTGCTAATTGTTCTGTCTTTATCCCTTCTGTGTTAGCGTTACATATTTCTTCTAGTTGTATGAGTTTCGCTGCCGTCTTTTCTTCACTGAACGCTATTGATTGCCTTAAGTTCGTCTCCATCTGACCTAACTGTGTGGTAGTCTCGAGCGTGATTTTAGCTATTTGCCCTGCTAATTTATCTGTCAGTTCCTCTTTTAACGCTTCCTTATTCAGCCTACCCTGTTCTACAATTTGTTCCATTAACTGTGTGTTAGTAACTGTATTTTGTTCCGCGAGTAGTGCATTATTTGTCTTACTGTGTTCCGCTATCTGCTCCGCTAACTGTTCCGCAATACGTGCATTGTTTAATTCACTCTGTTCTGCAATTTGTTCCGCAATACGTGCATTGTTTAATTCGTTCTGCTCCGCTATACGTGCATTGTTTAATTCACTCTGTTCCCTGCATTCCCTCTTAAAGTGTTCGAACTGTTCCATCGTTCTAGCCACTGAATTCTCAATAATAAATCGAATCTCCTCCACTGACGCCATATCACACAATATAATACTTATTTGAGAAGACTGGGGCATGGAGCCTCATGTTCCCATCTTCTGCAATCATAAAATGAGTCGCTTATTCCCAATTTACGTTAATCCCATTAATGACTTTAATATGCTTGAAGAGCTGCCTATCTGATGTTTGCTTTTGTGAATGAACTTTCAGTTTACCCTTCTGCATTAATTTTAACTTCCCAGTTCTGTCAATAAAGTACTGACATCACTTTTACGGTTCACGCCGTCCTACAACATATATTTGGAGTTTGCTACTAATTATTCAAATATAAGGGCGCCACGAAAACGCTGCTTCTACCTAACTTATGCAAAATAAACTCAGCATTTTCGATTATTTACTTTAAACAAACTCCTGGCTTTACTTTCCCCTGAATTACTTGTTAATTTGGCCACACCGTTCGGCGCCATTTTTATATATATATATATCTATACTTAATGGTTTGGCTAAGCTCGTAAGACATCGCAGCAACCATCCAAGGACTCGGTTGTACTGTCGAAGCTTTCACTTGGGCCTCGCCATTAAATATCTATAGGGGAATGCTCTACATCTGTTTATATGACCTCAAGGCGGCATATAGACTTCAGTAGGCTCCGGCTAGCTACTCTCTGACACTTTCCATCACTGTGATCCACTAATTAATAAAAGAAAACTAATATGGACATGAATAACTGCATAATTATCACCAATCCATATATACCCTTCCGCGTTCTTCTAGGATGCCGACTCTCACTCGGGTGGTGCTCTGTTCGGGGTGGCTCTAATTTATACTAAACATCCTAGGAATATTGTCACAGGATCACAGGAGGCTTATCTTAAAATCAGTAGGTCAGAGAACTCCTAATATAAAATAATTTATTTCTCAAAAACATCATCTCCCTTTTCTCCCAACCACAGACAAATAAAATAAAATCAACTCCCTTAAATTACTGGAAAACAACAATATCAAAAAAAAATGCAAAATAATGTTTCACACTGGCTGAAACCAGGAATAGAAAATAGTCTATTTTACTGCAGTCCACTGCTTCAAGTCCAAGGGTTATTGTCAACAGACTTAATTCAAATAACTATGGCTTAAATAAACCAGCCATTCTATCACAATAATATTGCGCACTCATTTTTATAACTTGCAAAACTTGTTCTTTGGGAAATCGGACACGTCTATTCGTACAATCATCATCTTTCCTCACAAGAGTCAGATAATGAAGGCAATAGGTTTATTCTAGGTTACGGGCATGTGTGTTTTTATAACTTTAAAACAATTACTTCGCTCAGAGCTATAACTCCGTTAATTATGGTAAAATAAACAAGTCAACATACATGAAGCGTCAAATAAATACTTCGGCTGCCGGTGCGCCGTGATTATTAATAAACAACAACATAATGAATGCACTCCAAAAATAATGACAAATATAACACATCGCTTCCTGAAGCGGCACACAAAAGAAACCCCGGGGAGTTGGACTATCTCCCTTCATATAATACAATGCCAAACTCGACCTTGTGACAGACGTGCTTTCACCATGCTAACCAGCCGGCCGGCACAACCTTCCTGGCTGCTTTGAGAATTCAGACGGCTAACCAATTTCTACCTGCTCCTTAAGACTCCCTTTCACCTGCCTTGGGCTCGAGCAATTCAACCTCTTTCCGACGGAGCTAAAGTGGGCTCTCATCAGCTAATGAATTCAATCATTTTACTTACCATTTATATATCGTCGAAGAATGCGGGAATACCACCTCCGCTATTATTTTCACTCACCATTATATCATCGAAGAACGCGGGAATACCACATCCGCTTTATTTCTGCTCGACCCAAGATCGACTCTTAGCCTCATCTGAATATATCTCATACTACCCTCCAGCCATTCGTGTCTTACCACTTTGTACCTTCGCGTGATAATCACTTACCATACTCATTACTCTCATAATTTCATTGTCACTTACCGGTCTTGTCACACTATCGAGTGGTCTTCCCCATTTAGCTTTTACAATTACATTGTGCATAAGCACTATCAAACAAATATTCCCTTGACTGTGCATTCACAAAGATAAATGACATCCCAAAAACAAAACCATATTTAAAATAACACTTTGATGCTCATATACTTATTACATTATAATACACACAAAATTCTCATTACTGATAAACACACAAATCTACACAAACATGCCCGGTACGCCTAAAATATCTATTTTTATCATAACTGCTTATGATCGAGATAGACTTATCCGACCCCAATAATGGGAAACATTATGACCCTCATGCCCCATACAATATTTACTTATCTCTCATATTTCCTGATGCGGTTCTGGTCCATGATATCAGTCTTCTTCAATAGTTGATTCATCTTGATGGGAGGAGAATTTACACACGGTTTTTCTCAAAATTTCACCAAAAACAAAGGTCCACTGTGAATTATTACCATTAACACAATGCACGGTTCTCGTACATGAAGCTCCTATCTCATATAGCTATCATTACTTATTTAGTTCGGCCGACAGTTCGTAGCTTCCTAGAATACTGGTCTAGCTTTTAATAGCGCGTGCGGCTATACCTATCATTACAACTGCGTCATACTGTTATGATATGCACTGTTCTACTTTGCACTCGCGAATACTTAGCGATGTTCAATTTCGGAGATATGCTAGCTCCTACTTATAACTTGTAACAATGTTAATTATTCCTATGCCTCAACGCAGGCTCTCGCGTCCACAGCGTATATTAAGACTTATAAAATTTGTAAAATGTTAATTTCTGAACGCTCAGGGCACGGGCTTTCGCCTTTGACGATGCCCCAAAGTATACTTATAGAACTTGTAAAAATCACCGTATTGTCCGAAGGCTCGCGGCACGGGCTTCCGCCGCTGATGTTGCCCCAGAGTAGACTAACTTCGCTGTGTTTCAATCCATTATTTATACGATTTCTCTTAAAGGGACGTGGAGTAGGGGTTCTCAGAATTTATTTCCAAAATAATACTCACATGAATATGTGAACTAGCTCCTTAGAACGTCCTCATCCCCAATGTCTCAATGACTCCTTCATATTCAAAATTCGATCGTAGGATCGTTAGATAATGAGCTCCGTAATTTGCTTCATTGTCCCTCAATTTCGGCTGGATTTGATCGCGTCTAGCGTCTCTCACTGCCATTGGTCGTTTCAAATCCACCCCCTGATTTCATTTTAATTCTGGCAAAAAATCACAGAATAATCCGATTTAAATTTTGATGATATTTCTGAGAGGCTGGGATCATCCCCTATACGATGGTATAACTCCTGTCTCTGTATCCTAATTGCTGCTCTAATTCCTTTCAAATGGGCGGGGTTTATTTGGTAGGTAATCGTTGAGTTTTCTGCATTTGCCCGCGCAGTTGAACGACCTTCGCGCGTTGTCTGGCGCATTTGGTGTCCAGATGTGGATTTTCTCTTTCCTGCCACCTTTGTTCGCGCTGGGAGAAAGCTTCTTCAAGTCACGTACGAACCGTCCTTTTGTCCTTCTAGTTTCACAAGCAACTTCCATTCTCACATCGGCTTTGAGACATGACTTAAATTTTGTTGGAATAATATGTGGACTTTATGCTATCAGATATGCATAAAGGTCACAGTAGTCACCAGGTTTTTGAAAGTCTCATAGGTGAAATTCTAGTAGTGCCCTTTATGCAATTTCAGGGCGATATAGGTAATAGTTTCGGAGATACTGAACACTGGTGAAATATTTCGCACAGCCGCCATGTTGGATTGGTGAAACAATAAAATTTGAAGGGCACGGTCGGCGTCGAACAGAATAGTGTTATGATCTCACCGAGTTTCATTGTAATCGCTCCAGCCGTTTAGAAGTTATTAGGGGACACACACACTCACACCTCACACACACACACACACACGGAAAAAAGGTGATCTCATAAGCCTATTTTTTTTTTCATAAAATGAAAATTCCAATAGACCCTAATAATACCCAAATTAGTCAAAAAGATAAACGTGATTAAAGTTCAAATTTGCGATTGTAAGCCTTGCAAATAATAAGCTTACGCGTAAGGGTGCAGAAAACACGCATATAAAATTTGATTGCAAACTCATGCATTCATTTTCATTAAAAACTATTCTGATATTCAGGGTTTATTCTGCAAGTCCCTGTGAATGAGGTAGGTGACTCATGAACCCCTATCCACAGTTATAATAATAATAATAATAATAATAATAATAATAATAATAATAATAATAATAATAATAATAACCACCCGCAACATATATAACAAAAAGTGCTTTTCTATGAACACAAAAATTCGTCAATACAACACTGTCATCAAACCAGTACCGCTGTATGCGTCTAAATGACTTTTCCTATCCGAGAAATGTTTGTTCGCAAATTTAGAGAGAAAGGAAAGAAAGAAAGAAAGAAAGAAAGAATGAAAGAAAGAAAGAAAGATCGTACACATCATACTTGGCCCGGACTACAAAAATGGCATCTACATCAGAAAATCCAGGCAAGAAATATACTCGAAGATAGAGAAGATCACAGACACTATGCGAAAACGCAGAGTTTGCTTCTACGGTCATATACGACGGATGATCGACTCCCGATGGACGAAACGTAAGTTATCTTCAGTATATTCGACGCAAAACCAAAAACGTCAATGCCATGGTATGTTAATGTCCAGAAAGATCTGAAAGAAATGGGGATACGAGCAGAAGATGCACAAGACCGAAATCTCTATAGAACAGCCATCAAGACGTTTGGGATTTTCCGGGACGAAAAACGGACAACTGGTGCGAAATGGACAGAAGAACGTCGTGCTAAGCACAGTGAGTGTTCATGAAGGCAATGTGGATCAAGCGAAAAATGTACAAATGCCAGAATGTAAAATGAGGCTTATCGTGGTCCCTAGTTGGCCGATTAGCGAAATTGAATGAATGAATGATAATAGTAGTAACAATAAAAATAACAATAACAATACTACTATTACTACTAGTACTACTACTAATAATAATATTAATCAGCTTTATTAGCATGCTGAAAAGATCAATGACACCTTCAGGAAAATGTGATTGAAGTTCTACGGCCACATTTCCAGAATGACAATGACAGGCTCACCATTCACCTTTCTCTTTCTATTAAAGTTGTCTTAATGAAATAGAAAATGACCTTCATGAAATTGGCATTAAAGAGAAAATTAAACAAGATTGACTCCAGTTCAGAACATTAAACATCAACCATCATTTCTCTGAGATAATGAATACCAGGACAAAGAAATCATGGACGGAAAAACGGAGGAAAATTTTTAGTGGCCATACAGTATGAAGAGATTTTGGGAACAGGAAAGAAACATCAGTAGCTAAATCATTTATATCGCGTTCCACAAGGGGCATAACATAGTAAAATTAATAATACTACTAATAATAATTATAATAAGAAAAATAAAAATATTAATAAAAGACGAATAATAAAAATAATATTGAACTTAAGTCCCTATTAAATATTGTGACTTTTAGAGATGCCGGGGTGCCGGAATTTTGCCCAGAAGGAGATCTTTAACGTGCGAGTAAATATAATGACTCGTCCTCCTCGCATTTGTGCGTCTTCAAATGTCATCTGACTGCACCTGAATTCAATCCTGCAGCCTAGGGATAAGCAGGCGAGAACTCTACCACTGCGTCACGCAGCCAGTCATAGGCATAGTTAGTGTTGCATCTTCTACATCTTTCCCCGGAACTTGAGGTTTTGGTAACATTACCATACAGGGTAGAGTAACCAGTTGGAAGACAATCGCGTTTATTGCAGGTCATTCACATAGCCTAATATTACGAACGTAGGTTGCATATATGGTTGTAACGATTCGATCCCATAGCTGTTATATTTAAAGGGTTATTCATTTATTATCATATTATTATTATTATTATTAACTAGTACATCCATGAGATGATTTTTATATCAGATAATTGTAAGCGGTTTTGATTATTATATTCAATTAGATTTTTATTAACAATTACTTGTAAAGAGACGAAGTATTATATATTGCAACAAGACTGGCGATATGGACTAACCCTGTGCGTCACAAACTGAACGACGTAGTAAGAATTTCACCACGGCAAACTGCGTCATTTTCCTGAGATGTTAAGAAACACACTATGGTGTAACCAACACGCCATTTTCTACGGTATATACGCGTCAATATATATTGCAAGTTATGAGTCAAGAATGGAGAAGACTAATAGAGAGGGAAGCTGTGACACCACGTGACAAGGAAGTCATTAGTATTTGTACCTGCAACATCGGAGAAGAATGGCATTGATCTACAGCTCTTAATGAAGGAAGGAAGTTGTAACCTTGCTTTCTGGGTCCTAATGGACTGAGCACCGAGAGTCGACACTGAACGATGTCTTGCCGACATCTATATCAATACATAATGGGTTATATCCCTGATCAAGAGTCTTTCTACAGATGGCAACGTACTTAATGAGGATATTTCATAGTAATTGAGATATCACATCATTTTTTTAAACATAAGCGACGTAACAACGAGATCATCGATCATTTCTTAAATATGACGAGTCTTCGACTGGGTGAGCCAACAATTCAATAACTATCGTCTCTATTATAATTTAACTTCATTTAACTTTCAATTCATTTTAATATTCATTTTCTTTTAAATAATTAATTGCCGCATTGAGTAATTTTAAATTCAATTGTGTGACTATCACTATTCTGTTTTATTAATATTTTGTTTTTGCATTTAATAAATTCATTCTCTTCAACGTAATGCCTATTTCTTTCATTGTAGTTGGTACTTTAAGGCAATCATACTCCTTGATTAAATACGGATTGGTTAGATGACTTTGTCTCACTACGACCCGGGTAAGTGGTTCTCGACTCTACTGCTGATAGCCGAGGTTAAATCAATAAATTTCGATTCACTATCTTAAATAGGAATCTGGCGCTCAACAACTTATTATATTACACTATCACAGGTAAGGTCACACCACAGTGTATATTATTTATTCTTATTATGTTTGTTAAATTGAACCACAATAGTCATCACCACGTTTAGTTAACTCATTAAAAACTAGTTGAAACCCGTCAAAAATGACGGTCAATAGAAAAATATTTACTGAAGAATTTTCTTATGTAGGCCTACTGTATATTCTTTGTACGATTATTTTTTGGCTCTATTGAAACTATAAGGGCGTCAAAAGATTGCACTCTCAACATTGCAAAATACTGCTGGCCATGACTGAAAAATTGAAGAGGCAAATTGAGACCTATACGTTCCAGAGTTTTCCCTTGAGCTTCATTGATTGTGACAGAGTATGCCAAATAAATGGGAAAATATTGCCTCTTAAAACAAAATGATAGTGTTTTATCGGATGCTGTTAAATCAAGTAGAAGGATTAGACCTCTCTGCCTAATTTTAACTGCACTTATTATTTCCAAATCCAAGCAATATAGTTGCATTTAGGAGCCCTTGGGAAACGTTCAGATTTCTAAGCAGCATAATGGTTCAAGCGTTTGGAATATGTGGAGGCAAGTCATTTAGTTCCAAGGAATTCAAGAACTCTGAGGAGTCTAATAAAACTGGCCGCAAACCGTCACATATAATTTTGGAATATAACGAAGAAATGCGATGATGTGCACCTCCATACATCTTAAAACAATGTGGACCGTATGGGTGTGGCACAGTAACATTGGCACCAAATGAAACGAAGGACATAGCATTGTACTGCCGATTAGTCTCTCTGAAATTCCTTGAGATATCATCTCCAGTGAAAAATAATTGTTGCAGCATGTCAAATATTTTATATTTAGTCAGATTAATTTTACCACTACAACAGCAAAGGTCAAAGTAACCAAGTGTAGATTTCTCTCAAGAGAAATACAGTGCAGAACAATGTTTACATTTGTTCGTCAAGGACCCTACACTGTAACGGTATAGTATCTGGAATTGTATCTGAAATGCCGTATTCATATTGGAGTTTAAAAGTGGCTTCGTATCTTTTTTTTATTTATAGCAGCATTTCTCCCCAAATTAACGTCATATTAAATAATACTATAGTGGCCTGCATCAACGCAGCAGCCAAATATTAAATAGCAAACAATAACTTACTTCCATTGCCAAAATCAACTGCGTGGTTAGACTCATTGTTATGTACTCTAAAAAAATAATCAATAAACAATAATATTCACTTATACAACTAAGTTCAGAGACTTCCATTCTCAAGTTGGTTGCTGATGAGAATGCGATGAGACTGATCGCCAATAATAAAATCCTTGCAATTTTTGCAATTTGCTTGCAAACGCAACTCAGGATGACGAACTTCATTTTGAAATAAACAGAATGAAACTGCTCTAAATAATCAATTTCCATCACCTGTTGAAGGTACAATACTTTGCATTTCCATGACAGTAAATTATGCAAGGGAGCATAGAATCACTTCGCCACTACTGGAATGAAGGAAGGAAGCTTGTAGTTTAACGTGACCGTTAATCTTGAGATCATAAGCCACGGGACCTCCTTTTTACGTGGAATCCGAACCACGGGACATGGCATTTCACTTCGAAAATCTCACATGCATTGACCGGGAATCGAACCCGGACCACCTTGGTGAGAGGCATACAGCTAGACCACTGAGCCACCACGCCCCCCTCTACTGGAATGAGCATGGACTCACTTCGCCAGCCACCGTAATGGAGGGAGTTTTAGAATTATATGTTCAGTGTTTTTCAAAGATCGTATTAACACAGGGAAGCCCAGTCTTAAGGCTACATTCTGAGCTATCGCCCCAGATTCCAGGTTCGATCCCTGCTCTGCCAAGAAATTTAATTCTGGTCTGAGGGCTGGAACGGGGCGCACTCTTGAGGCAAACCTAAGAAGAGCAAAATTTGATTCCCATCTCAACAATCTTGGATGTGGTTTTCCGTGGTTTCCCACTTCCACTCCAGGCAAATACCGGGATAGTTCCTAACTTAAAGCCTCAGTCGTCAACTCTCCATTCCCCATACTAATTACAATTGCACACATCAATACAGCCATCACATTAACACAGGTTATCAGAGAAAGGTTTACACTCACACAACAAAGTAGACGGCGCTGAGTGACCACGATGTCTGAGTCCATCAAATGGATTATGTTCGACAATTTTCTCTCAAGGCGAAGCGATTGTGCCGATTTTTATTTAATAATTTAAAAGTATCTGGCAACGTAAATCATGGAGAATTCCTTACCTTACGGGAATAATAAACGTAACATATGTTTAGACAATGTAATACCAATTGCAAGATAGAATAATTGGGAAATAAAATTACATGTCTGAGGTGGGAATCAAACTCCTCCGACGATGCATAATCAATTTCGTTGTCCACAATGTTAGCCGCTGAGCCACCCAGACAACGAAATTAGAGTGCAATATTAAGTGACGTAAACAACAAACGCACTCAACTGCCAGTTATAGTTCATCAATATGTCCCTTATTTCATGATTCTATTCCAGTATATATCGGGATACAACATAAGCGATATTTCCCTTTTCAATTCTCATAAACAAAGATCACACTACGATACGGTGGATCGTTTATCCGCCATTTCTCTCATGAAGAAACGCCATTGTGGCAACGCGCAATAGCCACATATATTACATTTTTCTTTAAACATATAAAAATATACCGTAACATATACAGTATTTTCCTTTTAAAGACACACTGCAAATCTGCATGCCAAGAGCTTTCGTTAGAATGCCATACGAAGCCAATCGGTTAAGTCGTTTTCAAAATCTCGTGTGCACAAAAAATACCTTAGTGTTTTAAATATATACTAGATGAAACCCGTCAAAACATGACGGACAATGGAAAACAAAATTACTGAAGAAGCTTCTTATATAAGTTACATTCTTTGTACGATTACTTTTTAGCACTATTGCAACTTTAAGGGCGTCAAAAGATAGCACTCTCAGCATTGCAATATATTGCTGGTCATGACTGAAAACGTGATTAGGTCATCATCATCTTGCACAGTTTCCAGCCACTGGCCGGGTCTGTTTGGAACACAAGTCTCTCCAACGTCTTCTGTCTTCCCACCATCTCTCAGCCTCCACCCTTGTCCAGTCTTCTCCTCTCTTCTTCACGATTTCTTCCTCCCCCTTCAGCCACCTGTCTCTCGGTCTCCCTCTTGGTCTCTTTCCTTCCCACTTCGTCTCGTGTATCCTGCTGGGTATCCTCTTCTCCTCCATTCGTTTTACATGTCCATACCATCTAAGTCTAGATTTCTCTATACCAGTCTGTAATGGTTCATCCTTCATTAATTCTCCGGTCCTCTCATTTCTTATTCTGTCCATCTTTGTAGCTCCAATACTGCTTCTCAAGAACCTCATCTCACTGGCCTGTATTTTGCTCTTCTCCCTTCCTTTCATAACCCAGGTCTCCGAGGCATACGTCAGGATAGGGACATTGTACGTCCGATATATGATCTGTTTGCTGTTCTGAGGGACATTCTTGCTCCATAACATGCTTCTCACACTCCTCCGAAATGCTTCTGCCTGTCTCCCCCGCTCATTTATTTCTCTATCGTTTCTTCCATTCTCTTGTATCAGGCTTCCCAGATACTTGAAACTCTCCAATTCCTTCGGCTGTTCCCCACCAATTGTTATTTCCGTTGTGGTTCTTTCCTTCTTCCTTGTGTGATCACCATCTCACTCTTATTTATGCTAAATTTCATCCCATAACCTTGTATTATTCCTTCCCACACGTCCAACTGTTCCTGTACCTCCTCCTCCTTGTTTCCCCAAATCATCAAATCATCTGCAAGCACCATTGCTTTCATCTTTCCTTCCCCAATTACTTGTGCCACTCGGGTCATTATGTCATCCATCACCACAATGAAAAGTAACGGTGACAGTGCACTTCCTTGTTTCAGGCCGTTTCTCTGTTCCAACCAGTCCGATCTCTCTCCTCCCACTTTCACACAGCTCACGCTTCCCTTGTACATCTCCTTTATCTTCCTTATAGTCCATTTTTATATTCCTCTATCCTCCAGGGACTTCCATACTTTGTTTCTGCATACACTGTCATATGCTTTCTCAATGTCCAGAAAGGTCATCAGTAGATCTGTTCCATACTCATAGTGCTGTTCTTGTAACTGCCTTACAGCAAAAATCAAATCCACTGTGGACCTTCCTGATCTGAAGCCATGTTGTTCTTCCCTCATCCCTCCTTCTATCCTTGTCCTAATTCTCCTTTCCAAAACTTTCTCAAACAACTTTGCACAATGACTCATCAGTGTTATTCCCCGATAGTTTCTGCATTCTGTTCTACTACCTTTCTTGAAGATCGGGACAATTATTCCCTTTTTCCAGTCCTCTGGGGTCTTCCTTTCCTTCCATGCTGTCTTCATCACTCGGTACAACCATTGTATCCCCACCTCTCCTGCTGCTCTCACCATCTCCACACTCAACTCATCCACACCCGGTGCCTTCCCTCTTTTCATCTTCCTCACTGCATCTTCCACTTCTTTCCATGTTAAGTCCTTTTCTATTTGCAGTTCATCTACTGTACCTCTTCCCCGATTTCTTCCTCCTCGCCGTGGTTTCCATTTGGGTTCAGGAGTTCTTCAAAATATTATTTCCACATTTTCTTCAGTTCTTCCCTATTTTCTATCTCTTGTCCCCTTTTGTTCACAATTCTAACATAATCCGTAGGATCCTTCCGCCTCTTATCTTTACCATCCCAAACAGGACCTTTTTTGCACCTTCACTATCCTGCTGGTCATGACTGAAAACGTGATGAGGTAAATAGCCCAATACGTTCAAGAGTTTCTCCTTGAGCTTGATTGATTTTGATAAAGTAGGCCGAGCGAATAGGAAATTGTTGCCTATTAAAAGAAAATGTACTGTAGGCTACCTGTAAGTGTTTTATCGTAAGGTGTTAAATCAAGTCGTAGGATTTGAGCTCTCTGCCTATTATTACTGCACCTATTATATCCGAATCCAAGCGATTTCTTACAATTAATATATTACCATATATGAGTCCATGGGAAACGTTCAGATTTCTAAGAAGCATATCTACGGCTTAAACGTTCGAAGTATGTGGAGGCGAATCTCTTAATTCCAAGGAATTGAAAAATTCAATAATAGGGAAATGAAGTAGCTGGCTTTCATCTTCAGTATCCAATCTGTTAACGCTGATGTATGTGTTTGAACTGCTGGATATAAGTTCAATGACTTTTAAATTAATATCATTACATTGTTGCAGCTTGGCAAATATTTTATATTCCAGTAGATCAATTTTACCCTCACAACAGTAAAGACCAAAGTAACCACGCATAGATTTTACGCAAGAGAAATACAATGTAGAAAAATGTTTACATTTGATCGTCAAGGACCTTACAGTACACTGTATTGCATAATATCTGGAATTGTTTCTGAAATGGCCTATTTATATTGGATTTTAAATGTGGCTTCGTATTATTCGATAACACTATAGTGTCCTGCAATAACGGAGCCGCTAAATATTAAATGGCAAATAATACTTCCATTGCCGAAATCAACTACGTAGTTAGACTCCGTACTCTAAACAAATAATCATTAAACAATTGTCTTATACAATGAAGTTCAACATGACCGTCCAGAGACTTTCTAACTCAAGTTGGTTGGTGAGGAGAATGCGATGAGACTGATCGCTTAAAATAAATTCCTTATAATTGTTCCTGCCAGCGAAATTTTTTGCGATAGCTTGAAAACGCAGCTCAGAATGACGTTCTTCATTTTGTTATAAACAGTACGAAACTGCTCTAAATAAGCAATTTCCATCACCTGTTATAGGTTATGGCAGTATATTTTGCAGGGGAACATAGAATCACTTCACCAACTACTGGACTGACCATAGGCCTATACTCAATACTCACTTCGATAGTCACCCTAATGGAGGCAGTTTTTGAATTCTATGTCCCTGCATGTCAAAAATCGTATTAACACATGGAGGCCCACCTATTCTTGTCTATCGCCCCGGAGACCCGGGTTACATTTCCTGCTCTGCCAAGAAATTTAATTCTGGTCTCAGGGCAAAATCGGGGTACATTCAGTCTCTTGAGGTATAACTAAGAAGAGGAAGGTTTAATTCCCACCTCGACAATCTTGGATGTGGTTTTCCGTGGTTTCCCACTTCCACTTAAGGCAAATACCGGGATGGTTCCTAACTTAAGGCCTTGGCCGTCTCCTTGCCATTTACCACCTTAATTACAAATACACACAGTAATGCAGCCATCACAATAACACAGGTTATCAGAAGAAAGTTTCACACATACACACCCAAGTACACGGGGCTGAGTGACCAAGATGTCGGAGTCCTTCAAACGAATTATATTTGCCAAGTGTCTCTCATGGCGAAAGCAATTGTGGAGACGCGCGTGTGCCTGGAAAACTACTTTTTTCTTTAATATCGACGATGCATAATTATAACTTTTAGTCTAGGACGCTAATAACTTGACCACCGAAGCATTGGGAAGAAATTGCAATATTAAGGTACATAAACAACCTAGCCTACACATTCAACTGTCAGTTAATGTTCCTCAACATTTCCCTTCTTAAATATTCCCCTCCTTTATAATTTTCCATCACGTGAAAACATGCCATGTCTTGTGTTATAAATATATCGATGCAATGGTGTTGCCATCTGCTGTCAGTTAATGGAACTATATGGGCGAATTACTGCCATCTGTTGTCAGTTATAGGAACTGATTGCAGATATTTAAACGGCGTACTGCGGACAACAGTTTGCTCTTTTGATTACATGCTGCAATGCAATGGTAAAACGAAAATAAAACGTATTTAGAGGGAATGTAGAAATAAGTATCTTTAACAGACATAAAACCTTACTGTTACTCCTTGATTAAACAATATTTCAGTGGTAAAAAAAAAAAAACTGGCGAGGGCTAGGATCGAACCGGCGCTTCATGGAACCACAGTCAGTCGCCTTAACCACATGGCTACTCACGCACTCATGTATAGTAGCAGACGCAGCCATTCATTATATTCAAAAGCCGCTGTTTGAAGGAAATAATCAATTTCATTATCCAAATAAATCAATGTTGCACATTCGTATACGTTCATACTGTTATTATACTTTATTGTCAGAACTTGGTTAATGTATGTTTTCAATTACATGGAAGCTTATTAAATAACTTACATTTTAATGGGATTCTCACCGCCATTTTGTCATGACCTCAGGCGGATTGTGCGCATGCGTGAGGGCCAAGAATTCTGCTATTTTCTATATTAATTCAAAAATATACCGAGAGGGAATGTAGAAATATGTATCTTTAACAGACATAAAACCTTACTAATACTCCTTGATTAAACAATATTTCAGTGGTAAAAAAAAAATATATATCGGCGAGGGCTGGGATCGAACCGGTGAACCTAGGAACCTCAGTCTGTCGCCTTAACCACATAGCTACACGCGCACTCTTGGCCACCTGCAGACGCAGCCGTTCTTTATCATTAAAAGCCGCTGTCTGAAGAAAATAATCCATTTCATTATCCAAATAAATCAATGTTGCACATTCGTATACGTTCATACTGTTATTATATTTTACTGTCAGAACTTGGTTAATGTATGTTTTCAATTACATGCAAGCTTATTAAATAACTTACATTTTAATGGACTTCTCACCGCCATTTTGTCATGACCCCCAGGCGGATTGTGCGCATGCGTGAGGGCCTAGAATTCTGCTATTTTCTATATTAATTTAAAAATATACCGTAATATATTTGTTTATTTTAGAGACACTCTGCAAATCTGCATGCCAAGAGCTTTCGTTAGAATGTCTTACGAAGCCAATCGGTTAAGTCGTTTTCACAATCTCGTGTGTACAAAAAACAGCTTAGTGTTTTAAATATATAGATGTTACATTTGGCGCCACAAAGTAGGACACGAAAACCATTTGGTATTTAGGAGAGGAGTGTATAATTTCAGTGCAAATTGTCAGTGCTTTTGGGGGACAGTGAAGTGAAGTGAAATTTTGGAAGGGCAATTGTTATACGGTGTACTTCGAGATGTCGGAGGAGGAACAGAGGCAGTTGAGAAGTAGGGATGCAGTCAAGAAAGTTAATTATAAGGAGGTTGATAGCGGTAGCGATGTTGAGAGCGTAGAGAATAATACCAAGATGTCGGAGGTAAATCTTGAGAATAATCCTGAGAGTAATCCTGAAAATAATCCTGAGGTTAACCCTGACATGAATTCAGAGGAAAATCTCGAGACGAATACAGAGGTACATCCTGAGACTAGTGGTAGTCAGGAGAAACAGAAGTCCTTAGAGGTCCATGAAATTTCATTAGCTGATATCTTGAGGGAGATGAATAAAAATAGTCAGGAGATGAATAAAAATAGTAGGGAGATGAAAGAAAATATTGGTAGGCTAAATCAAAATATGGAAGAGAATAAGAAAGATAATTTAGAAAGTAGGAAGGAATTCAATGGTAAATTTGAGAAATTAGATAAAGATATGAATAAAAATAGTAAGGAGATGAGAGAAGAGATGGGTAGGCTAAATCAAGATATGAGTAAAATAAATCAGAAGCTGGAAGAGAATAATGTAAAACTAGACAGTGTGGTTAAAGTCAATGAAGAATTAAGTATGAAGTATGATATGCTACAGGAGAGTATTCAGGGGGTGAAACAGGAAATCAGAGGTGAAATTAAGGAGGAGGTAGAGATGAAGGCTAAAGATATTATTAAGACAGTAGATAAGAAATTAGAAGCAGCAGAAAGTAGGATTCAGGAAAGAATAGTAACTGTGATTGAAGAGAAAATAGCAACTCAAGGTGAAAGTTTTAGCAAATTGGTAGAAGTGGAAACTAGGCAGGTGGTAGAGACTTTAGGGGAAACTGCAGTAGAATCAGTAAAGACAGCCTGTAAGGAGACTATAATTGAAAGTAGAATGGAGTCAGACGAGATTTTAGGTGAAAGCAAATTGGAATTAGCGGAGATTTTAGGTGAAATCAGATTAGAGTCAGACGAGATTTTAGGTGAAAGCAAATTGGAATTAGTGGAGACTGTAATTGAAAGTAGATTAGAGTCATTTGAGATTGTAGGTGAAAGCAGATTGGAATCGGAGGAGATCTTAGGTGAGGAACGGCAAATAGCGGAGATTTTAGGTGAAATCAGATTAGAGTCAGACGAGATTTTAGGTGAAAATAGATTAGCGTCAGAGGAGATAGTAGGAGAAAGCATAGTAGAGTTGAAGGAGATTTTAGATGAACGCAGGATAGCTGTAGAAGAGACTATAGAATGTAGCGAAAAAGAAGTGAAGAAGATGAGAGAAAAGATAGGGATAGAAGTAGGTAAGATAAAGAAAGTACTAAGCACCCAAGAGATTAAGATGCAGACAATCATAGATAAGTTAGATAGGCAAACTAGGGAAGAATTTAGTCCTGTGATAGAGGAAGTTAATATGAAATTATTAGTGGCAGAGAAGCGTGCGTTAAGTCATAGTCAGAAGAACATAATTAGTAAACAGGTTAAGAGGAGGAGAGAGATAGATAAGAGGAGAAGCAATGGGCAACGGCTAAAGAGAAAATTAAATATTAGTAGTGGAGAAGTGAAGGGAAGACATGTAGGTAGATATTTTAGAAGTAAAATGAAAGAGAAGAGAATTAAGTTGTTAGTGGAAAAAGAAATCAGAATGAAAGAGAGAAAGAAAGCATATGATGTGCAGTGGCGTAATGAATTAGCCAGACTTGGGGAAATGATAGGAGGAAAGCCGAAGTATAATGTTACTGTTGATGAGTGTAGTCCGAAAGAGGTAGAAAGTAATGTTATAAGAAAAGAGGAAAATGGAACCCTAGAAAGAGATAGAATTGAAGATGAAGATGGTAAGAACGGTGAAATGCCAGAGAAAGTAGTGATGTAAATTTATATTACCGATAGTTACTCTTCCGTATGACTTAAATATTAAGTAATGAAGTTTAATATGACTTAAAAGAGGTAGATAAGAAACCTGCTGTGTGTAATTTTAATTCAGTCGTGAAGTTAGGATGGTAAGGGGCGCGTAGTGCCTACGCTTATTGATTTAGATTGACTAAAATCATTTAATTTGGAAGACAAAGGTTGTCGTGCTATTGAGCAATGCAGGTAAGTTGAATGTAGGTCCTTAAACTGCAGGTAAGTTGGATGAAGTGAGAATTAAATTTTAAAAATAGGAAGGTTATTACATAAGTAAGTAATCGAAAGAAAGTAATAATTATTATGGCAACCATAATTAAGAATAATGGTAATAAAGATTTAATTCAAAAGTGAGTGAAGATCAGATGATACAGTGGTAATAAAACTAGTGAGTTGAAGAATTAAGTATTGATTTAATAAAGAAGTTTCAGTTGAGGACAGCGAGGTTATCAGCGGATATATTTTGAGAAATTTATAAGTGGTTTAGAATAGTTAATGGTAATGCGTTGTATGAATTAACCAACATCGGGTTGAAATGAGGAAGTAGTAACTAATTAGGACATCTGATACTTGTTGACAGATATGTGTGTGTGTATGTGTGTATTTTCACGTAAATGGACGTGAGTTTGAAGAAGTAAGCCAACGAAGGTAATGCCATTGAGCAATGTGGTTTTTAAAGTTTTGGTAAGATGCCAAATGAAGTTGTTTTTTGAGGAAGTTTTTGGTAAGATGCCAAATGAAGTTTTTTAAGGAGGAAGTTTTGGTAAGATGCCAAATGAAGTTGTTTTTTGAGGAAGTTTTTGGTAAGATGCCAAATGAAGTAGGTTGGAGGAAGTTTTTGGTAAGATGAAGTAGGTCAGCGAGGTATATTCCGTTAAGCAATAATTATTTTTTATGGTATCTACGGGACTACGTGAAGTTAATAAGGGAGTTTTTTTTTAAGTATATATGGATGTATGCACACAAGGTAATAAGAGATTACAAAGGTAAGATTGTCCAAGTTTTTGTTACAATTACGCACGTTTTAAAGATATTACAAGGCTTGTTATTGAGCTAAACCACTTTGTAGTAAAAAGTTACTGATGATTAATAACGAATTAATGATGTGGTAGATTGTTGTCCTACACACAGGTTAAAGTAAAGATAATAGTAATAATTATATGGTTGGCATAATATTTTCTAGAAGTGAAAGGAATTTGTTATAATTCGATGTTTTGAGGATTTTAAAAAAATAAATCATTTTTTTTAGTAGACAGGAAATTAAAGTTTTATTTATGTCATACGGAGTTAGTAAAGATAAGTTAATATTTTGAAGGAAGAATAAGTTGGTAAGATAAGTGTATACCTAAGGGGTAATAATGAAGTTTCAATTAAAGGCAGGTGTAATTTACGCATTTAATTTGATAGAGAAGAAAGTATCTGAACTGTGTTATAACTCAGGACTTGCTTTATGAAGTGATTATGGGAGAATATTTGCTAATTAAGAGTGTCGGTGTTATTGACTATCAACAGGAACACTGTCATTATTTTAGGAAGACAATAGTTAGGAAAGCTAAGTGTGATGTTATTATTCCAAGGAATTAGTCGAAGCATGTAAGATTTTTTAGCTGAAATTTAGTGTGTTATTGGTCAGTAAGAGGTGACCTGTAACAGTAAGAAGAAGTGGGATTATACCACGAATAGGGGAAGTTTTTGTATGTGACGTGTGATGTCACGATGAGTTTTGAGAGATTCTGGTATAGCAAGAGTGAGCTATAGTCCAGGCGGTCAGAACAAGTAGGAAGTGGTGTTTGGAGGACACGGTACTTAATTAAGAGTTTTGAGAGAAAACTAAGGGGGGTTTTTAGGCATTCAGCAAAAAGTCAAATCATGAATAGACTAAGTTCAAAGTATAAGAGCATTAATATTTTGTGGAACGAAATATTTATTCCGAGGAGTTTGTCATGTGTTTTTGTGAAATAGTTTAGTGATATACGTAATTCAGGTATTGAGTAGTATTTTGTCCAAGTCTTAATCATTTTGTTATGGTAAGTAAGGAATGACGTTACGGTAAAGTTATATCTTGACGCTAAGTTAAATTTTATAAAGTGAACGAGAAGTCAGATTTTATGTTTATTGGTGATTTTGAAAATTCAAGTTATTGTTTTCGAGAAGTAGTAAAGAGGAATTATGGTTTTATGAGAAGTTAAGAAGTCGTGGAGACTTAGGAAGTATTAATTTGGAAGGAGGCGGCCGTGGCCTAAGAAAGAATTAAGCCACGAAGGCAGGTGAGTAGTAACTTGGATATTTAAATGAACTGTTTAATAACTGCTTTGAGGTATTTCGATGTCATTATGTATTTGGGGAAATATTTACATGTATGACATATGCACTGAAATAGGAATTGCCTTAGGTATTTTGCTAAGTTATTTTTTTCTTCAATTATTGAAATTTTACTGCATTTGAGTAATCCCTTTATAAAGACGAAAGGAATATTGTATTGTTTGCATCCTATTATCGTGTGCTGTAATAGTTATTATGGGTTAATCAGCTGGTATTACAACAATGTACTTCTACGCCAGACTGATATACAAAAACTACGTTCAAAAGAGATGAAGCCAAAATTGTATGTCATGCATACGATCACCGAAATATAAACGAGTGCAGCGTTGACACATATGTCAAAAATAAAAGTGAAGGGCATTTTATATGTATATTTTTACAGCTCGTTTAATACATAAAGAAGAATGAACATTATGAACATTTGGAAGAATGAGATGAATGAAAGTTAAAATATGATTTTTTTGTGAAGAATACATTTATGTATATTTTTTTTACAACATATATAAAGAAGAATGAACATTATGAACATTTGGAAGAATGAGAAATGATAGTACAAATATGTAAAGTGAAAAGAGTATGTTCTTGTATATCTTTATGTATTGTTGAAGGGTATTATTTGTATGTTGTCGTTATGGGGGTATTAATATTTAAATTTGTATTCATTTATGTAGGATGTGTAGTGATATAAATAATGTTACATTTTATTTTAAATTATTTATATCAGGGGCGATTGTAACGATTCGATCCCATAGCTGTTATATTTAAAGGGTTATTCATTTATTATCATATTATTATTATTATTATTAACTAGTACATCCATGAGATGATTTTTATATCAGATAATTGTAAGCGGTTTTGATTATTATATTCAATTAGATTTTTATTAACAATTACTTGTAAAGAGACGAAGTATTATATATTGCAACAAGACTGGCGATATGGACTAACCCTGTGCGTCACAAACTGAACGACGTAGTAAGAATTTCACCACGGCAAACTGCGTCATTTTCCTGAGATGTTAAGAAACACACTATGGTGTAACCAACACGCCATTTTCTACGGTATATACGCGTCAATATATATTGCAAGTTATGAGTCAAGAATGGAGAAGACTAATAGAGAGGGAAGCTGTGACACCACGTGACAAGGAAGTCATTAGTATTTGTACCTGCAACATCGGAGAAGAATGGCATTGATCTACAGCTCTTAATGAAGGAAGGAAGTTGTAACCTTGCTTTCTGGGTCCTAATGGACTGAGCACCGAGAGTCGACACTGAACGATGTCTTGCCGACATCTATATCAATACATAATGGGTTATATCCCTGATCAAGAGTCTTTCTACAGATGGCAACGTACTTAATGAGGATATTTCATAGTAATTGAGATATCACATCATTTTTTTAAACATAAGCGACGTAACAACGAGATCATCGATCATTTCTTAAATATGACGAGTCTTCGACTGGGTGAGCCAACAATTCAATAACTATCGTCTCTATTATAATTTAACTTCATTTAACTTTCAATTCATTTTAATATTCATTTTCTTTTAAATAATTAATTGCCGCATTGAGTAATTTTAAATTCAATTGTGTGACTATCACTATTCTGTTTTATTAATATTTTGTTTTTGCATTTAATAAATTCATTCTCTTCAACGTAATGCCTATTTCTTTCATTGTAGTTGGTACTTTAAGGCAATCATACTCCTTGATTAAATACGGATTGGTTAGATGACTTTGTCTCACTACGACCCGGGTAAGTGGTTCTCGACTCTACTGCTGATAGCCGAGGTTAAATCAATAAATTTCGATTCACTATCTTAAATAGGAATCTGGCGCTCAACAACTTATTATATTACACTATCACAGGTAAGGTCACACCACAGTGTATATTATTTATTCTTATTATGTTTGTTAAATTGAACCACAATAGTCATCACCACGTTTAGTTAACTCATTAAAAATGTTACATGGTCATCAGATGTCACTATGTAATTCCGGGGTAAAGTGGTAAAAAGGGAGCCACAAGTGGCATGCAAAACTTCCCTGCCTTATCTCATGCACAAAATACATTGAAGGTGGTCCTCTATCTGACCACCACGTGGTATAGTATTTAGCGTTCTTGGCTCTCGCCAAGATCCGGGTTCGATTCCCACCTCAGACGTCCTGGAAGTGGTTTTCCGTGGTTTCCTACTTCTAGACCAATTTATTTTTTTAACGAATAGCGTTTACTGCCGGGAGTGTCGAAGACATGTTCGGCTCGCCAGAGTTTGTCACTGCTTCTATGCGGACACCCATGGGGTGAGCTACAAGTACCGTCGCGTGTGGATGAGATGAAATGAATGAAGATGAATGAAACTGGGCAAGTTCAATTTCAAGTAGTTCCAAATTTGACTACCAGACGTCAATGACTCCTGGCGGTGAACGTTGGAACTTGATAGAGCGTTTCTGGTCAAATAACCTACAAATATAGCTATACACTACCAATTGTAGCGGTGGGTTCTTTTTCATGCCATACATCTATGACATTGGACCGCCGCACAGTGGGCCAGAATCTTGAAAACGTGGCCAAAAAGGAAAAAAATAAAGTTTCAAGATGGGAATTTTGGACTATCAGGTTGGCTACAGTAATGTTGGGACTACTGAATACCGGTTGTGCGGACGAGCAGAACTTCATTTTGTCCCTTATATTTCAGGTCAATCGCGGCAATTCATTGTTAGCGGTGCGTGCAGCCAGCCAGGCTACAAAATAGTCTTTTCTTTAAACATAAATGTTTGTGTTCCTTTTAAGTGAAGCGAATCTTTTCAATATGGAAGATGTTCCAGGAGGTACACACTAATTAAAACCATGTATATCTTTATTAAATCATTAATTATTCATGTTTTCTTTTAACTAACTTAATACCGGAAAAAGCACGAGAAATTTGTAAATTGTGTTTAAAAACTAGAGATAACTTACGAATTCCACGACAATCTGCTTACTTTTGCACTGTGTCCGCAAGTATATATTATTGCCTGTGTAAATTAACCTTCAATTCCACCTACTAGTACCAACTCCGGCTTTGAGCCACGTATTACGCGATACTCGCAAAATGTCATTATTGAGACATGTTGAAAAATGACAATAGAATTAATTAATTATGAGCTACATGTGTACAATTTAAATTATAATCGATGCCCAGAAGCATTGTAAAGAATATAATAAGTAGAAAAGGGACGGAAACACCGCTCGACGTTTCTTTGAAAACACTTCAATTTCAGGGTTGATAACTGGAGTTTCCGAAGAACTAATCCACCGTTTTCACATTATTTTGCAGGCGATTTCGAGCGAACGTCAAATCGACGTTGAAAAGTTTTGAGCTTACGCCGTAGCAACTGCCAGACACTACGTCAAAGAATACCCCTGGTACAACATGCCAACGGCAGTCCATAGATTGTTGATCCATGGACCAGAAATTATTTCTTTGGTCATTTTACCCATCGGTCAACTGTCTGATGATGCCCAAGAATGAATCAGTAAGTTGATAAGGCAATATCGCCTGAGTTTTTCTCGAACATTATCCAGAGTTAAGACTATGGAAGACGTGCTCAGGAGATCGTTGGCAACCACAGACCTCTACATTTCTTCTCTACACAAATCATCACCAAAGAAACTGAAGAGTTTGTCGCCAGAAGCCGTTGACCTCTTAGTTGCTGCGGCGGAAGATTATGAAGATTCCAATGCAGATGATGAGGAAACAGTCTTTGAAGATGATGCTGATGATGACGATTCAGTTGAAGAAGCAGAAGATGAAATAGAAGATGATGAAATATGAAAACGAGGAAGATAACGACAACTTCTAAATATAGTTACAATCAATTTACTTAATGAATCATTGTAATTGAATTAAAATTATTTTTGTAATATTTTACACTATCTTCTATCCTATATTTGGTCCTTTTTCGAGCTTTTCATTTTTGAGCTTATAGCCTATTTTTAACCATTAACTACAACAACCCCTAGATACTGACTTTTATATAAGTAAAGAGACTTTTATCAATTTTTGTGCACCATATTGGATCCAACATTTTGTTTTTTTCAAATTTTTGAACTCATAATCTTTATCAACAACCACGATAATTTCCAAAAAAATATTTTTATATAAATAAAATGACTTTATTCAATATTTCCCCACCATCTTGGATCCGCCATTTTGATTTTTTGATATATTCTTAATCAGCAACGTCGATAACCCTTAGATACTAACTTTCGTACAAATTGAACAACTCTTTATATTTTGGCCACGTTTTCAAGATTCTGGCCCACTGTGCGCCGGCTTTACTTCCCCTCCATAGGAAGGCATACTGAAGGATTTTATCGCTCTTAAAGATTCCGACGACTTAGGCCGGGTTTGGACCCACAATCTTGGGCATAGCAGTTGGGCATGCTACCAACTACGTCACCGTAGCCGTTTTCTAGTCCAATGATTTGCTGGGGTGGTTCCTAACTTAAGGTCACGGTCGCCTCTTCCCCAATCCTATCCCCAACTTATAAATACACACACTAATATAGCCATCACATTAACACGGGTTATCACCTAAATTCCATATAGGCCTGCACCCAAATACACGGGGTTCCATGACCACGATGTCGCAGCCCCTAAAATAGGCAACAACAACAAAAGTTCTCTATCTGTAATGATTGCTTTCAACTGCACTCTACCAAAGGCATGCATCAAAGTACCTGCTTTATATTTCTCCAGAACTTGCATTAAAGGCTGTAAGTTTAATTTGAGGAACTTACTGTAGGTAGGCCTATGTACTGTACAGAGCAGTGAAGGTCAGTATTGCCTCACTGTTTATTAAATAATAATAATAATAGTCGCCTCCGTAGCGTAGCGGTCAGCATGGTTAGCTGCCACCCCGGAGGTCCTGGGTTCGATTCCCGGCTCTGCCACGAAATTTGAAAAGTGGTATGAGGACTGGAACGGGGTCTACTCAGCCTCGGGTGGTCCAAATAAGTAGAGGGGGTTCGATTCCCACCTCAGCCATCCTCGAAGTGGTTTTTCGTGGTTTCCCACTTCGTCTTCGGGCAAATGCCGGGATGGTACTGCCCCCGTAAATTGAATTATATTGAGACCATGGTGGCTGTATTGGCAAATGTGAAGAAAGTTATGGCTGTCATAGTTGTGACGTGGATATTCATGACGTAAGCACGGATGACGCAGACTTTATGCAAGTAGGCTGGATGAGCTGAGATTCTTGGTGACGTCATGAGTTTGTTCGAGAAAGATCTGAGATTTACGACGCAGTCGCAGGAAACATGGAATTGTGCCAAGGAAGAAGTTACGCTATTGGAGGAAAGGCTCGAACCAATGAATGATAGTTCATTAATACGATACTTAATTACTTTTGGAATGCAGAATTGTGGAAATCTATTTTCAGTTATGGCATTGATTTGGAAATTTGAAGAAATTAATTTTGAGTTTTTGAAATTTGAAAATCCGTCAAGTATAGCCAAAGTTAGAACTTTTAGCGATGACGGAGGAACAAGCTATGGAAGGGATGGATACGCCCCTTAAGAAGTTGATAAAAGGTCTTGCACAGCAGAGAGGAGCTCTCATATCGCATATCTCATAGATATCTGATGTGTCTCATATTTCTGATGTCTTATGGTCGTTTTTCTGATTTGGTCAGACTTCGAGTGAATACAGTAAAGCAAGTCGTCTTTAGCGTGCGTGGTAAAGCCCACCGCATCGAACGAGCACGGAGCAGTGCAGCAGTACCATTTTACGGTGTTTGAAACTAGGCGAAGTTGAAACGCACACATTAACGAGTCTGCAAGATTATACACCAACAGTTAGCTATTGCCTTTAAGCTAATTCTATTGTGCAGTACTATATTGAGGTGTGTAGAAAAGTTGAACATTTTCAAGATTATAATTTGGAAGATATTGGCATTTTAAGACTGCGGACAAAAGTGATTTTCTCGCCACCTGAGAAGCACTTTTATAACATCACAGTCTACACTACGGCAGACACGTGTATTGCAACCGTGATACTTAAGATTGCATTTGGTGATACAACGCTACATTCTAATATGGAACAGTATAATATGGCAGTACTTTCAATTATTATTACGGAAGTGAAGATGGAAGGCTAAGGACTTTAATGCAATTGGGACATATATCAATGGAGTGAAATAGCAGCATGGAACTTCGTTAATCGCCATTCTACAAAAGCGAGCATGTAGTGAACATCCATCTACACTCATGCATCGTGGTCCAACGCTGAATTATATAAAATGGCAGTGGAAATATTTTCATACTCTACAATTATGAACATTTCTGCGGAAATAATTGCAATAAATTTCATGGCGAATTTCTACCAGAACTTCAGGGAACTATCAAGAGAGGCCAGGGTAGACCCGGCTCACAAAGAAGAGTTTTGCCAGAAGGATGTCTATCGTCTACACGGAGCAGTGCAATTTCCGGAGGAGGAAGCAGTTCTATTCTCCGAGGGCGCTGGTTCCAGGTTCGAGGACGGAGCACATCTTTACGCTGGTAAAATGGAACCATCAGCAGTCTTCTTTGGAAATTTTCCTCTAGAACTTCAATCAACAGATAAGGTAGTCGTGAACGTTTCTTGTTTTATTTGAGCCATTTAGCGATGTCTGAGCAACCATTTTTCCCATATTTCTGTCCCATATATATTTTGCCCCATATTCTTGCTTGATATTCTGTACTCAGTACACTTCGATGAGTTATGCATTTTTCTACGATTTATTGAGACATTGTTATGTCATTGGCATATTTAAATTATTTTTGGATCAGTTGAGACTGATATAATATATTCTTTCAGTAATTTGCATATTTTTGTAGTCACGATTTGACTGTAAAGTTAATGATTTTCTATGGCAGATTTGAATTCAGACAGCGTGTCATTTTATTAAAGTAATTCTATTCAGTTAATTACTTTGACCAATTTTCTGTCATCATCAAGAAAGAAGAATAATTAAAAGATTTTAGAGCGTTCAAATCTATTACTGTATCGACGATCTTGTAAATACTAGTCGTTTGATGAACATGATTGCAACATAGACATTTATCGTCGATTTTGAAATACCATTGCATTATAGACAATTTTATGAAATATGAACTTTGATTACAATTTATTGAATACACTATAGTAATGAACATTTGATAGGAATTTTTCTCAATTCTAGATTGGAACAATAATGTTTGCATTCCACAGTCTAATTGGATTCTATTCGACTATTATGCAGTTTTGATGATCTTTGATTGAAGATAGTATTTTTATACTACGATTCTTTGAAGATATTAATCTCAATTTTGATAGACCAGGGAGGCGTGTATAATCGTATTTGCTATTAAATTTATTTGTGATTGGCAAATTTTTACTTCATATCGATTCATGAATGAAACCCACGAAGGTTAAATATAATAACAGTTTGAAACAATTAATGAATATAAGAATTTTTGAAGTGGAACTATGGATGTATAATCGTTAGTTCAGTGGACGTGTAAAAGTCGCTGATGAATAATGCCCTTGAATATGTGAAGGAGGTTCCCACAGTAATTAATGATGTTGAAGAATTTGTAAGTGGAGGTTTTTGTATGTATTGTGGAAGATTTTTATGCCATATATAGTGAGATATATGATGAATTCTGGGCCTATTTTTATGCAATTTTGTGCGTTTGAGCGAAGTATTTTTCCGCTGAGTGGATTGTCCAGGTCCTTTGAAAATTAATCATGAGAAGTTACTGTTATAATTAACAAGAGTGTTAAATAATTTGAGATAACGATTTTGAATGGAGGTTACCGTCACAAATATTAATAATAATTATTAAACCTTATTAAACCTGGATTTATAACATTTAAATATAACTAACCTTCATTGGTCGATTATATTAACCCGATTTGAGTAATTATCAACTGGATGAACGTGTGGTTTAATGTATTTCTAAAATTAATAATATTAATATTGTAAATAATTATGTAAATATCTTTAATAGTAATTTGGAACGAAGGAATTAATAGAGGCGTGTATAAATTTTTCAGTTGTCGTTTGACAATCTTATAAACAATTTACAATGGTTATAAATAATTAATGAGCATTTGTTATAAACATTAAGAATTTTTGTTATACTCTAAACAACGCTATATAAACATTTGGATTACATGATTAAACAAGTTTTGGGATTATCAGAGTAATCCATGGATATGTGAATGGAACATTTAAAAGATTTGCGTGATAATATTTGAGTTGAGTTGAGGACATTTAAAGTGTTTTGAGAAGGAGCTAGGCTCTGATGTAACTAGCATATGCTAACGTTGGCTGGACAGGTGGGTCACTTGACGATGCAAGCATGCGACATGGTGCAGGTGGCCTGACAACTATATGATAGAGGCCAAGGTCGTCTACATAGCAGGCTTGCAGTTATAAATAAAAGTGTGATGTTTATGAAAAAGGAAAACAATTGCTATATGTCTCGTCCCAACTCCCTTATCCATTCCAAGTGTATTATTAATATTACGTTCTTTTGGAGCTAGAAAGATGAAATTTTGTATGCAAAGTTTACAAGTCCTATAGGAGGACATGATTACATTGATAATGGCTTATGATTGCCACGTGTATTTTGTTGAATTTTTGTTAGAATCATTCCCTTTATGTGAAATAAATTATTGTACAGTTTAAAGTTTCTTGTCTTCGTCTTGGTTCATTTTAAATATCATGGTGGAGGTTATTGTGAGGGCATACTTTTAAGTGATCCAGTTGACAACCCAGACCCGAGATTAATTTGAAGAGGTAAGTAAAGGTAAGTATGAACCCCCGTATATTTTGGTGTGTTCCACAATAATTTCTTGTTAACTACTGTGCTCTAATCTCGGTAGTATCTGTCAGTGCCATTTTCATTGATGTAGCTGTGCCGGTGCGTGTGATTATTGGCAATCCGATTGAGGGGGCGGATATCTGACAGCCTACTATCCGGATTGTCGGGGACAGTACCTTCTTCAAGGCCACGGCCGCCTCCTTCTATCTTCCTTGCCTATCCATCCTGACCATCCATTACCTTCCCTCATGAGGCCCCTGTTCGCTTTGCAGGTGAGGCCGCCTGGGCGAGGTGCCAATCACACCTCACCAGTTGTATCCACTCCGATTAGATGTTCCCAGACACTGCCCATAGAGGCGGTAGTGGTAAGTTCCCTCGCTGAGTCCGTGGGTTCCACCAACCTGGAGGGTAAACGACTAAGAAAGAAAGAAAGAAAGAAAGAAAGAAAGAAAGAAAGAAATAATAATAATAATAATAATAATAATAATAATAATAATAATAATAATAATAATAATAATAACTGTCAAACGTCTATGTTATATACACACATCAAAAAAAGTTTTGCATCACCTCGGTTCCAAGAGTTCCGGAACCGTTAAATACAAAGGGAATAGAGATCAACACAAACAACATTTCAGCTCGTTTTATTGCTCATGAGACCCACACATTGCATGTTGTACCATCATACAGCTAGACTTTCAGCATTTGTGGTCCAGATTGCAGTACACACCACTACCTCTAATACCCAGTAGCACGTCCTCTTGCATTGATGCATGCCTGTATTCGCCGTGGCATACTATCCACAAGTTCATCAAGACACTGTTGGTCCAAATTGTCCCACTCCTCAACGACAATTCGGCGTAAATCTCTCAGAGTGGTTGGTGGGTCAAGACGTCCATAAACAGCCCTTTTCAACATATTCCAGGCATGTTCGATAGGGTTCATGTCTGGCGAACATGCTGGCCACTGTAGTCGAGCGATGTCGTTATCTTGAAGGAACGCATTCACAAGATGTGCACGATGAGGTCGAGAATTGTCGTCCATGAAGACAAATGCCTCTCCAATATTCTGCCGATATGGTTGCACTATGGGTCGGAGGATGTCATTCAGGTATCGTAAAGCCGTTTCGGAGCCTTCCATGACCACCAGTGGCGTACGTCGGCCCCACATAATGCCACCCCAAAACATCAGGGAACCACCACCTTGCTGCACTCGCTGGACAGTGTGTCTAAGACGTTCAGCCTGACCAGGGTGCCTCCAAACACGTCTCCGACGATTGTCTGGTTGAAGGCATATGCGACACTCATCGGTGAAGAGAACGTGATGCCAATTCCGTGGGGTCCATTCAGCATGTTGTTGGGCCCATCTGTACCGCGCTGCATGGTGTCGGGGTTGCAAAGCTGGACCTCGCCATGGACGTCGGGAGTGAAGTTGCGCATCATGCAGCCTATTGCGCACAGTTTGAGTTGAAACACGACGTCCTGTGGCTGAACGAAACGCATTATTCAACATGGTGGCATTGCTGTCAGGGTTCCTCCGAGCGGCAATCCGTAAGTAGCGGTCATCCACTACAGTAGTAGCCCTTGGGCGGCCTGAGCGAGGCCTGTCATCGACAGTTCCTGTATCTCTGTACCTCCTCCATGTCCGAACAACATCGCTTTGGTTCACTCTGAGACGCCTGGAAACTTCCCTTGTTGAGAGCCCTTCTTGACACAAAGTAACAATGCGGACGCGATCGAACTGCGGTATTGACCTTCTAGGCATGGTAGAACTACAGACAACATGAGCAGCGTACCTTCGTCCTGGTGGAATGACTGGAACTGATCGGCTGTCGTACCCCCTCCGTCTAATAGGCCCTGCTCATGCATGGTTGTTTACATCTTTGAGCAGTTTTAGTGACATCTATGAACAGTCAAAGGGACTGTATCTTGGATACAATATACACAGTCAACGTCTATATGCCGGAGATCTGGGAACCGAGGTGATGCAAAACTTTTTTTGATGTGTGTAGTTTGAAAATGTATGCTATAGGCTTTTCAAAGTGTGACTTTACTCATTTTCTTGTAGCCTACGTAATGTACCGATATGAGTCATGATACCAACTGTAAGTTGAGTAAATCAAGATTATAATAATAATAATAATAATAATAATAATAATAATAATAATAATAATAATAATAATAATTGGCCTTGGTTTTGTATGACTTGTATTATGTTGCATAGATTCGCTGGAAAATGGATAAGTAGACCTAGTTAGATATTAACTTACTTCGCAAAATCGATCCAGTTATTTAATTGGGATATATTACATGGAAATGACTGTAAATCCTTGCATGTAATTATGAAACTTCCGCTCAAACATTCCACTCTATGTGCTTTAAATGGCTGCGTAATAGGACCACAACCGTGTCCATTAAGTGGTTCCTTGATTTCGGTAACCAAATAGCCTACTGTGCCCTCAATATACAGAACAAGAGCCGTGACATCCGATTAAACAAAACAAATGGAGACGTGAGGGTCTGGTTTAGACGGTGGTCGGTAGGTCACAAGGGTTTGCTTGAAATACTGCTCCAATATTTGTTAATAATTAGTCCAACTACCCAGGGCTCCTGACCTCAGACCAACAGCGACCCCATTTACAGTACACTCACATATTATACACCTAGAACCAATGACAATAATATTCAATCTCCAGTCTCCCAGATGAACTATATTCCAATCTGTGATTGACAAAGGAATACAATCACTCCCTTTACTAAAGTCGATGTGAGACCTAGTTTGCGTTTCGTGATGTTACAGTGCTGAATATTAGTAGGTGATCATTGGTCCTTTATCTCAATTTAAAAACACTTTGGCAAGTTTAGGAGACACGAATTAATATTCAATGCTTATTAATATTATTATTATTATTATTATTATATTGATAATATAAGCCAACTAATGGCTACACTGCGTTCTGCTGCACGGCTGAAAGCAACGGGAAACTACAGCCGTAATGCTCTTCCCGAGGATATGCACCTCTCTATGCATAATTGCATGTGATGATGGCCTCCTCCCTTGTAAAATTTCAATCCGGAGGTAAACTAGTCTCCCGTTCGGATCTCCGGGTGGGGACTACTCGAGAGGGGGTTAACATCACAGAAGTGACAAAGAAGAAATCTGACATTCTACGGATCGGAGCGTGGAATGTTAGAAGTCTGCTAGGAGAAAGAAGGTTAGAAAACTTAGAAAGGGAAATGGATAGGTTGAGGTTGAATTTGGTTGGGATTAGTGAAATGCGCTGGCAGGAAGATCAGGAAATTTGGTCAGGTGATTATAGGGTCATTAGCACTAAATCAAACAATGGCCAAGCAGGAGTTGGTCTCATATTGAGTAGGAAACTTGGACAGCGGGTGGAATATTATGAGCAATACAGTGAACGGATTATTGTAGCAAAAATCAATACTAAACCTACGTGCACCGCAGTGGTACAAGTCTATATGCCTACCAGTCAAGCTGATGATGAAGATGTTGAAATGGTCTACGAAAAAATAGATGAAATTCTGAGGTATATCAAGGGTGATGAAAATGTTATAGTAATGGGATATTGGAATGCTGTGCTAGGAAAAGGCAGAGAAGGGAAGATAGTAGGAGATTTCGGATTAGGTGAAAGGAATGATCGAGGAGGCAGGCTGATGGAATTCTGCACCGAGCATGAGTTGGTCATAGCTAACACCTTATTCAATGACCACAATAGAAGAATATACACATAGATAATACCAGGAGATACAGGGCGTTACCAAATCGACTTCATTATGGTCAAGCAGAGGTTTCGAAACCAGAGTTTGGATTGCAAAACATATCCTGGTGCTGACATGAACTCTGACCACAATCTGGTTGTTATGAAATGCAGATTAAAGTTGAAGAAACTGAAGAAAAGTCAAAAGCCAAAAAGGTGGACAATAGACAGACTGAAAGTGAAGGATGTAAACGAAATATTCAAGATGAGTATAAAGGAAGGACTAATGAAAAACCCTAAACCAACTTCAATTGCAGACGAATGGGCACTTCTGAAGAATGGAATAACAAAATCCGCAGAAGAAAACATTGGTAGGAAAGAAAGAATAGGTAAAAAATCGTGGATCTCTCAGGATATACTAGAATTGATGAATGAATGGCGGAACCACAAGAATCTAAGAGATGAAAAGGGGAAAGCAGAATACGGACGTATGAGAAATGAGGTTAACAAGAAGTGCAAGGAAGCGAAAGAAGAATGTTTGAAAGAGAAATGTGCAGGTATAGAAATTTGTCTGAAATTAGGAAAAGTAGACACAGCTTACCGAAGGATTAAGAATACTTTTGGGGAAAAGAAGACTAAGTGCTGTAATATTAAGGACACAAATGGAAAGCCTCTAACAGATAGGGAAGAAAAGGTTGAGAGATGGAAAGCTTTCATAGAATGTTTGTATAAGGGAAAGGAGATTGAGAATCATGTAATGGAAAGGGAGGAGGAAATTGATGAGGATGCAAAATGAGATTTAATATTGTGATCAGAATTTGACAGAGCATTGGAGGACTTAAGCAGGAACAAAGCACCAGGCATAGATGATATTCCGATTGAGTTGATACGCAGCATAGGAGATGAAGGCCTGATCAGGTTATTTCACTTGGTGTGTAGGATTTATGAGACAGGTGAGGTACGTACCCTCTGATTTCAGGAAGAATGTTATTATCCCTATACCAAAGAAATTGGGAGCTGACAGATGTGAAGATTACCGTACAATAAGCTTGATTACTCATGCTCCAAAGATCCTGTCTAGAATAATTTACAAGAGGATTGAAAGCCAGATAGAAACGGAGTTGGGTGACGACCAGTCCGGTTTCAGGAGAAATGTAGGAACAAGGGAAGCTGTACTAAGTCTTAGGCTGATTTTGGAAGGTAGAATAAGGAAAGATAAGAGAGCGTTCATGGCTTTTGCAGACTTAGAAAAGGCCTTTGATAACGTTGATTGGACTAAATTGTTTGACACTTTGAAATCGATTGGAATAAAGTACAGGGATAGGAGGGTGATATACAATCTATACAGAAACCAGACAGCAGTCATTCGAGCTGAAGGACATGAGAGAGAAGCTGGTATTCGGAAAGGTGTAAGGCAAGGCTGCTACTTATCACCCATTCTTTTCAATTTTTACATTGAACAAGCAAAGAAGGAAATTGGAGAAAAATTTAAAGTGGGAGTGAAGATTCAAGGAGAAATAATTTCAACTCTGAGATTTGCTGATGACATCGTCAACTAGGCCCCGTCTTACGGAATGAATACATGATGAAAATTAATAAATGTAAAACAAAAATACTGGAATGCAGCCGAAATAAATCAGAAACCTCTATGGACATAAAATTGGCAGGTGAAAAGCTGAAGGAAGTAGGAGACTTCAGTTACTTAGGAAGCAAAATAACCAGTGATGGACTAAGCAAAGAGGATATAAAAAGTAGGTTGGCTCAGGCAAGGAAAGCCTTTCTACAAAAAAGGAATCTGTTGACATCGAATATAGATTTAGGTATTAGGAAGTCATTTATGAAAGCCTTTGTCTGGAGTGTGGCGCTCTATGGAAGTGAAACTTGGACTATTGGTGCAGCAGAAAAGAGGAGAATTGAAGCATTTGAAATGTGGTGTTACAGGAGAATGATGAAGATCAGATGGGTAGATAGGGTGACAAACAAAGAGGTATTAAGACGAGTGGGAGAGGAGAGATGTTTCTGGCGACGGCTAATGAAGAAAATATATAGGTTAGTAGGACACATACTAAGACACCCAGGAATAGCAAGCTTAGTTATGGAATGAAGGGTTGAGGACAAAAACTGTAGGGGTAGACCAAGGTTAGAATATGTTAAACAGATTGCTTCAGATGTAGGGTGTGGTAGCTATGTAGAGATGAAACGATTAGCTCAAGACAGGGAGGCATGGAGAGCTGGATCAAACCAGTCAAAAGACTGAAGACTCAAACACACACATTATTACTATTATTATTATTATTATTATTATTATTATTATTATTATTATTATTATTATTATTATTATTCGTTTCGGCCAGCTATGGACCACGTTACTTCAACTGTTTCCATTCTTGAGCTTTAATCTTTTCTCAGTAGTCTTCCATCCGTTTCCTGTGCGCCTCCTTTCTGTCAGCCGTCCACTTCTTGCCTGTTAGTTTTGGCTTTTCTTGGAATCGCTGGTGTGCTCTAAGTTTTTTCTTAAGAGGAAGACGTTCTTGAATGTCCTCAAGCGAAATCCCTACTTCTGTATGATCTTTTTCGATCTCAGAAAACCATGGTCCCTTGGTTTTCTTGTCTACAAGGTAGGAAAATATGCGGTTGGTCGGTCTCTGCGAGCTCATGCGTGTTACAGTATGTGGCCATAGAAACTAATTCTCCTTTGTCGCATCAAGTCCGTTATCCTTTCCACACGTATGTAGAGTTCGTTGTTATGTCGCCTCCTGTACCCTCCATTTTCTCTGACTGGTCCTAGGATCTTTCTCAGGATGTTTCGTTTATTGGCCTCTAACTTTTCAACTAAACCTTTCTTATTCATTGCAAGGCATTCTGCTGCATACAGAGCTTCTGGAATAACTGAACAATAATGCCTAATCTTGGCATTGGTGGACACTGATCGTTTATTGTAAACATCTCTGGTTAGCTGGTGCGCAGTTTCCATCTTGTAAATGCTTCTTTCTCAGAGTTGTTTGGTTTTATCCATTCGCCTAAATACTTAAATTTTTCTGTCCGCTTGATTATTTAATGTTCCACATATAACTCTCTTGATGTTAGTTATAAATTCCTTTTCTTCTTCTTCTTCTTCTTATTCTTCTTATTATTAATATTAGTGTTCTTCTCTTCTTCTTCTTCTTCTTCTTCTTCTTCTTCTTCTTCTTCTGCTGCTGCTGCTGCTGCTGCTGCTGCTGCTGCTGCTGCGCTTCTCTCGCCCCCTTATTCCGTTAGTCGGCTAATATCAATATATCAGAAAGTATGCAAGACAATAGCTCTAAACTTTGCACACGTATAGTACCTGACATTCTAGATTAATTTGGAGTAACTAATATACGTCAGTGCTGCCAACATGATTCTAAGCCTGCTGATAGGTCCAATTTTAAAATGCATGTAACTTCTATAATAACTAATGGATTTCATTCAAAATTGACACAACAATAGATCATATTATTTCAGATTCTTTCTGACCAATACATGTATGTCATTGTTGCCAACATGATTTTACGCGCGCTGTTAGATCCAATGTTTAACTGCATGTAACGTCCATGCTATCCATTGGACTTCAACCAAATTTTGTATTCTGTACCTTAAGAGATGGAACTAAGAATATATTGTCACCAGGGCTGCCAACTGTAGTTCTCTATTAGGCTATATTAGGCCAGGTATACAGTATTTCGAACTAATTAGAAATTTCGATATTACCAACTTAATTTCGACATTATTCTAGATAGATCCATATAGATTAAGCATTGGCATGGATCTTAAATTTTAAGAAAAGTAGGCTCTTTAGTTCGTCACGGAACTTCTTGTTGTTTTTCCTGCCATACTTTTACTTGAATGTCATCGTTCCTCGTCTTTCCTTCAAGGAGATATAAAGTATCCACCGTAATATTTTCATTTCGTTCCTCTCGAACAAGTCCTCTTGTTTCTTCATCAAGGCCCAGTTCTTTGCCCAATAGAAGGATTTCTATCTATAGTTTTAAATTTAACTGGCATCTTTCTAATACAGACTATTCCTGCCATCTCCCTTCATTTACGCCAACTAGCCATAATTCATTCACGGACTTCTCATTCACAACTTTCCGTCCCGTTTACTTTCGCAGTCAGTTGGCATTTGACTGTGCGCAAATGCGATGGAGCCGATTCAGGAGATTTACTGGCACGTTAAAGATCCCCTTCAGGGCAAAATTCCAGCACCCCGGCCGCCCAGGCGTCTCTAAAAGCCGCAGTTAAAAGGGACATAAAACCAATAACATTATTGTTATTTACTTTCGCACACAGGTATTTAAATTGCTCTGTGTGTTTCAGCTGGTTCCTATTCCTGTCCACAATTACGATACGAGGTAGTGCTCTGGTTTTTATTTCCATTTCACGCAAAAAATGTTCACTCTCTTACATTTCATTTCTTGTCTGCCATCTCTTGATGGATGCAATATTTTTGCATTTGTCTTGGCACAGGCTAGTAAAATGTGCCTTTACACCAATGTCTCAATCTCATCCATGGCTGTATTTAGATGAATGGTGCTGAGAATCGGCTTTCTACTAGTCGGGTTAGTACTGCAGTATTGGCTCAGTGAAGAAAGCAATGGCAAACTACCCACTCCTCACCTCGCTTAGTACACCTCATGCTAGTGATCCCTTGGGCTTTTATGGGATTTCAGCCCATATAACATATAGTGACACTTTTTGAGGATCCGGCCAGCCTCCGGACTGACTAGGCTACTCAACAGACATTTCATTAAGAAACAGCCCTATTTCGTAATCACATCTCCCTGAAAATGCACTTTGTAAATTATTATCCTTGAAAATAGCAGTCTATCTTTCTTCCCCCAAAACAGACACGTGTTCGTTTAGAAATCTGGTATTATTCTTTTGGAGGGGTAAAACTTTCTCACCTGTATTAGGGCATAGAAACAAACACCTTTAATTACTTTGTTAATAGTTTATGTGACACACACAAAATAAAGACAATATTTTCAAGTTTCAAGAACCAAGAACATTTTTTAATGTTGATGACATTTGACGACCCCGCGTAAAGGACGGGTTAAGGGCATTTATTTCAGAGATGAGTTTATGGCGCATTCTGGTGGCCAGCCATCGTCACTACAAATCAGTTGAAATTAATTTCAAATAATGCGGAATGTCACCGAGATACAGTGGTTTTTATTTTTAGTGGAAACGGTAAGAACGCCCCATATCCTCTCACTTTTTTCATACCAAAGTTTTAATTTGTTTTACATGTACTGTACTTACTTGATAAGAAATAAATTTGGCAAAAACAAACTAATATTTTGCTTACCCTCAATTAGGGTATTTTAAGTATTTCTTTTTAGTGTTGAATGTTGAAATTCGCTCTCCTGAAACATTTACAGAATGTGACTTACCCCGTTTTTCCCGTGGAGTCTTCATTTTTAGCCTATTTTCAATTTAAAAAAAATAGGCTTATGAGATCACCTTTAGTCCGTGTGTGTGTGTGTGTGTGTGTGTGCGTGTGTGTGTGAGGAGTGTGTGTGTGTCCCTAATAACTTCTATACGGCTGAAGCGATTTCAATGAAACTCGGTAAGTTCATAGCACTACTCCGGGCGACCCCGACCGTGCCCTTCAAATTTTGTTACGTATCACCAATCCAACATGGCGGCTGTACGAAATATTTCACCAGCATTCAATATCTCCGAAACTATTCCCGATATCACCCTGGAATTTTTTACGGTGATAGAGAGAACTACTGGAAGTTAACCTATGTGACTATTGAAAAACTGGTAACTACAAAACCAACATGGCGGCCACGCGAATTTGCGACCTTTAAATAGACGTTTTTCGCGATTTAACCAAACCATCGCAATGAAACTTGGTACAGTATATGTTTATACAAATTGTAATGCACCGACATCTAACTTCGTTCAATTGTTTACATAACCTCAAGATGGCGGCTGTGCGAATTATTTCACCGGCATTCTATATCTCTGAAACTATTACCGGTATCACCATGAAATTTTGTCCAAAGATAAAGGGCGCTACTGGAAGTTAATCAATGAGGCTTTCAAAAACCGGTTAACTACAATACGAACATGGCGGCCAAGCGAAGTTGAAAGTTTTAAATAGACTTTTCTCGCGATTTAATGATTCAAACGCGATGAAAAACATCGTACAGGAAATGTTTATACACAGTGTAATGCACTGGTATCTAATTTAGTTCAATTGTTTACGTAAGATGGCGGCTGTTCGAATTTCGAAAATTAAGTTTTTATTTCTTGTGTTCTAATCATGGGATCGAAATCAACATTTGCTTAATGAACGTACACAGTAATCATCATCATCTAATAGTACTTAACTCTATGGCCTACATATATTAAAATCCAACATGGTGACCATCCGAAATATTTAGACTGTTCTCAATATCTATTAATCAAACTGAAATTTTGTAAGTGTATAGAGGCTATAAGCATAAGTTCATCTATGGGGCGTTCAATAACCTGGCGAGCACAAATCCAACATGGCGGCTAAGCGAAATTTAAATATTCAAATGGACGTTTCTTGCGTTTTAACCATCCGAGCGCAGTGAAACTTGATACGGTACATGCTTATACAAATTATAATCGACTGGCATCTAATTCATTTAAATTTATTTCATAATCACAAGATGGCGGCTGAGTGAAATTTTAAAATCCCGCTTTTATTTCTTGTGTCGTAATCATGCGATTGAAGTTTGAATAAAACAGCTAGACAATTATCTTCATGTAATAGTACTTAAATCTAAAGCCTATAATATAAAATCCAACATGGTAACCGTCCAAAATATTTAGACGGTTCTCAATATTTACGAATCTATTACAGCAATCAAACTGACAATTTGTATGTTGATAGGGGAAATTAATATTAGTAGGATATATGAAAATATGCTATTTAGTTCTTCACGGAACTACTTGTTGTTAATGACACTATGATCACTCACGAGGTCCCGTTCAGCAATAAATTTAAGTTAGGCTATTTTGACAATCTTGCCAAACGTTGAAATGCTAGAAGACCCGGAAAAGTAACAAAATTCTTGTATTGTAAAGGCCTATAATATTTTGAAATCTACTTCCGTCTTTAATTAAAATTTGAGAAAGAAAAAATCTTTCTTAAAAAAAGGCTTGTTTTTTAAATGGAAAGTGTTCTACAGATTTAAATGAAATTGCAGTTTGATTGTTTTAATCTATTCTTTGATTCTATATCTTTTGTTGTCCTAAACCCAAGTCATGTTTTCAAATTAACCCGGGACTGGTGGCGCGGTGTCTTTTGTGACCTGGCGCAAAATCATTTTGTTAGTGTGTGCTTGTTTCTAAACTTAGAGATCTTGGCTACCAAATACCTCTCCTCACATTCATCGCCGAAGTCTGAGGTCAAAAACATTGTAGTGGCAGGTGTTCATTCTTAGAAAGAGGGATTATTGTCACGCGGTGCGTGTTCGAGAACCCCATAGTTGATTTATTGAAAGCCTGTTTTTTCGTAAGTTTGTGTTGTAAATATTGGTCGGATGGTTCCTTGGTGGTCCATTTAGCTACTTGGACAAAGTAATAATTGGCTCCGTAAACTCATAGGGTGTATAAGATTTGTTTCATAACCTGTGCTAGTGTGGTTAGTTTGTTGGTTGGTTCCTAAGTTGAGGGGCTGCGACAACGCGGTCATTGTTAGTGTGGTATCTATGGATTTATGTATATTGTTTGCTAACCAATGCTGTGAAGTTAATATGGGCGGCTTCGGTGGCGTAGTCGGTAGCATGCTGAGCTTCTATGCCCAAGATAGCGGGTTCAAACCCACCGAAGCCGTCGGATTTTTTAAAAGCGTTAAAATCCCTCTGTATGCCTTCCTTCGGAGGGGAAGTAAAGCCGGTGGTCCCATGTCATAGATGTATGGCATGTTAAAGAACCTTCCACTAATTGCACCTGTGTGAAGCTAAATTGGATAGGTTAAGAATGTAAACAACGCTCTTAGGTTTCTATGTTCGTTGCCAAGAGCCGACTGCGGTGGTGTCTAGTAGCTAAGTTATGAACCTGGCCTAGTAATCGTTGACGGTGGCGCTTGGCGGCAAAATTAGGAACTATTTGAAAAATTCTAAGTTGCAGTAGACTACTAAAATTAAAAAACAGATAACACACACTAATGCAGTCATCACAATTAACACCGGTTATCAGACAGATCCTATACACACCCAAAGTACACGGGGCTACATGACCGCGTTGTCGCAGCCCCTAAACTTAAGAACCAACCAACCGAAGTTAATATGCATTTATTTTCAATAAAATATCATGCAATTGTGTTAATAAACCCAATACATCAATGTATGATACATAAAACTTAGTAATTTTGTTATCAGAGCAAGTTCCGTTATAGGGGTCAGAAAGTCCCCCGCTCCACCTCTCACGTTGCATCAACGAGTGCCACCTTTCCAGGGTTAAGTTCCTAGACAGAAGACAATAAAAATCTATTCCCTCCTATGAAACATAATGGACTGTTTGTTCACACGTGAGGTAATAATAATAATAATATCGTATGGCCTCGGAGGCCGGGAGCAAGCTTTGTTATTTGACACCCAGAGGGTAGCTTGCATGACGAATTTCGTTGTTCCTTGAAGCACTATGAAAGTCAAGGAGGTTAGATATCTAAGCTAGGTCATATGAAGTGAAGCACCACAGTTTCGCGGATCCGCCAAGGAAAATTTTAACACAGTGGTGTGGTTACACTTTTTGCTTCTCTTTGTGGTGGTAGTAATTTTGACGCATTTCAGCATTTTAATATTACTATCCTGTTTTAATTGTATTGCCATCTCATGTTTTGTCTCTTGGATTCTCCTCCACCTGCCCTCAGAGTTGACATTATGGACCATGTGTGTGTGTGTGTGTGTGTGTGTACCTAGACGTTAGCGGGCCAGCATTAGTGCTTCACTCGAGGGAGAGGGTGACGCTACGCTAAGTGGTTTGCCGGTCGTCCCGGAAATGTCCCGCTGACAAGTGTCGAGTGACTTGCCCTAGTCCAGTGTTTGAGGAGACCCATAGAGACCGCACTTCTCCACCACAAACCCCAGCCCGCCACCGCATGCTGTTTCCAGGTGCCTGTCTGCCACTCTGCAACAGCTGATGGGTGCTGTACGGTACTTGTTTCAATAAGAAGTTTGCGACACTGAGATCGTTTAGCCACGTGTACTTGGGTGATTATAGGATTTGTTTGATTATCTGAGTTATTTGTTCCGCTCCTTCAAACAACAATCATATTATACTGTATAATACGCTAAGGTGTATGTTTCACAATACCCAAGCTCCTAAACCAGAGGGAGTTAGAAGGTGTGGTTTGTACCAAAATCTTCCAAATCGTCTCAATAGTACAGGAAAAATCTTGCATTTCTTGAAAACTCAACGGAAATATAGCCTACATATTTGTTTATCAAGTGCTCTTAAACGAATAAACAAGACGATAGCACCTGGCGGAACTGTGTCGCGTACAGCCGCATAGCAATGGTGCCGGTTGGGTAGTATGTACACATGGGGCGCACTCAACCCATTATGCGAGAGTTCTCGCACGGGTCCGCTAGTAACTATAGTTTTTTCACATTTCTCGTTAACGAGCGGTGACTCAAAAGTTAGGCAGTAGCACGCACTGACAATAACCATTGTTCACTGCTGACCAATAGCTGACGGTTGTTGACCAATAGCATGCTTACTCTGATTCCACGTAGAGTCCAGAGTCCCGTCCTGGCTACCTGTTCGCGAGTCATGTCTCCAGTGTTGCACAGCTGCACGTAGTTCTGTCCAGTTTCGCTGCTTGCTCTCAGTGACTACGGTGGAGAGTTAACAACGCTGTGTCTTGACCTGGGATAGCCTTGACTCTCCACAGACATGGAATGAGGCGGCTTCGGCGGCGTAGTTGGTAGCATGCTGACCTTCTATGCCCAAGATTGCGGGTTCAAACCCGGCTGAAGTCGTCGGATTTTTAAGAGCGTTAAAAATCCCTCAGTATGCCTTCCTTCGGAAGGGAAGTAAAGCCGTAGGGTCCATGTCATAGATTTATGGCTTATAAAAGAACTTTCCACTTATTACAATTGTGTGAAGCTAAATTTGTATGGCTGGCAGCGTGGCTCAGGGGTAACGTTCTCGCTTGCTGGGCCCAAGGTTGCAGGTTCGTATCCTGGCGCAGTCAGCTGGCATTTGAGGGTGCGCAAATGCGAGGGAGCCGTGTCCGTAGATTTACTGGCACGTTAAAGATCCCCTTCGGGGCAAAATTCCGGCACCGCGGCGTCTCTAAAAGCCAGTGTAGTTAAAAGGGACGTAAAACCAATAACATTATTATTATAAATTTGTATGTTAGATTTTATTAACGCTCTATAAGTTCCAACGTTCGACGTCAGGTGCCGATTGCGGTGGTATCTAGTAGCCAAATTCACAGCTAGGTGTCGTTGACGGTAGCATTTGGTAGCAAAAGTAGGAACTACTTGAAATTGATCGGCTGCAGTCCTTACCTGAAATACAGGTATTACACACTAATACGAGTCATCACAATTAACACCGGTTATCAGACAAATTCTACACTGACCGGCAAAAAAAGTGGAACACTTTAATTTTTTATGTAGGCTGATTCCTTAATTTATTCCACTTAAATTTATCGGTTTTCCAATATTTGCATTATTCATGTACGGTAAATTTAGATGGTTGGCAACAGAAAATACCGAATCATGTTTTACAACACGCTTTAACTCACAAATTTCGTTACATTTTGCAAATCTTACAATTTTCTATTTTTAGTAATGCCCTTTTGGGCTGGTGTTTATCAAACGTATTGCCAAACAAAACAGTATTAATGTTTGCACTGCACTGCAAGAGAACACTGGTCACTAAAAACGGGTGTTTCCACCTTTAGCGTCTATGACAGCTTGTAAACGCTCAGGCATACTGTTCACAACTCGTCGAATGGCATCTGCCGGGATGCGATCCCATTCCTCCAGCAGCGATGTTCTCAGTTGTGCCAAGGTGGTGTGGTCATGCTGTCTGACGTTCCTTCCAAGCGTATCCCATACATGTTCGATGGGGTTCAAGTCAGGACTACGAGCTGGCCAGTCCAGGGTTTGAATCTCCACTTCCTGCAGATATTGTACAACACAGCGAGCAGTATGAGGGCGGGCATTATCCTGCATCAGCATGAAATTCTGACCAATGAAAGGCGCAAAGGGCATCACATGGTTCATCAGGATCTCTTCGATGTACCTTTGGGAATTGAGCGTCCCGTGATCGATGCACACCAACTCAGTGCGGGCCATAACGTTGATGCCACCCCACACCATAACCGAGCCACCTCCAAATGGAGTCCTGGAGGAGAAAGCAACAGGGCTGTACCTCTCCCCGCACCTTCTCCACACTCTTTCTCTTCCATCAGGAGATCTAAGGTTAAAGCGACTCTTATCAGTGAAGAGAACAGAGGCCCACTGCTCGTGGGTCCATCCCAGATGCTGCCTTGCGAAGCGAAGACGCGCTTCTCTGTGATGCCGTTCGAGTGCGGGTCCACGTGCAGGTCTCCTGGACGAAAGATGAGCTTCTTCAAACCTTCTTCTTACTGTTCGCTCACTCACTCGCACATTTCTGACATTTTCCAGTTGATTTCGTGCCTGAACTACTGTGGTATGCCGATCACGCAGAACTTGGAGGGTGAGAAATCTGTCATCCCTGGCACTTGTGCTTCTTCTGCAGCCTGACCCTCGTCTCCTGTCGTATGTTCGGAGCTCTCTGTAACGTTGCACTGCACGATGTATGCTACCGAGAGATGATCCAATGACCTCAGCAACATAACGGAAGCTGCGGCCATCCTCCACCAATGCAACTGCCTGTGCAGCTTCTTCACGGCTAAGAGGCATGTTTTAGTGTGAACTGCAAATGGATAACTTGCTAAAATGTGTTGCAATGGTTCACACGTGTTCAACAAGTGCCAGTTGTTATCTCTAGAACAACAATAAGCGAGCGGCAACACTCATAAACCTTAAACGCTTCCAGTCCGCTTCCCGCCATAAAACCATTAAGATAGGCTCATCGAGGATTGGGGGTAAATGGTGGTAATAAACCACCCTAAGAAATGTCATATTATCAATTTCTATTCACGGATGTTTCAGATGTTTGTTCTAATGCATGAAAAGCTTTTAAAATGTGATTAAATCTTTTTCAAGGCTAGATTTATACTATTTATATTACTTTTTTTAACTGTTCCACTTTTTTTGCCGGTCAGTATACACCTGAAGTACATGGGGCTACATGACCGCGTTGTAGCAGCCCCTTAACTGAGGAACCAATCAACCAGACATGGCATATAAACACATCCGCCAGGTTAGTTTTCAAAGGCAAGCCGCTTGGTTAACGAAGAAAGTGAGAGAACTATAACTAGCTAACTAACAATCTGTGTTATTGTTGTGTCTCTGGCAGTGTGTGCGTGAGTTTCCTTATCTGAAATTAGAATTGCGAAGAAGGTGCCGTGGCCGTGCCATCCCGGCATTTGCCTGAAGTAAAAGTTGGAAACAATCGCAAAACACTTCTAGGATGGCTGATGTGGGAACTGTTCCCACCTCTTCTCAGTTCTGCCTTTCAAAGCTAAGTAAACACGTTCGGACCAATATTAAATTTCTTGGCAGAGCCGGGAATCGAACCCAGACACCAAGAATATTAGCCCTCACTATCAGGTGGTCAGAGGAAAATTCACGTTGCTTTGATTTGTAGCCTGGTACATGTTCTTTCATCAGTCGTGTGAACTTAAGTCTGCACCCAGCAGCTTAGCCAAGTGCTTTCAGTTACGCTCCATGATTGCAATGAGGTGCTGCAGTAAGGTCGAAAATGAGTTTCGAATCCTTGCAATGAAATCAGTAATCCTTAGTGGGTTTTGTCTTGTTTCTATATAAATTTTATCCAGCCAAATTTTAGTCTAACTCATTTCAACTTCCGGGGCATCTGCCCTAATCGTAGACCCATATACTTACAGCAAATAGCTTATAAAGATACATTTATAAACTATTGGTAACAGTTACTCACAGAAGTCATCCGAGCTGATGACTAACTTGTCCCAAACACTTAATTAATGCGCTGACGAGTTGGGTGTGTAATTTGCCTTATGAGTGTGGTGTAACGTGCCGACTGATGACTGAAACAGTGCTCGTTACAATAGTCGCCTTCTCAGATCTTGGGGTACGTATTGAGAAGCCTAGGTTCAAATCCCGGCCCTGCCAAAAAACAAAACAAAAAATGATGTGAGAGTTAAATCGGATTAGGCCTACACTGAAAATGAGAAGAGATGGGTTTCATTTCCATATCAGTTGTCCCACAAGTGGTTTCGAACTTAAGACCATAACCGTCTTCTTCCAAATCCTAGCCTCAAACACTTATACTGCCATCCCAATGACACAAGTTATCACGCTGATTCCACACACAAACACACACAACCAAGTGTACGGGGGAGGGGCTCACGTCCACGATCTAGCAAAGCTCCTCAATGAATCAATGACGACAACAACAATAACTTGAAGCTGTAAATATTATTATTATTATTAATGCTAAGGGTTGAAGTGCGTACCCTATAACTTGAAAAGAGATTCATTTTAACACTCTAGCATATGTCTATAATGTTGTATCTGTTAGTTTCGTTTATATAACTTAAGTTGGTAGCTGAATTGGTATGTTGTGCAAGATGTCAATAGTGTTACTCACAGGAAACATGTAGATCAGCTCCTGTCGTCTAGATCTACAAATAATTGTGCCATTCCTGCCACTAGTTCAATGTCTGTGCCAACAACTGATGATGTGTCTCATTTAAGTTCTGAACCCGATGATGATAATACTCCTGAGATTGTGGTTCTACTAACTCTTGCAAGAGATAAAATAAATGCAGCAGTCCTACCCGAACCACTTGTTGAATCCGTTCACCCTGTTAATCAGGAAGTTCCAGAGTTACGCCGTAGATCTAGAGTTATTAAAATACCCGATAGACTTAATCTCAAATTGTCTCTAGCTTAGATGGGGGAGTTGTTGCATCTGTTGGATTAGTTTAGAGAAGTTAAGTTGGTAGCTACCTTTAATTTGTGTTCTCTTGTTTATGTTGCTGCTTTACTGTTATTAGACCTTTTGTTGTACCAAGACTGGAGCAGATGATCTCGTAGTTCCGCCCCTTAAAACAACAATAACTAATTAACTAAGGCTGGTGGAGAATGAAAGTGATCTATTGTAGTGAATGATTCTGTGAATTATTGAACAATCTATGCAAGAAGCATTTTTAACGTACAGTGAGAGCCTTACCTACAGAACGGAACCTCGCAGGCACCGCATGACGGCCACGGCGCTCTGGTTAGCCAACTCTCGAGCAAGGCACTGGCGCTAGCAGCAGCGTAGCGCCCAACTAGTTTAACACATTTACACTTTTTAACGTATTTAATAATAACTAGCGGACCCGTGCGAGAAATCTCGCATAATGGATTGTGTGCGTCCCCATGTGTACAGACTACCCGCTCGGTTTAGTGCTCTGCGGGCTGTAGGCGACAGATTTCTCGCAGGGACTATCGTCTTGTTTATTTGTTTAAAAGAACTTCATGAACAAATAAATTATTTCCAGTGACGTTTCAAGAAATGCATGATTTTTCCTGTACTATTGAGACGATTTGGAAGATTTTGGTACCAACCACACCTTCTAACTCCCTCTGGTTTAGGAGCTTGAGTTTTGTGTTACATACATCTTAGTCTTAGCGTGAGTGGTTATAGTGTCGGTCTACTAACCCCAAAATTGCAGGTTCGCCCCTGGCCGTGGTAAGTGATTTTTGAAGGCGATAAAAATCACGATACTCATGTCATACGTTGTAGGCATGTTAAAGAACCCATTTGAATTCAGTAGGCCGTGTTCAATGGCAAAATTAATCTCGGGATTTTCCGCCAACACAAAGTTCCTCTATTCTCTACTTGAAAGCGCTGTAGTGTCAAGGAGTTTAGATATCTAACCTCCTTGACTTTCATAGCGTTCAAAGGAACGACGAAATTCGACATGCAAGCTACCATCTGGGTGTCAATTAACAAAGCTTGCACCAGGCACCCGAGGCCATACGATAAAAATAAAAAAATATATAATAATGATCATTAAAACATAACATAACCCCTGACACTACAGCCCATGAAGGGCCTAGGCCTACCAAGTGACCGCTGCCCAGCCATTTGGCCTGCAGATATTGGGGTGACGCGTGATCAGCGCATCGGTTCCCCTCGACTGTTAATCTTGGTTTTCGTGATCGGGGCGCTGCCTCACTGTCATACAGCTGGTCAATTGTCCTCACGAGGCTGAGTGCACCCCGTTCCAGCCCTCACGTCAGTTTGAAAAATCCCTGACGGAGCCGGGAATCGAACCTGGGGCCTCCGGGTGAGAGGCAGGTGCGCTACCTCAACACCACGGGGCCGGCAATAATGATCATTACTTACATGAATTTCAGAGTAGTTACCGGAAATGCTGTCTTTCATTTTCTAAACACACATTGCACCAATGTAGGAAGTTTTGGTACGCTCGCTGTAATTCATCCTCACTGATAATTTGTATCGGTGCAGTTATTTCGTTCTCCGGAGCCTCCAGAGTACGCTGATTGTTTCTTTATACCTTTTAGTTGAAGTTCACCCACAAGTAAGAAACGCACGGCTCTGAAGTGTACGAACATATTTACTGGAAGATTTCTTCTTGAGAAGATAAGTTTTCACTAGGAAAATTTGATGTTTTGCTCAATACCTAACCATGTTCAGGGGATACGAGATGGGCTACAGTTCTTCACCACAAGTTTTAATCCTCTCTACAATGGTATCTTGTCAGTTGGGAATGTAATCTTGCTATGCTCGCTTGCGGTGATTCCCGATCCACTGTTGTGTAACGGTAGATGGTAGATAACTGGCGCTGACTAATCGCTCTCTACCCGCCACATGGCCCAAACAAGGCTCGGCTCTTTCGGGAAGGATCTTACTCTATAAGCCTTCTGCTTAATGTATTCAACACGGCCTAGTAACTGAAAGCCTTCCTATTCACCAATTAGGTGGACAAAATCCAAGTCCGTATTTAGGACTGGGATTCACCACTTCAGGTGCGATGCCTCAAATATAAGGAAGAATTGTAATCCTGAGCACCTTTGAGATATTTTAGAGTCACGACTTGTCGCACTGTTAAAGAAAGAAATTCCGTGAGCGTTTCCCCGAGAAGACTGTAATTAACATAATAACTTTCCCGAAGAGTTTTCAGACATTCTGCGTAAAATAAAATGTATCTTAAGTATCACAATAACACAAGTTGCCATACAGTATGGTACGTGGGGTTCATGACCACGTTACTCAGAATCCCAAAATAAAACCACAACAATAACAAAACTTAAATATCAACGTACGGTGTTAGATTATGACTCAAAAGTAAGGATAAATACGGAATGCATGCGACGGAGAGAAGTCACAGGAGGGATCGACGACAGATGATTGTTGGCATCAGTTATCTGTAAGTATTATTGTTTTAATTTATAAAGCTTGTTTAAAAACTGGAATGAACAAATAATTTAATTACCTGAAGAACACTAAAATTGTGACTTGACGTACTTTTGTCTGACAGGAGATAGAGGAGAGTGAGGATTACGCCACAGTTTTTGGCTGGTTATCCCCGGCTGCTGAGTCATTCAGACGACAGTCGGCGAGCCTTAGCCATATGCAATTGGTATTATACGTGAGTTGCTTTCTGCACAAATGACATCTCACGTATCAATTGCACATGCCTGATGCTCACCAACTGTCCTCTGAATGACTCCGCAACCGGGGATAACCAGCCAAAAACTGTGGCGTAAACTCTACCTGAAGTCGAAAATATACCGTAACTTAGTAGCAATTCACCCAATTGCCCTCTATGGAATGAATCATTAACTACACGTTTTGGAGATAAGAATGCTGTGATTCTCAGTGAGAACTGTCCTTGATCACATTCCAAATCAGAATGAAAATTGGTATTAGGGGCAGGCATGGGGTAGATGCCACGGGACTTGAAGTAAAGTACTATCTCGGCAGTTGTCTGGAGGGAGTATTAAAATCCCCGGACAAAAGTCATACTCAGAATAGCCACTGACAGCGCCATGATTCGAACCTACGATCTCTGGACTTGCTGCAGCTGCCCTCGCGGACGTGGTGCACGATTTAACTAGCATGGCTACGCCGGGGGATGGTGGAAATAAGTACAAACATGCTGAACATCGATAATTCACTTAGGGGCTTGAGATATCGTGATCATTAGCCCTATGTATTGTTTGTTGAATTTATCTGATAGCATGTCCTAACCCCGATGTAACACTGCCACAAGTCAAAAGGGAGACTTTTTTCAAGAGAAGCATTTAAATATTTTGAGCTAATAGGAAAAATATTAATATTTACATAGAGGGAAAGTAACTTATTACTAACGTCTAGCACTGTCTAGTACTATACAATAATATACAGAGCTCTTTCATGGATTATAACTATGTGTTTTAATCGAAAATAATAATAGTTTTGAGTTTGGCAGTTCTCTACTCAGTGCCATAGAATTTATTTTATAGGATCTGAGTTGTGACAATTTTACAGGACACGTAATTGATCATAGGTATCATAAGTACAACATACTTCAAAATTTATGTTTTTTGACTTGTGGCAGTCTTGCACCTTGGGTGCGATGTAGACTTATTTATGTGGTGTCAGTGTGTAGCTGTCGGCTAGTTACGGATTTGGGTCAAGGTTTCGAGTAGGTGACCTAGGAATTGAAATAAGGAGCCGACCATACCATCCCAAACTCTGACTGAAAGGGGTGTTGACGTTGCAAAGAACGACTAAATTCGACATGCGAAATATCTGAGGGAAAATCATACTCCGGATGGCAACTGTCAGGGCCGGGATTCAAACCCACAATCTCTAAACTTCCAGCTCCCCATTATTGTGATGGGGCGTGACTTAATGTGCTCGGCTATGCTGATGAGTTACTACCTCACTCAACTACTGTATCTATAAATGTCAAAAGATGAGAGATAACATTTCATCCCGCACATGTTCTACTTATGAAGAGTGCAGAAAAAGGATCCCTGCTTTAAATAGACATAATCACGAAACGCAAAATTTTATTACGTGCTCATTATTGGTATTAACCAGCCCATTCTTATCGTATTATTAGTCTGAGTGCTATCATAACATTGCACTGTCCTCCTGCCAGGCAGATTCTGTTCAATCCACTTAAAACAGTAGATAAATTGTGCTTTACATTCCCAATCATCGAAAGCTAATTCATGGTAGGGGACGTAAGGGAATTTATTGAAGATTTATACAGTACTCTTCAGAGAGGGAGAGTATGAAAATATTACGTCATTGGAAGGGAAGTGATGATTCAAAACAGGGAGGCGGGTCGTAAATAGGCGGGGGTGGGGGCGTATCTCGGGGAATTTGCATAGGCCTATTGTCCAGGAGCCCAATTTCATATCGCAAAATATTATCTTGCAGTACAATCTCCTCCCCAAGAGGACTGGAAAATATCTCCCCTAGCGTAGTGGAGTGGGTGTGATGACAGGTAATTTTCTGTTCGTTTTGCTCTTAAGTTAACACATCACTACAATTGGGGGACTGGGTGGAATAGTAACTTAAAGCTGGAAGTGTGACATGCCAATCCTTTTCCGGTCCTCCGTGGTGTGTTACAGAACACCAGAAGGTTCCAAAGTATGCTCCTAGATGGCAACAGACGTTTATGTTCGACGATGTCGAAATGTAAGCATTATGTGTCAGAAAAATGAATCATAATGATGGTCATTATAACACTGTTTTTCATTACGATATAGTTTCTCCAGCCAATCAGAGCTCATTCATTGACTAATTAGGTAAGGATACCTTCGCGCATACGCTCAAAATCCAACAGATCGGACATAAACGCAGCATATTTCTATATAAATTACCGACATGGAATACGCACCATCCATATGTTCGCGTAAATAAACTGGCGAATATAAGACAAGAAATAGCACTGTACCTTAATATCCCCAACACCAATTTCTACTCAGCGCATTGCTTTCAAACGACTTCGGTGACAATTTTAGCGAATGCTATAGAGCTGGACGGCAGGCTGTAAACAAATGGCCTGCATATGGCATTGCAAGCACACAGAGCGCATGCGTCGGTCGGTATGAGAACTTTAAAAACAGAGATATCATACCCAGCGCTTGCACTCCGATTACAAAATTCAAGTGGCTCACTCTCAACAGATATTTATGAATATTTATGTTAAAACATATAATAAAGTTATAATTATCGTCGAACATAAGTAAACATTCGTATGCAACTCGCCTATAATGGTAATAAAGACACTCGTATGAAAATTATAAAACTCGCTACGCCCGTTTTATAAACATACTCGTTTCTTAATTATTGCCATTATAGGCTCGTTGTATAATGTACTAGTTTGAATTAGTAGGCCGCTGGTCTTATCTCCATCGTTGACGACCGTACAATCTTGATCGTCTCTCTTTTAGTAAATCTGTCCGCAGACAAGTTTCAACTGGACGTCCTCCATTTCTCTCTGTCCAGAGCATCTTCTTTCATTTGCTTGTAACTTCTTCCCCTCTTCACATCTGTTAAGATTCCAAACTTTCTTCTTCCTCTCCCTCTTTTTCCTTCTCCTTCCATGATACTTTGTAGTAGACAATTCCTACGTAGTATGTGATCCATCCAAGATTTCTTCCTGTTCTGTATCATCCTCATGAAACTCCTCTCCTCTCCTACCCTCCTTAGCGCCTCCTCATTTCTCATTCTATCGATCCATTTCACTTTCTCCATTCTTCTCCATAACCACATTTCAAAACTTTATAATATTTTTGTTCTTTCTGCCTGAATGTCCATGTTTCCGAACCATAAGTCACCACACTCCACACAAAACATTTTGCAAACCTCTTTCTAAATTTGATCGGTATGCTTCGGGCTGTTAATAAATCTTTCACTCTCCCGAAAGCTCTCTTCCCCATGTTGGAGATTCTGTGTCTTACTTCTTCTGTACAACTTCCGCTGGAAGTTAACAAGCTTCCTAAATCCTGGAATGATTGAACCATTCCAACTATTGTTATATTACAAGTGTCTTCTTCTTTTCCTATTCTTCATCGTTGTTGATTGAGTCTTCAGTCTTTCGAAATATTTGATGCAGCACTCCATGCTTCCCTGTCCTCAGCTAATCGTTTCATCACTGTGTAACTACCACACCCTACATTCGAGGCAATCTGTTTAACATATTCTAACCTTGGACTAACCCTACAGTTCTTATCCTTGACCCTTCCTTCTATAACTACGTTTGCATTTCTGGGTGTCTTAATCTGTGTCCTACCAACCTATCTCTTCTCCTCATTAGCAGTCACCAGAAACATCTCTCCTCTCCCACTCGTCTTAATACCTCTTAATTCGTAACCCTCTCTTCCCATCTGATCTTCATCACTCTCCTGTAACACCACATTTCAAACGCTTCAATTCTCCTCTTTTCTGCTGCTCCAACAGTCCAAGTTTCCTAATACCTATTTGATCTCGACAGTTTCCTTTTCTGTGGAAATGCTGTCCTTGCCTGTGCTAACCTACTTTTTATATCCTCTTTGCTTCGTCCATCACTAGTTATTTTGCTTCCTAAGTAACAGAAGTCTACTACTGTATTTCCTGTACCTTTTCACCTGCCAATTTGACATTTTGATCTATAATCACAATAATTTTGTACGATGTACGATCAGGGAATCATACCCGGGCCTCCGGGGTGACGGCCAAGAATGTTAGCTCCTACACCAGGAGGTGAACTACGATGGGGTCCACTTACCTGGATATGTACCGACAGTAGTGGCTACGCGCGCTAAAGCGCAGCGTTAGGTCAAGGGGCCAAGCTCTCTGCTGACTCGGTAGACGCGTGGGTTCGAGCCCCACCGTCGGCTGTCCTTGAAATGGTTTTCCGTGGTTTCCCATTTTCAACACCAGGCAAATGCTGGGATAGTACCTTCTGACAGGCCACGGCCGCTTCCATCCACATCCTTGCCCAGTTTCATTCATCTTCATCCATTCCATCTCTCATCCCGACGCGCAGGTCGCCCACGGGCGTCGACTAGAAAGACCTGCACTCGGCCTCTCAGGAGGCTACACGAGAAAAAAAACCTGGATATGTTATTAGTAATTTGGCAACAGTGAGACGGAAAGTAATAAGAGACTTCTCTGTCTTTGTCAGTAGTGTTGTATGTTCACACACAACACGGAGGGATGTTAATGCAAATGTGATTTGTTAGCGCGCGCAGTGAAAACAATAGCCTTACCCAACACCTACCTGCCTAGCCTCCTTCTTCGTTTCGTTTGTTTAAAATGGAAAGTGAACCAGACAATGACCTGAGGGGTCGAGTTCTAACAACCGAAACGAATGCAAATGGGGCCCCCATGTTCTTCTTCGCGCCAGACTAAGGTCTCTTGGGTCAGAGCGTGGTCAGGTTAGCATGTGAAGAAATAAATTAGAAAACCGTCTAGCCTGTTAGAAACATCCCTGAGGCATGCTCTCTAAAGTGTAATATACTTTAAATGTAACAACTCGTACCATCAGCTCAACACTCACTTCTGTTTAACGTTGTTGTTGTTGTTGTGTTGATGATTCTTTAGGGGTTTTGTGATATCGTGGTGGTCATGTAGCCCCGTGTAGTTGGGTGTGTGTAGAATTTTGTATGATAACCTATGCTATTTATTGTTTATCGTATTTAACGTATGGCTTTTAGTGCCGGGAGTGTCCGAGGACATGTTCGGCTCGCCAGAGGCTGTAGCTGCTTCAAGTGGACACCACTAGGGTGAGCTACAAGTTCCGTTCAATTTCAAGTAGTTCCAACTTTCGCTATCACATATCTATGATACCTAGTGGTGATCGTTGAACTTTGATAGAGCGTTACAACGAAATCTAACCCAGAAATTTAGCTCCACACGAGTTTAGTCTGTGGGAGGTTCTTTTACATGCCATAAATCTTGGACATGGGACCGCTGGCTTTACTTCCCTTCCGAAGGAAGGCATACTGAAGGATTTTAACGCTCTTATAAAATCCGATGACTTCGGTCGGGTTTGAACCTGATATCTTGGGCACAGCAGTTCAGCATGCTACCGAATACGCCACCGAAGCCGTTACCTATGATATTATTATATAGGCCTATGAATTGCAGCCAATGGCCATAGCCGGGTATTTTTGATTGAACGCCCGAGGGCTCCCAACATATTCAATTTCAAGTACTGTAGTTCCAACTTTGGCTACCAGATGATATTGTCACTAACACCTAGCGGCGAAAGTTGGAACTTTTTAGAGCGTTCATAAGTAGCCAAATATAATCAACAAATGTTGCTACAATTGCAGTGGTAGGTTCTTTTAGGTGGCATAAATCTATGACCGAGGCCCACTGGGTTTACTTCCCCTCCGAAGGAAGGCATACTGAAGGATTTTGCCGCTCCTAAGAATCTGACGACTTCGGCCAGGTTTGAAGCCGCGATCTTGGGCATGGCAGTTCAGCATGCTACCGAAGCCGCATGCATCATGCAGATGGCTGTATTGGCGTGTGTATTGTTTTGGAATATAATGTTATTGATTTTACGTCCCTCTTAAGTAGCCTACTGCGGCTTTTAGAGACACCCACTGGGGTGCCGGAATTTTTCCCGAAGGGGATCTTTAACGTGCCAGTTAATCTACTGACTCGGCTCCCTCACATTGGCGCACCCTCAAATGCCAACTGACTATGCCAGGATTCGATTCTTCAACCTTGGGTACAGCAGGCGAGAACGTTACCGCTGAGGCATGCAGCCAGATATTATATTTGTAATTGAGGTGGGGATTGGGAAGAAGGCGGCCGTGGCCTTAAATTAGGTACCATCCCAGCATTGTCATGAAGTAGAAGTGGCAAACCACGGTAAATCACTTACAGGTTGGTTGAGGTAGGAATCGAACCCTGCTCTCCTCAGTTTAGCTTGTATTAAAACAGAATGAATGGTTTTTTAAATGACTACATCAGGAGCCAAGGATCAAAGGATAGGAAGATTGTTGTTGCTGTTGTTCTTTTAGGGAATTTCTGACATCGTGGTTATGTAGCCCCGTGTACTTGTATGTGTGTAAAGTTTGTCTGATAGCCTGCATCAATGTGATGTCTGTATTAGTGTGTGCATTTGTAATTGATTTAGGATTTGGGCAGGAAGCGGTTAGGTGGAAATAGAGGTGGAAATAGAACCCACCTCTTCTCAGTTTTGCCTCACGATGCTGAATGTTCCCCGTTTCATCCCTCAGACCAGATTTTTTTAGCAGAGCCGGGAATCGAACCCGGGTCTCCACGGTGATACCCAAGAATGTTAGCCACTAGCTAACGATACGGACGGTAGGAAGATTAAAGTTGCGAGTTGAAATTGATCGAAAAGTGTACAATTTATCAGGACTGAAGCAGTGGAACTATTAAATCGATCAGCACAGACAGACAGACAATTTCAAGTACTGTAGTTCCAACTTTGGCTACCAGATGCTATTGTCACTAACACCTAGCGGCGAAAGTTGGAACTTGATAGAGCGTTCATAAGTAGCCTCATGTCAATAGATTTATTGGTAAAATAAATTCCCCCACAGGGCAGCACTCCGGTGTTTCTAAAGCTAATGGTTCTAATTAACAGTGGTTAAAATGACGTTAAATCCATATTATTATTATTATTATTTATTCAATTCAACACTACAAATATGGGTTACTCTAAAGCACGGGTTAAACCAAGTGCTTTACAACAATACATAAAAACTATAATACAAACTATAAACATACATATCATGTATATACAAAATATAGAGTTCATTATCACTCATTCACTAACCAGGAAGGATCGCACAATATTGCGTGTGGACAATAGGATAGAATGCTGCATACTCTTGTAGATGGTCGGCGGAAGATCCAATTCCTTCAGACTCTTGTGGAGTGTGGAGGCCGTTGATTGACAAGATTACAGGCACTATCCGGACGCAGTTCATCTTCCATATCCTCTTGATTTCCTCTGCAAGCTGTCTATTTTATTTTTATTTTTTTCATTGTGTTTCCGTTCGATGTTGGTGTCGTTAGGGACTACTATGTCTATTATAAATGTAGTGCCATCAACCTTATTTACTACTATGATGTCTGGTCGATTGTTATTATTATTATTATTATAACTTGCCACGATGGGTGAGTGGTTAACGTGTTGGATTACCAACCCCAAGCTTTCAGGTTCGCCCCTGGCCGTGGTAAGTGATTTTTGAATGGCGACAAAAATCACGACATGGATGTCATACGTTATTGGCATGTTAAAGAACCCATTTGAATTCAGTAGGCCGTGTTCAATGGCAAAATTAATCTCGGGATTTTCCGCCAACACAAAGTTCCTCTATTCTCTACTAGAAAGCGCTGTAGTGTCAAGGAGCTTAGATATCTAACCTCCCTGACTTTCATAGCGTTCAAAGGAACGACGAATGTCGACATACAAACTGTCAATTAACAAAGCACCGAGGCCATACGATACTATTATTATTATTATTATTATTATTATTATTATTATTATTATTATTATTATTATTATTATTATTTTACACTCGTCTAAGGAGCGCTATTGAACCTCTCTAGCTGATCGTGCTTTCTTGTCTTCGCAAAAATTCTTCATTTTCTCGCTTTGAGTGTGCTCCTCCGTCCTAGTTCTTATGGATGTAATGTTTGGGTGGTCTAAAAGTTGATAATTGTCAAGTAGTTTTCTGGATGTAGATCTGTGCAGCACCACCATATCACTAGAGATGTCTATTTCCTGAACGTCCTTTTCTACTTCAAGCAGCCAGTTGTTCTTAGCTTTCTTTGAGAGAAGATTTAGAATTCTTTTAGTCAGCCTCTGATCTCTTATTCTGAGAATATGCCCGTACAATGTCAAACACATTTTCTTGAATGTGTCCGCAATTTTCTCCGACTCTTGATAAAGCTCCTGGGATTTCCTTTTCATTCAAATTCCCTCAGTACACACTGGGCTAAACATTTTTCCTCGATATTTTTTCTTTCTTATTTTTGTATATCTTTAAGTGATCTGTCCTCAATAATCAGTGTTTCAGAGGCATATAGCGCCTCGGGTTTGAATACCGTGTAGCAATGTCATAATTTTTCTTCACGGGGGATGCATAACTTTTCTTATTGTACCTGTTCAAAGTGATTCTGCAGGTTCTTTGCAATTTGGAAATTCTCTCTTTGAATCACGATTCAGGCCTGAGGGTTGCATAATTTCTCCTAGGTATTTGGATTTTGACATTTGAGTTACTTTACCGAACCGAGTTATTATTATCATTATTATTAATATTACTAACGTTATTCTCAGATCTCAGTGTGATAAAATACCAAGCGATTTTGCAGATTACATTCAATTCAATTGAGCCGCTGCTATCCTCTCGTTCGTCCACTCTCCAGAGCTTCAACCAACAGCTTCGCTGAGATAAGTAACTCAATTGCATGCTCTAATTTTATATATTATTGTTCTAATCAAATTTTGTATACACGTACATAATAGTCATACGTAATTCACGAACCCGTATAAATAATACTAACTAACGTGACATAACGAGATTCAAACTGCGAATCGAAATATTCAAAGTAATCAGTACAACATTTATGTAGTTAGATAACATTGTAGCCACCTCAGTGATCCGGATCTGATGATGACCGCTTAAAGGTCGATAAACGTAATCCTAAAAATTGCCCCATTATAGTAGTGATCATAACTAATTAATCTAACTTTTTCCTGGAGTGTTATTTATTGTACATACGAGTGCGCACAAATGATTGGAGCGGTTTCGTCAATCATTTCTAGCCGTATTATTAGAGCTATGGTGATGGTCCTTGATGTTGTAAGGCAAGTATCCCTCAAAGTTTTGTTTTGCTTGAATAGCCTCCATACATTGTGCTTCCCTCAACGCCTGCGAGAGCGCAACAGATGCAACATCCGGATTACATGATGCGTCCTCCACTCCAACAGTTGCAACGATGGCGACTAGCAGTGGAAAAGCGTATGCTGTTCTGGAATTTCATTCCAGCCAATCTGTGACAACCGTGCACCGAATCTTTAGAATAATGTATCGGAAAGATCCACCCTGTGCCAACGCCATTCACCGATGGTATCAACAATTCAAAACCACGGGATATCAGTGCATGGGAAAATCAACAGGCCGGCCTAGTGTGCCTGAAGAGACGGTTGAGCGTGTGCGATGCAGTTTTGAACTTAGCCCGCAAAAGTCAACTCGTCGAGGGAGCAGGGAAATGAACATGCCTCGTTCGACCGTTTAGAAAGTCGTAATGGAAAGATTGCGGTGCGTCCTTACCGTTTGCATCTGCTCCAAGCATTGTCGCCGGCTGACAAAGTGAACCGTTTGAGTTTTGTACACGTTTTCAGGAGCGTATGCAAGATGATGTATTTTGTGACAAACTTGTCTTCAGTGATGAGGCAGCATTTTTTTCTGAGTGCTAAAGTTAACAGGCAGAATTTACGAATTTGGGGGACTGAAAATCCCCGTACCTGTGGGCAGCACGTTCATGACTATCCCAAGCTCAATGCTTTCTGTGCCATCTCGAAATTTAAAGTTAATGATCCCTTCTTCTCCGCTGAAAAATCCATTACAGGGCACATCTACCTGGATATGCTGGAGAATTGGCTCATGCCACAGTTGGACACCGATAGCATGAACTTCATCTACCAACAGGATGGTGCTCCACCTCATTTCCATGGTGATGTTCGTGACTTTCTGAACAGTAGACTTCCAGAAAGATGGATCGGTTGTATCGGGAATGAAGATCACGCCCTCATGGCATGGCCTCTACGAACTCCGGACCTCACCCCTTGCGACTTCTTCGTATGGTGTTATGTGAAAGACGCAGTTTTTACGCCACCATTACCGGCTGATCTAACAGAACTGCGGGCCCGCATCAACAACGCCTTTGGTCAAATTGACAGCGACATGCTACGTCAGGTGTGGGGCGAACCTGACTATAGAGTTGATTTGTGTAGAGTCACTCATGGGGCATATCGAGCACTTGTAGGAGCATAAAAGAACTTTGCGAGTTTTTCTGTCAGTCTATAAAGTTTGTAAGGTTACAACAAATAATAAACAAACAGGAATTTTTAGACTACTTTTCGTATTTTGTAAAAATGAGGAAAAAGTAGACTTATGGGATTGATCCGGGAAAATGTGTGTCTGTCTGTCTGTCCTTCTGTCTGTCTGTCTGTCTGTCTGGCTGTGTGTGTGTCCCCCCCCCCCCTATCAACTCTTAAACGGCTGTAGCAATCGAACCCAAATTGGCTATGAGTGAAGATATCAATCAGAATATATCAATGCCGTATTTGGCACACATATATATAATTCAGTTAAATTTCCAGGAGGCCATACATGACAGTGTTGCCAAAATGATTCTAAGCCTACTGATAGGTCCAATTTTGAAATACATTTAACGTCTACACTATCAATTGGATTTCAACCAAATTTCGTATGTACTATGTGTAGATAGACAGATATGACTGAGCGTAATCTTAGGAGCCACCAGGGCTGCCAACTGTTAATGAATGCACACTCTATTGTTTGTATCCAAATACCAATATATTAGGAAGTATGCAAGCCGACAGCTTTAAACTATGCACACGTATAATACCTAACATTCTACAGTAGATTAATTTGGAGTAACTAATGGACCTCACTACTACCAACATGATTCTAAGCCTGCTGATGGGACCAATTGTAAATACATGTAACTTCTATACTATCAATTGGAATTCAACCAAATTTCGTATGTGCTATGTTCTATGTGTACTATAACAGATATGGCTATGCGTATTCTTAAGAGCAACTAGGGCTGCCAACTGTTAATAAATGCTGTATATATTTTTTTTACCCTAATATCAATATATCAGAAAGTATTCAAGCCAACAGCTCTAAACTTCGCACACGTATAGTACCTTACATTCTAGATTAAATTCGAGTAACTAATATACGTGAGTGCTTCCAACATGATTCTAAGCCTGCTGATTGGTCCAATTTTAAAATAGATGTAACTTCTATACAAATAAATAGATTTAACCCATAATTGGCACAATAATAGATCATTGTATATCAGATTATTTCTGACCAACAAATGCATGACATTATTACCAACATGATTTTACGCGCGCTGATAGATCCTATGTCTAACTGCATGTAACGTCCATGCTATCCATTGGACATCAACCAAATTTTGTATTCTGTACCTTATGGGATGGAACTAAGAATAGATTCAGGCACCAGGACAGCCAACTGTAGTGCTCTATTAGGCTACATTATGCCAGGTATATTTCGAACTAATTAGAAATTTCGATATTACCAACTCAATTTCGTCATTATTCTAATTAGGTCCATATAGATTAATCATTGGAATGAATCTTAGATTTCGAGAAAAGTAGGCCCTTTATTTCGTCACGGAACTTCTTGTTTGAAACCACTTCAATCATTTGTGCGTTCCCTGTGTTATATACATTTTACCCCTCCCCGTCTTTGGACAAATATGTGTTGACCGACTGAAGAGTTACAACTGACAGTTTATATAGGCAACACTGAAAGAATGGCTTCTAAACTTTACATTTATTCTTTTATGTGTCATATCTCAAGGGGAATGCTATTTCTAAAGTTGATTCTTCTTTATTATATTTCGAGTCATATTAATGTCATCACAATACCATACTTTTGAATAGGAGTGTACTCCAGCCCCCTCTAGCAATGAAGCGTGAAATATATTCCTCCAGCTCTCCAGGAACGATAGAGAACCGCACAAGATTGCTCCATATGATTCACTGGAAAGAATAATAAGTATACAGACAGCGCAGATGAGTACATTAAAAAAACCTGATTCACTCGCTCCGTCTTTTAACGGCTTCGTCGTTTGCAAGCAAATTGCTTTCATTTTTCAGAAAGGCAGAAGCTAGTGTAGAAATAAAACGTGGGTTAATGTTCGTCTATAGGGCAGAGTTCCCGGAAGCTCCAGCCTCTACATTACTCAGTACATGTAGATGTGACTTAGCGTACAATAAGGTACTGTTAATTTTAGCAGGACTGTAAATGTCTGAGTTTCATCAGCAGTAACGTGGACTTGATGTGAATATTTTGCATGAAAATGTGTTATGTTATTCTTGCTGTTTCATTTAAAAGATTGGTGCGTCCCATACAGACCTAGGACAAGATTTAAGTGGATCAGTCGATAGAAAGTGCTATTGTATTCTAGCTTAACCCTTTTGATGCCAAGCTATTTTGAGTAGGTTATTAGAAATGGCCAACTTTAGTGAAATTACAATTTCTTCATAAAAATATTTCCAACCTGTAATATATTTTACAGTAAGATAGAATATTGATATACTGGATATTTCCGTAGCAGATATATTTTAAAACATAGACTATTAAATGCTAAATACTCTATTAATATTTTGTTTCACATGTTTCAAAAATAATCGATATATTTTTAAATTGGAAATATTAATATAATATTTATAGCCAATACAATCTCAATTGTATAGATTGTTAAAGCCTTATTTATTTTCCCTTCGTTCAAATAGCCACCCATATTTATCACCGTGTATCTTAATTAGCTCCAACAAACAACGTAAACACACACAAGAGGATAACACTTGCGCTAAGTCAACTGATTGAAGCATGTTTAAAGAATACTTATTATGAATCCATTTATTCACGAAATTAAACACATCAATATATTCAGGGAGAGAATGATTCCCGCGTTGTCTTGGTTACAACGTTGATAGTGCGTGGCAGGGAATAGTAATAAAACGTTTATAAAACGTTATAAAAACGTTTATATCGGTCCCCTGGCACTAGAAGGGTTAAGGAAGCAATTTATGATGAACGTAAATCCACTGCTTTTTAGTCCAAATTTTTGAATCTAGTCTGGACGGTAGGAGACTCATACTCACTTTGAATCCAAAGCCAATTTAATTGTGAATCAAATTAGAAACGTCGCCCATAATTGTTGTTGATTTATTTAAGGGCTATGCGACAACTTGGCCATATAGCCCCGTGTATTTTGTGTGTGTGGAATCTGCTGTCGTTGGGTTGGCTGCATTATTGTGTGTATAGGTACTTGTAAGTGGGGCTGCAGTTGGTTAGAAGGCGGTCGTGGCCTAACGTTAGGCACCATTCCTATATTTGACTGGCGTAGAGGTGGAAAACCACGGAAAACCACTTCTAGGATGGCTGAAATGTGGATCGAACCCAACTATTCTCAGTTCTGCCCTCAGATAATGATTAAATTTCTCGGCAAAGCTGGGAATCAAACCCTGACCCCAATTAGAATCGATTAGATTCAATATAGTCTTTAATTTTGTGACATAATTTGTAAATAACAACTTTACTATTTCATATTTATTGATGTCAGTCATTAATATTATTTTAACTTAACTTAATTTTGCTTTTATTGTTGTTTTATGTAGGGCGACATCGTGGTCACCACACCTGTGAACATGGATGAGTGTGAAATTTGACTAATAACCTGTGTTGTTGTGATGGCTGTATGAGCGTGTGTATTTGGAATTCATGTGAGGATTAGGAAGGAGGTGGCCGAGGGCTTAAGGTAGGAACAATCCTGGCAAGTGCCTGGAGTAGAAGTGGGAAACCATGGGAAACCACTTCCTGCTGAGGTGGGAATCAAACTCACCTCCTCTCAGTTTTGCCTAACGAGGCTGAGTATAGGCTACCCCGTTCCATATTTTAGACCATAATTACATTTCTTGCCAGTGCCAGGAATCAAACCCGGACCTCCGGGACGACAGCCAAGAATGCTAGCCGCTCCAACTCGAGATGGTATTTTTTAAGTTAAATAATTAATGTACTGTATGTCTACCAATTATTATTGTTATTATTTCCATTTCTTTGTGTTCGGAGTGAGCTCAGGTGAGCTTCTAAGAGGCAGATGATTTTAACGGCCAGATGCCCTTCCTAAAGCCAACCTCATCAGTGGAATAACGATATATAAATCGAATGCCTATGAATGAAACTGGGCAAGGAATTCTAAGGAAGCAGCCGTTTAGACAACTGGTCCAGTCAACTTCCTGGTGTACCAGCTAGCGTTCTTGGCTGTCGCTCCGGAGTTCCAGGTTCAATTCGCAGCACTGCCAAGATATTGAATTCTGGTCTGAGGGCTGGAACGGGGCCACTCAGCTTCGTGAGGCAAAACTCAGATGAGGTGAGTTCGATTCCCTCCTCAGCTATCCTGAAAGTGGTTTTCCGTGGTTTCCCACTTCTAGCTTAGGCTAATCCCGAGATGGTTCCTTACTTAAGGCCATGGCCATCTTATTCCCAATCCTCGTCTTATTCACTAATACACATAGTATACTAATACAGTTTATCACTAGTTATCAGGCAAAATAACACACTCAACCAAGTAACAGGGGGGCTAAATGACCACGCTGTCCAAGTCCCTCAAATGAAACAACACCGCAATTGCCATGTGCTTAAAATGAGAAACCATGTAAAACCATTTCAACAATAACCCCTGGCACTACAGCTCATTAAGGGTCCAGGCCTACCAAGCGATCGCTGCCCAGCCATTTGGTCTACAGATATTGGGGTGACGCCTGGTCAGCGTGTCTGGTCCCCTCGGCCGTTAATCTTGGTTTTCGTGACCAGGGCGCTGCCTCACTGTCAGACAGCTACTCAATTGTCCTCACGAGGCTGAGGGCACCCCGTTCCAGCCCTCACGTCAGTTTCTAAAATCACTGACGGAGCCGGGAATCGAACCCGGGGCCTCCGGGTGAGAGGCTGGCACGCTACCTCAACATCATGGGGCCGGTAAAACCATTTCAATGGCGGGATATAATTAATTTTTAGCCTATTTTATTTATGAAAAAATAGGCTTATAGTCCGTATGTTTGTGTGTGTCTCTCTAATAAAACCTAAACGGTCGAAGTGATTTCAATGAAACTCTGTAAGTGCATACTACTAATTCGTACGACGTCGACCGTGTCTTTCAATTTTTTATACGTTTCTCCAATTCAATATGGCGGCCACGCGAAATACTTCAGTGGCATTCTATATCTCCGCAACTGTAACAGATATCACCCTGAAATATTGTACAGTACTACTAGAAGTTTACCTATGTGACTTACTAAAACCTGTTAAGTAGGCTACGAAATGAACATGGCGGCAAAGTAAAGTTGAAACATTTTAATGGATTTTTCACGCTATTTAGCCATCTGACCGCAGTGAAACTTGGTACAGTAAATGTATATACGGGGCCCATACATTGTAATGCATTTTTTCAATGGTTTTCATAACCTCAAGGTAGCGGTTGTGCGATATTTTAATAGTACATTATGCAACGAGCCTATAATGGCTATAATTAAGACACGAGTATTTTTTATAAAACGAGCGTATGCGAGTTTTATAATTTCCATACGAGTATCTTAATTACCATTATAGGCGAGTTGCATACGACTGTTTATGTTCGACGATAATTATAACTTTATTATATGTTTTAACATAAATATTCATAAATATCTGTTGAGAGTCAGCTACTGGAATTTTGTGATCACAGAGCGAGCGTTGGGTGTTATAGCTTCGTCTTTCAAGAGCTTTGAACGGCCGACGCATGCGCTCTGCCATATGCAGCCATATGTTTACATAAGCCGTCCCTCAGTAATATTGTCACCGCAGTCATTTGAAGTCAATGCGCTGTGTAGAAATTAGTGTTAGTGATTTTAAGGTACTGTGCTATTTCTTGTCTCATATTCGCCAGTTTATTTACGCGAACTTATGGACGGTGGGTATTCCATGTCGGTAATTTATTATAGTTCGATGTTGTGTTTATGTCCGACATGTTGGATTTTGAGCGCATGCTCGAAATTATCGTTACCTAATTGGTCAATGAACGAGCTCTGATTGGCTGGAGAAACTGTATCGTAATGAAAAACGGTGTTATAATGACCATCATTATGATACAGTTTTCAAACACATAATAGTGAGGGTCGAACATAAAATTATGTTTTTATTTTTCATGTCCTAATCATGTGATGGAAGTGAAAGTTTGAATAATTAATCATGCAATAATCTTCACAATCCATCATAGCGTTCCTCTTCATAGGCGGGAGAATTTTTAAAAGATAAGACCAATAGGCTATATGAAAATAGGCTATATAGTTCTTCACGGAACTGCTTGTTGCTATTCATTTCCATAAGCTGATTATTTTTAGCCTATTTTCATTTTATGAAAAAAAAATAGGCTTATGAGATCACCTTTTGTCCGTGTGTTTGCGTATGTGTGTCTGTGTGTGTGTGTGTGTGTGTGTGTGTGTGTGTGTGTGTCTAATAACTTCTAAACGTCTGGAGAGATTTTAATGAAACTCGGTGAAGTCATAGAGCTATTTTGGCCGACCCCGACCTTGCCCTTCAAATTTTATTTTTCTCACAAATCCAACATGGCGGCTGTGCAAAATATTTCACCAGCTTTCTATATCATCGAAACTAACAACGATATCACCCTGAAATTTAGTACGGTGATAAAGGGCACTACTACAAGTTCACCTATGTGACTTTCAAAAATCTGGTAACTACAAAACCAACATGGCGGCCAAGCGAAGTTGAGACTTTTAAATAGACATTTCTCGCGATTTAACCATCCAACGTAATGAAACTTGGTACAGAAAATGTTTATGCACATTGTAATGCACTGGCATCTAATTTAGTTCAATTGTTTACATAACCTCAAGATGGCGGCTGTGCGAAATTTTAAAATTAAGATTTTATTTCCTGTGTCGTAATCGTGCGATCGAAGTGAACGTTTGAATAATGAAGCTACACAATAATTTGCTTTTATCGGTACATAACTCTATCGCGTATACATATAACAATCCAAAATGGCGACCAACCGAAAGATTTAGACGGTCCTCAATATCTACGAATCTTTCAGAGCAATCAAACTGAATTTTTTTAATGTTCGTAGAGGCTATGGACATAAGTTCACCTATAGGACTTTCAGTAACCTGGTGAGCACAAATCCAACATGGTGGCGACGCGAAATATAAATATTTAAATGGACGTTTCTAGCGATTTAACCATCCGAGTGCAGTGAAACTTTGTACGTTCAATGCTTATACAAATGTTAACCCACTGTCATCTGATTTATTTCAATTGTTGTCATAACCACAAAATGGCAGCAGTGCGAAATTTTAAGATCTCGTTTTTATTACTTCTTGTGTCCTAATCATTCGATTGAAGTTTGAATATCACACGTACACAATAATCTTCATGTAATAGTACATCAATAAAAATCCAACACGGCGACCATCTGAAATATTTAGACGGTTCTCAATATCTACGAATCTATTACAACAATCAAACTGAAATTCTGTACGTTGATAGAGGCAATTAACATGAATCAGATATATGAAAATAGGCTGTATAGTTCTTCACGGAACTACTTGTTATATTTGTTTCAGTGTTATACATATCTACCGCCAATCCTTAATGTGAATCTAAACGTAAGTTAGTGTCACCGCGCGCTGGTTGAACACGCGGAAAGGTATACTGCGTCTACTGTTATCATTTCTCAAGTTGATCACTCACTTGTGGTGTGGTAAGCTTGTACTCTTACCTCACGACGTCATCAAGTGAATTTTATGTTTAACATTAGAAGTATTTCTGAAGACGACGGTCTTTTATGGACTGAAATTAATCATTTGACTCTGCCTCACTGAAACAGAATTACACCATGTTCTTCTGTATGCATCTAACAGAAGGGATGAATATCTCCGTGTGGGGTCCCCTTTATCACAAACGTGACCGTCCTCCCCTTCCATGGTATCGTAACAACATAAAAACCTTTAGGATCACATAATCCTCTCCTTCCCCCTTCTTCACACTACCATCCAAACGAATGGCATCCACTTTTCTATAGGTAACCTGCACTATCTGCCTACCTCACCTCACAAAAGAGCTGCCTTTTTAGTTTTGTCTTGTTGCTCAGCTCTAGGTTTAGTTTATGCTGTTGCTGAGTATTGTGCTCCTGTGTGGATAAATAGTCCGCATGTAAGATTAATAGATGTACAATTGAATAACACCATGCGCATGATAACAGGAACGTTTATGTCAACTCCTACACAATGGCTTCCTATTCTCAGCCACATCCCACCACCTCATTTGCGGCGATGCAACATTTTGATACGAGAATATAGAAAGATCCAGACCAACAAACAACTACCAATCCATGGAGACATTGGTGATCTACATGTGAAACGATTACGTTCAAGACATCCACCTATCTGCACAGCGGAGAATCTTGCAACTAACAAATTCAACCTGACTGAGAGATGGTCTTCTGATTGGAATTCGTTTGCCCCTCCAGAGAGTACAGTAATGCCATGCATAACTGAGCAGGTGCCAGGGTTCACGCAGCCTAGAAAGACCTGGTCAAAATTAAATAGAATCCGGACCAATCACGGCGTATGCGGCGATCTCCTGTACAAGTGAAGGAAAAAGTCTTCGTCGTGTTGCGAGTGCGGTGCTGAAAGACAGACTGATCGGCACCTAGTTCAGGAATGCCCACAAACATCATACGGTGGTGACTTCAGCGACTTCTTCCTAGGGACACCACAGGCACTTCATTACGTTTCGGAACTTGATGTTAAATTGTAAATAATTTTCATGTATGCCATACGATAAATAAATAATTAAATAAATAAATGTTAAAGAATTATGCATTGTACAACCACGGACAAATAAATGTTTTCCACTCTGGTCTATCTTATTAAAATGAGCACTCTATGGATGAATACAGAACATTGTGACATGTACAGTACCGGTACATAGCCTATTGGTTGATCGATAATAACATAAGATGGGTAAGTTATATGTGTGACCAACTTGAATTCATTAGGGTTAATTAGTTTTCAAAACACTGGTATATTACTATTGTTGTCCTTGCTTCAGTTAGGAATATGGGACACCTTTTGTCATAATGTGTGTGAGCTGAATTTGTAGGATAACCTGTGTTACTGTCAGTGGCGTAACTAGGATTTGCTTCTAGAGGGGGATGAGCAGATTCAAATCAGAACTAATTGCGTTTTTGGATTTATGTTTGTTATTTTTGTTTTTTTGGCTTTGTGTTTTTTGTTTTGTGTTTGTTTTTGTCTTGGTTTTCTGCTTTTGTTTTTGTGTTTGAATTTTGCTTATTGATTTGCGTTTATCTGCTTTTGCTTTTGTTTTTGTTTTTGCTTTATGTGTTTTCTGTTTCATTTCTTTTTTGTGTTTGTTTTTGCTTTGTGAGGGGGCAAAATACGACTTTCAATATGAAAGCAAACCTACACGTTTTCATGTTTGATCTCGATAGCACTTGCACCTCTCAATGTGCAAAAGCTTGAGCCACCTAAACTAATACAAACTGTAAATAACTACACTCACACATACTACTACATACATGACAGTAACCAGTGGCCATAACTAGGGAGTGGTGTAGGCCTGACACTAAATATTTTACACATGTTAAGGTAAATTATCCCAAATTATAAACATGCATAATCCAGTCGTTTGTCATCAATCCGAAAAATGGCTTTTATTTTTCAAAATTAAATTTTCATCAATTTAAGTTTTTTATTAGAAAATTATTTGGCTCTGGTGGGATGGGGGAGGTTGTTCCCTCTAATCACCCCCTCCCCCCATAGTTATGGCCACTGGTTACCGTTATGTCTGTTGTAGTATGTGTGAGTGTAGTTATTTAGAGTTTGGATTAGTTTAGGTGGCCCATGACTTGAAATGAGGCATAATTCTGGTATAATGTCTGAAGGGCGTGTGGAGGAATCCGGGGAAAACACCCAAAATAGCCACAGACAGCGACGAGTGTGGAACCTTTGATCTTCTGACTCCCATTTTCTCCTCACAGTCGTGGTGCGATTCAAATCTCCATATACAGGGTCTGGCAGCATAACTTCCTTTTTTAAATGCGCGCCATTCAGTCGTTTGATGTCGTAGCGGAGCGCTAGTGGTCTCGTTCGTGAGGTGGTACTATAAAGTTTTGTCCCGACACAGTTCAGTCGCCATCATGCGTTGGAAAAGGGAGCTGTTGCCGTTGAGGCCTTCTTCTCGAGCGGATTTTCTGAGATCGCAACCCAGCGCGCCTTTCCGAGGCGTTTTAATTTGGGCCCGTTGGCCCCAGTCCCGAGCCGGAAATCAATTGCTACGTAGGTCACTACCTTCAGACGAACTGGAAGTGTGACAGTACGAAGAACTGGAGTCCCTCAACCTATTCGATCACCTGAGAACATTAAGGCAGTGAGAGCTTCAGTGTGCGATCACCACGGCGTTCTGTACGCAAACAATCGTCTACCCTTGGACTCTCCGATCGGTTGTGAGGAGAATTCTTTATGCTGATCTTCATTTTCATCCGTACAAGATGGCGAGTGCGCAGGAACTTTCTGAATGTGACTTCAATTGTCGAAGTCGTTCCTGAGGACGCTGTTTTCTTTTTTAGTGATGAAGCCCATTTTAATTTGTGTGGATCCGTTACCAAACAAAACATGCACTACTGGGCTGCCACCAATCATCGAGAACTATACCAAAGGCTTTTACATTCACCTAAACTCACAGTGTGGTGTGCACTGTCCTCAGCTGGAATTATTGGTCCTTGGTTCTTTGAGGAAATCTCAGTCACAGTTACAGTGAATTCGGACCAGTATGAAAACATATTACATGTTTTTTTTTTCTTACGGGTGGTTGATTTGGACTTAGGGGACATTTGGTTACAACAAGGCGGTGCAACGGCACACACTTCAAGAGCAACGATGGCTATATTGAGGGAACACTTCCCGGAGCACCTCATCTCACTCAGGGGCGATTTGGAGTGGCCGGCCCGCTCTCCCGATTTGTCCCCTTGTGATTTTTCTATGTTTTTTTGAAACCCCGTGCTTATGGGAACCGTTCAAGGACCCTACAAGATTTGAAGACCAACATCCAGCAAGAATTTACCAACATATCGCCTGATTTGCTGGCAAGAGTGATGACAAACGCCCGAAAGCGGTTTTCTCAGTGTATGGAGAATGGGGGACGTCACTTACCTGATTTGATGTTCAAAACCAAGTTAAACAAAACTTTATGTATGCGCCTACATTGTATAAAAAAATTAAAGTTTTCTGATTCATACAATGGGATTTATTACGTTAAAAAAAGGAAGTAATGCTGCCGGACCCTGTATAAAGTATCTGTCTTTCCATGTGTTTAATATTTTCTTCGGGAATGGCGTCTAAACCTATCCCAAAGAAATTTTCAAGGAAGAATTTTCAATACCTGTTTGCTAGCACTGGCTAAGTTTTATCCCCAAATACATACGCTTGTTGGGGATACGGGAGGGTTTATACGTCTATGCCTGGTACTAATGACCATGAATTGGGATATTGGGATACACCTGTCTTAGCGTTGTCATGGCTACATAAATTACGTGTTCAGACTTGTATATTTTCCACACTAGGCTATGACTTTCCCTGTTGATTGTTTACTCTTCTATTGGAAGGCAACTGTTTTTGATGGCCTTGTTCCAGAAAAGGACACAGCAGCAGCACAGCAGTCAAAAAGTTGAGCAATTTTTATGCATGGGAGGGGATCTTAGAGAGAGAGAGTGTTGATTTCGTTATTTACAAGGCCGGTAAATAAATGGGTCAAAGGGAATGTGGTCTTGTTTATATTGAGGTTTCTAAGTCGGTAAAGGTTCCATCCCTGGAAGTTTTATGTAATTAGAGGTTATCTTTGAAAGACGTTATAATAGTTTTCGTGCCATAGCCAGCGGTCTTAGCGTCTAGTAGGCTATGGCCCTCCTCACGTAATATCAAATTGCATGCTATATCTAACATCATCGTAGTCAAAAGAATTCCACTAAAATGTATGAATTCCATCTGTAGAAGTAATACACATCAGTGTACACATAGGTTTGCCACGGTGGCTGAGTGGTTATCGTGTCGGACTACCAACCACAAGCTTGGAGATTCGCTTCTGGCCGTGGTAAGTGATTTTTTAAAGTGGACAAAAATCTCGGCACGCATGTCATACGTTGTTTGCATGTTAAAGAATCCATTTGAATTCAGTAGGCCGTGTTCATAACGACAAAGTTAATCTCGGGATTTTCCGCCAACACAAAAGTCCTCTTTTCGCTGCTAGAAAGCACTATAGTGTCAATGAGCTTAGATATCTAACCTCCTTGACTTTCATAGCGCTCCAAGGAACGACAAATATTCGACATGCAAGCTGCCTTCTTGGCGTCAAATAACAAAGCTTTCACAAAGCTCCGAGGCCGTATTATATTATTACAGTAGTCTATTATTATTGTTGTACACACACATATACAGTATACATACGAGCTTCATTTTCTTCTGTCACAAGTAATTGCTTTCATAGAAAAAGTCGGTAGTTGTCTCTTATTACAAATATATGTACTTGTAATATCAGACAGCTTCATATTTCTCATTCCATTATGCTTTATTCGATATCTCTAGTATTCAAAGCATTAATAACAGTACAGTATATTCATACTTGAGCAGATACTTCGAGAGTTCGTTTCTTGATCTGCTTGAGAATGTATTGGGCGTTTAGAATATGTCTTCAAGGGCGAGTAGAAGCTGCTATGACTTCAGTATATTCTGCAAGGTAGTTGCTCCTTTAATTCAATTTTCAATCCCGAGTAACGCCGTGTAAAAATAAATAAATAAACATATAAGTAATTGAATTAAGAAATACATATATAAATAAATGCCTTTAAGCTTAAGCAAGGCTTTACAAATTTTAGAGGAGATGGTTTCAAAAGGCTGCCTTTAGATACACGACTATGTTGTTCGACGACCGAGCACCGACAATAGTTGAACAGTAAGAGAAAGGAAGGGACCACCTTAGCATCCCGTGTGAGGAAGATTGGTCACCCTGCCTTAGGGATAGATCAATTCACTCCACTACAGACGATAAAATATCGAATAGCCATTCAGAATATGGGCGTCAACTGAGAGGAATGAACTGCATCAAAGGATGTGAATGTATCTGAAATGGCCCAACCCTAAGTGGAGTCCTTTGTTCAATAGTATCCTATCCAACATCTGAAACCATATCTCACTTTTCATGGCTTATCTTTACGTGATATGTTACAGAAGAAGAATCTAAAAACAACTCTGGTATCTATGAGTGAAGTTAGCTTGCATTGTTTGGTCCCAGCTGGGGTTAGATCGTATTACGGTGGAATGAGATGCCTTCTGTATAGTGGAAGCTATGGAACCACCAGGCTTCCTGCTAAGAGAGAGACAGGGCAGGGCAAGGCGCGCCCTTTGCGTGATCTTATCACAGCTTCTTGGGTCCATGGTCATTTTCATTCATTATATTACATTTGTTATGATGAGCAGGTATAGGAAGAGAGGTTAAAGGAACAAACCGTGATGTCCCTGTAACATAATTCAAAATTCACAGGACGGTAGCGTAATTTGAGGTGGTGATAAATGCTTTAAAGGGTAGAAATTTGGGGTAATTTCCCCCTATGAACACATAATTATGCTACCATATAAAATAATACTGATGTTTAAATATGTTGAATCTATGATGCTACTCCACTAACTAGGCTATTATTGATTTAAAGGGTAAAATTTTCCCCTTTTTCTGCCATGATACTTTTCCTTCTTTGCTTTGTTGACGTGGCAGTTGCCTTCCTCTGCTCTACGAATCCGTCAACGAGGGTTATTCAAAGCTAGTGATTTTTAAAAAATATAATCAATAGCCCGAGGCGATAGCGACAGGGCTAACTCCGATTTCAGTAGGAGGGTAGGTTTGAACCCCACCAACAGACGTTCTTGAAATGATTTTCTGTCGCTTCGTTTTTTTTACTCCAGTCAAATATCAGGATAGTACATTTTGATTGGCCACGGCTGCTTCCTTCCAGCACTTAGCCCAGTTTCATTAATCATCATAGAGTGCTGCAGCAAACTAGTCAAAAGGCTGAATAAAGCTAAAGGAAGCAGGATACTTCTGTTACTTAGGAAGGAAAATAACCAGTGATGGACGAAGCAAAGAGGATTATACAATGTAGGTTGGCTCAGGCAAGGAAAGCATTTCCACAGAAAAGGAATCTGTTGACATAGAATATTATTATTTACGAATTGCAGACAATGGCCATAGCTGGGTATTTTTGAATGAATGCCCGAGGGCTCCCAACAAGTTCAATTTCAAGTATTCGAACTTTGACTACCAGATCCTACTGTCACTAACATCTAGCAGCGAACGTTGGAACTTGATAGAGTGATTCTTACTAGCCAAATATAACCTACACATTTTTGCTATACACTTCCAATAGCAGTGGTAGGTTCTTTTACGTGCCATACATCTATGACATGGACCCATCGGCTTTACTTCCCTTCCGAAGTAAGGCATACTGCTGGATTTGACCGCTCCTAAAAATCTGACGACTTCGGAATATAGATTTAGGTATTAGGAAGTCATTTTTGAAAGCCATTGTCTGGAGCATGGCACTCTATGGAATTTAAACTTGAACTATTGGCGAAGAAGAAAAGAGGAGAATGGAAGTGTTTGTAATGTGGTGTTACAGGATAAATGATGAAGATCAGATGGGTAGATAAAATAGCAAATGAAGAGGTATGAAGACGAGTGGGAGAGGACAGACGTTCCTGGAGAAGAGAAGAGATAGGTTGATAAGAAACTAGCTAAGACATGCAGGAATAGCAAACGTGGTTATGGAAGGAAGGGCCGAAGACAAGAACTGTAGGGGTAGACCAAGGTTAGAACATGTTAAACGGATTCCCTCCGATGTAAGGTGTGGTAGCTATGTAATAATCATAATAATAATATCGTATGGCCTCGGGTGTCGGATGCAAGCTTTGTTAATTGACGCCCAGAGGGCAACTTGCATGTCGAATTTTATCGCTCACTGAAGCACTATGAAAGTCAAGGAGGTTAGATATCTAAGTTCCTTGACACGATAGCGCTTTCTAGTAGAGAAATGAGGAACTTTGTGATGGAGGAAAATCCCGAGTTAAATTTTGCCATTATGTACACTGCCTAATGATTTCAAATGGGTTCTTTAACATGCCAACATTGTATGCCATGCGCATCGTGATTTTTGTCGCCTTTCAAAAATCACTTACCACGGTCAGGAGCGAACCTGCAAGCTTGGGATTGGCAGTCCGACACGATAACCACTCACCCACCGTGGCAGCTGGTAGCTATGTAGAGATGAAACGATTAGCTCAGGACAGAGATACCTGGAGAGATGCATCAAACCAGTCAAAAGACTGAAGACTAAAAACAAACACACAATTACTCTTGAGGCTTACATCAGGAAGGACAACCAGCCATAAAAATATGCATCGTCCACATGGGCATTAATCTCACCTTATCTTTAATTCCGTAAAATTGGGAATAATATGGTGTAGACATAGGTGATATTTATTTACGTGAATATGGAATATTGTGAATAATTGAATACTAACTGTACAACAAAATAAATCAGTTTGTTTTGAGCTAAAATAATACTTATTACTTTTTTAAATTTAGTTGAAATTTAATGAATTGAAGCGTTTGAAATGTGGTGTTGCAGGAGAATGATGAAGATCAGATGGGTAGATAGGGTTACAAACGACGATGTATTAAGACTAGTGGGAAAGGAGAGATGTTTCTGGCGACTGCTAATGAACAGAAGAGAGAGGTTGGTAGGACACATACTAAGACACCCAGGAATAGCAAGTTTAGTTATGGAAGGAAGGGTCGAGGACAAGAACTGTAGGGGTAGACGTGATTGCCGCGAACGTAGGGTGTGGTAGCTATGTAGAGATGAAACGATTAGCTCAGGAAAGGGAGGCATGGAGGGCTGCATCAAACCAGTCAAAAGACTGAAGACTCAAACAACAACAACAGTCGGTCTACACGATTGTACCCAATCGTAAACCTGAAAAAAAAAGAACATTTGAGATGAATAAATATTTGTGTATATATAAATATTTATGAAAATAGGATAAATATTTATTAATCTCTTTTTTTTTCGGATTAGGGAAACTCCCATTACAATAGGGTACAAACATGTTGGCCGACTGAAAAACATTAAATTTTGAATACTAATGCAACCCTGAAAAAACAAAATATCACAAGGTAAGACAAGATTCCATACAAATGTCTCGTAGTTCAATGGTTAATGTATTGACAGCCACTACTGAGGTTCGAGTTCAATTCGCTGTGTTGTCAAGAATTTTAATTCTGTTTTGAGATTTATGAACTACTGTATGTCTGTCACTTTCTGGAGTGCATTGTAACCCCTCAAGGCACTGGAGCTGTAAAATCATTATTTTGACAGTCACAATCACTACTCAAACCACTCTAAAATAAGTTATGAATGTTCTTAAACAAAGCAGGCTACATGTCGTCCTTGGATGCGTGCAGTTCATTGCACCCAATACAGGGGTTTCTTATTTGAATTCTATATTTCTCTGTATGTAGCCTATATTAGCCGTAGGTACACGAAAGAATGCTTCCTACTAATCTAAGTGAAGTTTATTGTAGTATAGTATATCATCAAGTCCTCTAACAATCAGTCTTATCCATGAAGAAATACAGTGAAACCCCTCATATCCGAACCCCGGAAATCCGAAATCCCGGGGAATCCGAACAAGGATCTTTCGACAAGTTGAAGTTTGAAAAAATACACCCAAAAATGAGAAACTTATTTATTTAGTCATAAAACAATCATATATGACCGCATTTTACATACTTAGTTGAAAAATTAACAAGAAGTACAGTTAGCGTAGTGTAAAAGTGCCTACATAGACTATTTATCCCATCCAGGATTGAAAAACGGAAACGTTGGTTATTATAATTCCGTAGGTAATCACTTTGCTAAAACAATGAAATAGCAATAGAAACATACAAAATATCATTTAATCTTTCACTTGAAATCAGTTATCTTCAATATTGTAGAAGTGACGAAAACCTTCACGCTGAGGCAATTGCGCGCCAGCGTCGCACTAAGATGACATCGTTTGGCGTGGCTGCTGCTTGTTGTTCTACTAAGCGCAATGCGATGTCAACAGCAGATGCAGGCAGCATCAGTATAAGTCATATTGTCTGCCGAAGTTTCTTCTTCCTCACTGACATTAGCTACATTGCCGTCATGTTGACTTTGGACCAGACTCACTATTTCATGTTCGCTGTTTGCGCCAAACCAGCCTTTCTCGCTCAATGTAGGCTGCAGTCCTATACCGTAATGAGGGCTGGTCATTATGTTATGGATATCTCTCGGCTAATCCGAACAAATTGAAATCCGAACAGGCTACAGCCCCAATTAGTTCGGATTTGAAGGGTTATGCTGTAGTAGATCTACGGAGGAAACCATTATGTGAATTATAATTCTGGAGGAAAAATAAAGGGAAATTGGGACTGGATTTATGACAAATAGTAAATATTACTGAGATTCAGTGAAGTTTTGTTTGTCGATTCATGCTGGTGTGATGAGACCATATGCCGAATTTGAACAAAATAGCAACAGTACCTTCTGATACAATAACTCTTGTAATTTAAAACGTTCAAATGTCGATGAACCTCAAAAAAGCTCCAGATGAACAACCAGTTAAAATATCATATTGTGAAATGGCGTACATGCACTTAAAACTATGGAAAGTCTGCTCATATAGTCCAGGAATATGAAAAAAAAAATGTTTTTGTTTATATTTTCTGTTACTTAGGAAGCAAAATAACCAGTGATGGACGAAGCAAAGAGGATATAAAAAGTAGGTTAGCTCAGGCAAGGAAAGCATTTCTACAGAAAATGAATCTGTTGACATCGAATACAGATTTAGGTGTTAGGAAGTCAGTTTTGAAGGCCTTTGTGAGGAGCGTGGCGCTCTATGGAAGTGAAACTTGGACTATTGGTGCAGCAGAAAAGAGGAGAATTGAAGCGTTTGAAATGTGGTGTTACAGGAGAATGATGAAGATCAGATGGGTTACAAACGAAAAGGTATTAAGACTAGTGGGAGAGGAGAGATGTTTCTGGCGACTGCTAATGAAGAGAAGAGATAGGTTGGTAGGACACATACTAAGACACCCAGGAATAGCAAGCTCAGTTATGGAAGGAAGGGTCGAGAACAAGAACTGTAGGGGTAGAGGAAGGTTAGAATATGTTAAACAGATTGCCTCGGATGTAGGGTGTGGTAGCTATGTAGAGATGAAACGATTAGCTCAGGACAGGGAGGCATGGAGAGCTGCATCAAACCACTCAAAAGACTGAATACTCAAACAACAACAACAACAACCCCTATAAATTTATTATTTTTGCAGCTAAAAAACCATTAGTTACAAAATATTAAACTGAACATGATACTGTATACCATTTAACATTACATGATTATTCTCTACTATTGACTTTGCAATAATCACTGTTATTTTTGTACGCAACATAAACTGATAGTATTCACATTTCTGGTCACACAATACACGTATAAAGTGCCCACGTTATATCTCTGCCGGTGAGCTACGTCATTACTTCCAGGAAAGGTATACCGACTGCACTAGCCTCACCAAAGACATTTCTCAAAATGGCACACCAACAATAGTGTGGCAAGCACTAATGAGTGTGCCGAGTGCATTATGCTAAGAACTCCTGAGCCCCACACTGTGAGGTAATGTCTTATAAATGGGAGTATAGGAGTTGACGGCTCGAATTCTCAGAAATATAACGGTCCTCACTGGCAGAGATATAATGCGAACACTGTACATTGATTATTTGCGTGGTGGAATTTTTTGGTTGTACATAAATTATGGTGAAAGTCATGTATGGCAAGCCTAATAGTTGCATGCCTCTGCGTTTGGTTTGCTTTTGTCCAATTTCTGATTATTCATTAATTCATTAATTTTATTTATTTTGAAATGGTTGTAATTCCCCGGTGACAAATTGTACAATTACAGAAAATTACCAACAATAATGTCAAACACAATATACACAAGTCGCGGTTTCGGAACTAGCATCAGTCGTCATAGCATCAGTTCAAAAAAAAAAACATTTATGTTCGACCCTCACTATTATGTGTCAGATAACTGTATCATAATGATGGTCATTATAACACTGTTTTCCATTACGATACAGTTTCTCCAGCCAATCAGAGCTCGTTCATTGACCAATTAGGTAACAATAACTTCGCGCATGCGCTCAAAATCCAACATGTCGGACATAAACACAACATCGAACTATAATAAATTACCGACATGGAATACCCACCGTCCATATGTTCGCGTAAATAAACTGGCGAATATGAGACAAGAAATAGCACTGTACCTTAAAACCACCAACACTAATTTCTACACAGCGCATTGTCTTCAAATGACTGCGGTGACAATATTACTGAGGGACGGCTGATGTAAACATATGGCTGCATATGGCATTGCAAGCCCACAGAGCGCATGCGTCGGTCGTTCAAAGCTCTTGAAAGACAAAGATATAACGCCCAACGCTCGCTCTGCGATCACAAAATTCCAGTAGCTGACTCTCAACAGATATTTATGAATATTTATGTTAAAACATATAATAAAGTTATAATTATCGTCGAACATAAACAGTCGTATGCAACTCGCCTATAATGGTAATTAAGACACTCGTATGGAAATTATAAAACTCGCATACGCTCGTTTTATAAAAAAATACTCGTGTCTTAATTATAGCCATTATAGGCTCGTTGCATAATGTACTATTTCAATGATTTCTTCTTGCTTGTTTTTGGTCTGGCAATCACAGTGTAGTAGGCGTCTGTAGATGGTAGATGTAGCTGAATCCTTTAGTCCTCCAGGAAGAAACTTTCTGTGGAAAGGGCGTATATCATCCATTTCGGGGCGTACTTCCCTGCTCCTTAGCTCATTCCAAAAATACCCCTTTCAAGGTTAGTATCTTTTGAAGTACCAACACTATACAAAATTCCTTTTGTTAATTCATGGACAGTAGGCTATATGTGAAATTATAATGGAATTTGAATCCAACTTGGTTCAGCTGGATCTTTTAAAATACTTGAAAATGTAAATATGAGATAAACACATTTTTGCAAGTTAAGCATGCTTGAAGGCCTACCTATTACTAATGCTTCAAACTGGTAGATAGCCTCTTCCATCTTCTTCTTCTTCTTCTTCTTCTTAGCAGCCTCTGCAGATAATTTAGCAATTCTGTTTATTTTTAGCCTATTTTCAATTTTGAAAAAATAGGCTTATGAGATCACCTTTTGTCCGTGTGTATGTGCATGTGTGTGTGAGGAGTGTGTGTGTGTGTCCTCCTAATAACTTTTAAACGGCTAGATCGATTTCAATGAAACTCGGTTAGTTCATAGCACTATTCCGGACGACCCCGACCGTGCCCTTCAAATTTTGTTACGTCTCACTAATCCAACATGGCGGCTGTGCGAAATATTTCACCAGCATTCAATATCTCCGAAACTATTCCCGATATCAACCTGGAATTTTGTACGGTGATAAAGGGAACTACTAGAAGTTCACATATGTGACTTTTGAAACAATGGTAACTACAAAACCAACATGGCGTCCACGCGAATTTGCGACTTTTAAATACACGTTTCTCGCGATTTAACCAACCAAACGCAATAAAACTTGGTACAGTATATGTTTATACACATTGTAATGCACCGACATCTATCTTGGTTCAATTGTTTACATTACCACAAGATGGTGGATGTGCGAAATATATCACCGGCATTCTATATCTTTGAAACTATTAGCGGTATCACCCTGAAATTTTGTACGGAGATAAATGGCACTACTGGAAGTTCATCTATAAGACTTTCAAAAACCGGTTAACTACAAAACGAACATGGCGGCCAAGCGAATTAAAAAATTTAATAGACCTTTCTCGCGATTTTATGTTCCAAACGCAATGAAATCTGGGACAGGAAATGTTTATACACATTGTAATGCACTGGTATCCAATTTAGTTCAATTGTTTACATACAGTAACCTCAAAATGGCGGCTTTGCGAATTTTAAAATTAAGTTTGTATTTCTTGTGTCGTAATCATGCGATCGATGTGAAAGTTTGAATAAAGAACCTACGCAATAATTTTCCTTTAATGGTACATGACTCTATGGCCTATGCATTTAACAATCCAACATGGTGACCATCCGAAATATTTAGACGGCTCTGAATATCTACGAATCTGTTATAGCAATCAAGCTGATTTTTTTTAATGTTCATAGGTGCTATAAACTTAAGTTCACCTATAGGACTTTAAATAACCTGGTGATGACAGATCCAACATGTCGGCGACGCGAAGTATAAATATTCACCTGGACGTTTCTCGCAATTTAACCATCCGAGTGCAGTGAAACTTGGTACAGTAAATCCTTATACGAATGTTAATCCACTGGCATCTAATTTATTTCAATTGTTTCCATAACCACAAGATGGCAGCTGTGCGAAATTTTAAAATATCCTTGTTACTTCCTTTGTCCTAATCATGCGATTTAAGTTTGAATGCTACACGTAGACAATAATCTTCATGTAACAGTACATAACTCTAGGACCTACATATATAAAATCCAACATGGCGACCATCCGAAGTATTTAGTCGGTTCTCAATATCTGCGAATCTATTAGAGCAATCAAGCTGAAATTTTGTATGTAGATAGAGGCAATTAACATAAGTAGGATATATGAAAATGGGCTGTATAGTTCTTCACGGAACTACTTGTTTCTGTTTCCGGTGCTGGATTGGTACGTTGAAGCCAGCTGGAGGGGGCGTTTACCAACCTGTCAACCGGGCATTTAAATGTCACGGTAGATCGTTGAAAATATTGGAATCCCAAAAGTACCACCTCCAAACGATCCGCAGGAGTCGGGGGTACATCATTATGGAGAAATGGAAAAATCTATAATTGTTATTATTTTCACCAAAAACTCAGTCTCAGCGTCAAATATTTGTACAAGAAATGCTCAACTATCAGGAGATCATATTTTTCTGCATATTCTAGAACCAGTGCAGTTGTTATAATAATTAATTTCTGTAAATCAAATCTTATACTTGGCTTGACGAATGAAACATATTTATTTCAAAAGTGTGTTTTAACCTGGTGAGCTCTACCTCGCCTTTAAGTCTCGCTACTCATTTGCAATAGGCAGCAGCAATTTCAAAATACAAGGTTTAAATCCCCACACTAAAGGAGGGCGTGTATTTAATTGAGATAAATGGCAATACCATCACACATGATCTATTTCTCGTTTGACTATCGTGTATGCTGAGTTTCAACGTGATCGGGAAATTCACGTTCATGAGGTTATTTTATAATTTATCAGTGGAAAATACTTGAAAAATAATGAGCTTGTTGCCAATGACTGTGGGCTTTAAACTGGGAGTCAGAACGCCCACCCAGGCATCACGGACATATATTTGTAGCTTGAAACCACATTTTAACTTTCACTCGTACAAAGATCAAATAAAAGTCATGTAAAGTACAAAGATGATTTCTGAGGTATAAATATGTCACTATGTGTATATAAGGTGGGTTCACTGCAAACGATGGACATAGTAAATTGACTCCAGATCCGCATTTGTGTTCGTACTCAAGAGTTAGCGGATCACTTGACAGATAATCACATCTTCATACAAAACAGCTTGAGTTCATCCTTTCAGAAATGCGTGTCTGCTGTCCGCTCTTTGAATAGGGAGCAGACCAATGTTCTTGAAACGAAGAATGATTTACATTTACCGTTTCTACTTCACAAAATAAAGTTGCTATTTAATACACTTACACGACCAGGGGTACGCCTAGTTTTATGGTCGTAAGTCTGTCACGAGAGGTAGCAAGGGTCTCACTCTTCAGGGGTACACAAACAAGCAATTTAGAAAACATGCTCAATATTAGAACAACTTCCTTTTTCCATGAACGTATAATAATGAGGGCAAGCGTTCTTTATTTTTCATAATTTTATCCAGTTAGATCTTTAATTATAGTTCGTTGTTGAATGGCACTAAGTCCAAACTTTAAAGTTTTAAGACATACAGTACACACATTTTCATTTGAGACTGTTTTTCCTCTCAGCGTCCAATCTAGTCTGCAAGCCTCTGTTTCCGAACACATCGCGACAATGATCCTCTATAATGATAATAATAATAATAACCCCTGGCACTACAGCCCATGAAGGGCCTAGGCCTACTAAGCGACCGCTGCTCAGCCGTTTGTCCTGCAGATATTGGGGGGACGCGTGATCAGCTCATCGGGTCCCCTCGGCTGTTAATTTTGGTTTTCGTGATCGGGGCGCTGCCTGACTGTCAGGCAGCTACTCAATTGTCCTCACGAGGCTGAGTGCACCCCGTTCCAGCCCTCACGTCAGTTTCTAAAATCCCTGACGGAGCCGGGAATCGAACCCGGGGCCTCCGGGTGAGAGGCAGGTGCACTACCCCAACACCACGGGGCCGGCCTCAATGATCCTCTATTGACAGTTATCTCGTTATCACTTTGGCCTCCTCTCTTCTCACATTGAAATAGTTTCATCACTGAATCTAACCATCGCCTTCTAGGTCTACATCTGCTTCTCTTACCCTCTACAGCCGAACTCATTTACCTATTAGATAATCGCTCTTCCCCATACTCTTCACATGACCCCACCATCTGAGTCGACTCATACGAACAGCGTTTTGTAGCGTCTTCATTTCTTACTTAGCATTTATCTCTTCATTACGAGTACCTTCCTGTCATTGCTCCCATCTATTCCTCCCAGCAATCATTTGTGCTACCCTCATAACAGGTACCTCTAACTAATGTATCAGATATCCTGAATCTACCTAGCTTTCACTTCCATACAGCTAGGTCGATCTAAATATTGAGCGATGTAGGGAGAATGTTGTCGCTACACTAACTTCTTTCTTGCAGAATACTGTTGATCGTAACTGAGGCTCTCTGCGTTGGCATTTCTACACCTCGACTCTATTTCATTTCCCATACGACCATTCTCAGGTAATACACAGTCTAAGTACTTAAAATATTCCACCTGCTACAATTAAGTTCGTCCTACCTGGTATTCTATTTTCTTGCGTTTCTTCCCTACCGACATAACATTCGCCTTTGAAATGCTGATCTTCATACTTTAATCCCTACATTTCTGTTCAAGTTCTAACATGTTAGCTTGCGAGCTTTCGACGGAGTCTGCCATTACAACCAGGTCATCAGCATACGCCAGACTGCTTACCTGGTTTCCACCTAATCAAATTCCAGCCAACCAGTTTATGCCCTTCAGCAAATGGTCCATATGTAAATTGAACAGTAGTGGTGAGAGGATACAACCTGGCCTGACTCCCGTAATAACCTTGAACCAAGTACTCATCCTACCATCAACACTCACTGCAGCCTGGTTTTCAATAAAAATTCCTTTGATCGTCTGTAGCAGCCTTCCCTGGCTACCATAATCTCTCAGGATGCTAAGCAGATAAACACAAACAAAAAACAAGATGTTCAGTAAAGAACATATAGCCTACTTTCTCCTAAATGTATGAGTATAGTTATAACTCGTTGTTTTAATCAAAGAGTATAATAGAATTATTTCTTGGTTGAAGACCTTAAAAACTATTTACTCTACCAAACACCACAACCTCGCAAACAACTGCTACCATCATTGAAGAAAGAAAGAAAAGAAGTATCTAAAGAATGGTATATTGGCTTTCACGGCCGGTGAATTAAAACTCAGCAATTCTTCTAGGTTTGTGCCGTGTCTTGTGTGGGGTTTCGCCTAGGACACCAAGCTAGACTCATCGGCGGGCTCTTGGTGTCCCTGCCCGGACCCCCACAGGAGTGACGAACTGCGCGCCACCTCCCTTTATATAAGGTGCAACTGCACCACTTGACTACGAGAACTAAAAGCTCAAGTAGCCTTAACCTCCCTATGAAGGCTTCCAAAAAGATGGTATATTGGCTTTCACGGCCGGTGAATTAAAACTCAGCAATTCTTCTAGGTTTGTGCCGTGTCTTGTGTGGGGTTTCGCCTAGGACACCAAGCTAGGCTCATCGGCGGGCTCTTGGTGTCCCTGCCCGGACCCCCACAGGAGTGACGAACTGCGCGCCACCTCCCTTTATATAACGTGCAACTGCACCACTTGACTACGAGAACTAAAAGCTCAAGTAGCCTTAACCTCCCTATGAAGGCTTCCAAAAAGATGGTATATTGGCTTTCACGGCCGGTGAATTAAAACTCAGCAATTCTTCTAGGTTTGTGCCGTGTCTTGTGTGGGGTTTCGCCTAGGACACCAAGCTAGGCTCGTCGGCGGGCTCTTGGTGTCCCTGCCCGGACCCCCACAGGAGTGACGAACTGCGCGCCACCTCCCTTTATATAAGGTGCAACTGCACCACTTGACTACGAGAACTAAAAGCTCAAGTAGCCTTAACCTCCCTATGAAGGCTTCCAAAAAGATGGTACATTGGCTTTCACGGCCGGTGAATTAAAACTCAGCAATTCTTCTAGGTTTGTGCCGTGTCTTGTGTGGGGTTTTGGCTAGGACACCAAGCTAGGCTCATCGGCGGGCTCTTGGTGTCCCTGCCCGGACCCCCACAGGAGTGACGAACTGCGCGCCACCTCCCTTTATATAAGGTGCAACTGCACCACTTGACTACGAGAACTAAAAGCTCAAGTAGCCTTAACCTCCCTATGAAGGCTTCCAAAAAGATGGTATATTGGCTTTCACGGCCGGTGAATTAAAACTCAGCAATTCTTCTAGGTTTGTGCCGTGTCTTGTGTGGGGTTTCGCCTAGGACACCAAGCTAGGCTCATCGGCGGGCTCTTGGTGTCCCTGCCCGGACCCCCACAGGAGTGACGAACTGCGCGCCACCTCCCTTTATATAACGTGCAACTGCACCACTTGACTACGAGAACTAAAAGCTCAAGTAGCCTTAACCTCCCTATGAAGGCTTCCAAAAAGATGGTATATTGGCTTTCACGGCCGGTGAATTAAAACTCAGCAATTCTTCTAGGTTTGTGCCGTGTCTTGTGTGGGGTTTCGCCTAGGACACCAAGCTAGGGAGGTGGCGCGCAGTTCGTCACTCCTGTGGGGGTCCGGGCAGGGACACCAAGAGCCCGCCGATGAGCCTAGCTTGGTGTCCTAGGCGAAACCCCACACAAGACACGGCACAAACCTAGAAGAATTGCTGAGTTTTAATTCACCGGCCGTGAAAGCCAATATACCATCTTTTTGGAAGCCTTCATAGGGAGGTTAAGGCTACTTGAGCTTTTAGTTCTCGTAGTCAAGTGGTGCAGTTGCACCTTATATAAAGGGAGGTGGCGCGCAGTTCGTCACTCCTGTGGGGGTCCGGGCAGGGACACCAAGAGCCCGCCGATGAGCCTAGCTTGGTGTCCTAGGCGAAACCCCACACAAGACACTGCACAAACCTAGAAGAATTGCTGAGTTTTAATTCACCGGCCGTGAAAGCCAATATACCATCTTTTTGGAAGCCTTCATAGGGAGGTTAAGGCTACTTGAGCTTTTAGTTCTCGTAGTCAAGTGGTGCAGTTGCACCTTATATAAAGGGAGGTGGCGCGCAGTTCGTCACTCCTGTGGGGGTCCGGGCAGGGACACCAAGAGCCCGCCGATGAGCCTAGCTTGGTGTCCTAGGCGAAACACCACACAAGACACGGCACAAACCTAGAAGAATGTTATGGATCTGGAGACATAATCGACCGGACTGGCTGCATGGCTCAGTGGTAACGTTCTCGCTTGCTGGGCCCTATGTTGCAGGTTCGTATCCTGGCGCAGTCAACTGGCATTTGAGGGTGCACAAATGCGAGGGAGCCGTGTTAGTAAATTTACTGGCACGTTAAAGATCCTCTTCGGGGCAAAATTCCGGCACCCCGGCGTCTCTAAAAGCAACAGTAGTTAAAAGGGACGTGAAACCAATAACATTATTATTTTTATTTTTATTTACATTGTTTAGACCCAAAGGATCACATTAAGCAAATTATGGTCTGGTGCTGTTCTTCTTGTTCTTCCAGAACTCCTTCATCATCTCATTGTGTCGGACTCGACGTTCCTCCGTCCATCCTTTCCCTGGTCTCCTTGGTCGATCTTCATGTTTGACTTCCCAACTGTGGATCTTATGTCGGAATGTCATTCGATCGTCTATGTCTATTGGGATGATGTTGGCACTTTTGAGATCAATTTGGACTTGGGTAACCCAGACTGTTGTCACTTTAAGTTTTCGTAAGTGAGTCAATATTCTCTTTGTTAGCCGGTCGTCATTCAGTCTCATAATGTGGCCGTAGAATCTCAGTCGTCGCTTGCGGAAATCTGACTCGATGTTAGAGTATCTCTCTGTGATTGTGTGTGATTGCAGACGATATCCGTCATCTGTGAGTTTAGGGCCCAATATTTTACGGATGATTTTTCTCTCAGCCTTCTTGATGTTCTCAAGATCCCCTTTGTAGTTGAGGTTTATTATTATTATTATTATTATTATTCTTTCGATTCGGCCATCTAAGGACCACGTCATTTCAATTGTTTCTTGTTGCATCGAGATTTAACGTCCTCCCAGTACTTTCGCATTAGTTCTCGATGCTGTTGTTTCCTTTCTGCAGTCCACTTCTTGCCAGTTGGAAGCTTTGGCTTTTCTTGAAAATAACGGTGTGCTGTTAGTTTTTGTTTAAGTGTGGCACGTTCCCAAATATCGTTGCCTGTTATTCCCACTTCTTGTAAATCTTTGTCCACTTCAATGAACCAAGCTCCCTTGGTTTTCTTTTTGAGGAAGTAGGTGAACATTCTATTTTTCAATCGTGCTGGGTTCATTCTTGTTATATGACAGTAAAAGGTAATTCTCCGTTTCCTCATGGCATCAGTTATTTTTTCCACGGGGGTGTAAAGTTCGTGGTTGTGCCTTCTCCTATATTCCCCATTTTCTTTTACCGGACCCAATTCTTAGAATTGTTCTTTCTTTCACTTCCAGCTTCTCTGTTAGTCCCTTGCGATGCAATGCAAGGCACTCTGCAGCATACAAAGCCTCTGGACGGATGACTGTTTGGTAGTGTCTTAACTTGGCATTTGTTGATACGGATTTCTTGTTGTAAATGGCCTTTGATAGATTGTATGCCATTTCCATTTTCCTGATTCGTGACTCGAAAGCTGCCTTCTCGGAGAGATAGGGGTCTATCCACTCACCCAAATATTTGAACGCTTTCGTTTGCTCTATTTTCCCCTGTCCTACATCCAGCTCTTTTGGCGCTAGTTTGATATTAGTGATGAATTCTGTTTTTTTCAAAGGAGATCTTAAGGCCCGCTTTTGCTGCTTGAATCTGGAGTTCATTAATTTGCGCTGCGGCTGCATCGAGGGAATCTGAAAAAATTGCGAGGTCATCTGCGAATGCTAGGCAGTCAACTATCAGGTTCTGTTTTTTGTAGCCCAATCTGACTCCATTTTCAGACTTTTTAATGTTCATTACTTTTCGCCACTGCCGGATGACTTTTTCGAGCACACAGTTGAAGAGCAAAGGAGATAGTCCATCTCCTTGTCTTACACCAGTCTTGATTTCGAAGGGCTCTGAAATTTCTCCCCTGAATTTCACTTTGGACGCAGTGTTGGTTAAGGTTTTCTGAATGATTGCTCTTGTTTTGTTGTCCAGTCCCAGTTCTTTCAGTATTTCAAATAGGGTGGGTCGATCGATAGATTCATAAGCCTTTTTGTAGTCAATGAAGGTCACTACAAACTGTTTGTTTCTAAGCTTCAGATATGAAAGGATAGATTTAAGGTTCGAAATCTGTTCGGCATGTAACATTTATAATGTATCGTTTAACGTGGTGATGACTATTGTGGTTCAATAAAAACAAACATGATAATAATAAATAATATACACTGTGGTGTGACCTTACCTGCGATAGTATAATATAATAAGTTGTTGTTGAGCGCCAGATTCCTATTTAAGACAGTGAATCGAAATTTATTGATTTAACCTCGGCTATCAGCAGTAGAGTCGAGACCACTTACCCGGGCCGTAGTGAGACAAAGTCATCTAACCAATCCAGTATTTAATCAAGGAGTATGATTGCCTTAAAGTACTAACTACAATGAAAGAAATAGGCATTACGTTGAAGAGAATGAATTTATTGACTCAAGAACAAAATATTAATAAAACAGAATAGTGATAGTCACACAATTGAATTTAAAATTACTCAATGCGGCAATTAATTTAAAAGGAACTGAACATTTAAAATGAATTGAAAGTTAATTGAAGTTAAATTATAATAGAGACGATAGTTTTATTTAATTGTTTGCTCACCCATTTGAAGATTCGTCATATTTAAGAAATGATCGATGATCTCGATGTTACGTCGCTTATGTTTTAAAAAAAATGATGTGATATCTCAATTACTATGAAATATCCTCATTAAATACGTTGCCATCTGTAGAAAGACTCTTGATCAGGGATATAACCCATTATGTATTGATATAGATTTCGGCAAGACATCGTACTTTGCCCACTCTGTTTGCTCAGTTCATTAAGACCCAGAGAGCAAGGTTACCACTTCCTCCCTTCATTGATAGCTATTGATGAATGCCACTCTTGTCCGATGTCGCAGGTACAAATACTTCCTTGTCACGTGGTGTCACAGCCCCCACTCTAGAAGCAAGCTACCCTCTCTTCTGTGTTCATTCCTCCACGAGGGCTAGTTGCAGCTTTGACGCGTATATGGGCTACAGTAGTGACGTATTGGTTACACCATAGTTGAAATATAATGTTCCATTCCTTCTCGAAGGAACTATATGGTGCGCACGTGATGGTTACTCATATTGGGTTTCTTTGCATCCCAGGGAAATGACGCAGTTTGCCGTGGTGAAATTATTACTACGTCGTTCAGTTTGTGACGCATTGGGTTGATCCTTATTGGCAATCTTGTTGCAATATATATATATTACTTCGTCTCTTTACAAATAATTGTTAATAAAAATATTTCTGACTATAATAATAAAAACCGCTTACAATTATCTGATATAAAAATCATCTCATTGATGTACTAATTAATAAGAATAATAAATATGATAATTATAAATGAATAACCCTTTAAATATAACAAGTATGGGATCGAATCGTTACAATCGCCCCTAAGATAAATAATTTAAATGACATTTCACATTATTTCTCTTACCCCATCCAACATTAAAAAAAACTATAAATTTAAATATTATAACCCCCAAAAAGACAACATACAATATACTCTTCATCAATACATAAAAATATACAAGAAAGATATTCTTCACAAAAATTCACATTTTAACTTTCGTTTATCTCATTCTTCCAAATGTTCATAATGTTCATTCTTCTTTATATTTATGCTGTAAAGAAATATACATAAATGCCCTTCACTTTTAATTTTAACATATATGTCAACGCTGCACTTGTCTTGGTGATCGTATGCTTGACATACAATTTTGTCTTCATATCTAGTGAACGTAGTTTTCGTCAGTCTGGTGTAGAATTACATTGTTGTATTTCCAGCTGATAAACACATTATGACTATTACAGCACACGATATGCAAACAACACAATATTCCTTTCGTCTCTAAAAAGGGATTACTCAAATGCAGTAAAATTTCAATAATTGAAGAAAAAAATAACTTAGCAAGATACCTAAGGCAATTCCAATTTCAGTGCGTGTCATACATGTAAAAATTTCCCCAAATACATAATGACATCGAAATACCTCAAAGCAGTTATTAAACAGTTCACATAAATATCCAAGTTACTACTCACCTGCCTTCGTGGCTTAATTCTTTCTTAGGCCACGGCCGCCTCCTTTCAAATTAATATTTCATAAGTCTTCACGACTTCTCAACTTCTCATAAAACCATAATTCCTCTTCACTACTTCTCGAAAACAATAACTTGAATTTTCAAAATCACCAATAAACATAAAATCTGACTTCTCGTTCACTTTATAAAATTTAACTTAGCGTCAAGATATAACTTTACTGTATTGTCATTCCTTACTTACCATAACAAAATGATTAAGACTTGGACAAAATACTACTCAATACCTGAATTACGTATATCACTAAACTATTTCACAAAAACACATGACAAACTCCTCGGAATAAATATTTCGTTCCACAAAATATTAATGCTCTTATACTTTAAACTTAGTCTATACATGATTTGACTTCTTGCTGAATGCCTAAAAAACCCCTTTAGTTTTCTCTCAAAACTCTTAATTAAGTCCTACAGACATCACTTCCTACTTGTTCTGACCGCCTGGAGTATAGCTTATTCCTACTACACCAGAATCTCTCAGAACTCTCAACAATTCATCGTGACATCACACGTCACATACAAAAAAACCTCCCCTATTCGTGGTATAATCCCACATCTTCTTACTGTTACAGGTCACCTCTTACTGACCAATAACACACTAAATTTCAGCTAAAAAATCTTACATGCTTCGACTAATTCCTTGGAATAATAACATCACACTTAGCTTTCCTAATTATTGTCTTCCTAAAATAATGACAGTGTTCCTGTTGATAGTCAATAACACCGACACTCTTAATTAGCAAATATTCTCCCATAATCACTTCATAAAGCAAGTCCTGAGTTATAACACAGTTCAGACACTCTCTGCTCTACCAAATTAACTGCGTAAATTACACCTGCCTTTAATTGAAACTTCATTATTACCCCTTAGGTATACTCACCTTACATTACTAACTTATTCTTGTCTTCAAAATATAAACTTCTCTTTACTAACTCCGTATGACATAAATAAAACTAATTTCTCGTCTACTAAAAAAAATGATTTACTTTTAAAATCCTCAAAACTTCGAATTATAATAAATTCCTTTCAATATTAGTAAATATTATGTCAACCTTTTAATTATAATTATTATCTTTACTTTTACCTGTGTAGGACAACAATCTACCACATAATTAATTCGTTAGTAACTTTTTACTACAAAGTGGTTTAGCTCGATAACAAGCCTTGTAATATCTTTAAAACGTGCGTAACTGTAACTAAAACTTGGACAATCTTACCTTTGTAATCTCTTATTACCTTGTGTGCATACATCCATATATACTTTAAAAAAACTCCCAACATTAACTTCACGTAGTCCCTTAGACACCATAAAAAAAACTCATCGCTCAACGGAATATACCTCGCTGACCTACTTCATCTTACCAAAAACTTCCTCCAACCTACTTCATTTGGCATCTTACCAAAAACTTCCTCAAAAAACAACTTCATTTGGCATCTTACCAAAACTTAAAACCACATTGCTCAACGGCATTACCTTCGTTGGCCTACTACTTCAAACTCACGTCCATTTACGTGAAAATACACACATACACACACACATATCTGTCACCAAGTACCAGATGCCCTAATCATGTTACTACTTCCTCATTTCAACCCGATGTTGGTTAATTCATACAACGCATTACCATTAACAATTCTAAACCACTTATAAATTTCTCAAAATATATCCTCTGATAATCTCGCTGTCCTCAAAATGAAACTTCTTTAATAAATCAATAAGTAATTCTTCAACTCTTTCGTTTTATTACCACTGTATCATCTTATCTTCACTCACTTTTGAATTAAATCTTTATTACCATTATATTCATAATTATGGTTGCCATAATAATTATTTCTTTCTTTCGATTACTTACCTTTTTAATAACCTTCCTACTTTTTAAAATTTAATCCTCACTTCCTCCAACTTACCTGCAGCTTAAGGACCCACATTCAACTTACCTGAATTGCTCAATAGCACGACAATCTCTGTCTTCCAAATTAAATGATTTTAGTCAATCTAAATCAATAAGCGTAGGCACTACGCGCCCCTTACCATCCTAACTTCACGACTGAATTAAAATTACACACAGCAGGTTTCTTATCTACCTCTGTAAAATCCTATAAAACTTCATTACTTAATATTTAAGTCATACGGAACAGTAGCTATCGGTAATATAAATTTACATAACTACGTTCACTGGCATTTCACAGTTCTTACCACATTCATCTTCAATTCTATCTCTTTCTAGGATTCCATTTTCCTCTTTTCTTATAACATTACTTTCTACCTCTTTCGGACTACACTCATCAACAGTAACATTATACTTCGGATTTCCCCCTCTCACTTCCCCAAGTCTAGCTAATTCAGTACGACACTGCACGTCATATGCTTTCTTTATCTCCTTCATCCTTTTTACATTTTCCTCTAACAACTCAATTCTCTTCTCTTTCATTTTACTTCTAAAATATCTACCTACATGTCTCCTCTTCACTTCTCCACTACTATCACTTAATGCTCTCTTTAGCCGTGGACTATTGCTTCTGCTCTTATCTATCTCCCTCTTCCTCTTAACCTGTTTACTAATTATGTTCTTCTGACTATGACTTAACGCGCGCTTCTCTGCCTCTAATAATTTCATATTAACTTCCTCTATCTCAGGACTAAATTCTTCCCTAGTTTGCCTATCTAATTTATCTATGATTGTCTGCATCTTAATCTCTTGGGTGCTTAGTACTTTCTTCATCTTACCTACTTCTATCCCTATCTTTTCTCTCATCTTCTCCACTTCTTTTTCACTACGTTCTATAGTCTCTTCTATAGCTGTCCTGCTTTCATCTATCATCTCCGCTGATTGCTGTTCCTTACCTAAGCTACTTTCATCTAAAATCTCCTCTACCTCCAATCTGCTTTCACCTACAATCTCCCCTAATTCCAATTTGCTTTCACCTAAACTCTCGTCTGACTCTAATCTAATTTTACCTAAAATCTCCGCTATTTGCCGTTCCTCACCTAAGATCTCCTCCGATTCCAATCTGCTTTCACCTACAATCTCCAATGACTCTAATCTACTTTCAATTACAGTCTCCACTAATTCCAATTTGCTTTCACCTAAAATCTCGTCTGACTCTAATCTGATTTCACCTAAAATCTCCGCTACTTGCCGTTCCTCACCTAAGATCTCCTCCGATTCCAATCTGCTTTCACCTACAATCTCCAATGACTCTAATCTACTTTCAATTACAGTCTCCACTAATTCCAATTTGCTTTCACCTAAAATCTCGTCTGACTCTAATCTGATTTCACCTAAAATCTCCGCTACTTGCCGTTCCTCACCTAAGATCTCCTCCGCTTCCAATCTGCTTTCATCTACAATCTCCACTGACTCTAATCTGTTTTCAACTACAATTTCTTCTACCTCCAATCTGCTTTCACCTAACATTTCCCCTGACTCCAATCTACTTTCAATTACAGTCTCCTTACAGGCTGTCTTCATTGATTCTACTTCAGTATCCCCTAAAGTCTCTACCCCCTCTGTTTTGCTTTCTCTTACTATCTCATCTGACTCCAATCTGCTTTCACCTACAATTTCCTCTGATTCAGATTTGTTTTCAACTACAATTTCATCTGACTCCAATCTGCTTTCAATTACAGTCTCCTTTCTCATCCATTTCTGATGTTCTCTATCTGAGTTCTCCATCCACTCCTGATGTTCTTTTCTTTCTTTCTCTCTTATTTTATTCATTTCTTCTTTCATTTCCCTATAATTTTTATTCATACTCTCATCAAATTTCGCACTTAAATCTCTACTCATCTGCCTTATGAGCGCAGTTAATGGATCTTCAGGAATCTCTATAGACTTTTCTTTCTCTAGACTACCACTAGTCTCAGGATGTACCTCTATATTCGTCTCGATATTTTCCTCTGAATTAGTGTCAGGGTTAACCTCAGGATTATTTTCAGGATTACTCTCAGGATTATTCTCAAGATTTACCTCCGACATCTTGGTATTATTCTCTACGCTCTCAACATCGCTACCGCTATCAACCTCCTTATAATTAACTTTCTTGACTGCATCCCTACTTCTCAACTGCCTCTGTTCCTCCTCCGACATCTCGAAGTACACCGTATAACAATTGCCCTTCCAAAATTTCACTTCACTTCACTGTCCCCCAAAAGCACTGACAATTTGCACTGAAATTATACACTCCTCTCCTAAATACCGAATGGTTTTCGTGCCCCACGTTGGGCGCCAAATGTAACATTTTTTAATATTAGGTCGTTTAACGTGGTGGTAACTATTGTGGTTCAATAAAAACAAACATGATAATAATAAATAATATACACTGTGGTGTGACCTTACCTGCGATAGTATAATATAATAAGTTGTTGTTGAGCGCCAGATTCCTATTTAAGACAGTGAATCGAAATTTATTGATTTAACCTCGGCTATCAGCAGTAGAGTCGAGACCACTTACCCGGGCCGTAGTGAGACAAAGTCATCTAACCAATCCAGTATTTAATCAAGGAGTATGATTGCCTTAAAGTACTAACTACAATGAAAGAAATAGGCATTACGTAGAAGAGAATGAATTTATTGACTCAAGAACAAAATATTAATAAAACAGAATAGTGATAGTCACACAATTGAATTTAAAATTACTCAATGCGGCAATTAATTTAAAAGGAACTGAACATTTAAAATGAATTGAAAGTTAATTGAAGTTAAATTATAATAGAGACGATAGTTTTATTTAATTGTTTCCTCACTACGTCGTTCAGTTTGTGACGCATTGGGTTGATCCTTATTGGCAATCTTGTTGCAATATATATATATTACTTCGTCTCTTTACAAATAATTGTTAATAAAAATATTTCTGACTATAATAATAAAAACCGCTTACAATTATCTGATATAAAAATCATCTCATTGATGTACTAATTAATAAGAATAATAAATATGATAATTATAAATGAATAACCCTTTAAATATAACAAGTATGGGATCGAATCGTTACAGGCACACGATCGTCTCTTCCGAAATCCCCCTTGATATTCCCCTAATTGTGGATCCAACTGTTACTCTGCTCTAGTTTGAAGGGCTTTTGAAAGGATTTTGTATGTTATTGCAAGGAGGGAGATGCCACGGTAATTGTTCACATTCGTTCTATCACCTTTTTTGTGAAGAGGGTGAAGCAGAGCTGATGTCCAATCAATAGGGAGTTCCTCCGTTTCCCATATCTCACTAATTATTTCTGTTAGTTTAACGATAGCTACGTCGCCAGCATGCTTCCATAATTCGGCGATTATTGAATCCTCGCCTGGTGCCTTATTGTTTTTAAGTGACTGAATGATCTGCATAATTTCTTTTTTGGTTGGTGGTGTAGAGTCCGGGTTTGTATTTGGATTGTCTTCAAATGAGAATGAGGATCCTGAGCTTTCACAGTTAAGGAGAGACTCAAAATAATTTGCCAGGATAGTGCAGTTGTCCTTTTTATTATAGGTAGTTTTTCCCTCAGGATCTTTGAAATGTAGGCTAGGTGGAGTGTATTTAGTGAGATTCTGTCTGAAGGTTCAGTAGAAATCTCGTGTGTTGTTCTTCTTGAAGTCTTGTTGAATCTTTTCCAATTGACTTTTGTCGTATGCACGTTTTACCCCACGTATGGTTTTTGCAGCATGTTTGCTCACTAACAGAAAACTCTCCCAGTTATCTGAATTCTTCTTAGAGTTCCATCTCTGCCATGCTAGTTGTCTCTGCCTTATTGCTGCTTCACATTCACTGGTCCACCAGAGATGTTTCCTTCTTTTTGTTAGCGGGACTATCTATTTAGCTGTTCTCACCATGCCATCTCGTAGTTGTTCCCAATTCTGTGGATCCAAAGTTTCGAGCTTCTCAGTAAACTCGTGATTATTATTATTATTATTATTATTATTACATAATCGGCCTGACGCGGGCCACATCCAACTTTGAGTTGAGGCATGTCTTTACACGTCTGGCTGTGCATGGCTTTCACAACCCTAATTGAATTATCAAATCTTTCCATGACCCTATAGAGACGTGTGTATACCAACTATGTGGATATTTTCGATTACTATTTGGCTGCAATAAAAGTATTAATTAATATCCTGAACTAGCACCAACGGCTAGAGTTCAGATACTATGTGAAATCGTTTTGTTTTTTACTTCAATTAACATTTTCAAATAACGCACAATAGGCTGTTACAAACCCTTTAAAATAAAAAGTAAAAATGTAGTCGCCTCCGTAGCGTAGCGGTCAGCATGGTTAGCTGCCGTCCCGGAGGTCCTGGGTTCGATTCCCGGCTCTGCCACGAAATTTGAAAAGTGGTACGAGGACTGGAACGGGGTCTACTCAGCCTCGGGTGGCCCAAATGAGTAGAGGGGGTTCGATTCCCCCTCAGTCATCCTCGAAGTGGTTTTTCGTGGTTTCCCACGTCGTCTTCGGGCAAATGCCGGGATGGTACCTTCTTCAAGGCCACGGCCGCCTCGTTCCCTCTTCCTTGCCCATCCATCCTCACCATCCTTTACCTTCCCTCACGAGGACCCTGTTCGCTTTGCAGGTGAGGCCGCCTGGGCGAGGTGCCAATCCCATCTCACCAGTTGTATCCCTTCCAATTCGATATTCCCAGCTCTAGGACAGTAGGACAGAGGCAGTAGTGGTGAGTTCCCTCGCTGAGTCCGTGGATTCCACCAACCTGGAGGGTAAACGACAAAAAAAAAAAAAAAATGTATCGTAGTATCATCTTGTCATTCTTCAAATTCGATAGAATGCCAATGGTATACTAATAAATGGAGTCCCATGTAGACCAGTCGTGACAACTAGTGGAGAAGTATCGAACAAGTTAATCCTAACAGGGGGAGTGCATTCTAGCGGCCATAAGCATAAACCTTTCAATAAAATCTGTAAGTTAATCTGTTGAGAGGCGTGCAGTTCGCCATGATAATTCACTTTTTTGTTCCTAGATGTCTCGTGCAAATCTGCTGGCGAATTCTGTTTTAATTATATATTTTCCATCGTACTATGCATAATATAACGATTAATTTTAACGTATGATTCGTTACAAAACAATAAATATAAAGAAATTCAAACTAAAAAACTTAACTCTGATGGGGTTTGACCCATAGCCATAAGATTGATAGGCTAACGCTTTACCACGGAGCCAAACGTGCGAACGGACATTGACCGATATCAAATGAGTTACATAGAACGTGTTAGCAATTAATGATTTACACTAAACGATTTCATTAGTGGAGTATATTATTTATATATGAAGCATTTCAAACAAAGTTTATTTATTTTGTATCAGTACGCTATATTGCATGCAATACTCAAATTAGTGAAATATAAGTCAGGCATAAGATATCGGCTGCCATCTTACCTTGTACTGAGACGGCTCAGTTTTTTTAAATTACTTCTGCACTATTGTATTACAAAATAAACTTTTAATTTCGCGAGTAGCTTCAACAAAATGGCGTTCGTTTGTTTCAAGAAAGTCCCACATGTGTTCATATACCATTCATCCCATTGCGATGAAACTTGGGTGAGAGGTTGTGTACACTACAGGGAAGGTTTCTGGCTTAGTAAATCCACTTTACAATAGGTATCGCACAAGTAGATTAAACAAATGAGCGACGACGCGCGAAGTGCTTCAACATAGTCCCGTATTCGTTCATATACCATTCGTCCGATAGCGACTAAACTTGGGTGAGTTGTTGTGTACACTTCAGGGGATGTTTCAGGCTTAGTAAATCCATTTTACAATAGGTTGCGCACAAGCGAATCCTTTAAACAAAGTCCCGTATGCGTTCATATACCATTCATCCGATTGCTATGAAACTTTGGTGGATTGTTGTGCACACTCCAGGAACGGTTTCTGACCTACTAAATCCTTTTTACAAACAGTAGCACACGATTAGATTCAACAAATGAATAACGGCATGCGTATCGTTTTAAAAAAAACGTATGCGTTCATATACCATTCGTGCGATTGCAATGACATTTGGTGAAATGTTGTTTCCACTCCCGCAAAGATTTCTGATTTACTAATTCATACACCTTCGCAGGACTGTACTCAACTCACCAAAGTTTATCACAATCGGATGAATGGTATATGCACGCATACGAGACTTGGTTGAAACGATTCACTCGCTGTCGCTCATTAGTTGAATCTACTCATGCGATTGCGATCAAATTTTGGTGAGTTGTTGTGCACACTTCCGAAATCATTATAGGCATAGTTAATCCAATGTACAATGTACAGCGCCTGAGTAGTTTAAACAAATGCGTGTTGGCGATGCGTTCATATACAATTCATCCGATTGCGATCAAATTTTGGTGAGTTGTTGTGCACAGTCCCGGAAAGTTATAGGCGTAGTAAATCCAATTTACAATAATGAACAAACGAACATCCTCTTTTATATCATTGTTTGTGTGTGTAAAGTGCATACACTTGCTGTTATAATACAACCAAAACAGCATAATTTCGTATGTCTCTAACACTTTCACTGACAAAATACCCAAGTGAACTTACAAGGGTACACTAGTAGCATCTACCCACTGATCGAAATCGAAGTGTAATTGGAAGAGGGTAATTTTGATGCTTGTTTGGTTGGATCTTAAGTTTAGGGGCTGCGACAATGTGGTCATGTAGCCACGTGTACTTTGGGTGTGTGTAGAATCTGTCTGATAACCGGTGTTAATTGTGATGACTGTATTAGTGTGTGTTATCTGTTTTTTTTAAATTCAAGTAAGGACTGCAGACTTTTGAATTTTCAAATAGTTCCTACTTTTGCTGCTAAATGCCACCGTCAACGACTACTAGTTCATAACTTAGCTACCAGACGCCACAGCAGTCGGCTCTTGGCAATGAACGTAGGAACCTAAGAGCGTTGTTTACATTCTTAACCTATACAATTTAGCTTCACACAGGTGTAATTAGTGGAAGGATCTTTAACATGCCATAAATCTATGACATGGGACCACCGGCTTTACTTCCCCTCCGATGGAAGGCATGCTGAGGGATTTTTAACGCTCTTAAAAAATCCGACGACTTCGGCCGGGTTTGAACCCGGCATAGAAGCTCAGCATGCTGCCAACTACGCCACCGAAGCCGCCAGGGTAATTTTGAAATTTCACTCTATAGAATTATGATAAAAAAAATTGGCTTCAGTTAACACTAAGCCTCTTTTTCAAGCGATTGAGAGGTCGCAGAATAGGGAGTCAGCGCGTGGAAAAGGAAGGCTGGCGGTTGCCTTGTCGCTTTGACAAGCCAGCAAGTGGACAGTTGCCTTCCATTTCCGCGCGCTCCGGACTTGCTCCATTTCTACAAAGCTATCGTGGTGATCAATTTAACGTGCACGGTTATGCCGTGTCACTGAAATGAATCCCTGCATGGACCATGTGATTGACACTTACCATCAGTATGATGCAACTGCAAGTGGGTAGTGCAGCAAAGCATTAATAGATTGATAAATAATAATAATAATAATAATAATAATAATAGGGTCGTTGAGAGACAATGGTGAATACAGGAGACGGCATAACAATGAGCTGTACCATCATGAAGATAGGATATCTCAAGTAATTCGGAAGAGAAGAATATCTTTCTATGGCCACTTAACTCGTATGAAAACCGAGAGAATCGCCAATCGGATATTTACCTATTTTCTTAACAAGAAAACCAAGGGCCCCTGGTTTTGTGAGATAGACAAGGATTTGCAAGAAGTCCATATGTTATTTTTCACTCGTTGAATGCATTCTGCTAACTTATTTGCAGACATTATGGAACCTGATCTTTTGAAGGAAAAGCTTGGAGCACACCACCAATTCCAAGAAAAAGCGAAATTGAAAACCGGCAAGAAGTGGTCTGATGAAAGACGGGAGTCTCATAGGCAGCGAAGACGGAAGCAGTTGAATTGACGTGGTCCATAGCTGGCCTAAACGATGAAAGAGGAATGTTATTTGTTTTACGTCGCTTTTAACATCTCCGGATTTTAGAGGCTGGGGTGGCGGAATTTTGCCTCGAAGGGGATCATTAACGTGCCAGTAAATTTAATGGCACGGTTCCCTTGCATTTGCGCACCCTCATATACGCCAGGATTCGATCCTGCAACCTTGGCCACAGCAAGTGAGAACGTTACCGCTGAGCCACGCAGCCAGTCATAAATAAATAGATTGAGATGAAAGGCTCAAACGTCCTAAGAATCAATAAATAATGATATGTTGTTCAAATAGTCGTCTGGACAACCCTGGTTACAAGTCATTTGAAAGGAAATGAACAGCCAACCTACAGGTTTTTTGGGTTATAAATAACGTGCAACATTATACAATAGAAATGTAGGAGAGGAATGCCAGAGCATGCTATAAATATCTGATTTGATGCAAGTGTCCCTTACGAGGATCTATAACGAGATCGCCCCACGCCAACTATTAAATTTAAACATTTTATTGGTCAGCGATAAAAAAATATTTGTGTGCACAAGAAATTAGGCACGGAGGGGGAATACTGTCTTGATATTCGTTACGTTACAACCCCGCTGTTCCAGTCTGGCAGCCAGAAGCCCTCATTAGAATATTTTAATTCATAATGACAGAGTCATATGGCGTGAGTTCTGTTTCCCCTGGACTCGTGTAATAAATTCCTGGTAGATCCATATGTTATTCTTCACTCGTTGAATGTATTCTGTTAAACTGGTTGCTTTTATTACTCTTGGTCTTAGGGCTGATAATTTGTATGCGTACCTCAACTGTAATATAAAATTATTTATTTATTTTATCTCCGATCACCTATTCATTCGAGGCAGTTAACTTGGATGTTGAACCCCTTAAAACAAGAACCATCACAAAAGGTGCAGTATTTTGGTTATCTCGGCCAGGGTCTATTATTTTTTATAGCTTATCCTCCCAGCTCTGCTTCATCCACGGACTCTATGAGGGATCATTCCTCTACCGTTGCAAGGTCAGTGTCTGGGAGCTGAACACACTTTGTCAGCAGATACAACTAATGCTCGGCAAGTTCAAGTGAATCCCTGAGTGAGGGCGCTGCCAGCGCGAGCGAGCGAGGAACTGAGGAGGGAAAGCACGTGGTGGGCGGGGAGAGAGAGTGACACCATTGGTAAATTATCCTCACATGTGCGCTGCCCAGCGCCAGTTGGTGTCTGAGCAAGTCACGCCTTTCAAATGCAGCAAATAGCAGTAGATCCAGCAACATGATGACAGGAGGGGCGAGGGGAAGCCTAGTAGTTCGCTTATTTTCCGGGACTTCAGATGAACTTGTCGTGCTGTAGGGATGGTGACAGGCTGATCGTCAACTTGTTTCAGCGAAGGGATTTTGGAGGGAAGTCGACCGTGGATCTGTTGAAACGAACCGTCCCGGCATTTGCCTGATGCTGCAATTGTGAAACAAGCAAAACCATTCTTAGGTGGGACTCGAGCCCACATTCTCCCGATGCCATCGAGGCGCAAGCTAGTGCATTGGTGCTCTGGGCCACCGTGGCCAGTCCGCGATAATTAAATACAGCTATTGTTTCTTTGTAGGCTATACAGGTATGCCTTATCTTTTAGGATTTCACTCAGACGTACCAATTGGGCTCGTCACCAAACGTTGATACACCCTGTCTTCACCCGTTGTGGAAAAGCTTGTTGTTGTTGTTGTTGTTGTTTCATTTGAGGGACTTGTATATCATGATCATTTATCCCAGCGCACTTGGGCTCGCCATTACGAGCCACGGGAGCTCTATTTTTACGCAGAATTCGAACCACAGAACGTGATATTTCATTTCAAAAATCTACCACGCACTGACTGGGAATCAAACCCGGCTCGTCTTGGTGTGAGGCAAGCTGTTTGGCGATAAATGTACTCTTATTTGAAAAATAATGATCACACGAGAACTTGAAGGATTGCATTAATATTCATTACAATATATTCGTAAAAAGCAACTCGTTCTTTTGAAATCATCTAAATGAGTTGCTTTGACTGGCTCATGGCAATACTTTCTAAAGTACTCCTTACCTCACCTATAAACCAACTAGCCTACAATGCACTGCTACAGTTTGCCACGTGGAAGAAACACGAACAAAGAACTCACTTCCTCAACCGGGATGGGACAGGGGATTGAAAGGAACCCTTTGTCATATATATCAAAATAGATTTGATTTGCCAACTCTACAGCTTATGTCTAAGACGTCTCATTACGTCAGAGGATTCACGTGCATACGTGGGTATTCCCTTTGTTCGATATCAATTTCTGTCTTTGCGAGTTTCTGCTGCCTTATGGAAGACTATATGAACTGGTTTTGTCAGATTTACGTAATATATGCTTTATACAACCTGTTCAGAAAAGTAATGAGCACGTTAAGAATGAATGAATAAATAAATAAAACAAATAAACCTATTATACAGCACATATAAAAATGAATGTTTGTTTGTTTATTTGATTGTTCGTCTTTTATGCGTTCATATACAATTCATCCGATTGCCGTGAAACTTTGGCGAGTTGTTGTTTACACCCCTCCGAAGGATTCTGACTTAGTAAATCCATATTACAATAGGTAGTCAACGAGCAGATTTAACAAATGGGTGACAGCACGCGTGACAAAAAATGTATAGAACTAAATCTCACCCTTAAATACGTACCAATTAAAACCGTACCGAACACACCAGCCTCGATCATTTCAACTAAACAAGCCAAAGCGCTTTGGATAAAAAAATCGAATTAAGGTTTGCATACATATGAAAGCAAAAAATCAACCAACAATTATACGATATTCAATTGCAACTAAGTAACTTCTGGCACGCATCCCAATGGGACAGCTTCACCGAGCACCTACTTGACACCATCAGAATCAGAGCAATGAGGAAGCACGAAACGCTAGAAAATAAACTAAGAAAAATAGGAGAAACACAGAACAATCAATCTAATGAACAACACACGAATAACAATGAATTCAATTTCCACAGCAGGGTAAACAACAGAACGAACGTAACCTTTTTTCAAGATGAAATGAATATGTTAGACAAAGGTTTGAAATACAACTGCACAGACGCACACAGGAACCACAATATAAAACAGTTAATCACAGATATTGAGATAGCCAGACACAAGCTCCCAGCAGAAGACAGGGATTTAACCAAAAATCTTGCCACCAACGAAGCCAAAAAAATCCTCAAACGAGAGGGCGAAAGCAATAACATTCAAAACAACAAACAACTCAAACAAATAAAGTCATTGAAACAAAAAATAAAAGAACATGGCTTAATCATCACAAAAGCAGATAAGGGAAACACTACAGTAATTTCGAACAAAACAGAATACATTGCAAAAACAGTCGTATTCCTAAACAACAACGAAATCAAGGAATTAGCAAAAGACCCTGTCGAATACGTAGAACAAGATGTGGTGGACTGTATAGCGAAATATATTTGACATTGTCTGTACATGATTAAACTCATTACATGCGTTGATACCATGTCCGTTAGCCAGTGCTACATGTAAGCTAGTGAGGGTGCTGCTGGACGCAGGTAAGAACACGACCCTTTGGGTCAACAACCCTTTCAGCAGGGGGACCAACTGCCAGCAGAATATGTACAGTGCCAGAGTTGCCAACAGACCCAGGCGCGGATTCAAGGGGGAGGGGGGGGGGGGTCATGGGGGTCATGACCCCCCCACCCCAAACGGAGACCAAATTCTTTTGCAAACTCAAAAAACGAAAACACAATAACCCGACAAATAAAACTTAACGAATTTTAACTGAAAAGCAGTTTTTTCATTTTATTCAATACTGAAAATATCTTTATTGCAATTATCAGCCTATGTTCTGTTACACCTGTACATATTTACAACTTCATACCTGTTATATAAAAACGATTATTTATATAACAAAATTAACTCGTCTATTTTGTTTAGCAAACCTTGTGTTGACCGAATCGATGTCTATAGTGATGTCACGATAAATGTGCAGCAATGCACGGATAGGAATATAGGGCTTTTTTCGTACCAACAAATTTTGCCCTTCGTCCAAACTGCAAGCTTGGTTGGAAATTTAAGCTGTGGCTTTCTCCCTTTATCGGTACCAACTCGACTTGCCGAAACTGTAACGTACCTTGATACTTTTCTCGAAGCTCGATGTAAAAGTCACAAAACACGCCGTTGCAATTTGTACGAATATTTTTGGTGCGCTAAACGCATCAAATTTCTATCCATATAGCTTGCGAAAAAAATGGTCTTGTTTTGTACGTTTGGTTATTTTGTGATTGCGTTGTTAGTGATACAATTTTTCTTAACAATTTCGATTGTGTGACCCCCCCCCCCAAAGCCAAACTCTAGATCCGCGCCTTATCAGACCCCACCAACAAATTCCAAAAGCAATTAAATAGTGTGCTAAAAGAAACAGAATACATACTGCCCAAAACCGAAAATTCTAAACTAATAAACATGAACCCGAAAATACCGTCATTGAGGGGACAACCAACAATACACAAAAAGGAGTGCCCAATGAGACCAATAGTCAATTGTAGGAATGCCCCTAATTACAAAATCAGCAAAGAGTTACTAAAAATCATATAATACCGTCTTTCCAACGACAAAAACAACTCTGTAAAGAACACAACGGAACTAGTAACAGCATTGATTACCCTACAAATGAAACCTAGCTTGAGGCTCGTATCCTTCGATGTAACTAAGATGTACACCAATATTCCTATTATTGAAGCAATCAACACTATCGAAAACAACTTAAAATCCAACATTTCGGCAAAGGAAACTGAAGAGATTGTAATATTACTGATGGTCGTTCTCAGCCCAAACGTGTTTCAATTCGACAATAAAATGTACACACAGACAGAAGGCCTAGCGATGGGATCACCACTAAGCGGGCTAATCGCTGACATCTTCATTAATTCACTAGAAAATTCGTTCTTAGAAAAGACTTCAACAAAGGGAATAGTAATATGGAAAAGATATGTAGATGATGTAATTTGCGTCTACGATACTGAACTAATAAGCGAAGAAACAATTCTCCAATCCATTAACAGCCTACACCACTCAATCAAAGTAACTAAGGAATCCGAAACAGACCGGAAAATAAATTATCTCGACATAAATATTGAACGTAAGGACAACGAGCTTTCATATTCCATATTCCGGAAAGCCACACAAACCTCGCATGAAATCGACAATCTGTCTAATCACCCCAGTACGCAAAAGTTAGCGGGGTTCAATTCAATGGTGTACAGGGCTTTAAACATACCCATGTCAAAAGACAACTATAATAAGGAAATAAGAACCATTAAGCAAATAGCAAAGGAAAACAATTTCCCGCCATGCAAAATAGACTAAATTATAGCCAAACATAAAAATAAAGATAAAACGATTCCCAAACCGGACAGTAATGAGAAAATATTTGCGCGCTTCAACTATGTGAACGCGAACTCATATAAAATCACTAATCTATTCAAAAAGCAAGGCATAAAAATAGCATTCACAACGAAAAACACAACCGGTAGGCACCTACAAAATAGTAATCTAAATAAACATGACCGGTATTCAAAGTCAGGGGTATATTCTATAATGTGCCAAGACACTGGTTGTCAAGCTAACTACATCGGACAGAGTGGAAGACGAGTAGATACAGGTTATAATGAACATAGGATTGCGATAAGATACGGAACACATTCAGCCGTATGCGACCATATGTGTGACGCGGGGCACAGCTTTCCTTACATCGAGACGGACCTAAAAATAATTCGTCACGAATCGAAAGGCAGAGCTCTTGACATAAAGAAAGCAATCGAGATACACCTAGCCAAACGAAACAATCAGGAGCGGCTAGCTCTAACGGGCCAGTGGGCCAGGGCCCTCCTTACCATTAACCTACATTAGTAATTCATTTATTAATCCTTAACGCTCGAAATACTGGCCAAGTTGTGCGCTCCTCACTCTGAAAAGGCACCAGCATATTTGAATAACGCGCTACATATCTTGTCACGTAATTCGCCTTGCTGCGGGCAACTCGGGGCCCAGGCCTTACTGGGCCCAAGACTCCATTCAACTACAAACAAGGAGAGGTCTATTGCGCGTGCGCACCGACGCTCTTCAAACGTCGGCTATGGGTCCAGAGATTGCGAGCCCACGGTTACAAGGGGGAATAACAATTGGAGCAGTTGTATGGGCTCTGGAGAGAACGATGGAATGCTGAACTGCTACGTTCAACTCGAACTTACAACATCTATGGCCATACCTTGCCCCTTACCTCCCCTTCTTCCGATGCTGTTTGAAATGATTCGCAAGACGACCACTAGATGGCAAACAGGACACCACCCCGGTGTCATTAGTTCCAAGGTTACGAAAAACGAAAACGAATGGAAGAATACCTTAAATGGTGCAGTGACAAAATCATTCATTCCTAGTGTCAAGGATATGTTGTAAATAAACTTCCCATTAACTAGCAATGTACTACTTTTTAACAGGACATGGTAAGATAAATTCGTATTTTTTTCGTTTCAAATTAAAAGACAGTCCATCGTGTGCGTGTGGCAATGAAGAACAAACAGTTGATCATTTATTATTTAATATTTACATGCGTGAAACTGGAAGAAGAAAGACAGTTGTTTAATGACAATATTGGTAAATAAACATGGAAAATGGACGTTCGAAAAAAATTAAGCTAATGAAGCATTATATAATTAATTTTATATTTTAATTTAATAGATTTATAAAGAATGTCAAGTAGTTGAACAGATTCTTAATATTGGTGTAGCTCATAAAAACATTAAGTTAATAGATTTAGACAGTTCCTAGAACAATATATCACCAAACAAATAGCCATAGAACAATAATGAATAATACATAAGTAAGTTAAATGTATGTTATTAAAATTTTAAACATTTTGTAAACATAGCATGTGGTATTACTTTCATTGTAATGGAACATGCTGTTAAAAATAAATAAATAAATAAATAAATAAATAAATAAATACCGTAAATAAAAAGGTTATTTAAAGAGGTCTCTTTTGGAATTCTGTGACAAGTGTTACCGATTAAATAATTTTGTTTTTCATCTAGGTCTAGAGTTTTTGACGAATGTCTTAGTGATAGGCTATCATAAATTTGGAATTAAATAGCGATTTAGAGGGTCATTTAAATTATATTAAATGTAGAACATAACATTTTCCCTAATGAGACACAATTTAATGGATATTGGCAAACACCTAGCATGCTAACTAATAATTTTTACGGTGCATGATAATTTATTTTGTGTGACCTCCCAAGCGGTAAGACCACCAGCCGCCGCTGGAAACAATCCAAACAATCTAAATGAACACACTTTTATGGAGAGCTTACCCCTCTTCACTCTACTAAAAAAACACACCCTGTCGGAAACAAGACACAACTTAGCGATACAGCGAAGCTAAATAAAAACGGGGGGGGGGATTAGGGATTTAATAGGTAAATGTTATCTGGATCAGGTGTACGATGTACTTTTTTCTGCAATAAACCAAGGCCGGTATTCGCGGCAGTATTAAAGGTGCCGGGACATACTCAAAGACCGGGCAGCGCTTAGTTTGAATGGCTATTGGTCCACGCGTGGCGAGGAATGTTCCACGGTCTTTAATAGTTGTAGACCCACCTCATTCAATAACATACATCTTATCTAGATTTGGGAACATCCCACAAAACACATCGCACTGGTCAGTGATTTTTTCTTACCGAAATATGTTTACCTTTATACATTATAGCACTTTTAATAGAAGAAGAAGTTTTTTTTTTTACCTTTACTGTTCTCTTCTATACTTTGCGGGTACACAGTTAGACTCCTGTCCGAAGGTTACGAGTACGATTCCAGACTCTGAATAAATTAATTCTGGTCTGCGGGTGGGACGGAGGTTATTCAGCATCGAGAGATCAACTGCGAAGTGGTGGGTTAAATTTACACCTCTTCCTAGGAGTGTCATTTCGTAACTACTACTCCAAGGAACGATGGTACTGAACCCTTTTATCCTCTGTTAGATAAATGATTCTATGTTTTATTTCTCAAATTAATAAATATTTCAACCAGCATCATGAAAGTAGCCAGACGGAGATGAGGAAATTTCAAGCATTGGTTGGAGACAGCGGGGACATACCTGAAGCAGGTTGACAATAGGCTAAATATTTTAGCTGTGAAAGGAAATAGCATAGCGATGTGTCAGAAGGACAGGTGGGCCGCCTCAAATAGAAGCGACGCGCAGTGAGACATGCTGCTCGTATGTTCATTGTGATATTCGCGCCTAGAAGAAATGATGCAGTAATGTGAGTGGCTGATGAGCAGGCTGGACACTCCTACGACGCCAAGATCTGCTATGAACCGCCAAATTACAGAAAATGTTAGAACCAATGAGAGAAGAATGCCTAGTTAACGCGGCAGGTCTAGCCTGGGTACGCTCGGCTAGCATTCACGCGGGAAATCGCCTAGACAAAATCTCTACGATCGATTCTAGGATTAATGAGCATATTCTTGACCTGTGCAATGTTACGAGTTCAGTGATATTTATTTCATTCCTGTACCACAATTATTTCGAGAAATTTTTACATAAATTCCCCCCCCCCATCGAGACCTAGGGCCAGTTCTTTTATAAGTGGCATGAAGAGCCAAGACATTGACTACTATTCTGTGCGTCTACGGACGTGGACTTCTATTCTGTTCGTCTGAGGACGTAGACTATTATTTTGTGTGTCGTGGACACTGGTTGACTTTTATTTGGTGTGTCGTGGACACTAGTCAGTTATTACTTTGCGTGTCATGAGAACACAGAAATTATTGTAAAGTGTTAAATTCAGTGATAGATAGTCACAGTACTATATTGTAGGGGCAGTATCGTCGATAATTCGCCAACGAACTGTGACAGGGAAAGTAGTACCTGAACAGCGAATTTAGTAGTCAGATATCAAGTGTATAATAATCTAATTTTTGAAGCAGCGCCAGAGATGACATCGACTACTACAGAGGAAGTTTGGAATTCTCAACACTCCGTCCAGATGGCTGAGACGAGATAGAACCATTCAGTTGGGAAATGGCAGCAGACGTTCTTTGACGGGTGACTACAAGAGAGATGAGTACAAAATAATATTCTTTATTATTTGATAAATTAACTTATGGTTTATGGGACATATTTTTGTAAATACATTGCTTGTGTGATTAACGTAGTATATTTAGTTTTGGTCTGACACACTTTTGTATGGAAGCAGCTCGCACGAATGTAGTTAGTGGAAGGTTCTTGTTTTTGTATTGTGTTAACTAACGTAGCTATGTGAACGGCCGTGTTTGCATATGTTACGCAATGCGGTTAAAACGTCTCTCGGAGATCTGTTGTGTTTCAGAAGTAGGACTGAATTAATGTAATTATACAGTAGATTGGAGGATAATTAAAATTGTTTAAGATTTATTATTGATCAGATTCAGTGTGACTATTGCCGATTGGAGCAATGTAATTTGTGACGAAGAGTAATCAGCTCTATCGTAGGTTTTAATTATTGTGTTTAATGTTTGTGAGCACCTATTCAGCAGACCTGTGTGAAAAGCGTCATGTCGGTCCCAGATGTGTGTATGTGTGTATTTTTGTGGTATTACAAGCGGGAATTTCAGCTGAGACTGATTTCTGTCAGCTTGGTACCCGGTCCATATTGTATCCTTGCGAGGGCAATTGTGGATATGTGATTATGTCTGACCATATGTTGAGTTGGATGAGATTTTTGTTGCTGTTGATTCCGTGAGGTAACGGAACAGCTGGTCAGCTATTTATATACACTGGAGTGGGACACGACAAGTATTCGAGGAAAGGGGGGAGATGTTTCACAAGGCTGTCTGAACGTGCAAAGCATGGTCATTAGTGAGGAGTGCTCGTTGGCTCCTAATTACTTGAATTTCAGATAAGAACTGATCAATGGTAAAAATTGTTGAAATAAATGGGAGTTGCCTACGAATCACGATAATCTCCGAAGCGTTACCTTAACATGCAGTTTCGTTCATATAAAGTAATCTTAGCCGGTCAGGCTTTTGTTGTTGTTGGTTTATTCCAGGTTTATTTTCATTTCTGTGACCCGTGAGTCATGTGCAATGCTGTCTTTCCGTGTGTGTATTGAGCAATTGGCCAGTTGGTAGCTCATGTTGTTAAGTGCGTCTTCGCGCTAATGAGGATCTCAGAGAGATTCCTGTAAATAATAGATTTGTAGTGTGTGTGTCAGTCATTAGAGTTTTTAAGGGTTTTTATTAATGTCATGCCCATATCCATAAACGTTGATTTACGTGATGATTGTTCGTGAGCACCGTGGCTGTTAACCCGTTGTGAACGAACGGTCATCCAAGTACTCATTTTCTCGTAGTTAGTCATCACGCGCACATAAAACTCAAATGCAAGGTAGTGGAACTAGGATCCACAATTTAATTATAAAAGGGGAGATCCATCTGACTCCTCAAAGTGTTAGATATTCCTGTCAGGGAATGATTCAAGGAATGATTCAGGGAGGATATGTTTTTATTATTGTTTGTTTATTTTCTTTTATGCACAATTAGTTATTAAATCTTGTTATTATCTTACGTCTTGTCTCCTTACTTTCTTAATTACAGTTTTTATCCTATGACCCTTGCCTCAGTAAAGCATGTTGTTTGGCGGACGTAAACATCACACTATGAACTGAGCGCGACCCCTTGATCAAGATTCTTGCATAAAACACTGCTATTCTGAAGGGTTCAGTACATCATTCAAATTTCTAGCATTGATTAAATTACCTCATACTAGTACAAGTCCCCATAATAACACATGAAAGCGGACATATTGCGAGAACACCTTCGTAAGTGAGGCCGATGATATTGTAAGCCTCTAGAGGAAACATCAATAATGCAACATTGATGCTCTACTAATTGTCAATAGTTATCGATGGGTGTCTCCAAAATTAAACACTGTAACTCATTTGAAATAACATTTCAACACCGAGTACAAGACCAAATTGAAGTGATAGAAGCCATTTTTCAGTGTTGCCTAGTTCTATTAAAGAAAGCTTTTCAGTCGGTCAACATAAATTTTGCCCAATTATATTACGCGGGAAACAAGTATTTACATACTCTACAAACTAACACGCTTTTTATGTACAAATGCCAACTTAATTGGATGTTAAGTTTCGAACGTCACGCGTTCATCCTCAGATCCTGTTCACTTAGGCTTAACTAGTGTGCGATGTTTATGAAGCTCTTACACACAAATGAATATATACGAGGCACGTCCAGAAAGTAAGCTCCGTTTGGTAATTAAATTAAATTGTGTACAGATACAGAAAAAATATTTATTGCACAACATTCTACACCTCTTAAACTACCTTTTCACACAACTGCCGAACTTTTGCAGGCATTTGTCATAGCGTGGCACAAGTTTTTGGATACCTCTTCATAGAAGATTGCCGCCGACCCGTAAACGAGAGTGAAGACTCCCCTTAAGATATCCTACTGTTTGGTCACTACTGTTAGGCAAATTGCGTGCTTACCAGGAGAACTGCGTATGTTTAGGAGTTCTCCTGACCACATACGCAATTTGCCTAACAGTGATGGCCAAACAGTAGGATATCTTAAGGGGAGTCTTCACTCTCGTTTACGGGTCGGCGGCAAACTTCTATGAAGAAGGTATCCAAAAACTTGTGCCACGCTATGACAAATGCCTGCAAAAGTTCGGCAGTTATGTGGAAAAGTAGTTTAAGATGTGTAGAATGTTGTGCAATAAATATTTTTTCTGTATCTGTACACAATTTAATTTTATTACCAAACGGATCTTACTTTCTGGACGTGCCTCGTATATGTGGGAATCGGAATATGTTGAACCGTTTTTGGGTTTCCCGCCAGTCTTGGCACCGCCCGGTTGCACCGCGTAGAGGAGTCGAGGTGAAGTCGCGAGAAAGAAAGACGATCAGTGTTACAGTTTTGGGTCGAGAGAAGTCACGCTAAGTTCTGTGCAATCTTATCTGTTGTGGTCTTATGTTTAAATACAGTTTTTATACTTAAAATTACTATAAGACGTGTTCGGTTTATTCGCTTGCCAAAATCCCTTCCCACATTTGGGGGCTCGTCCGAGATACGAATGATTTTGAATGCGGAACGGCAATTTTGGCTACAACGATAAAACCAAGGCGTGAATTGACGACATTTTCTGGCAAGATTTACGACGACGACGTGGGTCCGTGGAATGTAGAAGACGAGCAGCTGTTCAACTCCCAAAGACGTGGTGGTTCGAGCAACCTACGAAAGACGAGTTCCAGGATCCTGAACCCTAAGACGACGACGAAAAGAAAAGTGATTAGTGTGAGTGCCGAAAGACAAAGAAAATGGCGGACATAGTGGCGTGTTTACAAGACATTGAAAAAGTGAATAATACCATTAAGACGGCGCCTACGGCCGTGATTAAGACGTTACATATTTTTTTTGAAAATTTATTATTTATTTATTTATAGATAATAAATAAATAAATAATAAATTTTCGAAAAACTGCCACGTGATCTAAAAAACAGGCAGCGCTTAAGAGAATTCCCAGGATTCGAGTTTGAATGTGACTCACCTGAACACCTGGAGAAATTGAAGTTCATTGAGAGCGAATTTGCCGAGGCTGACCTCATTGCCATTTGCACAGTGTTAAACATTGAATATACGGGAGAGAAAGCCGTGCTTGTGCAACGCATCTGTGACAACTTAATGGACCTTTCGTTGCTGGGGATGCCCAGAGACGAAGATGATGGAGAAGGAGAAGAGACTGTTAAAACGAAATATGTGATGAGCAACATGAAAGAGGCAAACGAATTACTGGCGGAAGAATTACGTGAGTTAAAGGAGAAAATGGCTGGGATGAAATCCATGAAACATTCAACATCGAGCACGTCAGGATCATCATCGGATTCATCTAGCTCGTCCGAAGACCAGAAACTCGCCAAAGCAATAGGAGGTAGGCCTAACCATTAAAACATAACAAAGACATTGTGGTGTTTGAAGCCATATTTTCAGTGTTGTCTTAGTAAACAAGAGTTTAGTGCTTTTCAGTCGGTCAACACGAATGTACCCAAATGAGATGGGTTATGCCCTAATCCTGAAATAAATTACATAAGATTAATTAATACACTAAGATGACCAGTTTCGATCGTCAAGCGATCATCATCAGATCTATTACACTTAGGCTATAAAATCTATGTTTGAAATACAGGTGAAAATATTTACAATATGTACAATTATTTAGTTGCAGTATTGGTACTGCAACTGTCGGTGTATGCTAAATGCAGTACCTTATAGGCTATATGATGTTAGGTGAAATGCTAAATGGTGATAGATAGCCGAAGTTTGTACTTTGGAGAGATTATATGGTTGTAAAAATCAACTATGGTTAAACTATAATATTATAGGCTAACTACTTATCTGATTGTCTTCCCTACTAGAGCTACCCGCAGTTTTCGTGCTCACTGTAACTCACGGTGCAGTCGACTGCGGTGGTTGTTATCTTAACTACTGTTTTTTCCCTGCCTTCTCCCCCTGTCCATATGTGCTGTGCGGAGTCATAGCGATGTGTTTATGTGAGGTGTTGCCAACCTAGATAAGATGTATGTTATTGAATGACGTGGGTCTACAACTATTAAAGACCGTCGATTAGCTCTCGCCACGCGTGGACCATAAGTCATTCAACTAAGCGCTGCCCGGTCTTATGAGGACGTCCCGGCACCTTTAATACTGCCGGTTTATTGCAGAAGAAAAGTACATCGTACACCTGATCCAGATAACATTTAACTATTAAAACCCCCTAATTCCCCCTGTGTCGCTAAATTGTGTCTTGTTTCCGACAGGGTGTGTTTTTTAGTAGCGTGAAGAGGGGTGAGCTCTCCATCAACGTGTGTTCATTTAGATTGTTGGGATTGTTTCGTTTGGCTAGGTGTATCTCGATTGCATCATTTATGTCAAGAGCTCTGCCTTTCGATTCGTGATGGATTATTTTAAGGTCCTACTCTATGTTGGTAAAGCTGTGCCCCGCGTCACACATATGTTCGCATACGGCTGAATGTGTTCCGTATCTTATCGCATTCCTATGTTCATTATAACGTGTGTCTACTCGTCTTCCACTCTGCCCGATGTAATTAGCTTGACAACCGGTGTCTTGGCACATTATAGAATATACCCCTGACCTTGAATACGAGTCACGTTTATTTAGATTACTATTTAGGAGGTGCCTACCGGTTGTGTTTTTCGTTGTGAAAGCTATCTTTATGCCTTTCTTTTTGAATAGGTTAGTGATTTTATATGTATTCGCATTCACAAAGTTGAAACGCGCAAATATTTTCTCATTACTGTCCGGCTTGGGAATCGTTTTATCTTTATTTTTATGTTTGGCTATAATTTGGTTTATTTTGCTTGGCGGGAAGTTGTTTTCCTTTGCTATTTGCTTAATAGTTCTTATTTCCTTATTATAGTTGTCTTTTGACATGGGTATGTTTAAAGCCCTGTGCACCATTGAATTGAAACCCGCTAGTTTGTGCGTGCTGGGGCGATTAGACTGATTGTCGATTGCATGCGAGGTTTGTTTCGCTTTCCGGAATATGGAATATGAAAGGTCGTTGTCTTTACGTTCAATAATTATATCGAGATAATTTATTTTTCGGTCTATTTCGGATTCCTTAGTGAATTTGATTGAGTGGTGTAGGCTATTAATGGATTGGAGAATTGTGTCTTCGCTTGTTTTCAGTATCGTAGATGCAAATAACATCATCTACGTATCTTTTCCATATTACTATTCCCTTTGTTGAAGTCTTTTCTAAGAACGCATTTTCTAGTGCATTGATGAAGATGTCAGCGATTAACCCGCTTAGTGGCGATCCCGTCACTAGTCCTTGTCTCTGTGTGTACATTTTACTGTCGAATTGAAACACGTTTTGGCTGAGAACGACCCTCAGTAATCTCACAATCTCTTCAGTTTCTTTTACCGAATTGTTGGTTTTTAAGTTGTTTTCGATAGTGTTGATTGCTTCAATAATCGGAATATTGGTGTACATGTTAGTTACATCGAAGGATACTAACCTGAAGCTAGGTTTCATTTGTAGGGTGTTCAATGCTGTTACTAGTTCTGTTGTGTTCTTTACAGAGTTGCTTTTGTCGTTGGAAAGACGGCGTTTTAAGATTTTTAGTAACTCTTTGCTGATTTTGTAATTTGGGGCATTCCTACAATTGACTATTGGTCTCATTGGGCATTCCTTTTTGTGTATTTTTGGTTGTCCCTTCAATGACGGTATTTTCGGGTTCATGTTTATTAGTTTTGATTTTTCGGCTTTGGTCAGTATGTATTCTGTTTCTTTTAGCGCACTTTTTATTTGTTTTTGGAATTTGTTGGTGGGGTCTTTTGTTAATTCCTTGATTTCGTTGTTGTTTAGGAATTTGACTGTTTTTTCAATGTATTCTGTTTTGTTCAAAATAACTGTAGTGTTTCCCTTATCTGTTTTTGCGATGATTAAGTCATGTTCTTTTATTTTTTGTTTCAATGACTTTATATCTTTGAGTTGTTTGTTGTTTTGAATGTTATTGCTTTCGCATAAAGGGATTTTTAACGCTCTTAAAATATTCGACTACTTCGGCCGGGTTTGAACCCGTGACCTGCGGCATAGAAGCTCAGCATGCTACCAACTACGCCACCGAAGCCACCTTATGGACTGATTAAAGTGCTGGCGTAAACTATGTTAAGAAAAACTATAATTTTTTTTAAATTCATTTTATACATTCATTTTATTTTTTAAAATTATATATATAACTATTACTACTACTAGTAATAATTATACTAGTCGTAGTGTTAGTAGTGAATAATTTTGCCTAGTCTAGACTGGGCCATGCCGTTGACCAACAGCACGATTCACCCCTGAGAGACAGAAGCAAGGAGATAACAGCATTAAAGGGACGAGATTGAAGGAGCACCCGGTACTAATTCCTGAATGGGAAAGTTATAAGCTATTCCAAACGGTTTTGTAAATACCCCGTGGTCTAACATGGCAGCAGCACTGTAGGCGGGAATACATACAAAATACCAAACTTCTTCAACACTTTAACTCGTTTGAATGGACAATGAAGTAACCAGTATACTGTGCTGTACGTTTGCTTTGAGACTAAAATTGCTTTTAACTTTATGTTAGCAATTCGTTTTAAGTGTTCAAAGGAAGAATCTTTAGAGTATGTTAACTTGAAACTTCTGGACACGACTCGATATTTAACGTTAAGTGAAACCTGTTGTTTACGGTTTTGTGAGCATCATAGGGAAAGAAGGAGCAAGTTTGGGAAGGTTGGACGATACAAAGAAGAAAGTTGAGTTTCTACTCAGTGACTGGCCTTTTGGAATAATATGAGCTCAGAATATCTCTAATAATAATAATATCGTATGGCCTCGGGTGCTGGGTGTAAGCTTTGTTATTTGACACCCAGAGGGCAGCTTGCAAGTCGAATTTTGTTGTTTCATGAAACTCTATGAACGTCAAGGAGGTTAGATATCTAAGCTCCTTGACACTATAGCGCTTTCTAGTAGTGAAATGAGGAACTTTGTGTTAACGGAAAATCCCGATATTAATTTTGCCACTATGAACACGACCTACTGAATTCAAATGGATTCTTTAACATGCCAACATCGTATGACATGCGTGTCGTGATTTTTGCCGCCTTTCAAAAATCACTTACCACGGCCAGGAGCGAACCTGAAAGCTTGGGGTTAGTAATCCGACACGATAACCACTCACCCACCGTGGCAAGTACTTATGTTAAAAGCCTTCATAAACATACATAATCACTATTTTACCACGTAAACTCGAAACTTGCCAGCAATCAAATCTTTGTGAAGCGAAATGGTTGGTACTTTATTGTTTTAATACGTAGCTTGATGATGTCATAACTTACTGCTGGGATAATTCACGCCCTTGAAGGATAAAAGCTGAATGAAAGCTTGCATTTTGGAGTTCCAGTTCATCCGGAGTTTGGAAGTCGAAAGCCAGCGCTAACAGTGTCTATTCTGAGTGTGGTTTTCCCCGGATTTTCTGGACGTATTATAGTCAGTGTTATCACTTAGGGTTTATCTTACTTTCTCTTTGTCCTACTTTATACCGGTCTTAACACTATACAAACTACCCTCCTTCCGCACAACCATTGGACCAAGCCATACCAGCCGCTGATACATTCACTGTAGTGACCGTAGTGACGTCTCGAGTCTCCAAGAAATCCACAATCGTCTGTACTCACGAGGGAAGTACCCCAGCTCCAACGGCTAAAACCGACTGGCAGTGCGCTTAACATACGAATATATGTCTGTTCCACTACCCATCACGGGCATTTATCTGTAAAACCCCGCATTAGTGTACAATCAATGTTTGGAAGTTACGGCGTCCAAAGATTGCAGAAACACAATTCTCAGCAGAAACTACCGTGCAACAGGCAATTCGGATCATTATATTATGGAAAATCCATTCCTAGCAATTGGTTAGACCTTCAGCATATATGTGGTAACATTACAAAAAGATTGCAGAAACACAATTCGCAGCAGAAACTACCGTGCAACAGGCAATTCGGACCATTATATAGAACAGATGTGGTGCAGTATCATCTGGCAAAAGGCTGAACACTTGCTTACAACAAGAAATCTTAACACATGCAGTACCGTGTTGATATAGTCATCTTTCCAACAATAGAAGATACTGTGTTGTCCTTCATTCGACATCGAAGTGTAAATGTGGAGTTGCAATGATGTGATTGAAAATCAGCGGAATGGAACAGTATGTACCCTTGACAAGGGCAACATGTAGTCAGACTCCATTATTTACAATGTTCCCGTATTGCAATAGTCCAAACTCAAATACCACGGTGATCACATTATCACATACTCAGATGGCGCTGGCGACCGAACACGTAATTTTACAGAAGAATGGCATTGACATAGGTACAATTGTATACTTTAAACCCACTTTCAGTTGTTTTTCGTCGTTCGAGCTCGAATACTTCCCTCATCAGATGAAGAAATAAAATAGATGGACAACTTCGTGGTGTAGCGGCTAGCATTCTTGACTACTGTGTACTTGGGTGTGTGTGGAAGTTGTCAGATAACCTGTGTCACTCTGATGTCTGTACTAGTGTATGTATTTGTAATCGAGGTAGGATAAGGGAGGAAGCGGCCGTGGCCTTACGTTAGGTACCATCCCGGTATTTGCCTGGAGTAGAAGTGGGAAACCATGGAAAACTACTTCCAGGATGGCTGCCTCACCAGGCTGAGTCTACCCCGTTCCAGCCCTCAGATCAGAATTAAATTTCATTTCAGAGCCAGGAATCGAATCCAGACTTCACAGTTCCAGCCAAGAATGCTAGCTACTACGCAACGAGATGGACAGGGACTATGTTGAATAGCATTCATAGCTATCAGGAAAATCGCCAAATTCAATCAACAGATCTTTTAAGAATCATTGCATTTTATTAGTTGGGGCAAGTTTAAAAAAATCCTTAGGCCTACATACCATAATTTACGTTAATTTTCTCATCTGAAATTTTCTGTACTTTATTTTCGTAATTTTTTTTACGAAGACATCAACATCACTTAGTTCTCGGACCAGGGGAATTAACAATCGGAGATTAAATTCCCCACGGTTCCCTCGGGAATCGACCACACGACTCTTCGTGCCAACGCTTATCATGCTAACTAATTAGCCATGGAGTAGGACATTTTCAGTTCCTTTTAGACGATAAAATCTTCAAGTTGGACTGAGTAGCATGGATATTCCTTCTGCTTTGAAGCCATTAAATCGTCTTGCACAGACAGCATGACCCTCATTTATAATTGGGGCTATAATTATCATTTGAAACTAAGCGGTGTGTGTAACAACACTAGGTGAGCTTTAAGTTGCGGAGTTGTCAGTGAGGTTTATGCGCAACACAAATGCACACGTATGACTTATTCATAAGCACTTAACCTAGAGCAGTGGCGAGCACATTAACACGTTTCACATGCAGTGACGATCAGCTGCAATTAGATTGTTTACAAGTCCATTACGAGAGTGAAAGCTTTCATTAATAATCACTTTCTTCCCTTCGCGCTTTGTAATTGGATTTGCCTCTGTTAATCGACCCACTAACACTGAGAGAAACACAGCCTAAAGACCTACAATATATCTACCAGTTCGATTGATGGCAATAAAACATCCTCTTTCGAGTTAATTCATATTGTAACGTTAAAAATCCAACAGAAACTGAATAAATTGACCGTAAGATCGTTAAAGAGGAAGATCACTAAGTACAACAAGTGTTCCATTAAAACTGAGGAACGTATTAGTACGACAAAACAATAGATCACTGAAACTGAGATGGAATCTAAAGAAAAACTTAATGCCATGACCGATTGCCACAGTGGGTGAGTGGTTAACGTGGCGGACTACCAACCACAAGCTTGTAGGTTCGCTCCTGGCCGTGGTAAGTGATTTTTGAAAGTCGACAAAACTCACGACACGCATGTCATACGTTGTTGGCATGTTAAAGAACCCATTTGAATTCAGTAGGTCGTGTTCATAATGGCAACATTAATCTCGGGATTTTCCGCCAACACAATAGTTCCTCCTTTCTCTACTAGAAAGTGTAAAGGAGCTTAGATATCTAACTTCCTTGACTTTCATAGCGCTCCAAGGAACAAAAAAATTCGACATGCAAGCTGCCCGCTGGGCGTCAAATATCAAAGCTTGCACCCGGCACCCGTGGCCATACGATATTATTACAGTAATATGCAATGACCGCCTCCTTTCCAATCATAGCCTCTATTTCAAATATACACACACTTCTCTCCTACAGACACCACAACAACACAGGTTATCAGACACATTTTATACACACCCAAGTACACGGAACTAAATGCCCAGGATTTAACAAACCTCTAAACAAAACAACAACAGCAATGCATCGCTCAACTTCACTATCATGTCTTCAGAACGACAAAGGCAGTGATGATCGATTTAACGGGAGTTATTCTCTAATTATTATCATTCATCGTAAGCCTAATTCAAGAGCCTATTACTGTTGCTTCATTTCAGTGGCTTGGACATCGATGGCCATAATAATGACCCCGTGGGTGTCCATAGAATTTGTTTGATAACCTGTGCTATGGTGGTGTATTCTGTAGTGTGTGTATCTGTAAATAGGATGAGGATTGGGAAGGAGGCAGCCGTGGCCTTAAGTTACGAACATTACCAGCATTTTCGTGGAAGTAGGGAAACCATGGAAAACCACTCTCAGAAGGGCTGAGTAGGAATAAAACACACTTCTTCTCAGTTTTGCCTCACGAGGTTGAGTGTACTCTGTTCCAGCCTTCAGACCAGAATTGAATGGCTTGATAGAGCCTGGAATCAAACCCAAGAACGGTAGCAACTACACCAGGAGGTGGACCACGTACTATTACACATGGTAGTTCTGGTGTCACCTTTGTAATCACGGTTATCTCGTCGACATTCAGCAAGTCGTCCCACATTACCCTTGTGATCTCAGAAGCACAGTAAGTTCTGATCAGGCGAAAGCGCTTATAAAGTAGTTGCATAACGCGTTTACTAATTTAAACAAGAAGTTCCGTGACGAACTAAAGAGCCAACATTTCTTAAAATTTAAGATTCATGCCAATGATTAATCTGTATGGATCAATCTAGAATAATTACGAAATTAAGTTGGTAATATCGAAATTTCTAATTAGTTGAAATACTGTATACCTGGCATAATGTAGCCTAATAGAGCACTACAGTTGGCAGCCCTGGTGACTGAATATATTCTTAGTTCCATCTCTTAAGTTACAGAATACAAAATTTGGTTGGAGACCAATGAATGGCATGGATGTTACATGCAGTTAAACATTGGATCTAACAGCGCGCGTAAAATCACGATGGCAACAATGTCATGCATGTATTGGTCAGAAATAATCTGAAATAATATGATCTATTGTTGTGCCAATTTCGAATGAAATCCATTAGTTAGTATAGAAGTTACATGCATTTTAAATTGGACCCATCAGCAGGCTTAGAATCATGTTGGCAGCACTGACGTACGGGAGTTACTCCAAATTCATCTAGAATGCCAGGTACTATACGTGTGCAAAGTTTAGAGCTATTGGCTTGCATACTTTCTGATATATTGATATTAGGGTAACAAAAATAGAGACAGCACATATTAACAGTTGGCAGCCCTGGTTGCTCTTAATAATACGAATAAACATATCTGTTATGGTACACATAGCACATACGAAATTTGGTTGAAATCCAAATGATTGAATGGAAGTTACATGTATTTAAAGCTGGACCTCTCAGGAGGCTTAGAATCATGTTGGTAGCACTGACGTATTTAAGTTACTCCAAATTAATATAGAATGTCAGGTACTATACGTGTGCATAGTTTAAAGCTGTCGGCTTGCATACTGTCTGATGTATGGGTATTTGGATTTAAAAAAATTGTGAGCATTTATTAACAGTTGGCAGCCCTGGTGGTTCTTAAGAATACGCTCAGTCATATCTGGTTATGTTCACATACAACATACGAAATTTGGTTGAATTCCAATTGATAGTGTAGAAGTTATATGCATTTAAAAATTGAACCTATCAGCAGGCTTATAATCATTTTGGCAACACTGCCATGTATGGCCTTCTGGAAATTAAACTGCAATATTATTATCTATACGTGTGCCAATTTTGAAAAAGCTCCCATTCATACCTTCCAAGATATCCAACATTGAGCTCAAATTTCAATTGCGATTTTTCATCAGTTGGTAGCACTGACATCATTTTCAAATATGGCCGTGAGATATTCAGGTATATATCTTTACTCCTACCAAATTTTGTTTCGATTGCTCTAGCCGTTTAGGAGTTGATAGGGGGACACACACACACACAGCCAGACAGACAGACAGACAGACAGAAGGACAGACAGACACACATTTGCCCGATCTCATAACTCTACTTTTTCCTCATTTTTGCAAAATGTGAAAAGTAGGCTAAAAATCATGTAATGCAGAAGATTCGATATCGAATACCTACTGCGGTATTATTTTAGTTTCTTACTCAACAGTTTACCACAAGGATGATTACAGATGTTGAAGATCCGCTTCGATTTCTACGAATTTCAATTCTGGTCTGAGGGCTGAAAAGAGGCTCACCCAGTCTCGTGAAACATAACTGAGAATAGGTTCTTTTCCTACCTCAGCAAACCTAGAAATGGTTTTCCGTGGTTTCCCACATTTTCGCCGGGCGAATGTGGGGATGGCACCTAAGGTAAGGTCACGTCCGCCTCTTATTTAAACCCTAGTCCCAATTAGCCTACAAATGCATCCATAACAATGACACAGGCTATCACACAGATTCTACACAGAAGCTCCCAAATAGGAGGGAAGTAGTAAATAGTACATTATGCAACAAGCCTCTAATGGCAATAATTAAGACACGAGTATGTTTATAAAACGAGCGAAGCGAGTTTTATAATTTCTATACGAGTGTCGTAATTACCAATATAGGCGAGTTGCATACGAATGTTTATGTTCGACGATAAGTATAACTATTTTATGTTCGAACATAAATATTCATAAATGTCTGTCGACAGTTTTATGTACTGATGAAAGTGCAAGGGACGCAGAGAATACCATGGCCTCCTCGAATACCCCCACTATGACACAAGCCATGCAGTGAAATTTAAAATTGGAGGCCGTGGAAGTCAATGCAGGTGCGATGCTATCCTTACCTAATTAGTCACACAACTGTTTCTAGAGCTCTGATTGGTGGTAGAAACTGTATCATAATGAAAACTTGTACTATAATGAGCCTCATCATAGTAAAGTTTTCTGACATATAATATTTACATTTCACCATGGTCGAACATAAAATAAGTTTTTTCAGTAACCCTTTATTGACAAACTGACGTACACCATGGCATCATGAATTGTACAGTACACCTTGCAATGTTTTTAGCCTATTTTCAATTTTGAAAAAATAGGCTTATGAGATCACCTTTTGTCCGCGTGTGTGTGTGTGTGTGTGTGTGCGTGCGTGTGTGTGTGTGTGTGAGGTGTGTGTGTGTGTGTGTGTGTCCCTAATAAAATCTAAACGGCTGGGGCGATTTCAGTGAAACTCGGTAAGTTCATAGCACTATTCCCGGCGACCTCGACCGTGCCCTTCAAATCTTGTTACGTCTCACCAATCCAACATAGCGGCTGTGCGTAATATTTCACTAGCATTCAATATCTCCGAAACTATTACCGGTATCGCCCTGAAATTATGTACGGTGGTAAAGGGCACTACTAGAAGTTCACCTATGAGACTTTCAAAAACCTGGTGACTACAAAACCAACATGGCGGCAAAGCGAAGTTGAGACTTTTAAATAGACTTTTCTCGCGATTTAACTATCCAAACGTAATGAAACTTGATGCAGCAAATATTTATACACATTGCAATGCACTGGAGTCTAATCTAGTTCAATTGTTTACATAACCACAAAATGGCGGCTGTGCGAAATATTTCACTGACATTCTATATTTCCGAAAAGGGTTCTGATACAAGTTTACCTATGTATATTTCATAAACCTGTCAAGTACAAACCGAACATGGCGACCAAGCGAATTTGAAATATTTTAATAGACTTTTCTCTGAGCGCAGTGAAATGTGGTACAGTAAATGATTTTGCAGATTGCAATGCACTGCCATCTAATTTAATTCATTTGTTTACATAACCTCAAGATGGCGGCTGTGCGAAATTTTAAAATTAAGTTTTTATTTCTTGTGTCGTAATCATGCGATCGAAGTGAAAGTTTGAATAATGAACCTCGGCAATAATACATATAACAATCCTAATTGGCGAGATTCCGAAGTATTTAGACTGTTCTCAATATCTATGAATCTTTTACAGCAACCAATCTGAATTCTTTTATGTTCATAGAGACTATGAACATAAAATGTTCACCTATAGGACTTTCAGTAACCTGGTGAGCACAAATCCAACATGGCGGCGAGGCGAAGTATAAATATTTAAATGGACGTTTCTCGCGAATTAACTATCCGTGTGCCGTGAAACGTTGCACGTTAAGTGCTTATACAAATGTTGATCCACTGGCATCTAATTTATTTCGATTGTTTGCATAATCACATGATGGCTGCTGTGCGTAATTTTAAAATCTCGTTTTTACTTCTTGTGTTCTAATCATGCGATTGAAGTTTGTATACCACACGTACACAATAATCTTAATGTAATAGTACAAAAATAAAAATCCAGCCTGGCGAACATCTGAAATATTTAGACGGTTCTCAATATCTACGAATCTGTAATAGCAATTAAACTGAAATTTTGTATGTTGATAGAGGCAATTAACATGAGCAGGATATATGAAAATAGGCTGTATAGTTCTTCACGGACCTACTTGTTTGATATAGTCGCCACTGACACTGAGACACTTGTCTTAGCGTGCAATGAGTTTGAAGAAACCACTCTGGTAAAACTCGGTGCCCTGCAATGCAAGGAATTGTTGCACAGCCTGCTCCGGGGTCAGGTTCCTCGGTACCCCTGTTGCGGACGGTGTTCGGTGATCCAGTACATCATGGATCAAGTGATGGGTCCGGGCACAACCAATACGCATTGTGAACGCCACGTCTGCCACTGTTAGGCGCCTGACCGCCAACACCATGTCCTGTACTCGAGCAATGTTGTTTTCATTCGTAGATGTGAAGGGACGCCCATTTGGAACTTCATGCTACACACTTTGGCCGTCCTCCACTGAACATGCAAAACTAGCAACCGGCCTTGACGAGACATGACCGCTTCACCATAATAATAATAATAATAATAATAATAATAATAATAATAATAATAATAATAATAATAATAATAATGCATGAAGCACACCACCTTCATAGATGTGGCGATCCCAAACAGTGGCAACATATTAACAAAGTATGTTGAAAAGCTGTCAAAATACACAGAGCTTTCAGAACTGATAAGGAAGCAATGGCACATGGCACAAGTCAGGACAGTTCCTATTATTATCTCCAGCACTGGCGTGATTCCCAACAACTTAAAGGAATCACTCACGGCGTTGAAATTAGACCCAGGCCTTTTCAAACTGATGCAGAAAACAGTCATACTTTCTACGTGTCGCGTAATAAGGCTGTTCTTGGGCAATCAGGCTTGAAGCAATGAGGGGAATATGAAGCTACTACTCAATGCAGTCACCAAGAATTTGCTCCTTGTGATATATACGGTATCTGGGATTGTAAATGTTTTCTTTCCAGCAAATGCTGGGGAATGTGTAAGCGCATGCGCAAAATAAATAATAATAATAATAATAATAATAATAGAACGCCTCCGTGGCTTAGGCGGCAGCACGCTGGCCTCTCACCGCTGGGTCCGTGGTTCAAATCCCGGTCACTCCATGTGAGATCTGTGCTGGACAAAACGGAGGCAGACAGGTTTTTCTCCGGGTATTCCGGTTTTCCCTGTCAAAATTTCATTCCAGCAACACTCTCCACTATCATTTCATTTCATCTGTCATTCATCTAATCATTGCCCCAGAGGAGTGCGTCAGGCCTCGGCAGCCGGCACAGTTCATATCCTCGCCGCTAGATGGGGGCTTCATTCATTCCATTCCTGGCCCGGTCGGAGACTGGAAGCAGGCTGTGGATTTTCAATAATAATAATAATAATAATAATAATAATAATAATAATAATAATAATAATAATAATAATAATAATAATAATAATAATAATATCGTATTTTCTCGAGTGCCGGGTCCAAGCTTTGTTAATTGGCGTCCAAAGGGCAGCTTGCATGTCGAATTCTATCTTTCCTTGTGGCACTATGAAAGTCAAGGAGGTTTGATATCTACGCTCTTTGACACTATAGCGCTTTCTAGTAGAGAAAGGGGGAATTTTTTAGGTTGGCGGTAAACCCCGAGATTAATTTGACATTATGAACAAGGCCTACTGAATTCAAATGGGTTCATTAGCATGCCAACAACTTATGACATGCGTACCGGATTTTTTGTCGTCTTTCAAAAAATCACTTACCAGGGCCAGGAGCGAACCTGCAAGCTTGGGGTTGGCTGTCAGACACGATAACAACCCATCCACCGTGGCAAACTGGTCTGTAGGTGTTCATGGATGACCGATACATTAGTCCCACGTGCTCATTCATACCGGATAACAGCATGCACTTACATTGGCGTCCACGTTTGTCAGTAATCTTTTGTGTACCATCATGAGTTGTACTCGAATGATAACGCGCACGTCGGTCTGCTGCTCCCCTCTCTTCGTCAGCACTCTGCGCATGCGTCATTCACGCTCCTTCCATCGTCGAACCAGCCACGGGTGTGGATTCGTATGGCGAATGCTTGTGTACCATCTGCTCGTGACGAACGTAATTTCGGAACGTCCATCGTATAGGTGGCTACATTATCACGATGTCACAGAGCCCATGAATCTATCCACAACAACAGCAACATCTGGTTACGGATGGTCTGGTGGCATCAGAGAGGCTCTTTAAGATGAAACGAGTCGGGTTGCCGACAGCGATCCTCTTGCTTATATTAGGGAAATCTTGAAGAATTACTTCACCATAATTTACAGCCATTTGCATTATGTCTGGCAGCAGTGAACGAAGGAATTGATTTAAGTCCGTCAATGAACAATGACAACACAATTGACCGTTACATAGGCTACTAGTCTACCTGTTGCCAAATAATTGACCCTATGAATGATAACACTATGCCAAGTTTTCTTCACATTTCTACAGCTGCGCACGTGATACTTGTGGTGTTGGTTGGTATGAGAAGCCATTCCATCGGCATTTACCAGAACTGAAACAATATAGGCATACGAAAATAACTTTATTGAGCGATTAATCATAAAAGTTTATCGTCTACAACAAATTCGTTGCCCTCAGAAAGTAATTGACAGAAGCTGGGGACCTGACATGGACGCACCTGTCTTCTGGGCGGATCTTGCTGTATTTGAGGAGAACATACAAATGGAAGCACATTTGTGACGCATTCCGCTTCAATAGTTAATCACGTGATTTAGTCTGAAGCTTCGGGGTCACGCACTTTGAACTCATTCAGGGCATGGGTTCGAGTAAGAAATGAGGTAGATATTTCGAGTGATGTCACAAAAGAGTTCAGTATTGAATACTAGTGAATAGTAAAAGGGTGGCCTCGTGGTGTAGTGCTTAGAATTATTGTCTGTCGCCCCGGAGATCCGGGTCCGAATCCAGGCTCTGCAAAGAAATTTTAATTCTGGTCTGAGGGCTGAAACAGGGTACACTCAGCCTCGTAAGGCAAAACTGAGAAGAGGCAGGTTCTATTCCTACCTGAGTCACCCAGGAAGTGGTATTTCGTGGTTTGTCACTTCTATCCCAGGAAGAAGCCTCTATGGACATCAAATTGGCAGGTGAAAAACTGAAGGAAGTAGGAGACTTCTGTTACGTAGGAAGTAAAATAACCAGTGATGGACGAAGTAAAGAGGATATACAAAGTAGGTTGGCTCAGGTAAGGAAAGCATTTCTACAAAAAGGAATCTGTTGACATCGAATATAGATTTAGGTAATAGGAAATCCTTTTTGAAATCCTTTGTCTGGAGCGTGGCACTCTATGGAAGTGAAACTTGGACTATTGTTGCAGCAGAAAAGAGGAGAATTGAAGCGTTTGAAATGTGGTGTTACAGGAGAATGATGAAGATCAGATGGGTAGATAGGGTTACAAACGAAGAGATATTAAGACGAGTGGGAGAGGTGAGATGTTTCTGGCGACTGCTGATGAAGAGAAGAGATAGGTTGGTAGGACACATACTAAGACACCCAGGAATAGCAAGCTTAGTTATGGAAGGAAGGGTCGAGGTCATGAACTGAAGAGGTAGACCAAGGTTAGAATATGTTATAAACAGATTGCCTCGGATGTAGGGTGTGGTAGCTAAGTAGAGATGAAACGATTAGATCAGGACAGGGAGGCATGGAAAGCCGCATCAAACCAGTCAAAAGACTGAAGACTCGAACAACAACAACAACAACAACAACCCCAGGAAAATTCCGGGATGGTACGTAACGTAAGGTCACGGCCGCTTCCTACCCCAAACCTTTCTCGATTACAAGTACACAAACTAGTACATACCGATATGACAGTGACACAGGTTATCAGACAACTTCTCCAAATACCCAAGTACACGAAGCCACATGAACACCATGACGCATAGTCCCTAAAGAATGAACAATAACAACTATTTGTCTAGTAACTTTTACTATTGTACAATTGTAGTAGAGCAAGCAATTGTAACTATCAGCGTCCAGAGACTTAAAATATGATGGGCGACTATTCCCTGGAAAGAATTTGAAAAATGACAGGTTAGTTAGTTGTTGAGGTTTTTAGGGGCGGAACAGCGAGGTCAACTGCCCCTCTTAAAACAGATTCTAAGTATACTAATTTTGAATGGAATTAAACAGTTTGAGGTGGACACCCAAATATGAAAAGACCTTCAATTAATAAAACAAAACAAAAAATAATTATGAACAAAAGAATACGGATTACAAAAAAATCTGAATTCGATAAAAAATAAAAAATGAAGTCTTTGAATCAATTATCACTTGAAAATTTAGATTGCTGGCCCTAAACCACTCTGACTTAAAAAAACGGATGAAGACATCAGCAGCCACCACGTCTTCGGCAAATATAAGTTTGAGTGTCATTTGCAAACCAAGTAAAAATGACGGGGAACACTATATACAATCAGGATGGCTGCTCTCACTACTGCAAGCTAGAGCCCTTCATTGTTTTCTTGGAGTAAGACTAAATGCAATCAGCTACGTTCGTGAGTTATATTTCAAAAACCACGCATACGCTAAATACGAGTAATAGTTGAAATACCAGAATATAATGCTATCATGTTAAAAACTAATTTAAGTGCAATACGATCACATCTGTGCCTAACATGCGTTAACGAGCACAATGAAATAATAATAATAATAATAATAATAATGCTAATAATACAGTCATAATAATAAAAGTGTGGTGTCACGTAATGCAAAATTGAATCATTACAAACCCGTTGTTCTCCCAGAAGCTCTATATGCATCAGAAGCCTTAACATTAGGAGGTCATTCAAAAATTGCAGACATTTAAAATAAATAACTCAAAATTCTTAGAAAAATATTCGTCCCCACACAAGAAAATGGAATTTGGATCAAGAGACGAATTGCAGACCCCATAAATTCTCATAAACAGTTTCACAAACACTGTACGCAGGAGAGAGTTGAAATCTTTTGGACCCATATTAAGGATGGACATCAATAGATTAACAAACACACTATTCAATATAATTAATACAAAAAATCGATGAAAAATTGGCCGGAGGAAACATGGGGCGGGCCTGAATGAGATGAACTTCGGAGAGAACATGAAAAAACGAGAAATATTCAGAACCACTTTAAATAAATAGACTCCTGTAGGCCTACATATTTAGGGTGAAATCTAGCAGCAGGACTGGTACAAGATGGACAGGAGAACGCAAGAACAAACACTGTGAGTTCAAGAAGAGATTTGGGAGAACAAGAAGGCAAAATTCATCAAGCCAATAAACAATTTCCAACGCGCTTTATGAATGGGCATAACGAAGAAAGAAAGAAAGAAAGAAAGAAAGAAAGAAAGAAGAATAATGTTATGGGTATCACGTCCCTTTTAACTGCTGCAGCTTTGGAGACTACGCGGTGTCGGAATTTAACCGGAAGGAAGGAAGCTTGTAGTTTAACGTGACCGTTAATTTCGCGATAATGAGCCACGGGACCTCCTTTTTACGTGGGATCCAAACTACAGGCCACGGCATTTCACTTCGAAAATCTCACATGTATTGACCGGAAATCGCACCCGGGTCCGCCTTGGTGAGAGGCACAGGGCTTGACCGCTGCGCCACTACACCCCCGAATTTTAACTTAAAGAGGATGCTTAACATACCAGCAAATTTACTGACACGGGTCTTTCACACGTACGCACTCTAAAATACAAATCTAATTAATACTTTGGACTTCTATCCCGTGATGTACGGTACAGCACAGAAGGCGAGAAACTTGCCGCTCTGCCACGTAATCAGCAATATAGAAATTTACAGGCGATTTCGTTTACAGGAATAAAACCCAATGTCTGGTAGTAATATTAATACTTCAACGTATCAAATCCATTTATCGTGCATTTTTTTAAACAATTAATTTTGTAGAGCAATACATTTTTCGTACAAAGAATAGTTTGTTGATATGAGACAATGTATTGAAAACATTCTCTTGTCCATGTCCTTGACGATTAATATCACATCAGCTACGTGCATGCCTGCTAATCTCTATCATTAGTCTATTATTATTATTAATTCACCGTGGATGTAGTAAAATTCAATATAAAAGATATTGACTTCACAATCAAGTACTGTAAGTATTATTACTGTGATAAAAATAATCGGAGTATGTTACTAGCAACACTGTTGTCTGCACTCTGGTGATCAAGTATTTCATATTCAGTTCCGCCAGACCAATGAACAGAGCCTATGGAACTTTTACTTCTCATTGCTAACAACACTAACATCATTGCTAACTCAGACAGTTTACTCGTCACTTCTTTCTGATTTCTTCTGCCAATTGTACATACATTTCCAAAAATATATTTGTTTGCCCTGAGTTATCTTGAGGTTTTGGCTTAAAAAGTCTGGAAAATATGTCCAATAGACCTTTTGGTTCATTCCAATGAGACATACGATATCTGGCCGATTTACCAATAATTTCTGTTCAGTTAAAATAGGTCTGTGCCAATACAGTTTGTGCCCCTGGTTTTCAAGCAAGGTAAGCGAATGGTCATTGTAGTACTTCATGCTCGTGATACAGGAGTTATTTTTCCCCCTTCTTCTTCTTCTTCTTCTTCTTCTTCTTCTTCTTTTCTTTTCGTTTTGCCCATATAAGAGCTCGTTTCACTTATTAGCACCTTTTCTTCTTCCCTTCCCAATATAACTTCATCCTCTTGCTGTGTTCCCTTTCACGCTGTTCTGTCCATCCTGTATTTTGTCGGGTTGGCTTCTCAGAAAATTTGTGTTTGTGAATTAAAGTTCTGAATTTCGTTCTGTCTTGAACGGTTTCTTCATGATAGCCAATTTCATCTATGTCTTCACTGATTTCTTTTAGCCAGTTGTTTTGATTTTCATTGATAAACCTAGATTGAAAATTTTCATTCTGAGCCTGTTATTATCCATTCTATATAGGTGTACGTAAAACTGTAATCGCCATTTCCTTGTGGTTTATGGGATTTTTTTCTGAAACTTGACAAAATTCATGTGATTTCTTTTCCAACCAAATTCCATTTTCACACTTTGGTCCTAAGATTTTCCTGGGGATTTTCCTTCCCTGTTTACCGATAATTTTTATTCGAGATTTGCCACCAATTATAATAGTTCCAGATGCATATAGAGCTTCTGTTTTAACGACTGTGTTATAATGTCTTGATTTTGATTATTATTATTATTATTTATTATATCGCCTCCGTAGCGTAGCGGTCAGCATGGTTAGCTGCCGCCCCGGAGGACCTGGGTTCGATTCCCGGCTCTGCCACGAAATTTCAAAAGTGGTATGAGGACTGGAACGGGGTCTACTCAGCCTCGGGTGGTCCAAATGAGTAGAGGCGGTTCGATTCCCACCTCAGCCATCCCCGAAGTGCTTTTCCGTGGTTTCCCACTTCGTCTTCGGGCAAATGCCGGGATGGTACCGTACCCGTATGCACGTGGTCTCACCTTTTGAAATCCGATGGAAGAACTGCATCGTAGAATCTGGAAGTACCCGGCTGAAATAACCCCCAAAATTCTACCAACTAGGATCAACCAGGGATAAGGATGCCTCAATATAAAAGAATGCGATAAGGAGATGCCAGTGGTTTAAGAAACAAAAATGAAAATCAGCTCAAAATGAACTCATAAGACTCTTAAAATTAAATTAATCTAGGGCATAAGGCTAACCATTCACTAAGACAACCCACTGGTCCTCCTAACACATCCTGGTTTTAATATAAATCACAGGTCATCCGTAGAACATTTAAAATTAAATTACCAGTTTATTGACTGAAAACCGCAGCTTTGTAAAACTCCATCAACCAAACAAAAATAGATTTGCTTCACTGAAGCACTTGGTAATTAAATATGTCAGTAGCCTCTAATTTGGCTGAGATATGCTGCTCGTTTTTCAGCATTAAATGTAGTTAAAATCGTGAACGTTATCAACACTAACAATATTGTTACAAGTTATTTTACACACATAAACCCTAATAAATTTATATCAACATAATTACAAATGTACGATTAATTCGTGGATCGAATTACTCCGTTGCTATTCATGCTTCCATTGACAAGGATATTATTCAAGTTTTCTCACTGACTTAATCGGTCATATTCGACAAACAATGAAGGTAATCGAAAGTATTATCGCTCCAATAAATTATTTCAATCAGTTTAAATCATCTCACATAAATGTCTAAATTATCTTCAATTAATCTTTCTCTTATTATTATAATGTTATACAATTATTTCAAGTCTTTCAAATCGTAGCTTTCCACTGAAACATGTCACTATTAGCAATCCATTTTAGATAAATTTTTACAATGCAAGAATAATGTTTTAATGTTGGATTCATAAATCTACTAGATTTCTAGTAACTGTGTTCGTGACTGTAATTCACGTTCAATAATACCGTATTAACTCAATCAGCAATAGCTCATCAACTTATTTAATACTGAAAATTCGTAATGAATACGATAATACTTCACACGTGAAATTCCTATAATCCACCTTAATTCAATACTGATCATCCATTGATGTCATATATCTGCTTCAAAATGCTTCAATTCACGCAATTATTAATTACTCTACACGTGCATTAGCTCTCAATAGCTATCAATAATTTCCAAATATTTTCAAAATCCATAAGCTTTTATACAATTATCGTAAAATACCATGTTTCATAATAGACAAAAAGTTGAAGTGTAATAGACTACTTCTATCAAACTGTGTTAATAATGTTGTATTTACATGCTCGAATAATAGTATTCGTAATTCTTCAAAACAGTCATTTTGTTTTATGACGAAAATATTTTATACATACGTTTGCTTTTACTTTCAACAATACTTCATGTCCTTATACTCTCATATTTCACAAATATATCTTTCAAAAAATCATAGATTTATCACTGTAAAAGAAACAATTCAGTCTTCGCCTAAACAAAATTCGAAATTGGGTCCTCCTCTAAGGAAGTTCGCATGAAACTACACCATGGAAAAGAGCCAATCTTCAGAAGGTACAAATAATCCATTAGAATCATACGTTGATCCAAATAGGAGTATTCCAAAAAGAATAAAGAAAGTTGAAAACTGAACGAACTAGAAAAGTGTCTATAATCAAAAAGAAATTCAAAAATGTAGACTAAAAAAGCCTAATCCAAAAACCGCAATTGTTCACACCAAAATTACTATAGTTCCAAGTCTATAATAAACCAGACGTAAAATAGACTGTCATATCAATGAAATAATGTTTCATGGAATGTCTAAAATATTCTGTTTCATTGCTCATATTATCACAGAATTTATTCCGAAAAAGTGTTCAAGAGTACGTGGTATATCGGTCATCTTCTTCCTAGCTAATATTCTTAAACAATGTTACCGTAGTCTTGGGCCTATTTCTTCTTGTATTATGTATCTTCACAACGAATTATAATGCTCAATTTATCGCCAAATATAATTTAGGAAAAGGAAAGTAATGCTCTAAAAATAACATCACATTAAAATTAATTACAGAGTAAAATACATGCTTGGACAGAAATGACGAAAGTATCAGATCTAGCCCTCGAAAATTCATACTGTCTACTGATATGAAAAGGTTTCCAGCTACCTTGTTCGAAGTCATCTCGATGAGTATGTAAAGAATGTTGGAACACACATTCATTGTAGGGACTGAACCCTTATCCATTGCGCTGGATAGTTCACGTACCGCCTGGAACTGCATGAAATCGAACCCCACTCCCAACCGGCTCGAAAACAGCTGTTCGCATTGCAATGTTCCTCACACGGACACGTCCTAGGTTTGCTCGATAGCGAAGATATAAATGCCACCATTCTTCTTCCTTGGAAGTTCATATTTGTTGAAGTATAAATCACAGTGTCAGTAATTCAAGAGTGCTTTCAATCTTTTATTATATAACTTTCTGCTAGCGAAATCCATAATTCAGCTTTGATCATTCTAAATGCTCAATCCTGCTAGTCTGTTGCATTCCCGTTCTGCATTTAGCAATTCATTGCCATTTCTGTAGTATATTGGTATGTAATTCCACTCATAGTATTCTCAATGTTCACGTTGCAATATGTATTGACCACTGTATATTTTCAAAGTCTCTTGTGATGGCAGTAAAATTATAACAAGTCTATGCGAAAAGCTAAGTTCTCTTTCTCCACACTCATTGTACACAAAGTTAACACACTGGGTTATCCCATGTGTATATCTCGCCCGTGTCTTGCTATAACAAGCTAAGATGTACCGTCTCGTACCGGACTTTTCCACACTTCACACTAGTTAAAGTCACACTCGTAAAAGCTTACATTGGACATGCCAACGAGCACGTTCCACAATAGATTCTGAAGAAGTAAAAAAGTGATGTCTCACTTCCGAGCGAGTTACAACCAACTGACTTGCCGGTCTACCCAGATTTCCTTGGGCTCAAACGATATGATAATGATTGTGATAACCATTTGATATCATAATAAGTATACTGTATTTATAATCCCAAAATTCTTCTCAAGTCGTTTCTACTTGTAATACAATGCAATTCCCAGTTGTCGATCCCCTCTGTGATCTCAGTCGTGCTTTATAATAGCCAATATCTGTGTCATGTTTCCACGGCATCCATCATGTCGATATATCTGTACCTTGGCTGGCCACATGGTCAAGATGTAATGCAGGTTGTTAGTACAATCCCTAAGCGCGCGTCAACGAGTCATCACTCTCGACTGCAGTTGAAATATTGCCATAAAAATACCAGCTGCGTTTTTCTAACATGTCCAGGTTCCAATCCAATGCAAAATACTGGCTCAGTACCAACTCTACGGGCCCGGCTGCCTCCTTCCCTCTTCCTTGCCTATCCATCCCAATCTTCCCTTCCCTTCCCATCCCTCATGAGGCCCCTGTTCGCTTTTCAGGTTAGGCCGCCTGGGCGAAGTGCTGATCACTCCTCCCCAATTGTATCCACTTCGATCCAGTGTTCCCAGCTCTAGGACACTGCCTGGAAAGGCGGTAGTGGTGAGTTCCCTCGCTGAGTCCTTGGGAACCACCAACCTGGAGGGTAAAATTGACAAAATAATAATAATAATAATAATAATAATAATAATAATAATAATAATAATTATTATTATTATTATTATTATTATTATTATTATTCCTACTTGTCTTTAATAGCCTACTATCTTCTAAAATTTAAAATCATTCAAAACCGTATAATAATTGGGTGCAGATGACTTCTATGTTCCTCTTCTTAAACAACATTTACCATCACCACCAGTAACAGTAGAAGTGGTCTGTCCAGGCTATTTAATATTACACATAGTCTACTATGTATCTTAATTAGCTGTGAAAGGAGATATAGGAGTTATGTGTCTCAAGTTTCATCACCAGTTAATCATCTCTGAAAATAACAACGTATTATGACGATAACAAACTTGTAAATATTGTATTCATCAGTGAAGGAGCCAAGAAGTAAAACAAAAACACATCTTCTTTTAAAAAAGAAATCCAGTAAACTGGTTCTATATTTAATGATGCTATTTTGCAGTAGCGTGTGGAAACCAGTTTCTTGCAGGACAGTGGAACGATTTACTTGCTAAGATCATTAATAATTAGCTGTTTATTTACTGAGTCCCTTATTACGCATGTCTATCTGTCTCCAGTCATATCTGCATGCTCTCAGGAATATTTCAGCAGCAAAGCCCCCTGTATGTAGAACTCGACCCGCTTTGTGATGTCAGTTGCTTGCTACGTAGGCCTACAACACACAAACACATATAAAATACTGTACTGCTTCTTCCTTTGTGCAGGCTTGCTTGTTTGCGTTAGTATCTATTCGAAAACATTTCAAATAATTAGAAAAATCTCTTTTCAAAGAGTATCGACATCAAAGATGAAGCGTGGAATGTGTTGTGGAGGGGCAGGTAGGCGTGTATTAATAGGTGCCTGGCAGATCGAAGTGAATACAACGATGGTTCTAGCATGAAATAGGCAGCGAAGTTCTGTGCGTTCAGTTCAGAAGAACACTCAAACCCCTTACGGTACTGGCAATTGCAACAACTTTTAAAAGCTTTGCCATCTCAAATACTCTGTCTACCTTTACAGTACGGTACTGTAGCCTATATATTGATGAAGTATCTTCGCGCAATTACTTATATTCTAGATTAAACAGCAGTTACAGGTCAAATTTGCAAAAAATGAGTACAAAATAAAAAATAACAACAAAAAAACAAGAAAAAAACAAACAAAAAAAAAACAAAGACCAAGGGGGTTTCAGAAAGGGACGATCATGTGCTGAGCAGATTATGAATCTGAAGTCCATCCTTTCTGAAACTCAGGAACAGGGAATTCGTGATGACCTTTGTTGTTTTTAGGAAAACGTACGACTCAATTGATCGAACCACCCTATTGCAAATCCTTGAAGAGTTTGGCTTAGATAACAAGACACAATCAATTATCCAGCAAACCCTGACCAACACCACCTCGAAAGTGAAGTTTAGAGGAGATATGTCTGATGCCTTTGAAATCAGGACAGGAGTGAGGCAAGGAGACGGGCTATCACCGCATCTCTTCAATTGTGTTTCGGAAAAGGTCATCCGAGAATGGCGGAAGGAAATGAAAAATTCAAGGGTAGAAAATGGCGTAAGGCTAGGGTACAAGTATATGAATCTTACAATCAACTGTCTAGCCTTTGCAGATGATCTAGTGATCTTTTCAGATCCATTGATATGGCAGAAGAACAACTTAACCAGCTGAAAAATCAAGCACTGAAGGCTGGGCTTCAAATCTCCTATGAGAAGACACAATTCTTGACAAACATAAAATCAGCGCCCAGGGACCTGGAGGTCGGAGTAGGAAAAGTTCAGAAGGCAGAAAAGTATAAACACCTCGGTGAATGGATAGAGCCTAACCTATCAAGAAGGAAGCCTTCATGTCACGCATTAATAAAATGGAAATGGCATACAACCTGACTAAAGGCATCTACAATAAGAGATCGATATCCTGAAACGCCAAAATTAGACATTACTGCACTGTTACTCGACCAGAGGCTCTGTAGGCGGCTGAGACTCTAATAATGAACAAGAAATGTCTAATGGAAAAACTAAAGGCTAAAGAAAGGAAGATTTTGAGGAAAATCGTGGGTCCCATCAAAGAGAACAGCCAGTATAGAAGGCGTCACAACCACGAAATGTACGAGCACGTGGAGAAGATCAGTGATACGATTCGAAAAACAAGGATTACCTTTTATAGCCACGTGACACGAATGAGCGCAGGCAGGATATCAAAACGGATATTGACGTACTTTCAAGATAAGAAAACCAAAGGGGCATGGTTTAAGGAAGTTGAGAAAGATCTACGTGAAATGGAAATTTCCCCTAAAGATATCCAGGAGCGTGTTCCACTTCAGGAAAAACTACGTACGCACAAAAGTTTCCAGGAAAAGCCGAAGCTGAAGACAGGGAAGGCGTGGTCCCAAGAGAGAAAAGAACAACACCGGAGACGAATGCGGGAACACTGGGTGGTAGTTAGAACTCGGAAGAAGAGACAGTTGAACTGACGTGGTCCCTAGTTGGCCGAATCGAAGAAAGACTAATAATAATAATAATAATAAAAATAATAACGGCAAGTGATATACTGTAGGTTAAGGGAATATGTACAATCACGAAGGATCAGTAGGCTTACCCCTCTAGTGCAGTAGTTAAAGTTATTGTCAGTCACTTAGGAGGCCCTAGTTGAATTCCCGACTCCACCAAGAAATGTAATTTTTGTTTGAGGTACTCGAACTGTGATCGTTGACACGTGAGTCACCTAAGTGGTGTCAATTTTAAAGACATTCACCAGGTTACATGAGTTCACGTTTAATTTAAATTCGAACAGATTTTAATATCAATGCCCCTTTCCCCCTAATGCATTTGATTTCGTTATTGTTTTGTTTTTCATTTACCATTAATTTTTTATGTGGGTGTCAGGTGGTTTATGCTTTTATGCTTTGCCCCTAACCGGTCGTAGGCAATCCATTGACTCAGAAAACTAGATGGTGCAATCATTTCTGATGAGAATTTTATTTCTTGTGCAGCTGAAACAAAGGCCCTAAGTGAGGATTCGGCCATTAGGACTGTTGAGAAGTGGATGTGTGGGAAGAGTGAGGTGACATTGGCATGCGTGCCAAGTTGTGGTCTTTCTCAGGGTCTCACGTCTCCGATTGTGAGGTCGTTACAGCTGCCCTTGATGGGGATCGAACCAAAGAGGAATACTATTATTACATGTAGTAGCGTAGTATCCACACCATGTGGGTGGTATTGAGACAGGAACAGAGTGTCACTGGGTGGGATAGACAAGTCCAGCTGCCACAGTGACAAATCACATGCGCACTCACCACGATTGTTCCCCTGCCTCTTATAATTCAAAGCAATACATCTCTTTACCGAGCGCACGATATCTTAACACATCTAACCACTAGGAAGATCTATTATCATATAAACTAGTGACTCAGAGAAGCTCCATTCAGACCAGAGGCGTGACTGAGACATTGTGTAAATATAAAATAATAATAATAATAATAATAATAATCAATAATAAGGAAAATAATTGGACCAAAGCACACAGATGAAGGATACAGGCTTCACTCCAGAGACACCACAGAGAAATTGTCCAACCTCGCAGCAGACATCAGAAAGAGGCGACTAAAATTTTATGGCCACATCAGCAGACTCCCACAAACTAGACTCACCAACAAAGTTCTTAGATACATACAGCGGCTCAAGATTACTACACCCTGGATGATGCAAGTCAAAATTGATCTAGTAAAAGCACAAGTCGACCCAGAAGACGTCATAGACAAAAGCGTATTTAGACACAAAGTATACAAGTGGGAAGTGTTGTCAGAGAGCACCTACAGCCCAAAGACCAAAGTGGACCGAAGAAAGGAAGAGGGCCTTTACTGCACAAATGAAAGAGTACTGGAAAGACAGGAAGAACAAAAAGTCATGATTGCTTCGCGTGGTCTAATAGGCCTGTAACGTGTAAAATAGTAAAATAAATAATAATCAATCATGAACTCTACTCTCATATAGAAAAGATCACGGACACAATTCGTAAGAAAAGGATAGTTTTCTATGGCCACGTTGCTCGTATGAGTTCTACAAGGTTGAGCAATAGGATCTTCAGTTTTCTTCTTAACAAGAAAACCAAGGTGGCGTGGTTCTCCGAGGTAGAGAAAGACTTGCGTGAAGTGGGAATAACCCAGGAGGATATCCATAATCGTGTTCCACTAAAGTCGAAACTCCAAGAACATCATGGATTCCAAGAAAAGCCAAAACTAAAAACTGGCAAGAAATGGACTGAAGCGAGGAAGGAACAGCAGAGGAAACGAATGCGGGAATACTGGGCGAACGTTAAGGTCCAGGACATGGACAAGGGCAGTTGAAATAGCGTGGTCCATAGATGGCCGCAACGACAGTAGGGAGAATAATAATAACAGTAATAATAAATATGCTGAAGACGCGAACAAGTACAGTAACCTAAAAGCCTCTGAATGAAGAGATATGTTACATGTAACGACAGGAATGAGTTACAACATAGCACTGTCACCGTGGAGGTCCGGGATCGAATTCCAGCTCTGCCAATAAATTTAATACTGGTCTGAGGGTTGAAGCGGGGTACACTCAGCCTCGTGAGGCAAAACTGAGAAGAGGTGAGTTCAATTCCTACCTCAGCCATCCTGGAAGTGGTTTTCCATGGTTTCCCTACTTCTACGCCAGTAAATGATGGGATAGTTCCTAACTTAAGGCCACGGCCGCCCGTTTCCCATACCTCTCACCAATTTACAAATAAACGCAGTAATACAATAACACAGGTTATCACACATATTCCACACAAGCCCAAATACATGGGACTACATGGCCTTGATGTCACAGCCCCTAAAATAAGCAACAACAACCATTTATTTTAAATATTGATTGATTTATGTAATCAGGAAATAATAATAATTTTGGAAGGGTTGAATTTTATTATTTTGTAAATATAAAATAATAATAATAATAATAATAATAATAATAATAATAATAGATATTCTGAAGATGTGAACAAGTACAGTCACCTACATGCCTCTGAGTGAAGAGATCTGTTACATAAAACTATTACTGAATGATATTTGGAGTTGGAATATTGAAAGACTTCTCTGAGGCCTCTTAAGGAAGCCATAAATATGCAATATTAAAATGTATCCGTGAATCCTAGAGGCATGTTGATAAGCTTACCGATTGCTCTGTGTAATGCACATGCTGTAACCCTCCACCCACTAGCCTCCCTCATAGCAAGAGGTCGTGTATTTAGTCTGTGTCCACTTCACTAACAGCAGACGATGAGTTTGACAAGTGTAGCCCTCAAACACAGACTAACCACTAATTTATACCAGGCATGATCCTTCAGCTGCGACAAAAAATAAACTTCCACATCGATTTACCTTGCTCAACAGATGTCACAACCCTACAGCAAATTAACAACATCTTGTTTTTTGTTGTTGTGTTTTCCCTGCTATGTACACTGATGGCAGTAATAAGATTACAAAAGTATCCACTGAGCACTGTTATTTTCCGAGACGCTCCCACCACCACTTTATTATGGTCTTAACTGGGGATTTTTTGAACACAAAAAATGTGTAATATTTTATCTAAGAGAATGAGAAACATATTATATAAGTTACCAACTTTGTTAGACAAACTAGATTGTAGATACAGTAAAATAGATAGGCACATCTTGAACTGCTACTAAGCTACCAAGCACGTCATTAAGCATGTTAAACATGGTATTAATTGCATGCTTGTTCCCTAATCTGTCTGGCACCTGCTATTGGATTGGTGTTGTGCGCAAGTTATCTTTCTAAGGGGCCGTCTACATATTACGTAATCACAAAAATAATAATAATAATATCCCAAATTTACAAATACACACACTACCATTACAATAATACACGAGGGGGAATACGTCTAGGAACAAAACACAAAGGAATCGCGATTAAGTGTTTGGCCTTTGCCGACGACTTGGCGCTGCTCGCAGAATCATCGGAGGAAACCAAAGAACAAATCACAGAATTACAAGAGATGGCGGAGAAAATAGAACTTAAGATTTCCTTTGAAAAGAAACGAAAATTATGTCGAATAGTTTGGATGTGCCCAAGAGAGTTACAGTAGGAGCTAATAAAATCGAGGTGGTTAATAGTTTCAAATACTTAGGAGAATGGATCGACTGGAATAACCTTGAAGGAAAAACAATGGAGGCGAGAAGAATTAAAATGGAACTAGCCTTCCAGAAAACCAAAAATACATACAATAAGAAAACCCTCTCCTGGAACACTAAAATCAGGCATTATAACACCGTAATTAAGCCAGAGGCACTCATTGCAGCAGAAACGCTAGTCTTGAGGAGACAAGGGCAAATGGAAAAATTAGAAATCAAAGAGAGAAAAATTTTGAGGAAGATCATAGGTCCTAAATTCCAAAATAACAAACAAATTTTCTATAGGAACGACACCCTGTTTGTGAAGTCGGAGAGACTTTCAGATACCATACGGAAAAGGAGGATTGATTTCTATGGACACATCTACCGGATGAATCCTGCTCGATTAACCAAGAAAATCTTTGACTTCTTTTCCAAAAAGAAGATCAAACCTAATTGGTTTACGGAAGTAGAAAAGGACCTGCGAGAGCTTCAGATTACTGAAATCATGTTGATGAATGGTACAGCCAGTGGGGCGTGGTGGCTCAGCGGTCTAGCTGTATGCCTCTCACCAAGGCGGTCCGGGTTCGATTCCCGGTCAATGCATGTGAGATTTTCGAAGTGAAATGCCATGTCCTATGGTTCGGATTCCACCTAAAAAGGAGGTCCCGTGGCTCATAATCACAAGATTATGGTCACGTAAAACTACAATCTTCCTTCCTTCCTTTTCGGTACAGCCAAAACCGTGACCAAAGACAACACAATGAAGTTCCAAGCCAGAGCCGTCTCCAGAAAACCGATGCAGATATCACAAGAGGAAAGAAAGAGGAGATCAGAGAGATTGAAGAAGTATTGGGAGAAAAGGAGAGCACAAGCATCTAAGAAGTGATTGATCTGACGTACGCCAAAGTGGGTGATTCGAAAAGAAGAAGAAGAATACAGGTTTCACACAAATTCCACACACATCCAAAAATACTCATGGCTACATGACCGCGAAGTCAAAGCCCCTAAAATAAGCAACAACAAGTATAAAAATATTGTCAGCAATAAAAAGTAAACGCCTCTATCGTGACTAATTCTACTTGCACAACTCTTGTGTGTCCTATAGGAAAGCCACATAAAGCTGTCATATTCAATTACATTTCTACTCATTCCCAATTCAAATGACACATTGACCTGTGCGGTCACCTATTATCATAATTCCTCCATTGCTGAGGGCTGGGCTATTAATATCACATCGAACACCCACTTCACCAGTCTATTACACAGATACATCGAGGACCACTGGCATGACAAATGATAGCCACGTGCCACTCGTCCGTAGAGAATACAGTACAACATAAAGTAGTGGGCTCACCCTCGGTTCATAGCGAGCAAATACAGAGTGCAAACCAGGGGTGTATGAGTTAGGTTTGTAGCTCAACGTGCGTAATTGGCTCGTTTTGTTTGTTAAGTTGAGGTTCTTTCGGATTATTTACGCGCTGAGTAGTATTGCATTCAATAGAAATTCAGAAGTCCAACTTGGAGTAATACATGATATTTATTTAGTTTGACCTTTTTTTTTTCGTCTTCAGTGGCATAGTTGGTAGCATGCTGAGCTTCTATGCCCAAGATCGCGGGTTCAAACCCGGCCGAAGTCGTGGGATTTTTAAGAGCGTAAAAATCCCTCAGTATGCCTTCCTTGGAGGGGATGTAAAGCCGGTGGCCCCATGTCAAAAATGTATGGCATGTTAAAGAACCTTCCACTAATTACACCTGTGTGAAGCTAAATTATATGTAAAAAATTTGAACACCACTTTTAGGTTCCAACGTTCGTCGTCAGGAGCCGACTGCGGTGGTGTCTAGTAACCAAGTTCTGAACTAGTAGTCGCTAACGGTGGCGTTTTGCGGCAAAAGTAGGAACTACTTGAAATTCAATGTCTGCAGTCCTTACTTGAATTAAAAACAGATAGCACACACTAATACAGTCATCACAATTAACACCGGTTATCAGACAGATTCTACACACGCCCAAAGTTCACGGAGCTACATGACCACTTTGTCGCAGCCCCTGAACTGAGGAGCCAACCAACCAACCAACCAACCAACCAACCAACCAACATATTTTATATACAGTTTGTTACAGGAGCCGTGAGGCTTGTTAAGAGACACTTCATCGTGACTTGACGAATTAAATAGTAACAGTAATTTTTCTTCTAAAACTAGATCTTAAATAATATTCTTCTAAGGGCGTGTTTGAGTTCAATATAGATTACTCGAGAACGCCCGTAGAGCAACCAAACAGATTCCAGTAGGCTGTTCTACGGGGATCATAATAATGCTTTTAAACGAAAAGTAGTGGGAGTTTGAGATATTTCCTGAGTGTTCTTCCTGTGTTTACAAGGTAGGCCTGTTCCCAGTAATTTGTGAGAAACCTCTAATGGTATTGCATTCATATTTACTCAAGCTACATAAAGTCATTTCTTGCTGCCCAGGTAATAAGAACATTGCTTCTACCTGGCTATTCCTGGAAAGATTCGCCAAACCCTTGTATTGCTACAAGATGTTTCACTTAAGATTCATATCAAATACATTGCTCCCTAAAAGAACTAATGGAGTGGTTACATTCCTAAAGTCATTCTCGCGACTTGTGGTGAATTTTCACAGTGTCATAATTTCAACAGTAGTAATGAATAATAATAATAATAATAATAATAATAATAATAATAAAAATAATAATATTAGTGGATTGAGTAGCTCAGTAGTGGCTTTTGCCGGTCCGTCTTGGAAACCCCAAACAGTCACGAAAATTGAAACCCAAATCTAAAACTTGTCTGGCATTCTTCAACATAAGCTCTCTCACACAAACGGGCAAAGTGAAACAACTAACCAAAGCCCTCCATGAACACAATATCTCTATAATAGCATTGCAAGAAACTCGCTTCACAGACGAAGATACTTTCAAATCAGATGGGTACCGCTTTTTCAAGAGCAAAGCTCAAAAAAGGGTGATGAAAAACACGCCAATCTTCGGCACGGCTTTTGCAGTCAACTCCTCAATCCTTAGCTCTGTCTCAAATTTTGAACCTATAAATGATCGGCTATCCCTACTATCCTGCGCTGTGCAAACAAAACATATACGTTAATCAACGTCCACGCCCCGACTAATGACCAAAACCAGAAAGATTTCGAGAACACAGATAGATTTTGGAACACACTCGATACCAGAATCGCGAAAATTCCAAAACATCACGTCAAGATCTTAATGGATGATTTCAACTCACAACTAGGACGGAAACAGAAATACAGATACGTCATTGGGCGATACTCGTCTCACAAGAGAACCAACAAGAATGGACAACGACTTGTTGAATTATGTGAAAATCATAACCTCCAGATGATATCCACCCAATTTTGTCACCTTCCCATAAAGCAAACAACATGCCGATCCCCAAATACAGAAATTGGAGAATTCCAACTAGACCATGTCGCAATTTCTCGCAGATACAGCCCAGAAATAATGAACTTCATAGTCAACAAGAAGTTCCGTGACGAACTAAAGAGCCTACTTTTCATGCCAATGATTATTCTACAGTATATGAACCTATCTAGAATAATGACGAAATTAAGTTGCTAATATCGAAATTTCTAATTAGTTCGAAATACTGTATACCTGGCATAATGTAGCCTAATAGAGCACCACAGTTGGCAGCCCTGATGACTGAATATATTCTTAGTACCATCTTTTAAGGCTGTGCGATCTCCACCGCCGTCAATCGCATGGCAAGAGATGGCAGCACTACTGTATTACCGATAGCAGCCGCTGCATTTGTGTTAGTGACGTGTCTACCCTTCAATTATCACCTCCTTCCGCCCCTACTCCCACCGCTTCTCCTCGTCACTCAATGTCCTCTCTCTCTCTCTCTCTCTCTCTCACTGATAGCGTTGCTTTGCATCTGAAAAACAAACCAGACTTGCTTTCCGAGCCGTATTGCCAATTTGTGGACTACTATTGGATTTTTTATTATGGATACTCGAGTTTAGGCCTTAATTACAACCAAACCAACAGACCTATTGAAAAACGAGTTATACCAATATTTTCCTTGTTTAATTCTGCGTTAGACTATATAAGCCAATTATTTTAAAGTTTATTAATTATTTATTTATTAGTGGTTGTATGAAAAATTGTCCGTGTTTTTTACGTCTTTTCTAGGAACCGCTCACTTAAAACTATATACATGGAAAACTACTTCGCTGAGGGTAATGCAATTTCTATATGTGATAGGCACAAGTATTGGTAGTACAAATCTCAAGTTTCAATTTTTTTCAACTACCCGATAAAAAGTTCTTATACTTTTTCTGACGTAACGTTTTCTCAGCCCAGGATAAACGTACAGCAGGAAACTTGGTCTCATTTTGAAGCTCTCATTCGTGATTATCGGAAACTACGACCACAGTAAACGTACAGTGTGATGACGAATTTATGAAGAGTAATATTAATGGGAGGTTTTGTGCGTTGTGTGTAGGTATTCTCCCTCCGTCCAGCCCAATAAAAAAGAATATATTATGATATAGGCCTATTATGATTATATTTTGATATAGTATGATATGATTCACGGAGTGAGGTTGTGGTTAGGGTTGTGCAGCTGTGAGCTTTCATTCCGGAAATAGTGGGTTCGAACCCCCCTGTCGGTAGCCCGGGAGATGGTTGTCCCTGGTTTCCCATTTTCACACCAGGCAAATGGGCGCTGTACCTTAATAAAGGCCACAGCCGCTTCCTTCCCACTGCCAGTCTTTCCTATCCCATCGTCGCCATAAGACCTACAGTATCTGTGTCGGTGCGACGTAAGGCAAATTGTAATATATATTGAAGATTACAACTCGCATAATAGGCCAGGCGACAGGTAGTTCAATAAGGAAATAATTAGTGGAAAGCTGGAAATTGCTTTAATCGCTTTATTTGGACCCAGATATTACTCTCCCAAGTTTCTCCCTCGAGCGAAGTCGGTGTTGGCCCTTCTGGCCCTAAGAAGGTACCATTTTTCAATTTTTTGCAAATATCTCCCAAATCTTCAACTTTATCAACAAAACATACCTATTATAAAAAATAATCTAGAGTAAATTTCCTACAAAAATTTTCCCCACCTTTTGTCTCTAATGTGAACCGTTACGATGCTACGACCATTCAAAGTGGAGCCCTTTTTGATTCATGCGGAAAAGCTATGGAAATGATATGCCATATCAACGTTTCTACATCTTTTAATATTTGTCAGCATTCCAGATGCACAAGCTGTTAACTTGTTACAAGTATAACAGATTTTCAATGTAAACAGCTGTGGCAAAATACCTACCATTAGTATCATTTTGCAATATTGAGTTTTCGACTACAGAACAGCATGTGGATGCACGGTGTGCGCGGATCTCGCGGGATGATGCTGACTTGAGAAAATTTGTTGGATGATTATCAACTCACGATCCCTTTCCTCGTGGACAACACGTTGTTTCGTTAAGCACAGGAGTTGTCGGGGATGGACAAATCACTTGTCACATGGCCTATGGAATTGGAATAGCAGCACAAAAAGGCATAACCGGCAACAATTTTCACGATGTGAAGTTCCTTAGAAGAAATGGCGTGATGCCTCTCCGCGCGGTAAATTCGAAAATAAAAATCCGCAACACGGATATTCCTGTTGATCCTCTTGTGCTTTTCCAATGCATTTGCCTTGCAAAGAAATCCGATGCAGAATTGAAACAATATTTCCAGTTTGAACTAGCTCCGTATCCGGTTGCGATCTTTGATAAAGCGGGAATGCGTAGACGAAAAAGTCTGTGTTCTATAAATTATTCGATCCTGTTACCGATGAGCCCTAATTTGAGGACCTACATCATGTTCTCGACGGAGGATGTCTTCTGCACCGTGTAATTTGGCACCGAACCGATACTTTTGTCGACATTAGTGCCAAATATGCGAGTTACGTTAAAAGATACTTCAAAAACAGTGTCATTATTTTCTATGGGTATCCTGACGACCCAGCAGCTCGCAGTACCAAGTCCGTTGAACGTCTTCGACGATCGCACAAGCATGAAGCTGCTAATGTTTTTCTATGAGTCCATGACGGCACCTATGCCACAAGCAAACTTTTTGTCTAATGTCACAAACAAACGAAGATTGATCGACTTGTTGCGCGTCAAATTCGAAAGCGAAGGAATCGAAACCAGACAAGCTCCACATGCCGATGTGCTCATCGTTACCACCCCACTCGAGTTATCTCGGCCCGACAATTCAGTCATTATAGTGGCTGAAGATATATATATATCCTGGTCATCTTGGCGGCTTGTGTGCCACCCTCCACGAAAATGTATTTTATGAAACCCGGCAAAGGTTCAACCAAACAACAACTATTTTGCACAACAAGTTTCAATCTCCCAACATGTGTGCAAGAAAACTTCCTATTTTTGCATGCGTTTAGTGGGTGCGATATAACGTCTTCGTTTCACAGGCAGTGCAAAATGAAATTCGTAACACTGCTGAAGAGTAATGAGGAACTGCAGACAGCTGTTAGGGTTTTCCGAGGCGTGAACGCAAACCCCGATGAAATTGACAAAGCGGGCCAGTTGGTTTTGGCTGGGCTTTATGACAACAAAACCACGGGGAATACCCTGAATGAGCTGCGGTTCCAACTGTTTGAAAAATCTCTAAGCAAACATCTATTTAATCTCGCAAGCTTACCTCCCACCGAATCAGCGGCACGTGAGCACTCTTTAAGAACATATCAAATCCAAACATGGTATGGAAATGATACAAATCCACTGGATTGGGACTGGAAAAATTCTCAATGTGGTTTGGCTCCCATACCTACGAGGGATCCGGTGCCACAAACGCTTCTAAACACAGTGTCCAGCAAATGTTCGGAAGGATGTAACGCAGCTTGTGGTTGCAGGAAAACGGGCCTCCGATGCTCCAGAATCTGCATGAATTGTATGGGACGGTCATGTACAAATGCTGCCGAGGAAGATGATATGGATGATTGTGACGGAGACATCGATGTTAATCTTGAGCGCCCTGTGACGTCGGACAAATGTACCGATACAGACGATGAAAGCGATGGTGGAGAAATTGAGGCCACAGCTGTTTACATTGAAAATCTGTTATACTTGTAACAAGTTAACAGCTTGTGCACCTGGAATGCTGACAAATATTTTATAATATGTAGAAACTTTGATATGGCATATCATTTCCATAGCTTTTCCGCAAGAATCTAAAAGGGCTCCAATTTGAATGGTCGTAGCATCGTAACAGTTCACATTAGAGACAAAAGGTAGAGAGCATTTTTGTAGAAAATTTACTCTAGATTATTTTTATGATAGGCATTTTGTTGATAAAGTTGATGGTTTGGGAGATATTAGAAAACAAAATGGTACCTTCTTAGGGCCAGAAGGGCCAACACCGACTTCGCTTGAGGGGGGAAAACTTGGGAGAGTAATATCTGGGTCAAAATAAAGCGATTAAAGCAATTTCCAGCTTTCCACTAATTATTTCCTTATTGAGGCTTTTTTTCCGACCTGTCGCCTGGCCTATCAAGTTCTATTGATTTTAAACATGTTTTATTCTGCGAATATAACTTACAGAATTTTATAAAGTAACTCATAAATAATTTTTAACATTCTGTAAACGAAACACTCACATATTTTATTATGAGCAAATATTCTCATGAAAATAAATTTTATTATTTCAGATTTTGAAAAATCATTTACATATCATATTGTTCTATATTGAAACATCTTTTTTTAGTAATAATCTGATACAGGTACGAAGTACACCATTTTATACTGACTGTATAACAATATAAAGTATTGACAGTAAGAAAACAAACAATAAAATTTAACACAAAAAAGGGACTTAATAATAACAAATTCATTGGAAATTAAATAACAAATAAAATAAATAACAGAGTTTATAAAGATATGTATGTGAGTCGTCCAATTCCAGAACTACCTAAGTCAATTTCATGAAATTTGTGAGAAAGGGCAAAAAACTGTCTTGAGTTATCCGTGCGCGTTTAAATAGAAACAGTTTGTATAATAGTTACAAAATACGATTAGTTTTCATTTTATGTATGTTTTAAAAATACAGTAAAAGCAGTTTTTACGTAATAATAGAAGATATATTGCACTTAAGCAGTTTTGATACAGGATCTAGGACTTAAGTAGTTTTGGATTAGTTTCATTAAGTCAGTAATTATGGTTTCTATGTGAAAGTGAAATTATTGCTATATTTTAAAGTTCTCTAAGAAACTACCCAGTATACAATAAAAGTAACCTTTCAACCTTAAATTTCCATTCACAATATGCTCACAGCTTTTAAAACTAGGCGAAATAGAGTCCATTGGACTGCACAGCAACGTCATGTTCCATGGGGTCTTCTTCTTCTTCTTCTTCAGATACATTTTGTCGAGCTATGTCTTCGCCACATAGTAGCAAGTCTCGGTAGAAGCCTAGATCCTCTCAGTTGTGCCACTCAGGGCCGAAATGCTTTGACAAAAGCTGTTTCACATCAGTCACTTACATATATATAAATACATAAAAGTGTACCCGTTCTTACGCCACTTTAACATGTTTTCTTGGCGTTGATTAGCAGTGTTTAGCTATGGACAAGTTCATTGTTAAACGTAAACGCCTGGACAGTGAAAGTGAACAGTCGGATCCTACTCCCGAACCGTTGAATTCAACATAAAGAAGACAAACGAAAGAAAAGAACATACCAGGACAGTTACGTAGTGTATGGATTTACGTGGAATAAGAACGAGGAAAACCCTATCCCTGTGTGTTTAGTTTGTGGCGAAACACGAGGCCATGGTACCTAGCAAACTGAAGTGGCATCTCACAATTAAGCATCCTAGTGGGTCAGGGAAGAGTGTGATGTATTTTTCACGTGTACTAGAAGGGGAGAAGAAAACCAGCTGTGCGAATGGTAAAGAGAATGTCCATAAGTGATACTGCTCTTGAAGCCTCGTTTAAAGTAGCAGAACTGATAGGAAAAAAGAATCACACACACACCTCATACTCTTGGAGAGGAAATCATAGGTCCTGCATGGAAAATTATAGTTTCAACAATACTTGGTGAAGGAGCAGCTAATCAAATTTCGAAATTTCCTCTTTCCAACAACACAATCAGTCGCAGGATATCTGAAATGTTTGCAATATCAACGAACAAGTCGTGGGGAAAATAAAAACTGATCGAGCATTTGCTTTGCAAGTAGATGAGAGTATCGATAGTGGTGACAAACTGCAACACCTTGGTTTTACCAGATATATTGATGATAAAGATATTAATGAGCAGTTTCTGCTCTGTAGACCGCTAGAGACTACAACCTCAGGCCATGATATTTTCGTTTCTATTAATTCCTTTCTCAATGACCAAGATCTTTCATGGAAAGACTGGTTGGTTGGTTCTTAAGTTTAGGGGCAGCGACAACGCGGTCATGTAGCCCCGTGTACTTTGGTGTGTGTAGAATCTGTCTGATAACCGGTGTTAATTGTGATGACTGTATTAGTGCGTGTTATCTGTTTTTAATTCAAGCAAGGACTGCAGTCTTTTGAATTTTTCAAGTAGTTCCGACTTTTGCTGCCAAACGCCACCGTTAATGACTACTAGTTCAGAACTTAGCTACCAGACGCCACCGCAGTCGGCTCTTGGCAACGAACGTACGAACCTAAGAGCGTTGTTTACATTCTTAACCTATACAATTTAGCTTCACACAGGTGTAATTAGTGGAAGGTTCTTTAACATGCCATAAATCTATGACATGGGACCGCCGGATTTACTTCCCCTCCGAAGGAAGGCATACTGAGGGATTTTTAACTCTCTTAAAAAATCCGACGACTTCGGCCGGCATGGAAAGACTGTTGTGGTATATGTACAGATGGTGCACAATCTATGTCTGGGAAATTTAAAGGTTTTTACTGCCAGAGCTCAAGATTTTGCTGCAGTGTTTAACGAAGTTGTGAAAATGGTGAACTACATCAAGTCTCGACCTTTAATGTGCAGGATTTTTAAACAGTTATGTCTCGCAACGGATGCACCTCATACCTCTTTGTTACTTCATACAGAGTAAGGTAGTTGTCGCGGGGTCGTGTATTGAAGCAGTTTCTTGAACTTAGAGAACAGGTGAAAACTCTTTTTAAGGATGAAAATCAAGATACATTTTATGAGCTGTTACTAACTGATTCTTGGTGCTTGGAACTGTCGTATCTGGCAGATATTTTTCATAAACTGAATTAACTGAATGTTTCAATGCAGGGTAGACAGGAAACAATAATTTCCTCAACCAATAAAATGAAAGATTTTAAAAGAAAACTTAGTTCTTGGAAGTCTGCAGTTCAGAAAGGAGATCTTTCAAACTTTCTTCATCTGGCAGTAGTTAACGATCTGGGTAAGCTGAAAGACCGCATTTGTGATCACTTATCAAGATTGCAAGATGCAATAGATACATACTTTCCATTTATTTCCACTATGAATGTCAACTGGGTTGTCTCACCATTTGATTTCATAGATAGTACGAGGAAATAGATTTCACTGGTTGCGAACGAGATGAATTTATTGATCTTTGTGCCGATTCCACACTCAAAGGTAAGTTCACCAAGAGTGAGGCGTCGGTGGCTACTTTTGGGCTTCAGCGGAGAGAGTAGTATCCTAACCTAATGAAGAAAGCAATTAACACACTTTCGCCTTTTCCAAAATCCTATCTATGCGAGCAAGCCTTCTCTGCTCTGGTGACAATAAAATCCAAAGCAAGAAATAGACTGAATAACCTTGAGGATGATTTGCGTGTTTCATTGTCAACTGCAAGGCCCGATATCACGTACCTGTGCTCTAAGCATCAATCACAAGTTTCATATTAACGATTTATCGAACAAAATTATTGATGTATTTTTACTCACTGACTGTAGTAAAGTTGACTGTATTATGTTATGGTGTACGTTACTTATTATAAAATATTTCAATAAATTTACATATGAAACATAATTCTTTTTTTATTCAAGGAAGGGTGCCCCTACTGTCGACCAAAGTATTATGTGCACTCGAGTTTGAAGGTTGTTTGTGAAGTAACCAATAGACCTACATAAAATCCAATAACATCATCATTTTCGTCGTTCTATTGTACGTTAGTTCATGTAGGTTTGGAATTTTTAATTTATATTTTAATATTTTTTATCGCAGTTGGAACACAAAATGTGCCCATTTTTAAGCGTGTTTCAACCATGCGTCACATTTATGAATTATTATCTCAAAACTCCGTCATCAGATCGAATGAAAATTTTAACACAATATACATCGAAATGTTGTATAACTGGTTTATTAATTTCAAAATTTTGTGTGTCCAAGAAACAAAGTTATCATTTTTGTAAGGTAACTTTTTCTCGGCTCGGGGTGGTTGGAAAATATAGCTCTTGGTCGCATTGTAATCCATATTCATCAAGAAGTTATGGTTTATGACTGTGAAATACGTAAATTAATTCACTTATTTTATATCGGTTTGTGTTTGTTCGTGGAAATAAGGCATTATTCACCAGCCAGCCGCTCAGGGGTAAGCTGTACTGCGTTGCTGAGATGGAGCCCATAACTGCCGAGCGAGGCGAGGTCGTATTTCCCCGTTCCAATATAAACCGATATAAAATAAGTGAATTAATTTACGTATTTTAAAGTCATACAGCATAACTTTTTGATGTATAAGGAGTTCTACGCGACCAAGAACTACATATTCCAACCACCCCAAGCCGAGAAAACGTTACCTTACACAAATGATAACAACTTTGTTTCTTGGACACGCAAAAATTTGAAATTAATAAACCAGTTATACAATATTCCGATGTATATTGTGTTAAAATTTGGATTCGATCTGATGACGGGTTTGTGAGATAATAATTCTTAAATGTGACGCATTGTTGAAACACGCTTAAAAACGGGCACTTTTTGTGTTCCAACTGCGATACAAAATATTAAAATATAAACTAAAAATTCCAAACCTACATGAACTAACGTGCAATAGAACGATGAAAATGGTGATGCTATTGGATTTTATGTATGTCTATTGGTTACTTCACAAACAACCTTCAAACTCGAGTACACATAATACTTTGGTCGACAGTAGTGTTTAATGTTATTCCCAAGGGTGCCGTGAACTTCAAAAGGTTGGTAAACTCTGCTCTAGACTGTGGTCGTGTGGACTGGCATGATGAGTCAGCGCGGGAGGGAGGCGGAAGCTGCGATAGCAAAGGTGTTGAAGGAGAGGGTAAGGCAGGTGGCCGAGCGCTATCTTGCCCAAGACCTTGTCTTACCGCTGTGTGTGTGCGTGCGTGTGTGTATGTGTGTGTGACTGATTCAACCTGCGTTTTGTAGAGTCTGAAAGGTACAATCACCACGGGTATATCGCTGAACCAATTTTCTTTATCGAACTTTTCTTCTGCTCAGAATAAGAGCCACATCAAATTAATAAAACTTTGAAGTTAATATAACAATTTTTTCTCACTAAAAATGGTATTCAAATCTGAAGAGGTTAATACAAAATTTGAATTTCGTAATAAGAATTGTTCCTATTGCAGGTACTACTACAGGGGTTGTTGTACATAAATTTCGGTGTCTTCCGATTATTAGTTTCGTCGTGGAGATTGTACCTTTAACGCTCAAAATAGCCACTTTGAAGCCATGTCCTCAGCAAACGAGCCGTCGTTATTTTCTTCAAAACGCATATAATATCTCACAAAGACCTACATTAGAGATTAAGAGTAAAAATAAAAATAAAAATAAAATTTCAATTTTTGACCGCACAGCCTTAAGGTACAGAATACAAAATTTGGTTGAAGTCCAATGAATAGCATGGACGTTACATGCAGTTAAACATTGGATCTAACAGCGCGCGTAAAATCATGTTGGCAACAATGTCATGCATGTATTGGTCAGAAATAATCTGAAATAATATGATCTATTGTTGTGCCAATTTTGAATGAAATCCATTTGTTAGTATGGAAGTTACATGCATTTTAAAATTGGACCTATCAGCAGGCTTAGAATCATGTTGGCAGCACTGACGTATATTAGTTACTCCAAATTCATCTAGAATGTTAGGTACTATACGTGTGCATAGTTTAAAGCTGTCGGCTTGCATACTTTCTGATATATTGGTATTTGGATAAAATAAATTAGGAGCATTTATTAACAGTTGGCAGCCCTGGTGGATCTTAAGAATACGCTCAGTCGTATCTGGTTATGTACACATACAACATACGAATTTTGGTTGAATTCCAATTGATAGTGTAGAAGTTATATGCATTAAAAATTTGACCTATCAGCAGGCTTATAATCTTTTTGGCAACACTGCCATGTAAGGCCTCCTGGAAATTAAACTGCAATATTATTATCTATACGTGTGCCAATTTTGAAATAGCTCCCATTCATACCTTCCAAGATATCCAACATGGAGCTCAAATTTCAATTGGGATTGTTTAGCAGTTGGTAGCAATGACATAATTTTCAAATATGGCCGTGAGATATTCAGGTATAGATCTTTACTCCTACCAAATTTTGTTTCGATTGCTCCAGCCGTTTAGGAGTTGATAGGGGACACACACACACACAGCCAGACAGACAGACAGACAGAAGGACAGACAGACAGACAGACAGACAGAAGGACAGACAGACAGACTGACAGACACACATTTGCCCGATCTCATAAGTCTACTTTTTCCTCATTTTTGTAAAATGTGAAAAGTAGGCTAAAAAGGGGATGAACATAGATTCAGACCATTATGTCTCAGTAGTTAAGTTCAGACCCATCCCTTTAAATATGAAAAAGAATCAGCCTGCCCTAACTCGCTTCGACACCAAGGAACTCAGAGAAAAAGAGAATTAATTCAAAGAACTCGTCCGGCCAGTGGACTTGGACTTTAACAGTACAAAAAGGCAGATGGTTCAAGCTGCAAAAGAAGTAGCAGAGATCAGAAAGAAGATGAAACATGCCTGGTGGAATGAAAGTTGCGAACAAGCCTTTCTGAACCGTTTACATACCTGAAAATTGTAGTATACGTCCAAAAGAGAGGAAGATTGGAACATCTACAAAACCCAACGGGCACAAACGGCAAGGATAATACTGAGTGAGAAACGCAAGTACGAAAAAGAACAATTGATAAAGATTGAGGAAGACTTCCAGCGAAGTGAGTCCCGAGCATATTACAGAGGTTTCAAAAAAAATACAAGGGTAGGCTATATGCCTCCCTTCCACCCTCTGCTTTCAAAGGAATGATGGAACTTTAGCAACCTCAAACGAAGAAAACTGTGAGCTACTTGCTGAATACTTCGACAAACTTCTAAATTGTGAAAAACCAGTTTATCCTATCAGGACCAACAAATCAACATGCCAAAATCTGCAATCTTCTCCCCCGGAACATGATGAGATCAAACGCCGCATAGGGAGGCTGTAAAACAAGGCCCCTGGCGAAGACTCCATGACAGCGGAACTATGGAAATATGTCCCGGATGAAACAATATACGTCTTGCATAAGACCATCATTGACATATGGGAGAAAGAGCAACTACCGGAGGACTGGAAGGTAGCTTTAATCCATCCTTTACATAAGAAAGGAAATATTAAAGATGTAAACAACTATCGTGGTATCTCATTACTCCCAGTAGCGAACAAGATTCTATCGTTATCCATTCTAGAATGACTAGAACAACGAGTTGAACGTTCGCTTGGAGAATACCAAGGAGTTTTTCGGAAAGGCCGATCAGCAGCAGAGCAGATCCACAATCATAAAACTATAATGAGATATATACTGAGAGGCCGAACATACGTGTGTACTTTTGTAGACTTCAGAAAGGCATACGACTCCATTGATCGCGATGTGTTGCTTCAAATAATTGCGAAATGGGAGTTGACAAAAAACTGCTAGCGGTAATACGAGCAACCCTGACAAATACCTTCTCCAAAATATAATTCTAAGGTTGCTGCTCTGTACACTTTGAAATTAAAACGGGTGTTAGAGAGGGAGATGAACTTTCACCCCTCTTGTTCAACTGCGTACTGGAGAAAGTAATACAGCAGTGGCGTCAGATACTAAAAGACAGAAACTTGTTCCGACCGTAAAGGATTGGGACGAAGAAGAACGGAGTTGAAATTGACTGCTTAGCTTTTGCGGATGATGTAGCCATACTGACAGAAAGTTTTGAAACTGCAACAGACAACATCAATGTGCTGAATGAGGTAGCAGAACAAACAGGCTTGCGGATATCCTTTGAAAAGACGGAAGTAATGTCAAACATCAAAGATAACACGAGCCAACTGAACTCCGAATATGGAACAATAAACCGTGTGCATAAGTTTAAATACCTTGGTGAGTGGATCCAATCAAACGGGCTAGATACAGAGGCCATAGCGGCCAGAGCAAATAAACTGGAGGTAGCTTTTCAAACCCCCCGGAACATATAGGCTATAACAAAAGGTGCTTTTCTATAAATACCAAAATTCATCACTACATCACTGTCGTCAAACCGGTATCCTTTTATGCGTCAGAATGCCTTATCCTCTCTCAGAAATGTACGCTTGCTAAGTTAGAGCAAAAAGAGAGAAAGATTCTCCACAACATACTCGGTCCAAACCAAACTACAAAATCGGGATCTACGTAAGAAAATCCAGGCAAGAAATCTATTCTAAGATAGAGAAGATCACGGACACAATGCGCAAACGCAGGGCTCGCTTCTATGGTCACTTGTGACGGATGGACGACTCTAGATGGACAAAACGTACAGGTCTATTTAACAATTTCGACTCAAAATCAAAAACAACAGTTCCCTGGTACGTTAACGTCTAAAAAGACCTCCAAGATATGGGCCTACGAGACGGTGACGCGCACAAACGAGACCTTTTCTGAAAAAGCATCGTGACTTTTGGGACTTGTCGAGATGAGAAATGGACAACCGGTGCAAAATGGTCGGATGAACGCCGTGCTCGACACAGCAAGTTAATGAAAACCTACTGGATCAATCGTAAATTGAATAAACCGCAGAATGTATAGTGGAACTTATCGTGGTCCCTAGTTGACCGATTAGCGACAAATAAATAAATAAATAAATAATAAAGAAATTCACAAGTCCTCTAAGGGAACAAAATCTCTGGTTTAATACCGGGAAAGGTATATAACTTGTGTAGTACGTAGTCTATCAGTGCTGCTAACCTTAGACACAAGTCACTATATCTAGGAAATTTGAGATACCATTTGAAGATAACAAAAATTCCTCTCGGCACGCCAGGAAGGCGAAGTTAGATTTCACCGGGCGAAGAAAAATATTTTGCATTTGCCAATGTATTAGAGCAATATTCTCCATGTATGTATAGGCTTACCTACGAAAGTTCCATATGTTTAGCAAACATAATTACAAAAATATTTTGCTCATCCCTTGGCGTAAGTGTGGGTCATATCAAAACATATATTTCAGACAAACTGTTTAGGTAATGTTTAGAGGATTATTTACCATTTTAAACGGTTTTGATATTATGCCTATTAAGGGAGGTATGGTTATTTTTATAAAAACAATCCATTTTCCCACCTCTTTGGTCAATGATTGGTGCTCAAAAGAACTTTACTGAATTACGTATTTGGACCGTATCCGAAGAATAATACGGTGATAAGCAAACAGCACAATCTACTATAATAGATGCATTGGGAAGTCCCTACTGCATCATTTGAATACATATTGTACGTTATTCCTGTAACCGTGTTCAAGTATTTCAGTTTTTTCTCTCTCCTCAAAAAAGTTTTGTCCTGGAGTTGGAACGTTTTTGAATTCACAAGCTTATAGACTTCATAATAACGCAGGTTATTAGACTAATTTTACACGCATCCAAGTACACGGTGCTGATGAACATGATGCCGTAGCTCCGCCCCAAATGAGACGACAACAACAACAACAGCAACATCTATAGAATCAACTGGATTCATGTTCACAAAGGTTAGTGTGTTTGGTTACGAATCCACTTTGTGTTAACACCGCTGTGCGACATAAAATCCTGTTGTAAACAAGAAGATTCCCACAGTAAATCCATCCCTTCTTCACAGTCGACATGCAGCTGTCTTCACGATGACCATCACTTCGAAGAAGTATCATAAATTAACCGCCACCTTGCATTCACTCCATTTTACCACCCTTACTAGTCTGTTTCTCAAACGGTATCTTTAGTCAAACCGTGGCGAGACTAACAATTCTTCCTTCAGACTTTCTAACCAAACAATTTGTGGTATGCATTGATCAGGAGGGGTCTCTTTACCTAAAACCAATTAGACAATGGTTTCTTCGTAAATAAACGGCGAAGGAAAACTTTGTTCTTTATGGCGCGTGAAGGGAAGGGGACATTCCCTGTAGTTTTTGTTTCAACTATCTTACTCACGAGATTTATTGCTTGCTCTTGTCATACATTTCACAAAGAGTGACACAAAGAAAATTGTTCCTGTGTGTTTTTATAAAATACACCGAATGTTCATGCAGTTTCCTTGGTGGATCAGAGACAGCGTATTCAACTCATGATATCAAGATCACGGGTTCGATTGAGAGCCGAGGAAGTCAGATATTCCAAGGGCGGGGAAGTCCACGGCTAGACTCAGTATCGTACGATGCTAGCAAGTCCAAGACTTCTCGTGACATAATTGGTGACTACTATAGTGATCCCATCGTTACTTCCGACTTGACGTTTCAGTGCTACGCTAGAGCTATCTAGCGGTCGTAAGTGAACTCATTTTAACCATCTAATCACAAGCAGCCATTCAAATGGTTATATCACGACAAATCGAGTTTTGTTCGCGATGTCGCTATTTAGCAGGCAACATCGCGAACGAAACACGATTTGTCGTGATATATCCATTTGAATGGCTACCTGGGATTGGCTGGTTGAAGTGAGTTCACCTCTGACCGCTAGATAGCTCTAGCATAGAACTGGAATGTCAAGTCGAAAGTAACGATGGCATCACTATGGACTTGAATTAAATATCAGACACACTTCTTCAAACTGAGTTGCCGATTCTTTTTTGTTGTTGTTTCATTTAGGGGTTTGGGCATTCTAGTATTTTTAACGCTGTGTACTTTGGGTGTGCGAAGAATTTGTATGCATATCTGTGTTATTGTGGTGTCTATATTTGTTATTGAAACTAGGATAGGGAAGGTGGTGACCAAGGCTTTGAGTTAGGAGCCGTTTGCCTAGAGTAGAAATTGGAAACCACAGAAAACTACTTTCTTCACGAGGCTGAGTGTACCCCCTTCCAACCCTCACACCAGATTTAAATTTCTTAGTAGAGCCAGGAACCGAACTCAGATATTTGACACCGGGATCTCAATATCTATGTTTATCTACTAGATATCAGTGCACAATTGAAATGGGTAAGTAGATAGCGCTCAATTTCGAGCAAGTTCTGTCCGATTCACTAAAATAATTTAAAATACTATCAATAGGCCTAGCGAATTTTGAATCATTTTTCTCCCCAGTCTCTTTCTCTCTCTCTTCCTTTATTTACCACGATCTCTCTGACCACGATAACATCACGTTTTGATGGTTCCTATTGTGTAAGAACCGACGCAATATTTAAATTGACCACTTCAACATACTCGTAGACATAATATCAATAGCCTGAGTGTAAGAGATTTGACGATGATCACTTGACGACCGAAACTAGTAATAATACAAATGAATTTATTAATCTCATGAATTTTTTTCTTTTCAGGGATAAGCACCCATTACAATTGGGTACAATCATGCTGACCGATTGGAAAGCATTCAAATTTCGTTTACAAAGACAATGGCTTCCAACACGATGAAGTTTTGAATTTTTCGTTGACGATTCGTTGAAAATCCAGATATTGTTCTCTGCAAATCCACCCGGACGCCCATTTTGTTTGCTGTCTTAGAGAAACAAGACGATGTATGGTAACCCTTGTGGAATTGCCTGTGATACCAGCGCCACCGTCTGCCAATGGAGAAATAAGAAGTTTTAGTGGTGATAAATTATTGTCAAAGCATTTCTAACCTATAAAGGGGGAAAAATCATGCATGAAGCATAGAGCAATGCAGCCCGAACGTCTCTGGTCAGTGAAGATGTCAAGGTCGCTGTAATTAACTCGTCTCCACAGGCGGAACCTGCCGAGTGCTTTATGGACAAAAGATCCCCTATCTCTATATCTCTAACTCTCTCAAATTAAGTGATCACCCTTCTCTTTTTAGTTTTATTATCACTTAACGACCTAAAACGAATTGTTTTCTAACCTGCCTTGTAACCTTTAAGCTATCGCAATCCAGATCTAGACCAGTTCCTTAGTTCTCTAACTGAGGATCGCAAAATGGAAACAAGTCGTAAATTAGAGTTTTCTCTGTGCTCTTATTAGAGTAGCTACGTGTTTTAAGGCGCTAGGCCATGGGGCAAGGCTATCTCCGAACTCGTAAGTTGAGTAGATTTGAAACCCACCATCAACCGTCCTTGAAATATTTTCAGTTTCAACTTCTTTCGGCATGCCGGCAGCCCTCGAATGAGGGAAGTATTAGAAATTCAAACTGATAAGCCACGGCTGCCTCCAACTGCTTTCTCGGTTTCACTCAACCTCTTTAACCTTCCATTAGGCGCAACCTAAACAATATCTCCGTCGAGCACAACTAATCTGTCAGATTAATCATTCAAATATTCTATAAGTTAATCTACATTATATAGCCCAGGCATATTAAGTTTTAACCTAAAAAAAATTAAAGCTGAAATTTGGCATAGATGTTCCCTAGTACCCTAGTAACAAATCCTTAAAAGTCCCCATCTGTGCGGCGTCCGCGTCGTAGTTTTTAGAGAGTTCAAAGGGGCTTTAATGGGGCCTAAGTGCCAAAAAAAAAAGCATTTTTGCTTCCTGCGTTCAAAATATTAATCCAAAATCAGTTCTAATGAGCTTTGATAGTAATAAGAGAAGGACTGAGTTATATATAACGGCCTTATTGGTCGTAATTATTGCCATACATTTAAACAGATGAGTAATCAATCATTTTTAGATCAACTTTTCTCACGAAAATTTGTCATTAGCTGGGACTTATCGTGTAAACAGCTGCTGATAGCGACTAAAGACTTGAAGTAAAAGTTGTAAAGCACACTTGTAGCTTTAAAACGATACATTGCCCATGTTCATCCGACAAACAGCAGCAGAGATACAGTTACAAATATAAAAGTGGAAGTGTGGCAGTGGCTTTCCGAACGAACGCCTATTTACGCTGATGGGCTCCATCTATTCACCTTTGCTGACTCCATTTTGTATCTTTGCTCAAGAACTTTTAGGATGGTATTCCTTTGAATCCAGGTAAACTAGCAGAAACAGTTTGCATAGAACAAAACGAGTTTATTGCAGTTAGCAGTTAAACGTACATTCATAATATGCATAATGCAATTAATAACAAAACAAAGATTAAAAAGCTTTCTTTAGACAAAGAACACTTGCAAAACAAAGCTTAAATCGGACTCAATCGTCCTCCTCATCGTCTGAGCCATCAAATGTGACGTTGTCTCATGCTTTTCCACTGCAGTGCCCACACATTAAGGAGCATGGCAATGTATCGTTTTAAAGCTACAAGTGTACTTTACAACTTTTACTTCGGGTCTTTAGTCGCTATCAGCAGAACTCACACCGGCTGCTAAAATAGCTCTTGCAGTTGCAGGACACCAAATTGAGGAGATGATCTGGAGTAGCTGGAAGATGAGTGGCACTGGTACTAAAGCTGAGTGTTGGAATTTCCATTTCCATTGGGTCGGGTCCAAAGAAAATCCTAACCATTCCTGAACTTGCAAATATAGCCGCAGTGAATGTTGTTTGCATGCCGCCGAAGTCGGCGGAAGTGAAGCCAGCTGAAATGACGCTGTGACCGGTTGTTTGGCAATTTTTTGGCTGTATTTCACTACCCGAAGTTCGTCGAGGCTATTGCACTCCGATTTGGCACCATCGTAGATACAAATGGCGAACTTCTCTCCAGCTGATATTATGGCCTTTTTATCTGGAGCCGTAGAGACGAATACCTTCATTTCCTCGCGTGAAGATGCGGAATCCTTCAATATTTTCCAGGCTTGCTGTTTGATGTACTCTACCCACAGCTTTCCTGTGCGAGATTTCTGGCTCATTGAAGAAAATGTGTCATGAAGCGACTCTTTGAGACGTTGAAGGCAAGGATATGATAGCAAGTCGTTGGCTGGGCCTTCATGGAATGCGGTAAAAAGCTCCTGTATTTCGTCCTTGTCATCCTCCAGCCTGTCGTTCATGTTGAGTAACATTGTCCCGACAGACTGTTTTGTCAGAAAATGCGCTCTGAGGGTCCTAGAACATGCACAGTTTCGCGTTATTGATACATTTGAAATTGAAGGCATAACGTAACCATTTTTAAGAGCGAGCTAATTGCAAGCCTAACTAGAATATGCGTGTCCAGACATCATGTGAGTCACTGACGATTTAGCGTATATTTCCGCCCAGAGCTCCTCCAAACCGCTTCCATTCATCACGTAGCCGATTGCCCCAAGAAACGACATTAGAATGTGAAATCCGCCTAGACGAACAACCACGTTTTTGAGTTCCTCTGAAGTGTCCTCCGCAGCTCTCGCGTATAGGGGCTGGTGAAAGATATCTAAACAAGTGCTTTGTTTCAGTTCCACGCACTCTCTTGCGGCAAACTTCAACGCGGAATATATAGTTGATGGATTGCTCGGTTCCAAGTTAATGAACGGCAGGGTATCAACTGACGTCGTCTGGGGAGCTGGTGAGCATGAGCAGACAGTGACGTCTTCTTAAAGCCGTTCCACGAGGCGGGTAAATTAATACTTGACCACCGTCCAGATAACCACAAGGAGTCCATCATCGACGCAATAGCCACAGAGTTTGGGGCTTCCACAGTTAACTCCTTAATCTTGACGTCCTTTGAACCAGGAGAAGAGGGCTTCCGATACCACGAAATGTTGAACTTTCCCATCGCCGCAATCAAACCAGCATTAGGAACTTCTCGTGTACGTGGGAGTGGAGATATTTCACTGTCAAGCGCTGGACCTGTGCACTTGATGCCTCCCATGCAGTGAAATGTGTATTGCCCGTCCAATGACCTTACGTTAAAGTCAGCGTTGTCAAAGCAAAACTACGTGAACGCTCCAGCATTCGGGATTGGACGTTCTTCACGAAGCGCTGAAAGTTCTTACCTGTGGACTTCCGCCAAATTTACTGAAAATCCAAGACTGTTTAGAAGCTGAATTAATTGTTTGGAGTGTTGTTGGCCTGCTCCGACAGGCCGAGAACTGTCACCTAGAAACGCGATCGGGTGCCTTTTCAACAGCGGTTATGCTTTGGGACCGTAACTCGGTAACCGTTTCTTGCATAGACATGGCTAATTTGCCAATGTAAAGCTAAAAGCATTGTTTATAACTTTCATTCTGGGTCTTTAATCAATATCAGCAGTTGTTTAAAAATAATGACCTGCTAATTACAAATTATCCAAATGTTCGTGTACAAATTGTGCTAAAAAATTTAAAATAGTTGTTTTCTTTCCTTCATCAATAGCAATAATTAGGTCTGATAAGTCCGTTATCCTACTGGTTCATTTTTATTAATTGCTAAAGCTCGCGAGAACTAAATTTGGATCAATATTTTAAACGCAGGAAGCAAAAATGATGTTTTTGGCACTTAGGTCCTATTTAAGCCCTTTTGAATCCTCCAAAAACTATGACGTGGACACCGCAGACATGGGGAGTTTTCAGGATTTGTTTCTGGGGTACTAGGGAACATCTATGCCAAATTTCAGCTTTACTTTTTTTTTTTAGGCTGGCCGTGTTTTTTGCATATAATGCCTGGGGTAATATCGACTAGAAATAGTAATAGAATTTGGTATCTCAATTAAATATCTTTTAACTTAAAGAAACGAGTTAGTTAGCAAGTTAGTTATTGATGCTTTTCTGTAGGTCAACACGATTGTACCCAAATTGGATGGGTTATTCCCTAATCCTGAAAAAAAAATTGACATGAGATTAATAGGCCTAATTGTTTTTCAGGATTAGGGAATAACCCATCCAATTTGGGGACAATCGTGTTGACCGACAGAAAAGCATCAAACTTTTGTTTACTAAGGCAACAGTGAAAATGGTTTCAAACACCATAATATTAGGTATTGTTGTTTTGCGGGCCAGAACAGTGAGGTCATCTGCCCCTAGAAGAAAGGAGACAATACAATTAAAATTATAAAATGCTCATTTTTACTAAAATCAGAAAATTAATTACATTAATTATCAGATAAAAGAACTGCAATCTTATTACACTTAATCTACTCTTTTGAGATATAAAGAAGTTGCAAATGTATAAAAGAATCTCACTGTAACTGACTTTCGGGCAATAATGAAAAAGAAAATCCACAGCCTGCTTCCAGTCTTCGACCGGGTCAGGAATGGAATGAATGAAGCCCCCTTCTAGCGGCGAGGATATGAACTGTGCCGGCTGCCGAGGCCTGACGCACTCACTTACGGGCAATAATACCTATTCCAAATCAGATTGGTGAAATAAATTTGGGGGAATAGATCCCTAATAATTACGCAATCAGGCGCAACTAATCTCGTAGATGAATCGGTTCACCAAGGAGTAGCAAAGAGCACTGAAAGAAGGACGACCTTCACCCTCACAAAAAGGCGGGAAGAACGGAGGTTATTGCGACGAATGTGCCTTTTATTGCAAACAAAACAAGAAGTTCCGTGAAGAACTATACAGCCTACTTTTCATGCCAATGATTATTCTACAGTATATGAACCTATCTAGAATAATGACAAAATTAAGTTGGTAATATCGAAATATCAAATTAGTCCAAAATATACCTGGTATAATGTAGCCTAATAGAGCACTACAGTTGGCAGCCCTGGTGACTGAATATATTCTTAGTTCCATCTCTTAAGGTACAGAATACAAAATTAGGTTGAAGTCAAATGGACGTTACATGCAGTTAGACACTGGATCTATCAGCACGCGTAAAAGCATGTTGCCAACAATACCATACGTGTGCTGGTCAGAAATAATCTGAAATATTATGATATCTTGTTCTGCCAATTTTGGATGAAATCCATTTGTTAGTATAGAAGTACCGACATTAGTGGCTACGCTGGCTAAAGCGCAGTGTTAGGTCATGGGGCCAAGCTCTCTGCTGACTCGGTAGACACGTGGGTTCGAGCCCCACCGTCGGCCCTCCTTGAAATGGTTTTCCGTGGTTTCCCATTTTCAACACCAGGCAAATGCTGGGACGGTACCTTCTGACAGGCCACGGCCGCTTCCTTCCACATCCTTCTCCAATTTCATTCACCTTAATCAATTCCATCTCTCATCCCGACGCGCAGGTCGCCCACGGGCGTCGAATAGAAAGACCTGCACTAGGTCTCTGAGGAGACCACACGAAAAAAAAGTATAGAAGTTACATGTATTTTAAAATTGGATATATCAGCAAGCATAGAATCATGTTAGCAGCACTGCCTTGTATTAATTACTCCAAATTAATCTACAATGTCAGGAGCTATACGTGTGCAAAGTATAGAGCTGTTGGCTTGCATACTTTCTGATATATTGATATTAGGGTAAAAAAATATAGACAGCATTTATTAACAGTTGGCAGCCCTGATTGCTCTTAACAATACTTACAGTCATTCTGTTATGGTACACATAGCACATACGAAATTTGGTTGTAATCCAACTGATAGTATAGAAGTTACATGTATTTAAAAATTGGTACTATCAGCAGGCTTATAATCATGTTGGTAGAACTGACGTATATAAGTTACTCAAAATTAAACTAAAATGTCAGAATATACGTGTGCATAGTTTAAAGCTGTTGGCTTGCATACTTTCTGATATATTGGTATTTGGATTAAAAAAATAGAGAGAGCAATTATTAACAGTTGGCAGCCCTGGTGGCTCTTAAGAATACTCTCAATCATATCTGTTTATGTACAGATATTACATAAAAAATTTGGTTGAAATCCAATTGATAGTGTAGAAGTTATATGCATTTAAACATTGGACCTATCAGAAGGTTTTAAATTATTTTGTCAACACTGTCGTTGTTGGCCTCCTGGAAATTAAACTAAAATAGTATTATCTGCATGTGTGCCAATTTTGGAATAGCTCCCATGCATACCTTGCGAGATATCCAACATGGAGGTCAAATTTCTAGTGCGTTTTTTCAGCAGTTGATAGCACTGACATCATTTTCAAATATGGACATGAGATATTCCGGTGCACATCTTTACTCATACTAAATTTGGTTTTGATTGCTGCAGCCGTTTAGGAGTTGATAGGGGGGAACACACACACAGCCAGACAGACAGACATATTCCCGGATCGATCTCATAAGTCTACTTATTCCTCATTTTTGCAAAATGTGAAAAGTAGGCTAAAAACAAAAACAACATAAGCATGGAGGGAAGAAGTACTCCTACTTAATTCCGCGGAATATGTAAGCAGCACAAAGCGGTTTAAGTGAGTGCTATAATAGAATTCCAGAAAGTAATATGCTAAAAGAATTAAGTGTGTTTGGTTTGAGAAAGTGGCAGAATGAATGGGACAATACATCCAAGGGCAAAATTACAAAATCATGTTTCCCCAGTGTACAGGACAGACTAAAAATGAAAATGAACATAACGCCTAATTTTACAGTTATGACAACAGGACACGGCAATATTAAATCATACTTATACAGATTTAAAATTATAGATAGTCCAACATGTATATGCAATATCGGTCACCAGACTGTAGATCACTTACTATATGAGTGTAAGTTATTAGGGAAGGAACCGGGTGAGTTAGCCGTGGTGGTTACGGCATGTCTGATGGCAGTCGCTCACATCCGGGAGACGAGGAGGTTCGAATCCCCCCGCCGGCAACCTTGAAGATGGTCTTCTGTGGTTTCCCATCTTCCTTCCAGGCAAATGCCGGGGTTGGTCCCTAACTACAGACCACAGCCGCTACCTTCCAACTCCTCGTCCTTATATTCCAACTTCCCTCCTTCCCTCCCCAACGGTACTTGTAGCTCACCCATTGGGTGTCCGTCTCGAAGCAGCTACAAAACTGGCGAGCCGAACCTGTCCTCGGACACTCCCGGCACTAAAAGCCATACGCTAAAAATAAAAAAAAAAATAAAAAAATAAATAAAATCGGGAAAGAAAGAGATTACAAGAGAGGGTTAAAAACGAGGAGGTATTAAGACGAGTGGGAGAGGAGAAATGTTTCTGGCGACTGCTAATGAAGAGAAGAGATAGGTTGGTAGGACACTTACTAAGACACCCAGGAATAGCAAACTTAGTTATAGAAGGAAAGTTCGAGGACAAGAACTGTAGGGTTGGAACAAGGTTATAATACGTTAAACATGTTTTAAGATCAGGCAACTGGCCTATAAAGAAATATGAAATTGTTAGAAACTACCTTAGGGAATTCTTTACTTTTGCAAACTCATCTCATTTGAAATACTAAATAGATAATTTTTATTTATATTTTCTTAACTGTTAATCATTTTAGTGACACAAATTTCATTTAACAGGCCGTAGATATAAACTGTTTATAATATAAATTGTATAGTTTTAATCTGAAATGATTAATAAGTAATAATTAAGCAAGTAGTATTACTACATTGTAATGGGGCATGCTGTAAATAAAATAAATTTAAAAAAATGTATGCCCGCCAGAAGGTTGTTGTTGTTGTTTGAGTCTTCAGTCTTTTGACTGGTTTGATGCAGCCCTCCATGCCTCCCTGTCCTGAGCTAATCGTTTCATCTCTACATAGCTCCGACACCCTACATCGGAGGCAATCTGTTTAACATATTCTAACCTTGGTCTACCCCTACAGTTTTTGTCCTCTACCCTTCCTTCCATAACTAAGCTTGCTATTCCTGGGTGTCTTAGTATGTGTCCTACCAACCTATCTCTTCTCTTCATTAGCAGTCGCCAGAAACATCTCTCCTCTCCCACTCGTCTTAATACCTCTATGTTTGTAACCCTATCTACCCATCTGATCTTCATCATTCTCCTGTAACACCACATTTCAAATGCTTCTATTCTCCTCTTTTCTGCTGCACCAATAGTCCAAGTTTCACTTCCATAGAGCGCCACGCTCCAGACAAAGGCTTTCAAAAATGACTTCCTAATACCTAAATCTATATTCGATGTCAGCAGATTCCTTTTTTGTAGAAAAGCTTTCTTTGCCTGAGCCAACCTACTTTTTATATCCTCTTTGCTTCGTCCATCACTGGTTATTCTACTTCCTAAGTAACAGAAGTCTTCTACTTCCTTCAGCTTTTCACCTGTCAATTTGATCTCCATAGAGGTTTCTGATTTATTTCGGCTGCATTCCAGTATTTTTGTTTTACATTTATTAATTTTCATCATGAATTCTTTCTGTAAGACGGAGTCCATACCATTCAAAAACTCATTCAAATCCTCAGGCTTATCGGCCAAGATGACTATGTCATCAGCAAATCTCAGAGTTGAAATTATTTCTCCTTGAATCTTCACTCCCACTTTAAATTTTTCTCTAATTTCCTTCATTGCTTGTTCAATGTAAAGATTGAAAAGTATGGGTGATAAGTTGTAGCCTTGCCTTACACCTTTCTGAATACCAGCTTCTCTCTCATGTCCTTCAACTCGAATGACTGATGTCTGGTTTCTGTATAGATTGTACACACATCAAAAAAAGTTTTGCATCACCTCGGTTCCCAGATCTCCGGCATATAGACGTTGACTGTGTATGTTGTATCCAAGATACAGTCCCTTTGACTGTTCATAGATGTCACTAAAACTGCTCAAAGATGTAAACAACCATGCATGAGCAGGGCCTATTAGACGGAGGGGGTACGACAGCCGATCAGTTCCAGTCATTCCACCAGGACGAAGGTACGCTGCTCATGTTGTCTGTAGTTCTACCATGCCTAGAAGGTCAATACCGCAGTTCGATCGCGTCCGCATTGTTACTTTGTGTCAAGAAGGGCTCTCAACAAGGGAAGTTTCCAGGCGTCTCAGAGTGAACCAAAGCGATGTTGTTCGGACATGGAGGAGGTACAGAGATACAGGAACTGTCGATGACAGGCCTCGCTCAGGCCGCCCAAGGGCTACTACTGTAGTGGATGACCGCTACTTACGGATTGCCGCTCGGAGGAACCCTGACAGCAATGCCACCATGTTGAATAATGCGTTTCGTTCAGCCACAGGACGTCGTGTTTCAACTCAAACTGTGCGCAATAGGCTGCATGATGCGCAACTTCACTCCCGACGTCCATGGCGAGGTCCAGCTTTGCAACCCCGACACCATGCAGCGCGGTACAGATGGGCCCAACAACATGCTGAATGGACCCCACGGAATTGGCATCACGTTCTCTTCACCGATGAGTGTCGCATATGCCTTCAACCAGACAATCGTCGGAGACGTGTTTGGAGGCACCCTGGTCAGGCTGAACGTCTTAGACACACTGTCCAGCGAGTGCAGCAAGGTGGTGGTTCCCTGATGTTTTGGGGTGGCATTATGTGGGGCCGACGTACGCCACTGGTGGTCATGGAAGGCTCCGAAACGGCTTTACGATACCTGAATGACATCCTCCGACCCATAGTGCAACCATATCGGCAGAATATTGGAGAGGCATTTGTCTTCATGGACGACAATTCTCGACCTCATCGTGCACATCTTGTGAATGCGTTCCTTCAAGATAACGACATCGCTCGACTACAGTGGCCAGCATGTTCGCCAGACATGAACCCTATCGAACATGCCTGGGATATGTTGAAAAGGGCTGTTTATGGACGTCTTGACCCACCAACCACTCTGAGAGATTTACGCCGAATTGTCGTTGAGGAGTGGGACAATTTGGACCAACAGTGTCTTGATGAACTTGTGGATAGTATGCCACGGCGAATACAGGCATGCATCAATGCAAGAGGACGTGCTACTGGGTATTAGAGGTAGTGGTGTGTACTGCAATCTGGACCACAAATGCTGAAAGTCTAGCTGTATGATGGTACAACATGCAATGTGTGGGTCTCATGAGCAATAAAACGAGCTGAAATGTTGTTTGTGTTGATCTCTATTCCCTTTGTATTTAACGGTTCCGGAACTCTTGGAACCGAGGTGATGCAAAACTTTTTTTGATGTGTGTATATCACCCTCCTATCCCTGTACTTTATTCCAATCGATTTCAAAATGTCAAACAATTTAGTCCAATCAACGTTATCAAAAGCCTTTTCTAAGTCTTCAAAAGCCATGAACGTTCTCTTATCTTTCCTTAACCTTCCAAAATCAGCCTAAGACTTAGTACAGCTTCCCTTGTTCCTACATTTCTCCTGAAACCAAACTGGTCTTCACCCAACTCCGTTTCTATCTGGCTTTCAATCCTCTTGTAAATTATCCTAGACAGGATCTTTGAAGCATGAGTAATCAAGCTGATTGTACGGTAATCTTCACATCTGTCAGCTCCCACTTTCTTTGGTATAGGGATGATTGCATTCTTCTTGAAATCAGGGGGTACCTCACTTGTCTCATAAATCCTACACACCAAGTGAAATAACCTGATCAGACCTTCATCTCCTATGCAGCGTAGCAACTCAATCGGTATATCATCTATGCCTGGTGCTTTGTTCCGGCTTAAGTCTTCCAAAGCTCTATCAAATTCTGATCTCAATATAAAAATCTCTCCATGCGCATCCTCATCAATTTCCTCCTCCCTTTCCATTACATGATTCTCAATCTCCTTTCCCTTATACAAACTCTCGATGTAATCTTTCCATCTCTCAACCTTTTCTTCCCTATCTGTTAGAGGCTTTCCATTTGTGTCCTTAATATTACAGCACTTAGTCTTCTTTTCCCCAAAAGTATTCTTAATCCTTCGATAAGCTGTGTCTACTTTACCTAATTTCAGACAATTTTCTATACCTGCACATTTCTCTTTCAACCATTCTTCTTTCGCTTCCTTGCACTTCTTGTTAACCTCATTTCTCAGACGTCTGTATTCTGCTTTCCCCTTCTCATCTCTTACATTCTTGTGTTTCCGCCTTTCATCCATCAATTCTAGTATATCCTGAGTGATCCACGGTTTTCTACCTATTCTTTCTTTCCTACCAATGTTTTCTTCTGCGGATTTTGTTATTTCATTCTTCAAAAGTGCCCATTCGTCTGCATACTTATACAGATTTAAAATTATAGATAGTCCAACATGTATATGCAATATCGGTCACCAGACTGTAGATCATTTACTATATGAGTGTAAGTTATTAGGGAAAGAACCGGGTGAGTTAGCCGTGGTGGTTACGGCATGACTGATGGCAGTCGCTCACATCCGGGAGGCGAGGAGGTTCGAATCCCCCCGCCGGCAACCTTGAAGATGGTCTTCTGTGGTTTCCCATCTTCCTTCCAGGCAAATGCCGGGGTTGGTCCCTAACTATAGGCCACAGCCGCTACCTTCCAACTCCTCGTCCTTACATTCCAACTTCCCTCCTTCCCTCCCCAACGGTACTTGTAGCTCACCCATTGGGTGTCCGTCTCGAAGCAGCTACAAAACTGGCGAGCCGAACATGTCCTCGGACACTCCCGGCACTAAAAGCCATACGCTAAAAAAAAACCACTCCATTTTCATACTGGTACTATGATGAATGTACAGCTTGAATTGGAGATATGCTACTGTCACATTTGTGGCGCAGCGGTCAAGCTGTTAGTCTCTCACCAAGGTAGACCGGGTTTGATTCCCGGTCAATACATGTGAGATTTTCGAATTGAAATGCCATGTCCTGCGGTTCGCATTCCACGTGAAAGGGAGGTCGTGGATCATGATCGTGAGATTAACGGACACGCAAAACTACAAGCTTCCTTCCCTCCTTTTACATTAATAATTCATAATAACAAAGTGACACACAACGTCGACAGTGCTCTCAAATAGTGAGAGCACATTCCTCAGTAACTATAACATTCATTATTCTCAAGGCACTCATACAGTTCGTCGTAAACAATCAAAACATGGCTTCCTACAATCATGAAATGATCTAGTCTCACATATGATGAAAATACAGCTTTTATTCCACTCATATAACAACATTCTGTATGCATTTAATATTTGACTACCCACCCACAGCTTGACAATAATGCTGCTTACTTAAATGTAATCTGTCGTCTTTGTCCTACCCCATGTGATATTCAACCTTGAACGTGAAGCTTCATAAACTGCTCAATGACAATTGAAAGTCGGTGAAACATTTGCCACTGTGCTCGTCAAACCAGTGCCTGCTAAATGCACTGCCTACTGTATTGCCATAACATTCTCGCGCTACAGAGCACACACTGCCTTGTTTCCAATACCCACATTTTCAATTGTACATCCAGCTGGCAGTGCGTCTTCACTTCCATCCGATCCACTTCCGCTCGATCCACTTCCGCCCGATTCACTTCCGTCCCATTTTTCTGGCAGTGCATCTTCACTTCCGTCCGATCCACTTCCGCCCGATTCACTTCCGTCCCCAATTTTTAAAATCAATCCAACAAAACTATCCAGCAACCGAGCGGAAAGATGTTACACATCAAAAACTGTAGGATCCTGTATATTTTTTTAATCCCGCATAACCTGTCCGAAATATTCGAGTTTGTGCTTCTAATGGAAAGGAGCAGGTAAAAGGAGCACTTCTGTCTTCTTGTGTAATCTTCCCATCACCTCAGTATTCCTTATTCTTTCGGTCCACGAAATACGTAACATTCTCAGTTACGCCCACATTTCGATGGCTTGCAGCTGCTTGTACAGGGCCTGGGTTGGAGTCCACCCTTCCATTCCGTATAATAGTATGGGAAATACATATACCCTGACCATTTGCAGTCTAGCCCTCTACTTGTGAGGTACGGTCACCTTAGAATATTTTGAAGTGTTATTTTTAACCCTTCTATTGTTACTTCCCGCCTTTTCTTTTGTGTACTTTCCGAGCACATGGCCTTGAGTCACTGCATAGCTCAGTGCATCTCTAGCTACTGTTACTTGCGTGCGATTGCGTTGTAAAATTTTCGAACAGTATCAGTGACCGCACCTCACAGTTAACGTTCCACACTGACCATGCAGACGGGAGATACACTTTCAGCTGAAGAAGAATGATTTGCTGTTTCATTGTGTCAACCATGTATATTTGTTTCTAAATAATAATTGTAAAATTATATTTTGTAAATTTTTTATTTTTAAAATTAATTAAACCTAATGATCAGAGAACACTTTTATTTTTTGCATTACAAACGTAATCAGTCCGAAAGACCTATACTTTGATTTTAATAAATGTAGATTTGTATCGTGTGTTAGAGTAGTTGAAGTAACAACACGACAAATTTGAAGTAAATTGTTTTATAGTGTGTGCCTGTGAACAAGCAAGATTAATCGCCGGTCACTCAGACCTCACTTCACAATATACGTCACAGTAACACCACCTCTCAAGTCGAGGGCTAAGATTAAGATTTAGACTACGGTTACTGAGGAGTTTTTTTTTCAGTTAAATGATTTTTTAAATTACGGGTCAGCCTAGTGAGATTCAGAGCCATCCTCAGTTGTATAGCCTAGTGGTAGCATGATTTAAGGCATCCTACAATAAATTACTTGTACAACACAAAGGGGTGTGGGGTTGAGGCAACCTAACTGTACACCGTGTTTCGTTATTTCTTCTGAACGGTTGATCCCCTTGTATAAGAGCAGATATTATGTGACACAACGGGAGGTTGGTAAAGTCTTCGCCATAATACCACAACGTCACCGATGTAACATATAGAAGTGAGACATGTCCTTACTTCATTACATCATTCGTGATAGTGACCTACAGTACTCCTTTCTGTATACAGAAACGTTTAATCCAAACCTTGGGTGTCATTCACCGAGCATGGCCGTTATTTAACAAAAGATTCTCCGGTCGGAGAAGCGGTGATTGATTGTCTGTTATAACTTCTTTAAGGACTTGGGGCATCTTGTTCATCCTTCTCGTATACTTGAATGTGAATTGATGTGTGTTTCTGTGGTGAATGGGATAGTGAGTGCAACTTCAATTATTAGGGTGTAGAGGTTCCGTGATTTGAAATATGGTATCATCCCGGAAAATTCCTGAAGATAACGGAGAAAACCGACTCTCGGGAATAATGCTGTCAGCAGCAGGATTCGAACTTTTGATCTCCAGACTTCCTGCTCCTCTCTCTGTCAATGCGTAGTAATAATATTATTGCTTTACGTCCCATTTGACCACTGCGGCTTTAGAGACGCAAGGCTGCGGAAATGTTGCCCCAAAGGTGATCTTTATTGTGCCAGTAAATCTACTGACACGGCTCCCTCGCATTTGCGGACTCTCATTAGCCAACTGACTGCACCAGGATTCAATCCTGAAACCTTGGACACAGCGGGTGAGATTGAGAACGAGACACAATAGTGGCTTAACAGATTGGGTAGAAAATGACGATTAGGCCTATTATATCACCTTATTATCTGAAAGAATTTTTACGTCAATTATCTATACATTAACATACTTTAATTGGATGACAGGTTTCGCTCGTCAAGCATACATCATCAGATCGAAATATATAAAACAAAATAGCTCTACAAAACACTACCAAACTCACAATATCATCCACAATCGGTTGCTGTCCTTTAATAACAACCCACTAAAAACACGGTGAAATCTTAAGAAAGTGTGGCTATCACTTGTGATAAATATTAAAGCATTAAGCACCCGAAAATAACTATATATTTTAATACCTACAAGGTTAACAGCCGCGCTACCTCGTGCTTCACTGGTATCGGAGAGCAGGGGTTTGAATCCCACCTCGGCCGTCCTTAATATGGATTTCCAAGTATTCCCATTTTCACCACCAGGCAAAACTGCGACGGTCCCTGTGAACAGATCCACGGCCGACTTCCTTCCTAAATTCCTTCCCTGACCCTTTCTTAATTAGACCCAAGCTAATGGTTGCTTGGGCAATCGGCCTGTCACCATCCCCAGTTGTATCTGATGACAAAGTGTGTCCAGCTCCCAGACACCGTCCTTGTGACGGTAAAGCAATGATCCCTCGCAAAGTTGGTGTTTGATGCCAAGTTGGAGGACGAAGCAAAGAGGATATAAAAAGTAGGTTAGCTCAAGCAAGGAAACCATTTCTACAGAAAAGGAATCTGTTGTCATCGAATATAGATTTAGGTAATAGAAATTCTTTTTTGAAGGCCTTTGTCTGGAACGTGGCACTCTTGGTTGGTTGGTTGGTTGGTTCCTCAGTTTAGGGGCTGCGACAACGCGGTCATGTAGCCCCGTGTACTTTGGGTGTGTGTAGAATCTGTCTGATATCCGGTGTTAATTGTGATGGCTGTATTAGTGTGTGTATCTGTTTTTTTAATTCAAATAAGGTCTGCAACTTTGGATTTTTCAAATAGTTCCTACTTTTGCCACCAAACACCACCGTCAACGACTACTGGGCCTAGTTCAGAACTTAGCTACTAGACGCCACCGCTGTCGGCTCTTGGCAACGAACGTAGAAAGCTAAGAGCGTTGTTTACATTCCTAACCTATACAATTTAGCTTCACACAGGTGTAATTAGTGGAAGGTTCTTTAACATGCCATAAATCTATGACATGGGACTGCCGGCATTACTTCCCCTCCGAAGGAAGGCATACTGAGGGATTTTTAACGCTCTTAAAAAATCCGACGTCTTCGGCTGGGTTTGAATCCGCTATCTTGGGCTTAGAAGCTCAGCATGCTACCGACTACGCCACCGAAGCCGCCAGCGTGGCGCTCTATGGAAGTGAAACTTGGACTACTGGTGCAGCAGAAAAGAGGAGAATTGAAGCGTTTGAAATGTGGTGTTACAGGAGAATGAAGAAGATCAGATGGGTAGATAGGGTTACAAACGAAGAGGTAATAAGACGAGTGGGAGAGGAGAGATGTTTCTGGCGACTGCTAATGAAGAGAAGAGATGGGTTGGTAGGACACATATTAAGACGCCCAGGAATCGCAAGCTTAGTGATGGAAGGAAGGGTTGAGGACAAGAACTGTAGGGCTACACCAAGGTCAGAATATGTTAAACAGATTGCCTCGGATGTAGGGTGTGGTTGTGGTAGCTATGTAGAGATGAAATGATTTGCTTAGGACAGGGAGGCATGGAGGGCTGCATCAAACCAGTCAAAAGACTGAAGACTAAAACAACAACAAATAATATGAAATAAAATAAAATAAAAATTAAGAAGTCCGCATCGTTGCATAGTGGCTAGTATATTTTTTTCTGTTACAGCGGAGGCCAGGGTTCGATTTCGGGCTCTGACAAGAAATGTAATTATAGTCTGAGGGGTGGAATGGGGTTCACTCAGCCTCGTGAGGCAAAACTCAGAAGAGGTGGGATCGATTCCTACTTCAGCAATCCTGGAAATGGTTTTCCGTTGTATCACACTTCCATTCCAGGCCGATGCCGGCATGATACCTAACGACCGCATCCTACCCAAATGCTGTCTTGATTACAAATACATACACTAGTACAGACATCACAGTGACACAGGTTCTTAGACAACTTCTTCTCACCCCCCTGAAGAGATCAACAACAAAATATAAAATTTAAACAAGAAGTTCCGCGACGAACTAAAGAGCCTACTTTTCTTAAAATTTCATATTCATGCCAATGATTAATCTATATGGATCTATCTATAATAATGACGAAATTAAGTTGGTAATATCGAAATTTCTAATAAGTGCGAAATACTGTATACCTGGCATAATGTAGCCTAATAGAGAACTACAGTTGGCAGCCCTGGTGACTGAATATATTCTTAGTTCCATCTCCTAAGGTACAGATTACAAAATTCGGTAAAGCCCAATGGGTAGCATGGACGTTACATGCAGTGAGACATTGGATCTATCAGCGCGCCTAAACTCAAGTTGGCAACAATGTCATGGATGTGTTGGTCAGAAATAATCTGATGTACTATGATCTATTGTTGTGCCAATTTTGGAAGAAATCCATTTGTTAGTATAGAAGTTACTGGTATTTATAATTGAACTTATCAGCAGGCTTATAATCATGTTGGCAGCACTGACGTATATTGGTTACTCCAAATTAATCTAGAATGTCAGGTAGGCTATTATACGTGCGCAAAGTTTAGAACTGTTGGCTTGCATAATTTCTGATATATTGATATTAGAGTTTATTTATTTACTGTATTTATCGTATGGCTTTTAGCACCGGGAGAGTCCGAGGACATGTTCGGCTCGCCTGAGTCTGTAGTTGCTTCTAGTAGACACACTTAGGGTGAGCTACAAGTTCCGTTGAAATTCAAGTAGTTCCAACTTTCGCTACCAGATATCAATGATACCTAGTTGTGAACGTTGGAAATTGGATAGAGCGTTCTGACGAAATCTAACCTAACCTAGCTTCATAAAAGTTTAGTCTGTGGAAGGATCTTTTACATGCCATAATGACATGGGACCGCCGGCTATACTTCCCCTTCGAAGGAAGGCATACTGAGGGATTTTAACGCTCTTAAAATCCGACGACTTCAGCCGGGTTTGAACCCGCTATCTTGGGCACAGCAGTTCAGCATGCTACCGACTACGCCACAGAAGCCACGCGATATTAGGGTAAACAAGTAGTTCCGTGAAGAACTATGCAGCCTATTTTCATATATCCTACTTAAGTTAACTGCCACTATCAACACACAAAATTTCAGTTTGATTGCTGTAATATATTCGTAGATATTGAGAACCGACTAAATATTTCGGATGGTCGCCATGTTGGATTTTATATATGTAGGTCCTAGAGTTATGTACTGTTACATGAAGATTATTGTGTACGTGTAGCATTCAAACTTCAATCGCATGATTAGGACACAAGAAGTAACAAGGATATTTTAAAATTTCGCACAGCTGCCATGTTGTGGTTATGGAAACAATTGAAATAAATTAGATGCCAGTGGATTAACATTCGTATAAGGATTTACTGTACCAAGTTTCACTGCACTCGGATGGTTAAATTGCGAGCGCCATGTGAATATTTATATTTCGCGTCGCCGCCATGTTGGATTTGTAATCACCAGATTATTTAAAGTCCTATAGGCGAACTTAAGTTCATAGCCCCTATGAACATAAAACATTCAGTTTGATTGCTATAATAGATTCGTAGATATTCAGAGCCGTTAAATATTTCGGATGGTCGCCATGTTGGATTGTTAAATGTATAGGCCATAGAGTCATGTACCATTAAAGGAAAATTATTGCGTAGGATCATTATTCAAACTTTCACCTAGATCGCATGATTACGACACAAGAAACAAAAACTTAATTTTAAAATTCGCACAGCCGCCATCTTGAGGTTATTTAAACAATTGAACTAAATTAGATACCAGTGCATTACAATGTGTATAAACATTTCCTGTACCAGATTCCATTGCGTTTGGAACATTAAATCGCGAGAATGGTCTATTTAAATTTTTCAAATTCGCTTGTCCACCATGTATGTTTTGTAGTCAACCGGTTATTGAAAGTCTTATAGTTGAACTTTCAGTAGTGCCCTTTATCTCCGTACAAAATTTCAGGGTGATACCGCTAATAGTTTCCGAGATATAGAATGCCGGTCAAATATTTTGCACATCCGATATCTTGTGGTTATATAAACAATTGAACGAAGTTAGATGTCGGTGCATTACAATGTGTATAAACATATACAGTACCAAGTTTTATTGCGTTTCGTTGGTTAAATAGCGAGAAACGTCTATTTAAAAGTCACGAATTCGCGTGGTCGCCATGTTGGTTTTGTAGTTACCAGATTTTCAAAAGTCACATAGGCGAATTTCTAGTAGTTCCCTTTATCACCGTAAAAATCCAGGGTGATATCGGGAATAGTTTCGGAGATATTGAATGCTGGTGAAATATTTCGCACAGCCGCCATGTTGGATTGGTGAGACGTAACAACATTTGAAGGGCACGTTCGGGGTCGTCCAAAATAGTGCTATGAAGTTACCGAGTTTCATTGAAATCGCTCCAGCCGTTTAGAAGTTATTAGGGGACACACACACACACGCATACACACACGGACAAATGGTGATCTCATAAGCTTATTTTTTCAAAATTGAAATTAGGCTAAAAATAGAGAGGCAGCCCTGATTGCTCTTAAGAATATGCATAGTCATATCTGTTATGGTACACATAGCACACACGAAATTTAGTTGAAATCCAATTGATAGTATCGAAGTTACATGTACTTAAAAATTGTCCCTATCAGCAGGCTTAGAATCATATTAGTTACTCCAAATTAATCTAGGATGTCAGGTACTATACGTGTGCAATGTTTAAAGCTGTTGACTCGCATACTGTCTGATATATTGGTATTTGGATAAAAATAGAGAGAGACTTTATTAACAGTTGGCAGCCCTGGTGGCTCTTAAGAATACGCTCTGTCATATCTGTTTATATACACATAGTACATACGAAATTTGGTTGAAATCGAATTGATAGTATAGCAGTTAAATGCATTTAAAAATTGGACTTGTTAGTAGGCTTAGAATCATTTTGGCAACACTGTCATGTATGGCCTCCTAAAAATTTAACTGAAATATTATTATCTGTAGTGTGCCAATTTTGGAATAGTTCCCATGTATACCTTCCAAGATATCCAACATGGTGCTCAAATTTCAATTGCGGTTTTTCAGCAGTTGGTAGCACTGACATTATTTTCAAATATGGGCTTGAGATGTTCTGGTATAGATCTTTACTCATACCAAATTTGGTTTCGATTGCTGCAGCAGTTTAGGAGTTGATAGGATTGGACACACAGACAGACAGACAGACACACATATTCCCGGATCGATCTCATAAGTCTACTTTTTCCCCATGTTTGCAAAATGTGAAAAGTAGGCTAAAAATACAGATAGTAAGTTTTTACAAGAAGCTCATCTTGTGTGAAACGTAACTACACCTAATTGTGTCGGTATTCTCCCCAAGGATGTTGTGGGGGAGGCAAGGGTTTTATTCTTAGTTCGGGCAGGAGATGGGGTGATAAAACGTATTATACCACTGTATTATGTGCCCACAGGACATTGCTCAACAGGTGGTGCATATATGAGTATTTAAATTCAGTTTTATCAGCGTTAAGAAAATAATTCATTTATTACGGAGTGTAAACTTGTTTCCTGAATGTCTTGTATGCGTGAGCTGCTTATTTCCCCGGGGAGAATTACCGTAGCGCAAGGGTTGCACCGGTCAAGAAGATTCCACAGTATCTTCACCCCACGAGTCCAGTGTTCAGCCAACATGCCAGTGTTAGAATCAGGCTTTGGTCCTCTCCCTCTGCAAAGAGAAAGCATGATATAAAATTCAGTAATAACCTATACAACTGGGGATGGAGACAGGCTGATCGCCCAGGCGACGGCTAACTTGCGTCTAATTAAGAAAGGGTCAGAGGTGGGTTTTTTGGGAGGAAGTCAGCCGTGGACGTGTTGAAAGGAACCTTCCAGGCATTTGCTTGGGGAAGAAATTAGGAAACGAGAAGACAATTTCCAGGACGGCCGAGGTGGGGTTCGAATCCACGCTCTTCCAATACCAGCGAGGCACGAGGTGCTCTCGGCTCTCGGCCACCACGGTTGGTATAAATCAATATGCCGGGATGGTTCCTAGCTTAAGGCAACGGCCACCACCGTCATATTCCTCACCCGAATTACAAATATACACAGCACTACAGACATAACAATAAATTTTTAAAAAAATATCCACACACACCCAAGTACACGGGGCTAAATGACCCTCAAATGAAACAACAAAAACACACAAAGAATTACATTATTTGAAGTTAACACTCTACGGTAGAATAGTGATATTGTTCTTTTTGCGCGAGAGAAGAATGTGGACTTTGACCCTTGTGATGTAACGTTCCTTTGTCGTGACTTAATCACCTTTTGCGTGTTTCTTCTTCGTGAACGATAGAGAGAGGTTCGAATAGTTATCTTCTCTAGGAACAATCTTACGTAAAATGAAAGCTACTCTGGAATGTCGTTATGCAGAGATCGTGTGATCCGAGGCTTAAGCAAACTCAAAGAAGAAAACAGCGAATGGAATAGTTATTGAAACACTCATTGATGTTACGGGAGAAAGAATTACAGGATACGGAGAGGGAGGGTTGAATTTGTTCTTTTGTGAGGCACTCATTTCTCTTTACGTACACATTTTGGATTACCGTTACCTCACATGCCTTAAACGGCAGATAGGGTAAGCATTCAAAAACAATTTTGATCCCTGTAGCCTGTTATAATAAAATGTACTGTACAGTGGATCAGGGGAAGATGCCTAACATTGTAAATATATTTTCATGTTGGAAAAATATGTATTTATAGGTTACGCCAATACATATGGTAACATTCCACATCGTGTTCTAACACTACAATATTTAACCAACAGAAAAATCACCCACATATTTTGCAATTAATCACTAATTATTATCAAGTCAGTACCGGGTGAGTTAGCCGTGGTCGTTACGGCATGACTGCTGGCAGTCACTCACATCCGGGAGGCGAGGAGGTTCGAATCCCCCCGCCAGCAACCTTGAAGATGGTCTTCTGTGGTTTCCCATCTTCCTTCCAGGCAAATGCCGGGGTTGGTCCCTAACTATAGGCCACAGCCGCTACCTTCCAGCTCCTCGCCCTTACATTCCAACTTTCCTCCCCAACGGTACTTGTAGCTCACCCATTGGGTGTCCGTCTCGAAGCAGCTACAACACTGGCGAGCCGAACATGTCCTCGGACACTCCCGGCACTAAAAAGCCATACGCTAAAAAAAAAAATATATATATATAATAATCAAGTCAGTATTATAGGCAAGGAAAGCATTTCTACAAAAAAGGAATCTGTTGACATCGAATATAAATATATGTATTAGGAAGTCATTTTTGAAAGCCTTTGTGTGGAGCGTGGCGCTCTATGGAAGTGAAACTTGGACTATTGGTGCAGCAGAAAAGAGGAGAAATGAAGCATTCGAAATGTGGTATTACAGGAGAATGATGAAGATCAGATGGGTAGGTAGGGATACAAACGAGGAGGTATTAAGACGCGTGGGAGAGGAGAGATGTTTCTGGCGACTGCTAATGAAGATAAGAGATAGGTTGGTAGGTTACATACTAAGACACCCTGGAATAGCAAGCTTAGTTATGGAAGGAAGGGTCGAGGACAAGAACTGTAGGGGTGGACCAAGGTAAGAAGAATATGTTAAGCAGATTGCCTCGGTTGTAGGGTGTGGTAGCTATATATAGATGAAACGATTAGCTCAGGACAGAGAGGCGTGGAGTGCTGCATTTAACCTGTCAAAAGACTGAAGACTCAAACAACAGCATTATAGGCATTTCACCCCGAATGTGAGATTTCTGTTATATTAATTAAAATTATTCATCTGCCCACAATCATTAGTAACAATAGTAACAATCACTAGTAACAATATGCTGATTAATGATTTGATTATTAACACAATATACTGTATTAAAGCCATGAATAGTCAGTCACTTCATGCCACATAGTTGTCACAACAATCTTCCTCCTGAGTGAAAGTTTAATACTGCCATTTTTCTGCCTTCCCAACTACAATCACCCTCTGTTAAACGCCTTAGATAGTTTCTGAGCATTTGCTGAAAGAAAATTAAGAATAATTAATTAAAATGAGAATCAGCCTCCTACCCTGTTAAAACAGTGGCATCCTCTACAAGAATCGAGGTGAGATGCAAACTAGTTAAGTTTTCATTAGATGTTTGAAACAATATGCTGGACACTGACAACCCGTACTTCAAAACATCCTATAGACTTTACGATATATAACTGATTAGTCTATCAGAACTTTTAACTTAATGTGCTTAGTATTGTACTTTTTATTAACGATCGAAACTACTTTGTAGTTCACTTTTGAGCTCATACCTGAGTTTTTAAATTTCTAGCCGACTCTACTGGCGCGAAGAACACAATAGCAAAGTGAGTGGTACAATCTCTTGACAGCTTCCGAACGTATAAGAAAATAGGTGACTTACTCCGACTGTATTTTCTTCCCCGATTCATTCTAATAAGTTTCTTACCTTTCATAGTGCCATTTTAACTACAAAGACTTTCAAGAATGCGATAACTCCTTTTCGTGGTGTGCCCAAAGGGCAAATCGTCCAAATATGTGTTTCATTGTTATTTCAAAGAAGATATTTAGACCTGCTAACCGACCAGGGTAGCTACGAATGTTAAGGCACAAGACTATGTCTGGACTCAGAGTACGAGTAGTTTTGAACTCCACGATCAGCAATCCTTGAAATGGTTTTCTTATTTCTTCATTTTCACCACCAGGAAAATGACGGAGTGGTAGGGCCTACCTTCTAAGATTACGGCTGCTTCCTTCCAACTAAGTTTCATTTATCTACATTCATTGCATCTCTCATGAATACTCCCTGATGGGGTTCGCATTAGTATGGGCACACGGCTGTAAGAGACTATTTTAAACCCGGTTAGTTGAGTAATTCCTTGTGATACATACTTGTAAACATCGATCCTCCGTTTAATATATCATGTGTTGACGATTGAAATGTTATGGACACATTATCAGAATGAACAATAACACACTAACTAAAATAATTCTCAACCTGGCCCTTTCATTAAAAATCAAGAACGGTTGGCTTCGTGAAATTGAAACAGATCTCCAGGAAATCAACATCTCAGAAGGCTTTGTACGGGACAGATGCAAATTCAGAACCAAAATTGACAAAGACCAATTTGGAGACAAACCCAGCACCACAGCCACTATAACTTGGACAGAACAACGAAGGAAGAAGCTCAGCGGGAGGATGAAGAGATTTTGGGAGGAAAAGAAGGCCAACACATTAGCTAAGCAGGTTCAACCGTGCACCCTGAGTAGGGCATAACGATGTAAAGAAAAGAAACAAGATGTTCCGTAAATAAAACATTGAATACGTTCTTAGAAATGCATGATTTTATATTTATCTTCTCCTCTAATAATTTAGTAGAGAATAGTGGTGGTTAAATGGTTAAATGTCGACGTCACCTATATCAATAATGCGCTACAAAATGTAATGAACAGTTATAGTTCATACTGGTAGACGATACTAAGACTCTTGTAGGAACCTACTACAGACGTAACCATAGACTATTGTTGGAATTAGGCTAATTCTTATTTCAGCTGTAACGTTGAGGAAAGCAATGGCAAACTACTTCATTCCTCACCTTGCCTAGTACGCCTCATTATAGTGTTGCCTGTGTTTTGTGGATTTCTACCACATAACCTAGTGTGGTGCTTTTTGAGGATCCAACCAGCCTCCGGGTTGACTACCTAACAGACAGCTGTAACGTGAAAATTATCTCCTATGATTTGAAAGTGACCCCAGTAAGCCAGGCGTATTCTGAACAGGTCAGATCAAGTCTACACTACGTTATTTTATTTGATAAGATCATAATTCATTTTCTGTTTAAAACTCGGATAATCATATCTAGTGCTTGTAGATGTTGTGAAAGGTTCTGCTCATAGGGATAGTGCTATTGTTCTGACTCAGTAAGGAAAGCAATGGCAAACTACCTCACTCCTCACCTTGCCTAGTACACCTCATTATAGCGCTGCCGTATGTTTTTGTCGTTTACCCCACGGTGCTTTTTGATGTGTAACATCTTTCCACTCGGTATCTGGATATTTTTGTGGCACTCGGTAGCTGGACATTTCAGTGGGAGTGATTTTGGAAAAGGGACGGAAGTGGATGGGATGGAAATGGATGGGATGGAAGTGCATGGGACGGAAACAATAAGCGCGCGTGGTGGCGGAGATCGGTACAACGACGAACTATAGGCCATTTGGCTATGGGGAAAGTAAATCGCATAAAGTTTAGTTCAAGGTTTGGAGACCCCATTTAAGATATTCCTACAATAAATCATCTTCAAGTTGTCGTTCTTTGGTATGAAAATATTCATTATATCATATTTGCTGAAAACAATTACGATTTAATAAATCTCCATACTTTTGCTGTATTCTTATTTAATGTAAGCACTCGATGTACTGTCGGCCATGTGGCTATGTGGAACCTATATCGCATCAACAAACACTCCAAACAACGTAGGAATTCAGTATATTAACACCAACTACTATCAATAATTTCGTTGGTCTAAACGTATCACTGGTAGAAACACATTTAATATACCTTCTGCACACCTAATTTTTAATCGCGCCTATATTTGGAGGTGCGCTCTATTGGCAAAAAGAGACCATTTTCAATAACATCGCTGGCATGGGTTCACTAACTGGCCGGTATAGAGCGCAGCTCGCATCAAGTAGTCATTGGATTGCTTCCGCCACGACCGCATACCGTAGTTCAACTAGTTGAAGGTAGATGTCACTACTGCAGACCCATTGGAGAACATTGTTTTAATTAAATATATATTTTCCATTGCAAAATGCACAATATAACGCTCAATCGAATAACGCCCCAGTACTCAAAAACAATAAATATAAAAAATCAAGCAAAAAAAATACAATTCTGTTAGGATTAGAACCCCAGATGAATGTTATCAATCGCTTAAGATACCGCGTCTTTGACTAAACGATTTCTTCACTGGAGTATATTTCAAACAAAGTTCATTTCATACAAAGATCCTATTATTTTTATATCTGTAGGCTATATTGCATGCAACTTACTCAAATTAGTGAAATACCGTATAGTTCAGAACGAGCTGTCGTCTTGTCTGCAACCGAGAGGGCTCAGCTTTTTAAAGCTATAATATTACAATATACACTTTTAATTTTCCATTGCAAAATGCACAATATGTTATCAATCGATTAATATACAACGTCTTGGCAAATAAAAATTATGATTTATTACGGTCATGAATTGGCACTGAAGTTTTACAAGTATTTATTTCAATGACCAACAGAGTTCACTGTTAACATGGGATTTGCGCTCCCGGGACACACATAGTAGGATAACATGTCACATGTTACACATCATATACGACTACTGTAAGGCTGACTATCAAACAGACATACTATTACTGTAGTTCAATTTTACAAACATTTTTTGCCAAAATAAACCTCTCTCGTATCATATTTCCTAACGCTTCAAATATGAAGTCAGCAATTTCATGACCGTCAAGATATTAATCCTGTGGTAAGATATTTGCGTCTCCCATAAGTCCAACCCCTCGTCCACGTCGTGGGAGACGGGCAACGGCACAAAGTAGGGGATTGCCTGTAGGGGCGAAGTACAGTGGGGACTTCGTGTGCCCCGGGACCGTTACGGTAGCTGTGAAGGTCCTACAGGAACCCTGAAAAGTGACGGCTAACGGGGCTCTGGTGAAGCTACGATAGGCCCAGCAAGCCAGTAGTGGATAAAACCAAATGCTTTCAAAAATGGAACGAGCCTCGGACAGGATGGATTTAATAGACGACGACACGGCTGTACACACGGACTAAGATTTGGAACTTTAAACCTAAGAACGCTGACGGGGAAGGTGGAGGAGATAGTGGATATGATGGAAAGAAGGAAGTTGGATTTATTGGGATTGGCAGAAACAAAGTGGAAAGGGGAAGGAAGGAGAGTACTGAGAAAAGGCTATAGACTGTACTGGAGTGGGAACGAAGAGGGAAAGAGGAATGGAGTGGGAGTAGTAGTACGAGATGGTTTAAAAGAAGAAGTGAGGAGAATAAGTGATAGGATGATGAAAGTGAAAGTAGCACTGAGGGGAGAGACCGTAGAAATAGTGCAAGTGTATGCCCCACAAGTAGGCTGCGCTTCTGAAGAGAAGGAGGAGTTTGAAGAGGAATTGCAGAAGCAGCTGGTAGGAAGAAATATGATTGTTATGGGGGACCTCAATGCCCATGTAGGAAGAGAAAGACAAGGTTATGAGAGTGTTCTAGGACCAGAGGGTTGGGGTGGAAGAAATGAGGAAGGAAAGAGACTGTTGGACTTCTGCCAGAGGAACAGCCTGCTAGTTGGGAACTCCTGGTTTAAGAAAAGAGAGAGCCACACAATCACATGGTACAGTGATGACTTGACCAGGAAGTCGGTGGTCGACTATATACTGTATGAGAAAGAACTAAATAAGAACATCACGGACATCAAGGTTATACCATCGGAGAACCTGGATAGCGACCATCGATTACTGGTAATGAACCTGAGAGGGAGTAAGGAGAAGAAAGGGACTGAGAACCAGGAAAGACGTATAAGGATATGGAAACTGAAAGAAGGGGATAGAAGGGTCGAGTACCTCAAAATGGTAAAGGAAGGAATTCCAACAGATGAAGAAAGAGGGGTGGAAGAGGAATGGGCTAGATTTAAGAAGACACTAGTGGGTGCAGCAGAAGCAGTATGTGGGAGGACTAGTAGTAAGAAGAGGTGGAAGGAAACACCATGGTGGAATGAGAAGACAAAAGATATAGTAAGGGAAAAGAATAGAGCCTTTAGGAGGTGGTATCAAAATAGGACGGTAGAGACAAGGGAAGAGTACCAGGAAAGAAAGAAGGAGGCGAAGAGAGTGGTGGCTGAGGAGAGAAGGAAGTGGATGGAAGAGTGGACAAAGATGATGGAGGAGGATAGTGAAGGTACAAAAAAGGTCCTGTATGGGATGGTAAAAAATAAGAGGCGGAAGGATCCTACGGATTATGTTAGAATGGTGAACAAAAGGGGACAAGAGATAGAAAATAGGGAAGAACTGAAGAAAATGTGGAAAGAATATTTTGAAGAACTTCTGAACCCAAATGGAAAAGATGGTGAGGAGGAAGAAATCGGGGAAGAGGAAGACGAACTGCAAACAGAAAAGGACTTAACATGGAAAGAAGTGGAAGATGCAGTGAACAAGATGAAAGGAGGGAAGGCACCGGGTGTGGATGAGTTGAGTGTGGAGATGGTGAGAGCAGCAGGAGAGGTGGGGATACAGTGGCTGTACCGAGTGATGAGGACAGCATGGAAGGAAAGGAAGACCCCAGAGGACTGGAAAAAAGGAATCATTGTCCCGATCTTCAAGAAAGGTAGTAGAACAGATTGCAGAAACTATCGGGGAATAACACTGATGAGTCATTGTGCAAAGATCTTCGAGAAAGTTTTGGAAAAGAGAATTAGGACAAGGATAGAAGGAGGGATGAGGGAAGAACAACATGGCTTCAGAGCAGGAAGGTCCACAGTGGATTTGATTTTTGCTGTAAGGCAGTTACAAGAACAGCACTATGAGTATGGAACAGATCTACTGATGGCCTTCCTGGACATTGAGAAAGCATATGACAGTGTATGCAGAAACAAAGTATGGAAGTCCCTGGAGGATAGAGGAGTAGAGAAATGGACTATAAAGAGGATAAAGGAGATGTACAAGGGAAGCGTGAGCTGTGTGAAAGTGGGAGGAGAGAGATCTGACTGGTTGGAACAAAGAAACGCCTGAAACAAGGAAGTGCACTGTCACCGTTACTTTTCATTGTGGTGATGGATGACATAATGACCCGAGTGGCACAAGTAATTGGGGACGGAAAGATGAAAGCAATGGTGTTTGCAGATGATTTGATGATTTGGGGAAACAAGGAGGAGGAGGTACAGGAACAGTTGGACGTGTGGGAAGGAATAATACAAGGATATGGGATGAAATTTAGCATAAATAAGAGTGAGATGGTGATCACAACAAGGAAGAAGGAAAGAACCACAACGGGAATAACAATTGGTGGGGAACAGCTGAAGGAAGTGGAGAGTTTTAAGTATCTGGGAAGCCTGATACAAGATAATGGAAGAAACGATAGAGAAATAAATGAGCGGGGGAGGCAGGCAGAAGCATTTCGGAGGAGTGTGAGAAGCATGTTATGGAGCAAGGATGTCCCTCAGAACAGCAAAAAGATCATATATCGGACGTACTATGTCCCTATCCTGACGTATGCCTCGGAGACCTGGGTTATGAAAGGAAGGGAGAAGAGCAAAATACAGGCCAGTGAGATGAGGTTCTTGAGAAGCAGTATTGGAGCTACAAAGATGGACAGAATAAGAAATGAGAGGACCAGAGAATTAATGAAGGAGGAACCATTACAGGATGGTATAGAGAAATCTAGACTTAGATGGTATGGACATGTAAAACGAATGGAGGAGAAGAGGATACCCAGGAGAGTACATGAGACGAAGTGGGAAGGAAAGAGACCGAGGGGAAGACCGAGAGACAGGTGGCTGAAGGGGGTGGCAGAAAGTGTGAAGAAGAGAGGAGAAGACTGGACAAGGGTGGAGGCTGAGAGATGGTGGGAAGACAGAAGACGTTGGAGAGGCTTGTGTTCCAAACAGACCCGGCCAGTGGCTGGAAACTGTGCAAGATGATGATGGTAAGGTATTTGCGGTCAGTTGTCTATGAAAGGATATTAAGGACAAAGTTAATCAAATAGTATGATTCAATATCAAAAATTTAAAGTAAGTTACCTTGCAATTAGTGAACATCGTAATTGATTGTAAGCTCAGGAGAGTGTTCCTCACGGTGCAGAAGGTTAAGCTCCACGTTTTAAACTTCATTAATCAAGAAACTGAGAAAATCATTTCTAAGAATTTAGCCATGTTTATAAGTTACAATTTTTATACGTTATACTGAGTATTCGATTTTAACGACTTATATATTCCAGGTGGCGGCTATCCGTAATGTTAAGTATAATACTATTTTACCTTAAATAAGTAATTTCCCTTAATTTTGACTCCTAAATCAGGTGAAAAATTCTCATTTACATTTTAAGTCCTCGAACTTAATGTTTTAATAGTATGCTTGACTAGCTTCTTCCATCTATTAATTCAGTGAGTTTAAACCTTACACATAAAAATGTTTAATCAACTCTCACATTTTGCCAAGTTTCTGCTCTGTAAGTTTACTAGATAATGAATAATTCATTTTAATATGTTATGTAGGCCCTATTCAAGATGGCGGAATTGTGTAGTACTAAATTCTGGACATAGCAATGTGAGTTATTGATGCCATAATTAGTAAGGTATATGAAATGTTTTCTTCTTACGGAACAAGAGCATGAGTGGCATACATTCAAGATGGTGGCAATGCGTACTATTGAGACATTGGGATTGGTAAATCAGAATGTAATCCATGTTTATTTGAGAGCATGTTTTTGAGATCAGTATGGGGCAATGCACCTGTGCTTGTCTGTCGACCTGTCTTCTGAATGGCTGTTCCGATCACAATTAAATTGTGTGTGGTGGTGGTAGTATTGCCTCTGGACATCCAAAGTTTGCTGATTTCAGTAATATCACTGTTACCATCTGTTAGTAATGTGGTTTCAAAATCTCGCGAACAACGTAACCAGTTTTTAATCCCCATTACATCAACGGCCGACTGCGAGTGGTAGAGGAAGGTTTTGGACGCTGTATCCGGTGAAGCATTGTGACATCCCAACTTCATTAGACCTGAACCACGCACAGCAAGCCTGGAAAGGTTGTGACTTCATTCTGACACCGGCTGTGAATGCCTAAGCTGTTATCTTCCCCTGTGAGTTTTAGTGTTAAATTCTTGAGCAGTCTGTAGCTGAGAAACAAGAAATTGTTTGTCTTTGAGCAATTGCATAGTAATGGTTGGAAAAATAAGATGTAGCCCACTCTTCCAATGAAGACATACTAATAATTTTGTGATTACCGCTATAATGTAATGTAATGTGCTGTATATATTAAAGGTATTTATTTTCCCTGAAGGTAGGCACGAAAATGAACACATAAACTTTCGGGAGAAGAAGAAGAATGTATTATTGAATGAGTTTGTGAAAGAGAGATGGGACGAAACTTAGAAGCAGTTTCTATTTAAATGAATGAGGATAACAGCTCAAGGAAATAAAGAGAGACAGAGAAAAATAAAAAAGGACCCCGCAAGTTGGAGTGAAATTTTCATAAGAAGCTGTGTGTTTATTTGTTTTTTATTCTCATCATATTAGGATGGAATGAAGTCGTTGTATGTGAAACCTGCCAGTGGTAGGGAGGAGTAGCTGTGAATTGACTTCTAAGTTCACCTCCTTGAAATAAAGTGAATATCATGGTAGACGTCAGAAAGAAGCGCCTCCAAATAAATACAGTATGTGAGGTAATACAGTAGCTTGTTTGACTAGTTGACAATCCTATCTTACAGACCTTGTTGACAGGATAAATAGAGGAATATCAAACTCCGCCCTGCAGCGCTTTTCTTTAGAATATTCTGTGTAGGAAGTTCTGAAGACTAAATTAAGTTTCATATGTTTGTTTACAAATACCATTCGTTGTTTATGTTTTCTGGCATGTGTAAGAAGACATCCCAGTAAATGAATAATCGTTTTCGTGTTTTGACGTAACGAGTCAGTCTTGACTCTCCCTTTACAGCGGCGTGTTGTGCCCGACAGTACTAAATGCATGCCTGTTCTAATGGAGATGCTTTCGAAATCCAACAAGTAGTGCATGCAGGTGTGATTTATCTCTAGGGTTGGAAGGACCCAAAATAACTAAAATTATTATTATTAGACTTTATATTTATTTTTTGGAACATAGGCTACTTTGCTAAGAATGTATTTTCTTCTCCCAATAGCTCTTCATCTTGGCACTACAAATCTTCTTCCGTCCATTATTTCTTGGTCCTGGTAGTAATTTTATCAGAGAAATCATGGCTATTGATTAATTTTCTGAACTAGAGTCGATCTTTTAAAATCTCCTCCGTAGTGCCAATTTCTTGAAGATCATTTTCTAGTTCATTTATTCTTGACTTTCATTGAGAGAGCAAGTTTGAGGACCCTTTTGCTGAGCCTGGTTGGTTGGTTCCTCAGTTTAAGGGTTGCGACAACGCGGTCATGTAGCCCCATGTACTTTGGGTGTGTGTAGAATCTGTCTGATAACCGGTGTTAATTGTGATGGCTGTATTAGTGTGTATTATCTGTTTTTAATTCAAGTAAGGACTACAGACAATGACTTTTCAAGTGCTTCTTACTTTTGCCACCGTCAACGGCTACTAGTTCAGAACTAGGTTACTAGATGCCACCGTAGTCTGCTCTTGGCGACGAACGTTGGAACCTAAGAGCGTTAGTCAAATTAAACCTATAATTTAGCTTCACGAAAGTGTAATTAGTGGAAGGTTCTTTAACATGCCATAAATGTATAACATGTACCGCCGGCTTTACTTCCTCTCCAAAGGAAGGCATACTGAGGGATTTTTAAGGCTGTCATTGTTCATTCTGAGAATGTGGTCGTAGAACTTCAATCGCATTTTCCTGAAGGTGTCAGTGATCATTTCAGTATGCTGATAAAGCACCTGAGACTTTCCGCTTCATCCAGATTCCTTCAGAGCAGACTGGACCAAGGAATTTCATCAATATTTTTCTTGTTTCTCTACGTCTTTAATAAGAGATCTGCCTCCAATGATGAAGTTTTCCAAAGCATATTGTGCTTCAGGTTTGATTACTGTGGTGTAATGTCTTCGTTTTGCGTTCTTCGATATTAATATTTTGTTGTATCTGTTCCAGGTGATTCTATAGGCATTAATAGACTTATAATTATTATTGTTGTGTTGATAGGGAAGAAACACAAGAAAATACAGTGAGTCCGGGAATGTTCTCCGCAGTGTCTACAAGCTGCTGCGAGAGATTACGTCACCAGTTACGTTGGCAGCACGGCTGTCGCTTGTATCATAACAAACAGACAGTAAACTTTATACTCACCACATCCATTCATAACTGGTGCTAGAAGTGCTGATGACACACATGCTGGCTTATTGAAATACACACTGACGAATTCGACTGCCCACAGCGCACACAAGTGGCCTTCACCCCATCAATACACTGTGCTGCCAACTAAACTGGTGACGCAACCACTCGCAGCTGCACGTAGCCACTGCGGAGAACATTCCCGGGCGCGCGTGTAGAATGTGAGTTATTGTGGAACTAAATTGGAGCAAGTACTTAGGTAGTGCATTCTCTCAGGATGGTAATATGGGGAAAGCGATAGGGTCAAGGTGTAGAAATGCTAATGAAGTGAGTTCCGAGTTGCGATCTACAGTATTCTGCAAGAAAGAAGTTAGTGTAGCCAGGAAACTCTCACTACATTGCTCAGTATTTAGACCGACCTTGCTGTATGGAAGTGAGAGCTTGGTAGATTCAGGGTATCTGATACAATAGCTTAAGATAACTGATATGAGAGTAGCACCGGGATAGACCCTTATTTCAAGTCTCAGGGCACCTACCCCATCCTAATACAGTCACACACACTACTACAGGTATCACATGCATACAGGTTATCAGACAAATTTAACACACACACCCAACTACATTGGGCTGATGTCCAAGATATCTCAAGCCCCTAAAATGAATTAACAACAATAGCTATGTACATTTTCATTACAGTTTGCGTCTGACATTTCCATTCCCGAATCCTTGAAACCATAAAATAAACACATTCAATAAACAAGTAAAAGCAGCCGTTCCTTGAATACTGGATACTCTTATCTCCCTCATTCTTAGCCTACTTTTCACATTTTGCAAAAATGAGGAAAAAGTAGACTTATGAGATCGGGCAAATGTGTGTCTGTCTGTCCTTCGGTCTGTCTGGCTATGTGTGTGACCCCCCCCCTATCAACTCCTAAACGGCTGCAGCAATCGAAACAAAATTTGGTAGGAGTAAAGATCTATACCTGAATATCTCACGTCCATATTTGAAAATGATGTCAGTGCTACCAACTGCTGAAAATCGCAATTGAAATATGAGCTCCATGTTGGATATCTTGGAAGTTATGAATGGGAGCTATTTCAAAATTGGCACACGTGTAGATAATAATATTGCAGTTTAATTTCCAGGAGGCCATAGATGGCAGAGTTGCCAAAATGATTCTAAGCCTGCTGAGAGGTCCAACTTTAAATACATGTAACATATGTACTATTTTTTGATTTCAATCAAATTTCGTGTGTGCTATGTGTACCAAAACAGATATGACTATGCCGATTCTTAAGAGTAACCAGGGCTGCCAACTTTTAATAAATACTGTCTCTATTTTTGTTACCCTAATATCAATATATCAGAAAGTATGCAAGCCAATAGCTCTAAACTTTGCACACGTATAGTACCTTGCATTCTAGATTCATTTGGAGTAACTAATATAGGCCTACACCAGTGCTGCCAACATGATTCTAAGCCTGCTGATAGGTTCAATTTTAAAATGCATGTAACTTCTATACTAACTAATGGATTTCATTCAAAATTGACTCAACAATAGATCATATTATTTCAGATTATTTCTGACCAATATATGTATGTCATTGTTGCCAACATGATTTTACGCTCGCCGTTAGATCCAATGTTTAACTGTATGTAACGTCCATGCTATCCATTGGACTTCAACCAAATTTTGTATTCTGTACCTTAAGAGATGGAACTAAGAATATATTCAGTCAACAGGGCTGCCAACTGTAGTTCTCCATTAGGCTACATTATGCCAGTTATACAGTATTTCGAAATTTAGAAATTTCGATATTACCAATTTAATTTCGTCATTATTCTAGATAGATCCATATAGATTAATCATTGGCATTAATCTTAAATTTTAAGAAAAGTAGGCTCTTTAGTTCGACACGGAACTTCTTGTTTCTATTTTGTACAATTTTTCCCATATATGGTGCATATTTTCACAATTTCATTTGTAGTATTTATTATTTTGTTCTTGAATTGTGTAGGCCTACTCTATTTTCTCTCTCTTCTCATTGATGTATTTTGTATTTTTAAATAGATATGCTAAGAAAGAATGTATTTGGACTTATGCCTGTGTTCCTTCATTTTGCTAAATGAATAAATAAATAAATAACGAAGGTTTACATTATGTAGGTGTTCCATGCGCTAACAATTCCTTGACGAATATTGACCTTACTGCAAAATGATTTGAGAATGCCAAGAAAATTTTCATTATTATTAACACAAAACGATGGCTGCAATGATAAATCGGTGGCCCAATTAAACAGATGTTATAGTAAATTCATTAAAATACTGTACAGAATGCTGACCACCTAGTGGTGTATTCTTGGCGATCACCCATTAAGTTTGGGTTCGATTCCCAGCCTTGCTAAGACATTTAGTTCTGGTCTGAGGGTTGAAATGGGGTACTACCAACCTGAAGAGATAATGCTCAACAACCTCAACCATCCTAGGAGTGGTTTTCTTTGGTCTCCCTCAAAATACTCCAGCCTAGTGCTGGGATGGTTCTAAATTAAGGCCACACCACCTCCTTCCCAATCTTAGGCTCAATTTCAAATTCACACAATACCAAAACATGGGTTATCAGACATATTATAGACTAGACACATATAGGAACGCGGCGATGATGATCACGATGTCCTAATGAAAGAACAACTACAACAACACATTTACAGGTACATGCGGAATATTCTGTCAAGCACTAGGTGAAACTAAGATGATCTTAGTGGTATTCTGGCCAAAAATATTCTAGTCGATAATAAATAAGTGATTACCCTAATTCGAGAACATTAATTACAAATAAAATTACCCATGAATTTCATGTTAGTTGTAACTCTTCAGTCGGTCAACACGAATTTGCCCAATGACTGGCCGGGTTACAATGCAGTCTATATAACGTATGAATTAGAAGTCAATGACACTCCTGGAAAAATTACTTGCATTAGTTATGATCACTATTATTAGCGGCTTCGGTGGGGTAGTGGGTAGCATGCTGAGCTTCTATGCCCAAGATTGCGAGTTCAAACCTGACCGAAGTCGTCGAATTTTTTAAAAGCGTTAAAATCCTTCAGTATGCCTTCCTTCGGAGGGGAAGTAAAGCCGGCGGTCCCATGTCATAGATTTATGGCATGTAAAAGAACCTTCCACTAATTAAACTAGTGTGAAGTTAAATTATTGCAGGTTAGATTTCGATGAAACACTCTATCGAAGTTCCAACGATAAGCACTAGATGTCAGTGACATCCGGTAGCGAACGTTGGAACTGCTTGAAATTGAACGGAACTTGTAACTCACCCCATGGGTGTCCGCATTGAAGCACATACAGCGAGCCGAACATGTCCTCGGACACTCCCAGCACTAAAAGCCATACGCTAAATAATACTATTATAATATGGCAATTATTCATATATTACCAGGTGGACTGGGTTCGATTCCCGGTCAATGCATGTGGAATTTTTGAAGCGAAATGCCATGTCCTGTGGTTCTGATTCCACGTGAAAAGGAGGTCCCGTGACTCCTGATCGCAAGATTGACCGCCACGTTATACTACAAGCTTCCTTCCACCATTCCTTCCCATATCTCTACTTGTATAAAACCAAGTCCCGGATTCTTGGATGTCACGGGCTATCTCGAGAACCACTGGATGGATTATGAAGCGGTTTTTACCATTCTGTAAAGGATTTAGAATAAAAGGAAGCCAAGCAGTAACGATTTCAGTGAAAAAGTCGAAAAGATAACCTGGCGTCCGTGCTCTTTTTAAGCTTACGCTAGGCAAATCGTTAAAAATATCAATACATCAAGTGTAAGAATTGTTCAAAATGAAGAGTTCTACAACAAAGTCCGCGAGAGCACATCTCTATCTTCAATTCATCGCCTACTACAAGTGTTTTACGTTTTCATTTCTTCCAACAATCTCCATTCAATTACTGGGGCGACAGTTTACGAGCTAGCTAGGGACGGCCCTATCACCCCAGTTACAGTCTAGCTAGCGGGAGAGCCTATTAACCCAGATACAGCCAGCATCAAACTGTCAAGTCGTGTTGAGTTAAGACTTCAGAGAAGAGTGGTTGTGTTTGGAGTTTCCCTGGAAGTGCAACTCGGCTTTTCTTCATTTCGCCTGTGTACTTTTCGTTCCACAAAATACTCAGTCAAGTTAAGATTGGACGGAAGGGGGATTTGTGTTTCATGCACCTCGCCATTCTTAAATTACGTCTGACAAGAATTCGTTGCACATGCATCTCCATGATAATATAATTAATAGTCCAGTCAGTGATTTTAATCCATCATGCCGTGACGTAAAACGGATATTGGTCGTAGTTCATTGACATCGAAAAAAGAAAGCGCTTTCGTAAAAATTGTTCCCGGGCGTAGCCAGGGTGGGTTGCTAGTATTATGCATGGCGTTTCAAAAATACTTTTACAAACTTTGGGGATTGGTTCCTTACAACAAAACAAGAAAAAAAAGTTCGTATACACGTATGTCCCAAAATCCTTCGTTTTCGATTTATTAATGAAGGAACATTGTACAGTTACACATTAATTGACAGTCTGTTTGGAAGTGTTTAACACATGAACTCATATAAAAAGAAGGTTCCTAACACCGACAGAAGGAAAAAATGTCATATGCACAGGTGTCCCAGAATCCTTTGTTTTCCCGGGAGGAACTGTTGAACACATTGGTACACTGACAACACTTCACCACACACAGCTCACAACAAGTGCTCGAAATGTCCTCCTCTTGCGTCAAGACATGCATGAACACGTCGCATCATAGACTGCCCGTCCCGTTCAAAGATTCTGGGCTGGTGTCGAATGGTGTCGCAGGCGTCCAGGATACGTCGATGAAGAGTTTCCACATCCGAGATGGCTATGGCATACACCAATTGTTTCAGGTTCCCCTCTATCCATGCATAGTGCAATGTCGTTGTGCGGTTGGAATCAAACGTACCTGATGAGTAGGTTATACCCATGTGTTGACCACTCCCTTCCGGGACAACAAAGGGGTTGGGGACACATGGTCATATGACCTTGTTTTCTTCTGTCGGTGCCAGGAACCCATCCCCGAAGTTTGTCAAAGTATTTCTGAAACACCCTGTATAAATTGTACCCCACCCAGTCATTGGGCAAATTCGTGTTGACCAACTGAAGAGTAACAATTGACAGTTTGTATAGGCAACACTGAAAGAATGGCTTCAAAACATTACATTACGAACTTCAACCTCAAGTATAAAATCCCTCCGTTAGAAGTGAAATGTTATCATGAACCAAGTACCGTTTAATTTCCACTCCAGTAAGACTGAGGTTTCTTGGGCTTGCAGCAAAACAAACACGGCAATGCTTCCAGGTAGCGTAACAAAGACGTTAAGTACATAAGACTTATCTACAATCAGCGCTCCTACAATAATACGTGACACCGATCATAATGATTTCCAGAACAATACTGGCCTCATAAATAAGCTCACCTCACAGGCAGACGATTAGAAATGAGATCGCTCGATTCACGACTACACTGAGTCCATTGAAATAGATAAAATGGATCTAAGGTCGTCATCGCGGGCGCAAGTGTTACAAGGGAGAGTAGACCGCAGCTAGCCGAGTGGAACCAAGCCACGTCATCACCAAACAGCAAATTGGTGCCCATCGTGGCTAATCAGTAATATGACGGCCGATTATAAAGTCACGGATGGGAAGTTCGGCTTGTCATGGGCCAGCGCAGCCGACCAGATGAGGTACTGTACATTCACAACTGCAATTCCCTCAATAAGATGAATGTTAATATTCGAATGAATGAACACACGAATAGCTAAGCTTTAACTTCATTATATGATTATGAATCGCGGCCAATGGCCATAAGCTGGGCATTTTTGATCGAACGCCTGAGGGCTTCCAACAAGTTCAATTTGAAGTAGTTCCAATTTTGGCTACCAGATGCTACTGTCACTACACTAGCGGCGAACGTTAGAACTTGATAGAGCGTTTCCTAACCAGCCAAATATAACCTACAAATATTGCTACACACCACCAATTGCAGTGATAGGTACTTTTACATGTCATAAATCTCTGACATGGGCCCGCCGGCTTTACTTTCCCTACGAAGCAAGACATACTGAAAGGATTTTAACGCTCTTAGAAAATCCGACGACCTCGACCGGGTTTGAACTTGCTATCTTGGGCATAGCAGTTCAGCATGCTACCTACTACTAGCTTCATTATATAGGTATCGCTTCATATAGGGGCTTGAAACATCGTGGTTCTGACCTCATGAATATTCAAGATGTTGGAAGAGTGTACTATAAAAGCATTAGGATCATGAAGTCACGAATTCAGTGGCATTTGGTGACTTATTTCAAAGGAAAATAATTTCGAGGATACTATTTATAAGAAACTAAAGAAGAATCATCTGCATATAGTACAACGTAACTATGAAACTTCTTAATGACAGGACAGATTTTTAACGGCTCATTTAGGATTTGTATAAAGCCAACAATACAGAAGTTTTATTTGAACTCAGTTAACCATTTCAAGAAGTATAATATTCTATTTTTGTAATAAAATCTTCTTCTTCTTCTTCTATATCCCCTGCCCAGTCTCCCGGACGTTGGCGATCAATATAGATAGTGTTCGTCCAACTTCAGCAACACGGTATAGCTGTTCAATAGTTATTGTGCCAGTCCAGTCTTGAAGATTCTGAAGACAAGACGCCCTTACCTGCCCGCTCTTCGATGCCCGTCAATTTTTCCCTTTAAAATGAGGTGTAATATTGCGTTCTTTGCGCCTCGTAACACAGGACCCAGACATCATTCGTCCTACATTTGATGGTAAGCCTAATCATTAGCTCCCGATTATAGTTTGCTATCCCAGAACCTGTTCATTAGAGATGTGATCTATCCAAGGGATTTTCAACATACTGTACTTCTATGGAACAACATTTCCAGTGCTTCAAACCTTTAATGTACAAGCTTCTACTCCATAGAGCAAGGTGGACCAAACATAACATTCCACAATACGCTGTCTTAGTTTTAAATTTAAGGCATCACATAACAACAATCTTTTATTCTTCTTTGTACAGAAATGTCTGTGGTTAGCCTACTTTTCATTGCTACTTGCCTAATTTCATCAATACCTGTCTGTCTGTTAGGTAGTCAGCCCAAAGGCTGGTTGAATCCTCAAAAGCACCGCCATTAGGTTATGTGGGTAGATACCCACAAAAACACAAGGCAGCGCTATATTGAGGCGTACTAGGCAAGAAGAGGAGTGAGGTAGTTTGCCATTGTTTTCCCCACTGAGTCAGTATAGCAGTACTAACCCTACAAGTAGAACCTTTTACGGCATCCACAGGCACTGACTGTGCCCTGAATGTCATTACTAAGCACCACCCATACCTCAGTAGCTTCCATTTAATCACAACCATGAGTGAGACTGTGACATCGGTGAAAAGCCACATTTTACTCTACCCTGTGCCAACAGACAAATACAAAGGCACTGCATTCATCAAGAGATGGCAAACAGGGCACTTATTTAAACAATAGTAAAATAATTATACAAATTATTCATTACCAAAGACTCCAAACGATACAGGGAATAATACCTGGTCAACAACACAGCGTAGTGACTTGATGGACCCGCTACCTGTTTCAGTACGCTCAACCAAGTGTGGCTTTGAGGGACATGAAACCTTATACACTAAGGATGGTTGGTTGGTTCCTTAGTTTAGGGGCTACGACAACGCGGTCATGTAGCTCCGTGTATTTTGGGTGTATGTAGAATCTGTCTGATAACCGGTGTTAATTGTGATGTCTGTATTAGAGTGTGTTATCTGTTATTAAATCAATAAGGACTGCAGACATTGCATTTCAAGAAGTTCCTACTTTTGCCGCCAAACGCCACCGTCAACAACTACTAGTTCTGAACTTGGCTACTAGACGCCACCGCAGTCGGCCTCTGGCGACGAACGTAGGAACCTTGAAAGCGTTGTTTAACCTATAAGTTAATTTAGCTTCACACAGGTGTAATTAGTGGATGGTTCTTCAACATGCCATAAATTTATGACATGGGACCGCCGGCTTTACTTCCCCTATGAAGGAAGGCATACTGAGGGATTTTAACGCTCTTAAAAAATCCGACGACTTCGGCCGGGTTTGAACCCGCGATCTTGGGCATAAAAGCTCAGCATGCTACCAACTACGCCACCCAAGCCGCTCTTATACACTAAAACTTGCTCAAAGCGGAACGTATATGAAGCGGAAACTTGTCCAAAGTGAACGAAAGTTATGGTCCCACCTCACTGGGTATGACCTTGCATGTTAATTATGTTGTATAGCCCTTTATAGGTCCTTGGGATACTATCTTCCCACCATGTATTTATAGAACGGTGTTAGGGAGAGAATCTTCCCACCCCTTTCATTTCAAGCAGTTCCACATGCATCCACAAGCTAGATGCAGAGAAATATTGAAAACCCATTAATTTGATGTATTCTGTCATCAGAAACCAAAGGTGGGAAGCATATATCCCAGTGGTCTCCACAGTGCACGTGCTAGCCAGTTCGGTTGTGTTGAGTGAAAGAAATGCATTGTTTTACGGAAGAAGGTGTTTTTATTGAAGATAAGAGATTTGTAAACGTTGAGTAAATAACTGAAACACAATTTTAATAATGGTTTTGGTCACTTGAGTAAATATATTTCAGCTAGAATGGAAATAATTATCCTGCCCAGGGTGTTTGCCACAGAAAAGATTTTTTTAAAAATTAATTTTCTCTGTTTTTAGTAAATACTATTTTGAAATTATGGAATTATATTCTAATATACTAACTTTTAACATTCCAAAATCACTTTTATATTTTTGTGTAGTTTTCGGCAGAGATGATATAGGTCACTGACCTTGTGTTGCGTGGAAGTTACTTTTTTTTTCAATTATAGGGCTGATGGGTGTTTTTATACATTATATCCTGTTAAATAAACCTCATTATTGAGTGATAAACACAGTACCATCATAATTTGGAAGTGGGAGATTATTACCCCATTGTTCATTTAAGAAAACATAGGCTACTATCGGGTGTGGGCAGTGGGATAATAATTTCCCACCCCATATTTCATAAAATAGAATCCACACCCATAAAATTGTTGCATATTCCTACTCATCTAACACCCCCAATTACAAATGTGCAAAAAAAAGCACGAATATTTTATACCCCCAGTCTTTTGCCCTATAAAGGGATAGAGCGGTGTCTGTTCAACGCGGAAATGGAAATCTATTATAAATATAATTGTTCAAACCTTACTGTGTAATGTGGAAGTTGTGCTTTAGCTGTGTAATTTATTGAAGCATATCCAGTAGCCTACTGCAGGAAAATTGCTACATACATATTCCATCAGCGGCTTCAGTGGCGTAGTTGGTAGTATGCTGAGATTCTATGCCCAAGGTCAAGGGTTCAAACCCGCCGAAGTCGTCCGATTTTTTAAGAACGTTAAAAATCCCTCAGTATGCCTTCCTTCGGAGGAGAAGTAAAGCCGGTGGCCCCATGTCGTAGATTTAGTGCATGTAAAAGAACCTTCCACTAAATACACTTATGTGAAGCTCAATTTATAGGTCAGATGCGACTAACGCTCTTAGGTTCCAATGTTCGTCGCCAGGAGCCGACTACGGTGGCATCTAGTAACCAAGTTCAGGACTAATAAATATAATTGCGAATAGATAATAATACTTAATAATCTAGAAATACCTGGAGATGCATTTTACTGTGTAGGTGAACTGTTATTGGGGCGCATACTGAGCCCTGTTGTGTACCATCAACAAATAAATAAATAAATAAATAAATAAATAAATAAATAAACATGAACCCCCTGGTTTTTTTTTCATCAGAATTATTTTATTTTACAGTCGGGAACTCAACACAAGACCATAGGGATAGAAGTCTCAACGCAATATATCTTGTTTTCCTTCATATTATTACAGTGTTTTCCTTGCGTTAAATTACACACATTGTGTTGTAAAAAGGGGGGGGGGGGAGGGAATGAGGGGGAAGGAAAAGTGGACTCCCTCCTATAGATCTGCCATTGATATTGAAAAATGAAAATCCACAGCCTGCTTCCAGTCTCCTACCGGGTCAGGAATGGAATGAATGAATCCCCTATCAAACAGCGAGGATATGAACTGTGCCGGCTGCCGAGGCCTGACGCACTCCTCTGGGGCAATGATTAAATGAATGACAATTGAAATGAAATGATAGTGAAGAGTGTTGCTGGAATCAAATGTTGACAGGGAAAACCGGAGTACCCGGAGAAAAGCCTGTCTGCCTCCATTTTGTCCAGCACAGATCTCACATGGAGTGACCGGGATTTTAACCATGGACCCAGCGGTGAGAGGCCGGTGTCTGCCGCCTAAGCCATGGAGGAATCTGCCATTGATATTACACTACCTAAAAAAATAAAAAAATAAAAAATAATAATAAATAAAACAAGTAGTTCTGTGAAGAACTATACAGCCTATTTTCATATATCCTGCTCATGTTAATTGCCTCTATCAACATACAAAATTTCAGTTTAATTGCTGTAACAGATTCGTAGATATTGAGAACCGTCTAAATATTTCAGATGGTCGCCAGGTTGGTTTTTTATTTTTGTACTATTATATTAAGATTATTGTGTACGTGTGGTATTCAAACTTCAATCGCATGATTAGAACAGAAGATGTAAAAACGAGATTTTAAAATTACGCACAGCAGCCATCTTGTGATTATGCAAACAATTGAAATAAATTAGATGCCAGTGGATCAACATTTGTGTAAGCATTTAACGTGCAACGTTTCACGGCACTCGGATAGTTAACTCGCGAGAAACGTCCATTTAAATATTTATAATTCGCGTCGCCGCCATGTTGGATTCGTGCTCACCAGGTTACTGAAAGTCCTATAGGTGAACATATGTTCATAGTCTCTATGAACATAAAAATTTCAGTTTGGTTGCTATAAAAGATTCATAGGTATTGAGAACCGTCTAAATATTTCGGAAGGTCGCCATTTAGGATTGTTATATGTATAGGCCATAGAGTTATGTACCATTCAAGGACACTTATTGCCTAGGTCCATTATTCAAACTTTCACTTCGATCGCATGATTACGACACAAGAAATAAAAACTTAATTTTAAAATTTCGCACAGCCACCATCTTGAGGTTATGTAAACAATTGAATTAAATTAGATGGCGGTACATTACAATCTACAAGATTATTTACTGTACCACATTTCACTGCGCTCAGAGACTTAACTCACGAGAAAAGTCTATTAAAATATTTCAAATTCGCTTGGTCGCCATGTTCGTTTTGTACTATACAGTTTTATGAATTATACATAGGTAAACTTGTATCAGTACCCTTTATCACCGTACAAAATTGCAGGGTGATATCTGTAATAGTTTCGGAGATATAGAATGTCAGTGAAATATTTCGCACAGCCGCCATTTTGAGGTTATGTAAACAATTGAACTAAATTAGACTCCAGTGCATTGCAATGTGTATAAACATTTGCTGTACCAAGTTTCATTACGTTTGGATTGTTAAATCGCGAGAAAAGTCTATTTAAAAGTCTCAACTTCGCTTGGCCGCCATGTTGGTTTTGTAGTCACCAGGTTTTTGAAAGTCTCATAGGTGAACTTCGAGTAGTGCCCTTTAATACCGTACACAATTTCAGGGCGATATCGGTAATAGTTTCGGAGATATAGAATGCTAGTGAAATATTTCGCACAGCCGCCATGTTGGATTGGTGAGACGTAACAAAATTTGAAGGGCACGGTCGAGGTCGCCGGGAATAGTGCTATGAACTTACCGAGTTTCACTGAAATCGCTCCAGCCGTTTAGATTTTATTAGGGGGAGACACACACACACCTCACACACACTCACACACACACACGCACACACACACACGGACAAAAGGTGATCTCATAAGCCTATTTTTTCAAAATTGAAAATAGGCTAAAAACTACCAAATTGGGTTTGAAAGAGCCATTCAATATTCAATTACATTAAATTGTGATAAATAATAGCTGTAATCTCAGTTAAGGTCTTGATTTATGAGTGTAGATGTTCTAGGCCGTCAATGCTGTACAAAGCGTTAATGTAGCTCATCTGTTTAGCTTCACTGACTAAGTAGCGGAAGAGAATCCACTCATTTTTGAGAAAGTGCAGAATCGTGTTATGGATATTTTAATTGCAAACCTAATGGAGATCTGGCATTCGATCCCTGGAGAGCAGTTAGGCTCATCTAAACACCACAAGTGGTGAGAAGATGGCCTCACACTCCCACGGTTGAGCCGGACAAACCCCAGCGCTTGTTCGGGAATTAGTTAAGCCTGGATGTGGTGTTAAATCACAAGGCTAGTCAAGCAGCTGTTCGCTCGCCTCTTGTCCGCTGTCAACCTCGCCGACTCGTAAACCACGCCACGGCACGCTGGGAACAGCCTAACCAAGTGTAGGCTGCGATGGACACCCCGTCGAGCACAGTAAACAAGGGACACTCTTTCGCTTCCCTTCATACAAATAAATGTAGAACTCACACACTCGATGGCCAGTGTGGTCAAATATCCGGGTGTAGGAAAACCAGAACGCGGCACCTTTCATAGCAAACACTGCATTCGCTCCTTTCCGGCGTGACCGTTCCGGTTGCCAACAACGGGTTGTATAGTTGCAACGGCCAACCCGTCCTGAGCATGCCATTGATCCTCGGTCCCTTACAAGTGTCTCTCGTCCAGCTGGGGATCGGTTGTTTTAGAATAATTATCATTACAAATTTGTTGATGTTGATCTTTTAATGGGCTTTGTGGCATCGTGGTCAAATAGCCCCGTGTACTTGGGTGTGTGTAGAAGTCTGATAAACTGTGTCACTGTGATGTTTGTACTAGTGTGTGTATTTGTAATCGAGGCGGAATTTTGGGTAAGAAGCGGCCGTGGCCTTACGTTAGGTACTGT